>OX276368.1:8887944-10362809 GCA_946251885.1 Cosmia pyralina | reverse complement strand
ACTTACAACAATACAAAATGTTATTGAATTACATATTATGGGATTAATAAAGCCATACCTGTCCGCTCAAGTTCCATAGTAAATGGGTTTGTGGTTTGGGTGTTACAGAAGATTGTGAAGTGGATGCTGGGCTTGGTGCTTATTGCTGACTTATTTTACATGTCTTTAGAACCCACATTTTTTTTATAACTTCCTTCGGAATGTCGTAACTGAAGCAAGCTACTTATAGGTCAGTTCGTGTATAAAACACTGAAGGCTCATTCTATTATGTTGCTTCGTTTTTGCAATGTTCATTTGGCTGAACACTCGTTCTACGTCAGACTAGACTAGATACTACTAGATAGCGCGCTAGGCACTAAAATCTATTTTTAAGCACTGAGTTTACAGAAAATGCATCAGATCAGATCAGATCAGATGTTGGCTGCCCGCCACCCGCGCATTAGCTCGCTTGCTGACTAGCCCCATAGTGTGGCCATAACGCGCGGATAGGAACGTTTCAAAACTACGCGCGCTATCTCGCTCGGGCCCGTCGCGCTAGGCGCCCGCCTTAGTCAGTACACTATGTACGCAAACGGCGGTTTCATATGTTTGATATTTCGCGCCCGTCGTCGCCACCGCGCTAGGCCTGCAGTGTGGATGCACACTTTGTGTCGGAATAAAGTTCTAAATTAAAAAGGGTCCATGGTTTATAAACCTGGGTTTGGAGATGAACCTTGTTTTGTAATAAGACGGATAAAGTCTGGAGATATGTAACATTTTGTAATTTCCTATGCACACAATTTTAGTCATACGAGGTACTTAGAATTTTGGTTCTGTGCAGAATTCAAATGCTTGGACACTTCATACTACATCGTATCGGCTCACAATCAGGAGGATGCTCAGATGATTTTATCTAGCGAGAGGAAGCCGCATTGCTATACATTTAGAGGTAAGATCTGAGCACATGTGCCAGGACAATTTGAGTAGAACTATGTTTAAAAAAACCGGCCAAGCGCTTGTCGGTCTTGACTTGAAAAGAATTTATCCCAAAAACAATCTTAACATTGTAGTCCCCTTATAATAAGTCACGGTGTGGTCACAGTCATATATTCCTAATTGTTATCTTTTTTGTGTCAATTACATAATAATTAGATTTGCATGCCCATGGTACGGAGAGGACTTTTATTATAAAACATATACTCGTATGGGTTAAATACAATTACTAATACCCACGTTTAAACCAATAAATGATTTGATTTTATTTGGTTTGACATTTGTTTCCAGGCGCCTTTGCTTTCATCGGTTTCTACCACCGCCACTCGGAGACGACTTACGTAGGGCCGCATGCCGAGCAGTTCCAAGCTAAAGACCCCAGCCAGGGTCTTTACTGCCATTCTGACGACAACTGGAGCGACGCGCAATGTATCTACAAGTACGTTCCTATTGCTGGCTTTCTGGCCTCCTCTATGTAAGAGGGAGTAGCCAGTAATCCACCACCTGTGCCCAGTGCGGGTGGTGGATACGGTTGCCAGCCCTACTATATACTGTAGTATCCTACTATATTACAGGCCTAAATAATATATTTCTGATAAAAAATAATGCAGGCAAAACTACAATATTTTCGATGAAAAATTAAATAACATTATGTTTCTTAAAAACTTTTTTACAAAAAAATACAACCGACTTCCAAAAACAACACTACAAAGTGAAAAATAACTTTAATTTCGGAAGTCGGTGTCTGATTAAATGTATTTTCGTTTTTGCCACCGACTTCCGAAATTAAAGTTATTTTTCACTTTGTAGTGTTGTTTTTGGAAGTCGGTTGTATTTTTTTGTAAAAAAGATTTTATTTTTCACTTTTTAGTGGTTCACATGTGCTTACCCCTTCACAGCGTACTGGCGTGATGTTATGTTATGAACTGGTGTAAACAACAAACAGACAATCCCAGTCCATTTGCTGTCATTTATTGAGGAGGTCCGTTGCCTATCTCAGAAGTTCTTCATCAGATCTTCACCAAATTGAAATGGGACCACTCCAAGAAAGTACTCTTCCAAAAACTATCCAAATCGCTTCAAGTGTGCCTATAAAATTGGAAGAGTTCTCTCTATTTCTCCAGGATCCCATCGTCAGATCCTGACTTGATGATCATGGGATGATGTATAGACTGTGGTATTATATTGTACAAGTACAAAGATTTAGAGAATTAGACTCGGCTTGGTCGAAGCCCGGTTGGGGAGCAACTGCACCCGTTGTATCTGCGCCTGCACCAGTTATGGCCCACTACTGCTTACATGTTAACCTCTGTTATCTTTTTCCCAGAATAAACCCTCGCGAGGAATTCCCGGAGTCCGTTGAGTACGAGCCCAAGGTCTCATACTACTGCGGGCCATACCGCTACTTCATCCCCGCCACCACGGACGTACGCTGCATATTCTCCATCTTTTCAATGAACTTCGTCTTCAGATTTGGTTACGATGGCGTCACTTATAAGAGCTCAGATTTGAGTTTTGTAAGTAGTTCTGAGTTTAAATAAAATAAAGAGGAGCTCGTGGCGAAGTAACAACAGCCGCACGGGTCGATCCATCAAGTTAAGCTACGCTTACCGGGGTTGGTCGTGGATAGGTGACCATCTTTACTTACCAAGACTCCTCCGTGCCTCGGAAAGCACGTTAAGCCGTTGATCCCGGCTGCCATTCGTGGATCTTTGACAGTCATTATGGGCCTTCAGAAGCCCGAGTCGGACAACCAGTCTTACCATGGGGTACCGTATTACTCAGTTACTGGGTGTGGTCTAAAAGGCAGTCGCTCCATGTAAAATACTGGTATTCAGCTGCATCCGGTTAGACTGGAAGTCGACCCCAACATAGTTGGGAAAAGGCCATCTGCCTTGATGATAAATTTGGTTCCTCATAGAGAAGAGGCCCGAGTTCCAGCTGTGGGAACATTCATCATCATCATTCTCCTGCCCTTAGGTATTCCAATAGATTTGTGATCGACGCAACATGTCTTTTTCTTCTATACTTCTCTTAGTCGTCATCTCGGTAGTCACTCCCTTTCTAGCCACATCATCTTTCACACAGTCCATCCATCGTTTCTTTGGTCTTCCCCTACTCGTATAGCCAACATTATAGGCTGATTATGTATGTTGGTTTCAGATGTACCAGAATGGCCAAGTGTTCTACACGGACGAGCCGTGGGCCGGGATGTCATGTTGGAACTGGGCATGTAAGTGGCGCCACAACCAGAACCAACGCTCCAATGAGTTCTTTGTGAATTAAGTAACTACAATAAACTTTGGGCTGGTATATGGTAGTTTGATTTTATAATCGCACCTAGGATAGTAAGAGGATACATCGAAGGATGGTTTAGCTCGGTGTGTAAAGTGAAATGACATTTGGCTGTCTAGTTTGACGCGCGAGATAGAAGATTCTCACGCGCACCTGAACTAAACGCGCTTCGTTTAAATGAAAATTTATGACAAAATGCTATACTTAAATAAATTTTTAGCTTAGTAAGTTCTTAACATATTTAAATACCTTTGATTTAAAGCAAATTTTACTGCAAAACAGAAAATACTTTGGAATTTTTCTATCGAAAAAATTTCAAGTTATCATGTTTCGGTTTTAGTGCAGCAGTAGACAATATATACCTAGTCTAATAACACATATGGACAATCCAATTGATTTATTTATATATCCAATTGATACATTTAGTTTTATAGAAATTTTAAAATTTATCGATGTACGAGTACCTATCCCCTTAACTCACACATCTGTTGATCTGTGCCGTGATACAAAATATCTGTGCGTACAGTCGTGCTCGTTTATTACCATAGACAGAGAATGGACTGAGCGTTAGCATCACAAAAGAGACCACTCTCTAGAAAGAGACAAAGCGAACTTGCGGCCAGTAGTTACTACTGAGGACCTAGACAAAATTAAATGGCATTCGCTTCGGAGCGATTCTATTCCTACAATCGCTACAGCTTCAGTGACATTGACAGATCACGTGACATTTCGATAGCTTATGTCAACCCCATACATTTTTTGGCTTTTCTACTAGCGTCATCGCTAATCGAATGTTACTTTGTCTAGGCCCTCTGGCCGCAAAATCGCTCTCTCTCGTACTTTCGATTTGTATTCACTGCACAACTGAATGAACTGGAACGCTCAGTTCATTCTTTAAGTCGTATGTTTATTACAGACCATTCTCCTATAGCAACTTTATTGCAAAGAAAATAAAGATCACTGTGATTTTGACAGACTTGTCAATGGTAGCAACCTTATTGCATCGACGATAAACTTCACTGTGTTTTTTAACCGACGAAAAGAAGGTTCTCAATTCGACACGTATGTTTTTTTTTTTATGTATGACCACGCATAACTTTTTACAGTCGTCCGAATTGAAAAAAAATTGTTTTATTCGAGAGGGTATACATCAAAGTTGGTTCCATATAAAATTTTTGTTTGGATAGTTTTTGAGTTAGCTTCAATAATAGGTATGTTTTCCCCACTTTTATATGGATGATGTTCTAGTTTGTTTTGCAGGTAGTGGTATTAGAATTTTTGTGGGGGTAGGGACCACAACTAAAAAGTGAGAAATAAAAACTTTTTTACAAAAAAATATAACCGACTTCCAAAAACAACACTACAAAGTGAAAAATAACTTTAATTTCGGAAGTCGGTGGCAAAAAACGAAAATACATTTAACCAGACACCGACTTCCGAAATTAAAGTTATTTTTCACTTTGTAGTGCTGTTTTTGGAAGTCGGTTATATTTTTTTGTAAAAAAGTTTTTGTGACAATGATGCAAAATCAGATGTAAACGGTCTCACCCTAAGGTTGAATGTCACTTGCGTCACATAAAGCGACAAGGTATATTTGTCTAGGTACTAATAGCTTCTGCCCGTTGGAAATTTCTTGTTCCCCCGAGTCATGCCGGAGTCGCCTGCCCTTAGGCTGAATTCGACCAAACTTTTATACCCAGTCCGTCTTATTACAAAACAAGGTTCATCTTCAAACCCAGGCTTAAACCATGGACCCTTTTTTGAATTTCGACCTTTATTCTGACACGTTAAGATGTCAGTTTTACAAAACTGACAACTTAGTACCGGACTAAGTTGTCAGTTTTGTATAAAGAACTGTATTTCTATCACAGCTAGGTTCATATTACAAAAACTGGCTCGATGGTTTAAACCATGACGAAGAAAAACCTCGTTTTGTAATAAGACCGAGTATGTCTTAGGGCCTATTTCACGATGTCCGAATAGCCACTACTCACCGAATAAATTCAAAAATGGAACAGAATTTGTATGAAATTATCTGTCAAGTAAGTTAATATGAACTTAATCGTAGGTGGTGAAACAAGCCCTTAAGGACGCTGTTACAAATGGGTAGTCAAATCAATACTTCTTTACACAAAAGTATGTTTATTATATAAAATGCTTTACATTCTTAAAATATTTTTTGCCCAAACTGTTGATAGATGTGCATGGTACGATTCTGAACTATAAATATAATTTTAGATAGGTAGGTACAGTTTCTCAATAAATGTACCGGAGTGACATTTTTTTCTTCGGTACATTTATTGAGAAAATGTACAGACGCCAGCACATCAAGCTACCACAATCTGTCAAATTTCTTTAATAGATTTTCATCTTTATCGCTAAAGCGTTATGCTCAAGGTTGATTGGGAAAATTTGACAGTTTCGGGTGGCTTGACCTGCTGGCGTCTGACCTATTTAAAATTATATTTATAGTTCAGAATCGTACCATGCACGTTTATCAACAATTTGGCCAAAAAACATTTTAAGAATGTAAAGCATTTTATTTAATAAACATACTATTATATAATATTATATAATATTTAGCGATACTCAATTACACAGACACAGAAAAACTTCTAGAAATTTTGTCATGATGATAATTTTATTCCCTTGTCAGTGTGAGTTCACTTTTGTGTATTTACATAATTATGCTAGTTTTAGGTATTTATGTATCAAATATGCTTTTCTCATAGTTGTTAATAGATTATTATCGGTTTTACTTAAAATTTTAATGTCCAATGTAATTGAACTGTAAAGTGATGGCCTGAAACACAGGTTTGTTTAAACCTAGATCGGGCGGGTCGCTACCTATTGTTCTAACTCCGAACCATCATTACTTGCACCAGTAATAAAAAAATATTTTAGCTTTAGTTTATTATTAGGAACTTTATTTGTATAGGAAAATTGTATTACTGTTTGGCTAAATGTACACTTTTTTGTAAACATTTCATTATTAAATAATTTTATTTTATTTTATTTATACTTTTGTGTAAAAAAAGTAATCATTTGACTACCCATTTGTAACAGCGTCCTTAACCATCGAATAAATTTTGAATTTTTGACAGTTTCTCATACAAAAACTCAGCCGTCAATTTTATTTAACGAGTAAAAGATATCCGATTTTGATCAAATTACCCCTAAAAGGTAGGATAAAACATACCATAACATCAACCTGAATTCCGCGAAGGATTAGGCAGACTTGTACCTGTAGTACACCCACATTTCGCCATGTAACAGAGAGGCGAGCCTATTGCCATCAACCACGCATAAATCCAGATGAAAAACTCCAATATCAATTTGCCCGACCCGGGAATCGAACCCAGGACCTAATGCTCAGCAGTAGCGCTAGCGGCCACTAGACCAATGAGGCAGGATAGGATAGGTAGGATACAATTCATGTAAAATCATAGATTAATACAGATGGGACACTCCGCTGTGTCGGTATGAAGCTACAAGTACGCGGCGGGCTCATCTCACTGGGTCAACTCAGTGTGGGCTGCCGCGCACCGGCCGGCTCGCACGTTAGTTCGATAATCACTCACACGCCGCGTCGTAACAGAAGACAACCATAACGAGTCAGAAGGCATAAGAGTAACGCGATAGAAAGAGAGGCAATTTATAGGTGAATATAACTGTAGGTAATGAAGCTTTGTGCGACCTGAATTGCACTTTATTGTGACGTAGCAAGAGTCGCTTTTTATTTAAACGATTTTGCGGAGTGTCCCATCTGTATTAATCTGTGGTAAAATAAAAGAATAATATTTAAAAAATGTTATTTAATTCATTAACAACGTAACATATTAGTTTACACAACTATGTATAACAGCCTATAATACAAGTATATACATAAATTAATGCATTAACGTTGCATCGCACCAAAACTTCGAAAACTTTTATAAAAATTACACCTTATAAAAATTATTTCTTAATTCTGGTACACTGGTTCGGTTTCTCTGGCTTTTCTTAACTCTCCGTTTACATTTCACCCTAAGAACAAGTATAATTTACGTTTAGGGTCAGTGTCACCATACTCTGTCAGTGATTAAGGCCCGCTTGCACCAAAAATCACTAATCTCTGGTTTCTAAAGTATTCTTAAACGGAGTTTAAATTCTCAACAGCTATTGCTTCGACAAAATTATCTATTTAAGCGAATACCTTTATTATGCTCGGTTTTTGAGATCCTCGGATCCTCGAAAGAAATTCTTTCCTAACAATGTGTTCAGAAACACGATATTGTACAGACGCCAGCAGGTCACGCCACCCGAAACTGTCAAATTTCCCCAATCAACCTTGAACCTAATGCTTTAGCGATAAAGATGAAAATCTATTAAAGAACATTGACAAATTGTAGTAGCTTGATGTGCTGGCGTCTGTACCAATAATCACTATCGAATGGATAAACTCCGTTTAAAAACCTCAGAAACCGGGCATAAATACGTTAGCGCTAATTGAATTTAAAACACAAAATGCAGATGTGAGTGGAAACGCCAGGAGAGGACGCCCTAGGTCATTCATAGTGAAGTTATTGGTGATGTTCTTCAGAAAGATCAGGTGCGTAGTACTCGCAACCAGCGTGCGTGTATGACTGTAAACGAAGCCAAGGGATTAGGATCGTAGCAGGTGGCGTTTCGTAGTTTCTGCCTACTCCCATGGGAAGGCGTGAGTTTATTTATACTTCGCGTCACATAAGTTTGCCGCTCTGAAACCAGGCTTTCCAATGCGCAAGGCATGGCGCGCTGCTGTTTTAGTAGACATATTATTTATCACATGCTGCACCGGTCGACGTCATCGGGTCAACGCCGGCTATCGCTGAAAACCAGCGCTGGGGCTCCGTTTCGCATGGGGTCGCGGCATTATGCTGAGCGGTAGCCGTTTTGCGTAGATGTGACGCATATTTTCCCCAAAACTTGCTTTTTACTTTGTTTATTTTATTTTGTTGTCCTTTGCGTCATGTCTACCGCAAATAAACGTATTTTCTTTCTTTCTTTCTTCTTTTCTTTCTTTACATATTGACTCATGTGGATTCATTTGTAGGCTACTTCTAAGCGGCAAACTTACATGACGCGAACTTTATGTGTGAATTTAAAACATCGTTCTGGTTTGCGCATTTAGTGATTTTTGGTGGAAGCGGGCCTAAATGTCCGGGTTTTCTATGAGAACGGTTCCATCATATTACAACGGCCGTCATGAAAATCTATCATTTTCACCAGTATTTGACATTAAGGTGTCACATAACGCTCTTTATCCGGACAGCCGCTATTGTGTGACCGTTGTTAGCTTTCTTAGAAAACAAGCTTTAAAGAGGATCCGCAGTAGATGAAATTCAAGTTTTTTTACGTTTTTTTGCAATTTGCAGGTCAGTGTGAGGTTGTATCTTGATCAAAATATGATAAGCGTCAATAACAAATGTGTATTTACATAGTTATAACCATAAGAATTATCAATACATCTCTCTAAGTTAGATTTCAGAAATCATGACATTTTGGAACAAATCTAACTTAGGAAGATGTATTGATGATTCTTACATTAAAAATTATGTAAATACATATTTGTTATAGCTGCTTATCATATTTTTATCAACATATAACCTAATACTGACCTACATATTGCAAAAAACGAAAGGAAATTTGAATTTCGCGGGCTACTACTGCGGAAAAAGCATTTTGATTTTGACGTACGAGTACTATGCAAAACAGTCCGTCAAAATGCATGACGTTTAATATCATACAGTTTGTTAAAATTGGGTCTTAGGGTACGACCAAACCAACGCGTGCAACATACGTTCCTCATGGCGTGGCGTACGCTTTGTTGTAATGAACTTGTAGGTTCAGTCACGAGCATAAATACCAATACAGTTACGAAGAAATTCAAAAGCACGCACACGTGAAATAAAAAATACGAACTTTGAGAAAATACCTATTTCATAATAGCACATTAAGTTTAATATACACTTTCCAACCATTTATTTCATTTTTGACTTAAACACTCATGAAGTTCCTTATTTATAGACGCAACCATAGACGACAAAATGCAATACTTCATGGACGCTGTTTTTTCTTTACATTTCTCTTTACAATAAAATATCAATGTGTTAAATCGATTAATATTTCTTCCTAAATAAAGTCGATTGTTGTAAGTAATCGGATCGGTAACGCATTAGGACATCACTAATTGATTAGTACTAGAGCTGTTAAAAGCAAAATAAATATCTGGTAAGATTATAAGTTTCGATAACACTATACTCCATCGGTTTAGGTAATTAAATAAAGGTAAACAAAAAAAAAACGAGTCTGTTTAACCTATTAAACGTAACACCTGTCACTTCAGTTGTCATGCTACGACATAGTTGTACTCTTCAATTTAGCAACTTTATAATTCGTTGTGTAAAGTTGCTAAATTGAAGATTACAACTGTGTCGTAGTGACTTCTGAAGTGACAGGTTTAGTCGGTTAACCAGACACGTGGTTTTTTTTTTGTTTATCTTTATTTAATTACCTAAACCGATGGAGTCTAGGTTCGTAACACCATAAAATATCTTTCAATAATTTAGGATCGAATAGCATTTGAATCTTGCAAGAGTGTAAGGTGTACTTGTTCACAAAGCCGCGCGAGCGCGTCCTTTAATGAAAGCATTTGCACGCCAACGCGGACGCATGTTGAATGCGTTGGTTTCGCAGTACCTTTAGTCCTAAGGTAGGGTTTACGAGAAGAGCGGTGGCCGCCACATAGCGTCCGCAAGTAACCGGCGAATGACGTCACTGAAACGTTTATATGAAAGTAAGATTGTGTTTTTTCCTAGAGAGCGATTTTTGACACCGTAAATCTAAAAAAAAATCATGACAGCCGTCACCGCGGCCGTTATGTGACGGCCACCGCTTTCTAGGAAACCGTGGTTTTAGTAAAGTTTATTAATTAGTTTTTGACTGACTGGTCAACGTACTTATTGAACGGTGAATGTCGGTGACTGTTTTATCAACTTTGGCTAGGTTTTTACCAGAATTACAAAAATGGTAACAGATGACATACGTTGAGTTGCACGAAACCAACATTAGTTTAACGGAGACTTTAAATTCATGCCATCCCTTACATTTTGTATCAAAAAGAAAGTGACAGCAACAATTTAAAGTCTCAGGACGCTGTTACAAATGGGTAGTCAAATCATTACTTTTTTACACAAAAGTATGTTTATTAAATAAAATGCTTTGCATTCTTAAAATGTTTTTTGCCCGAATTGTTGATAGATGTGGCAGGGTACGATTCTGAACTATAAATATAATTTTAGGTAGGTACAGTTTGTCAATAATTGTACCGGACTGAAAAGTTTTACTTCGGTACATATATTGAGAAAATGAACATATTTAAAATTATATTTATAGTTCAGAATCGTACCTTGCACATCTATCAACAATTCGGCCAAGAACATTCTAAGAATGCAAAGCATTTTATTTAATAAAAATACCTTTGTGTAAAAAAGTAATGATTTTACTACCCATTTGTAACAGCGTCCTTAATTTATTTATTTTATTTATTTATTTATTTAAACTAATGTTTATTTCGTGCAACTCACTGTGAAAAAAATGTTAACATAGTATTTCTTATTATTTTTTTAAATGGCACCCATAATGTAAAATTATCCTTAAATGAGATATTATGATACTTATTAGTGTGAAGTTATGAAATATTTAGGATAGGGCTAGGCAAGCGTATCTTATCGTAATTTACAGTGTTCAAAGTGAGCTGCAAGAAAACTTTTTTTACTTATGGTCCCTTCGAAAAATACAATGCTGCCGAATTAAAATGGTAGTCTAAAAAAAAGATTCGCGACAATAACACATAATGTATTTACATAATTACAATCATAAGAATCATCAATACATCTCTTCTAAAATGTCATGATTTCCAAAATCAAACTTAGAGAGAACAAATCTAACTAAGAAATATGTATTGATGATTCTTAGGCTTTTAACTATGTAAATACATATTTGTTATTGCAGCTGTAGCGGCATCTACATCGCCACATACGAACTACGCATCACAATGACATGACGTCACGCAAATCCTGCATCGCGCAGTTTACCGCGCGACTAGCATATATACAACGTCCCGACATCAACCGTCGGGCAGTTGCCCACCAGACAAGACACGACACCCGTCTGGGCGGAGATCCTCCGATTTCTATGGAGGATGAGTGAACTTTACACCCTGTTCCTCATGCCTTTATACAGCGAATCATATTTTCAAGACTTCCATTTTAATTTGGCAGCATTATATTTCTCGCTCGTTTTTTAATACACATATCCGGGATGAAAAGTAGTCTATACCAATCCCCAGATCCCAGATTACCTTACCGTCAAATTTCACAACGATCGGTTCAGTTGTTTTGGCGTGGTTTTAATATGGTGACAGACAGACGAAAGTTACTTTCGTATTTTTTTTTTTTTGCTAAATTTATCTGGCCCCCACCCTTTACGCAATATTTTGTTAAATGTTACTAAATAATGCATATTAAACAAATTACTTTAAAAGCTAAAGCAAGTAATATATTTTTTATATAATTCTAAATACATTCTAATTGCATTATAAATGTTTGGTCTACCTAAATTAAAAATTAACTAAGATTTCAGTGCTGTTTCTATACGGATTTGTTTTTTTTTAATCTACTTAGTAAACTAATAAATACATTAATATGGTGGCAGGGTTACCCGTTACCATGGATACAGTACATATGAAAATATTCGTCGGTTATTAAGAGCGTACCGAGCGCGCAGTGGCGCCCTCATCGTTAGTTTGATTATTTCGTTTATTTAAGAATGAAAATGCAGAAAATAAGCCGGAATAATTGTGCTCCACAAGACTATACGTTATTATTATTACAAATAGTAGCTTTATATTGTTAAGTTTTATTATAATCGTTAAAACGGAACACAGTGGCCACTTTTTTCCGAAATAACCAAACAAACGATGAGGGCGCCAATGCGCGGTCGGTAGCCTCTTAAATAAAAAAATTTGCTGTTCCGTATATTTTGACCGCAGTATTTCACTTTTGTATGTATGAAACTGTTTTTTTTTTTTTTGAAAACCGTTGAAAAATTTCTACGGCTAGGTCTGGAATCGTGTGCTGAATTCATGGTTACAGTTTATGCGTCGATGCCCCTGCCACCCTGTATCAAAATACATAAATAAATACATACATTGTTAGCTTATAAGGGTGTGTAACCACCAAGGTGTTGATATGGCATATACAAGGTCAAATTAAATTAGCCAGCAAAACTCATGAATACGAACAACTTTTTTTATTTGAACAACCTTGAAAAAACAACAAAATATATTTCATACATTTTCCTAAGGTAAGTTAAGATCAGATATTTCGGAGTGGGTCTCTTAAGGCGAGTAGTACCACCAACTAGCGCCACCATTGAGAAAAAAAATCATAAGTCTGGAGATATGGAACATTTTGAAATTTCTTATGCTCAGATTTTTAGTCAGATGAGGCCAAAAAATTCTACCTCATCCGACTAAAAATGTGAGCATATGAAATTTCAAAATTTTTCATATCTCCAGACTTATGATTTTTTTTCTCAATGGTGGCGCTAGTTGGCGACACTACTCGCCTTAAATACTAAAACTTGTTTAAATTTCACGAGTTTTTATTACCACTTGAATATTGCCAAAAATTTCCGTTATAAAGTACGTGCAATTCGCGTGTTCTTACGTGTATACACACCCTTATCTAGGAACAATTTCCCAAACCAAATCTATTCGAAATCATTTGTAAAAATACATGTTAATTCTACATAATTTACATAAAAATAATTGTTGTATAAAAATAAATAATAATAGGTAAGTAAGTATATAAAACTACGTTCGGAAGACTATGGACTAAAAATTAAACTTATTAGTATTTATATTGCACTGTATGAAGCAATAACTTCTGTTCCATTTTTGAATTTATTCGGAGAGGCTTACTCACCGAATAAATTCAACATTACTTAGTACCTACTTTGACTTATAATTTGACTGGCGAACGCCACAGACTTAAGTGCTGGGTATTTTTTTTTTTTTATTGTTTCTGATATTATATCTCGGGACCTTCGGAAGGCGTACGAGGGGCCGAAGCCAACTCGCAGAGGCTCGCTAGTCACTTGAGGTATCAACCGACGATTATCCCTATTCGAACTATGCAACTACACTCAAGGACAACCCCCGGTTGGTAATATTATGGAAAAAAAGATATTGGATTATGGGTTTGGATGGATTAAGTGAACTGGATACTGGAAGGACTACGGGCCCTGCCTAATCAATGTTTTTAATATACAGGGTTAGTTTTCAATGACCAGCCAAATTTTCACAGGATGAACCCAGAATTATGGACAACTTTCACTATGGGACCAACTTTGAAATCACGAAAAAAAAAATCTGCTGTTTCATACATTTTGGTCGAGTAGGTATTGAACTTTTGTATGAAACAGCTGTTTATTTTTTCGTGATTTTAAAGTTGGTCCCATAGTAAAAGTTGTTCATATTCACGGGTAGAACACCCTGTGAAAATTTGGCTGGTCATTGAAAACTAACCCTGTATATACAAGTCCATCTACTTAAAGATGTAGGGTGGCTTGATATGCAGTAGTGACTTGCACACTCAATAATGGACTCTCGATAACTGTTATTGGAACGAAGTTCCTTAGCGCGGCTTGCGACAGGAGTTGACTGGTAGAAATCGTCACGTAAGGAAATAGCGTTATGCCCCTCCATGTGACTTTCTCTCTCTACCTCTGTCTCTTTCTATTATATAAGTAGGAGTGTGCGGGAGCGTACACGGCTTAAGGAACTTCGTTCCTGACGGGGGTCCCCCGACTGCACGCGTTTTTATTTTTTTATTTTTTGTAGTGTAAATAGTTATTTAAAATTGTATATATCGGTATCCTTCACGTCTGTGGAGTTTCGCTACCTAATTTAATTTGACTTTGTAGAGCAAAAGTTGACGTTTTGACGACAAAATGACAACGGATACATTCACACTGATGCAGATTCTCTTTTGCATCAAGTAAACAAAAAATATAGTATTGCTATCCTTCATTAGGAGACAGCGCGAGAAAAAGATAGCGATACTTTAGAGCTATCACACTAACTAGTCCAAAAGATGTCTTAATTATAATATCAAAATTAGCTGGCGTTGAGATGTGACGGGTAAAGTCTGTGAAGTTTTGCTAACTAATTAAACTTGACCTATGTAATAAAAATATTAAAGTATGACAAACGATATGCAACGTATCTAGACTATATTTCTTTGGTTTATTTGTGCTGCATTTTGTAATGTTGGGGCTACATTAGCGGGCTATGGCGAATATTCGCGTTATGTGTGGCCGGGTAGATCGTAGCATCGCGTAGTAAACGGGCGATGACGAATGCTTATCGGGGCACTGTCGGTAAACTGACGCGCATCAAAGGGTTTTGTCGTGACAATATTCGCTTGCGTGGCTACACTTCGCCACTTCAGTTGTAGACCAGTCTTTGAGCGGAACGGACTTCTCTTTTTCATGTTTTGATGATAGTCGTACAATAATAACAAATAATAATTTACCGACATACAATACAACGCCATTACTGTCTCCATTTTACTTCGCAAGAATTATCGCCTACGTCAACCGCACAACAGGCGAACACGCTGGTGTAGACAAGAACATCGCGTATACCCGTACACGATGTTTTTAACGCGCCAACGCGACACAAATATTCGCGCGCTAATGTAGCCCCAGCATATATGAAAATACCGTTTAAAAATTCATCCCCAGTTTCTGCGCGACTATTGGTATTGTATTGTAGTCGTGGACAGAATGAGTTATTGACACCTGTCAGTTTCATACTGACGATTAAGTGTTTTGCGAATTTGATCCTTATTACTACTAGACATTGTGCAAGTGACAGATTCAGGAACGCATTCTCCCAACGGCCGGACTGTAACATTTTGATAAACATCACGTCAACGATTCGTTGTCACTGTTTCGGTCAACAAATCACAACAAGAAACATGAGATTTGAAAACAGATTAACTGATTAGAGATTTTTTGAAACCGGAGGTAATTCTAAAATAATCTGATGGCTTAAAAACAGGATTTAACTTTTCAAGTATTTACTAGCCCGTTCACATTCAGCCATTGCCATTGTCATTCGCGCTGCCGGAAATATTTCCCTAAATATTGCTGTGACGACATCAAGGGAGATGAGTGTTTACATTGCCTCGTCACATGTCTTTCCAACAATGGAGAACGTAAAAATTCGATAGCAAGTGAGCGAAAGATTCGCGCTCGCGTTGCCGGCCCTTTGATGTCCGCTAAAAAACCGCCAATTTGGGGATCACAGGCAAGGCAAGCGACCTGTTTACACATTCGCGTTGCCTATTTTATTTCTCATTTCCTTGCAAGTTGCCGTGGAAATGGGCTGATTATAAACGGGGTATAATATTGCAAGGACATTTTTTCGGCTCAAATATACACTTTATTATTACCGACTTTTCTTTCAATACTGACTATTTTATTCATAAGATTTAATTTACTAACTTTCTCTTAATAATTTTTAAACATATTTTAGAAACTATTATTATCAACCGAATTTATGCCTATATTGCCTTAATCAAACCTTAAAGGCCTTAGTACACCTCCGCCGCGAAGCCGCAGTAGTTCAATTCAACTGACTCGCATGATGTTTCGCTACTCGAAACGCGATTCAAGTAGCGCAACATTATGCAGTTTCGCGGCGGATGTGTGCTAACGCACACGATTTGAGCATTAACTCTTTAGAGTTAATGCTCAAATCGTGTAAACTATTATTATTAATAGGTACCGAATTTATGCCTATATTGCCGCTATCAAACCTTAAAGAGCTAATCCTCAAATCATGTTATTTTAACAATCTTTTAGCCATCTATCCAGAGGCGGATTTGCCCTAAGGCACATTAGGCCCGGGCCTAGGGCGGCCAGATATTAGGGGCGGCCAATCTGACAAAAAACTGATGGAACAAGAAATAACTGAAAGTACCTAAATATTCTAAAGACTCGCGCACATTATGGCGGGCCGCACTGCACCGCATCGTATAACAATAATCTTCCTAAATCACTGGTATATACAGGGTTACTGGTTATTGACCAATATCCTCTTAAGGGGTCACTGTACTCATCATAATGAACAACTTTTACTATGGAACCAAACCTGAAATCGAGAAAAAAAAATTTGTAACTCGATTTCGATAAAAGTTGGCAACACAGTAAAAATTCATTACGCAGTCTATAAGATGGGTGCTGAGAAAGGGGCGGCTGGTACCTATTTTTACTACATGGCCTGGGGCCGAGGGCGGCCAAGACGGCAAATCCGCTTCTGTATCTATCTACAAGTTTTAAACGTGAACTTTATTTAGGCTGAAATTCTTGAAGCAAGAATCTCAATAAGAATTGGGTCTCGCAAATACTACTTTACCCACTATTTAACGGTTTCTGAAGATTTATTAATCGGAGTTTAAACTGTCAACAGCTATTGATTCGACAAAGTTATCTATTTTTAAGCGAATTCCTTCGTTATGCTCGGTTTTTGAGGTCCTCAGATAAACCCTCGATAGTAATTCACTCGTCTTTTAAGCTAAATTCTTCCTTAGCGTCTAAGTTCAGAAACCAAAATCGAACAAATAATTACTATCGAATGGATAAACTCCATCTATACAACAAGCAATAGTTTCTTCAAATACATAATTTTCAAAAAGTCTCACCGCCCGCATTAGCTCTTAATTTATTCACATGTACAAAAAAAAGAGATAAACAATCAGGCTAAAAATAAACATCTGCAATATTCAAGGTCAAATTAGGTCAAGGTCAAACTGACTTAACTTCATAGACGTGAGGTGTATCGATATAGAATGGTCATAGAAAAAACAACACACATGACATAACATCACGCCTATAATCTCCGAAGCGTTGGGCAGAGGTGTAGCTACAGTACACCCATATTTCGCCAGCTATGTTTAAGCCCCATGTAATAGGTGGCGCGCCTATTGTCATCAACCGGGCACAAATCCAGACTGCGGGCATAAAAAAAAACTATTTAGTCCGTCAGTCAGATAATAAAAAAATATTGGACATGTATTTTTTGCTTTATCATAATTAAAAAAAAAAAAAACGGTCAAGAGCGAGTCGGACTCGCGCACCGAGGCCTCCGTACCATCATTTATATGTAATTTTTGTTGATGATTTCTGAAAAACTGTGCTATTTAGAGACATCGTTTTATGTTTCATGTAATCTATACATAAACTTCTATCACATAGAATAATTTCAGATTTTTCTCTATGCAAACTTCGGAGATAACTTCGGAACGGTATTTTTTTTTTTTTTTCATCAAAAGTCGAAAACTATGCGGCCTAAAAAAAAAAGAAAAAAATGTTTGAGAATGTGAAAACAGCGAGCGTTCTTTCATGATACCCCACATGCCCGAGTAGCCCCACTTCCAATTTTTAAGACCCCCTTTCAGGCCCTGTTGCAAAAAAAAAAACGTAAAGTATTTTTATTTCTTATTTGTAAAATAGTTGAGCAAACGTCATCTAAAACTGTTATAATTTCAAGTTTATAGCATTAGTAGTTCTTGAGATATCCAGCTGTGACAGACAGACAGACAAACTGAGTCACACCATAAGGGTTCCTTATTACTATTTCGGTACGGAACCCTAAAAATCTACGCGGGAGAGAGAGCGCGAATGGGGGCTTCGCTACGTCACAACTACGTTTATAAAATCTAGCAAGGAGTGACGTCATGCCACATTTATTAAACAATGTATCGCCGTATATGTATGTATAAAAAAAAAATACAGTGTCCAATATTTTTTTTGTAATCTAAGTACTATGGACAAAACTTAAGCAAGCTCACTTAAAAAAAATATTCCTGCGAGAGCGCAGCTAGTGACAAACGAACATTGTGCGACCGAGTCGTGAGTCGTGCATGCGATTATCGCCTTTCGAGGTGATCATGCGAAACTTTGGCCGTACTTTACATGACGTACAAAAAAAATATTTTTAGTCAACATCCCTATTATACAGGGTGTAACAAGATCCTTCACGAAGCCGTCATCTACGCATTCTGTATATCAAACTAAATAATTTTGAGCAAAAATATCTGCTGGGAAACGACTTTTATTTTTGTTGTGAAAATTCGCTGTTTTACGGTAGTGCGCAAGCGCAACGTAACGCACGCACAACATTGTGGCCATGGGTGCATGCAACGGTACAGGGATCGCGGGAGTATTTAAAGGTAAGTTATAACTTATAACATTTAAAACTTGTTTTCATAAATAAAAACGTCAAAAATGTTGAACTTTGACCTTCAATATCTCGGTAACTAGAAGTTTTCCATGTAGTACAAAAAATATATTATGATAACGGGAAGAACAAGTGACTCTTGGCTTCGTTAAAGCTCCATTTACACGGTGCAAGTAAGGGCAAATAACTGGCAACGTCTACAACACGTACAATATTTATGCACGATACGGGCAAGTTAGTTGCCGTTCAAAACTGGTATAGTTGTAAACAGCACGTAGGTACAATAAAATTGCATATACAATAAAATCGCATTCAATTCTGGCATGAAAATTTTCTATCATTCAAACATGAGCGAACGAAACAAGACGTTCAATAAAATTGAATGAAATATTTGGCAGCGCAAATACGGGAATAAATTGTACAAGGATGTGCAAATCTGTGTTTAATCAAAATCAAATCAAATTTTTTTTATTAAATCAGATAACAAACGATCCATAGTGTTAGTAATATCTTATAGCTAGTGTTAGTAAGTAATATTATTATTTGGGGGTAATTTTGAAATGTGTTTGAAGCATTCTGCACAGAAGATGACCAAGTAAGGTACAAGTTTCTCACCTGGCCATCCTCTCCACAAGATGCCTCAAAATGGGAGAACAGAAACTCTCAGTCACTGTTTTCAGAATGCTGTTGCTACTGCCATGAGTTAGACGAGGCAAAACTTGCATGCAATAATCTTCTTGCAATTTTATTGCTTTGGTGTAAATCGCATGCGATTTTATTGTATGCCATTTTATGGAAATCGCAGCGTGTAAACACTTGCATGCAATTCTTGAATGGCAATAAAATTGAACATGCTTATTGCTCTTGAACTTTCCAGGAACTTGCACCGTATAAATGGAGCTTAAGGGTGTTTTTACACCCGTTATTTTCTATAGTTATAGAGTTAACTGCCTGGTTGCTTATCTGTTTTATTGTGAACAAGTGACGTCACACGAAATAGTAGAAAGGGTACAAGTATCTCCACCACCCACCCGTTTTAGGTTCCTCTTCATCCGCCTTGGTAGTATCCGTTTCCGTGACGGAATGTGTCTCTTGATCCTGAAATATATAGTTGAAAGGATTACACAAAAGAACACAGGATACAGAAAAAATCAACGAAAAGGTTTCAGTAGTTTTTGAGAAAATCAGTCACATATGTAATTTCGAGCCGAATAGGGAAATATACTGGATGAGTTTTTTTACCGTCTTGAAAAAAATAGGCTATAATAGGTGAACGGAGTAGAAGCATATGGCATACCTAACTTTAAAAAAAAATATCGAAATTCAAATCATATGCAACCTGCATATGATTTGAATTTCGATATTTTTAAACGATTTTTTTTTCTAAATTTCTGTTTTTTTTTTTTTTTTTTTTTTTTGTTATTTATTGGTATTTAGATATTTTTTTCTGACTAAGCTATTAAAAAAAAAACTAGGTATGCCACAGGCTTTTACTCCGTTCACCTACCGTCTTGAAAAAAATAGGGTCAAAAATCTGCCTCGCCTTTTCCCAACTATGTTGGGGTCGGCTTCCAGTCTAACCGGATGCAGCTGAATACCATTATTTTACATGGAGCGACTGCCTATCTGACCTCCACAACCCAGTAACTGGGTAATACGATATCCCTTGGTAAGACTGGTTGTCAGACTTTCGGGCTTCTGACGACCCGTAACGACTGTCAAAGATCCACGAATGACAGCCGGGACCAACGGCTTAACGTGCTTTCCGAGGCACGGAGGAGTCTCGGTATGTAAAGATGGTCACCCATCCACTGACCAACCCCGGCAAGCTTGAAAAAATAGGGTATCCATACATTTTGAGCCATACATGTCTTAGACGAAGTATGCTTTTTTTTATTTTTGCCTCGGTTATAGTTGGTATATTATTTTTTAATAAAAGTTTGGTGTTAACGCGGGCCCAGTGCGGGTTGGTAGAAGTCACATGTCGTCGAATTGTTGGTTATAGGACATGCCGGTTTCTTCACGATGTTTTCCTTCACCGTTTTGAGAGCAGTGGTGATGAAATTATTTACACAAAGTAAAGCGCCTGCCTGGGTTTGAACCTACGACCTACAACTCGTCAGTCGGGGCCGTTACCACTGGGTCACCGCTGCTCTCTTACCACGTGCAAATCACGTCAATCTCGTTCTTGTAAAAACCCATCACAGAGTGCTTTTTATTTATAGACGGTTTCTTTCATTGTGACATAGAGAATACGTTATTAGCAGATTTCGTTATTAGCAGATTTCGTGATTAGCTCAAGGCATTGACGTGGTTTTGAAGTAAAGAATTGTTAAGTGGTCATAGCAGGGACCGTACAACCCCAGTTAAGAGTTAAGTCTTTCGAAGGGGTATCCTGTAACATTCCCACTGCTGGGACACAGGCCTCCTCTCGGTGAGAGGGAGTGGGCCGTACGTAATCTACCTCGCGGATCCAATGCGGGTTGGTGGAAGTCACATGTCTTCGAATTATTGGTTCTAGGCAGGGACCGTACAACCCCGGTTAAGAGTTAAGTCTTTCGAAGGGGTAAGCCGTTTATGAGGTTACCTTTATCATGTGTAACTCCTTGAATGGGTTTTAGGCTTGAAATATAGTGAAAGGGTTACCCCTTCATTAAGATAACCTATACAATGTAAGGATTTTGTACGGGTAACCATATTAGCAATTTACAACGTATGCCCATCATCGAAAGATCATGTTACATGGCTCCGAGACGGAATGTTACGCTGTTATCGTTTTAAAGAGAGTTGAAGTGAAACCCTTTTGAACGGCTTAATTTAAGCCGTTCAAAAGGGTTACCCACATCATATGGGTTTTTGTTTAACTGCTTAGAAAAATCCTATCGAAATACCTTTCAATGGATAAACCAAATGGTCCCTTAAAGCTGTTCAAAAGGGTTACCCACATCGTATGGGTTTTTGTTTAACTGCTTAGAAAAACCCCATCGAAATACCTTTCAATGGCTAACCAAAATGTTCCCTGGATCATAGTGAATTAGGGCCCTGATGTCAGCATTCTTACGCAATCACTCACTAAAGGTAATTTACACCTAGAAAACTACTTTTTTAGGCTTAACGTTAACAACAAACTCACGTGGAAAGATCACACAGTAAACATATGTAAAAAGATGAGGAAATCAGCTTATGCTCTTTTTAAATTGTCAACAGTGGTTAGCCGTGATACCGTTCCAACTGTAAACCATGGTCTCGTAGCATCTGTCATACGCTATGGGATCATATTCTGGGGAAACTCAATTAAAAGAGAGAGATATATTTAGAGCACAATATCGTTTTATGTACCAGAAAATGTAAGACAACTCTAATATGTAAAAGCCTGACTCCTTGAAGCAAGTAAAGATTACGAGCTTTAAGAATAAATTTAGAATTTTAGACTCAGTTTGGTTTGTGAAAACCCAGGGGGGCCGTTGCACCTTCCCTCTTCCAACCACCCCCCAGCCCCACCCCCTTTGTCCCCGCCAGGTTTCCGGGAAATACAGGCGTCAAATTATGTAATGTTAACATTGACTTACATTTAGTTTTACCTTGACCTCACCCTCCGCGGGTCCGTCGTCTGTGACCTTGGAGGACAGTTGTGTGTCCTTGACCTCCGGATGATGCGGTAAGGCCGCGATGATCTCTGTCTGTGTGCTTTGTTCGCGAGTTCCCTCCATGTCGGGACCAGTTTGAGAAGACTGCTGAGCAAATGAAAGGGATTTACACCCATATTCTAAGTCGTAGCCTCGAAAGCTCCTCGACTCACAATAGGGTACCGCACCGGCCGGCTCGCATGTCAGTTCGATACTCGCTCACGCGCCGCGTCGTAAAAGAAGACAATCCTAACGAGTCAGAAGGCATAAGAGCTACGCGATAGAAAGAGGGGCAACTTCTAGGTGAATATAATTGTGCGACCTGAATTGCACTTTATTGTGTCGTAGCAAGAGTCGCTATTTATTTAAATGATTTTGCGAAGAGAATCTTCTGTACTTGTACTGTTATGTATTCTGTGGTAGTGTTAAATATTGTACGGTGGTACGGAAACCTTCGAGTGCGAGTCCGACTACAGTCTGATTTTTAATTCGACGGAATTCTGACAGTTGTAATTTTTTGACACTTCATATACCTATCATAAACCTTTTCTGTCTTGACCTTTTTAGGGTTCCGTACCTCAAAAGGTAAAAACGGAACCCTTATAGGATCACTCGTGTGTCTGTCCGTTTGTCACAGCCAATTTGCTCCGAATCTAATAGAGCGATTAAGTTGAAATTTGGTACACATATGAATTTCTGTGACCCAAACACGGACAGGTAAAGTAAATAAATTAATTTTAAATTTAGGAGTCACTTTTGGGGGGCAAATAATATAATATATTTCCGAACTCACTAGCCATGTATAAGCCATCAAAGGCTTCTGTGGTCTTTAGCATACAATGATTTAAACTCTGATAGATATGATTTTCTATATGATTTTAATTTTTTTATAATGATTTTTTTTTATTAATGTTCATTTTGAACATTAATAAAAATACAAAACCTACTTGCTCCACAATCATATCATTTATCACACACCGATACATCCTCTTCTCTTTCAAACACCATGACCTTCGTCTTATTCACAGTTATATTCATCCCTTTCATCTTATATATTATGCTTCATGCATCACAGTCACCATGTCTATATTTTGACTGCTAATTATATTTGATCATATTATATTATTTCAAGGCTAGTATTTAATTGTCTAAATATTACTATTTAGAGGGTTTTTAGGGTTCCGTACCTCAAAAGGAAAAAACGGAACCCTTACAGGATCACTCGTGTGTCTGTCTGTCTGTCTGTCCGTCTGTCACAGCCAATTTGCTCCGAATCTAATAGAGCGATTAAGTTGAAATTTGGTACACATATGAATTTCTGTGACCCAAACACGGACAGGTAAAGTAAATAAATTAATTTTAAATTTAGGAGTCACTTTTGGGGGGCAAATAATAAAATTTAAAAAAAAAGTTTTGCAAACTATACCGTGTTACATATCAAATGAAAGAACTTAATATGAGGGTCTCAGATATATTTTTTTTTATAATTTTAAAATAAATTGTTTTAAAGTTATTTAAGAAAATTGACGAAAATTGACCATTCCCCCCCCGAAACACTGAGGCTGAAATTTTGAAAAAAATACAGAAAATAGATCTCTATCTGTAAATTACAGGAAAACCCATAAGAAGTCTGTGGTCTTAAAATAACATGGTAAATCTCTCAATATTGTGAGTACAAACTTACATTTACAGTTGGAATGTATGGAAGAACATGTTTTTCAACTACAATGTTAAGTTTGTTCTTGGAATAATTCATCCCAACTACGGAACCCTTCATTATGCGTGGTCCGACACGTACTTGGCCGGTTTTTTGTTTTAAGTTATTATGACTAGAATTTTTTGGATATAAAAGAACAAAAAATATGAAAGAGAATGAGATCAAGTAAACTATATGACAATTTAAATAGTGTTTGTTGTGTGCATTCAATCTAACTAAATTAACTAAAATAGTAATTTCATATGGCTAAATGTAAAAATAGAGTAAAAGGACATATTTTTTAATTTTAAATATTTATTTAGGTATCATTATCACTAATATTATCATCGTTGTCTATCTCTAGTTTCAAGAAGCGAAGATTTTACAAACAAAAATGTATTCCTAAAAATGGTTTGTAACCTGTGGATTAGTGGACAGGGATTCCTGAGAAAGAAAAATAATTACCTTACTAATTATTGTAACTTCAATAATTTGATAATAAAAAGTCTGATTACCATTTGAAAATGATATCAGTAAATTTTTTAGTTTTCGTTTTTCTAATTGAAACCTTAAATTCAAGAAAGATTTTTTTTAAATTTCGATTAAATGCGATCCGTTTTTAGTAGGACCGTTTTATTATTGGCAACACTTCTGAAATGTCAGAATTCCGTCGAATTAAAAATCTGACTGTAGTAACTTAGCGGCTTTTTTTGTATAAAATCAAGAATACAAATGCTATAATAATTTTTGCTCACCTCCATGTCTTCTTCATTTACTGCGTTGACAATTTCTACGCAGGGCTCCTCATCGTTCACGAATGGTATAGTCTCAGGCAAGTCATCCTGAAAAATAATTACCTTATTTTAGACCTTCTTCAAAAACAGGAGGTTATGCATTCTATGATTTTTTTCCATATGTGCTCGCACGACTACTGGTCGTCTCTTAGCTGCCACGGCTTATTTTTAATTTAGTTGTTTTTAGTTTTTATCTATTTATTACGGACGCTTTTAACGTGCACGTCTTTTTACATTGTTCTCACATGTATATTTTCAACATGAACGATGTAACCAATATTTTGTACAATATTTTGATTTAAAAGTGTGTCAATGGAGTTTCTTGCCCGTTCTTCTCCATAGGCAACTAGCTTCATCTTTCTGACTGACCAACCCCTTGACAATTCAAAAGTGCCTGTAATTGGTTAATTTGAAACAAATGCTTTGAGTTTGAGTTACATTATCAAGCTATAATTTCCAGTATAAGCTGACCTCTCACTAATAAATAAATAATAAAAATATTTATTTCATGAAACAAGAACACATTGCACTGTATACATTGTAGATTATAAATTATACAATTGTCACACTATTAGCACAATAATATAGTCTCTATCCCTTAAACTAGGTCTAGCCTGTATCTTAAGAGATAAGGTTCAGCCATATGGGTGCAGTAAGTAATTGACATTCTATAACAAGTTAGACAGTGTAGACACACACAGTGTTACAGTGTGTCACTGTAAGGAATGTTGAAGAAAAATTCGAGGTCGTCTTGTGTGCAAGCATGGTTCTTTTTTAACAATGAAAACGTCATATTTGTGTGCAATTTCCATAGTTATCGGAAGTTCTAAACACAAAATTAAAATCCAAGATGGCAGCCACTAACATTTGTAATATTTTCATAAAGGTTTCTTCATTGTAGTAAATAGCCTTTAAAGAATCGTATCCACCATCTTTCAAATAACGATAACTATTCGTTATAATACGACTTTACCTTATCTAGAGAGAACTACAAAAAAAAACCAGCCAAGTGTGTGTCGGACCACACACAATGAAGAGTTCCGTAGCTGGGATGAATTTGTCCCAAAAACAAATAACATTGTAGTTGAAAAACATGTTCTCCCATACATCGACACACCAATA
Organism: Cosmia pyralina; assembly: GCA_946251885.1. NCBI lineage: Eukaryota > Metazoa > Arthropoda > Insecta > Lepidoptera > Noctuidae > Cosmia > Cosmia pyralina. The sequence continues at coordinate 10,336,970 of OX276368.1, read as the reverse complement.
TCCGTCACAGTCAATTCTCCAACTGCAAATTTAAGTTTGTAATCCCAAAACAAAAAATTATATGATAAAACTACAAATTAACTAATTTCAGACTTTTTCCTTTACTTGTGCTGTGAGACCTCGCTTCTTGTCAAATTTCATGATTTTAAGGCAACGGGATCCCAATAGGGTTTGAATCATTTATCAAAGTATGTCGCATAAATTGCCATAATTATTTTTTTATTGCGTTGACTTAGAAGTTTGAGTTTTGTAGAGCTCACAGGGACCGTAAACCTATGTATTTGATATGAATTTCAACTTGATACCTCCACGTGTTCCTGAGAAAAAGATCTTGACAGATAGACAGGCAATGAAGTGATCCTATAAGGGTTCTGTTTTCTACTTTTGAGTAAGGTACGGAACTCTAAAAACTGTCAAAAATTAGAACTCTTCAATCACGCTCACATATTTATGCCAAATGTGAAGTTCGAATTGATAAAAAATATTTATCGTTAAAAAAGAACCGTGCTTCACTTATTTCAATTAATGTCGGGCTACACCGACGTCAACATCAACGCCCAACATCGCCACAAACATCGCGGTAATTATTCCGATAATTATCGCGATAAATTCAGTGGCCACACTTGAACGTCGCCACCGAGTTATCGCCACGTCAATCGGCAATGTGAATGCCGTTGTCAAATTATCGCAATAAGTTGTGGCTACACCTACGGCCTACGTCCATCATCGCGATAAGCAACGGCATATCCCGTTGGTGTGGCCCCAACATAAGGCACAATACATTGTTGGTTTGGAAAAAACAAGATGTTACCTGTTGGTGTCTCGCCAGTCGCCAAGCGCGGTATTCACAGGCGGCCCTGCGCATGCGCTGGAGGTACGCAGGCGCGGCGCGGCCAGTAGCCCACGCCGCCACAGTGCTGGGCATCCCGCCCACTGCCGGCTCGTCGTAGTAGGTTAACACGAATTCCATGCCGATCTGTGGAGATAACAAACCTCTGTGACTAGGGTTGCCAACTTTTTTTTATATCAATTTAGTATTTTCGAAGGCATTGCCTATAAAATATAGTATTAAGGATTGTAAACTAAACGCTGTCTCTGTACTATGTGTCAGCTATCAAACACATCTGTCAAAAGAACTTGTCGTTCCCTTGATTGAAACCTCTCATTGTTTTAACACTGCTCTGCTCTCTATATACTAAATCTGCCGTCATCTTGTTAATGTTCTTTTCTTTCCAACCAATAACCCATCATATAGTAGATGGCTGGATGGATGGATGGATGGAAAAAAAAAATATAAAATACTTTATGCCTTTATTAACTGGCTTTTTTTTATTGTCTTATAAAGTCATAACTATTATACTCTAAGGTTAAGAAATTCCATTAATTCAGCTTTTATGAGATTAATACTGGCCCTATTGCGCTCATCTCGCCGTTTTGTATTATTCGTTCAGTAAAAGCTGAAGCTGCTGGCTGTTGGAACGAAACTTTACAAGTTTCGTTCAAAAACAGATGACAGCTGCGTTGCGTTTTACACTTATTTTAGAAAAATAATGTTATTTAATTTTTCATTAAAAATATACTTAGTTTCAATCAATCAATTAATCAATCAAATCATTTATTTCAGATAAATAAGTATCTATATAAAAGTAAAATTAAACTCAAAATTAAAATCAAAATTAAAACAAAATTGAAAACAAAATTAAAAATAAAATCAAAAAATAAAATCTAAATTAAAAATATTAAAATTAAAATCAAAATTAATAATAAATACACATATTACATCCTACTAATATTATAAATGTGATAGTTTGTATGTTTGTTACTCAATCACGCAAAACGGCTGAACGGATTTGGATGAAATTTGGTATACAGACAGTTTATAACCTGGATTAAGACATAGGATACTTTTCATCCCGGTAGAAGGTTCCCGTGGGATAATTTCCGACATACACGCGGGCGAAGCCACTGGCAAAAGCTAGTTATATAATAATCGCAGGCGCTGGCATGCAGCTGCAGCCACCTCCGCAAAAAAGGCGAGTCCCACCGCTCGGACAACACACTGAGGAGCCCGTTCGAGCCGCCACGGCTACGGCGCAGAAGCAACGCACTCCTTTTTCAATAATACCGTGGAAATCATCGGTTCTAGCCTCAGCGAACATTGCTGACGCGCTACAAAACCGTGGCCGCCCCTACAGAATCCTAAACGCGTTGTTGTAATGGACACGTAGAGCGTTGTACGCCCGCTGAGTGAAGTGATTTTTTTTTTTATTAGAAATATAGTATTTTGGCCTCTAATATAGTAGGATACTATATCATATAGTAGGGTTGGCAACCCCATCTGTGACTGACTGACAAAAACCGACGGAAGGGGGATGGCGATCTCTCGCGTCCGATTTTGGTCCAGGCCATGGTACGGAGCGAGAGTGCATGGGAAGCCGTCACTTCCTTCTGCGAAGCAGTAATGCTCGCGAATGAGGAGGCGGAAAGCGTGAGGGAGAGCAACTTTTGCGCCCTCACGCTCCTAGTCGCCGCAGGAGACGCCCTGGGCGTCGGGCAGATTCCCGGCCACCGGAGGTGCGGACGGCGAGCAATGGGTAGCTCGCCGCATAATGGATCGAAACTGCTATATGAGGGACATTGGGATTTTTTTTTAAAATACCTAACGAAAGATCTGTCATTTTGATGAATAATTGTTAGGAAACTTTTTTCTCTAAAACTGATAGTATGCCCGGAAAAAAATATTTTCAATTTTTGTTGTATGGAATGAAACAGAAACTGCTAAAATTTGGCCAAGTCTTGACGGCCAAGTCTTGACAAATCTGGCTTTAAAACAGACTTGACTTTGGCTTTTTTTTTAGAGTAATCTATTCTATTCTAAAACTACTTTATTGTTATTCTCTGGCTTGTTGGCTATAATACTACGCTATTAACGCGCGCCCATAGTTGCCTTCATCAAAATGATCTATTACTGATCTGTCGATAGTATTTTTTTTAAACGGAATTTGTAAAAAAAAAAACCCTTTGTCCCTCATATAACAGTTTCAATCCATCGTGCGCCGTCCGGTAAGAACCAGGCCCGGGTCGGCGGCGCGTTGTGTTCCACGCGCGCCTCAAAGATATGTCAGCAGTGATGGGGTCCGATATGACCGATGGAACACACAGGCAAAGGCTGAAGGAACATGGGTGGGTTTTAGTCAGTAAAAGTCTGACACGCCCTCCCGCTCCGCCCACAGCGGGAGAAGTCATTGATGATTTCCCATCAAAATAAAAAAAAAATGGGGATGCGCAAAGGTATTTTTTGCAATTTGCAGGTCAGAATCAGATTGTCTGTTGATTAAAATACATGATTCGCGACCGTAACAAATATGTATTTATAGAATTACAACAATCATTAGAATCCAGCAATACCACTCCTTCAGTTACAATTGGCGTCAAATGTCATGATTTAATGAAATTAATAGTCATTCAATAGAATAATATTTATTGAACTTACTAATGATTTTAATTCTACAGGGTTACTGGTAACTCGACGTATTCCTTGCAGGAACGTCATAGTAGGGTTAAAAATGCAACAAATTAAACCACCAAATTTTCTACCGAAGTTCAGTAGCTTTTGAGTTAATTACATTTTTAGTTTTTTTTATGAAAAATCCAATTTAAGTGATTTACGGCGCGACTATACTGGAATTTAAGTTAATATCATACCTGATACCGTATCGGACATGTGTTAATAAATAAAAGTTCAAAATGCCCTAAAACTTTAGCAAAGATCACTAATTAAATATTTAATTTTTCGTAATTTTTGTGTCACGAATAAAAATTATGAAATAAAAAACTGAATTTCGGTTTAAAACATTTGGAGGGTTTAATTTGTGCATTTTAACCCTACTATGACGTCCTGCAAGGAACACGGTCGAGTTACCAGTAACAGCCTGTATAAATACGTATTTGTTACGGCCGCAAATCACAATTATTTAAATCAACATACGACTTGATACAAACTGATCTGCAAATTGCAAAAAAACGTAAGAATATTTGAATTTCGCGGTTTACCCTGGCGCTCTCGTCTAAGAGGCTCAGCACACCTCCACCGCAAAACCGCGAAATCGCATGAGGAACATCATGCGAAGTCAGTTGAATTGAACTATTACGGTCAGTGATGCCGTTTTAGCCACTTTGTGGCTAGATCTAGCGGATTTTCGGAGGTTTAGCCAAAAAATAATCCGGTTTAGCCACCAAAAAACCCAAAAAAATTTGATTTTTTTTGTGGTTTATTTGGTGGTTTTTTCATTTTGTTTTTCTTTTGTTTTTGTGTTTCACGGAAGTGTGTCCAAAATAAACGATTTTCTTTCTTTCTTTCTTTACCAAAATTAATCTAGCTACTTCTGGCTACTTTTTAGGTTATTACTACATACCTACTTTTATTACTGTTTTGCCACCTGAAGTTTTAACAAAAGTCACAAAAACGGTCAAACCAACTGAAATACCATCCATAACATCATCCATTAACGAAGATATACCAGAATATCCAAATGACATTGTAAACTTTCAAATTGATTTTTAATTTTTTACCAAAAAGCGGCCAAGTGCGTGTCGGACCACGCACAATGAAGGGTTCCGTAGTTGGGATGAATTTATCTTAAGAACAAACTTAACATTGTAGTTGAAAAACATGTTCTCCCATACATTCCAACTGTAAATGTAAGATTGTACTCACAATATTGATAGATTTACCATGTTATTTTAAGACCACAGACTTCTTATAGGTTTTCCTGTAATCTACAGGTAAAGATCTATTTTCTGTATTTTTTTCAAAATTTTAGGGTCAGTAGTTTCGGAGATAAGGGGGGGGGGAATGGTCAATTTTCGTCTATTTTCTTAAATAACTTTAAAACAATTTATTTTAAAATTATAAAAAACATATATTTGAGACCCTCATAGTAAGCCCTTTCATTTGAAATGCCACATAGTGTAGTTTGCAAAACTTTTTTTTTTATTTTCTTATTTGCCCCCCAAAAGTGACCTCTATATTCAAAATTCATTTATTTACTTCACCCGTCCGTGTTTGGGTCACAGAAATTCATATGTGTACCCAATTTCAACTTAATCGCTCTATTAGATTCGGAGCAAATTGGCTGTGACAGACGGACAGACAGACAGACACACGAGTGGATCCTATAAGGGTTCCGTTTTTTTCTTTTTGAGGTACGGAACCCCAAAAAACAGTACCTAATTTTAATGTTTTTAGCTATAAACTTGTAACCAGTTTTTAATATTTTTTTAACAACACTATTAAATATTGTTTTATTAAATCCACTTATCCCCATCCATATATATTAAAATTATATTAACAATATTAATAGGATAAAGTAAGCCAAAAATACTTTAGCTACTTTTAGCGGAATTTCGAAAGTAATTTATTTACAAAACTATACTACATAAAAGATAGCTTGATCTCTGCGACATAATGTCAAACTGACATTCCTAGGGTTGTCAGGATATAAAAATTGTCGATAGAAATTATCGACATTTCTTACTATTATCGATACTAATGTAACATATAAAATACATTTTTTCTAGTAAAGGACACTACACTCCAAATGTTACATGAGTAGGTGAGAAATTGGATTTTATTTACTCACTATTATTTTAGATCAAATAAGTACAAATGTAAATAATTTTATGCTATTAAAATATACAATAAAATTAAAGAGATAAATAAATTTTAAATTAAGTTTTCTTTAAAATATCCATAGTTTATAGTCAGTGGTCACGATGATTCATCGCCCATCACTAATAAGGTCGGCATGCCCATAAAGTATGACATTGACAGGTACTGTCAATTGTGTGTGTGGTATTATGAAATTCAGGATTTCATAGGCGTGATTTTACTGACAGCTGTCGCAGAGATCAAGCTATCTTTTATGAAGTATAGCAACTTTTTTCTTTGATGTAGCCACAAATTAGATGGTCCTAACGGCAACACTGACTACAGTTTCGCTGATAGCTTCGAAACTATAGAGTTTCGCGGCATGTAGCATCGAACCGCCAATGCTCTTCGTTCTCTTTCTACATCCGGATGATCTTTGACGCTTTAGAGCTTATCGGTACGCCCAGTTTCTGTAGTACTAACATGATCCTTACCTTCTCAGGTCCATCAAGGGTCTTCACAACCATATGACTCCAATATTCCGACACTCGAATGGCATGTTTTGTTTCGGGAACCTTCGGATGCTCACACGATCGTGAAACAATTATGTAAACCTTATTATCAGTAGGCTTTCCATCTCTTTCTTTTTCGTCCGCTTCCATAGCTTTCCGTTTCGCTTTGGAGTGCACGCTCTGGCGTTCGGAATAGATCGGCTCTGTTCGACTTTCGCAAGGGGCAGCTCGGAATAAGCCATCTTTGTGCGGAAGACTTTTTGTGGCGATGTCAAATTCTTTGTGTCTCCTTATGTATACGTAATCTCTATTTGCAAAAAGTCTCTGTGAAGAAAGAAAATAAAAATTAAAAAGCGGCCAAGTACGTGTCGGGCCACGCGCAGTAATAGGGTTCCGTAGTTGCACAATAATGCGGACTAAGAAGAGGGCTTTTTGTTGTTTCATGAATATTTGACTATTACTCGTAAACTGCTACAGTGAATTTTTTCACCCATCCAAAACTGACCGTTTAGCTAGCAGGGGGGGGGGACACTTGACTCTAACAAAAATTTGCACTTTAAAGCTTAATATTTCAGAAACGGATCCTTAAATCGAAAAATTGTTTGTACAAATCCGCAATATTTTTGATAGACCCATCCAACAACACCCCACACTATGGGGTAGACGAGAAAAAAAAAACATCCCCACTTTATGTGTAGGTACAGAAAGGTACCCTAAAAAAATGTTTTTTTCATGATTTTATTTTACCACTTTGTCGGCGTGATGAATATGCATCTATGCCAAATTATAACTTTCTAGTACTAAGAGTCTCTGAGCTAAGCTGCGGACGCACGGACGGACATAGCGAAACTATAAGGGTTCCTTGTTAACTACGGAACCCTAAAAACACATTTAGGTACAGTCATGTGTGAGTGTTATATTTTCAACGTTCATGTATGTTTGTGAGATTCTTTATTCCACTATAACCTTTGAATTCCTGGACAGATTTGAATGTATGGGGTATCGTTCGTATCCTTAAATCATCCCGAGTGACACTGGCTATAATGTTTTGAAAAAAAACAATATGGCGGCAGTATGACTACATTTTCAAATGAAAGGCCTTGATGAGCACTTATACATTTTACATAGGTAGAATTTACATACAAAACAAACATTTCATCTTTGCTTGCAAACGATTTAATCAGACTTTCGTAAGACTGCGAATGTCTAAATTGCCACTAAAGTGTACAAAATAAAAATAAATAATTAAAAAAAATTAAAAAACACGACTGCCATGCCAAAAACGAACTAAAAAGTAAAAAACAAGTTGTATTCCCTGCATTTTGAAGAGTTTGATGTAGATAAATGTACTGAACAGGTGATTTTTTTTTCGCGTTTTCAGGTTTGGTTCCATAGTAAAAGTTGTTCATAATGATGAGTACAATGACCCCTTAAGGGGTTGTTGGTGTTTTACCAATAATCCAAGATACAGACCTTAGACTATTTACCTCTAGACATAGCCATGATTACAGTGTGAAGTGTGGAAGTGAGATGCATATATACAAGATTAGTAGGAAAATTGAGACAAAGCATCGTATCTTCCGTCTCTTACGGCGTGCCGTATTTTTGCTTGGCGAACTTTTGAATGTTAGCCAAATAAAGTGCTTTCACTGTTACAAAATTTATCTTGCGTCGATTAATTTAACTTTTTTGGACAGTTTTTGCATTGTGCGTATGTATTGACATGGGTTTCAATCCAAAATGTGAAAGATTTCTTACGTTAAACCTTATTTCTCATACCACATAACCTAGAAAGAGTATTATATTGCTGTCATGAGCGGCTCGATCTTAGTATAGTACTAAGTCAGTGACTCACCGGCCACAGCACCTCCCAGTGCAACACAGCCTGGTCGGGAAGGCCGTTAGCGCTGCGCTCCACGACCGCGAGCGCTGCCACGGCCGCGTCCCAAACTGTTCGGTAGGCGCCGTCTACTTGGACCGCTGCGAAGTCTGAAGCGCGGACGTCTGGATACCTGCCGTATACTGCGAAAGAAAAATGTTTTTGTAATTTGGATGTAGGTAAGCTGCTTGTGTCCAAAAAGGAGGGTTATGATTTTGACCGGTATGTATGTTCATCTGTTCCCTCATAACTTCTTAACTACATATCATAATTTGACAAATGAGGTATCGTTGGAAGCGTCTTGATCGTCTTGGCTGTGTGACGTCACATTAAATTGAATATGGCGCCCTCTAGAGGACAATAAGTTGTCAAGCAAACTATATTCAGGTTTCGTATATACTAAAAATAATGTTGTATATTAAAATGTTTTAAATGACGAAATTCCCGAGGTAACTACACTTAGGTACTGTTGTATGCTAAGGAAGATTTCTCATTTATTGGACTTACTACTTATCCTTAACGAAATTTACCGGTTCCCGCAAAGCTGTTAAAACAGCTGTCAGCACATCTTGTAGAGCTCATTGCGCTGATTCGGAATCAATATTTAACTCATTTTGTCAAAAATTTAACTTACTGCCGATATCGCTAGCGCGGCAGAGTCACATCAGGTTATACCAATCTGTCAAATTTCTCCAAATGATTTTATAATTATTATTGTTTTTTTTTTATTTTTATTATTTTATTAATGATTTTTTTTATGTTGATGGTTAAATTCAAAATCGAATGTGAAAATTTGACAGTTAGTCTTGACCTGCTACAGTACTGTGAAATTTCTAGTTACACTAATTTACTGCCTCTCTGTCAAGCACAATATTATAACAACAAATAACCGATGGAATTTATTAATTTGTGGTCGTGGTGGAGAAGAATGTAAAATAACTAAGGTAAAAACCGGCCAAGTGTGTGTCGGACCACGCACAATGAAGGGTTCCGTAGTTGGGATGAATTTATTCCAAGAACAAACTTGACATTGTAGTTGAAAAACATGTTCTCCCATACAATCCAACTGTAAAATGTAAGTTTGTACACACAATATTGAGAGATTTACCATGTTATTTTAAGACCACAGACTTCTTATAGGTTTTCCTGTAATCTACAGGTAAAGATCTACCAGGTTAGTTAGGTCAGGTTTACCTACCTACAAGTTATAATACAAAATTATGTATGGGAGCTACATCTACCAAGTCCAACAAACTGCTGTGCAGTTTGGCAGAAGTAAAACTTTGTGTAATAAGATGTCACCACTAATAAACGCTTTTAAATCTTTTTTTTTTCAATTTCTGTATTTTTTCCAAATTTTAGACTCAGTAGGTAGTTGCGGATATAATATCATAAGATAAGGTCATGGTCATTTTTCGTCTATTTTCTTAAATAACTTTAAAACAATTTATTTAAAAATTATAACAAAATATATTTGAGACCCTCATAGTAAGCACTTTCATTCGACATGTCACACGGTATAGTTTGCAAAACTTTTTTTTTATTTTCTTATTTGCCCCCCAAAAGTGACCCCATATTCAAAATACATTTATTTACCCGTCCGTGTTTAGGTCACAGAAATTCATATGTGTACCGTCCATTTAGATTCGGAGCAAATTGGTTGTGACAGACAGACAGACACAAGAGTGATCCTATAAGGGTTCCGTTTTTTCCTTTTGTGGTACGGAACCCTAAAAAAAAATAAGTAGTATTTATTTCTAAAAAATCTTAGGTACTACTTGGGATATATTTTTTTCAATAAAATCTATTTTTTGCAGTGCTTTAAATCTCACTAAGGTAAGTAAGTAAGTGCGATTTCTGCATGAATAAAGCAAATCGCATTTTTGCGAGAAAAACGTGCTATTTCGAAAAATGCCATTTTACAAGAAGCGAAATTAAGCTTTAAATAAATTATCACAAGTAAATTAATGTGTTTTTACGTACCTACACTTTTAAAAAATACACAAAAAAAATCTACAAAACGAATATTAAATGATTGAATAATAACAAAAAAAAACACCTATTCCGAAATGTCACTTTTTTGTCGCAGAGGCGAAATAAGAATTTTATTTTTAAGATTTGGGACTAAAACAGATATAAACATAGCAGTATCGTGGTAAATGACGTCACATCATGACCGCGACAGAAACGGATGTTTTAACTGTAGTAGAAAACTTTTTTACAAAAAAATACAACCGACTTCCAAAAACAACACTACAAAGTGAAAAATAACTTTAATTTCGGAAGTCGGTTGCAAAAAACGAAAATATTAACTAGATACCGACTTCCAAAATTAAAGTTATTTTTCACTTTATAGTGTTGTTTTTGGAAGTCGGTTGTATTTTTTTGTAAACAAGTTTTTCACTTTTTAGTTGTGGTACCTACCCTACACAAATTCTAATACCACTACTTACCTGCAAAATAAACTAGAACATCATCTATATAAAAGTGGGGAAAAAATACGTATTATTGAAGCTAACTCAAAAACTACCCAAGTAAAGTTAATCAATTTTATATGGGACGAACTCTGATGTATCCGCTTAAACGCTCATGGGACTTTTTGTAACCAAAACATAATCCGGCCGGTATTGCGCATGGTTACAAAAAGTCCCACGTTCCAATTTGGTCGGGTCGCTTGAAATCAATCCTTTTTGCTTCCACATTACGGGGTGCCGACCGAATCGAATGATTTAGTCGATTACAGTATTAAATTCTGCTCATTTCTATGTATGGTAACCCAAGGAGCGACACTCGTCTATGATTTAAAAAAATATTTTTTCTCTGTTAATTGTGTTGTTTAGTGCGGCGGTGTGCGTGGTCGAAACGGTTGGCGTATTTTTTGTCTGTTTTTGTGTTTCTTGTGGTTTTTTGCGGGAAAACCGGGTAAAAAAACTATTTGTGTGTGTTAACAAGAATATAGGCAATATGGATTAGTGCAGGATTCAAGTCTGTAAGTGATTTAATTAGTTATTTCAGTGTTTATCATCAACCGGTACGGCACGGAAATGGTTTGTTATTGTTTTGAGTGACGCATCATTCCAATAAGAATCTTGATGGATTATTGGTTTGATCATTGAAATATTATTACATATATGAATAGTCTGATTATTGAGTAAAACATTAAAATCTATTTCAAAGTTTCTACGTATCAGATATAATTAGAAAAAAATATTTAGTCCGCGTGTAAAACTTGCCGCGTCAACAATGTTGTCTCAACAACTTCGGATGCTTCTAAATACTAAATATTATACTATGCAATGTGTTTTGTTATTTTTTTTATGTTAAGAATAATCACACCATGCATATTAAACCATAAAACATATAGGTCATCACTTGTTTTTTTTTACTACAGCCATTTATTTGTAATCTAAGATAAAAAAATCGCTGTGTTTACGTTTACAAATTATTGTAAAAATGGATGCAATCAACATTCAAAGAAAAAAAACGCTATTTAAAAGCTCTGTTGTTTCCCATTACAAAAACATACACTTGAAAGGGCTCTTCGAAGAAACGTCGTAAATTAGGTTTGTTTATCAACATCTGGCCGGGCGGCCGGCGCTCGCGGAATGAGTCTAGGGTTTGCAATTCGAATATTCGAATATTCATTTTATTCGAATATCCGGTCCAATTTCAAATTCGAATAATTCATTTAAATTGTCCGAATATTCGAATAGTTAATAATGTAATAAAGGTACTTATATTTTTTTGATTCCAAGTCCATCCCTGTCCTTGAGTACCACCCTGTTGTGTCCTTGTACTCGTTCGTTCAGTGAGTCACCACTCACCAGTCGTCACTCACCGCAGTGACAGTGTGCGCGAACGCAAAATAAGTGAGAGTTGTGTTGTGTGTTGTGTTATTGTTATTAACTGCGCGTGGCGACATTCACGTAAGTATTTTAGACAAAGCTAATTAATTCCACAAACTATTACTATAAGTAGTGCAGAAACAGGAATTTCGGTTCAATAGTATATCTTTTCGCGTGCGGTCAGCCATTTTGTTGAATCTAAGCGCTTGTGTCGGTACTTCTGAGTGGTTTCGCGCGATCTGATAGCGTTGTTGGTGTGTTTTAGATACTTGACATATGACAGTATGCCATCCTTGTTCTTTTCCCTATTAACACAATAACGTATTAAAAAGTAGTCAAAACCGCGTGGACTGGAGAAGTCTTCGACACAAATATGATTATAATGGCCGCGGCCTGGATAAGGTGATTCAACAGTTGAGTGGATATAGATTAGTTAGGTTCGATTAGGCTAACCTTGCTGTTTCTACACTACTACACTAATTGTATTACTTTACAACGGTTTTCTGCATTCCTCTGTCGTAGCGTACGTATTGAATACCTACTTACACTACTGATTTGGTTACGCGAGACGTGCGTGATGTAAACAGTTACGATTTTTAAAATATTAGATTGTTGTGACGTTTTAAACTATTTAAATGTTGTTCGAGTTTTAATCGAACACTCAGCGAAAATGCATAATTGCATCGAACGCAAGTATGCACATTCGCTCGAACACCTAATTGTGGGCCAGTTCGCGTTCAGATCTCATTAGAGACACCGCGTGCTCAAAAACCATTACCATTTTACCAATAAGTTAGAGATATAGTTAACCATAATTTATCATTTCTTGTGACTAAGTGTTATAGTTGATTCAATATAGCTATTTCCCTTATAATCCAAGACTTTAACTTTTACCATATAATACCATATCCTATCAATACGAGAAAGGTGTGTTAGGTCACCATAGCGCCGAGCATTACTTTCTACAAATGTACAAACAGATTTATATTTATAGTTATCTAATTTAAATTTGTTCTGATTACAGTTCCTGCATTGAAAGCCATCTGACTAAGACAAAATAAAACAGTGATGGTGAGTGGAAGTGGAGACAATGTTGAATTCAAAGAGTAACTAGTTTCTAACACTGAAAGTAGTAGTCCAGAAAGCGTTGATTGATTATGACAACCATATCTCATTTTCAGAAGAAGAAATGAGGCGACTCGAAGAACTTCCCAACACAATGAATGTGATCAAGGCTACTGTTGAAGTTCTGTGTGAAAAAAATGCCATCCTGATAATGACGGAAACAGCGTTGAAGTTTATGATTGAGAAACTCGGTGAAATCCAAAATGACGTGAGCCGTGATCTCTTAGTATCAATGAAACAAATAATTGGAGAACGACGACTATCAGAGCTGAGCGGCACTCTCAAATACCTGGATAAATCTGCAAAATTTTACAATGAAGGGAGATCTTCATATCCATTTGAAAATCCCCATAATATGGTGGTTAAAAACACAATCATCAAATTGAACAGCTACTTCAAGTCATCAACAGATTCTGAAGACCGCAGTCTCAACAGTCCACGAGTACAAGCAGAGACAAAGTAATGATGATAACAGTATGTCTATAAAAGATCAGCTGCGCCACAAGCTACAAAATGACGCAGCCGAATCTTTACAGTTGCGACAGTCCGGAGAAGAGGTCTTGGATCTTGGCACTAAAATCCAAGTGGAGATGGGTCTCTTTGACGGCGGTGGACAACGTGGTACACATTTAACCCGAGCATATAATTTACTGCTCTCCATTCCACCCTCCAGTGTCGAAGCTGAGAGGGTGTTTTCTTCGGCGAGTTACTTGTGTAACCGCTTAAGAACAAAAATTAATGCCGATACTTTGGACGCCCTAAGCTTTTTGCGCTCATATTATCATAGTTTAAAATGATTAATTTGATTGATTGATTGATTTTTTGATTGTTAATGTGTAATGTTAATTAATGTTTATGTTTGAGTCTAATAAAATACGATTTTGTTTTGATTATAAAACTTAACTGAATGTTATGTAAAATGTAACCAAAGTTCCTATTCTAGTTCTAGTGAAGATAAATATTGATATAGTAGTTGAATGTTCAAGTTTTTTTTCTGATTACCTATCCAAAGCATCATCAGTATCCCTAAGCTGAGACCCACCTATATTTACTCTGTAAAACGATAATTAATGTGTTTTTTTTTTAATTAAAAAACAATAAAACTAATTATAATACTTGATTTTATTTGAATAGAATTATGCGGCAATCAAACTAAACCCCAGTATAGCTGCTCAAGTTTGTGTTAAATTGATATTTCATAATTTTCAATAAATGTTACGAAAAATATTCGAATATTCGAATATTTAGCTCTAGAAGTATTCATTTTATTCGACTAGTAAAATTGAACGAATAGTGCAAACCCTAGGAATGACGTAATCTGCCGAGCGGACAACGAGAAAGTGTTCGCGCGCAATGACGGTTGAACCGGGTATACCCTCTCGAATAAAACAAAAAAAAACCAAATCGGTCCAGCCATCTTCGAGTAATCGGGGAAGATACATAAAAAAAAAATAAAAAAAAAAAAGGTTCCGACGAATTGAGAACCTCCTCCTTTTTGAAGTCGGTTAAAAATGATGAAACCCCAACAATTCTTTATTTTTTCTTTTTTTTTTTTTCAATAGTTGAATTTAACTTTGAATTACTTTTCTTGTCATTAATGAATTAGTTAAAAAAAAAATTACAAGCATATTGCCTATTGATGAAAATAATTCTATGAATGTACAAAAAAAATACAGCTCCTTTTTTGTAAGTCTGTTAAAAAAAAATCTATTAAGTAATGTTTTTTTCCTAAGTAACGTTATAGTTTCAAAGATACCGTAGTAAATGATAATGTAGGTAATAATTGATAGTGACGTATGTCTACGGAAAATAACAAGACCTTGTCTGCCGTATCGCGGCATTCGATGCGGTTACATAACTGCTACTGCAGTTTAAGGCGAGTAGACCTACTAACTAGCGCCACCATTGAGAAAAAAAAAAAGTTGAGAGGTGTCAAGGGACACTCGGATGGAACGAAGTTCCTTTCGATTAATTAGTGAAGGAATTGTAATATTTTTTTTTTTTTTTTAAGTTATAATAATATTTTTTTTATTATTAACAAATATAATGTAATATAACTTAATCTTTCTATAAGAGAGAGAGACAGACAGAGAAACATGCGCACGTCGCACAGCTTACAATAGCTTACTATAGCAAAAAGTGTCGTTAAAACTTTTCGTGAGAATTTTTTCCGTCTAGCCCCCTTTCACAACGCGCGATAAGGAACTTCGTTCCAATAATAAGTCTGGAGATATGGAACATTTTGTAATTTCCTATGCTCGTGGCTAAGTAATAACAGCCGCACAGGTCGATCCATCAATTAAGCTACGCTTGCCTGGGTTGGTCAGTGGATAAGTGATCATCTTTACATACCGTGCCTCGGAAAGCACGTTAAGCCGTTGGTCCCGGCTGTCATTCGTAGATCTTTGACAGTCGTTACGGGTCGTCAGAAGCCCGTAAGTCTGACAACCAGTCTTACCAAGGGGTATCGTATTACCCAGTTAACGGATTGTGGAGGTCAGATAGGCAGTCGCTCTATGTAAAATACTGGTATTAAGCTGAATCCGGTTAGACTGGAAGCCGACCCCAACATAGTTGGGAAAAGGCTAGGCAGATTTATTGATTGACATTTTTTGTCATATGAGGTAGAATTCAACACAAAACCGCCGTTTTTGGCGTTACGACAATGCCATGCTCACCTCCACAGCTTCGGCTTGCTGGATGCCTAGCCGTTTGATTGAATGGCTGAATATCATTTAGGCCGTTGATTGGACGGCGGCGTTTAGTGAAATGGCTAGGCGGTTGACCAAACAGCTAATTAAATAAGTTGTTTGCGACATTTATATTACATAGAGTAATTAATTTGTAAAGTTATGTCTAACACGGATAAGACGAGGCGGTACGCGGTCGCCACTCCAGAACTTTTCAACCCCATCGGCCATCTGTGCTGCGAGCAATGTGCCCTGGCCACTGCCACTTAAGTTTGGCAATTCTTTGGGCTACGTCGGATATCTTGATTCTCCTGCGGATCACGTAGGGAAACTCCAAACATAGCCCTTTCCAGTACCCATCTTGGGACTCTGGGGTCCCGGTCCTTTGGAAGGCGTTCGAGGGGCCGAAGCCAACTCGCAGAGGCCTCTTAGACGATTTTAAATGGAATGAGGCACCCACCTAAGATTAAATCCTTTTTTGCACTATGCAAGTGCACCCAATAACAACTCGCGGTTGCTACATGACTTGCAGAACATGGGGGGGGGAGGGGGAGGCGTGAATTTTTGAAGGAAGTAGGCCAACAACGTGGATAACGCTTGTTATTTTTTACCCACCTACCTAGTATCCCATGTTTCAATTGATCAGATATTGGTGCCGATTCTGTTGTACACCGAACTAAACTAACTAAACAATCACTAAAATTCCTTACTTTTTGCTATGAGAATCTTAGAGCTATTCTGCAAAAAAAAACCTCTAAATTTAATAACAATTTTGACACAACTAAAATCGAGTTTGACAATCGTAACACCTCGTGGTATAGTGCCTGTAGTATATTTGACCCGGTGGCTTTAATTGGAACTAACGAAATCTCTATGAAGTGACAGGCTTGTCATATTTTGTTCACCGACATCGCTGTCGTTACCGGGTCAAATATCTTTTAGAGCTAGAGGGGCGCAGGGAGGGGGCAGTTTCAAAGTGTTTTAAATGGAATGTAGGTACCTTTTTTTTTACCTTTTTTTTTTTTGTACCTTTTTTTTGGTACCTACATGTTGAGTCATAGGGGTTTATGGGTTTTAAAGGGGGGGGGGGGGGGCAAATTTTCATTATTTTTGCGATAGGACTCACCGTTTTCGAGATATATGCAAAAGAAAAGAAAAAAATACACTACAGTTTTTGCATCCGAAGTCAAGGTCTCGGTGTGAATTTTAGTTCGTGTCAACTAATTTTATTCCACACCTTTTTAATCGCGATTAAACATAGTCTGATTTAGTTTGACAATTAAAATTTTAGGCAAAACAGTCAAATTCAGAATAGCAAAATTGCCATTTTCACTAAACTAATAACTCCGTACCATCTTAGTCCTGTCAAACTAAAATATAGTTAAGTTGTGTCACTTTAGTCAATTTCAGAATGGGAAATCATCGTTTGACAGGAATAAACTAAATTTTAGTGATTTTTAGTCTAGTTTAGAGGCATTTGTGACAAGAGAATCGGCACCATTGAACGTTTAACGAACGATAAGATAATATTTGTTTATCAATGTACCTATGTTTTTACGATGACACATAACGTCCCATGAAACGAACTTGAAGATTTTGTAAAAACATAACTGTCTCATATTGGAAACTATATGAAAACAGATCATGATGATACAGGGTGTTAAGACACGGCATGGAGACGTCGTCTACGCATTCTGTTAGGGCTTCCAATCTCGAAATACCGAGATCTTTTTTTTTTTCATGATTTTATTTTACCACTTTGTCGGCGGCACATATTCATCAGAATATGTATATCCGTGCCAAATTATAACTTTCTAGTACTAAGAGTCTCTGAGCTATGGTGCGGACGGACACACCGAATCTATACCTTAAAAACTAAAATATCTAAACTTAAATATCTAAATGTATATAAAATATATACATATTAAATACATAATTAAACAAATAAAACAATTAATTTCAATACTTCATTATCCACTTACACGATAATTTTCAATTAATAATATTATTCCTATGTATTATTAATAATAAATTCTAGTCATTAACAAATAAATAATCGTGCAATAAATTTAGTACAATAACCAAATATCAATAGTTTAAACATATTGGTACTGTAACAACAGGAATAACTAATTAAACAATATAGGTATACCTAACATTAAAAAGACTTACTTAAGCAGGTATTATTTATATCTTACTAGCTAAGAAATAAAGCTTACATTATTAAACTACTTAAATAAATTAAATAGTAAAAGAAGCGCTCTTCCTCCTCTCTCCTACTATGCTGTGCCCGACGGGGTCCATAATTGTGTCATTAATTTTAAGCTTACCAACTGTTTTACATTATGGAATGCAATAAAGAATTGAGAATTGAGAATATAAGGGTTCCTTGTTGACTACGGAACCCTAAAAAGAGGTAAATAGGTTATAAACGCTCCGCAAGTGGCACGTCAAAATCTGGCTAATTAGCTACATTTCGTCGTCTTGTCTCTTTCTCGCTCCTGATGATCCTACTTCCACATGACATCTAATAGTTCGACATTGTGCCATTTTTGAACATCGAATGTTGTGTAGGTATCCTCTATCTACGTCTTTTTACTTAGAGTATCATTGCATACATACATAAAGCATATACTTATCATCTTGACCTTGTAACATAGATGTGTGCATGCAATTATAAACCTTAAGGTCGCTGTTACAAATGGGTAGTCAAATCATTACTTTTTTACACAAAAGTATGTTTATTAAATAAAATGCTTTGCATTCTTAAAATGTTTTATGGCCGAATTGTTGATAGATGTGCATGGTACGATTCTGTTAGATAGGTACAGTTTCTCAATAAAGGTACCGGAGTGAAAATTTTCATTTCGGCACCTTTTTTGAGAAACTGTACCTATACCTAAAATTATATTTATAGCTCAGAATCGTACCATGCACACCTATCAGCAATTCGGCCAAAAAACATTATAAGAATGCAAAGCATTTTATTTAATAAAAATACTTTTGTGTAAAAAACTAATGATTTGACTACCCATTTGTAACAGCGTCCTTAAACTAATGTTGATTTCGTGCAACTCACTGTGAAAAAAATGTTAACATAGTATTTCTTATTATTTTTTAAATAATAAGAAATAATAGTCATCAATACAACTCTTTAAGACCAGGTAATCCTGTTGAATGACTATTTCATGAAATCTTGACATTTGAGGATTGTACTAACTTAAGGAGTTGTGTTACTGATTCTAATGATTATAATTCTGTAAATACATATTTGTTACGGTAGCGAATCATAATAGGTTGGGGAAAAAGTTTCTTCGCATTTTTTAAGAAAATTCAAAACATTTTTTAACCCGCGTCGCGCGCTAATTAGCAGACACAATTGAAATTCTATTGTTATCTGTACACATGGTGTGCAATCGACATTTTAAGAGTTAATATACATTATTTACATTTATCTAAAGTATGTAGGTACCATTTTGTTCGATAACTTTTTGTCATCTTGTAGGTAGGGACATGATCCCATTGCTATAGAAATTTTGGGACTTCTGATCAAAATACCGCGACAAGTGGTTTTGGCAGTCCTCTCGTGATGTTAATCTGACACTGCCTAAAGAATTCTGAAGAGACCGAAACAGGCGGAAATCTGAAGGTGCAAGGTCAGGACTATACGGCGGATGCATTAGCACCACCCAGCCAAACTCTCTTAATTTTTGCTGAGTGGCTAAAGATGTGTAAGGTCTAGCGTTATCATGATGAAAAACCACACCCCTTCTGTTGATTAATTCCGGCCGCTTTCTCTCAACTTCTTACTTTAATCTCATCAGTTGTTCGCAGTAGAGTTCAGAATCGATGTTCCTGCCTGGTGGTAACAGCTCATAATGAATAATGCCCTTCCAATCCCACCACACACACAGCATCACCTTGTTGCGAGTTAACCCGGGTTTCGCCACAGTCTGTGAAACCTGACCGGCCTTTGACCACGACCTGTTTCGCACGTTCTTGTCGTACGTGATCCACTTTTCATCACCAGTTATCAGCTTCTTCAAAAATGGTTCGGTTTCATTACGTCGTAATAAAGAATCACAAATGAGTACACGGTTCATTAGGTTTCTTTCAGTGAGCTCGTGAGGTACCCAAATATCGAGCTTTTTTGTGTACCCAGATTTTTTCAAATGCGTCAAAACTGTTTTGTGGTCAATTCCCAGTTCTTCAGCTACGTCGTAACTACTGATATGCCGATCTTGCTCCACTTTTTCAAAAATGGCATCCATTTTATCCGTAATAGGGCGACCAGAGCGACGTGCATCTTTGACATCAAAATTTCCGGATTGAAAACGCTTAAACCAAATTTGTGCTACTCTCACAGACACTGTACTGGGTCCATAAACATCGCAATTTTTTTTCGCGGCTTGCGTTGCATTTTTAACTTTTTTGTAGTAAAATTTTAAAATGTATCGAATTTCTTCATTAGATTCACTCATCTTGACAGTACGAAAAACAAATGAAAATCACACATTTTCCTAATTTGAATTTGGAATTATGTTCTTTAAAATTCAAACTTTCAATGATACCAAAACCAGCCAGATACAAATAGTATAGCCAAAGAGATTTTATTTTAAGTTCATACATACTATAATGCGAAAAGACTTTTTCCCCAACCTAATACTTTAATCAACATACAGCCTAAGACTGACTTACAAATGGCAAAAAACGTAAGAAAACTTGAATTTCGCGGGCTGTCCTGGCGCTTCCCCCTTAAGGTGGTAAGCATTTTCAGACCGCGGATGTACTGCAAATACTACGCACCTGACCTTTCTGAAGAGCATCACCAATAAGGTCACTATTATGTCTTCATAGGGCGTTCCCTCCCGGCTATCCACCCCGTACCCCTCCCCACATACCTTTTTTAAAATTAGATTAAATTCTTGTACCTTTTCATAGTTGCAGTATAATTTTATACCTTTATATGCGTACAATCCCAGCCCAGGTTTGTACTCCTTCCGCCAGATGATGACGTCCTCAGCCTCCATGTAAGGAACCCAGCCATCAGAAGACTTTATACACCCTTCAGACGATTTACACCTGCAACAGGTTTCAACAAGTAGGACGCAGACCTTGCGAAATCGCTGTCAAAGACTAAGTACGCACAATGAAAGGTTCCGTAGTTGGGATGAATTTATCCCAAGAACAAACTTAACAATGTAGTTGAAAAACATGTTCTCCCATACATTTCAACTGTAAATGTAAGTTTGTACTCACAACATTGATAGATTTACCATGTTATTTTAAAACCACGGACTTCTTATAGGTTTTCCTGTAATCTACAGGTAAAGAACTATATTCTGTATTTTTTTCAAAATTTTAGGGTCAGTAGTTTCGGAGATAAGGGGGGGAATGGTCAATTTTCGTCTATTTTCTTAAATAACTTTAAAACAATTTATTTTAAAATTATAAAAAATATATATATTTAAGATCCTCATAGTACCCTTTCATTTGATATATCACACGGTACAATTTGCAAAACTTTTTTTTTATTTTCTTATTTGCCCCCCAATACTGACCCCCACATTCAAAATTAATTTATTTACTTTACCCGTTCTTATTTGGGTCATTGGAATTCATATGTGTAGAAAATTTCAACTAAATCGGCCCTGTAGATTCGGAGCAAATTGGCTGTGACAGACGGACAGACAGACAGACAGACAGACATACGAGTGATCCTATAAGGGTTCCATTTTTTTCTTTTTGAGGTACGGAACCCTAAAAACAATTCAAAATATAAGATTTAAAAACCGGCCAAGTGCGTGTCGGACCGCGCACAATGAAGGGTTCCGTAATTATAAGAATTTATCCCAAAAACAAACTTAACATTGTAGTTGAAAAACATGTTCTCCCATACATTGATATAAATACGTCACGGTCAATTATCCAACTACTTTATGTTTGTAATCCCAAAAACAAAAATTCGTGTTAAAATTACTAATTAACATTTTCCTTTACTTGTGCTGTAGACCTAGCTTCTTGCCAAATTTCATGATTCTAGGTCAACGGGAAATACCCTATAGGTTTTTGATTTACTTGCGAGTATCAAAATATGTCGCATAAATGGCCGTATTTTTTTACTGCGTTGACTTAGAAGTTTGATTTTTGCAGAACTTCAAGGGATCATATTTTATTGTTTCTTACGGTCGCGAATTATATTATTACGAATATCAAACAGCCGGACACTGACCTGCAAATTGCAAAAAACCGGCAAAGTGCGTGTCGAAACACGCACAATGAAGGGTACAGTACTTGAAAAGAATTTGTCCCAAAAACAAACTTAACAATGGATCCCAAAAAAATTTTTTTTTATGTCATTAAACTACAAATTAACAATTTTCGGACTTTTTCCTGTACTTGTGCTGGGAGACCTTGCTTCTTGCCAAATTTCATTATTCTAGGTCAACGGGAAGTACCCTATAGGTTTGGATTTACTTGCGACAGTTACAAGTATCAAAATGTGTCGCAAAATGGCCGTATTTTTTTATTGCGTTGACTTAGAAGCTTAATTTTTTTAGAACTGTAAGGGATCATAGACTTACGTATTTGATATTAATTTCAACTTGATATCTCCACGCGTCCTTGAGAAAAAGGGTCTTGACAGACTGACAGGCTTGAATTTTTTTTTATATGATAGAATTACAAATTAACGTTTTTCAGACTTTTCCCTTTACATGTGCTGTAAGACCTTGCTTCTTGTCAAATTTAATTATTCTAGGTCAACGGGAGTACCATATAGGTTTTGATTTATTTGCGGGTATCAAAATATGTCGCATAAATGGCCGTATGTTTTTATTGCGTTGACTTAGAAGCTTGAGTTTTTTAGGACTCCAAGAGACCATATACTTTGATATTAATTTCAACTTGATACCTCCACGCGTTTCTGAGAGAAAAAAGGTCTTTACAGACTGACACACAGACAGACGGACAACGAAGTGATCCTATAAGGGTTCCGTTTTTTCTATTTGAGGTACGGAACCCTAAAAATATAAGAAAATTGGAATTTCGCGGTCTACCCTGGCGCTTTTGCCTTCATAATCATCCTGTAACATTCCCACTGCTGGGACACAGGCCTCCTCTCGGTGAGAGGGAGTGGGCCGTACGTAATCTACCTCGCGGATCCAATGCGGGTTGGTGGAAGGCACATGTCTTCGAATTATTGGTTCTAGGCAGGGATCGTACAACCCCGGATAAGAGTTAAGTCTTTCGAAGGGGTAAGCCGTTTATGAGGTTACCTTTATCTGTGTAATTCCTTGAATAGGTTTTAGCCTTGAAACTCAGTAAAAGGGTTATCCCTTCGGATAACCCATTTAATGGGTTCTATACTTGAAACCCAGTGAAAGGGTTACCCCTTCATTAAGATAACCTATTTTGTACGGGTAACCATATTAGCACTTTGCAACGTGTGCCCATCATCGAAAGATCATGTTACATTGCTCCGAGTCGGAATGTTACGCTGTTATCGTTTTAAAGAGAGTTGAAGCTTAATCCTTTTGAACGGCTTAATTTAAGCCTTTCAAAAGGGTTACCCACATCGTATGGATTTTTGTTAGCTGCTTAGAAAAACCCTATCGAAAACCCTTTCAATGGCTAACCAAAATGGTCCCTGGTTCTGGGACATGGCGCTTTCGCCTAACAAAATATGGGTACTTACACGCAATAAGGGACTCCCGGCTGCTTCTTCTCGATGACTAGTCTTTTGCCGCATCCATTGCAAAATAATGTGTTCCTGGATAAAGTTTCGACGCCATCCAATTCTGATAGTAGAGTCTATGGACAAATTACGTTTATTTACGTTAAGAAAGCGAGCAGAAGGAAAACATCATGAGGAAACCTGGAGTTATGTACGCACGGCTACAGATCAAGCTATACATTTCCATTATAAGCTGATCTCGCATTGTATAGGATTCCCTCACAATGAGAGGTCAGTGTAAACTGGAAATGTATAGCTTGATGTGTAGCCGTCTTTACATAATAAAGCTGAAGTTTGTTTTTTTGTTTGTTTGTATTTTTTAAATACAAAAGAAAAAACCTAAATGTGCAAAGTACATACACGCACTTGGCCGGTTTTGTTTGTATGTATATTTGAACGCGCTAATCTCTAGAACTACCAGTCAGATTAATTGAAAAATTCTGTTTGCATTGGATAGCCCAATTCTTGAGGAAGGCTATAGGCTATTTAACATCACGCTAGGACCCTTAGGTGCAGAGCAAAAAGAAAAAAAGTCAGAAAGAACGCTAAGGAAAAACGAATTAATAGCGCGGGCAGGCGATGCGATGCGCGACGAGGTGGGTCGGGGTAACAAGACATTTCACGCGGACGAAGACGCTGGCAGAAACTTAAAGTCCTGGTTTCCTCACGATGTTTTCCTTCACCGATGTTAGTTACGTCAATCATAAACTCAAATAGTACAGACGCCGGGCAGGTCAAGCCACCCGAAACTGTCAAATTTTCCCAATCAACCTTGAACCTAGCTTTGGCGATAAAGATGAAAATCTATTAAAGAAATTTGACAGATTGTAGTAGCTTGATGTGCTGGCGTCTGCACATAAGTACACAATAATTTACAATTGGAAAAATTACTTATTTTCCCTATTTTGAAATCATTCAATTCAAATACAGCAGCTACATATCTACAGGGTGTCCCAGAATAATGTGTACCTACAAACTTAAGGATGTGGTACAGACCATCAAACTGAACAACTTTTTCCCGGGGACCAACATCGTAATCGTAAAACAAAAAACAGTCGTCCTCATACATTTGGTCAAGAAGGTATTGAAATTTTGTAAGGGACGACTGTTTTTTTTCCACGATTACGATGTTGGTCCCCGGGAAAATGTTGTTCAGTTTGATGGTCTGTACCACATCCTTAAGTTTGTACACATTATTCCGGGACACCCAGTATAATTATACTAATAATATAGCTCGTGGCTAAGTAATAACAGCCGCACGGGTCGATCCATCAGGTTAAGCTACGCTTGCCAGGGTTGTCCGTGGATGGGTGACCATCTTTACACACCGAGACTCCTCCGTGCCTCGGAAAGCACGTTAAGCCGTTGGTCCCGGCTGTCATTCGTGGATCTTTGACAGTCGTTACGGGTCGTCAGAAACCAGTATTACCAAGGGGTATCGTATAACCCAGTTACTGGGTTGTGGAGGTCAGATAGTCAGTCGCTTCATGTAAAATACTGGTACTTAATCAGCTGCATCCGGTTAGACTGGAAGCCGACCCCAACATAGTTGGGAAAACGCTAGGCAGATTGATTGAGTAATAAATCTGAAGTTTGTTTGTTTGTATGTTTTTTGAACGCGCTAATCTCTGGAACTACCAGTCGGATTTGAAAAATTCTGTTTGCATATGATGGCCCAATATTTTAGGAAGGCTATCTGCTATTTAACATCACGCTATGACCCTTAGGAGCCGAGCAAAAAGAAAAAAAGTCAGAAAGAATGCTTAGCAAAAACGAAGTTGGTAACAGCGCGGGCAGGTGATGCGATGCGACGGGGTGGGTCGGGGGAGCAAGAAATTACACGCAGACGAAGGCGCTTTCGCCAGTTATGTTTAAGTTTCATGTAATAGGGGGCGAGCCTATTGCCATCATCATCATCTTCCTGCCCTTATCCCATATTACTTGGGGTCGGCGCAACACGTTTTCTTCTTCCATTCTCCCCTGTCAACCGTCACGCTATCATTCACTCCCTTCTCTTTCATATCATTCCTCACACAATCCATCCATCTTTTCTTTGGCCTTCCTCTGCCTCTCCATCCATCAACATGTATATTCATCACTCTTTTAGTCACATGCGTTTCGTCTCTCCTCATTACATGTCCATACCAAGACAAACGATTTTCTTTCAACTTTTCTGTCACTGGCGCCACTTTCAAACTTCCTCTTATATACTCATTTCTCACTTTATCTATTCTCGCCACCCCACACATCCATCTCAACATTCTCATCTCCGCTGCATGCAATTTTTTTTCATCCGTCTTCTTCATTGCCCAGCATTCCGATCCATAAAGTACGACAGGCCTTATCACGGACTTGTAAATTTTCCCCTTCAACTTGAGGGGCATCCGTGGGTCGCAGTTGTTTCTGTAACCTGTCGCCTAGCCATCAACAGGGCACAAATCAAGACTCCGGACTGTTAGCCGACGTACGCACGGACGTAAAAATATCGCGGCAGGATTTTATCGCGCACTGGATTTTCAACTCTCGCTGTTGAGCCGAGCGTTGAGAATCCAACTTAACAATAACAGAGTGCATTCTAGCGCGACGAAAAAACACACTGTTGGATTTTCAACTCTCGGCGCTCAGCTGAGCGTTAAAAATTCACTGCGCAAAAAAAAATCGCCTCGATATTTTTACGTCCGTGCTAATGTCGCCTTACTGAGAAATTTCAGATGGAAACATCCAATAACACTGTGCCCCTCAATGACGTATTATAAATAGACGCGTCATACACGAACATTAGTGTACAACTCAAAAACAGCGTAAGCCATGAAGTAGCTACAAACCAGTACATACAATCATACTGTGCGCGAAGAAAAGGAAAGAGCCATGCCTGCCTGCCTGTTGTTAGAAAGAGATGAACATACATATTTAGTTACATCACTAACTGCTGCATGTTCATAGGCGCGCGCGCGCGTGGTTCGCAGCAGTCGGAGGAATTTGGGGCAAAGTGAACACTTGATTTTACTCGTGTTGACAAAATTTAAACTTTAATATTTTTGGAAGCAATATATATTAGGTCTTTACCTATGAAATTGCCGTTCTGCAGTACTGGCCATTTCAAATCAAAATAATTTTTGTTTGGCTAAGAATTCTAATTTCAAATTAATTTTATTTTAAAAACATGGATTTTTTTTTCCAAAAGTAGTCATTTGTTTATTGATTAGTGTTACATTTTCATCGCATTTCAATCTTTTTCGTCATCATGGATACGTTAAAAATTCGAGTAATTATGGAATATGAGTACCGTCGTGGCAGCAACGCGGCATAAGCGGCACGCAACATCAACGACGTTTACGGAGCTAACACTACAAACCAACGCACCACTTGTTATTGGTTTGCTCGCTTCCGTTCTGGAAATTTCGACCTGAAAAATGAACCTCGCGGTCGTCCGAAGACTTTGGTCGACAATGACGAATTAAAGGCGATTGTGGAAGCTGATGATACACAATCTACGGCTGAATTAGCAGCAGCTTTCGACGTTAGCGTCAAAACAATATTGGTCCATTTGCGTCAAATTGGCAAGCTTGACAAATGGGTGCCCCACGAACTCAATGATCGCCAGCGCGAAGTACGCGTCGAGACGTGCCTTGCACTGCTCAACAGACACACAAATGAAGGAATTTTGAACCGCATTGTTACCTGCTATGAAAAATGGATTCTGTTTGATAACCGCAAGCGCTCAGCAAGTTGGTTGGATCCTGGTTCAGCACCTAAACAATGCCCTAAACGAAAACTTACCCCTAGAAAAGTGATGGTCACTGTTTGGTGGTCTAGCGCCGGTGTGATTCATCACAGCTTCTTACCAAACGGGGTGAGCATTACTTCAGATGTGTACTGTGAAGAACTGAACACAATGATGGAGAAGCTGGCACATCTCCAACCAGCATTGGTCAATCGCTCGTCTCCGCTGCTCCTGCACGACAACGCGCGACCTCATACTGCACAGCAGACGGTCTCCCAAGTTGCAAGAACTGGGGTTGGAAGCTCTCCGTCATCCGTCCTACTCACCAGACCTTGCGCCTACAGACTACTACTTTTTCCAGAATTTGGATAACTTCTTGGCGGGAAAAAAATTCAATACCCGAGAGGCAGTACAAAATGCCTTTGAAGAATTTGTTGCCTCCCGTCCAGCTGATTTCTTTAAGAAGGGCATCAATAAACTGCCACTGCGTTGGCAAAGATGCATTGATTGCATGGGTGATTACTTCGATTAATACAAATAAAAAATGCATGAAAAAAATTCGTTTAAATTTTTTCATACAAAACGGCAATTTCATAGGTAAAGACCTATTATATATTTTTTACGGTATTTATTTTTTTATATTTTTCATCAAAAGTCGAAAACTATGCGGCCTCAATTTTTTTTTTATTTCTTTCTTATTTGCAAAATAGTTGGGCAAACGTCATATAAAACTGTTCCAAATTTCAAGTTGATAGCATTAGTAGTTCTTGAGATATCCAGCTGTGACAGACAGACAGACTGAATCGCACCATAAGAGTTCCTTTTGAGCCGACTGCGGCGAAGCCCAAAAGGAGGGTCATGTGTTAGACCTGTACCTATGTATGTAAGTATGTATGTATGTATGTGTGTATGTCCGTTTCTTTGTTCCCTCGTAACTCCTAAACGAATGAACGGATTTTGATAAATTATACGTCTTTAGATTTGTCTTGGCAGCGCGAATATCACTGGGTACGTTAAAATCAAAAACAAAGTCAAATGGCGGATTTGAGGTGCCATATTGTGGAGATCGAAATTTTTTCTTCTTCTAATACCATCAAGTGGGATATCAAAATGAAGGGTTTTAAAAGGTGATTACAAAAATATGTGCAACTTATATGGTTAAAAGTAATTTAAAGTGACAAATCGTAAAAAACACGTAAACTTGGCTATTTTTGTGCACTTAATCCAAAAAAAAAAATACTCTCACGACCAAAACTCCTTGCAAGAACTAAATCGACTGCGAAATCTTTCACATTTGTAGACTAAAAAGCTGGAAATAAAAAAAGTAATTAAAAAAACTAAAAAACCCGACAGCGGTAAAAAACTGAAAAGCTAAAAACAAGCCCATTTTAAATTAAATGGGTCCCGCCTGCTTCACACGCTGTGGGATTTTCAACTTTCAGCGCTAAGCAGTGCGTTAAAAATCCATTGCGCGAAATAAAATCGCCGCGATATTTTTACGTCCGTGCGAACGTCGACTTATACTCGGATTTATAAACACACTGTTTGATTTTCAAATCCAGTGCGCGAAATAAAATCGCCGCGACATTTTTACATCCGTGCGAACGTCGACTTATAAGGCTGTTTTAGTCGCCTGGATGTTTAGTTTTGGGCGGCTCTAGTCGCCTGGACGCGCGAATGGCTAAAATTATTTAGTATTAATGGTTCAGGTTCAGAATGCGCAAGGTAGCCCGCGAAATTCAAATTTTCTTACGTTTTTTGCAATTTGCAGATCAGTGTGAGGATTTATCTTGATCAAAATATGATTCGCGACGTGTTTTTTTCGCGCACTGGATTTAAAACTCTCGGTATTGAGCCGAGCATTGAGAATCCAACAGAGTGCATCCCAGCACGTCATGAAAACACTCTGTTAGATTTAAAATTGGCGTTGTGTACCTGGGCTTACTGCTATCCAAAAGTCTTTTGTCAAAGTTAAATTTTTGTAATGGCCGCTGTACACTCCTGTCCGAGTGCTCTCACTAGGCCTTGTCAAGAATTCCTAAGCGAGAGCCTTCAGCCCGAGTGCGGCCATGTGCACCCTCGCCTAGTTCAGTTGAAGTTGTGAACCCCTAGGGATGGACATTATGGATGGAGACAATCAATCTGCCTAGCCTTTTCCCAACTATGTTGGGGTCGGCTTCCAGTCTAACCGGATGCAGCTGAATACCAGTATTTTACATGGAGCAACTGCCTATCTGACCTCCACAACCCAGTAACTGGGTAATACGATACCCCTTGGTAAGACTGGTTGTCAGACTTTCGGGCTTCTGACGACCCGTAACGACTGTCAAAGATCCACGAATGACAACCGGGACCAACGGCTTAACGTGCTTTCCGAGGCACGGAGGAGTCTCGGTATGTAAAGATGGTCACCCATCCACTGACCAACCCCGGCAAGCGTAGCTTAACCTGATGGATCGACCCGTGCGGCTGTTATTGCTTAGCTACGAGCTCCTCTCATTCCACATTATGGATGGAGACATTGAACATAAAAAAAATTAATTCCTTCTCATCTACTTTATTGCACGCGGCCTGTCTCGGTGTGCCTCGAGTGTACATCTGCCACAACAGTTTTGTGTAGTATAAGTTGTGTTGTATTGTTTACCAATCTTATTATTAGTAAAAAAAAAAAAAAAAAATCAATAAAAGTAAAATGGGCGAACATAGGTAGGTAACTAAACAAAGTCAATCAAGACTTTTTTTAAATAAAAGAGATTTTAAAGGAACAAAGAAAAACCAAAATAACACTACAAGAGTATGTTGAACTCTCTTTGTCAGTAAACAAATGCTTTTATCTTTTATTTTTAAAATGTCCTTGAAATGTCCTGTACAAAAACAATGCATTTTAGATGTTTTTTTTTTTTAGAATAATAAAGCACCTGTGGTCCATCCTCCATCCAAAGAGAACTCTTTTTTTTAATACTGCATTTAGCGGTAAAGGAAATAAGAAGAATAAAATAAAAAGTACATTACAGTACAGTACAGTACATTTTTAGAGGAGTTTATCGTCATGATAATAAGTCTTAATAACAACTTTTTAGTGCATCTAAAACTTTGTTTATTATGTAAATATGATAATTCATTATGTTCACAACAATGCCATGTTTAATTCCTTCTAAATTAGCTGATAAAAGAAAACAAAAAGAGCAAAAAATTATTCATTAGTTGGAATTGAAAAGTAAGTACCTGTAACTCTTCGTCAGTAATGTTTTTGTCACAGCTGGCTGGCTTGCTGCAGTC
Source organism: Cosmia pyralina (assembly GCA_946251885.1). Classification (NCBI taxonomy): domain Eukaryota; kingdom Metazoa; phylum Arthropoda; class Insecta; order Lepidoptera; family Noctuidae; genus Cosmia; species Cosmia pyralina. The sequence goes on along the minus strand of OX276368.1, from coordinate 10,306,531 downwards.
TTCGTCGTCACCTCGGGCCTTATACGCTGCAGTCGCCGATAGCAGTAGAGTTCGTCTAGGCCGAAAAGTCTGTTTGAAGCATTGTATCACTTCCCTTACACTGCGATCCCGTTTACACCTCTTCACTACCGTACTCACTAAGTTACTCCGTGTCCAAGCACTCCACACACGAAAATCCCGTAATATAAACCTCAGAGCAGACATACTTCCAATTTCTTTATTACAAACATTCGCCAAAAACCCGTCGTACCACATCCATCTTTTGAATAAATATCGAGACGTTACTAAATAGCGAAACTGCACGTTATTGTTTAGAGCCTGTTGTGGTAATACAATTTGTTTAAATTTACTACATAACATCTCGGTACGGTAGCGATTGCGAAATTCCTAACCTCAATTCATTCATTCGTCCAATTCCTGAATGACAGACTTGACAGAATGACATTGAAGAGTGATGGGCTTAGTTTACTTATTAGAACAACATGTCAAAAAAGAGGTTGGGTCAGTGATGGACTGATTTTATATTATTTTTTAGCAGTGAGTGATTGATTAAAATTCATGTGAATAATTGTGATTTGTGACCGATACCATAGGTTCTCAAGTTGTGGTGTATACTTCACACAGTAGGTGTAGACCAGGCTCTCTGCTTGCTTGGATTGGAGAGTGTTCACCGAATAGTTCAGTCAGTCTCTGACTTATACAGGGTTACTGGTAACTCGACGTAGGTATTCCTTGCAGGACGTCATAGTAGGGTTAAAATGCAACAAATTAAACCTCCAAATGTTCTACCGAAATTCAATTTTTTTTTCATAATTTTTATTCTAGACACAAAAATTACGAAAAATTAAATAATAGGTCTTTACCTATGAAATTGCCGTTTTATATGAAAAAATTTAAACGATTTTTTTTTCATGCATTTTTATTTGTATTAATCGAAGTAATCACCCATGCAATCAATGCATCTTTGCCAACGCAGTGGCAGTTTATTGATGCCCTTCTTAAAGAAATCAGCTGGACGGGAGGCAACAAATTCTTCAAAGGCATTTTGTACTGCCTCTCGGGTATTGAATTTTTTTCCCGCCAAGAAGTTATCCAAATTCTGCAAAAAGTAGTAGTCTGTAGGCGCAAGGTCTGGTGAGTAGGGCGGATGACGGAGAGCTTCCAACCCCAGTTCTTGCAACTTGGAGACCGTCTGCTGTGTAGTATGAGGTCGCGCGTTGTCGTGCAGGAGCAGCGGAGACGAGCGATTGACCAATGCTGGTTGGAGATGTGCCAGCTTCTCCATCATTGTGTTCAGTTCTTCACAGTACACATCTGAAGTAATGCTCACCCCGTTTGGTAAGAAGCTATGATGAATCACACCGGCGCTAGACCACCAAACAGTGACCATCACTTTTCTAGGGGTAAGTTTTCGTTTAGGGCATTGTTTAGGTGCTGAACCAGGATCCAACCAACTTGCTGAGCGCTTGCGGTTATCAAACAGAATCCATTTTTCATCGCAGGTAACAATGCGGTTCAAAATTCCTTCATTTGTGTGTCTGTTGAGCAGTGCAAGGCACGTCTCGACGCGTACTTCGCGCTGGCGATCATTGAGTTCGCGGGGCACCCATTTGTCAAGCTTTTTTACCTTGCCAATTTGACGCAAATGGACCAATATTGTTTTGACGCTAACGTCGAAAGCTGCTGCTAATTCAGCCGTAGATTGTGTATCATCAGCTTCCACAATCGCCTTTAATTCGTCATTGTCGACCAAAGTCTTCGGACGACCGCGAGGTTCATTTTTCAGGTCGAAATTTCCAGAACGGAAGCGAGCAAACCAATAACAAGTGGTGCGTTGGTTTGTAGTGTTAGCTCCGTAAACGTCGTTGATGTTGCGTGTCGCTTGTGCCGCGTTGCTGCCACGACGGTACTCATATTCCATAATTAGGTACTCGAATTTTTAACGTATCCATGATGACGAAAAAGATTGAAATGCGATGAAAATGTAACACTAATCAATAAACAAATGACTACTTTTGGTAAAAAAATCCATGTTTTTAAAATAAAATTAATTTGAAATTAGAATTCATAGCCAAACAAAAATTATTTTGATTTGAAATGGCCAGTACTGCAGAACGGCAATTTCATAGGTAAAGACCTAATATTTAATTAGTGATCTTTGCTAAAGTTTTAGGCATTTTTGAACTTTTATTTATTAACAAATATCTGATACGGCATCAGGTATGATAATAACTTAAATTCCAGTATAGTCGCGCCGTAAATCATTGTTAAATTGGATTTTTCATTAAAAAAAAAACTAAAAATGTAACTAACTCAAAAACTACTGCATTTCGGTAGAACATTTCAGTGGTTTAATTTGTTGCATTTTAACCCTACTATGACGCCCTGCAAGGAATACGTCGAGTTACCAGTAACCCTGTATATACAATCTGTGAGTTTAGTGCAATAACAGGCAATAGTCGTCAAACTCAAATTATTATGTATTAATTTTTAGTTATTTAATTTTACAGTAAACGCTACCCTAAACTTGTTATTAGATACAACTTTGCGATTTCTCGAGTCGATTTTATTTTTTTTCGACTAAAATGTCTACAAAAATCAAATGAGCACATTACTTTGATATTAGTTGCATGTGCAAAAAAGTGCTAAAATCCAAACGAGATGTAATTCCATGACATATATTGTTTATTTTGTGGTTTCACTCATTGATTCCACTAGATAATACATATAATTGTATTTAATTGTATTCCATTGGCGACAATAATAGTGAGTTCAAGATTGCCTTGCGACAAGAAAAATAAAAATCAATATAGTTTTTAGTGCTGGCAATAGCAAACCGCATTTTTCTTCTTTCATTTCATCGACGGACGACTGAGCGTTCGTTCGATCGTTTGTTCAACGTCATCTTTTATCCCTGTAATGTCTTATTTCTACGTCCCACATGCTTAGGGGTAACCGAATAAAGAAAAAATCCAAGAATCCCCGCACTAGAAGAAAAGTACGAGCGACGGCAAACGTAAATGTGAACTCAAAAGTGCGTGAATAAAGTAACGAGGTTCTTGTCCGTCCGGTTTGATCTGGATTAGAGCAGTTTGGACCGCTAGTCGGGCTCCCTTCCCCTCGTATCCCTTTAGTAAGAAGTTTAGTGGTGTGATAATTAGACATTATTTTAATTTTATTTGTCTATTAGTGCGTTTTTGTGGTGTATTAATTATATAAAACCGATCCAAAATGTCTGAAGAATCGTCAGCGGATCGCAATGTCGAAATCTGGAAGATCAAGAAGTTGATCAAGAGCTTGGAGATGGCAAGAGGGTGAGTAATTGAGAGTTTTTTTAGTGTTTCAATAAGTTTTGTTTGGGTTATGAAGTTTTCCGTGGCATGTTTTTGGCCACATGATTGGACGAAACTGCCAACAAGGCTGCGTCACTTTTCGCACATGCGCTTTTGTTGGATGCGCGAGTCGTTGGTTTGCACCGACACCGCCGACACCGCTGACTCACTAGCAAGTGGGTAGCAAAGAGGCTAAATTCGACCTTATGTAGGGGTTTTTAGTGAGGCGGGGGTTGCGTAGCGACTGTTGTCAGTTGTGGTTATTTTATGTTTGCAACGTGCGCGTTCATAGGGCGCCGGTTTACTCTTACGTCAAATTCGATGTATGACTAACCCTAATGATTTCACCATAGACCGCACGTTTTTTTTTACCATGGTGTACAATGAAGCATCTACCAGTACTTACCTAGTTTGCTACAGGGTTGCAGAGTTATGCAATTCGAATTTCAAATTGACTATGCCTGTCTAAAATTGTCTATTGACAACCAGTATTGTTCGAAAATAACACAATTTGAAGCCATTGATCACAATAGATCTGTTCTCAAGTGAACTGTTTTGATTGGTTCATCAAAACGCATTTTGATTTGAGAACAAACTCTTTGGTTTTGTGAAACAAGAGTAATTGTTAGTCATACAAAGCAATCCAATACAAAGGAACACACTCATCTTTTTTAGGGTTCCATACCCGAAGGTTCCAAACGGAGCCCCATTGCATCAATCACCTGTCCGTAGTCTATCACACAGTTTTCACAGCCAAATGATGGAGCCAAATCAAACTCAAAATCTCTAATCTTTTCTTGGTCTTCAAATTTTGACAGTTTAAGCATCTTGTTGACCCAAAGCAAAACAAATTGACAAAAAATATTTTAAATGTATTTAAGGGGGGAGGAAATAAATTTTGACCTACCCCATTGAGTGGGGTATGGTTGATTAGCAACTGTATTTTTATTTTAAAACATATTGGAAAACAAAGGAATGAGAAGCCACCAAAGTCAGTTTCTTTTACAAAATTTTGTTCTGAAGAATTTTTTAACTTCCCATTGACTTAGGGACTTGAAATTCTCTGATAATGTTTATTATTACATACATTTTATTAACAAATACCATACATATTGTTAAATCAGATTTGGTACGGAAAATGTGCGAAGTCTGACACGCACTTGGCCGGGTTTTTTTAATCTAAACATACGAAAGGATAGGAAAATTATAATCTATCAATATCTAGCCAGTATTATTCCACTACAGAGCATAGGCCTCCCTCTCTCTTTTTCACACTTATCCATTCTCTGCAAATGCAGGACAGTTTGTGGGTGCCAATCAGCCTCCGCTGTCTGTCAGCAGGCAGTATCATGAACCGTAATAGGCAGACAGTTGAAATTTTCACAGATTGTGTATATTCTATTGCCGCTATAACAACAAATGAAAAATTAAAATGGGTCTATACTTACCAGAAACATGTTTTTTTAAACCTGAATTATTTTTATTAAATAGTAGGAGTAGAGGAGAGGAGCTTGTGGCTAAGTAATAACAGCCGCATGGGTCGATCCATCAGGTTAAGCTACGCTTGCCGGGGTTGGTCCGTGGATGGGTGACCATCTTTACATACCAAGGCACGGAGGAGTCCGTGCCTTGGAAAGCACGTTAAGCTGTTGGTCCCGGCTGTCATTCGTGGATCTTTGACAGTCGTAACGGGTCGTTAAAAACCAGAAAGTTTGACAACCAGTCTTATCAAGGGGATATTACCCAGTTGTTGTTGTGGAGGTCAGACAGCAGTCGCTCTATGTAAAATACTGGTATTTAGCTGCTTCCGGTTAGACTGGAAGCCGACCCCAACATAGTTGGGAAAAGGCTAGGCAGATTGATTGATTTTTTTAAATAGTACCAGTGTTAAATATTGTTAGGTGGTACGGATCCCTTCATCTGCGAGTGTGAATTGCACTTGGCCAGTTTTTTTATAAGAGAGAGCACTATAGCAATATTAAACTTGACTTTGACAGTTGTGATTGGATGACCCTGTGTCACCCTGCATAGATCAGCTAGGCCTAGAACCTAAACTTAACCGAGGAAGATTTTATGTGATAAAGAAAAGAGAATAAATGTATTGGCCTCAAACTCAAAGCATTTATTTCAAACTAGTTGCGCCCCGCGGTTTCACCCGCATAGACTGGGATAAAAACCAGCCCGTGTTAATCCAGGGTATAAGCTAACTACATACCCAATTTCATCCAAATTGGTCCAGTTGTTTGAGCGTGAAGAAGTTACAAACACACACAAACTTTCGCCTTGATAATATTAGTGTGATTAACCAATTACATGCACTTTTGAATATTGGCAAGGGGTCAGTCAGACTCGACTCTGACTCAGACTAAATTGACACAATATTGAATTCTGCAAACAGTGCATAAAACATAAATTGTTGTTGTTTACGTCCCGTATTATAAACATAAACTTGATATGAACACTTTAAAAATTAACACCCTGCTTAGGCTGACTAATAATTTCATGGAAGTATTTTGCTTGCATTGCTAATCTTCGCGTCTATTATGTATACAGACACGGGTACAATATTGCAATTGCTATATTGATACGGATTCCTAGAAGAGCGTTGACCGCCACGTAACGGCCGCTGGGCCGCAGTGACGGCCGTCATATAAATGATGGCACCTACACGCGTAGCATGACAACGTTTTGTCGACGGAAGAATAGACAAAATGACGCATTGCCATGCTTAGCCCCCGTTCCCACGGGCGTAATAAAATCGCGGCGGGATTTTATCGCGCACTGGATTTTCAACTCTCGTTGTTGAGCCGTGCGTTGAGAATCCAACTTAACAATAAACCCCCGTTCGCACGGGCGTAATAAAATCGCGGCGGGATTTTATAGCGCACTGGATTTTCAACGCTCTGCTTAGCACCGAGAGTGCAAATTCCAACAGTGTTTTTTCGACGCGCTAGAATGTACTCTGTTATTGTTAAGTTTGATTCTCAACGCTCGGCTCAACAACGAGAGTTGAACATCCAGTGCGCTATAAAATCCCGCCGCGATTTTATTACTCCCGTCCGAACGGGGGTTAACAGAGTACATTCTAGCGCGTCGAAAAAACACACTGTTGGATTTTGCACTCCTCGGCGCTAAGCAGAGCGTTGAAAATCCAGTGCGCGAAAAAAAATCGCCGCGATATGTTTACGTCCGTGCGAACGTCGAATTAGACTAAGCGTAGAAATATTTCTACAATATGTCATTTTCATTTTGTCTATACTTCCGTCGAAAAAACCCGTTTCTATAGTAGTCAAAAAGCGCTCTCTAGAGAAAACTCCAACTTCTCAGATTATAGAAGAAAGGCAGATAGACCGCGCGGAATACTGAGAGTGAGGCCAAAAAAGCAAATACAAATTAAAAAACGAATTCATTCAAGTCAAATGTACTTACCTATGTAATAACGCAGAGAACAGTATACATAAGTACATTTGAATCGAGATTGAATTCGTAACTTAATTTGTATTTGTTTTTTTGGTCTCACTCTCAGTGTTCCGCGCGGTCTATCTACCTTTCTTCTATAATCTGAGACCAACTTACTAAAAAATGTTTATGAAAGTAACTTGTGTTTCGGTGACGTGATCGTGACGTACCTAATCCGATGGTAAATTGCGTGCGGACGCATGTGTGGCGGTCACCCACCGTAGGTATATTTTCTATGAATTCGCGTGCGATTCTACACATATTTTATGTTCAATGCGCAGTGTGACCAGATTTAGCAGGATTCTGTGATTTTAGCTAGATTTGATCCCCAATTTAGGGCTTAGCAGATTATGTCGCAGATCTGAAAAGATAGCAAATTTTGGCACAGAATCTTAGAAAATCTCCGCAGAAAATTAGCACGATTAGACATTGACAAATTCCTGTAGTGCTATTCTGTAAATACATCACCGTGAAAACATAAGTGAAGTGATCTTAAAGTGAGCTGTCAATAGTGTCAACCCCTAGCATTATGTGGAATGACGGCTCACTTCCCGCTCACTTCACCCGAGTTATCACGGTGAGATGTTTACAGAATAGCACTACTGTGCTTCACTTGGGTAAAATTTGAGAAGTTCTGATCCTAAACCTATGACCACTGAGAGATTTTGGGGCCACATTTCAAAAATCACCAAAGCAGATGGAGCTATTCGAACTTGGTCGATTTCGCAAAGGCCATGATGATTTGGCCTACGTCCAATACTGCTTGTGAGCGCCTATTTTCTCAAATGAACAATATAGACACTGACCTACGGAACAAAAAAAAAAAAATGTTGCTGCAATTCTACATGTCAAACAGGCAGTAAAAGAAAGGGTGGATGCGCAAATTTTACGCCATCAAAAATTATGATAAAGGTAGCTCAAAGCTCGACATCATCATCTTCCTGCCCTTATCCCATATTACTTGGGGTCGGCGCAACACGTTTTCTTCTTCCATTCTCCCCTGTCAACCGTCACGCTATCATTCACTCCCTTCTCTTTCATATCATTCCTCACACAATCCATCCATCTTTTCTTTGGCCTTCCTCTGCCTCTCCATCCATCAACATGTATATTCATCAGTCTTTTAGTCACATGCGTTTCGAGCTCAAAGCTCGACAGCTCTGTATAAAAACATGGATACCACAGAAAATTAGAAGTTATTAATTGTTAATAATTATTTTTAGTAATTTATTTTTGCGTTTTTTTTTAAATACATTTGTACAAATTATGTCCTAATTCATTAGCAGAATTTAGACAAGCAGCTAGCATTATGTCCAATTTAAATCTGGTCACACTGTCAACGCGACTCCAGCACCCTAGTTGCGTAACCAACTATCAATCGGATGAAAGAAATTGCTAATCCATTGCTTAAAATTTTTCCGCTCGACAACGTAAATAACGCAATGAATGTTTGAACTGACAAAATGAAACCGATTTCGTTTGATAGTGTTACCCAATCGCGCTGGTGAAGTGGTCGCGTATCTCAGTCGTCCCAACCAGGGACCGTACAACCCCGGTTAAGAGTTAAGTCTTTCGAAGGGGTAATTCGTTTGGTTACCTTTATCATGTGTAACTCCTTGAACGGGTTTTAGGCTCGAAACCTAGTAAAAGGGTTATCCCTTCAATATGGATAACCCATTGAATGGGTTCTATTCTTGAAACCCAGTGAAAGGGTTACACCTTCATTAAGATAACCTATAAGGGTTTTGTACGGATAACCATATTAGCAATTTGCAACGTGTGCCCATCATCGAGAGATCATGTTACATTGCTCCGAGTCGGAATGTTACGCTGTTATCGTTTTAAAGAGAGTTGGAAGCTTAACCCTTTTGAACGGCTTAATTTAAGCTATTCAAAAGGGTTACCTACATCGTATAGGTTTTTGAATAACTGCTTAGAAAAATCCTATCGAAAACCCTTTCAATGGGTAACCAAAACGGTCCCTGATTGTAATAGGGTTCCGTTGGCACCATTTGGGTACGGAACCCCAAAAAGTATGTATCGTGACTCGCACAGGAAGATAAAATAACATAATCATAGAAACATAAAATAAATAATAAAACAAATATTTAAAAAAATGTTAATGCAAATAGCAGAATGTCCTGTACGAGGCTAAAACGCTCCTATCTCAGCATGATACTGCGACAAAGGTGAAAGTGTTACCATTAACGAGCCGTCGACAGTTCTCGCGGGCATTCTATATTCCTATCGTATCTATCTATTTGCTAAACGCGTTCACGTACAGTAGGCGTTTCCTTGTTACCGGCGATAGGGTGCAGGTGATGTGAGGTCGATAAATTCCTGCCTTGTCCATTAACTACCACGCACAGTGGGCTGCATCATTGGTAACAGTTTAACCTGGAGCTGGTCAAGCGACGTATGAAGAGGTCAGCATATACTGGTTTTGTGGTCACTCACTGACGTGATATGTACCGTACGGCGTCTGTAAATGTAAATCGTGCTTAAAATTTGAATGTCGCGGGCTACCACAGCGGATCAACGCTGTGGTATAGCCCGCGTAATTCAAATTTTCTTGCTTTTTTGCAAATTGGAGGTCAGTGTAAGATTGTATCAATCAATCTGCCTAGCCTCTACCCAACTATATTGGGGTCGGCTTCCAGTCGAACCGGATGCAGCTGAATACCAGTATTTTATATGGAGCGACTGCCTATCTGACCTCCACAATCCAGTAACTGGGTAATACGATAACCCTTAGTAAGAGTGGATGTCAGACTTTCGGGCTTCTGACGACCCGTAACGACTGTCAAACATCCACGAATGACAGCCGAGTGCTTTCCGAGTGAATGAATGAATGAATGAATACTTTATTTGCCAGAATATAGGTAAGTACATTGATCATGGTAAAGATACATATGGTTTCACTATATTCGACTTTCTAGTCGTGCAAATTTTAAGTGACATTGTAAGTTACAATGTCAATACAATCGGTAACAATAATCAAATCAAAATAACAGTCTTCTTTCATTATTAGAATACAAATATTAATTAATTTTGACGACACGGTTGGCGCAGTGGTTGAGCGATTCACTGCTGCGCAGCATGTCGCGGGTTCGATTCCCGCACGGAACAAATATTTGTACGACGTACACGTATTTGTTCCGAGTCTGGGTGTTTTTCTATCTATAATATGTATGTATTTACAAAAAAAAAAAAAAAAAAAAAATGTATATAAGTAGTTTATCAGCCATCTCGTTACCATAACACAAGCATTAGGTTGCTTAGCTTGGGGCTAGATGGCGTTGTGTGATATGTCCAAACATATTTATTTATTATTTATTATTTATTTATAATTTTCAGTCAAAATTTTGATTATACTGTTATACATAATTATGTTTATACAATATCCCTACGCAAGACGCAAACACAAAAAAACAGTAATAATAAACTATAATAACTATGTCAAATGCAGCACATATAATGTCAAAAAGGTTTATTCAATTTATAAAGTCATACATTATTAATTAATTTTTAGTCAAAACTACTGTACTGTAATAATTATGTTTATACGATTTACGCAAGACAAAAAAAAAAAAAAATATATAGACACGGAGAGATATAGAGACACGGAGGAGTCTCGGTATGTAAAGATAAAAAAATATATATCTTTATTTAAATACAGATAATTGTGCTTGAAGTTTACAATTGTTTAAAGTTATGGTGATTTGCATAAAAACATTAGATGCTGCAGAAAGCTGTACACTAAAGATTAAACTCTGTCTCTACCTCTGACGTGTCGACTGCACCCCATGTGTGCATAAGAAAAAATCCTTTATATAATAAATATAATCGTAAAAAAAAAAATCATCATCAGTTGTTGTGAACCTATGGGGTTCGCAAGTAACCCCCCAAAACCTGGGGTTTTTGGGTTTATAAATTAGTATATGATATCGGCTAGGGTATCAGAATGTGTGAGTACACTGTCGGTTTACCATCAGAAGGGAAAAAAGTTATAGTTTACTTTAGTTATTAAATTATGTATGAGTATGAGAGAGTGCAAGGAAGTTTGAAAGTAGCACCGGTGACTGAAAAGTTGTGCGGAAATCGGTTGTCATGGTATGATGCGGGGGAGTGAGGAACATGTCGTGATATGAATGTGGATGGCTATAAGAGTAGGGGAAGACCAAAGAAATGGTGGATGGATTGTGTGAAAGACGACATGGCTAGAAAGGGGGTGACTACCGAGATGACGACTAATAGAGGAGTTTGGAAATTTGAAAGGTTCCATCGTTAATCTTGGGAAAAACCGAAGTATAGCGAATAGTATAAGCCGTGGCCGCTAAGATATGACCAGCCTTCACTGACAGCGCCCGTTCACCCACCGTAGGTATATTTTCTATGAACTCGCGCGCGATTCTACACATATTTTATGTTCAACGCGACTCCAGCACCCTAGTTGCGTAACACTGTCAATCGGATAGAAGAAATTGCTAATCCATTGCTTAGGTTCGTAAAATTTGTCCGCTCGACAACGTTAATAACGCAATGTAAACCGATTCCGTTTGATAGTGTGTTGCCCAATTGCGCCGCTGAAGTGGCCGCGTATCTCAGGCGTCCCAACCAGGGACCGTACAACCCCGGTTAAGAGTTAAGTCTTTCGAAGGGGTAATTCGTTTATGAGGTTACCTTTATCATGTGTAACTCCTTGAACAGATTTTAGGCTTGAAACCCAGTAAAAGGGTTATTCTTTCAATATGGATAACCCATTGAATGGGGTCTATACTTGAAATCATATTACATTGCTCCGAGAGAGAGTTGAAGTGGAACCCTTTTGAACGGCTTAATTAATAATAATATATTATTATTATATATTTTATTATTAATTTAAGCCGTTCAAAAGGGTTACCCACATCGTATGGGTTTTTTTTCTAACTGTTTAGAAAAACCCTATCGAAAACCCTTTCAATGGGTAACCAAAATGGCCCCTTGCAGCCATTTAAAAGGGTTACCTACATCTTATGCGTTTTTGATTAACTGTTTAGAAAAACCCTATCGTAAACTCTTTTAATGGGTAACTAAAATGCTCCTGATTGATGAAAATGCGCTGATTGTATGTAATGTGGCCGATGTCCGGACACGACACGTGGTTTTAAGCGGAGCCGACACATGCCATGCCGCATGGCTGTGGTCGGCCGGTAATACGATCGATCCAAAAGGACATCCGCGCTTTAGCTAGACGGGTTTTACTATACGAATTTACGTACTGTAAACAAATATACGCATGATACGATAGAATACTGATTTTCCAAGAAGTCAATCTGTCTAGCATTTTCCCAACTATGTTGGGGTCTGCTTCCAGTCTAACCGGATGCAGCTGAATACCAGTATTTTACATGGAGCGACTGCCTATCTGACCACAACCCAGTAACTGGGTAATACCGATACCCCTGGGTAAGACTGGTTTGTCAGAGTTTCGAGCTTCTGACGACCCACGAATGACTTTCCGATTCCGAGGCACGGAAGAGTCTCGGTATATAAAGGTGGTCATCCATCAACGGACCAACCCCGGCAAGCGTAGCTTAACATGATGGAATTGACCCGTGCGACTGTTATTACATAGCCACGAGCTCTTTTCCAAGAAGTATGGATGGGAACTGTCACACAGGATACGATCGCTGTTATTACTTATCAATATACAACGTACTGCCGCTGTTGCGACAATAATCAAAGACACAGGTAGGGCTAATGGCCATTAATCATAATAATTATAATAAGATAATAAATTGAAACAAAAAATTTTTTTTTTCAAACAAACTAAATAATAACTAGAATTAGGATCACTATGCATTCTACTCATTCATTAAGGTACTTATTATAAAAAAAGCCTAGAAAGAAAGTGTAACATTTGACCGACACTACGTAACCGACTAGCGACAGACCCACGACATCTGGGTCTGTCGCTAGTCGGTTACGTAGTGTCGGTCAAATGTTACACTTTCTTTTTCGGTTTAGGGCTCATTCGCCAAGTGAGCAGAGTATAACGTGCGCTATGGAACCTCGTTCCAAAAGAAAAGTTCACTCACTGACCTACTGACTCGTCAACGCCCAGCCCAAACCCTTGGACCTACTGTTGAAAAAAAAAAGTAAATTAAAAACCCGACTTTTTTTTTTTAACTAAACGTTTCCCCCTGCTTCTCAAAGCCTAATCATTTGATCAAGTCTCTGATCAGTAAATCTGGTGTAAACTTGTGATTGGTCAAGCGAAAATAAACAACAACCATTATGATTCTCCTGCCCTTATCCCAATTTATTTGGGGTCGGCATAACAGTCTTTTTCTACATACTTCTCTATTATTTGTCATCTCGACCAAATCAATTCACATGTAGGTAATTGGATAAAAGATTGAATTGAAAAGGCTTTCAGACATTGAGGGGAAGTCTTGGAAAGATATATCTAGGTATATTTGCTTTTAGTCTAAGCCGCAGACTTACAAAGAAACACTTAAACTTGAGTCTAGACGAGACCCTCGCTCGGGTAGTTGTCTTAAGGCGGCTTACACCCTCCTCGGTGAGACACACCGACACAGGCCGAGTACGAGAATTTAAATGAGAACGCTCGGCCCGCCTCGGTGTGTCTCGGCGTTCCTCGCGCGCTGTCCGTCCCGTGTCGGATTTTTGTGCCCGAATCAAAGGATCTCGCGGCAGTTGCGAGTACTTGCGAATGCGTCGCTGTACACTGTCGCACCTCCTAACTAATAGCACATAGAGCAACGGCAGCAGCTAGGTAAAAGTCTCCGTCCATCTTCTCGGGGTTCATAACTTCAACTGAACTACCGCACGCGATAGCACGCGTCAGCACTCCATCGCCTCCCAGCCGGCAATCGCATTTGGCCGTGGTGCCGAGCGAGCGCATCGCTCTACGAAATGACGATCCTGAGCGATAGAAAAGGATAGAGCATGAAAAAAGGCGATTCCGTGCTAACAGATGTGGACAGTGTATGAATGAGAACATACGTAACTTTCACACGTACAATGCGTGCCACGAAAGATGAGACTTGACGAGCGCAGTACCGCGCCTCACGCGTTCTTTCCGCCGCCACGATGACGCCCGCTCCCTTCCCGTCTCAGACCTCATACCGCTAAAGAGAATTATAATCTACTGCGCAAACTACGTGGTGTGTCAAGTCTCATCTTTTGTGGCACGCATGGTACTTAGCAGATTTCACCCGGTTTAACGCATGCTTTCGCAGCTAGGGAGCCTAAAAGTGTGAAAACCGCCTCAGCGACTCCAAGCATAGGTCTTTAAATAGCTCGCTGAGCCACTTTGTATGTATGCTTTGTATGTATACTACATAATAGTGCTACCACAGATTAATATAGATGGGACACTTCGCAAAATCATTTAAATAAAAAGCGACTCTTGTTACGACACAATAAAGTGCAATTCAGGTCACACAACGCTTCACCACAGTTATATTCACCTACAAGTTGCCTCTCTTTCTATCGCGTAACTCTTATACCTTCTGCCTCGGGTTGTCTTCTTTTACGACGCGGCGCGCGAGTGATTATCGAACTAACATGCGAGCCGGCCGGTGCGCGGCAGCCCACACTGAGTTGACCCAGTGAGATGAGCCCGCCGTGTACTTGTAGCTTCGTACCTAAACTGCGGAGTGTCCCATCTGTATTAATCTGTGGTACTACGTCATTAGTAATGACTTAATGATCTATCATCCGCTGTCAATAACGACCCAGAATGTACCGTACAAAAATATAGATAACAGCATTTACTTCCTTGATATTCACCTTGGATGCGCGGGCGCAGGTTTGGTCATGACATTGAACGATGCTCGGTGATAATGTAATTACCGGCCAATTGTTTTATGTAACATCTAGTTGTTAAAACCGGCCAAGTGTGAAACTGACTCGTGCATCATAGGGGGTTCTGTTCTTTTGTCTTTTTCTCAGTACTTCATGAGGAAAGTATTTTTTTTTTAATAAAAGTCGAAAGTGCTACTGCTGAGCTGGTGACCTGGTTACTGATCTTTCCATTACGAATTAATTTGTCAGTAGCAGCCCAGACTGAATTTTCGACTGGTTAACAAGCAGATATATGCACCTTGAGTGGTTAGCTTGCGTGTTCTGTGCTGAGCTCACGCAACGCGTCTTACGTCCAGCCAGTAATAGGACTCGTCCATCAAAGAGCGCTGTCCCAAATTAGACGCATTATTAATTTATCTATATAAATAAAAAGAGAAGTCCTGACTGACTGACTGATTGAGTGACTCATCAACGCCCAGCCCAAACCCTTGGACCTTGAAAGCTGAAATTTTGCACAGAGGTTCACTTTATAATGTAGACAAGGAATAAGGAAGGAATTCCCAGTAGTACGTTCCCGTGGGATGATTTGCGACATCCACGCGAGCGAAGCCGCTGGCAAGAGCTAGTTAAACATAAACAAAAGATAATTTATTAAAACACGTACTATACTAAAAGATAAATAATTAAATTATCTTTAAAATGGTGAAGGTTTCATAAAAATACGTTTGATAGTTTTTGCGTGATTCTCAGTTTTTTATACGCGTTAAACATAACTTTACAAATTAATAACACTATCACTACATAGTATAAAACAAAGTCGTTTCCCGCTGTCTGTCTGTCCCTATGTATGCTTAGAACTTTAAAACTGCGCAACGGATTTTGATGCGGTTTTTTTTTTAATAGATAGAGTGATTCAAGAGGAAGGCTTATTTGCATAATAAACGTGGGCGAAGCCGCAGGCAAAAGCTAGTGTAATATGTAATATAAACATAATATAAAATATTCACATATTAAGTTATTTAATAAATGCTTTAATTTTTATACTTTTATTTCAGAACATAGTTCCATACAAAACAGTTAGTAAAGCTTAAAACTATGTTAGTAACTTAAACCTACTTAATTCACTTTAACCAATTAACTTACATTAAAAAGGACACCACCAGAGCTGTGTACCTTATTCCAGTGCCCCACAATAGGACACAACCCTTTCTGTTATAGTGTTTAGAAGGCCGTTGGAGCTGCCCCGCATACGACGCATCAAGGATGCCACTCTCTTGCGCACTATTGCTCTAAAGCAATCGGTGTTGGCCTCCGCAAACATCCCCGATGCACTACAGTATCGCGACAACCCCATCAGCATTCTAAACCCATTATTGTAGAGAATCCGCAGGGCATTGAAAGCCCTCTGCGTATAGCTGACCCACAGGCTGCAGGTGTACAATGTCTGGCAGTACGCCTTAAACAGAGTAATTTTAACATTTCTTGTGCACCTCGCAAACCTGCGCGCCATCATATTGCACCTCACTGCCAATGCCCTACGTTCCCTCTCAATATCTAAATCATCGGAGAGGTCCTCAGTGACCCAGTGCCCCAGATACTTGAATTTGGTGACCCTACTTACCGGATTTCCTCCAAGTCTGACAGGTGGAATGGTAGTGGGAGTTTTATTGCCCGACTTAAACACAAGTAGTTCACATTTTTTCTAGTTGTACCTGAGGCCATGTGACACTGCGTACCTCTCACATATGCTCAGGAGCATGTTGACGGCTTTAACTTAACTTTAATGTAACATAATTATATATTTTTACAAATCATTAACACTACTCGTTTAGACGTGATCTTTAGTTTAAAATCATTAAAAGTCGCTTATCGTCATCTTAATGGCATTAATTATTTTCAAAGAATACAGCCGTGATGCTGTGTTAAGACATTCATATTTCTCCCATTCAAAGCTGGAACAGATCACTAGTGTTTATTATTGTAAATCAAAGAGAAGAGAGAGACAAATGAGAATAAACGTCATATGAATATATACCTACTCCTTTGAGACTCCTGCTCTTTAGAGAAGACAGATTCTCTTTGACTTCGTATTGAAACTCCATCATATTTATTGTGCAGATAAAAGCATTCCATAGCGCTGACACGGGTGGCAAAGGTTATCACAATATCAGGCCTTGTACATTCGCAGATTAAGTGGACCTCCCCCGCAAACAACTACGAGTATGAGGGTAAAGATCAAAGCATATAATAGGTTGGGGAAAAAGTTTCTTCGCATTTTTTAAGAAAATTCAAAACATTTTTTAATATACATTATTTACATTTATCTAAAGTTTGTAGGCACCATTTTGTTCGATAACTTTTTGCCATCTTGTAGGTAGGGACATGATCCCATTGCTATAGAAATTTTGGGACTTCTGATCAAAATACCGCGACAAGTGGTTTTGGCAGTCCTCTCGTGATGTTAACCTGACACTGCCTAAAGAATTCTGAAGAGACCGAAACAGGTGGAAATCTGAAGGTGCAAGGTCAGGACTATACGGCGGATGCATTAACACCTGCCAGCCAAACTCTCTTAATTTTTGCTGAGTGGCTAAAGATGTGTGAGGTCTAGCGTTATCATGATGGAAAACCACAACCCTTCTGTTGATTAATTCCGGCCGCTTTCTCTCAACTTCTTGCTTTAATCTCATCAGTTGCTCGCAGTAGAGTTCAGAATCGATGGTCCTGCCAGGTGGTAACAGCTCATAATGAATAATGCCCTTCCAGTCCCACCACACACACAGCATCACCTTGTTGCGAGTTAACCCGGGTTTCGCCACAGTCTGTGAAGCCTGACCGGCCTTTGACCACGACCTTTTTCACACGTTCTGATCGTACGTGATCCACTTTTCATCACCAGTTATCAACTTCTTCAAAAATGGTTCGGTTTCATTACGTCGTAATAAAGAATCACAAATGAGTACACGGTTCATTAGGTTTCTTTCAGTGAGCTCGTGAGGTACCCAAATATCGAGCTTTTTTGTGTACCCAGTTTTTTTCAAATGCGCCAAAACTGTTTTGTGGTCAATTCCCAGTTCTTCAGCTACGTCGTAACTACTGATATGCCGATCTTGCTCCACTTTTTCAAAAATGGCATCCATTTTATCCGTAATAGGGCGACCAGAGCGACGTGCATCTTTGACATCAAAATTTCCGGATTGAAAACGCTTAAACCAAATTTGTGCTACTCTCACAGACACTGCACTGGGTCCATAAATATCGCAAATTTTTTTCGCGGCTTGCGTTGCATTTTTACCTTTTTTGTAGTAAAATTTTAAAATTTATCAAATTTCTTCATTAGATTCACTCATCTTGACAGTACGAAAAACAAATGAAAATCACACATTTTCCTAATTTGAATTTGGAATTATGTTCTTTAAAATTTAAACTTTCAATGATACCAAAACCAGCTAGATACAAATAGTATAGCCAAAGAGATTTTATTTTAAGTTCATACGTACTATAATGCGAAAAGACTTTTTCCCCAACCTAATATTACGTCAACATAGCACGTAACGCGCGTAACGTTCCCACTGCTGGGACACAGGTCTCCTCTCTATGACACGAGGACTATTGACTTAATCTTAGACAATCTTAATTTATTTTAGGAACATAATTTTACTCCTTTATGCCTTATAAGTAAAAAGACGTAGATAAGTTACCTACCCAACATTCGATGTTCAAAAACGGCACAATGTCGAACTATTAAATGACACGTGGAAGTAGGACGGCATGTCTTAATTATCGGGAGCGAAAAAGTTGCGGAGCGTGTAGAACCTATCTACCAATTTTTCCTTATAATATCATTGCTTTTAAGTATCAAAAAGGCAGACCCTAGAGTTTGCCAGTTACCTGGTATTCCTATGTTCCAATGGGCTTGCTACTAGGATAAGAATTTCCTAGAGCCTATAAATCTGTCAAATGGTGAACCTCAAAAACCCTACTCTCAGTGGTCGCGCTTGCTACTGCCTGAAACAATGAGGCAGCCGTATTTTTGATGCAAATAACAACTTTTAGATTTCTGAGGAACAGCGTGAAAAGTTCATCATTCTCGATTAAAAACGGAGGATTCTCTTATCAACGGGTGTTGTTGGGGTTGTTGTATATATAATATATTTAAATCTCGCGGAAAACTCTGCTTACGCGATGTAGGACTTGCGTCACGTTAGATGGAATGTGTATTTGTGTGTGGCGCGTGCACATAATACGTCACTTTTTGTTCGGAAAACGTCCTCTGTTGGCGTGACCACGTGTTCAGATTCACCGTCACCGAACAAAAAAGTGACATATGCACGCAACGATCGCGTAATTGCTTTTAAATAGGACGCGGCCTAACTGTTGTAGCTGCAGGAAAACGGTCGGATCAGACATTTTGATTTGCATTCACTTTTTTGAAAAGAAAAAGACATGATTTCATCAAAAAAGTTTCTGTAAAAAATCCATCCTGCAGATGCCTCTACAATCATAGTATTCCCGTAATAATAATAAATCAAATAACTAAGCACTTGCTTAGCAATGCAGGGCAAAAAACGAAAAAAAGAACGCAGACCGCACCGCGCCTCGTGTGTTAAACTCCTTAGCAACTCCGCTTCAAATGCCACGCCACAGCGAAAAGCAAACAACTTTCAGTTGCTATGTATTCACGTATTCTAAGTAGGTTATTAATGGGCCCAACGCATGGGAGGGTATGGTATTCTAACCTTAATTATGGCTATAATTTACGTTGGTAACTTTATAGGAGTTTAAGTAATAAGTCATGAGTCATCATTCTCCTGCCCTTATCCCAATCTATTTGGGGTCGGCGCAACATGTCCCTTTCTAGCCGGTAGTCACCCCCTTTCTAGCCATGTCATCTTTCACACAGTCCATCCATCGTTTCTTTAGTCTTCCCCTACTCTTATAACCATCGAAATTCATACTCAAAACTTTCCTCACGACATTTTCCTCATTCCTCCGCATCACATGCCCATAGTAATAGGTCTTGAGTGTCGTACTAATTTCGTGGAGTCGAAGCTTGGATTGTGGACATAATAGTCATGCGCCATGTTCAAGTAAAGTTGACTGAATGGTATCGCGAACATTTCTGTTTCGACCGCATGGTGCAGATGCGCTGCCGAAGCTATGCCAAACTTAATCATCACCAAGTTCTTAGGTTGTACTGACCAGTTGTAACTACTCCGCGTTTAATAGAATAGGCTTCATGTGTAAGCTACGCTTGCCGGGGTCGGTCCGTGGATGAATGACCATCTTTACATATCGAGACTCCTCCGTGCCTCGGAAAGCACGCTAAGCCGTTGGTCCCGGCTGTCATTCGTGGATCTTTGACAGTCGTTACGGGTCGTCAGAAGCCCAAAAGTCTAACAACCAGTCTTACCAAGGGGTATCGTATTACCCAGTTAATGGGTTGTGGAGGTCAGATAGGCAATGGCTCCATGTGAAATACTGGTATTCAGCTGCATCCGGTTAGACTGGAAGCCGACCCCAACATAGTTGGGAAAAGGCTAGGCAGATTGATTACTTGCTGTAACTTTGTATTCCCCCTTAGGTGCGGCGGTTGACTCTCACATGCATGACTAATGAATATTAAAACTAATATAAATGAAATTTATTCGGTACCCATAAAATTGTTCCCAAGGATCGAGCCCTCCCCTACTGTTACTGAACTGTGTGATTGTTGGTTAACTCGGTATTAATGCGGTGTACACACGGCTCCGGTGCGGCTACGGCGTCGTGAACATGAAGCCTCAAAAGGGGCTTTAGGTTTATTGAGCATTTTTTGTCAAAGTCTGTCAAAATCACTTAGCTCAAAGAAAGCTGGTGGAAGGACCAAGGGTTTAGAAGTTAGAACAAAACTTTATGCATGGTATGCTTTTACATGTAAGGGATTTGAGGGACAACGGATCCTTTTTCGTGAGATTTCGTAACAAGGACATGATGCGACACTTTGATATTTATTCTATGTGTGTGTGTAAATACTGATTACTAAGTATCCTTAACAAATCTAAATACAAAACTCATTAAAATAGACAAGCAAATATTTGTTAAAATACTTTGAAAGACAAGGGTAGGGTCGACTGACGATCGATAGGACGTCGACTGATTCTACCCGTCGATCTATTGTTTGGTTCAACTCTTACTATAGTCTGTTTTTGTTAACAAACGAGTACTCGTACTGAGTTATGTCTCTCTGTTCTGTTCTCTGTTAAGGCCCGTTCATAAATGTAATACTTCTAAAATTTACTGTACAGGAGGCATGTCCGCCATGACTCACGCACAAACAATATCGTCTGGTTCACTCACTAAAACACGTGCGACGCGCAGGTAGTCGATGACTCGACTGAATGTACATATAACTACAGCGTTAGGTTTGTGTGCAACGGACTTTATGTTGATTACGTGGACCAATAGCAGCGCAGTCAAAATTGTCGGTACTCGTTTGTTAAAAAAAAACAGACTATAGCTAAGTTGATTATTTTCCACGCTACATAAAAACTACAATAAATTCTTCTTTCTTTCCAGAAATGGGACCTCAATGATATCCCTGATCATTCCGCCCAAGGATCAGATCTCGCGGGTGTCCAAAATGTTGGCCGACGAGTTCGGAACAGCTTCCAACATCAAGTCGCGAGTCAACCGACTGTCAGTGCTGGGGGCCATCACTTCTGTGCAACATCGACTCAAGTTGTATACGAAAGGTAACCAACAAATAATTAATGTAACTTTGCTAGCCAAATGTGTCCCATTCCTTCCATGTTTTGCGATCCCGCACTCAGCTTTGACGGAATGAAACTTCAGCATAGCCAACGCCTCCTCTATGTTCTATGTTAGAGGATTTGATTTCCGCACTTAGTCCTTCATGTGGACCGTTGTGCGTGGGCAATGGCGGCCGTCGCGGGTTATTCTAACCAGCCCATTTCCCTCCAGAAGTTGATCAAGTCTCCTGAGGGTCCAGACAAATTCGCTTCGGAGCGATGCTATTTCTACAATCGCTACAGCTTCAAAGTGACATTGACATGATCACGTGACATTTCGATAGCTTATGTCAACCCCATACATTTTTCTTTTCTTTTTTTTTCTTTTCTACTAGCGTCATCGCTATTCGAATGTTACTTTGTCTAGACACTCTGGTCAGTTAAGAACATCTGTGAAAGATCGGGGTGTTCCGAGGGTTTCTGTTCTAATCTGGGTGACGCCTGTGCATCCAAAGAGCACGTACGCAACGGTTTCTTCAGACTCCATGCAAGCCCTGCACAGAGGTCTGTTCGTTATTACTATTGTGTGGAAGAAGAAACCGTTGCGTACGTGCTCTTTGGATGCCCATTTCATGGATTTCCCATTGTATGGAATAGTAATAACGGACAGTCCTCTGTGCCAACACCTCCTCTCTGTGAGCATTTTAGCCCAGTGCGGGTTGGTGGAAAGTTCCAATAAACCTAGGAGTTAAACCTAAGGCACCATCTCCACGGGCGAGAGAATCGCGGGGATAGTCACGCTGTACCTTCAAATTATCGCCGTGTGAAGATTGATTCATAGAGTTTCTATTTAATTTGGTGGCACGACGAGATTATCGCCGGTATTTTCTCGCCCGTGGTGATGGCGCCTTAGAAACGCACAGCAGTCGCGTTTGCGAATAGAAAATAGAGATAATCGCATGAATAATCCTTTTCATCATTGAATCAGCCGAAAAACGTCCACTTTCGAACAGGCCTCCCCTCTTCATTGTCACAAGAACAAGTACTGCGCTGTGCTGCTCACATCCAGCCGATACAAATATAATAAAAACCACTTTTTTATTCTTTCTATACCTATTTTGTGCAGCGAATTCTCACACCCACGATTATCCTTCATATTTCCGAATTCTTGGGGGAAGGGACTCGTGGCTAAGTAATAAGAGTAGCACGGGTCTATAGTCAGGTTAAGCTACGCTTGCCGCGGTCGATCCGAGGATGGGTAACCATATTTACATACTGAGACCAGACCCCTGTGCCTCGGAAAGCTCGGGAAGCCGTTGGTCCCTGCTGTCAGTCTTTGATCTTTGACAGTTGTTACGAGTCGCCAGAAGCTCGAAAGTCTGACAACCAGTCTTACCAAGGGGTATCGTATTACCCAGTAACTAGGTTGTGGAGGTCAGATAGGCAGTCGCTCCATATAAAATACTGCTATTCAGCTGCATCCGGTTAGACTGGAAGCCGACCCCAACATAGTTGGGTAAATGTTAGGCGGATGATGATTTCTGAATTCTCGTACTCATTTCCCCCATTTCTTATTACAGTACCACCAAACGGTCTCGTGATCTACTGCGGTACGATCGTAACCGAGGAAGGCAAGGAGAAAAAAGTGAACATCGATTTCGAGCCGTTCAAGCCAATCAACACTTCTTTATACCTGTGTGATAACAAGTTTCATACCGAAGCCCTGACTGCGCTGCTCGCTGATGATAACAAGTTTGGGTTCATTGTTATGGACGGTAACGGAGCCCTGTTTGGTACGCTGCAGGGTAATACGAGAGAGGTATGTATTGATTTTATATTACAAATATTCATAACTTTATGCCTGTAGAATGTGTATTTTAAGCCATGTCTCCTGCGCGTATTTTTTCGAAACAAACAAAGAGGCGTGGCCATACACATTTGTGTATGCGAACACGATGTTTTCGTTTTCCGGGCTGCATGGAAAACATTCCCCGCGCGGGGGAAGAGGGGAAGGGTTTGTTTCATTTTTAACTGCTGCGCACCGCCTAATAATCCTCCTAGTTTAAGCCCAGTTGCACAAGTTTTGTACCTTGCTTAGATCAATTTAAGGGACAATAATTTGTAAATGGGTTTAAGTTTTGAACAAATAAATTATATCTTTTGTCAAACTGATAGCACGTCTTCCTCGTCGGAATTCATTACGATATCTACACAAAATGTGTAACTTAAATATTTGAATATGCAGGAGACAGTTTCTGTATGAAAACAAATGTTTATGTGTAAGGTTTTTTGTGATACGTTTCGCAAAAAGACGCGCAGGAGACTTTATTTAGACTGGTATGTAAACCCACTTAAAACAAAAACTGATTTAAATCCGAGTCTAAGTCGACGTTCGCACGGACGTAAAAATATCGCGGCGATTTTGTTTCGCGCAATGGATTTTTAACGCTCTGCTCAGCGCCGAGAGTTGAAAATCCAACAGTGTGTGTTTTCGACGCGCTAAAATGCAGTCTGTTGTTGTTAGGTCGGATTCTCAACGCTCGGCTCAACAACCAGAGTTGAAAATCCAGTGCGCGATAAAATCCCGCCGCGATATGTTTACGTCCGTGCGAACGTCGGCTAAGTTGGTAATTTTGTATTTAGAACATTACGTCAGTCCATTTAAGGTGCAAAATACAAAAAAACTGCCTAGAAGGTTTAAGCTTAGGACAGAAGTTACTCGTAGAACTCGTTTTGAAGACGGATAGACACCTAATCAACTAACATTCGTACTTCCAGGTCCTCCACAAGTTCACGGTCGACCTACCGAAGAAGCACGGTCGTGGTGGTCAGTCCGCCTTACGTTTCGCTCGTCTGCGTATGGAGAAGCGTCACAACTACGTTCGTAAAGTCGCAGAGGTCGCCACCCAGCTGTTCATCAGTGCCGACCGTCCTAATGTCGCGGGATTGATCCTCGCTGGTTCGGCTGACTTCAAGACTGAGTTGTCGCAGTCTGACATGTTTGATCCGGTAAGTGATTATTTTATTTTTGTGAAATTATTTAAAACTGCCTGGATGAAAAAAAGATTGCATGATGTGTGGAGTGACGAGAATGGATAAAGTAATAAATGAGTATATAAGAGGAAGTTTGGAAGTGGCGCCAGTGACAGAAAAGTTGAAAGAAAATCGTTTGGCTTGGTATGGACATGTAATGAGGAGAGACGAAACGCATGTGACTAAAAGAGTGATGAATATACATGTTGATGGATGGAGAGGCAGAGGAACGCCAAAGAAAAGATGGATGGATTGTGTGAGGAATGACATGAAAGAGAAGGGAGTGAATGATAGCGTGACGGATGACAGGAGAGAATGGAAGAAGAAAACGTTTTGCGCCGACCCCACGTAACATGGGATAAACACAGGAAGATGATGATATTTAAAACGGATTGTGCAGTTTTATTGGGACAGCTTAAACTACGCTTGTCGGGGTTGGTCCGTGGATGGGTGAGCATATTTCCATACCGAGACTCCTCCGTGCCTCGGGATGCACGTTAAGCCGTTGGTCCCCGCTGTCATTCGTGGATCTTTGACAGTCGTTACGGGTCGTCAGAAGCCCGAAAGTCGAACAACCAGTCTTACCAAGGGGTATCGTATTACCTAGTAACTGGGATGTGGAGGTCAGTTAGGCAGTAGTCAGCTGCATCCAGTTAGACTGGAAGCCGATCCTGACATACTCGGGAAAAGGCTAGACAGGACCCCAACATAGATGAGAAAGGGCTAGCCAGATTGATTGTTATTCTGAGGTTTGATTCAAGTAACAACTCAATCAATCTGCCTAGCCTTTTCCCAACTATGTTCGAGTCGGCTTCCGGTTTAACCGGATGCAGCTGAATACCAGTATTTTACATGGAGCGACTACCTATCTGACCTCCATAACCTAGTAACTGGGTAATACTATGCCCCTTGGTAAGACTGGTTGTCAGACTTTCGGGCTTCTGACGACCCGTAACAACTGTCAAAGATCCACGAATGACAACCGGGACCAACGGCTTAACGTGGTTTCCGAGGCACGGAGGAGTCTCGGTATGTAAAGATGGTCACCCATCCACAGACCTACTCCGGCAAGCGTAGTTTAAGCTGTCGAAGTCGGGATTCGTATCCAGGACATCATGTGTGTGTAACCTCAAGTATAACAACTAATAACACATATTTTATCTTCAACAGCGTCTTCAAGCCAAGATCATTAAACTGGTGGATGTGTCGTACGGCGGTGAGAACGGCTTCAACCAAGCCATCGAGCTGGCGGCTGAGTCACTCCAGAATGTCAAGTTCATACAGGAGAAGAAACTCATTGGCAGATACTTCGATGAGATCTCACAGGTAATTAATGATAGTTCAACTCATATGCGCACGCGGCGCCATGTGTGCGTGTCTTGTAATTATACAGCTTGGCAGTGACGCGGCAGCGCGGCAGTCGTCTGACCACAAGTAGGTTTACCCACACATAGAATAAGAATAATTTATTGTTACATTCGATGTGCTGTTTACTAGGATAGCGCCGCGTAGTTCTTCATAGTTGTTTAGGTGTGTTCGCGGATAACTTTGTCGTTTATGAACCGATTTTGATGATTCTTTTTTTGTTGGAAATGAGATATCCCAGGGGTGGTACCATGGCAAGAAAACCAGGATTTGATGGCATCTCAGAGAAATCGAGGGGAACCTTCAAATTTTATAGGCACACCTATAGCGATTTGGGTATTTTTTATAGTAACTCGTGCGTTTGCTCCTGGAAAGCACCATTTGATGAAGTGGAACTGATGAGAAAGACCACATATGGCCATCGGAACTACTCAATAAAACGTATTTCACAGGTTGCGATTTGATTATTGCTAAGCAATTTATGCTCGTCACAATACATAAGTTGTTCCAGTTCTCCTGGTTCCTTACTGGGAGAACTCCTCAACAATTAACGTCCTTGTATCGGGAAAAGAAATATTTTGTAAAAGGTGATGAGCAGTTAACATTAGGCTATTGTAACTTAGATAAATTACAGACTGACCCACTAAACAGTAAAAAATAAAAACTGTTTTACAAAAAAACACAACCGACTTCCAAAAAAATACTACAAAGTGAAAAATTACTTTAATTTCGGAAGTCGGTGGCAAAAACTAAAATACAGATCCAAAGACACCGACTTCCGAAATTGTATTTTTTTGGAAGTCGGTTGTGTTTTTTTTGTAAAAAAGTTTTTATAAACAGTCTGTTCGTCCCGATATTGTTGACGCTGACTGTACCATACTAAGTTAATGACCGTGTACTGTAACTTTTTTGTTGCACTTTGTTTTATGTTTGGTTCATGTAGGTAACTGGTTGAATTCTGTAAAACGCTTGCAGTTCCACATAAGAGCGGGAATACTCGTGTCTGTAGCTTGTACAAAACTATGCAACTACAGTCTGAATTTTAATTCGACGGAATTCTGACAGCCGTAATTTTTTGACACTTCAGATATCATAAACCTTTTCTGTCTTGTCCGTTTTGTAAGTTATATAAATTACTAGAATTTTTGGATATAAAATAACAAAAAATATGAAAGAGAATGAGATCATGTAAACTATGACCGTAAAAATAGTGTTTGTTCTGTGCATTCAATGCACACTGACTAAAATATTAATTTTATATGGCTAAATGGAAAAAAAGAGTAAAAGAACATATTTTTAAAATTTAAATATTTATATCACTAATATCATCATCGTTGTCTATCTGTAATTACAAGAATTGGAGATTTTACAAACAAAAAGGTATTCCTAAAAAAGGTTTGTAACCTATGGACTATGTACAGGGATTCCTGTGAAAGAAAAATAATTACCTTACTAATTATTGTAACTTCAATAATTTGATAATAAAAAAATCTGATTACCATTTTAAAATTATCAGTCAATTTTTAAGTTTTAGTTTTTCTAATTGAAACCTTAAATTCAAGAAAGGTTTTTTTTTTAATTTCGCTTAAATGTGTTCCGTTTTTGGTAGGACCGTTTTATTATTGGCAACACTTCTGAAATGTCAGAATTCCGTTGAATTAAAAATCAGACTGTAGCTGGCATGCCATTGTGACTTTCACCAATCAGAAGTTGTTATGGCACACGGCATGCAAGCTACTTGCATAGTATAGTGCAAGTTACAGGCATGTGTGGTCTCGCCCTAATGTGCGGGGCGCAAGTTTCAAATTTTAACCGACTTCAGAAATGAGGAGGTTCTCATAATTACAATAGACGTGTGAGAAGTTGTTACTTTATCATAACGATTTCGGTGTTTCTGACTTTGTCTCCCACCATGGCTTATCCGTTTATTCATTTAATTCAAATCTGCCTAGCCTTTTCCCAACTTAACTGGATGCAGCTGAATACCAGTATTTTACATGGAGCGACTGCCTATCTTACCTCCACAACCCAGTAACTGGGTAATACGATACCCTATGATAAGACTGGTTGTCAGACTTTTGGGCTTCTGACGACCCGTAACGACTGTCAAAGATCCGCGAATGACAGCCGGGACCAACGGCGTAACGTGCTTTCCGAGGCACGAAGGAGTCTCGTTATGTAAAGATGGTCACCCATCCACGGACAAAACCCCGGCAAGCGTAGCTTAACCTGATGGATCGACCCGTGCGGCTGTTATTACTTGGCCACGAGCTCCTCCGTTTATTCATTTAATTGTCTACCTAAATTAAACAGCTATAATGATTTGTTACAGGACACCGGAAAGTACTGCTTCGGTGTGGACGATACGCTGCGCGCTCTAGAACTCGGCGCCGTTGAGACTCTGATCTGCTGGGAGAACCTCGACATCCAGAGGTCAGTAATTTAAATAAACAGAAATGCTGAAAAATTTAAATAACCGGCACATTGTTTTAAGTGATGTCATTATAAACGGTTTTGACTGTAGTATTACTTTGTACTAATATTTTCATTATGCCCAGTTGATGAGGTCTAAGGGAGAACGCTGATGTCGGTAAAGTTGTTGAGAATAGTACATTTATGAATGACATTCATATGTCCTACAAAAATGTTGGTAAAAGAACCGAGAGTAGATATACAATGTGTCGTTTTGCATCCTCGTCAAATTTCAGGGTGTGATCCGGAACATCCAGCCGAACAACATTCTCCATGGGGCCAACATCGTAATCGTGAAAAAAATTTCAACTGTCCCATAGAAAACTTCAATACCTACTCGACGCAAATGTTTGAGATGGCTGATTATTTTTTCGCGATCACGATGTTGGTGCCATGAAAAATGTAGTTCGGTTTGATGGTCTATCTATACCACACCCTTAAATTTGACGAGGATGCAAAACGACACCTTGTATAGGTATAGAAACTTATCAACTTGAAAAATAATAAATTGAATTAGTAATTTCACTCACTTCATTGTCCATTCCAAGGTTGCCTGGAAGATATCGCAGAAAGCGATAAGGCCGCCCATTGTATGTTTTGTGTGTTTGATTTATTTTTTTGTTTGAGGAGCTTGTGGCTAAGTAATAACAGCCGCACGGGTCGATCCATCAGGTTATGCTACGCTTGCCGGGGTTGTCCGTGGATGGGTGACCATCTTTACATATCGAGACTCCTCCGTGCCTCGGAAAGCACGTTAAGCCGTTAGTCCCGGCTGTCATTCGTGGATCTTTGACAGTCGTTACGGGTCGTCAGAAGCCCGAAAGTCTGACAACCAGTCTTACCAAGAGGTATCGTATTACCCAGTTAATGGGTTGTGGAGGTCAGATAGGCAGTCGCTCCATGTAAAATACTGGTATTCAGCTGCATCCGGTTAGACTGGAAGCCGACCCCAACATAGTTGGGAAAAGGCTAGACAGATTGATTGATTGATTTATTTTTTTGTTATGTATTTTTGTGGTATACAAATAAATGATTAATAACTTACCCATTGTGTATTTAAGCCCAGTTATTAGCAATAGGGTCGTCCCTTAAAAATATGAGAGTCTAACTCGTGAAACATGGTTGTAACGACACAATGAGGCAATTGGCAAGTCCTTAAACCACAAATCCAGCATCCCGCACTGGGCTCGCTTGGCGTAATACATCCCACTCCCTGTCACAGAGCGGAGGCCTGTGTCCCGCAGTAGAAACATAGGGGGATTACGGCTGAACATTTGCCCCTTCGAGAAAAACTGGCATGCATTTATTTGTTACTTTAATATAAGGAGGTCAGATAGGCAGTCGCTCCATGTAAAATACTGGTTGAGTACCAGAGGATTGCATCCGGTTAGACTGGAAGCAGACCCTAACATGGAGGCTTGCGTGGTGGGTTACGCCCCACTCCTCACAGAGAAAAGGCCCTAGTATTAGCTGTGGAAACAGATTAATTATGTATGAATGTTTGTATAATATGCCTTTGCTAATTCGAGAAAAACTGGGTTGATGTTATTTTTACCTGACTGGGGTGGAGCCCAAAAGGAGGTTAACCTTTTTAAGTTTCTACTTTCTTTAATATCTTCCGCCAAATTTTCCAGATACGTGCTGAAACTCCACGCGACCAACCAGGAAACCATCCTCCATCTGACGCCCGAACAAGAGAAGGACAAGTCCCATTTTACTGATAAAGAGGTTATTATTTCTAAGTCACATTTCACTGACAAAGAGGTGATTATTATTTGTTGCTATTTCTTCCGCTTTTTATTCATTACTACATTATAAGGTGAAATCATATTTTCTCGAAAGTATCACCATTTTTTTTTGCATCTCTATATTTTTCTGTTACTTATTTGCGCACCAAGAGATGTCACTTAAAAATTAACTTTAATTATTGACCAGTATGAAACAAACGCCCTAAAGTCTGACAACCAGTCTTACCAAGGGATTGTGTTACCCAGTAAGTGTAAAATACGGTATTCAGTTGCATCCGGTTAGACTGGAAGCCGACTCCAACAATTTTAGGGAAAAAATAGGCTGGTGATGACATTCCAATATCATCATCGGCTTATTAGATTGAGGTCTAAAATTTTTATATATAAATAATCTCTTTATTTATCTATAATATCTCTCCAACTTTGATTTCGGAAAGCATGATATTTTAGAACAAATCTAATTTAGATGGACGTATTGATGATTCTTATAGTGTTATAATTACGTAAATACATATTTGTTATTGTTGCGAATCATGGTTGTATCTTGATCAAAATATCAAGATACAACCTGACACTGACCTGCAAATTGCAAAAAAGGCAAGAAATATTTTATTTGACGAGCTACCTTAGCGCATTCACCGTAAGTAACTTCTCTGAGTGACAGTTATGAGGCGTTATTCCTTTGAGCGAGAAGTCCGCTTGCAAGTGTTCGCATTCATTCGCATCGTAAACGAATTACGTGCGAGTTGACTTCTCGCTCTAGTGAAACACTTCTGCGTGACAGAAAGGGATAGATATACATGAAAAAAGCTGACATTAGCGTTTGAATGTGATTTCACCCATAGACGAAATATACACAGTTGGCTATGCCACATCATATTTTTTGTTTTTTTAAAAGCCATATAGTGTAGTTTAGAAGTAAGCTCACACACACACGCACAAAGAGACTTTTTTTATACCATTTAGAGATTGGATGGGTACAAGCAAGCGGCCTATCTGGAAACAGGTGCCGTGCAAACTATTATGGTACGGGCCCAGGGACTGTATGATGACATTTTAAAACCATAATTTTCCATTGTAAGAGAGATGGAGCTATACTATGATATCCGTCTGTATAGCACCATCTCTTTTTCTCAACGAAATAGTTACGGCTTTAAGTCAGAAGGTTGCGTGTTCAAATCACGTCGGGGTCATCAGTTTAGAGGCATGAGGAACAGGGTGTAAAGTTCACTCCTCCTCTATTGAAAAGGGAGGATCCTCCGACCAGACGGGTGTCGTGTCTTGTCTGGTGGGCAGCTGCCCGACGGTTGATGTCGGGACGTTGTATATATGCTAGTCGCGCGGAAAACTGATTGCGCGATGCAAGATTGCGTGACGTCAGTGTGACACGTAATTCGTATGTGGCGATGTAGATTCCGCCACAGTCATAATACAGCCAGCATTATTCGCGCCACTTTCTGGGCCGTCTATCTTCAGGCACCCATCGCTTCGAGACTGGCCCAAGGTCATGTCATGGCCCATCGAATCCCCTGGCAGCCATTTGCCTACGTCGATTATACCCGTTTTGGAGCGCAGCGTGGTGTTCCGTATTCTGTTTGTTCTTTTTACGCCAAGAACGCTGCGTTCCATTATCCTTGGCAATCGCCAAAGCGGGGTTGTTACTATGCACTCAATGTTTGACGTAAAGTGTCAAAATATGAGATGTCATTTGAAGTGTCGGCCATTTTGAATCATAAGTGCTGCAGCTTTACCAGCCATGCACTAAAACTGCCCTCAAATATATTTATGAGACTGGCCTATATTGACCGTATTATAAAGTGATCCTCCATAATTGTTCCATTTTGATAAAGACTTGGTGCTATTTGTCCTGTATAGCTCCGTCTCTCTTGCACTGGAACAATTATGGTTCCAATACGACATAATACGGCCACTGAATATCTATTCACAACTATTTCATACGCTATCGTACCGAATCGAGCATCAATCAATGTTATGAAGGAGTCCTCTAAACGCTGTTCACAAAATCCGAAACCAGAAAATTTTGAGTTTAAAAATAGACAAACACTATTCTTCTGACTTTAGAGAGTAGTGTTGGCCCAGTGGTAACGGCCGCGACTTACCGTGTTGTAGGTCGTAGGTTTGAATCTTGCCAGGCGCTTTACTTTTTGTAAATTATTACATCACCACTGCTCTCAAAACGGTGAAGGAAAACATCGTGCGAAACCGGCATGTCCTATAACCAATAATTTAGAGATGTGACATCTACCAACCCGAACTATGGAATGGTGGAATACGGCCCACTCTCTCTCACCGAGAGGAAGCCTGTGTCCCAGCAGTGGGAACGTTAACTGAAAATGTGTAATTTTCAACTCGGAAGCCTGTCTAATAGTTGTGGATAGCTATGTTGGTTGATCACCATAGGTTAAAACATGCAGGACACACAACACACATACCACATTTGCCCTACATTAAATATCATCCCATATTTTCTCTAATTTCCAGAGTGGTGTGGAACTCGAGCTGGTTGAATGCCAGCCGCTGCTGGAGTGGCTTGCTAACAACTACAAGTCTTTCGGAGCTACCCTTGAGATCATTACTGATAAGAGTCAGGAGGGAAGCCAGTTTGTTAGAGGCTTTGGTGGCATCGGAGGTAGGTGTTGTGATATTCTTATTATTAGCTTACTGATACAGTACAACAATGTTCAAAGGTTGTATAATTTGTCTCCGGAAAAACCTACAGGGTGTAATTTGTAAACCCCATTATCCTTTAAAGGGGTCATTGTACTCATCATTATGAACAACTTTTATTATGGGACTAAAACTGTAAACGAAAAAAAAAAACGGCTGTTACCTACATTAATGTTCGCATAACTCGTCAAAATGTAGGGAACAGCAGATTTTTTTTTCGCGATTTCAGGTTCTAGTTATTCATAATTATAAGTACCCCTGAGGATAATAGTGATTAAAATTAATAATCAATTTCTATTAATTGATACTAGAATTTCGGTTTTCCGAACGTAAATTGTGGAGCCTTTGAACGTTGTCAAGTTCTAGGTAGGTAGAGCGCTGTAATAAATTATACAATGCTGGAGATTTACAAAGTGAAGCAACATTTCTTTGTCAAAACTACATTTATTTAAATAACACCGGCCAAGTACAAGTTAACCTCAAGCACTAAGGGTTCCGAAACATCAAAACTTACTGTCTATTAGGGTTAAAAATGTATAGCAGAAAGACTATAATTACTGTACTAAGCCAACCAAAGAGGCCAAAGGAACCCTAAAAGATACAGATTGTAAAAATGGCTGTGCCAATTAGATTTGATTCAGCATAGATGCCAGACAATTAATGCCTTTCGCTTTGGTTTTCAACTGAACCTAATTCTTATTTATTTTACTATTTATGTACACACAGAAAAATATATAGAGATACATCATATTTATAATTGGAGTACAAAGGTACTTATAGTCACTATAAGAAGACCCAGTGCCCTACCCACCTAGAAATATAACATTAAAATTATATTAATTATGATTTTTGAACATTGAAATACCTTACAAAATGCTTTGGTTCAACACAAATGGTATGAGTATATTATGTATTTACGTTTTTTATTATGAATATCTTGGCCTGCAAAATACCTTTTTCATGGTTACAATGAAAAATTATATTATATTGTATTTTTAATAATATAAAATGTTACGATGGAGTTTGACGCTTCAATCATTAGACAACATCCCCTGTTCAATATTTACAGGGTGTTTTAAAGGGTCTTCGACGTCTTTGTGGCTCAACACTAAAGCTAAAAGAAATTGAGCAAATTGTTCAGAGAAGAGCTTGACTTCAGGGGCAGTACTATGACGTGAAAAAAGATCATTGATCCATCAAGGTTCCAGTGAGAGAGAGAGACGGAAGTATATACGACCTATAGCACTATCCTTTTTTCTCAACGGAATCATGATGGATCTATGATCTTTTTTCAGGTCATAGAACGGCCCCTGAGCATTTGCTTTGTCCAGGAATGAGCTCAATCTTTGTCTTGAAAATTACCACCTTGTATGATGTAAATATAATACTCAGTATACACACTCGTTTGACCCCACCCTTACCCCGCGTCTCTCCCTGTGTCCTAATAGAGAGCGACTATACGAAATGTAAAGAAATGTCATTGTCAAAGTGACAGTTCAGGGGAAGTTAACATTTCCCTAGTAATTCAAATTAAGAATTTTTTCGTCGTATAATCATCACTTGATAACAGTTCGACCTTAGTTTATTTCATTAGTAAAAAGCACCCATACGAAGCGAGGCGTTTCGCTGGTTGAATGAAAACACTAAATGAAGTCGAAATGTTTACGACCACTGCCTTATTGCCAGTAGCATAAAAATAATTTGCACGATTTTATTTCAAACAGTTATATTTTATTCTTGGATCGTTGTTTACGTCACTTTACAGTTGAAAACTGTGCAATATTATATTTTAACTGTTTAAGATATGCCTACAACTTTAGCACTATGTTATGTGCAATTGAGGTTATTATTTCAAATTGGCAACACCTTTGTTTACATTTTTGATCTCGAATTCGATTTCTGGGTTTAGGTAGTATTTAGTCACATTTTCGTATACAATATTAATTAAACAAAAAGTGTCAGTAAAGAATCATTATGACATTGCAGCGTCAAACTCCATCCAACCCGCTTAAAAACTAATGCTTTATACAAAATACTAACTGACTGTCTTTATTTCTTTCTCCTATCCGCCGCTCGGACGTCGTGGGAACACACACGTAAATATAACCTCTTTAACAGGCATCCTACGTTACAAAGTGGATTTTCAATCTCTGCAACTCGACGAACCGCTCGACGACGTAGACTTAGACGATTATTAAAAAATATACGTTTCACTTATTTGAGAAAAAAACATAAAAAAAAAAACACCATTTCGACTCTTTTAATGTTAGGATTTTATGCTTGAATTAATTATTATTGAGTTTTTGGCCGCTTTGGCGGGGACGCTGCGTTTTTTTTTACGAGGGTGTGCATTCTGAATTCGACGTCTACTATTAATATTCGTGCCTGAATTTGTTGCAACAGGAGGCTTACTAGGGCAGAAGATTAACGGTTTCAGTGTGAGAGAGAGACGGAGCACGAACTATAATAGCACTATCTTTTTTCTCAACGGATCCATGATCTTTTTTCACGTCATAGTACGGCCTCTGAGCGCAATTGACTGTCACAGGCATTGTCAGAATTGTCACGGGCCGTCAGTTTCTATGAGTCAGCCGTGACACTCACTGACACGCTTTTGTATGGAACCATTGATGGCTCGTGACAATAGGGTATTACACCCATTTTTGAAAAGTGTCTCAATGTAATTCTATAGTGCTAATAAGCCACTAAAAAAAAACACAAAATTTTTATTCAAACGATAAGTGCCATAAAAACGCATTTAAATGTTACATTTTCAAATTTCGCGCGAAAACGCTGGACGCAGTGGACGCCATATTGCTTTGTTTTGTTGTCATGACGTTAGTTCGCTGAGTAAACAAACACTTTATACTATATGCTGATCAGTTGACAGTTGACATTGTCACTTTTCAATTTAAACAGCTGTATGACGTAATAACATGGCGGCTACTTTCACGGTGACAGATTATAAAAACTGAAAAATGAATTTAATTTTAAAATTTATGTTGTTATTTTATGAACGAAGACTAACATTTTCCGACTGCTTTTTGCCTAAGCTATCTAAATAGTATTGTTTTAGATTTTTTCTCATTTAGAGGAAAATACCGTATTCTGACAGTCAATTGTGCTCAGTAGTGCCAAATTCTGGCACGAATGTTATTAGTAAACACGTTTCTAGTAGCTGCCGATGATTCTAAGCTCTGTGGTTAAATAAAAAAAGGGACCATTATCTCAATCGACAGTTCCATCTAAGATGTTTGTGTATCTTTATTATTTTTAATATTTTATTTGTTTTTTGTTGTTGCATGTTGTTGTGTTGAAATAAATAAAGGTATGGGCACGTCATAGATTGAAAACCGTCATGAAGGAGGTTATGCATTCGACGAGTTTTCGAGTTAAGACTCGAAAACTCGTCGAATGCATAACCTCCTTTTATTTTAAGTCGGTTAAAAAAAAACGTTGTTTATAATAACTTCAATAGAACAAGAAAGAATACCAACAAAAATAAAAGTTAATTATCAAGTAATTTGACTAAGCGTTATTCCTGTCACTGTCGCACAACTACTAAAAATACAAGTGCAAGATAGAGGCAACATGCCTAAAGCGCAGGCCACACTGAGAACGAATCGAAGCTAAGTTAGTTTAGCTTATAATCGCGCGTGCCACGAAGGCACCGCGTGTCGCGCGACGAGCGGTGCCTTTGTGTCGCGCGCGATTTTATCGCTTAAACGAACTTAGCTTCGTTTCGATTCGTTCTCAATGTGGCCTGGAGCTATACCACCTCTTATTAAAGCATTATTATTGTAATCTTGAGTGTGGGAAAGAGATGGGGTTAGACGTCCTGTATAGCTCCAACTCATACTCACACAGAAGTAACATTAAAATAATACTACTTCAGGAGGTGGTGCTTGGCCCCCTGCGGTTAAGTCAAAACACATGCTAAGCTACATTCACATCAATCTCAGCCTAAGATTTACTCAATTTCCATCGGTTGTTCGTCGAGTAAGATCATTTCTCCAAATTGGTTCAAAAAACACTTTACAAGTAAAAAAAAACCTTACGTTTTAAAATTATGTGTTCGGCGTTTCTTATCCGGTTACAGTCTCTTTTAATGTGCAGACATAATCTTAGTCAGGCCATATTTATGAGGACCATTATATTAACAACACACTTAAAAAACGCAGCGTTTAAACGCCCAATGTGACCTAAATTTTTTCTAGGTAATATTCCCCCTCTAGATCTAGTTAAACCTATTTTCATTAATTATTGCTTTAGTACACACCACGCGTTTTAATAAATTTTCCTTCTTCCCAATAATAAGTATACCCAGGCCAACGATATGAGATGAATACATATAATTGCAACTTATACAAATATCAACTTTAAACTCGAGTATTCTAAGTTGATTTTTGAATGAAAAAACAATCGATAAACGTCATAAAATAATTTTAGTTGCAATGGAAACAGAACCATACGCAATTAAGTTAAAGTTTTTAATCCCAAAGCATGAAATTTATCTCGTCTCGTTGGCTTTAGTATAGTTTGTTTTGTTGTTTGTTTTGATGTTGAACATCGGGATTATTACGAAGTTTTACGAATGAGACCACAGAAGAAAAGATAAAACAAAAAAAAAATAGAATGAAATGGAAAGCACCTGTAATTGAAAAATATTTTAAATATCTTAGATAAAATGGAGCTTCCTTAATTGTTAGTGCCCGCCACCTACGATTAAGTTCCTATTAACTTTACTTGGCAGATAATTTCATACATATTGTGTTCCATTTTTTAATTTATCTGGTAAGCAGTGGCTATTCTGACATCGTGAAATAGGCCCTTGGAGAGATAAACTGAAATAGGCGCTCGTAATCATAGTACTTTTCCTATTAATTATTATTAATAGAAACACGGAATAGAATAAAGAAGAAGCTATCACAATTATGCGGAAAAATATGTAAAATAATAACAACCTTCCTCAGTTGTAATAGGTCTTAATTTTGTATGAACAACAAATAAGCTTTTCGTCAAAGTTGAATTTGTTGTTCATACAAAATTAAGACTTATTACAAGTGACGAAGGTTGTTATTATTTTACATATTTTTACTATAATACTTTGATTTTCCTTTTATATGTCTAGAGATTTCATTCGCGATCACTTCGACAATCAATCAATCTGCCTAGCCTTTTCCCGACTATGTCGGGGTCGGCATCCAGTCTAACCGGATGCAGCTGAATACCACTATTTTTTATGGAGCGACTGCCTATCTGACCTCCACCCCTTGGTAAGACTGGTTGTTCGACTTTCGGGCTTCTGACGACCCGTAACGACTGCCAAAGATCCACGAATGACAGCCGGGACCAACGGTTTAACCTGCTTTCCGAGGCACGGAGGAGTCTCGGTGTGTAAAGATGGTCACTCATCCACGTACCAGCCCCGGCAAGCGTAGCTTAACCTGATGGATCGACCCGTGCGGCCGTTATTACTTAGCCACGAGCTTCTCGAGATCACTTAGATAGTTAGTGACAAATACTCGGCGCTCTGTCGCGGGAAGTTTCCAGCAAACCCCAGGAATAACCAAATATTATTATAGTATTAAACAGCGCTAATACGAGGTGACAATTAGTGGCCTTATATAATCAAGTCGTTGAACAATTAGAAGTTTAATAACTGTAGAAATAATTTAAACATGCTAGTCCAAGCGTAAGCAAGAATGTAAGAATATAATTTATCTCAATATAAACTTTAATATGCAAAGTGTAATTTAAATAACGCACAACCTCGTTAAGGGATCGTTGTACTCATCGTTATGAATAACTTTTACTATGGGACCAAACCTGAAATTACGAAAAAAATAGCTGTTCCCTACATTTTCAGTTACGCGAACATAAATGTAGGGAACAGCTGATGTTTTTTTGTTTGGTCCCATAATAAAAGTTGTTCATAACGATGAGAGCAAGGAATCCTTAAGAGGCTGTGCGTTATTTACGTTATACCTTGTATAGGGTGAAAACACATTTATATCCACGGTTCAGCATTTTCCTGTATCTCTATCCCTTTTCCCTTCGTTTGCGAGTCCGACTCGCACTTGACCGTTATTTTACTTCTCAGTGACAGAAAGGGACAGAGATACAGGAAAATGCAGATCTGTGAGGATAAATGTAATTTCACCTTTAAAAGCGACGTAATAATCCCGATTATAGAAACGATTAATATGTAATCTGCCTACTCAGTATGCCACATAATAAGGTGACCATTATTTATCAGCAATAATATACATTTAAATAAATAATCTACATATTATATTTATAAATTACAGTTGGTACACTTTTTGTGGAAAATTGAAGTTTGAAATTAAGTCAGTGTTCTTTTCTTTAGATTAAACGAGATCCTGGTTACATACTCAATATTAATACCGTACTCAAAGAAAATAGTCAGTTAATAATTTAAAAACTGCAATAATTTAATATTTATTACTTTATTTAAAAATAAATGAGTTGTAACACCTTAGATTTTAGAGGGGTATTCTCATATTTTTAACAAATTGTTAACAAGTGTCGCCTTATATCACATAGGTTCATGTCAATGTGTGCTCGAATGTCAACCGAACCCCTTAGGTTCACAATTACTGTAAGCCCGCGGTCGCCATTGGATGATAGTATTTTACGTTTATATACATAAATTATGTAAAGGCTTTTTCTATAAACCAATGGTGTATCATCGACACTTGAGAGGTTAATGAAATGTTTTATTACACGATCATCTAAATCTTACAATCTTCAACGTTTCGTAAATCGATAATACACGCTCTAATTATGGCACAAACAAGAAAGAAAGCTTGAAAGCCCCAATAAACCTTAAAAAGTTATCTTAAATTCACAAAATGTGTACACGGCTATATATATAGAAATTATATGTACTTATATTAAAATTATTTAATACTTGTTGTCCAGAAATATTCGCGTAAGTATTTACTGCATAGATTTTTTAAATACATAACATAATTATATTTATATCATGATGATAAATAACGTATGATATTTATGTGTATTTAGTTTTCACATTTTCTAATTATTTCTATCGTCGAAATATTCTACGCCTGCCTATAAGTGTTGTACAGATTTTTATATATTTTTAGTGTAGAATTCTTATTCGCTGTATGCAAAGACGATGCGTGGACTGGGCGGGGCTATAAAAAAGATATTCTGTAGTTAATATCAGTCTAACCCGAGTCGAGCAAGCGTGGTGATCAATGCTCGTGCCTTCTCTGTATGAGAAGAGGGCTTTGCCCAGCAGTGGGACAATAATAGGCTGGTCTTATATTTAAAAAATAAACTTGTTAAAAGTGTTCAATTAATAATAGTTCGACAGCCTCGGACACCATGGCCTATCCTGCATTAAGAGCGCAGGCCGGATAGCACGGCACGCCAGCATTAATGACATCAACCGTCGTGCTCTTGTCAC
The DNA here is from genome assembly GCA_946251885.1 of Cosmia pyralina. NCBI lineage: Eukaryota > Metazoa > Arthropoda > Insecta > Lepidoptera > Noctuidae > Cosmia > Cosmia pyralina. The sequence goes on along the minus strand of OX276368.1, from coordinate 10,266,432 downwards.
CGCCGGGGTGCCAGCTGTTTTAGAACCCATTGGCTTGGCACGCGACGATGGGAAGAGACCAGACGGAATGACTTTGGTGTGGGATGCAACGTGTATTGACACCCTTGCGCCATCCCATCTTCCTAGCACGGTGGGCTGTGCTGGGGCGGCTGCTGCGGGTGCGGAAAACCTCAAACGGCGCAAATACTCTAATCTTATTGGGACTTATATGTTTGAGCCGTTTGGGGTTGAAACACTAGGGCCATGGGGACCGAGTGCCCTTTTAGTTTTTCGGGACATCGCCAAGCGGTTGGTCGACTCTACACGTGACCAAAGGGCTGGCCTATTTTTTGGCCAAAGAATTAGCATTGCCAAACAACGTGGCAATGCTGCCAGCCTTTTGGGCACTTTTCCTGTAGACAGCGATGCGGACGAATTTTTTGATGCCCTATGATTATTTCCCCTCCTTTTTTATATACTTGTACATATTTTTTGTTTTTAAGATTGTTAGATTTTAAATTTTGTAAATTTTCTGAAAAACTATTTGCTTTTTTCTTTTCTCTCCACGCAATAAATTCGTCACTAATAATAAGGATGATGGCTGAAATTTTTTTTTAGTACGTCATTTTGATTATCAAAAAATATGGGACACGTATTTTTTTTTACGTTATTAAAATATTACGGCGATACATTGAGTTAAAATATGGCATGACATCAAGCCTAGCTAGATTTGATACGTAGAAGTGACGTAGCAAGGCCACACTCCCCAACTTTAATGCGTGTTGTCTTAATAACTTTTTATTAATATGATAAAGCAAAAAATAAGTGTTTGAATTTTTTTTATTATCTGACTGACGGACTAAATAGTTTTTTTTTTTTTTTTTTACCCAGGCATTATCCCTATTACTAAAGTTTCAAAACGGGTCATTTTGATGGAGTCCGTCATATGAAAAAAAAAAAAAAAAAATTGCAAATAGCAATTGTTACAGCAGATGGCTTCATTAACAGTGTCAAGTTGATACAAAGAACATTCCCTGGTTTTGAGCTTCGCCACAGTCGAGTAAAAGGATAATGTTTTCCTTCTCCCCGCCCACAGTCCTACGCTTTTACAGTAACTGATCACGCTTAACTTGAAACGAATGTAAACCAAACGTATTGATTGATAAGTCATATACACTAGATTAATAATGTTTTGATGAATTTAATTTTTATCTCACGAAGAACACGCGTTTGTGAATGTTTGCGTGAAGACAAGTAGCGTCAGCACATAACACACAAAAAAAAAACAAAGTATGTTATTTCACATAAACCTACATGGGCACTTATGAAACTTCAGAAGCTAGGTGCACGGTACCAAATTGGTCGTTTCCTATGGAGAAGAGCCGGCAAGAAACTCCATGGTTACTCTTAAAAATAATTGGCTTTTACAATATTTTCAAATAACAGGTACTTAACAAAATAGAAAATAGTCAACAAATGTACAGTCTACTAGGCCTGCAACGTTCTCACATTCACAAAATAGAAATAATCTATTTAGAAGATTAATAAAAGAATAAAAATCTATGACATGACACAAATGACATGATTGCCATTGCAACTACAGTAACAAATCTGAATAAATATCATTGTCACAAATATAAATCTGAATAAAATCATGTTAAAATTGGACACACACTTCCGACTTCGCCATTGTCTCGGACGGTACCGAGAGCTCCTGCATTTACACACACATAAAACGCGTGTCGTTTCGTGAGATAAAAATACTGCACTACTCTTTAATGCATCTTTGTTACTATTGTTATTTCGCGATGGCACTTCAAAGTAGCATCGAAGGCGATGGGCCACGATTGGTCTGGGTAACTTGCCGAGGAATAAATATTGCTTCCGATTTATTTATGTTCGGTTTCTGAGTAAGGGCGTTTGTCCATCGCCGCCGTCACCGGGACGTCCCGATGACGGCGGTCTTGTGTCCACCGCGACCGAACTCGGCACGGTAGGCAAAACAAAAGCCGGGCAAACGGCGTGCTGCGACAGCAGTGTGTGGACAAGATCAAAGTTGTTTTGTATTTTTGGCACATCGGGCCGAGTCTAGAACTCGGCCCGATGTGCCCTAGACCGCTAGACGGTTCAGGGGCCGAGGTAACGGCGCTCGGATGACCGACGTGCTGTGGACACGCGGCTATAGTAAATAAATGTATCGCTACTTCGACGCATTTACCTCGTTCTCGGTGACGTCCCAGTGACCGTGGCAGTTCACAAACGCCCTTATTGATTGACTCATGTCCGGTTTCCGAGTTGCTCGGAGAAACATCTACCTATTTAAAGCGAAGTTCTTCCTTAACTGAGTGTTTAGAGCGGTTGCATCATATTTTAGCGGCCGTCAATGAAAATCTGTCATTTCCACGCTGTATTCGTAATTCGTAATTTCTTTTGTTGGTACACGAAAAAAAATATTAATTATTCCCATTTGTCCCCACCAACAAAATCAAGGGACGATCGGGAAAAGAAAACGAATTCCCGTTCGTGAAGGGGGACGAACGGGAATACACCATTTCCACCAGTATTTGACATTAAGGTGTCAAAAAACGTTCTGCATTTGAACAGCCGTTATTGTGTGACCATTCACCGCATTCTTGAAACCAAAGCTTAAAAGAGAGATAGCGCTATACAACAATTAACCGCCAGAAAGAGCAAACAATAGTGTTATACCATCGCTAAATATTTCTTTAGCTAATATTATGTCTATCATTATGTGAGCTTACATGTCTTTAATTAAGGCTGTGTTAATAACAGCACGAATATCATTGATCTACGTAGAGTTTGTCGCTACCCATTCTTGAAAAGATTCTTCATTAATTACAAATACGCTCACATGGTGTTAATTTCAATTTTATGAGCCTGCTCATTGAAGGCGTTTCACGCGCTTGAGGGACTAACTAATTCAGCTTGACTGTACAAATCTGACAAATTTCATTGTTTTACAATAATCCTCCTTAATTACTTTAACACACGGTTGAGTATCTTTTTCAATTGTTAAACTGTGCCCATAGTATAGTCATTCTAAAATAAACTTACTGTCGCTAACTTACAGTTGACTTTTATATAAGCAATAATGCGTTTTGTATTGTTAGACAGGCTATAACATAAGATCTATTTTTAATGTCAAAAAGTAATATTAGAAGTTGTAAACCATTTTATATTCATTGCTATAAAACATATTTAATAAACTTGCAATATTAACATTCTGACGGAGTTGTCACATGAAAAAAATTGTTACAAATTATTATCGAGACAACTCCTTTCAAAATGTTTTTATTTTAGGTAGGTTGTGTAAAGCTATACCACTTTTTACCGAAGGCTGTAAATCATGTAATATTTTATATAATAGAATTATTAGATTGAAAATACTGTAAGAAATAATAGTTCATGCATTAGTTTAGTGATAAGAGCGTTGGTTCCGTACGGCATTTCATACAAACTTTCAAGTCCGTTCTTATCGAAATTAATAAACCGATTTTAATGAAACTTCATACGCATAAGCAGGATAATCTTTTTTTAAATAAGACGTTACGAAAATGTTCTTAACTAATTTTTAGACCTATGTATCCTGCTTGTGCGTATGAAGTTTCATTAAAATCGGTTCATTCATTTCGATAAAGAAGGACTTGAAAGTTTGTATGAAATGCAGTACGGAGTCAACGCTCTTTAATATTGTGTTATTAAAAACAGACAAGGTATTGATTTGCAACATTACCACGTCAATGAATAAGGATTTTTTTCACATAATATCACACCTGCAATTCCCGTAGGGTTTGGCAGAGGTGTCAAACGAACATCAGTCTATACAATACACTGTAAGGACTATACTTGCTTGCAACGCTTGTGTATGCACAGGATTTCTTTTTGATCTAAGCTTCTTTGCTAGTCTATACTAGCAACCATAGCTATAGTACCTATGTACTATCGAGGAAACTTACATCTGCCCAGTACTACACCCATATTTTGCTAGTTATGTTTAAGTCCCGTGTAATAGAAGGCGAGCTTATTAATGCCCATCAAACGGGCACAAATCAGGGTCCCGCGTTGCTACTGAAAAATTCTGAGGGAAGACCTGGGAATCGAACCCAGGACCTCAAGCTCAACCGTAACGCGTTAGTCCACTTGAATTAAAATTTATAAAATCACTATGATTTTTCCCAAATCTAAGGAAGATTGGTGGTATAATGGCGAGATTGCAAATCGACATCTTGTTTAAAAATAAAGCACATAAACCTACATTTAACCTACATAGAAACAAAAGAATTGATAAGTGTACTTTTTAATAGGAAATTGTAACGTTTATTAAAAACCTCGCAGGGTGAAATGATCTCTAAATGTCGTTATAATTATCACCGGTAAAGAAAACTAGCATAGAAGAATAGAATCGTATAGAAACGAGACTAATGCCGCCGAAATAGAAGCCCTGTTATTGCAATTTGAACCTTACGTTTAACGTCATAACGGATAACAAGGAAATCGCGAAATAGACTCGCTCAAGCCAAAATAAGGTTGTCCAGTACACCTAAAGCGACTTAATAACCTGTCCCGCCGATATAAAATGGTACAGTCCATTCGCCTTAACATGTAAACCAAATTAGATTTAAAATAATGCAACTAAAAAGTGAAGAATTAAACTCTGTTAGTAGTAAAATACATAATATTAATATCAAAGATTTCATATTAAAATATAAAATAGTTTGTATCAATGAATAAAACGCTTAACTAGGAATATAGAGGGACTTTCTAAATATTTTTACTAACATATAAATAAATGGCCGATTGAGTATGCTAATAGGATTAGATTAGAGCATGGAGCAGTGACATTTTTAATTGGTGGTATATGGATTGTCTTATAAACCTAGAATTTATCATCTTCAGCAATATAGATACTATGACCATTATTCTCCTGTCCTCATCCCAATTTTTTGGGGTCGGCGCAACATGTCTTTTTCTTCCATACTTCTCTATTAGTCGTCATCTCGGTAGTCACCCCCTTTCTAGCCATGTCATCTTTCACACAGATCAAAAATATCAAAATTTAACATACATAATAAATCAATCTGCCTAACCTTTCCCCACCTAGCTTATAGTCTAACCGGATGCAGCTGAATATAATACCTGACCTCCACAACCTAGTATCAGGGTAATACGATACCCCTTGGTAAGTCTGGTTGTCAGACTTTCGGGCTTTTGACGACCCGTGACGATTGTCGAAAATCCACTAATGACAGCCGCGATCAACGGCTGTCTCATTATGTAAAGATGGTCACCCATCCACGGACCAACCCCGTCAAGCGTTGCTTAACCCGTGCGGCTGTTACTACTGGGTGCATTGGAACTAAACATAACACTTCGACCGGCTGTGTGCTTTTCGCATCCAGCTGATTTCTGCAGCCTTCACAAGATCGTCCCGAAGATGTAGCTTTGGAAAACCTCCCAATTAAAATGTGTAACACATTTTTTGTTAGAACTAATAGTATTTATATCACGACTTCTCGACACAAAAGTTTCATAGGCTTCTTCCGTTTATAAGACGACCATTACCACCTAATGGGCTCAGCTCCTGAATTCTTTATGCATAATATTATGTAGATAAAATCGTGCTAACTACGCGTTCTCTGACATTAAAATTAAATATTTTAAATGAGGCAGATTAGCATAGGCTTACAACCATAGGGATACATCCTGACACTGATCTACAAATTACAAAAAACGCAAGAATATTTGGATTTCGCGGGCTGCCATCTTAAGAAATATTTATACATTTTATTAGCTGTTCGAATATTTCTGGACAAGTTTTTACGACCGTCATAATTTATTATTCATCATACGAAGTATAAAGAGAAGCATATTGTATGTAGTTTTGAACGGGATGGTAATTTTTTTTAAGGTAACTTAAGTAATTTATAAAAAAAAAAATTTTGTTTTCGGAACCAAAAAAAAAAAAAATTAAATCTACTTGAGAGAAGGACCAAATTAACGAAAAACGTTTAAAAATAATTGGTAGTCGGTTAAAAAGACAGTCAACGAAAAGTTTTGTAACATAGTTCGATCCTTGCATGCGGGATTTTGTTTTCGAAAATAGGTTTTTTTATTAATTTTAAGTGAAACAAATGATTCGAAACATAGTGCAATAAGAAACGATGAGCTAAAAAAAGATAATTAAATTATGTTAGTTAAGGGTGTGTTAAAATTTAAGGTAACTGCGTTACAAGTTGGATCGTATGCTTTTCTTATATATAAAAGAGTTTGCAATGGTATTTGTTCGTTTTTATTGTTACTACCCACATTTAAGAAATATAGAGTGTAAAAAAGAGCTGTGGTGGCTCAGTGGTAACGGCCCCAACTTACGAGTTGTAGGTCGTGTGTTCGAACCCAAGCTAGCGCTTTACTTTGTTTCAACAATTTCATCACCACTGTTCTCAAAACGGTGAAGGAAAACATCGTGACGTAACCGGCATGTCCTAGAACCAAAAATTCGAAGACATTTGTGACATCTACCAACCCGCACTGGGCCCGCGTGGTGGATTACAGCCCACTCCCTCTCGAAGAGAAGCCTGTGTCCCAGCAGTGGGAACATTATAGGCTGATTATGTGAGTGTAAAAGAACCCTCCACGAAGCCGTCATCTACGCATTCTTTATATCGAAAGTAATTAAATTTCTGAAAAAAAAATTACTGGGGATACAATTTTTTTTTAGCGCATTGGATTTTCAACGCACTGCGTAGCGCCGAGAGTTGAAAATCCAACAGCGTGTTTTTATGACGCGCTGGTATGTACTGTTGGATTATCAACGCTCGGCTCAACACCGACAGTTGTAAATCCAATGCGCGATAATATCCCGCCGCGATATTTTCACGTCCGCTCCGTGCGTGCGTGGGCTTACCTTCAGTTTGACTGCTTGTTTGCCACCCAATACATACATACATAATCAGCCTATAATGTTCACACTGCTAGGACACAGGCCTCTCGGTGAGAGGGAATAGGCCGTAATCCACCACACGGGCCCAGTGCGGGTTGGTAGATGTCACATGTCTTCGAATTTTTGGTTCTAGGTCATGCCGGTTTCCTCACGTGGTTTTCCTTCACCGTTTTGAGAGCAGTGGTGATGAAATTATTTACACAAAGGTTCGAACCTACGACATATTTTATAATGACTCGTAAGTCTAGGCTTATACCACTGCTCTCAAAAAGTTCGTCTTTATGCCACCAATATCGTAATAAAACCCCCTTTAATTTTAGTATTTCCTTAAAAAGTCTGAAGAAGAAACATGTAAGTTTGTTTGAAAAGGTTTTATTTAACTTTCATTCATTTTTTAATCGAGTGAATGTTTTCATAATGCACTGACATGATTTTTATCATGGTTATTTCTATTCTAACTTAGGAGCGCAGATCTGAAGAGTTTCTAATGACATTGAATAATACACCTTGTCTTCATTGCTCTAAAGAGCAAAGTTGTACAAATATCGACGAAGACATCAGAAGTCTTTATGGCAGTCCTTGCGTTTGCATCTTACGACACTGATTTAAAAGTTCAATTTCAAAAGAAAATCTGCTTTGCGTCCACCTTAGTGATAAATCATATGCAAGAATTAAAGAGACAACATTTTTTTTATCGACATTTTTAACAAAAACACTTGTCTTTATTCTATTTTATTAATTATGTTTTTCTTTTATTAACATGCTAACTAACACTGGAGACGAGGTAATTTTAACTAATATGTTTTGGAGTGTGTGTGTTATAGTAATATATATTTATGTTATGTTTTTTGCATGATTGGTACCTACAACAGGGTCAAATTAAATTAGCTGACGAAACTACAGACGTGATGGTTTTCAATACTCATAATTTCAAGTAACTACGCTACCTGCGGCCATTGATCCCGTTATCAGCTGTAGTCACGCCAAGTTTAGTGTAGATTTTTTTTATCGTGATTAAATATCCCCAATATACTCATCACGTTTCTGAAGTTTCCTGTATAATATTTTATCTATGTAAGTGCAAGGTATAGGTACGAATAAAAAAAATGTAGTACCCACATATTACTTAGAAGTTTTTGTTTTTTTACTGATGTTGCGCGAATTTACTATAAATGGTTTTATAGACTTTCAAAAACTTGCATGTGTTACTCTTTTTACGAGAATAATTAGATAAATCTTAATTTTTTTCATAGAACTGCTGTTACAAACATACGGGCAAATCGAAATTACCGGCTGACTTTGAAATAGTTGGCATTTGTTACTTACTTAATCTGAGCGGTGTTTCGTCTCAGAGAAGTCGGTTGGGAAATATCGACCTCACCATCTACCTAGGCTTTTCCGCACTATGTTGAGGTCGGCTTCCACTCTAACCGGATGCAGCTGCATACCAGTATTTTACGTGTAGCGACTGCCTATCTGAACTCCACAACCTAGTTACTGGGTAATGCGATACCCCTTGGTAAGACTGGTTGTCAGACTTTCGGACTTCTCACGACCCGTAACAAATGACAGCCGGGACTTCGTGGCTGGGTGACCATCTTTACACACCAAGAAAGCTCCGTCAGAAGGCACATAAGCCGTTGGTCCCGGCTGTAATTCGTGGATCTTTGACTCATTATGGGTCGTCAGAAACCCGAAAGTCTGACAACCAGTCTTACCAAGAGGTATCGTATTACCCAGTAACTGGGTTGTGGAGATCAGATAGGCAGTCGCTCCATGTAAAATACAGGTATTCAGCTGAATCCGGTTAGACTGAAAGCCGACTCCAGCATGTTGGGAAAAGGCTAGGCAGATGATGTTTAGAGCGCTCTTTCGATATCAATGGTTGTGAATAGCTACGCAGAACACAAATGACAGAATTTCGACTGGTCTTCATAAATAATTTCTAATATATCTCATCATTGTTCCCAGGTCTTCTTCGTTACAAGGTGGACTTCCAATCTATGCAGCTCGACGACGAAGAAATCGACAATCTGTACGACATCGACGACTATTAATCGCGCGTCCGTCGCATCTGTCGCAACTGTGTGCCGTGTCGCACGGCTGCGTTTGATGTGTGCCTTTACTTATAAATACAAGGTCAAATTAAATTACCTGGTGAAACTTCAGATGTGTTACAAATATATTATATGATAAAAAAAAAAAAAAAATTACTCATCATTTTAGCAACCCTACTTTTGCCATATAGATGCCAATCTGTGTCTGTGAAGTACCGGTAGTTAATTTAATTTGACCTCGTATTATGGTGGTATACTGTCATATTTTAATGCGGACTTATAAGAACGTGACGGTTCAATTTCGTTCACTGTTGAGAATGTTCTTCACTGAAGAGCGGAAAGTGCGCCTCAAGTAGTTATCACTTCAAAAATGTTCGTCTCTATCACTCATCTGTATGACAGCCTCTTCTTTTCTCTCTCCCCCTCTCTAAATGTGACATAACGTAGTTCTGTAAATACTTGACAATATACCACCATGTTTACTAAAAGACTGACAGTTTGCAATATAAATATATTATCTGTTGTCTGTTCCTGAATGAGTTTTAAAAGAACTGTTGGTCTATATAGGTGTTTTGCCAGTGGTTTCACCGTAGTAAGCCCAAGAGAGATAAACCTTACTTAAACACTATTTTGGTTGAGAATTAAAGCGCTGCTATGCAACCCATGTTACTCGTTGATAATGTAGCTTTCTTTCTATAGGTGAAAGAATTTTTAAAATCGGTTAAGTTATATTTTGAGTTTATTCATTACAAAGAAACATACAAAAAAAATATTTATCTATTTATAATATTAGTTTAGATGAATGTGATACACGGCCCGCTATGCACGAATGTGAGGCTAACAAACACACAGAGCACGCGCAGCTAACGTGGCAAAAGCAAGGGCACTTCTGTTCGCTTCGTGCAAGCTTGACTTGCGTCGGATGACTTTCGATCGTTGTCGGTTTTTGTGCTCGAGTTCACAAAACTAGTTTCAATATAGTGCATCTTTTTTCGTATAAATTAGTATCAGCATAGGCATCGAAGCTTGTTGTGAAGCGCGCGACAGCTCCTCACGAGGTTGCACGAGTGTATAGTCACGGATTTCGGTCAACTTCGGTCTATTTCGTCGAAGCTTCTTCGCGAGTAGTTTATCGCAGGCTTTAGTAGCAGAGGACAGTCGCTTTTATACCTGTCTCTGTCGCACATCTGTCAATCTGCAAGTGCAGAGTGATAGAGATGGGAACATTTCTTAGCCAAAGCACGGGCTATGTAACGTTTATCAATCTTGGCATAAGTGTTTTACCTGCTATTTTAAAAGCATTTTACCGTCAAAATTTAAGATGCAAACAAGAATAATGATAGACAATAACATCAAGCCTGTATTCCCGAAGGGTTGGGCAGAGGTGTACCCACATTGCGCCAGTTATGTTTCAAGTCCCAGGTAATAGGGGGCGAGCCTATTGCCATCAACCGGGCAGAAAAATAATACGAAAAATGTAATATAATGTAATATGGAAATAAAAATGTCAAGTTAATTAAATAACTGAGAAAATGTGAATTGCGGGTTCTGTACTTAAAAATACTCATAAAATACGTAACCTCTTCCTTTTTTGAAGTTGGTTAAATATAGAACCTCAGCACACGGCTGCTAAATGAGTTTTTATAAGAAAAGTATTAGTAAAATAAAAGAAGCCATGTGAATTGTCTAAATTGTTTGCATTCACATACATATTTATCACAATATTTCCATATAATAATACTAACCTGCTATTCAGCCACTGCAGGGCAAACGCCTCTTCTCGTAAGAAGGCACGAGCATTGATCACCACGCTTGCTACGTCGGGTTGGCGATATAGCAAATAATAAAGACTGATTTTAAAACCTTTGTCACAAGAAAACCACTGGTTTACACCTTATGTACTGCTATAAGACACGGCACACATTCTCGACAGCCAAGATCGCATTTGGAACTTCGTTTTCGTATATTATGAACTTAATTACTAACGCGATTAGTCGCAAAAGATCGTCAAACAGTCCATTGAAATAATTTATTAGAACATGACAGTATTTTGTTGACGATCGCGCGACTAATCGCCAAAAACGCAATCGCTCCGAGCTCCCTATGCGATCTGTTATTTTAAAAACCAACCAAGACATCTGTATTTTTAGTTCTCATTAAAAAAAATACACATTAATTATTATAAAAGAATATTATTTCCTATGTATTAGCTAATAACACCTGCACAGGTTTTTAAAACTATTTTATTTGTTATATTGTATGATAATAAACTGGCGGTTGGTGGAACACGTCATATCTTTTCTTAATTTTTTTTTTTTATTTACCCTCTTTCAAATCCTACTGTCTAAATTTATAAACCAAGACATCTCGAGCAGTCAACAGTGAAAATAGAATCCCGGTGGCCGATCTGGAGCTCTTCAGATCGGCCACTCTTATGAACCCTTATAACTTGAACCAGTGACCGACAAATTCTGATATTTGGCGGCAAATGACTAATTAGCGACAATTTTTTTGTTACCAAAAGTCTCTTGGCCATACCATGCTAGTGTCATTCGCACGCATAGCGCCATCTATCCGATGCTCAAGTCAATTTGTGGTCGGTGACAGTGAAGTTGTATATTTTAGTTTGCGCTATTCGATGTAGTTCCTAGAAATGATGATAGATGTCGTTACGAGTTCTTTTTTTTACTAAATTGTAACGAGATGTTTATACCAGTAATATAGGGGGCGAGCCTATTTCTATAAAAAGTCACGCCTTCTTCCCATGAGGATATAGGCAGAAACTACAGAACGCCACCTGCTACGATCCTTACCATACTCCTTTTGCTTCGTTTACGTTCATACATTCATCTGGTCATACACGCACGCTTGTGTAAATCCAAACTCCAGCCTGCTGATGGAAAACCCCAAAAAGACTGCCCCGTCTCGGAAATCCAACTCGGCACTCCACGTTCAGACTGTACCGAGCGCGCGGTGGCGCCCTCATCGTTTGTTTCGTTATTTCTTTTACTTTAGAATGAAAATGCAGAAAATAATAGGTCTTTACCTATGAAATTGCCGTTTTGTATGAAAAAATTTAAACGAATTTTTTTCATGCATTTTTTATTTGTATTAATCGAAGTAATCACCCATGCAATCAATGCATCTTTGCCAACGCAGTGGCAGTTTATTGATGCCCTTCTTAAAGAAATCAGCTGGACGGGAGGCAACAAATTCTTCAAAGGCATTTTGTACTGCCTCTCGGGTATTTAATTTTTTTCCCGCTAAGAAGTTATCCAAATTCTGGAAAAAGTAGTAGTCTGTAGGCGCAAGGTCTGGTGAGTAGGGCGGATGACGGAGAGCTTCCAACCCCAGTTCTTGCAACTTGGAGACCGTCTGCTGTGCAGTATGAGGTCGCGCGTTGTCGTGCAGGAGCAGCGGAGACGAGCGATTGACCAATGCTGGTTGGAGATGTGCCAGCTTCTCCATCATTGTGTTCAGTTCTTCACAGTACACATCTGAAGTAATGCTCACCCCGTTTGGTAAGAAGCTGTGATGAATCACACCGGCGTTAGACCACCAAACAGTGACCATCACTTTTCTAGGGGTAAGTTTTCGTTTAGGGCATTGTTTAGGTGCTGAACCAGGATCCAACCAACTTGCTGAGCGCTTGCGGTTATCAAACAGAATCCATTTTTCATAGCAGGTAACAATGCGGTTCAAAATTCCTTCATTTGTGTGTCTGTTGAGCAGTGCAAGGCACGTCTCGACGCGTACTTCGCGCTGGCGATCATTGAGTTCGTGGGGCACCCATTTGTCAAGCTTTTTTACCTTGCCAATTTGACGCAAATGGACCAATATTGTTTTGACGCTAACGTCGAAAGCTGCTGCTAATTCAGCCGTAGATTGTGTATATTCAGCTTCCACAATCGCCTTTAATTCGTCATTGTCGACCAAAGTCTTCGGACGACCGCGAGGTTAATTTTTCAGGTCGAAATTTCCAGAACGGAAGCGAGCAAACCAATAACAAGTGGTGCGTTGGTTTGTAGTGTTAGCTCCGTAAACGTCGTTGATGTTGCGTGCCGCTTGTGCCGCGTTGCTGCCACGACGGTACTCATATTCCATAATTACTCGAATTTTTAACGTATCCATGATGACGAAAAAGATTGAAATGCGATGAAAATGTAACACTAATCAATAAATAAAAGACTACCTTTGGAAAAAAAAATCCATGTTTTTAAAATAACAGTAATTTGAAATTAGAATTCTTAGCCAAACAAAAATTATTTTGATTTGAAATGGCCAGTACTGCAGAACGGCAATTTCATAGGTAAAGACCTAATATGCCGGAATAGTTGTGCTCCACCGGTCTTATTACAAAACGAGGTTTTTCTTCGTCATGGTTTAAACCATTGAGCCAGTTTTTGTAATATGAACCTAGCTTTGATAGAAATACAGTTCTTTATACAAAACTGACAACTTAGTCCGGTACCAAGTTGTCAGTTTTGTAAAACTGACATCTTAACGTGTCAGAATAAAGCTCAAAATTCAAAAAAGGGTCCATGGTTTAAGCCTGGGTTTGAAGATGAACCTTGTTTTGTAATAAGACGGCACAAGACTATCTGTTAAAATAATTTAGTGGTAGGTACACTCCATATCTGGCAATATTTTTTATGATTAAAAATGATGTTAGATAATTAGAGTCGGTAACACTCGTCATTGTGTCTAATCTAGCCTTTATGTGCCTCGTCTATTTCTTCATGTAAATTAATATTGTTTATTAACAATATAAGTATATTCTGCCCAAGTGTCATTTATAATTCATCCACTGCGCCTCATACTCGCTAAGACTATTGTTATTATATTAGTAGCTTTATATTGTTAAGTTTTATTATAAACTGAAAATATTGGAAATAAAAGAAATTACGAAACAAACGATGAGGGCGCCACTGCGCGCTCGGTAGCGCTAGCCTCTTCAGGACAAAACCTTTCTATTATTCGTTGATCAATGAGATGTAAGATGATGGGAATTGTTGTCAGTGACTAGCAGCGGCTCCGTCCGTGCTCTGTGTATGTAGCCGAGTTTAACGAGGTTGTCTCATAGCCGATTCCTATAATTTAAGGACCGATATTGGTTAAAATTAAGACTGTATCTTTAATTCTTTACAATAATGAAGCAAACACCTCATAACTTTGCATAGTAGACCCTCCATTATGGAAGAAGCTATCACAGGTAAAATTTGATCATGAATCTATATAATGCCCAGTTTGGCAATAAAAATGCTACCATTGCTAAACAAAACGATTCGCTCACTTCGAATCACTTTTCGATAAAACCACGCGGAATCTCAAGTTCCCGTTCTCACTCAAACGACCGAGCATTACATTATTTGCAATTTGTCAGTAGGTACCTAAGTCAAACTCCAAAGATACTGTACTCAAATGCCTTCGAGCAAACATCAAACGAGCCTCTTTACTGCAGCAATGCAGGGCCGGATTAAGCCATGATAGGGCCGCTGTATAGGTACCCACTATTGAATTAAGATTATAGCGATTATTTCAGCTGAAAGACGTAGGTACTCTGCTGGACTTAGTTCTCCAGCAAGAACGACTAGTCTGGCGCTGCTCGCTTATAGGCTCTCACCGACAGGTGCGCGACGCGACTAGTAGAACAATTTGTATGAAATCTTCATGGACATTGTTCTACCGGATTCGCGTCGCGTCTGTCTAGGGGAGCCGATTCCCGCGTCCAAATTTAAATCAAGATATTGGGGTTTTTTTTATCGATTTTTTTCTCAGTAGCAGCTTTAAGAGTAAGTTTGAAAGTGGCACCGGTGACTGAAAAGTTATGCGGAAATCGTTTGGCATGGCATGTGATGCGGAGAAATGAGGAAAGTTTTGAGTATGAATGTCGATGGCTATAAGAGTAAGGAAAGACTAAAGAAACGATGGATGGATTGTGTGAAAGATGATATGGCTAGAAAAGGGGTGACTACCGAGATGACGACTAATGGAGGAGTATGGAATAAAAGGACATGTTGCGCCGACCCCGAATTATATTGGGATAAGGGCAGGAGAATGATGAATTTCTCAGTAGCAGCCTGGAGTCTGGATATGTACCCATTACATTACGCCCCAAATTTAACTGGCGAAATGTGGGTATACCTGACTTCTCTCTACTAACCCTTCAGGGATTCCAGTCGTGATATAAATTATAATAATAGTACCTACTTAAGTACCTATATCCTCTGGTGTGTCTACAGTCTGATTTTTATTTCGACGGAATTCTGACAGCTATAATTTTTTGACACTTCAGATATCATAAACCTTTTCTGTCTTGTTCTTTCTAATAGGTCTTTACCTATGAAATTGCCGTTTTGTATGAAAAAATTTAAACGAATTTTTTTCATGCATTTTTTATTTGTATTAATCGAAGTAATCACCCATGCAATCAATGCATCTTTGCCAATGCAGTGGCAGTTTATTGATGCCCTTCATAAAGAAATCAGCTGGACGGGAGGCAACAAATTCTTCAAAGGCATTTTGTACTGCCTCTCGGGTATTGAATTTTTTTCCCGCCAAGAAGTTATCCAAATTCTGGAAAAAGTAGTAGTCTGTAGGCGCAAGGTCTGGTGAGTAGGGCGGATGACGGAGAGCTTCCAACCCCAGTTCTTGCAACTTGGAGACCGTCTGCTGTGCAGTATGAGGTCGCGCGTTGTCGTGCAGGAGCAGCGGAGACGAGCGATTGACCAATGCTGGTTGGAGATGTGCCAGCTTCTCCATCATTGTGTTCAGTTCTTCACTGTACACATCTGAAGTAATGCTCACCCCGTTTGGTAAGAAGCTGTGATGAATCACACCAGCGCTAGACCACCAAACAGTGACCATCACTTTTCTAGGGGTAAGTTTTCGTTTAGGGCATTGTTTAGGTGCTGAACCAGGATCCAACCAACTTGCGGAGCCCTTGCGGTTATCAAACAGAATCCATTTTTCATCGCAGGTTCAAAATTCCTTCATTTGTGTGTCTGTTGAACAGTGCAAGGCACGTCTCGACGCGTACTTCGCGCTGGCGATCATTGATTTCGTGGGGCACCCATTTGTCAAGCTTTTTTACCTTGCCAATTTGACGCAAATGGACCAATATTGTTTTAACGCTAACGTCGAAAGCTGCTGCTAATTCAGCAGTAGATTGTGTATCATCAGCTTCCACAATCGCCTTTAATTCGTCATTGTCGACCAAAGTCTTCGGACGACCGCGAGGTTAATTTTTCAGGTCGAAATTTCCAGAACGGAAGCGAGCAAACCAATAACAAGTGGTGCGTTGGTTTGTAGTGTTAGCTCCGTAAACGTCGTTGATGTTGCGTGCCGCTTGTGCCGCGTTGCTGCCACGACGGTACTCATATTCCATAATTACTCGAATTTTTAACGTACCCATGATGACGAAAAAGATTGAAATGGGATGAAAATGTAACACTAATCAATAAACAAATGACTACTTTTGGAAAAAATCCATGTTTTTAAAATAAAATTAATTTGAAATTAGAATTCTTAGCCAAACAAAAATTATTTTGATTTGAAATGGCCAGTACTGCAGAACGGCAATTTCATAGGTAAAGACCTAATATAAGATAATTTATGACTAGAGTTTTTTGGATGTAAAATAACAAAAAATATGAAAGAGAATGAGATCAAGTAAACTAGTATATGACAATTAAATAGTGTCTGTTCTGTGTATTCAATGCACACTAACTAAAATATTAATTGTATATGGCTAAATGAAAAAAAAGAGTAAAAGAACATATTTTTAAAATTTAAATATTTATTTAGGTATCATTATCACTAATGTCATCATCGTTGGCTGTCTTTAGTTACAAGAAGCGAAGATTTTACAAACAAAAAGGTATTCCTAAAAAAAGTTTGTAACCTATGGATTTGTGGACAGGGATTCCTGTGAAAGAAAAATAATTACCTTACTAATTATTGTAACTTCAATAATTTGATAATAAAATTCTGATTATCATTTTAAAATCATCAGTAAATTTTTAAGTTTTAGTTTTTCTAATTCATGAAAGATGTTTTTTAATTTAGCTTAAATGCGTTCCGTTTTTAGTAGGACCATTTTATTATGGCATCACTTCTGAAATGTCAGAATTCCGTCGAATTAAAAAACAAACTAGAGCTTTACTGCTGCTGAAATGACGCGCCTCACTACGGCCACTACCGCATTTAATTTACCGTAAGTACCTGGTGTACTTACGTAAGGCAGATATAGGTATCTTGGCAAGTTTGAACATAGGCACTATGAAGCGATAAGGCCGCCCATTGTATATTTTGTAGTTTGTGTCTTTTTTTTTTGTTATGTATTTTTGTGGTGTACAATAAAGTATATATAAATAAATAAATAAATAATAAATAAACTTTTATTCGCGCATGTTCTCTCACTGGCACTCGCCTCATGTCACCATTTGGTTCCTAAAAAATGTTACTGCGCAGACATCTGCGCAACGTTCGAACTTGCCAAGAGTTCGTGTCATTTCACCTTAGACGAGCGAGAGCAGTGTTGCCGTTTTAGCCACTTTCAGGCTAGATCTAGCGGATTTTCAACGGTTTTAGCCAAAAAATTATCCGTTTTAGCCACCAAAATGAATCTAGCTACTTCTGGCTACTTTTTAAATTATTACTACAAGGTGTAACCAAACTCACAAAAACGGTCAAACCACTGAAACCAACTGAAATACCATCCACATCATCATCCATTAACGAAGAGATTCCAGAAGACATTAAAAAATTTCAAATTGATTCTTAATTTTTTACTAAAAAAATAATAATTTTAATGTTTTTAACTGTAAACTTGTAACCAGTTTCTAATAATTTTTTAACAACACTATTAAATCCACTTATCCCCATCCCTATATATTAAAATTATATTATATTAATAGCTTATACTAAGCCAAACATACTTTAGCCACTTTTAGCGGAGTTTCGAAAGTAATTTATTTACAAAACTAGCAACTTTTTTCTTTGGTGTAGCCACAAACTAGATGGTCCTAACGGCAACACTGAGCGAGAGACGAGCTCTACAAGGAAAATATAAACAAAACTATGGGCGTGTTACCAAAAAGTTCCACTGGCCTCTAACTGACGGAAAAATACTCAAAAGAAGGCACAAAAACTATAGTGACGCAATATCGAGAACCGTTTCGAAAGTTAACTTAACGTTTATTTTTTAACTAACTGGCAAATTGAACTCGAAGTTAAAAAGATGCATTTTGATGTCTAATGAACATAAAACTCAAAAACCCGTCAAGAGCGAGTCGGACTCACGCACCGAGGAGGGTTCCGTTCTGATTTCTGAAAATGGATTGCTATTTAGCCGACGCGACGCGACGTTCTCACGGACCTAAAAATATCGCGGCGATTTTATTTCGCGCTCTGATAAGCGCCGAGAGTTGACAATCCAAGTGTGTTTTTTCGACACTCTAGAATTCACTCTGTTGTTGCTAGGTTAGATTTTCAACGCTCGGCTCAACAGCGAGAGTTGATAATCCAGTGCGCGATAAAATCCCACCACGATATTTTTACGTCCGAGCGAACGTTGGCTATTTACTTACCATTGATTGACCTGCGAAGATATGATAACAACATTAGGATTGCCATCATGTTGTTTTGTTAGTAAGTATTCTAAAATCATTTCATACATCGATGGCATCATCAGCCTACAGCAGTGCACTCTGGGCATAGGCCTCTCCAATTGCACGCCATTCAATTCGATTCTCGGCAACTCTCATCCAGCTGCCACCAGCCACCCTGCGAAGATCGTCGCTCCACCTAGCCTGAGGGCATCCTACCTTACGTTTGCCGATTCGCGGTCTCCACTCAAGAACTCGTCCACTCCAACGGTCATCGGTTCTACGGCTGTTATGGCCGGCCCATTGCCACTTCAGTTTACTCTGTGAGCTATGTCGACAACTTTGGTTCTCTGCCGGATCATCTCGTTCCGGATTCTATCTCTTAGAGAGATTCCAAACATAACTCGCTGAGTGACTTAGAAGTTATGGACCAGCCGTAGGTACCGTGAGTGTCTACGTTTCGGCTACGTAAGTCATAATAATATATAAATCTTGACATAGTATAAAATGAAGTCGCTTCCGTTGTCTGTTCGCTTACTTAGATCTTTTAAACTACTGAACGGTTTTTAATCAGGGACCATTTTGGTTACCCATTGAAAGGGTTTTCGATAGGGTTTTTCTTAGCAGTTAATCAAAAACCCATACGATGTGGGTAACCCTTTTGAATGGCTTTAAAGGACCATTTTGGTTACCCATTGAAAGGGTTTTCGATAGGGTTTTTCGAAGCAGTTAAACAAAAACCCATACGATGTGGGTAACCATTTTCAATGGCTTTAAAGGACCATTTTGGTTACCCATTGAAAGGGTTTTCGATAGGGTTTTACGAAGCAGTTAAACAAAAACCCATACGATGTGGGTAACCCTTTTGAACGGCTTAAATTAAGCCGTTTAAAAGGGATAAGCTTCAACTCTCTTTAAAACGATAACAGCGTAACATTCCGACTCGGAGCAATGTAACATGATCTTCCGATGCTGCACACGTTGCAAATAGCTAATATGGTTACCCGTATACAAAACCCTTATATTATATAGGTTATCTTAATGAAGGGGTAACCCTTTCACTGGGTTTCAAGTATAGAACCCATTCAATGGGTTATCCATATTGAAGAGATAACCGTTTTACTGGGTTTCAAGGCTAAACCCATTCAAGGAGTTACACATGCATGATAAAGGTAACCTCATAAATGGCTTACCCCTTCGAAAGACTTAAGTCTTATCCGGGGTTGTACGGTCCTAATTTTAATGCAGTTTTCAGCAATAGATAGAGTGATTCAAGAGGAAGGTTCATAACAAGAGAAAAATTGGAAAAGTTGCCGGGAAAATTGGAAAATTTCGGAAAACTGAAATTACCTACATTTTCTATGAGAATTTTGTACGAATTATTGAAATTTGGACAGGACAACGTCTTTCGGCTCTGCTAGTATAATATATATATATATATATAGGTAACAGCATCACGCCTGACGGGTAAGCAGAATTATTTGGTAGTGCCAACATTTCACCAGATCAGGGTAGGTATGTTTTAAGCCCCATGTGTGGGAGGCGTGGGAGGGAGCGAACAGATCCAGACTTCGAGCTAGGTACTAATTTTTATAATCATAACGAAAAAACCGAAACAGAGAATGTAACTCGGGACCCTGCGCTCCGAAGTCGAACTTTGTTCTATAGCTCATAATGCAGTTAGAATGGTTTAAGTTCATATTAATTCCATATGCATCTTGAGTGACGTAAACGTAAACTGTTCTTTTTAGGGTTCCGTACCCAAAGGGTAAAACGGGACCCCGCTGTCCGTCCGCCTGTCATCAGGCTGTATCTCATGAACCGTGATAGTGAGACAGTAGACATTTTGACAAATGATGTACCGTAAGGGCGGGTTACTTTGACTCTAGGGCATAACTTTGGCCTAAATCGCGACAACTGTATAAACTGCCCGAAGTGTCACGACCACACAACCGAACGTCGTATGTCCTTCGGTAACTATTAGATGGTGATATAGACGCGTACTTGCGGAACCTTGTGTGGATTTAATGACAGTAAACATCTGTCTCGATTTGGGCCAAAGTTATGCCCTAGAGTCAAAGTAACCCGCACTTACGGTATTTCTGTTACCGATATAACAACAATTATAGAAAAAAAAAAAAAAAATAATATTTAAGGGGCTCCCATACAACAAAAGTAATTTTTTTGCCGTTTTTATAGATTATGGTACGAATCCCATCACAGCCCATCGTGCGCGAGTCCGACTCGCACTTGGCCCGTTTTTTTCAAAACCTTCAAGATTTCGAGAACCGCTTCCGTTTTGAATTGATATAAATACCTACCTAATTAATTTCCAAATCTAGCTTAAAGTGCTGACCATGGAATGCAAAATAAATACGAACTATATAAGTAGGTACGTACCTACTCTACTTTCTAAAAACGTAATATTGCGACAGCCGTGTTTGTAATTTTTTAATGACCTTTTTAAGTTAGGGCTGAATGATTTCCATGAATTGTATTTGAAAAAAAAAGTCTGCGAATTTGACATTACGTTTCTTCGATCAGTAAGCCGACGCGACGTTCACACGGACGTAAAAATATCGCAACGGGATTTTATCGCGCACTGGATTTTTAACTCTCCGTGTTGAGCCGAGCGTTGAGAATCCAACCTAACAACAACAGAGCGCATCCCAGCGCGTCGAAAAAACACTGTTTGATTTTCAAATCCAGTGCGCGAAAAAAAATCACCGCGATATATTGCGTCCGTGCGTACGTCTCTGCTTATAGTTTCGTTTGGCGGCAAGTCATCCAATGTTTTGATAAGTCGTTTGAGCTCATTTATAATGGTGTACCTACCTACCTAGTTATTGTAGAGTGAAATCTACATACTTACATACACTTAAATAAACTTCTTCTTTACCCGACTATAGACAAATATGAAGTTAGCGAAGAAAACTTATTATATCCCCAGAAATTTCTTTAAACTATACTTACGCACTGTGATATCTTAATTTTCTCATCAGGTCCTTTAGCTTTTATAATAAGGAAAATCCCACGTTACCATGTAGGTATCTACATAAAATATATTTAGAACAAAAGTGTATCAAAATCAAAGTAGGTATGATTTTCTTTTTCGCCCACATAAAAAAGATTCAGTAAAGAAGGTTAACTTCAATTAAATTTATCACTATGGACAATAGCTTACACCCTAATTGCGTAGCACATTATCGATCGGAGTTGGTTTTATTTTGACAGTTCAACAACATTCATTGCGTTATTTACGTTGTCGAGCAGACAAATTTTTCGAACATAGGAAGCAATGGATTAGCAATTTGTTTCACAATGAAACCAACTCTGATCGATAATGTGTTACACAATTAGGGTGCAGGTGCCTGCCTAAAGCCTCAACACTATACAACGTGTCGTTTTGCATGCTCGTCAAATTTAAGGGTGTGGCCATGTGTGACCATCAAACCGAACAACTTTTTCTATGGCACCAATATCGTAATCGCAAAAAAATAATCAGCCGTCCCATACATTTGCGTCGAGTAGGTATTGAAGTTTTAAAAGGGACAGTTGAAAATTTTTTCGCGATTACGATGTTGGTCCCATGGAGAAAGTTGTTCGATTCGATGTTCTGTATCACACCCTGAAATTTGACGAGGACGCAAAACGAGACGTTGTTTAATGTATTCTGTACCTCAACTTTTCCCCTCGATACGGCACAAATTGTGAGAAGGTAGGTACAGTATTTTTAACCGACTTAAAAAAAGGAGGTTCTGTATTTAATCCGTATGTATGTATGTTCGCGATTATTTCATAAACTAATGAACCAATTTTGATGATTCTTTCACTAACGTGATCTACATACTTTCAGGAGGGTTTTAGTATTATAATTTATAATACATTAGGTAATTATTATTATATACGAAGTTATATGCATAAATGTATTGTATACCTAGCTCCGGCATTTCTAAGCGGATTTTGATAATTTTTCTTTTCGTTCATCTTGGGCTTATGTAATTGGGTTTCAATTAAATTTACTTAAAAAAAAAAGTAAAAACCGACTTCCAAAACCAAAAAAAAAAAAAAAATAACTTTCATAAAAAACTTAACAGCTTCTGAAGTCGGTGTCTTTAATTCTTCAATGCGCCTTAGCTTGGCACCGACTTCAGAAACTGTTAAGTTTTTTATGAAAGTTATTTTATTCGTTTTAGGTTTTTGAAGTCGGTTTTTACTTTTTTAATTATCTCACGGAGCGACACGCGCTCTACATGGTGGTTACCGTTACCACCAAGTGTACAACAAACACGTTAAGAATGTGTGTGTGTAAGCGCAAGCGCTGGAGACAATGGCGGAGTCGGATGTGTGTGTGTGTGTTATGTGCTGACGCTACTCGTCTTCACGCACACATTCACAGCGTGTTTGTAAATTTGTGAACACAAGTAAAGCGCGTGTCGCAAACCCCTAACCACAAGTATCTAAGACCCTGTTATAATAGGTCTTTACCTATGAAATTGCCGTTTTGTATGAAAAAATTTAAACGAATTTTTTTCATGCATTTTTTATTTGTATTAATCGAAGTAATCACCCATGCAATCAATGCATCTTTGCCAACGCAGTGGCAGTTTATTGATGCCCTTCTTAAAGAAATCAGCTGGACGGGAGGCAACAAATTCTTCAAAGGCATTTTGTACTGCCTCTCGGGTATTGAATTTTTTTCCCGCCAAGAAGTTATCCAAATTCTGGAAAAAGTAGTAGTCTGTAGGCGCAAGGTCTGGTGAGTAGGGCGGATGACGGAGAGCTTCCAACCCCAGTTCTTGCAACTTGGAGACCGTCTGCTGTGCAGTATGAGGTCGCGCGTTGTCGTGCAGGAGCAGCGGAGACGAGCGATTGACCAATGCTGGTTGGAGATGTGCCAGCTTCTCCATCATTTTGTTCAGTTCTTCACAGTACACATCTGAAGTAATGCTCACCCCGTTTGGTAAGAAGCTGTGATGAATCACACCGGCGCTAGACCATCAAACAGTGACCATCACTTTTCTAGGGGTAAGTTTTCGTTTAGGGCATTGTTTAGGTGCTGAACCAGGATCCAACCAACTTGCTGAGCGCTTGCGGTTATCAAACAGAATCCATTTTTCATCGCAGGTAACAATGCGGTTCAAAATTCCTTCATTTGTGTGTCTGTTGAGCATTGCAAGGCACGTCTCGACGCGTACTTCGCGCTGGCGATCATTGAGTTCGTGGGGCACCCATTTATCAAGCTTTTTTACCTTGCCAATTTGACGCAAATGGACCAATATTGTTTTGACGCTAACGTCGAAAGCTGCTGCTAATTCAGCCGTAGATTGTGTATCATCAACTTCCACAATCGCCTTTAATTCGTCATTGTCGACCAGTCTTCGGACGACCGCGAGGTTCATTTTTCAGGTCGAAATTTCCAGAACGGAAGCGAGCAAACCAATAACAAGTGGTGCGTTGGTTTGTAGTGTTAGCTCCGTAAACGTCGTTGATGTTGCGTGCCGCTTGTGCCGCGTTGCTGCCATGCCACGACGGTACTCATATTCCATAATTACTCGAATTTTTAACGTATCCATGATGACGAAAAAGATTGAAATGCGATGAAAATGTAACACTAATCAATAAACAAATGACTACTTTTGGAAAAAAAATCCATGTTTTTAAAATAAAATTAATTTGAAATTAGAATTCTTAGCCAAACAAAAATTATTTTGATTTGAAATGGCCAGTACTGCAGAACGGCAATTTCATAGGTAAAGACCTAATACATACCATACGATTCTTTCTGTGATACATACTGGTAGACCACCGTTTTAAGCCAGTCAGGTTACTTGCTTCAGTAGGTAGGATTTGTGTCCACACATAACACATAATCAGCCTATAATGTTCCCACTGCTGGGACACAGGCCTCCTCTCTGTGAGAGGGAGTGGGCCGTAATATATCACGCGGGCCCAGTGCGGGTTGGTAGATGTCACATGTCTTCGAATTTTTGTTTCTAGAACATACCGGTTTCCTCACGATGTTTTCCGTCACCGTTTTGAGAGCAGTGGTGATGAAATAATTTACACAAAGTAAAGCGCCTGTCTGAGTTCGAACCTACGACCGACTCGTAAGTCGCGACCGTTACCACTGATTCGTGTCCGGTGGATGACAATTATTGGGCTCGCCCCAAGTTACATAACTGATGAAATTTGGGTGTTCTATAGGTACATAGTACATCTCTGCCCAACCCTTCGGGGAATCAAAATAAAGCGTGATGTAATGTTATGTCAATTCAATCTGCCTAGCCTTTTCCCAACTATGTTAGGGTCGGCTTCCAGTCTAACCGGATGCAGCTGAATACCAGTATTTTACATGGAGCGACTGCCTATGAGACCACCACAACCCATTAACTGGGTAATACGATACCACTTGGTAAGACTGGTTGTCAAACTTCCGGGCTTCTGACGACTCGTAACGACTGTCAAAGATCCACGAATGACAGCCGGGACCAACGGCTTAACGTGCTTTCCGAGGCATGGAGGAGTCTCGGTATGTAAAGATGGTCACCCATCCACGCACCGACCCCGGCAAGCGTAGCTTAACCTGATGGATCGACCCGTGCGGCTGGCCACGAGCTCCTCTTATGATTCTGATATGTAAATAATTAAATTCTGATTCTGAAAAGCTATTGAGAAAACCGATCAGGCTCAGAATGTCCCTTTCCCAAAATGTCCCTCGGTTTCAAAACGTCCCTTTCCCGAAATGTCCTACTTCACCTTCTGCACATATTTTGCAGCGTAACAGACAAAATAACAAAAAAAAGAAACAAGTTTTTTATCAATAAGTGTTTTTATTCACGTTTTTTGGTGCTCGGTAGGTATTTTGTACAGTTGTATGAGGTAAGCGAGCCAAAATTAGAAAGCAACCATTTTTTGATGCTATTTTTAGCCTTAAGCAATTTTTAAATAAACTTGACGAGTTCTAACCGGTTTCATAATATTTTTGGAGTTGATTTTGTAATATGGCTTCTTGCTTATGTGTATAATAGGTACTGGGGTGCTGATTTATTTTTTCAGAGCGTCTCGTGGCTAATTAATAACAGCCGCTGGGGTTGATCGATGGCTAAGCTACGCTTGCCGCGGTCAGTTCGTAGATGGGTGACCATCCATTACATTTCGAGACCCCTCTATGCCTCATTGCCTGAGGCTGTCATTCGTAGATCTTTGACAGTTGTTACGGGTCGTCACAAGTCCGAATGTCTGACAAACAGTCTTACCAAAGTAACTAGGTTGTGGAGGTCAGATAGGCAGTCACTCCATTTAACATACTGGCATTCAGCTGCATCCGGTTAGATTGGAAACTGGAAGCCGAACCCAACGTAGTTGGGAAAAAGCTAGGTAGACTGATTGACTTACATAATTTAAACCAACTGTTTAAAATAAATACCTTTGAATGTTAGTGAACACATCCCTTACACATACCTCAGGCTGTGACTAGCACTTGCGCGCACGCTATAGCTAATTTTTGTGTTGATTTTTGTTCCACAACCCGGACCTTAGTTTGTCTGTCTGTTGCCTATTCACGCGGATTTCGATGAAAGACATACCTACCTACCTACCTACAATCTGCCTAGCCTTTTTCCAACTATGTTGAGGTCTGCTTCCAGTCTAACTGGATGCAGCTAAATACCAGTATTTTATACGACTGCCTATCTGACCTCCACAACCCAGTTACTGGGTAACACCCCTTGGTAAGACTGGTTGTCAGACTTTCGGGTTTCTGACGACCCGTAACAACTGTCAAAGATCTACAAATGACAGCCGGGGGCATAGAGGGGTCTCGAAACGTAATGATGATGATCACCCATCCACGGACCGACCGTACTACCTCAAATGGCTTAGCATGATCTTCCGTTATGTCGAAAATACTGCAGCATTAATTTTGAAATAAATATATGGTAATTTGACGAAATGTTTGACGAAAACACGATTCCATAAAATTTTCTTGACAGAAAAAAAATCCAAAGTTACCTCGAAACCGAACAATAAACCGCTGGTATTAAAAAAAATACTTCAAATTAGATCATGAAACTTTGCATACTAACTGAACTAACTATAAAGCAGGTCTTATGTATTTTATTTTTTTTTAAATTACCATTATTTTCAACGTAAAAAGCAATTACCTAAACTATCGGCGCCCAGCACCGCACTCAGTCTCGCTCTCACTCAGTCCGCGAGCAGTATCGTGTGAGCGAGATAAAAACCTGAGGTAGTAAATCGATCGACCCGTGCGGCTGTTATCAATTAGCAGGGATCTTCTTGGCCACCAGTAGACCAGACCAGGTCAGTAGACCATGATACTTTTATCCTGGTAGTACACACGGCTACATATCAAGCTTTACGTATCCAGTATAAGCTGCCCTCTCATTGTACGGAAATCCTATGCAATGCGAGATCATCTTAAACTGGAAATGTACAGCTAGATATGTATCCGTGTGCACGTTCTCGTGGGATGAATTCCGAACTCCACAGGGGGAAAGTCGCGGGCAAAATATAGTAGTCTGTTATAATAAGAAATGAGCAGCAGGAGCAGGGGCAGGGGGGGGGGAGGATTCAGCAGTAGAAGTAAACAGTACGATAATATTTACACGCGGTACATCACAATCAGTTACGGCATACATAAAGAGAGCAGCTGATAATATTTCTAGGCTATAGACACGAGCTGAGTTTAAACGATAACAGCCGCACGCGCACGGGTCGATCGAAGGTTAAGCTACGCTTGTCGCGGTCATTTCACGGATGGGTGATCTTCCATTACATATCGAGACCCCTCCGTGTCTTTGGTCCCGGCTGTCATTTGTAGATCTTTGACAGCCGTTACGGGTCGTCAGAAGCTAAGAAGTCTAACAACCAGTCTTGCCAAGGGGTATCATGTTACCCAGTAACTGGGTTGTGGAGGTCAGTCACTGTATGTAAAGTACTGGTATTCAGCTGCATTCGGTTAGACTGGAAGCTGACTACATAGTTGGGAAAAGGCTAGGCAGATTTTAGACACGTATTGATTTCGACCTTCCCTGTTAAATCTTCGTGTGCGAGTCCGACTCGCACTTGGCCGAACTAAAAGTTAAAGAAAAAAAAATTAACAATCATAATAGTTTTTTATCTGTGGCCCGCACGCACGCCTTAATGTCAAAGATGCTGTATTTCGGCGATAGTAAACAAATTAGCTTGAGTCTGTTTGTACTTAAAAATATAAAAAAAACAATATGGCGCGTTTTTTTTTTGTTTTTTCTGAAACGCAGTCGTTATTGTTTTTTTCTTATTTTAGAATAATGAGATAAGAAGTGTGATTCCACTCACAAAACAGACTGTCCACACTTTCCGTGGTGACAGAGCTCCTAACGAAATGGCTGGTCCGTATTAGCAAAAACTGAATTGGATGGAACGTGTGTCGATACTCTTGCGCCATCCCATCTTCCTGGCTCGGCGTGCTGTGCTGGCACTGCTGCTGCGGCTGCGGAAAACCTCAAGCGGCGGAAGTATAATAACCTTATCGGTAATTATATTTTCGAGCCGTTTGGGGTTGAAACCCTTGGGCTGTGGGGTCCGTGTGCTCATGGTTTATTCAATGAAATCTCCAAGCGGCTTGTTGATACTTCCCATGACCCAAGAGCTGGCTTTTACCTTGGCCAGAGGCTTAGCATTGCCATACAACGTGCAATGGCGCCAGTCTCTTGGGTACTTTACCAGTCGACAACGATGCGGAGGAATTTTTCGATGCCATATTTTAGTTTTTTAATAGTTTTAGTTATGTTAGGATATCATTTTGTTATTTTTAGGTTATGTTTATATTACGTTTAAATAAATTTTATATACCAATAAAGTTATTTAAAACAATTGGATGGAAAAAGGGGAGGGGAGCATTTCCCTTGCAGTGTGCAGTGGGACCACAGAACAGATAATATCTTTTCTGTGAGTGGGACAACCTACAGGATGAATAAATAGGGGTAAGTAATATTTAAACGCACATCAAAAATTACCAATTTTTCCCAACAGAATACGTTGTACATCAAAATTTGCATGTCTAAAGAATTAAACTTAACATCAGGTCGAAGGGCTCCTATTTCCGCCTGCAGGGTTTAAAGGAACCTAAGCAAACCGAACCTCGGGGTGCCCAATAATTATAATTTGTACAAGTTTTGATATTATATTAGATAACTAGTAGTGCAATAATAAGTTTATTAGATGCGCATTTGTTATTTTTGATGAACAGTTAGTATTTTTGATATAATTAGGTAATATTATTGTTGTGACTTTGGACAAAAATTTATGTAAGTATAAATAATGATTATTATTTGTGCAAGTTTTGATATTAAAATAGTTAATTAGTAGTGCAATCATTGATTTGGTGTACATGTAGATTATTAGATGTAAGTAAAGTATTTGATGTAAGAATATTTTCCTCTGGAGTGCGATTAATAATTTCCCAATAAATAGATGTTTCACGCGATGTTTCGCCTTTGACGGAATAGGACCTATCCAATCATCGTATTAAGCTGAGCGTGCACTGGTCCGCGCCAGCCGCAACGCACGCACGGCACGCAACGGATTTTGGTTTGTTTGTATGAAGAAATGAAAAAAAAAATGTTTATTGAAGAAAAGCCAAAGTAGGCACTAACTAAAACAATGCTATATTTATAACTAGGTGGCTATGCTATGCACAATACATTGAAACCCTGATCTCCAAACTAGGGGTATCCCTGTATCTTAGAGATCAGCGTCCCTGCGCAGCAAAGTCACCAGCCAATATTGTAAATCATTGGTACAAAACATTTCTTTAAATAGTTGAATGAAGAGAAAAATAGAAAAAACCCTTAGATATAATAAAATATTTATATTATTCTCATTTACAATTTTGTATGAGTGTGGGGTGAGTGTGTATATGTGTGTGGGGTGAGTGTGTATGTGTGTGGGGGGGTAGGTGTGTGTGCGGGCGGTACCGGTAGTGGACGCAGTGCTTTATGAATTCATAATAAAGCAAACCGAAATCCGTTGTATGCCGTGCATGCGTTGCCGTTGCAACCGGTGCGGACCAGTGGACGTTCACCTTTATAGTTCACCGTGTCACACAAATTAATCAGTTGATTTGATTGTTACTCATTTATTGCGACTGTCATCAGCTGGCCCGTAACCGCTAGAAAAACTAATTAGCGCAGTTTATTTTGTATCTGCGTTTCATAACATTTTCAATTGTTTTCGCAAGATAGCAAATCGGCTAAAAAAAATTCAACTATATTTTTGTTTACTGAACGTGTTCAAATACTAAGCTAAGTAGGTATGTACCTATAAATTGATGATTGATGGTCAAATTGCATTTTTTTGTATACCTACTAGCTATACCTATAGTGTTGCCATTATGTTACTTAGTTTGATTAATTTAAATTAAAAGTGATTCATTTTAAAAAAAAAAATGCGCTTGTCATGAACACGTCATCATCTGCCTAGCCTTTTCCCAACTATGTTGGGGTCAGCTTACAGTCTTACCGGATGGAGCTGAATAACAGTATTTTAGACGGAGCGACTGCCTATCTGACCTCCACAACGCAGTTACTACGTAGTAGATACCCCTTGGTAAGACTGGTTGTTAGACTTTCGGGCTTCTGAATGACAGCCGGGACCAACGGTTTAACGTGGTTTCCGAGGCAAGGAGGGGTCTCGGTATGTAATGAAAGATGGTCATCCATCCACGGAATGACCGCGGCAAGCGTAGCTTGACCCGTGCGGCTGTTATAACTTAGCCACGGGACACTGTTGCCGTAAACACGTAAATTTTTTTTAAAAAGTTTTGTTCCGAATTTTAGACTTTAGACTAAAAAAGTAGATCAGATAACCCCTTTTTGCCGAAGGCTCTAAGTAGGGGCCTATGACTAATTAACTCGTAAGACTAATTAATAAGTAATTAACTCGTAGGACAAACTATCCAGTTATGTAGGTCCAACTTCGAGAAAGGGGTCAATCGTCGAATCCGACTCGGCTGGGCGTTCGGGAAGCTTCACAATATCTTCTCGTCTCACATACCGCAGTGTCTCAAGACGAAAGTCTTTGACCAGTGCGTGTTGCCAGTGATGACCTACGGCCCTGAAACCTGGTCGCTCACAATGGGCCTCATTAGAAGGCTAAAAGTCACCCAAAGGACAATGGAGAGGCATATGCTTGAAGTTTCCCTACGTGATCGAATCAGAAATGAAGAGATCCGCAGGAGAATCAAGGTAACCGACATAGCCCGAAGAATTGCCAAACTTAAGTGGCACTGGACCACAGAAAAGATAAAGATGTCTTAAAGGCACATATATTGCTCGCAGAACAGATGCCCGATGGGGCCGAAAGGTTCTGGAGTGGCGGCCGCGTACCGGAAGACGTAGCGCTGGAAGTCCTCTCACAAGGTGGACCCATGACCTTGTGAAGGCTGCGGTAACCTGATGGGGCTGCTGGATGCGGAGAGCACAGAACTGGTCGAAGTGGCAGTACTTGGGGGAGGCCTATGTCCAGCAGTGGACGTCTTTCGGCTGAAATGATGAAGTAATTACCTACAGTAGTATTATTATATACTATATAATATGTGGAAGCTTGTCAATAGCAAATTTTCCTGCCTATGAATGATTGTTAACTATGATATCAATCTGTAAGCTTTCTGTAAGAATAAATAAAAATTATCTGTGGTCCGGCCATTGAGATAATGCGTTCTTGACATCTGTCAATTTTATAAGTACTAACGAATATATGTGTTTTGCGAATTTGATCCTTATTACTACTAGAAATTGTCTATCTGACAGATGTCAGGAACGCATTCTCTCGACGGCTGGACTGTACCTATGTACCATCGCGAACATTTGCGGTGAACCACTTTTCAACCTAACTACCTTAGCAATAAGGTTGAAAAGTGGTTCACCGCAAATTACCGCGATGGTACAGTCAGCAACAAAAGTTGATTAACACTCGCAGTTTTTTTTATCTTAAATTATTAAACGAAATATTAAATTTAAATCGGTACAATGTACATAAAATTTTAAGAACATTAACTCTTAACAGTTAAACGGAAAAAAAGCAGTTTATCGAATCATTTTGTGTTTATATAGGGTGACTGGTAATTAGTGACCGATACTTAAACACATGATTGTACTCATGATAACAAACAACTTTTATTATGGGACCAAACCTGAACTCGCGAAATAAAAATCAGCTGCTCCCTACATTTTGACGAGTTATGCGAACATGAATGTATGGGGTATGGGGCAGCTGATTTTTTTTTCGCGATTTCAGGTTTGGTCCCATAGTAAAAGTTGTTTCACCCTATATAGATGATGTCAAAAAGTAGCAGTGTTAACCGACTTCTGTTGCTGACCGTACCTATACGTTTTGTTTTATTCAAAGAAGTACCAGCTTTTCTACCCGATTCTTACTTTGGAAAGCATTTGCATTCACAACACATTTAATTTCTTACACCTTATCTCAACAACCGTATATCAGAAAGAAGAAGTATTTGACAGACCAGGAACCAGTAGCTTAAGTAGGTACAGTCCTAGCAACTTATCTGTGAACTGAAAGAGGACGCCACCGTCGATGCGTCGACACAATCGAAGACATTTCAACATGACGGCCGTAGTTCCAATTTTCGCCATTTCACAGATAAGTTGGTAGGAGTGGTAGGAGTGTGTGTGGTAGGTACTACGGTTTCCGACAAGAACGCAGTGACAGCTGTCATGAATCTGTCAGTGTCAAAAAACGCCCTCTAGGAAAACACACCAACTTTTTTTTCGTAAATGACGCTTTATAGTCGTCATTCGCCGGTAAATTGCAGACGCTATGTGGCGGGCACCGCTCTTCTATCAAACCGTAGCTATATTGGAAAATAAAATGTTCCGGCTATACGGTTACAGTTTCGAATTTTTCACTGTGACCTAGGGAACTCTAAAAAGGCTTTATTCAAAAACATGTTCGAATGACGTAGGTACTTACGGGTTTTTGATTAGTGGCATCTCTGACTGGCATGGATAAAACTAGTTTGTTTACGTCAATGGTGAACTTTGTATCCACCGCCAAATAGGCTGAAAATAGGCCTCTCTCGGAATTCGACTAAAAATGGATTCGGTTTTTGACGTTAAATAGATCCGATCCACGATTACCTTAATAAGCTGTTCACAAGCGCACTGCAAGAGGTTTTTAACAAGTTGCCTGATTCGTGGCAGTCACGAGGCAAAAATGTTAGCGGCCACCAGCTAACAAACCTCCGCTTTGCTGATGATATTGTACTATTCTCCACATCACCTTCAGAACTTGAAGATAGAAATGCTCCAAGATTTGAGCACAGGAAGTCTTGAATAAAAAAAACAATAAAAAAAAAACATTTATTTGGACCAAACACTTACAATACAAAACAATACAAAATTTTGAAACCTGCCAAACTGCAAGTCAGTTTGTCGGTTTGAGGCTTTCAATGAATAGATCCAAAACACAGGTATAAGACGTAAAAATAATAGCCTTTATTTATTTCATAGTTTTACAAAATATGATAAATGTAAGTAAACTTAGGGCTCAATAGGCAGATAACTTTTACCTGAAAACAAAAGCTGTCAAACCGCCATAATTATTCATCAAATAAAAATTATCGGACTATTGAACAATCAGCCCTAAACTAAAATATAAAGTATCATGAACCACAAATGAACAGGAGCCGTACTATGACGTGAAAAAAGATCATGGATCTGTTTAGAAAAAGGATGGGGCTATAAGTCGTATATAGCTCACAATGGAACCGTTCAACTTCTGCCCTGCTATGAGCTCATAACAACAGAGGCGGATTTTCCCTAAGGCATATTAGGCCCGGGCCTAGGGCGGCCAATCTGACAAAAAACTGATGTAACAAGAAATAACTGAAAGTACCTAAATATTCTAAAGACTCGCGCACATTATGGCGGGCCGCACTGCACCGCATCGTATAACAATAATCTTCCTAAATCACTGGTATATACAGGGTTACTGGTTAATGACCAATATCCTCTTAAGGGGTCACTGTACTCAACATTATGAACAACTTTTACTATGGAACCAAACCTGAAATCGAGAAAAAAAATCAGTAACTCGATTTCGATAAAAGTTGGCAATACAGTAAATTCATTATGCAGTCTATAAGATGGGTGCTGAGAAAGGGGCGGCTGGTACCTATTTCTACTACATGGCCTGGGGCCTAGGGCGCTAAGACTGCAAATCCGCCTCTGCATAGCAGGCCCCCAGGATGGCAGCCTGGCAGGACATCAACGCACTACATGTTACCATGGATTCTGTAGCCCTAGACAAATGACGTTCGCTTCGGAGTGATTCTATTTCTACAATTGCTAACATCTTTAAGGAGGATGCGCTAAGGTAGTCCGCGAAATTCAAATTTTCTTAAGTTTTTTGCAATTTGCAGGTCAGTGTCAGGTTGTATGTTGATTAAAATATGAGACGCGGCCGTAGCTAATATGGCTTTACAGAAAATCATGACATGATTTCATGAAATCGCCAGATTTGAGGTCAATTCTAACTTATGGAGTTGTATTGCTGATTCTAATGATTATAATTCTGTAAAGCCATATTAGTTACGTACGTACGTTATATTTTAATCAACATACAACCTCACACTGACTTGCAAATTGCAAAAAACGTAAGAAAATTTGAATTTCGCGGGCTACCTTAACGATGCGCTGTGGTAGCCCGCGAAATTATTATTTTTTTGGGTTTTTTGCAATTCGCAGGTCCGTGTCAGGTTGTATCTTGATCAAAATATGAGCAATAAAACATATGTATTCACATAATTTTAATCATGAAAACATCTTCAATACATGTCTCTAAGTTACATTTCGTGCAGATTCGTCGAACGAACGAAATCTAACGACTGCACGAAATCTAACTTAGAGAGATGTATTGATGATTTTTTCATGATTAAAATTATGTAAATACATATGTTTTATTGCCTCCTTGACAGTTCAAAAGTGCCAGTACTTAAATGGTTTAATTTAAATAATTGATTTGAGTTTGAGCTCCTCTTGGTATGCGATGCTGAAAATATCACAGATCGTCGATTCCCCTCAAGAATGATTTTTTTTGGTACCTACGCATCATCGCTTATATCACGATGAGAATTTATATAGAGGTCAAACCAAAGCCTATCCAATAAAAATAATATTCACATAACCATAAACATAGATACATAAATCATTGGTGATGAATCTAAATTGACGTCATATTCGGTTATAACGTGCGAATTATAAGTCATTGCCATGGTATCTAAATGTTTAACTGTCAAACTTATATCTATGGTCAAAACGAAACCAATTCCGATTGGTAATGTGTTCCGCAATCAAGGTGCTGTCGTGATGAAAAGGAAGGACTCAGTTTATTTGAAAAATCATATTCTTTTGACCTATAAACTAAAAAAAAATCGCGAATAAACACTTAAGTATTTATATATATAAATAAGTACTCATTCGCGAATTTTTTTTAGTTCATAGTTATGCGTGGTCATACATAAAAACAATAAAAAAATATACGTGTCGAATTGAGAACCTCCTCCTATTTTTTTCGTCGGTTAAAAATCAAAAATCTGTATCGATTTGGCATCGTAAGTCCGTGCACCCGCAGAGCAGTGGTGGCCCAGTGGAAACGGCCCCGACTTACGAGTCGAAGTCGGTCATAAGTTCGAATACTATGGGAAAGATGAGATGGCTAGAACAGTGGTAAAAGCATATTGAGATAACAGCCAGCTAATACATATGGAAGAAGAGAACATGCATCGCCGACCAAAAATCAATTGGGATAATGATGGCCCAGTGGTAACGGCCGCGACTACTACCTAGGTCGTAAGTTCAAACCCAGACAGGCGCTTTACTTTTTGTAATTTATTTCATCACCACTGCTCTCAAAACTGTGAAGGAAAATATCGCAAGGAAACCGGCATGTCCTCGAGCCAAAAATTCGAAGACATGAGACATTTACCAATTCGCACTGAGCCCACTCCCTCTCAAAGAGAGGAGGCCTGTGTCCCAGCAGTGGGAACGCTATAGGCTGATGATTATGCTAAATCCGTACACCCCAAGACACAAACAAATCGAACTCGCAAAATCTTTCATAATTAAAAATAGATAAAAAAAATAACAAGAGCAAAAAAACGTCACTTTTACACGTGGTAGTGACCCCGATTCGGTCGGTCCCCTCAATACAACGGCTGCTGATAACATTTCTGGGTCTGGAGCATCCGAAATGCTCTCCAAACCTTTGACCTGGCCGCCACGTGTAGTAAAAGCGTCAATAATCTCAAACGATACGCTCCAAATTCTTTGAACCGCGATAAAACAATTTTTGCATTTATCTAATGTAATAACAAGAATTGTAAGCATGCAACATTTTGTCTTGGACCATGCCTTACGAAAATTTTATTTTTTGGAACGTGTAATCAGTCGGAAACTAGATAATCTTGAAAAGTGGTGGTGATGGGCAAGGTAGATGGGAAAAGATCTCGCGGCCGGTCACCTGACCTAGTAACCGCCCTCACTGGACTCTCTGTTACGACCACCTTGAGAGAAGCCGAGAACAGACCGAACAATACAAAAGCTACGAAGGGCTTTCAGGGACACGACCTTCAGTAATGAAGTACGCGACCAAATAGAAGAGAATCCGACGTACCTTGCTACTCGTACCTTCATCTGTTTATATTTACAAGCTTTTTGAAGCTGCAATACCATGACCGCACCCATAGAAACAGGTTTTGTCTACGGAAGAATAGACAAAATGCTTGGACGTTTTGTCTATTCTTCCGTAGAAAAAACCCGTTCTGTCCCTCAATCGAACGCAATCCATTCAACTCGTTGCTCGGCTATTCCATATGCGATTACATGGAACAAGTCATCCTTACGCGAGTATCGCCTTTCGTGGTCTACTTTTTCCCACGCGCTGAAGGTTAGCAGTTTGCTCTAGATTAAAATCGAATCATTGAGGAATACTGGACTTACTGACCGTGACTTTGAAACATGAAATCGGGCCAGTGTTAGGCGAGAGATAGTAAAAAGTACCTATTCTCCAGCCTGATATTGAACGCAGTTAGGGGTTAGGTGTGGTTACATTTCATAAGTGGTTGTGATTTATTTCTTAAGTCAAGTTAGTGCAAAGAGGAGTGCTACTAACATAGTCTTAAGGCGGATGCGCTGTGGTAGCCCGCGAAATTAATTTTTTTTTGGGTTTTTTGCAATTCGCAGGTCCGTGTCAGTATGTATCTTGATCAAAATATGATACGCGGAAATAAAACATATGTATTTATATAATTTTAACCATGAAAATGATCAATACATATCTCTCGAAGTTAGATTTCGTGCAGATTCATCGAAAGAACGAACTGTAACGACTCTGCACGAAATCTAACTTACAGAGATGTATTGATGATTTTTATGATTAAAATGAATTATTATTTACTTATGTTTTATTGCCGCGTATCATATTTTGGTCAAGATACAACCTGACACGGACCTGCAAATTGCATAAAACGCAAGAAAATTTGAATTTCGAGGGCTACCACAGCGCATGCTCCTTAAGCCTATTTTATTAACACAAGTTTTGTTTATATTATTAAAATATATATGTTTAGGTTAAGGTATTTATCTATGGGCCACTGGTGCCGATTCTCTTGTGAACGCACTAAACTAAAATTAGAGAATCGCTATCTTTTACTAACAGGCAGCGCGAGAAAAGGACGGCTATAGCTATGAACCAAGTTGGAGATGTCAAACTAGTTCACGCCTTGCGCTTCACCGTGTTTTTTAGTTGACATGTTTTTACGTGTCGTCTAAATATCTATGGAAAAATTAGTTCTAACTAATTTGACAGCTCTAATTTACTTCCGTCCCTTTCTTGTCATAATAGAGAGAAAAAGTTAGCAATAGCCTAAATTAAGTTTAGTTTGTGCACAACAGAATCGGCACCAGTGTCGCCTGAAATAAATGGTTTATTAATAATAAATGGTTTAATGAACTATGAATTTTCATTTTTGCCATGAACTATGAAAAACTGCTCTCAAAATGGTGAAGGAAAACATCGTGAGGAAACCGGCATGTCCTAGAACCAAAAATTCGAAGACTTGTGACATCTACCAACCCGCACCGGCCCCCGTGGTGGATTACAGCCTACTCAAATAGAGGAGGAGGCTTTTGGTCTGTGTCCCAGCAGTGGGAATATGCTATGAAAAACTGATTCGGTTGACTAGGACTGACTGCCTAAAGTGTGCTGACGGTAAGAATCTCCGAAACTACTGAGCCTAAAATTTTGAAAAAAATACAGAAAATAGATCTTTACCTGTAGATTACAGGAAAACCTATAAGAAGTCTGTGGTCTTAAAATAACATGGTAAATCTATCAATATTGTGAGTACAAACTTACATTTACAGTTGGAATGTATGAGAACATGTTTTTCAACTGCAATGTTAAGTTTGTTCTTAAGATAAATTCACCCCAACTACGGAACCCTTCGTTGTGCGTGGTCCGACACGCACTTGGCCGATTTTTTTTTATGATAAGTATTTTAATTTTGATAACTTTTACGAGATTCTGTTGTTAACTTAGTTCAAAACGGAAATCTTATTAATATTATAAATGCGAATAAAACTTGTCATGCACATTATACATAATAATAGCGCTCAATCTTGGATATTATAAAAACTTTTTTACAAAAAAATATAACCGACTTCCAAAAACAACACTATAATAACTTTAATTTCGGAAGTCGGTGTCTAGTTAAATGTATTTTCGTTTTTTGCCACCGACTTCCGAAATTAAAGTTATTTTTCACTTTGTAGTGTTGTTTTTGGAAGTCGGTTGTATTTTTTTGTAAACAAGTTTTTTTTTTCACTTTTTAGTTGTGTACCTACCCCACACAAATTCAAATAAGTACCACTACCTGCAAAACAAACTAAAACATCATCCATATAAAAGTGAGGAAAAAATACGTATTATTGAAAATAACTCAAAAACTACCCAAGCAAAGTTAGCAATTTTATATGGGACCAACTGTGATGTATACACTCTCGAACAAAACAAAAAAAAAAATCCAAATCGGTCAAGCCATCTTCTAGTAATCGGGGAACATACATAAAAAAAAAAAAAAAAAAAAAAAAAAAAGGTTCCGACGAATTGAGAACCTCCTCCTTTTTGAAGTCGGTTAAAAATAAGATTGGATAAGATTTGTTTGGATGGATGTTTGTTACTCAATCACGCCAGAACGGCTGAACAGATAAATATGGATGAAAGTTGGCACAGAGATTCAATTAATCTGCCCAGCCTTTTCCCAACTATGTTGGTGTCAGAACACATGGAGCGACTGCCTATCTGACCTCTACAACCCAGTTACTGGGTAATACGATACCCCTTGGTAAGACTAGTTATCAGACTTTCGGGCTTCTGACGACCCGTAACGACTGGCAAAGATCCACGAGTGACAGCCACGGCTTAACGTGCTTTCCGAGGCACGGAGGAGTCTCGGTATGTAAACATTGGTCACAAATCTACGGAGCGACCCCGGCAAGCGTAGCTTAACCTGATGGATCGACTCGGCTGTTATTACTTAGCCATGAGCTCCTTGCAGTAGTTGACACAGAGATTATTGACGGGATTAGCTCATAGGCTTTTTATCCTGGTAAATGTACGGTTCCCGTGGGACAATTACCGACATCCACGCGGGCGAAGCCGCTGGCAAAAGCTAGTTAGATATCATTACCAAAACTTCTTATCGTATCTTTAAAGTAAGGAGCAAGCTGGCTGTCGCATTCTGTCACCTCACACGGGACCGAGTTCTTAAGAATGCTAAATAAAAAGATGCTTTTTAAAAAAATATAATCAATTAGTGAACTCATCATTCTCCTGCCCTTATCCCAATCTATTTGGGTCGGCGCAACATGTCCTTTTTTCCATACTTCTCTATTATTCGTCATCTCGGTAGTCACCCCCTTTCTAGCCATGTCATCTTTCACACAATCCATCCATCGTTTCTTTGGTCTTCCCCACAGAAATCTTGGTCTTCCCCTACTCTTATAGCCATCGACATTCATACTCAAAACTTTCCTCACGACATTTTCCTCACTCCTCCGCATCACATGCCCATACCATGACAACCGATTTCCGCACAACTTTTCAGTCACCGGTGCCACTTTCAGACTTCCTCTTATGTACTCATTTCTTATTCTATCCATTCGTGTAACACCACACATCTCTCTTAGCATTCTCATCTCAGCTGCATGCAATTGCTTTTCATTCATCCCTTTTGTGGCCCAACAATTAGCGAACTAGTAAATAATATTAATTTAATAGGTACTCGTAATTATTAAAAACACAATTTTTATTGGAAAACCTCAAACGGCGCAAATACTCTAATCTTATTGGGACTTATATGTTTGAGCCGTTTGGGGTTGAAACACTAGGGCCATGGGGTCCGAGTACCCTTTTAGTTTTTCGGGACATCGCCAAGCGGTTGGTCGACTCTACACGTGACCAAAGGGCTGGCCTATTTTTTGGCCGAAGAATTAGCATTGCCATACAACGTGGCAATGCTGCCAGCCTTTTGGGCACTTTTCCTGTCGACAGCGATGCGGACGAATTTTTTGATGCCCTATGATTATTTCCCCTCCTTTTTTATATACTTGTACATATTTTTTGTTTTTAAGATTGTTAGATTTTAAATTTTGTAAATATTCATGGATAATAAAAAGATTTTTATCTCAAAAACAGATACTTTATTTAGACTTTTTGAGCTGAGTTTATTGATAACACAATAGAAATGTGTTTGAAATAATTAGGTACCTATTAAATTAATATTATTTACTAGTTCGCTAATTGATTACATTTTTCATTAAAGCATCTTTTAAAAATTTGTTCCCGTGTGAGCGAGAGAGATTAGTTTTTGAATAATTTTCTCGAAAAGGTTCTCATCACGTGATGACGTAGCGAATAAGAATTTTAAGAATTAAGACGGTCTACTATTTTATCATCATGCCTCGAAATGCGGTCATTGCCTCGTTGAGTATTCTGCGGAAAAAAACCATCTCCATTTTTTCACGACTGCTGCGGAGGCAATAGGAGGGTAACGTTTTTTTGTATTTTTTTGAATCTGGTCAAAATTGGTCTTGGATCCAATAGAGATCGTTTTAGCACTTTGATACCTGCAGGAGGTAGGGCCTTCGGCGCGTCGTGTTCCACGCGCGCCTCAAAGAGATGTCAGCAGTGATGGGGTCCAACAGGGCCGATGCCGTCGGGATCGCGGGTAGTTCGAAAGAGATACCGTGGCCCTGGCACAGGCAACTGGAGGAACACGGGTGGGTTGTATTCAGTAAAAAAAGAGCGGGAGAAGTAATTTGATAACTTCCAATACATAAAAAAAAAAGAAAAAAAATTTTTTTTTTTTTTACTTTTCATAATGAAGCCTAAGTACTTCCGCCATATTGAATTTTTTCAAAAAAAAAAAATACCCAGTGTCACTCAAGATGTAAGGATTCCAACGATACCCCATACATCCAAATCTGTTGAGGCATTTCAAGGTTATGGTGGAATAAAGAAACTCACATATAAACATATATGAACCCTGAATACATTACACTCCTTTGGGGAGTCGTGGAAAAAAAGGAGGTAGGGCTTTATCTGCCTCGCTATTGCAGTGCGTCAGCGATGTTTGCAGAATCACAAGTTGATGGCTATCATGCTATACTTAGATAAAGGACAGCATCGTTGATGCGCAGGGAGTGACAGTCCTAACGGCAACCTGAGGGTCATTACTGAACACATTGAGAGTCCTATCCGGAGGCACTGGATTCGCCTACATATCAAAATCAATCTGCCTGCCTTTTCCCAACTATGTTGGGGTCGGCTTCCAGTCTAACCGGATGCAGCTGAATACCATTATTTTACATGGAGCGACTGCCTATCTGACCTCCACAACCCATTAACTCTTAAAATGTCGATTGCACACCATGTGTACAGATAACAATAGAATTTCAATTGTGTCTGCTAATTAGCGCGCGACGGGTTAACTGGGTAATACGATACCCCTTGGTAAGACTGGTTGTCAGACTTTCGGGCTTCTGACGACCCGTAACGACTGTCAAAGATCCACGAATGACAGCCGGGACCAACGGATTAACGTGCTTTCCGAGGCACGGAGGAGTCTCGGTATGTAAAGATGGTCACCCATCCACGGACCGACCCCGGCAAGCGTAGCTTAACCTGATGTATCGAATCGACCCGTGCGGCTGTTATTATCTTAACCACGAGCTCCTCCTATTCGCCTACATATAGGATAGTTATTATAGTTTTGTTTTTATGTGTGTATTACTAACATAGTTCTTAAGTATCATTGTATTACTAACACTATGGACAACCTAGTCTCAATTAAATTATAAATAATAAAAACTTTTT
The DNA here is from genome assembly GCA_946251885.1 of Cosmia pyralina. NCBI lineage: Eukaryota > Metazoa > Arthropoda > Insecta > Lepidoptera > Noctuidae > Cosmia > Cosmia pyralina. Next base: position 10,224,364 of record OX276368.1, on the reverse strand, counting down.
TACAAAAAAATACAACCGACTTCCAAAAACAACACTGCAAAGTGAAAAATAACTTTAATTTCGGAAGTCGGTGTCTGGTTGAATGTATTTTCGTTTTTGCCACCGACTTCCGAAATTAAAGTTATTTTTCACTTTGTAGTGTTGTTTTTGGAAGTCGGTTGTATTTTTTTGTAAAAAAGTTTTTATTTTTCACTTTTTAGTTCTTCTTTTTTGTTAGTTAATTTCTGTGGGGTAGGTACCAACCTACCCCACAGAAATTCTAATACCACTACCTGCAAAACAAACTAGAACATCATCCATATAAAAGTGTTGAAAAAATACGTATTATTGAAGCTACTTAACTCAAAAACTACTCAAGCAAAGTCAATCAATTTTATATGGGACCAACTGTGATGTATACCCTCTCAAATAAAACAAAAAAAAATCCAAATCGGTCTAGCCATCTTCGAGTAATCGGGGAACATACATATACAAAAAAAAAAAAAAAAAAAGGTTCCGACGAATTGAGAACCTCCTCCTTTTTGAAGTCGGTTAAAAATAAAAATTTATCGGTGGGTCCATTTTTAGCACTAAGGCACTCCGTACCCAAAGTATGCCAACGGCACCCTATTACTAACGCTCCGCTGTCCGTCCGTCTGTGTCAGGGTTTTATCTTTTTCGTAATAGTTAGGTAGACACTTGAAATTTTCACATAGATATTATAACTATGACCGTTATCATCATTCATCATTCTCCTGCCCTTATCCCAATCTATTTGGGGTCGGCGCAACATGTCCTTTTTTTCCATACTTCTCTATTATTCGTCATCTCGGTAACTATGACCGCTATAACATCAAATAAAAATTCTTAAAATAAATTTAAGGAGGTCCGTATACCTACAAGAAGCGTGTTTTTTAGGATTCCGTATTTCAAAAGGAAAAAACGGAACCCTTATAGGGTCACTCGTGTGTCTGTCTGTCTGTCTCACAGAAAAGAAAAAGTCCGTCAGTCTGTCACAGCCAATTTTGGTACACGTATGAACTTCTGTGACCCAAACACGGTCGGGTAAAGTAAATAAACGAATTTTGAATATGGGGTCACTTTTGGGGGGCAAATAAGAAAATTAAAAAAAAAAAGGTTTGCTAACTATACCGTGTGATATGTCAAATGCGGTGCTATGAGGGTCTCAAATATATTTTTTTTTATAATTTTAAAATAAATTGTTTTCAAGTTATTTAAGAAAATAAACGTAAATTGGCCCTGCTCCCTTATCTCCGAAACTACTGAGCCTAAAATTTGAAAAATAACTACAAAAAATAGTTATTTACCTGTAGATCACACAAAAACCTGCACGAAGTCTGTGGTTTAAAAATAACATGGTAAATCTCTCAATATTGTGAGTACAAACTTACATTTACAGTTGGAAAGTATGGGCGAACATGTTTTTCAACTACAATGTTAAGTTTGTTCTAGGGATTAAATCATCCCAACTACGGAACCCTTCATTGTGTGTCCCACAGAACAGATTACCTTTTCTGTGGTGTGTCCGACACGCACTTGGGCGATTTTTTTTTTGTTTTAAATATTGTAAGGTGCCTAAAGGAAGGCGATGGATGAGGTCTACGGTGGAACGAGCGTGCCCAGAAGCAGACTTATTGTACAGACACTGCACCTTCCGGCAGTTTTACCGGCTCGGCAAAACCGTCCGGCGGCGTAGTGGGAACCCGCCCGAAGACGCAGCGTTGGAAGGCCTCCCACAAGGTGGTCCGATGGCCTTGTGTAGGCCGCTGGTTGCAAGAAGCACAGAACCGGTCGCAATGGCGGTGCTTGGGGGAGCCCTATGTCCAGCAGTGGACGTCTTTCGGCTGAAATGATTATGCATGGCACCACGGCATCATATTTATAACCGATTCGAGAAAAAAACAAAAAAAAATAGCAAAATTCTTCGTTATTTTGATCTAAAACTTCATTATAAAAAAAACGTAATAAAATGGCTACTCGCCGTAACATGTCAAGTCAAGGCAAAAGAAAAAATGTGTCCCGGTGTATCGAGGGCAACCCAACTGGGAAAAGTGGCCCTTATGCCAAAGAGTTAGAGATGAATGTCGCTAGTCAAAGGGCGCTGTCCGTAAATAGTTTTGGTATTACGCGCGTTGGGCTTGTGGCCATGAGATGCGCGGGATATAAAAAGGGCGGGCTGTTTTCAAGGCGACTTCTCACAAAAGCTGATAGTTTTTTCCAACAGACGGGATAGGCTATCGTTTCGTAAGAGGACATGAAAAAGTGGTTTATGGTGATTGCGCTGTAGCAGCCCGCGCTTTCCGAAATCAGAACAGTCCGGAGGAAATCTAACTTAGAAAGATGTATTGATAAGTTTTATGGTTAAAATTATGTAAATACATATTTTTATTGTCGCGAATTATATTTTGGTCAAGATACAATCTTACACTGACCTGCAAATTGCAAATATTAACGCATCGAAATTCAAAAAGTATTTATTGCTTGAAAATGAACAACAGAATTTTATTTTATTTTAATAATTCAGACAAGGGCAAAGTTGTTGTCGTTCGACGCGGTCTGTATTATAATTTATGTCGTATTCATCGATCTTGTGAATTCTCGAGCTTTTGCACGTCTATACGATCGACATTTATCTTGGCATCAATGCGATGTCGGTCGTTTAGGTGTAAATTGTAATAATATCTGTTATCATTATACACACACACCACACACACACATACACAAACACTTTCTACCTCACTTCCACTCCACATCACTGTACTTTAAAACTTATAATGATTTTTTCTTTTGTAATTTTTAATTTATTAAGAGTCCATTAAAGATGTGAAAGTAAGGAACAAAAATGTCTTCCTTGTACTTTGTGTTGGGCGCTGATAGCTGCGCCACAGTATTTTACTTTTGCAGCTATCTTCCTGTCAATTGTTATGTTTAATACCTAAAAATTGTTCCTAATAAACTTTATTTTATTTATTTATTTTTTTATTATCACCCTAAAACCTACATTTACCTATTATACCAGAATGTGTTAATAGGTTATCTTTAGGTTTTGCTGTGGAAGGCATTTTGTTCTTGTAGTGTAGGTCAGCTACACCTGTCCATGTAAAATACTGGTATTCAGCTGCATCCGGTTAAACTGGAACCGTACCGGGCAGATGATGACTCTGCAAAGCTTTTTGAGTCTGAAATAGAGTGCTACAATGATCTTTTGGCGCGTGCCTAAGCCCAAAATTGGAACTAACGCCGCACAGTGGATCGTCCCCATACAAGAGGTCGGACATAGAATTAAAAATTGAAAAAGTATTTAATTGAAAAAAATGAAATATGCAGTTGCATTACTCTATTAAGGAACTACAAAAAATGTTACTACAATTTTTTTATTTGACCAGTACTTTATGAGCAATTCGATGAAAAGTGTTATTTTTCTATGGAAATGGTCACAAAAATGTCTGTATCTCATGATTCCCTCCTTGTTTCGATTTGCGGTTTTCACTACTGTTATCTACCCATTTTATGCCACATTTTCTTCAAGGACACATGGTGCCCCCAGCGACCCCCTTCCGAGATATTTTGCTTTTAGTAACTTTACTTTTTATTGTATAACTGATGATATGGAGGTACATTAAGTATATTCATTACTGAGAATAAGTCATCCCTAAGTAGTTCCTTAAATAACAGGTGCATTTACGATTACTTTAATGACTTATGAACGCTTCTGTTGCCATACAACAAACGCGTTAATGAGTCCTTAAGTGAAGATTCCCAGTACTTGCTTAATCTAATTAGTTATTGTAATTACTATGTTAACAGCCCTTAATCTCTGCATTGTTATTGTCTAATGTCATCATTAGCTTATCAAATTCATTGCTAGTTGCCTACTTGCTGCCCTATATATTTGAGTGTGTTTAGCAAATGTAATTCAGTTGTAATTATAACTTCTACCAAGTGTTGTCATTATGGCTTTCCGTGGGTTTTCTACTTACCTAGATCTTTACGTTGCTCTTCGTAATCATAAAGATCTTCGTGACTATGACCATTTATTTAACACATTGAAGTCGAATACTAACGTCCAGTTAAGTGAAAGTGATGTGACGGATCTCAAGAACTGGTGTCGACGATTTTGCTATAGGGTTTACACCAAATGGGTGCAATCAAGAAGGACAGTTGACAGGTTCATTAACAAGAACGAAGAGTGGTTAAATTCCGATATCGTTTGGCCAGATTGCTTTAAAGAAAATGTTGTTGACACTGAAGAAGCAAATGAAAATGAGGCAGAAGAGGTAGTCAGTCCATCAAAATCAGATGCATCTACTTCAACATATACATCTCCTCGCAAACGCTTTGAAGATTTATCAACTAGACACAAAAGAAGACGTGTTAATGAAAATGTTACTAGTTGCAGTCGTCCGGATGAGCTTTTGCATACTGTTGAAAGTATACTTAAGTCTGCCGGAAAAAATGATATAGCCAGAATAATGAAAAATTTGCTGGAAAATCCTGAACACGTCTCAACAGTTATAAATGTCCTGGAAACTAAGCAGAATCCTCCGCTTCGTGAAGTTCCTACTCACAAAGCACTTGCTCTTTACGTTTACTTGCAGTTATCCAAGTGGCGTTACATCACACTTCGGGACTTTAGTTTAAAAGAAGGTCATGCGAAATACCCAAGCTACTACTTGTTAGTTAAAGAAAAGCTTAAATGCTACCCGGCAAAAGAAGACATAACTGTGACTGAAACTTCCGCAAAGATACGTATCCAAGCCCTCCTTGATCTCACCGTTAGGAGGCTGATCGATTCACTTGAATCAAATTTTGATGCTGGTGAACAACTTGTGCTTCACAGTAAATGGGGTTTTGATGGAGCTTCAAGTCAAAGCATTTACCATCAAACGACAACAACAAGTGAACAAGACTTATCCAGTGTATTTATGGCAAGTCTTGTACCACTTAAGTTAGTGACTTCTAGTGGAAGTATAGTGTGGCAGAATGATCGGCCATCGTCAACCACATATTGTCGCCCGATTTCATTTACATTTATGAAAGAAACGGAAGCGAATGTTAAGGCTGAAATGGAAATATTTGAGACCGAGATTCGTGAACGGAACCCGACTGATTGCGGCAATGCTACTGTTACTCACAATCTATGGCTAACCATGATTGATGGTAAGGTACATTCAATCATATCTGGTACATCGGCAGCAGTGTGTGATTTGTGCAAAGCTCGCCCAAGCGAAATGAATAACTTGGAAGAAGTGAGAGCTAAACCCGTGAATACAGATTTATACAAGCATGGATTTAGTTCATTGCATGCTTGGATTCGGTCCATGGAATGTTTATTACACATTTCTTACAGAATGGACATAAAATCATGGCAAGCAAAAGGTGACGAAAATAAAAAAAAAGTTAAAGATAAGAAAGAAGCCATTCAAGAAGCTTTCCGAAGAAGAACAGGCTTACTTCTAGACGTTGTTAAGCAGGGTAGTGGCAACACAAACACTGGAAATGCTGCAAGAAGATTTTTTGCAAACCCTGAAACGACTGCCGAAATTACTAAATTAGATGTTAATTTAATTAGAAGACTCGCCGTTATTTTGCAATGCATTTCCTCAGGCGAAAAAATTCAAGTCCAAAAATTCAAATCATATTGTGATGAAACAGCAAATTTATTCGTGGAATTATATCCATGGTATAACATGCCAGCAAGTTTACACAAATTGCTGGATTCATGGATCACAGATAGTGGACCACTTATCAGTAGTGCCTATAGGTTTTTTGTCTGAAGAAGCATCTGAAGCAAGAAACAAGGACTTTCGCAAATTTAGAGAATGTCATACACGAAAGCATAGTAGCATCGCCACTAATGAAGACATTCTTCATAATCTGCTATTATCTTCCGATCCTCTTCTCGCCAGCTTACGACCGAAGATGACAAATAAAGCCAAAAAGTCTTCATTTAGAGAACTAGACGATTTACTCATACGTGATCAGAGTGAATTGGAGTTCATTGACGCGGACGTTTCAACTGATACACTTGCTGCATGTAGTGACGTTGAAGAAGATGATGACGATGATAATGATCATGATGTCGTTATTGATGAAGATGAAGAAAATATAGTTTAAGTCTTATAGTACCTAATATTATTATTTTACAAGCAGTTTCTTTGTTAATTTCTAGTTTTTGTGTATTTTTTTTATTCTATTCTTTTTTTCTATTCTAGTTTTTGTGATTTTTTTTTAATTTTATTCTTTTTTTGTTTTGTGTTATGCCACCCATCAGCCAATAAATGGTTTTTTTCTTTCTTTTCTATTGTTGTTAGTAACTACATGGTCGTGTTAATTAATTAATTTCCTATTATAATTTAGTTTTTAGTAGTTGTTTATTTTTTTAGTTTGTTTTAGGGTACATAGTTATTTTATTTTTAAATTATTTTTACAGTGTTATATTATATAAATAAAAAATATATTTATACCTACATATTTTCTTATTGATCATAAAACTCTATTTCTTTTCGATGTGTTATTGTAAATGCGACTCAGTCATTACTAAGCTAATGATGACATTAGACAATCACAATGCAGAGATTAAGGGCTGTTAACATAGTAATTACAATAACTAATTAGATTAAGCAAGTACTGGGAATCTTCACTTAAGGACTCATTAACGCGTTTGTTGTATGGCAACAGAAGCGTTCATAAGTCATTAAAGTAATCGTAAATGCACCTGTTATTTAAGGAACTACTTAGGGATGACTTATTCTCAGTAATGAATATACTTAATGTACCTCCATATCATCAGTTATACAATAAAAAGTAAAGTTACTAAAAGCAAAATATCTCGGAAGGGGGTCGCTGGGGGCACCATGTGTCCTTGAAGAAAATGTGGCATAAAATGGGTAGATAACAGTAGTGAAAACCGCAAATCGAAACAAGGAGGGAATCATGAGATACAGACATTTTTGTGACCATTTCCATAGAAAAATAACACTTTTCATCGAATTGCTCATAAAGTACTGGTCAAATAAAAAAATTGTAGTAACATTTTTTGTAGTTCCTTAATAGAGTAATGCAACTGCATATTTCATTTTTTTCAATTAAATACTTTTTCAATTTTTAATTCTATGTCCGACCTCTTGTATGGGGACGATCCACTGTGCGCCGCCAGAACACTATTTTCAATACACTTCCTCGAAAACTGGTTCATATCGCACTACGATTAGGTTCACAATGTAATGTATTTCACACGCGTGCGATTTTTGTAGGCGTTTAGAAGCCCACGCAGAGTTGCAGAATAGACAAGACAGTAAGAAAAACAATAGGGAATAGAAAAGTCAAAATATGTAAAAATATCTTTCTAAAAACAGGCCAGTGTTATGATTATCAAAGTAGGTTTCAACAATTTTTCATTTTCCAACACATGTGCGGGAATAATAATTGCCACAGATAACTTATACCTATACTTAAGTCCAAATTGGTTCAATGCCTCTATTCACACCGTCTCACGCCAGTTTCATTTTGGCACTGAAACTGGCGCGGGACGGTCCTCTCTATTCGGAGGTTAATGTTGTTTTTAATCTCGGCAAAAGAGATATGTGTCTCTATAGTGTTAATATTTTTTGAATATTTAAATAATGTTTATAGATAGAATATCATCAAAAACCATGATTATTACAATAAAAAAAAAACGTTTATGAACAAATTAACATTTATTTGTGTTCTAAACTCAAAAATATTTGAATTTTCTATTTTTCATATTAGGCTGTTAATCGGCTTTATACCTTTGCTTCTCCTTCAACCTGCCGAAAGCAAAGCGCGGAAAAAAAGAAAATTTAAATCATAGTTTCCTAATAATTCAAAATAAAAATATTTTTCGTTATTTTATTTTATTTCTTGAAAAGTGTATTGAAAAACGTCGTTTGATACACGTGGACATTTGTTATTGCAGTTCTCGGCTCAAAAACAACCTCACCTACGGCTCAGGTGTTAATTCCACTTCGAATGCAATAACAAACATTCTCCACTTGTATCAAAATATACTATTCTGTGACAATTACATAAATGTTTACCAACGACGCCCCCCTGTTCATGTCTGTCAAGAGCCAAAAGGAAAATTTACACTGCACTGAATTGTAGGTAAAATTTTACATAATCCGCCATCTCTGTGGCCCTAAAATTACGGAAATTGACGAGCGTTGCCGAGCACACCCGATCGATGTTTACAGCGCTAATCTTTACGAAGCATACATGGAAAAAATCTATTTTTAATATTGTAAGCTATTCTTGTTTAAATAATTCTAACATTTGCCATATTTACTTAGTATATTTTGATTTATTAAAACATGGTTTTGAGAATTAGAAAATATTAGTCTCCCACGGTTGGGGACATTTTTTTGAAGACAAACTCGAGGCAAAGGTATTTAGACACATTGACAGTGTATTTAATTCCCGATTTTTGAACGAGAAGTTGTACGTGCAGTGCTAGATGTTCTACATCACTCTCACATGTATAATTTCAACATGTATGATGTACCTAACCAATATTTTGATTTAACTCTTAAAATGTCGATTGCACACCATGTGTACAGATAACAATAGAATTTCAATTGTGTCTGCTAATTAGCGCGCGACGGGTTAAAAGAGTGTCCTTGGAGTTTCTTGTCCGTTCTCCTCCATAGAGTACGTACTACGCTTTGGAATGGGCGACTAGCTTCATCTTATTACCCTTACATATTTTACCAGGTGGCTTTAATTGGAACTAACGAAATCACTATGAAGTGACAGGCTTGTCATATATTGTTCACCGACATCGCTGTCGTTACCGGTTCAAATATCTTTTAGAGCTGGAGGGGCGCAGGGAGGGGGCAGCTTCAACGTGTTTTATATGGAATGTAACCTTACCTTGTACCTTTTTTTTTTGGTAACTTTTTTTTTTCTTTTGGTAGTGATAGGGGTTTATGCGTTTTATAAAGGGGGGCCAAATTTTCATTATTTTTGCGATAGGACTCACCGTTTTCGAGATATATATACAGGGTGTCCCGTAAATAAAGGATAACCTTTTAAGGGGTTGTTGTACTCATAATTATAAACAACTTTTACTTTAGGACAAACCTGAAATCGCGAAAAAAATCTGCTGTTCCCTACATTTAGACGAGTTACGCGAACATAAATGTAGGGAACAACTGATTTTTTTTTCGTGATTTCAGGTTTGGTCCCATAGTAAAAGTTGTTCATAATGATGAGTACAATGACCCCTTAAGAGGTTATCCATTATTTACGGGACACCCTGTATATGCAAAAGAAAAGAAAAAAATACACTAAGAACTGTTTTTGCATCCGAAGTCAAGGTCTCGGTGTGAATTTTAGTTCATGTCAACTAATTTTATTCCACACCTTTTTAATCGCGATTAAACATAGTCTGATTTAGTTGGACAATTAAAATTTTAGGTGAAAACAGTCAAATTCAGAATAGCAAAATTGCCATTTTCACTAAACTAATAACTCCGTACAATCTTAGTCCTGTCAAACTAAAATATAGTTAAGTTGTGTCACTTTAGTCAATTTCAGAATGGGAAATCGTCGTTTGACAGGAATAAACTAAATTTTAGTGATTTTTAGTCTAGTTTATAGGCATTTGTGACAAGAGAATCGGCACCAATGTCACACAATGGTCAATTAATGTCTTTATTATAAGTAATAGGTACAAAAAAACTGTTTCGTGGATAGATCTAGTGAGCGCCTAGCCTACGGCATGCAATAATAAACCTGCAGTAGTTTACCTGGCCAATGACCTTGAATTAATTACCAACAGCCGCTCAGTAGAGCAGTGGTGGCTCAGTGAGTTGTAGGTCGTAGGTTCCGACCCTGACAGGCGCTTTACTTTGTGTAAATTATTTCATCAAACACGGTGAAGGAAAACATCGTAAGGAAACCGACATGACCTAGAACCAAAAATTCGAAGACATGTGACGTCCACCAACCCGCACTGGGCCCGCGTGGTGGATTACAGCCCACTCCCTCACAGAGAGGAGGCCTGTGTCCCAGCAGTGGGAATAATGCTTAGTAGATAAATATTCTCAATTCTCAATTCTCAATTCTTTATTGCATTCCATAATGTAAAACAGTTGGTAAGCTTAAAATTAATGACACAATTATGGACCCTGTCGGGCACAGCATAGTAGGAGAGAGGAGGAAGAGCGCTTCTTTTATTATTTAATTTATTTAAGTAGTTTAAGCTTTATTTCTTTGCTAGTAAGATATAAATAATACCTGCTTAAGTAAGTAAGTCTTTTTAATGTTAGGTATACCTATATTGCTTAATTAGTTATTCCTGTTGTTACAGTACCAATATGTTTAAACTATTGATATTTGGTTATTGTACTAAATTTATTGCACGATTATTTATTTGTTAATGACTAGAATTTATTATTAATAATACATAGGAATAATATTATTAATTGAAAATTATCGTGTAAGTGGATAATGAAGTATTTAAATTAATTGTTTTATTTGTTTAATTATGTGTTTAATATATATTTAGATATTTAAGTTTAATTATATTAATTGTTTTATTTATTAATTATGTATGTTATATGTGGTATTAAATGTAAATTTTCTATTTAAGACTTGTAAATTATAATTTATCATCTAAATATTCTTTTATACTATAATAGCTTTTGTCTAATAGAAATAGTTTCAACTTATTAATAAAACTGTTATCTTTATTTATACTTTTCATAGGTTCTGGTAACTTGTTATATATTTTTATAGACATGACAAAGGCACTGGAGGAGTGCATTTTTAGTCGTGAAGTTGGTATGTTTAGTCTGTTTTTATATCTAAGTGTAATTCTAGTTTGTATATTTTCTCGCTTAGTATAGAAATCCGGGTATTTGCGAACAAATTTACATATTTCAAATATATAGATACAGGGTAAAGTTAGCATTTTTAGTTCTTTAAAGTAGGGTTTACAGCTGACGGTTTCTTCAATATTTACTAAGATTCTAATTAATTTCTTCTGTAAAATAAATACGTATCCGTCCGTGCATAACTGCCGCACGCTCGAACTGTTGCGTACGGGGTATACAGGGTGTTAGATTAAACGAGGGACATACTTTAACGGATACCATAAAAAACTTTTTACAAAAAAATACAACCGACTTCCAAAAACAACTCCAAAGTGAAAAATAACTTTAATTTCGGAAGTCGGTGTCTAGTTAAATGTATTTTCGTTTTTTGCCACCGACTTCCGAAATTAGTTATTTTTCACTTTGGAGTTGTTTTTGGAAGTCGGTTGTATTTTTTTGTAAAAAGTTTTTATTTTTCACTTTTTAGTTGTGGAACCTACCCCATACAAATTCTAATACTACTACCTGCAAAACAAACTAGAACATCATCCATATAAAAGTGGGGAAAAAATACGTATTATTGAAGCTAACTCAAAAACTACCAAAGCAAAGTTAATCAATTTTATATGGGACCAACTGTGATGTATACCCTCTCGAATAAAACAAAAAAAAATTCAAATCGGTCCAGCCATCTTCGAGTAATCGGGGAACATACATAAAAAAAAAAAAAAAAAAAAGGTTCCGACGAATTGATAACCTCCTCCTTTTTGAAGTTTTTTAATAAATACACGTAGTAAACATGAAATTGTGATGCCCAAATTTAGATTAACTAAAACAAGCAAGTCATCTATACTAATTTTAATAAAGCTGAAGAGTTTGTTTGTTTGAACGCGCTAATCTCTGGAACTACCAATCGGATTTGAAAAAATATTTTTGCATTTGGTAGCCCAATTCTTGAGGAAGGCTATAGGCTATTTAGCATCACGCTAGGGCCCTCAGGTGCCGAGCAAAAAGAAAAAATAAAATAAAAAGAACGCTTAGCGCAGGCGATGCAATGCGATGGGGTGGGTCAGTTTTATATAAACAGTATCCGCTTTTATAACAAGTTGCCAAAGTCGGTCACAGAACTTAGCAATGGAAAGTTCAAATCCCACATTAAACGTGTCCTTATCAAAAAAGCATATTATTATAAGATTAAAGACTATGTTGAAGACAAGAAAGTTTGGTAATAATTCCTTCAGCACTGTGGCTTCCCTGGTAGGTACCTCATTAACGGCATAATTATGTACTTATGTATCTATTAACTGCTCGTGGCTAAGTAATAACAGTCGCACGGGTCGATTCATCAGGTTAAGCTACGCTTGGCGGGGTTGGTCTGTGGATGGGTGACCATCTTTAAATACCGAGACTCCTCCGTGCCTCGAAAAGCACGTTAAGCCGTTGGTCCCGGCTGTCATTCGTGGATCTTTGACAGTCGTTACGGGTCGTCAGAAGCCCGAAAGTCTGACAACCAGTCTTATCATAGCGTATCGTATTACCCAGTTACTGGGTTGTGGAGGTAAGATAGGCAGTCGCTCCATGTAAAATAATGGTATTCAGCTGCATCCGGTTAGACTGGAAGCCGACCCCAACATAGTTGGAAAAAGGCTAGGCAGATTGATTGACTTTTGTGTAAAAAAGTAATGATTTGACTACCCATTTGTAACAGCGTCCTTAAGTGGACATTCAATAACCACTCATCCATCCACTCATCATTATATGAACAACTTTTACCATAAAGGACCAAGTAAAAAAATCCGGCCAAGTGCGAGGCGGACTCGCGCACAAAGGGTTCCGTACCATTATCTATAAAAACGCAAAAAAATCACGTTTGTTGTATGGGAGCCCCCTTAAATATTTATTTTATTCTGTTTTTTAGTATTTGTTGTTATAGCGGTAACAGAAATACATCATCTGTGAATTTCAACTAACTATCGCGGAGCTTGTGGCTAAGTAATAACAGCCGCACGGGTCGATCCATCAGGTTAAGCTACGCTTGCCGGGGTTGCCCGTGGATGGGTGACCATATTTACATACCAAGACTCCTCCGTGCCTCGGAAAGCACGTTAAGCCATTGGTCCCGGCTGTCATTCGTGGATCTTTGACAGTCGTTACGGGTCGTCAGAAGCCCGAAAGTCTGACAACCAGTCTTATCATAGCGTATCGTATTACCCAGTTACTGGGTTGTGGAGGTCAGATAGGCAGTCGCTCCATGTAAAATACTGTTATTCAGGTGCATCCGGTTAGACTGGAAGCCGAGCCCAACATAGTTGGGAAAAGGCTAGGCAGATATCACGGTTCATGAGATACAGCCAGGTGACAGACGGACGGACGGACAGCGAATTCTTAGTAATAGGGTCCCGTTTTACCTTTTGAGTACGGAACCCTAAAAATCTGTTGTTCCAACACTTTGTCGATTTATGAACACGGAACCCTAGGAACAGTTTGCAAAAAAATACAATAAAAGTTTTTTTTTCTAAAATTCTCATTAGATTCAAGCACTTTAACTTTGAAGTCACCGTGACTGTGCATTTCACAGACAGGATTTCATTAAAATATTACAAAGTTATCGAAAAAAGTATTTACAATCCGTTTGCCTCATACCTTAGGCTCCGTTTACACGGTACAAGTTTCTGGAACGTTCAAGAGCCGAGCCGAGCCGTTAATAACCGACTCCAAAAAAGGAGGTTCTGCATTAGACCCGTATGTATGTATGTTTGTATGTCCACGATTTTCTCAAAAACTAATGAACCAATCTTGATGATTCTTTCAATAACGTGATCTACATACTTTCAGGAAGGTTATAGTATATAATACATTATGTAATTATTCTTATGTACGAAGTTGTATACATAAATGTACTGTATCTCTGGCATTTCTAAGCCGATTTTGTGATGATTCTTCTTTTCGTTTGTCTTGAGCTTACTTATGTAATTGTATATTCAACTAAAAATGGAAAAACAAATTTACTTTAAAAAAAAGTATAAACCGACTTCAAGAACGTAAAACGAATAAAATAACTTTCATAAAACACTTAACAGCTTCTGAAGTCGGTGTCTTCAATTCTTCAATGCACCTTAGCTTGGCACCGACTTCAGAAGCTGTTAAGTTTTTTATGAAAGTTATTTTACACGTTTCAGGTTTTTGAAGTCGGTTTTAACTTTTTTGTAAGTAATTTTTTGCCATTCAAGAATGGCATGCAAGTGTTTATTTATACGCGTGTGATTCCATAAAATGGCATACAAAATAATTGAAAGCAAGTTTTGCCATTTAATAAAATCGCATTTTAGACGGTGCCAGTTAATTGCCCTTCAATTTTATGGTATGCCACAGGCAATAAACTTGTACCGTGTAAATGGAGCTTTATTGAGAACGCAGACGCAAAAAAATTAAAGTGTATCGATTTGTCGAAGGAAAATTTCTTTACATACCAGAATCCTCCGTGCCTCGGAAAGCACGTTAAGCCGTTGGTCCCGGCTGTCATTCGTGGATCTTTGACAGTCGTTACGGGTCGTCAGAAGCCCGAAAGTTTGACAACCAGTCTTACCAAGGGGTATCGTATTACCCAGTTAATGGGTTGTGGAGGTCAGATAGGCAGTCGCTCCATGTAAAATACTGGTAGTCAGCTGCATCCGGTTAGACTGGAAGCCGACCCCAACATAGTTGGGAAAAGGCTAGGCAGATTGATTGATTGATTTGTCGAAGAAAAACTTTTAGGTCTGTGCATTGATTTTTGAGGTATTGTTCTACTTTTCTCGCATCGAGAATAGCTTATATACAGGGTCAAATTAAATTAGCTAGCGAAACTCGTGCCGCAGTCGTGATGGGTACCTATCGATATTTAAAGTAGTACCTAAACACGACAAAATAAAAAAAAAAACAAAATTTGATGATTTTTTTGGGGTCAATGACCGCTGGCAGTGTTGTTACTTGAAGTGTGATTTGATAAAATCTGCTTTATCATGTTGAGATATCGATACCCTTTTTTTTTTTTTTTTTTTTTTTTTGTGGATGGGAAATCATCAAATGACTTCTCCCGCTCTGGGCAGAGGCGGGAGGGCGTGTCAGACTTTTACTGACTAAAACCCACCCATGTTCCTTCAGCTGCCCGTGCCAGGGCCACGGTATCTCTTTCGAACTACCCGCGACCCCGGCGGCATCGGCCCAATTGACCCCGTCACTGCTGACATCTCTTTGAGGCGCGCGTGGAACACAACGCGCCGTCGACCCGGGCCTGGTCCTTACCGGACGGCGAGCTGCCCATTACTCGTCGTCCGCAAGCCCGCGCCTACGGTGGCCGGGAATCGGCAATCGATTCCCGCCGCCCAGGGCGTCTCCTACGGCGGCTAGGAGCGCGAGGGCGCGGCTGTTGCCTCTCCCTCACGCGTTCCGCTTCCTCCTTCGCGAGCATTACTGCTTCGCAGAAGGAGGTGACGGCTTCCCATGCACTCTCGCTCCGCACCATGGCCTGGACCAGGTTTGGACGCGAGAGATCGCCGCCGCCGATCGCCTCCGTGAGAACACGGCGGTGCTCCGCCCAAGCCGGGCAGACCTCCACTGTATGCTCCACCGTGTCCTCCGGGCGATCCACACAATGGTGACACCCGGGCGTTTCCTCCCGCCTTATCCGAAACAGGAACCTCCCGAAACAACCGTGTCCGGTGAGGACCTGCGTCAGGCGGAAGGTGAGGACGCCGTGGCGCCTCTCCAACCACTCCTCAAAGAGGGGACTTATCGCCGCAATTGTGGCGTGCCCAGCGCTGGGTTGCGACAATCGCACTCTCCATGTCGCCATGAGATCCCGCCGGAGCTCTGTCCGCTGTACCGTGATTTCTCGCGGCAGCGGAGTTACGCCCCGGCGTTTCACCTCCTCGCGCCACTCCCACACGTGCGCGAGGACTTTTGCCTCCAGATCCCATGGCGGTAATCCGGCAAGGAGGCACGCCGCCTCACAGGAGACCGTGCGGTATCCCCGGACTAGCCGGATGGCCATGACCCTCTGGGACGCGTTCAACCGGCGGGCTGGTCGCAGCCTCAGGGAACGCGCCCACACCGGTGCCCCGTAAAGGGCCATGGACCGCACGACCCCCGCGTAAAGCCTCCGGCAGGAGGCGTTTGGACCCCCCAGATTGGGCAGGAGCCGCTTCAAGGCAGCCCCGGCCCGCTCCAGTCTGGGAGCCAAACGTCGGAAGTGCTCCACGAAGTTCCACCGGCTGTCGAGGACGAGTCCCAGGTACTTCATCGTCGACTCAACCCCGATGTGAACCCCTCCTACCGTTATTTGGGAACCCGACGGTGGCGCGTTCCGAGGACCATGAAAACACATGACCTCGGACTTGTGCAGGGCCACCTCGAGTCCCAACTGCCGGATCCTCTCTACGATTGTCGCAACCCCGCGTGTCGCTAGTTCAGCCGCCGCCTGGTGCGACCTCCCCTGCGCCAGGACCAGCGTGTCGTCAGCGTAACATACAACGCTGACGCCGCTAGGGAGGTCGGCGCGCAGCACCCAGTCGTACCCGATGTCCCACAGATGTGGCCCCAGGACCGATCCCTGTGGGACACCGCACGACATCTCTCGCCGGTTCCACTCTCCCTGATGACCGGGGTAGATGACGGCCCTGTCCGTCAAATAGGCCTCGACCACTCGACGGAGGTGGGTTGGCACCCGGTGATACCGGAGTGCCTCCCTGATGCAACTCCAGGGCAGGGTATTGAAGGCGTTGGCGACGTCTAGAGACACCGCCAAGACGACCCCACCCCGGGCCACAGCATCCCCCGTCGTGAGGGCTCGCACGCGCATGATGGCGTCCACCGTAGAGCGCCCCCTGCGGAAACCAAACTGGCTCTCCGCCAAATCCGGCCCCTCCTGCACCAGCCACCCGACGAGGCGGTCTGCAATGACTCTTTCAAAGAGCTTGCCCACCTCGTCGAGCAGCACGATGGGCCGGTAAGAGATATCGATACCCGCCATTACTTCTGTGAAAGTTACACAAAAAAAAAACTGATTTTTAAACTTCCAGTGACTACACTACTGGCGGTTGATAACCCCAAAAAAAATATCATCAAATTTATTTATTTTTGTTTTGTCATGTTTAGACCCATATCCATCACGATCGCGGAGTTTCGCTAGCTAATATTTGACCCTGTATACCGTTACGCGTTGTAATCACATCGGGCCAGACAGAGGGTCAATTCCCCTCGTAATCTAATCTCACTCAATTTGCCAAAAATACCTCAATTTTTTTTCCAACATTTATTTTTTATTTTTACATGTTTTTGACCCGAAATGAGATTGCGATTAAATTTTGAAAGTGTTTAATTAGACGGGAATTGACCAGTAGGTACCATAAAAATATAAAAAAAACAGATTCTTTCTTATCTATGACCGGAGCATCCACATTGCGTAACACATTATCGATCGGAATCTGAATCATTTTGAAGCAAATTGCTAATCCAACCTAGCCTAGCCTTGCCTTTTCCCAACTATGTTGAGGTCGGCTTCCAATCTAACCGGATGCAGCTGAATACCAGTATTTTACATGAAGCGACTGCCATCTGACCTCCTGAACCCAGTTACTGCGTAACACGATACCCCTTGGTAACACGGTTTATTCCCGTTGTCCCCGTATGCCATATCCCCTTCACGGGGACAGCGGGACGTGATTAAATGTATTTCCCGCTGTCCCCATAACGTACATTCGGCTAACGGGGACAACGGGAAGCAAACTTTTCACGAATCGTTATCCTCTAACTAACTAGTTCGGTTCTTGATAGCCTGTTAAAAATAATCTCTTTTTTCCCACATTTTTTTTTCTGTAAAATCTAGTCGTTTCTGGCACTCGCCGGCCGCTGCCGCGGCACCGCTCGCTTCGCTCGCTCGGCTCGTGCGTAGAAGGTCACAGTTTTAACCTAACCTAACCTATATATTTTTTGTCATAACAAATCATTTGACCAAAAAGACCAAATGTTTATTGTCTAAAGATTGTTTGCTGTAATAAATCATTTGATTAAATACCAAATAAAAAACTTTGTTTGATGGGTAAAAGATAACTCACACATAATATACACAAAAAAGAAAAAAACGGGGACTGTGGGCAATAATTTTTACTTATTTTATTCAACTATATTAACGGGGACAGTGTACGGGGACAACGGGAAGTATTTTTAAATAATAGGTCTTTACCTATGAAATTGCCGTTTTGTATGAATAAATTTAAACTAATTTTTTTCATGCATTTTTTATTTGTATTAATCGAAGTAATCACCCATGCAATCAATGCATCTTTGCCAACGCAGAGGCAGTTTATTGATGCCCTTCTTAAAGAAATCAGCTGGACGGGAGGCAACAAATTCTTCAAAGGCATTTTGTACTGCCTCTCGGGTATTGAATTTTTTTCCCGCCAAGAAGTTATCCAAATTCTGGAAAAAATAGTAGTCTGTAGGCGCAAGGTCTGGTGAGTAGGGCGGATGACGGAGAGCTTCCAACCCCAGTTCTTGCAACTTGGAGACCGTCTGCTGTGCAGTATGAGGTCGCGCGTTGTCGTGCAGGAGCAGCGGAGACGAGCAATTGACTAATGCTGGATGGAGATGTGCCAGCTTCTCCATCATTGTGTTCAGTTCTTCACAGTACACATCTGAAGTAATGCTCACCCCGTTTGGTAAGAAGCTGTGATGAATCACACCGGCGCTAGACCACCAAACAGTGACCATCACTTTTCTAGGGGTAAGTTTTCGTTTAGGGCATTGTTTAGGTGCTGAACCAGGATCCAACCAACTTGCTGAGCGCTTGCGGTTATCAAACAGAATCCATTTTTCATCGCAGGTAACAATGCGGTTCAAAATTCCTTCATTTGTGTGTCTGTTGAGCAGTGCAAGGCACGTCTCGACGCGTACTTCGTGCTGGCGATCATTGAGTTCGTGGGGCACCCATTTGTCAAGCCTTTGCCAATTTGACGCAAATGGACCAATATTGTTTTGACGCTAACGTCGAAAGCTGCTGCTAATTCAGCCGTAGATTGTGTATCATCAGCTTCCACAATCGCCTTTAATTCGTCATTGTCGACCAAAGTCTTCGGACGACCGCGAGGTTCAATTTTCAGGTCGAAATTTCCAGAACGGAAGCGAGCAAACCAATAACAAGTGGTGCGTTGGTTTATAGTGTTAGCTCCGTAAACGTCGTTGATGTTGCGTGCCGCTTGTGCCGCTTTGCTGCCACGACGGTACTCATATTCCATAATTACTCGAATTTTTAATGTATCCATGATGACGAAAAAGATTGAAATGCGATGAAAATGTAACACTAATCAATAAACAAATGACTACTTTTGGAAAAAAAAATCCATGTTTTTAAAATAAAATTAATTTGAAATTAGAATTCTTAGCTAAACAAAAATTATTTTGATTTGAAATGGCCAGTACTGCAGAACGGCAATTTCATAGGTAAAGACCTAATATTTAATTGAAGTACCGCTGTCCCCGTAGGACGGGGACACTGCGTACGGGGACAACGGGAACTAACCGGTAACACTGGTTGGCACTTGTCAGACTTTCGGGCTTGTGACGACCCGTAACGACTGTCAAAGATTGCAAATTGCTTCATAATAAATATACTTATTTGAAAAATTTGTCTGCTCGACAACGTAAATATCACAATGAATGTTGTTGAACTGTCAAAATGAAACCGACTCCGTTTGATAGTGTGTGACGCAATTGCCCCGCAGATGTATGAACGTAAACGAAGCAAAAGGAGTATGTAAGGATCGTAGCAGGTGACGTTCTGTAGTTTCTGCCTACCCCCGGGGGAAGAAGGCGAGAGTATAGGTATGTATGTTTTTAGTTGAGATTTGAGATAGGTTACGAAGTTTCAATAGAATAAGGCCCGTCAGAACCTCACTCCAAGCATTACTTAAAACTAGTTTTATATAATGCTGGAGTCATGAGTGAGGTACTATAATACGGGCCATAGAGGCCAGCTTATAATACTTACAAGTTTTGTTACCACTGACATGCCCTACTCACCTACCGTACCGAAGACTTAAGCTCATAATAATTTAGCTCAATTATTCACAAAAATTGGTTTCTTGGATTGTCGAGTATGACGTAACGCAATGAAACTATCTGACGCAAAAAATATAGCGGACAGAGAAGGGTTTTAAGAAAAATTTTGACCAAATAGTAGTTTTTTACTATTCTATTTGGTTAAAATTTTTAAACTATTTTTTATAGTTTAATATTCCCAACAAAAAATTTGGAAGTTGCTCTACAAAAATAAACTTTGGCGTCGAACATCTGTGTATTTTCAGCGATGACGACATTCTTTTTTTTAAGAATTTAATAGAATTCGCTTTTTTTATGTTCTGAATAATCCAAAGAAAACCCGGAAAATAAATGCACATTCGCAGCTTAGTCACATCTCGGCAACACAAATATTGTTTTCAATTTTCAACCTTATTTCAAGCCAGCTAATGGTGACAATAGATTACGCGGATGTGTGCCGTGTCAGTCCGCGCCTTAACGAGTTTGCACCGTACAATTTAAAAAAAAACATAATCATCTAATATAAAAAAAAAATGTCTATAAAACTGTACGTCATGCCGCTGGCTATCGATTCGATTTTTTTTTCTTGATCCACGCAGACGCAAAGATATAAAATTTTTTACAGCCACCTCTCCCCATTTTGCCTCCCTATCTCAAAATCCGGTGCCAAGGAATAGGATATTAAAATCTCTAAAGCGAGTTTCGTATGTCTATGCTCATATGACATTTTGGAACCAAACAGGAGAGGAATTTTGATTTTTTTTGTTCATTTTGCTCGGTTGATGGCAATATGCTCGCCCCCTCATATGACATAAATATAATTGGCGAAATGTGGGTCTCCTAAAGGTACACGTCTGCCTAATACTTCGGGTAATTCAGGCGTGGTATGGAAAGTTGTTAGACCGTTTCGATGTTTATACTTTTTTTTTTGGCGAACGCTTTGGTGGC
The DNA here is from genome assembly GCA_946251885.1 of Cosmia pyralina. Classification (NCBI taxonomy): domain Eukaryota; kingdom Metazoa; phylum Arthropoda; class Insecta; order Lepidoptera; family Noctuidae; genus Cosmia; species Cosmia pyralina. The sequence goes on along the minus strand of OX276368.1, from coordinate 10,203,503 downwards.
TTTGGTAGCCCGCGAAATTCAAATTTTCTTACGTTTTTTTGCAATTTGCAGGTTGTATGTTGATTAAAATATGAGACGCGGTCGTAGCTAATAATGGCTTTACTTACAGAATTATAATCATTCGAATTAGCAGTACAACACGCTCGAGCCGCGTACTGAACTGATGTGGGTTCGCGAGTGGTTGCCTAGCACCTTTGGTAGGTATTTAAACATAGTAATTATTTGAATAATTTGATCACGACAAACTCAGCAAATTGTGCTAAACAATCTTACTATCTTTTCATTTATACAGGGTGTAATTTGAATCGTCTTTATCCTCTTAAGGGGTCATTTTACTCATCATAATGAACAACTTTTACTATGAGCCGAACCTGAAATTGCGAAAAAAAAAAAATCTGCTGCTCCTTACATTTTGACGAGTTTGATGTAGATAAATGTACTGAACAGCTAATTTTTTTTTCGCGATTTCAGGTTTGGTCCCATAGTAAAAGTTGTTCATAATGACGAGTAAAATGACCCCTTAAGAGGATAAAGACGATTAAACTTACACCCTGTATAATAAATAAAAAATAAGAAAAAAAAAACGTCTGTTTTGTAGCTATGAAACTGTACGAAATAAGCAAACATCTCCATGTTAGAATTGACCTCAAATCTCATGATTTCATGGAATTTCGGGCTACCTTAACGCATCCCCCTTAATGATTTATTTATAAAGCTTATTAGTTACGAGACATCGAAAAAATTGGAAAATCCAAAAGTGCATGCCTCACAGACAGAAACATGTTGACGACATATTTTGTTATTAATTACTTACTTTTATTAGCTTCACCTGTATGTATGTTTCATGTAACAGAATCTTTGAATTCGATTTTTACCCACTTTAAATGGTCAGATTAAGAATAAGGATAAGGAATAAGGATAATTTATTGTGTAAGAAATAAGAATATAGTTTTATTTATATATATAAATGTAGGGTAAAATTAAATACAAAACTAAAACTTAACCTTAAAAATCTAACAAAAGTGGGTGTCCATGAGGCATGGTGCCAAGAACACTGGCTGCATTTCCGCGTTGAATAGCAAGAAATGAGCCAGCCCTCCTGTCACCAGAAAGAAATTACATTCGATGTGTTGTTTCCTAGAACTCATACTAGGATTCCCTGTGTCATGAGATCTAGGATTAATTCGGAAATTTTGCACACTTATCAATCAGGGTACGATGACAATACAATAATTTAAAAAAAATTGTCCCACTGTCCTGATCAGGATCATCAGGATTAATGATTTATCTCCAAAAAATTGAAAAATAAATTATAGTTTAAAAAACTAAAAACATTACCATTAAACTGAACGAAAAAATAAAAAAAAATGAATATAAGAATAAAGTGATTAACGAGAAAATTAAAGTCACTGTAAAAATAAAGCGTGGGGTGTTTTGTAAGACATTCTTACACTAACTCTGTAATTCGAAATATAAATAGTAACATATCTTGGTAAAAAATAAATAAACAAAAATAAAAAATGCATTTAAAATTAGAAATAGTAATAAATATATAATAAATAAATAAATAAAAATACAACAATCGAATTAGAAATAGTAATAAATATATAATAAATAAATAAATAAATAAAAATACAACAATTAATAAACGAGCACCCCACGCTTTTTTTTACAATGACATTAATTTTTTCGTTAATCACTTTATTTTTACTTATAATGAAAAATTTATTTTTTACTTTTTAGTTCAGTTTAATGGTATTAAAGCGTGTTTTTTAGTTTTTTAAACTATATTTTGATAACGAAAATCATCCGAAGGATGAAAGATTTTCCACTCGGTGGAGTCTGACCCTTACAGAGTCATCACGCTAAGGTTTCCTAGGAAGAGTTGAAAATACGATTTTAAATCGCTGAAAGTAACATTTGTTTATTCTGCCGTTAGAATCCCTTCTGATTCGCCATTACTCGTTCCGCGATTTGTATCCGCGACCTTTCGATTGCCCGTTAAGACTTAACCTTTGGGCTGTAGCTGTCTACATAGGTAACTATGGTTGGAGGAAAAAGACGATTTGAAAGTTTGTTTGTCCACAATCTGCTTTCTACTTAGTATTTATAAAGGTCGGGCTGTACGAGATTCATGTTAACATCTATACGTAAGTACTTATAATAAACTAGCTTTTTCCAGCGGCTTCGCCCGCGTGGATGTCGGAAAATATCCCACGGGAACGTACTACCGGGAAATCCTTCCTTATTCCTTGTCTACATTATAAAGGGATGGAAAACCTCTGTGCGAAATTTCAGCTTTCTAGGATCATGAGTTTGGACTGGAAGTTGATGTGTCAGTCAATCAGTCAGTCAGGACTTCTCTTTGTATTTATTTATTTATATCATTGACTTCTTATACAAGGTTGATATGAGCGAGAGGCATTAAATTAAACCACATATACTTTGTATAATTTTCAGCCTCTTTACTAAAAATCAGATAAATAGAAGCATTAGTTTAGTTTCAGAATTATTTTTTAGTTTTTTCTTTGTTGAAACACGACGTATCTGCCCTAACAGCTGACTAAGTATGTTGTTGAAAATTCTGTCGTTTAAAGGTGTATACATCATACACCTTCAAACTACAGAATTTTTGACGCGACGTTGCCGTTTTGTTACGCACGTCAGTGGAAATGTCTACAAAGGATGTTTACATTATAATTAGATCATTAAGCTATTTTATTTGTTCGAAAAAAGTTTTTTTCTTATTTTTCTTCTAAACTTTTTTTTAATAGTTCCGAGTTAACACTATGCATCTATAGTATATGTGGTCTAATTTAATGCCTCTCGCTCATATCAACCTTTTTATATTACAGTTACTTTTCGTGTATGTCTGTGTGACCGCGTTGTGCTTCTAAACTATGCAACGGATTTTGATGCAGTTATCACCATCATTTGGGGAATTCATTCCGGCAGGTTTAAAAACTAACATTAGGTAGGTAAGTATAGATAATCTGTCTAGCCTTTTCCCAACTATGTTGGGGTCGGCTTCCAGTCTTACCGGATGCAGCTGAATACCAGTATTTTACATGGAGCGACTGCCTATCTGACTTCCACAACCCAGTAACTGGGTAATACCTTGGTAAGACTGGTTGTGAGGCTTTCGGGCTTCTGACGACCCGTAACGACTGTCAGAGATCCACGAATGATAGCCCGCTTAACGTGCTTTCCGAGGCACGCAGGAGTCTCGGTATGTAAAGATGGTCACCCATCCACGGAACGACCTCGGCAAGCGTAGCTTAATCTGATGCAGTTTTCACCATTATTTCGGAAATTATTCCGGAAGGTTTAAAAATTAACATTAGGTATGTCTAATGAAATCAAATACATAGAGAAAAGTCGCAAAAACCGTGCGAAGCAGGGGCGGGTCGCTAGTTATATATTGCTTTTACAGCAATTAATTATGTAGCTGGCAACTTGTCACGTCTAAAGATAGCTATCAACATGTCAGTTTTGGCTTCGAGCTTAATTAAGTAATCCAAAAAAAAAATGTTAATTTACTCATTTCAGTTCCAGTTTTCGAGTACCGAAGTAGTGTTTCTGGCCAAATCGACCTCTTTGTAATGAACGCTCGGCATCATATTACCATAATATAAAATGTCATCGTCGAAGCGGAATAGCTATAGGCTATAAAATAAAAAAAAAATATATAAAAGTTGGGTCAGGCTGTAAAACGTAGCCTGAGATCCAAGGAGGGAATAAAAAAAGAAAAAATAAAAATGCCGTAAAAAGGCATTGGCGGGGTAATAGAAGTGCGCGGGGGTGAGGTGCGCGGGGGGAAGCTGTTCCTCGAAGTTCAGCCGCCATTTCGAAAAATCGATCACGCGGCGCGTGTGTGGACCGTTTTGAATTTCGAATACTTATAAAATTCTATAAGTTTCGCGTCATTGCTAAATTTAACCTTATGCTTACGGTAATAAAGTTTATTTTCGATTGTTGTTATTGATGTTGTTTGTGTGCGTGCCACACACGGACGGGCAAGATACCAAAATATTAATGGCGGACGTCCCGCCAAAATAGATTTTTTTGAGTGTGTTGGATATTGTACTTTAGTACGCGAGGGCCAAAACAGCAGACAGCTGCATATTTTTCACAGTCCGCCCGTTTGTTAGCAAAGGACGAAGTTTGGCGCTTTGTATATTTTTTCCTTTTTTTTAGATTTCTTATCTGTAGCGGAAGTTTATGTAAGTAAGTACCTACCTACTTGGAGCCATAACTGTTGCTAAGGCTAACATGAAAACATGTGTCTTTTCCTTAAAATTATGTATTTATTTGTTTCTCTTTCCTTCTTCTCCGATCGTCTGAATAGTTTTCATCCCTTAGGGCCGATTTTTCGATCGCCTGATAACTTTTATCTGTAGAACAAAAATGGCGGTTTGACATATTTTCTATGGAAAAGCTGTCAAACTTATTATTCCTCCGATAAAACTATCTGACGATTGAAAAATCAGCCCCTAATTAGGTAGGTATGTAAGTACTCTAATTAACAGCACTTCTCGCAGTTTGTGACTTGCTGTGAATTGTGAAGTGCTGTGCTTCTGACTTCGGACGATGATGGCTTTTTGACTTCTCTGAACAAATTATGCTCCACCTTCTTACTGTGACGCCAAGAGCTGAGCTATTTGGCAACATTAAATACCTCGTGCTGTGATGTATATGAGCCAGTCAGCAGAATGGTAGCGAGGCTGTTCAGAACAGAGCCGGACGCAAGTCTACCTACTGTTGCTTGAAGAGACTCTAATCACCACTTATGAGCCCATGGCTCCTATAGTCTTGATGGGACAGACCTCAGAGAGCCAACAAAGACTCCATAGCGATCAGTCTTGAGCTTCGGGCTTAGTTTTAATTAGGTACTCCATGAATTTCCAATCTTCATTCTTCATCTCATTGATGAAGAATTCTGGGCCTGCAAATCTATGGTACAAAGAAAAAAGACGTAGATAGATAACATTCGATGACACGTAGAAGTAGGACGGCACGATATCGTAATTATCGGGAACGAAAAAGAGACAAGACGACGAAAATATAGACAAATCATCTGGATTCCCACAAAAATAAATACTCTGGTATTTAAATTTAAATAAGCAATGAAGCAACGCAGGGCCCGCAATACGATGCGAAATATTTAAACAAATCAAATAATTTGTTAAGCTTTCACCGAAGGTTATCTGGTTATAACGCATTAACGCATTCTCTCCGGTGCGTTATGCGTAATAACAAATAACCAAAAAGTTTAAAAGTTACAATTAAAAGCAGGGCAAAGCGGTTATTGAACCGCGGTAGGGTTGCTACCGCTTCGCTGCGTCAAATTTAGAAAAGAAACTCATGAAAAGAGACTTCATCAGCATGTGAACGTCGAGGCAATCCAGCTTCTCGACCACACAAACATAGTGAGAAGACTAAAAAGAACAAAACCGTTCGAGTTAGTGTTCAGTGTTAGTGAATCGTGTAAAGTACAAATGTGCCAAACAAACACTAGAACGAAGTGTATTCGCCTTAGTAGAGACAATAAGAAAAGTGCTATTGGACACATTCTTAGTAAAGACAATTTAATAGTTTAGGACTTTAGGTTATAATTATAAGCTGAAAATGGCCGCAACGTCGTAAAAAAGCCCATCCAAATTACAGCACCTGTCTCTCTACTATTCCAATGCTTATTTTACGGTGCATACTGGATAGGCTCTTTATCCCCTCCATATCCTAAGGGCATGTCTTCCCTACCATTACCGCGCCCCCCGGTCTACTCCTTGATATGCAATGGTCTCTGTTGCACCATGTAACATGAGGCAGCAGGGGCTAGTGTGAATCTTTGGGTTCATTCGAGTGATCGAGTCTGGTTAAACCACGCTGGGATCGGTGCAATTCATTCATTTATTCATTATTAGCCTATTTATAAGACTAGATTGTTATAAGGTCCATCCTATTGATGAGCCCTAGAAAAAGGAAAAATAAAAAGTTTTGAATAGTCTTCCTGTTTGTGTGCTATATTTTTATTTGATTAAATAAGTACTAGTTTATTTATATTTATTTCACCTCTCTTCGAGAGGGAGTGGGCCGTAATCCACCACGCGGGCCCAGTGCGGGTTGGTAGAAGTCACATGTCTTCGAATTGTTGGTTCTAGGACATGCCGGTTTCCTCACGATGTTTTCCTTCACCGTTTTGAGAGCAGTGGTGATGAAATAATTTACACAAAGTAAAGCGCCTGTCTGGGTTCGAACTCACTTCTTATATCTATGGAACTCACGACCTACAACTCGTAAGTCAGAGCCGTTACCATTTGGCCGCTCTAAATAATGTGATATACATATAATGTGTTTAAGCTTGTGGCTAAGTAATAACAGACGCACGGGTCGATCCATCAGGGGTTGTCCGTGGATGGGTGACCATCTTTACACACCGAGACTCCTCCGTGCCTCGGAAAGCACGTTAAGCCGTTGGTCCCGGCTGTCATTCATGGATCTTTGACAGTCGTTACGGGTCGTCAGAAGCCCGAAAGTCTGACAACCAGTCTTACCAAGGGGTATCGTATTACCCAGTTACTGGATTGTGGAGGTCAGATAGGCAGTCGTTCCATGTAAAATACTGGTATTCAGCTGCATCCGGTTAGACTGGAAGCCGACCCCAACATAGTTGGGAAAAGGCTAGGCAGATTGATTGTGTTTAAATTATGTAATGTGACGATCATTAATATTGAATGTAGGTATAGTAAAAGTAAAGATTAATAGGAACTAGTATTTAAAGCATGACAAATGTCTGACTCATCATCATTCTCCAGCCCTTATCCCAATCTATTTGGGGTCGGCGCAACATGTCCTTTTTTTCCATACTTCTCTATAAGTCGTCATCTCGTAGTCACCCCCTTTCTAGCCGTGTCATCTTTCACACAATCCATCCATAGTTTCTTTGGTCTTCCCCTACTCTTATAGCCATCGACATTCATACTCAAAACTTTCCTCACGACATTTTCCTCACTCCTCCGCATCACATGCCCATACCATGACAACCGATTTCCGCATAACTTTTTAGTCACCGGTGCCACATTCAGACTTCCTCTTATGTACTCATTTCTTATTCTATCCATTCGTGTAACACCACACATCCCTCTTAGCATTCTCATCTCAGCTGCATGCAATTGCTTTTCATTCATCCCTTTTGTGGCCCAACATTCTGATCCATACAAGACAGCAGGTCTAACCATTGTTTTATATATCTTCCCCTTAAGTTTAAGGGGAATGTGGGAGTCGCAGATTGTTCCCGTGACCTGCCGCCATTTCATCCATCCAGTGATAATCCTATGCTTAACCGTCCGATCCGACAAATGTCTGACTATGTATTAGGAAACTTAATTACTTACTACCCAATATTTATAGCAAATAAATGATTATGATTGATGTTCATTTATTTTATTTTATCCGACTTTTTTGCCGTTCTTAACTCAACATGACAAGATTAAAACGAAGCACAGCCCTGGCCCTTTAAAAACATCTGTGACTCAAATCGTTAACCCTTTGCTCTGGGCTGTTGACCTAAACTAAATATTGTTTAGTGTACTATAAAAGTTTAAACGATAACTTAAAACATCATGCCTGTATTGTATTCCGAAGGTGTTGGGAGAGGTGTATATGTGGCAGTGAGATGGTGGTAGCCGTGATATAGTTCTTATTCTATCGGGATATAGTTTATTTTTTCAATTCATTTCAATTTATTCAAGGTTTTACAATTTCATGATAATAACAATCAATCTGCCTAACCTTTTCCCAATTATGTTGGGGTCGGCTTCCAGTCTAACCAGATGCAGCTGAATACCAGTTTTACATGGAGCGACTGCCTGTCTGACCTCCACAACCCAGTAACTGGGTAATACCTTGGTAAGACTGGTTGTCAGACTTTCGGGCTTCTGACGACCCGTAACGACTGTCAAAGATCCACGAAGGACAGCCGGGACCAACGGCTTAAGATGCTTTCCGAGGCACGGAGGAGTCTCGGTATGTAAAGGTGGTCACCCATCCACGGACCGACCCCGGCAAGCGTAGCTTAACCTGATGGATCGACCCGTGCGACTGTTATTACTTAGCCACGAGCTCCTCGCTGTATGTGCATAGTAGAGGTTTGAATAATGTGTCCTAGCATACAACATCTTCTGGTGGAAGCATAGATGAAGAGAAAAAACACAAAATAACACTAAGCCGACGTTCACACTGACGTAAAAATATCGCGGCGGGATTTTATCTCGCACAGGATTTTCAACTCTCGGTGTTTTCCGAGCGTTGAGAATCCAACCTAACAACAACAGAGTGCATTCTAGCGCGACGAAAAGACACTGTTGGATTTTCAACTCTCGGCGCTAAGCAGAGCGTTGAAAATCCAGTCCGCGGAAAAAAATCGCCGGGATATTTTTACGTCCATGCGAACGTCGATTTACAGAGTAATAAACCAGCTTTGGAGCAAGACGGTCGTGTTTCATTCGTACCAACATACCAGTATACAAGTGACATATCATTTTAAAGGCATATTTGTTGACTGAAACTTAAAGCAATTATTTCAATTAAACCAATTACAGGCACTTGAATGGTCAAGTCAGACAGAAAGATGAAGCCCATTCAAAAGCGTAGTAGGTAGCTAAGTATCTATGGAGAAGAACGGGCAAGAAACTAGTCCACGGAAGGGAGGATGCGCTGTGCTAGCCCGCTAAATTCAAATTTTCTTGCGTTTTATGCAATTTGCAGGTCCCTGTCAGGTTGTATCTTGATCAAAATATGTTACGCGGGAATAAAACATATACTTTTAATGATAAAAATCATCAAAATACATCTCTATAAGTTAAATTTCATGCAGAGTCGTTAGATTTCATTCGTTCGACGAATCTGCACGAAATCTAACATAGAGATATTGATGATTTTCATGGCTAAAATTATATAAATACATATGTTTTATTGCGGCGTTCATATTTTGATCAAGATACAACCTGACACGGACCTGCAATCAATCTGCCTAGCCTTTTCCCAACTATGTTGGGGTCGGCTTCCAGTCTAACCGAATGCAGCTGAATACCATTTTTTTACATGGAGCGACTGCCTATCTGACCTCCACAACCCATTAACTGGGTAATACGATACCCCTTGGTAAGACTGATTGTCAGACTTTCGGGCTTCTGACGACCCGTAACGACTGTCAAAGATCCACGAATGACAGCCAGGACCAACGGCTTAACGTGCTTTCCGAGGCACGGAGCAGTCTCGGTATGTAAAGATGGTCACCCATCCACGGACCAACCCCGGCAAGCGTAGCTTAACCTGATGGATCGACCCGTGCGGCTGTTATTACTTAGCCACGAGCTCCTCCTCCTAGTTAGACACGGACCTGCGAAATGCAAAAAAACACAAAAAAAAATTGAATTTCGCGGGCTATCACAGCGCATCCTCATTAAATCAAAATATTGTTATAAAATATTGGTTACAACATTCAATTTGAAATACATTTGTTAGTCCATACATTTGTTGGCTTTTTTACTAGCGTCATCGCTAATCAAATGGTACTTTATGCCCTCTGGCCTCTTAGAGATCATCCTTAGGATTCCGTTGGCGCTCCCCCGAATCCAGCTCATCAGAGAAGTTTTTCTTACGAATAATAACCTAATAATATGACGGAGCCGCTTTCCTAGGAACACCTAGGGAACCCTAGCTATACCAACAGATTGGCCGCATGATTGCCACCCAGTGAGAAAAGCTATTTGATATCAACTTATCCAAGGTCTGTTGTGAAAAAACAAAAACATTATATTGCCGACTGTACGCACGCTACCTATCTTGCTGTACATTTGCAGTATAAGCTGACCTGTCACTGTACGGAAATCTCATACAATGCGAGATCAGGTTATACTGGAAATGTATAGCTTGATGTTTAGCCGTGTGTTTTTCGAGTAGGTACTCGAAAAACCGGTCAAGAGCGAGTTGGACTCGTGCACTGAGGGTTCCGCGCCATCATTTATATGTAATTTTTGTTGATGATTTCTGAAAAACTGCTATTTAGAGACATGCGGGCTAAAAAAAAGAAAAAAAATGTTTGAGAATACCCCACATGCCATAGTAGCCCCACTTCGATTTTTTAAGACCCCCTTTCAGTCTCTGAAGCAAAAAAAAACTACACATTCACGGAGTCTTTACTTACAATCATAGAATAATCCCTATTATCATTACACTACCCGACTCACACTCAATAATCGATCACTCATTCATCTATCAAGCCTTATCCCTGCATACACATTCACTCTCACTCGCACGCTTAGAGGTAACATACTCACCAATCATTCACTTACACATCCTTGTTCTCTCTCTCACACACACACTCACACACATTATAGTATTGTTAAAATCTCGCTGCAGACTCGGTCATAAATCATAATCGGAGTAGGGATGTGCGCTAGTTGCGCGCGCTCAAGGCCATTATCGATAACAGAATCATTAAGGTTATCACGTAAACATCAAATGGCTTTGGAGCATGGTCATGAAGTTATCCGCTTGCCGCCTTACCACTGTCAGTACAATCCCATCGAGTTGGTGTGGGCTCAAGTAAAAAATGAAGTTGCAACAAAAAACAAAACCTCAATTCTCAATTCTCAATTCTCAATTCTTTATTGCATTCCATAATGTAAAACAGTTGGTAAGCTTAAAATTAATGACACAATTATGGACCCTGTCGGGCACAGCATAGTAGGAGAGAGGAGGAAGAGCGCTTCTTTTATTATTTAATTTATTTAAGTAGTTTAAGCTTTATTTCTTTGCTAGTAAGATATAAATAATACCTGCTTAAGTAAGTAACTCTTTTTAATGTTAGGTATACCTATATTGCTTAATTAGTTATTCCTGTTGTTACAGTACCAATATGTTTAAACTATTGATATTTGGTTATTGTACTAAATTTATTGCACGATTATTTATTTGTTAATGACTAGAATTTATTATTAATAATACATAGGAATAATATTATTAATTGAAAATTATCGTGTAAGTGGATAATGAAGTATTTAAATTAATTGTTTTATTTGTTTAATTATGTATTTAATATATATTTAGATATTTAAGTTTAATTATATTAATTGTTTTATTTATTAATTATGTATGTTATATGTGGTATTAAATGTAAATTTTCTATTTAAGACTTGTAAATTATAATTTATCATCTAAATATTCTTTTATACTATAATAGCTTTTGTCTAATAGAAATAGTTTCAACTTATTAATAAAACTGTTATCTTTATTTATACTTTTCATAGGTTCTGGTAACTTGTTATATATTTTTATAGACATGACAAAGGCACTGGAGGAGTGCATTTTTAGTCGTGAAGTTGGTATGTTTAGTCTGTTTTTATATCTAAGTGTAATTCTAGTTTGTATATTATCTCGCTTAGTATAGAAATCCGGGTATTTGCGAACAAATTTACATATTTCAAATATATAGATACAGGGTAAAGTTAGCATTTTTAGTTCTTTAAAGTAGGGTTTACAGCTGACGGTTTCTTCAATATTTACTAAGATTCTAATTAATTTCTTCTGTAAAATAAATAATATAACCTTCAACCTTCCTACTTCCAACCTATAACCTTCAAGATAGCTGATGTTGAGAAGTTAGTCGATGAAGCCATTTCCAATGTCTCCATTGAAAATTGGCAAAAATATGTGGAACATGCAGAATTGCTGCAAGATGAAAACTTAAGAAAAGCACATTTATGCGAAGAGTTCATCATTCATGTGGATGATGATGACGATGACTCAGGCGAAGAATTTTAATTTTCTATTTTTAGTTTTATATATACGTTCTTTTGTTTATATGTTTAATATGTTTTGTAGTAAATTTGGTAATAAAATAAAAAAAAAATGTGTATTTATTTCTATCACCCATTTATAAATATTATAAAACTATCGATATCACTCATCGACTGCAGTAATGCACAGGACTACGTGTGGGCGTGGCCTGCCCATAAGGCCCGTGAGTGGGAAAGAGAGCGAAACACTCGAATGATTTATGACCGAGTCTGCAGCGAGATTTTAACAATACCATACACACCGGCACATAACTCTATGACTTAACCTCGATCGCGCTAAACACTCTGGCTGCAGCTAAACCTACATGATAAACTGCCCTGTATGGCCTAACACTGTCTCCTAAGATACAGGACTACCTAGTTTAGGAGACAGGGTTACATGATCTGTGTAGATTTGTGTAGATATTCGTGTTTTGTTGTTTTGTACATCTGATCTTGTGTGTGTAATAAATATTATTCTTATTCTTGTATGTTTTTATTTCTGTCTTATTTGCAAAATACTTGGGCAAACGTCATCTAGTACTACTCTAAATTTCAAGTTGATAGCATTAGTAGTTCTTGAGATATCCAGCTGTGACAGACAGACAGACAGACTGAGTCGCACCATAAGGGTTCCTTTTTACCATTTTGGTACGTAAGCAGTAGAAATCGTAATTTGAATTAATTTCGCGTTTCTTACGTGATGTGGTTACAAATTGACAAATTAAAAATGGTTAAATTGTTTAGTGGCTTAGAAGTGCATTGTTTGTTAGGGTTCCGTACCTCAAAAAGAATATAGGATCACTCGTGTGTCTGTCTGTCTGTCTGTCCGTCTGTCACAGCCAATTTGCTCCGAATCTAAAGGACCGATTAAGTTGAAATTTGGTACACATATGAATTTCTGTGACCCAAACACGGACAGGTAAAGTAAATAAATGAATTTTGAATATGGGAGTCACTTTTGGGGGCAAATAAGAAAATTTAAAAAAAACGTTTTGCAAACTATACCGTGTTGCATATCAAATGAAAGGACTTACTATGAGGGTCTTAAATATATATTTTTTTTATAATTTTAAAACAAATTGTTTTAAAGTTTTTTAAGAAAATTGACCATTCCCCTCCCCCCTTATCTCCGAAACTACGGAGCCTAAAATTTTGAAAAAAAAATACAGAAAATAGATCTTTACCTGTAGATAACAGGAAAACCTATAAGAAGTCTGTGGTCTTAAAATAACATGGTAAATCTATCAATATTGTGAGTACAAACTTACATTTACAGTTGGAATGTATGGAAGAACATGTTTTTCAACTACAATGTTAAAAACTTAACATTGTAGTTGAAAAACATGTTCTTCCAGAACAAACGTTCTCGGAATAATTCATCCCAACTACGGAACCCTTCATTGTGCGTGGTCCGACACGCACTTGGCCGGTTTTTTTGTAAACAACTAAAAAAAATACTGTCTGAAATCATCATATATCATCTGCCTAGCCTTCTCCACAACTGTGTTGGAGTCGGCTTTTCACTTCAAAAATCTCTGATAGAGTGAACGCTGGGTATTCTTTATTATCTTGAGTAAAAGGTCAGGCCTTCATGACCTGGCTCTTATCTAGGCGTGTCTACAGTCTAGCTAAACTTTGTTCTGATATGAATGATTAATTGATCACACTAATATTAAAAATTTACTTTAAAAAAAGTAAAAAACGACTTCAAAACCAAAAACGAATAAAATAACTGTCATAAAACACTTAACAGCTTTTGAAGTCGGTGTCAAGACTGTCAAGCTAAAGGTATTGAAGAATTGAAGACGCCGACTTCGTGTTTTATGAAAGTTATTTCATTCGTTTTTGGTTTTCAAGTCGGTTATTACTTTTTTTAAGTAAATTTATTTTTCGCAGTCGGAGAATTGACCGTGACGTAAGTATATCAACATAAAGGAGAACATGTTTTTCAAATACAATGTTGAGTTTGTTTTTAGGATTAATTCTTTTCAACTACGGAACACTTCTTTATTGTTGCACATTGCACTTGGCCGGTTTTTTTATGTTCGCAATGAATTCAAAAAACTGGTAAAAAGCCTTATTGTTTCAGAAATAGGCAGAAGGTTACATACGAGGCTAACCTACTATAGTAACCGAGCACAGTGCAAACCAAGAAAAAAATTTACTAATTATTAGTTGTATTCTATAAAAAAAAAAATGTAAGTCTAGGAAATAAATAAAATTACTAACTCAAATCATTTGAACTTTTTGCAAACAGAAAAAAAAATGCATTCTCTTTTCAAAAATTCTCATAAAATCAATTTTCGACAGCAATAGAACGTACCTACTCATTCAAAAACATGACAGTTTTTTTTTTTAATTACATTACTTGCAGCACCGTCATGTCTACATTCATTCTGCATAGCTAACGGAAATGACGTAAGATCTCCATGTTTCCGTATTGTCTTTTTATCTTTCGTCATCTTGTACTTTCATACCTTTTACAATAATTATTTTGCGTAACCTAACATCACGCCGTATTCCCTGCCGAAGGGTTAGGCAGAGCTGTACCTATAAACACACCCACACACTCACCCACACCTACATTTCCCCAGTAATGTTATGGAAAAAACGGAACCCTAATGCCCCGGCCACAGTAAGGCCTCTGCCTCGAATTTCGCGGGCAGCGGCGGCGCGGCGGCGCGGGAGCGGCAGGATTTTATGCGTAAAAACAAATGGACCGGACCTCGAAAACAGCGGCGCGGTAGCGGGGCGGGACAATGCGAGACGCGCCCGCCGCCGCCGCCCCGCTGCCCGCGAAATTCGAGGCAGAGGCCTAACGTCAACGTCAATGCCCATCATTGCCATAAACATGTCAAGATTCGGTCAAATCATCGCGGTAAGTCGACGTTCGCACGGACGTAAAAATATCGCGGCGATTTTATTTCGCGCACTAGATTTTTAACGCTCTGCTTAGCGGTGAGAGTTGAAAATCCAACAGTGTATTTTTTCGACGCGCTAGAATGCACTGTTGTTAAGTTGGATTCTCAACGCTCGACTCAACAAAGAGAGTTGAAAATCCAGTGCGCGTAAAAATCCCACCGCGATATTTTTACGTCCCTGCGAACGTCGGCTAAATGGTGGCTACACCTACGGCCAACGTACTTCATCGCGACAATCAACGACATTGACATGACATAATAGAATCACTTCGTTGTCCGTTCGTCCGAACGTCCGTCTGTTTGTCATTCTGTTAAGACCATAGAAATATAAAAAATATCTATGGATAAGAAAGAAGGTTAAGACCATTTTTATCAAGAACGCGAGGAGGTATCTGGTCATCTACTAATAACTCCAAAGTCGTAAATGTTCAGTATGAGCGTTTGAAATTTAAATAAATTACAAATCAGTTCGTGCCTACGGAAGTCTACGGAGTTATGACTAACGTAAGTGACATTGTGAGGTTTCAACCTGAGCTGGAGATATATCTACCCCTTTCTCATAAAAAAACTAAAACGCTCTATTTGTCTTCTTCTTTCAAACTCAAATCATAATTCGAAAGAAATTGACAGAATAGGTTTGTAGCATAGTGTAGTGTTTTAGTTTTTTCTGAATAAGAGGGGATAAGATTACACCAAAAAAATCCGTGGGTCTGACATAGCACGCTTGCATATAGAACAAAAATCGTCATCTGCCTAGCCTTTTCCCAATATGTTGGGGTCGGCTTCCAGTCAACCGAATGCAGCTGAATACCAGTATTTTACATGGAGCGACTGCCTATCTGACCTCCACAACCCAGTAACTGGGTTGTGGTGGAGGACTTATAACTAAAATTGGACACTTATAACAAAAATAAGTTCCATCATTTTTCAGTTATCATTAGTTGACCAGTGACCACTGATATTAAAAACTCGTGGTCCCTTGGAGCTCTAAAAAAATCAAGCTTCTAAGTCAACCAAGGAAAAAAAACGGCCATTTTGATACTCGCAAATAAATCAAAACCCGCACCCTAAGCCGACGTACGCACGAACGTAATAATATCGCGGCGTTTTTTTTTCGCGCACTGGATTTTCAACGCTGTTGAAAATCCAACAGTGTGTTTTTTCGACGCGCTGGGATGCACTCGCGTTGTTGTTAGATTGGATTCTCGAAGCTCGGCTCAACACAAAGAGTTGAAAATCCAGTGCGCGATAAAATCCCGCCGCGATATTTTTACGTCCGTGCGAACGTCGTCGGCTAATTGCGTAATACACTATCAAACTGAATCTGAACAATTTTGTAGTAAATTGCTAATCCATTGCTTCATAATTATGGTCGAAAAATTTGTCTGCTCGACAACGCAATTAGGCCTCTGCCTCGAATTTTGCGGGAAGCGGGGCGGCAGCGGCGGCGGCGCGGGAGCGGCAGGATTTTATGCGTAAAAACAAATGAACCGGACCTCGAAAACAGCGGCGCGGTAGCGGGGCGGGACAATGCGATACGCGCCGCGCCGCCACCGCCGCCGCCCCGCTGCCCGCGAAATTCGAGGCAGAGGCCTTAATGTTGTTGAACTGTCAAAATGAAACCGATTCCGATTGATTGATAGTGTTACGCAATTGCCCCGCGCTGTAGAGTACTTCTCGTTGACCTAGAATTGTGAAATTTATCAAGAAGCAACGTCTCACAGCACAAGTAAAGGAAAAAGTGCGAAAATCGTTGCATAAATTTTGTAGTTTTATCACATTTTTTTTTTTGTGTGATTGCAAACTTACATTGGCAGTTGGAGAATTGACCGTGACGTATATCGATGTATGCACCATTGCATACATCGATATATAGTTATAAGTACAAATCCAAACGTTTTTTTACACAAAATTTCTCTTAATGCACCAATAAATTGTTATCATCATTATATAAATATTTTATGTATCATTGCAGTAATAAACTTTTTTGTAAATTTAAATGAGCGGCTTGCCAGCACACAGATAAGCCCTGAGAGGTTTTCGTTGTATGGCTAAAACCAATTGTACATAATTAATACGTGTATTGGAAATAAATAAATAAATAAATAAATAATATACGTCACGACCTATCCCCATGAATAGGTCATGTTTTTGAACTACAATGTGTTTTGTTCTTGGGTTCAATGATAAATTCATTCCAACTACAGAACCCTTCATTGTGCGTGGTCCAACACGCACTTGGACGGTTTTTAGGGTTCCGTAGTCAACAAGGATACCTTATAGTTTCGCTTTGTCCGTCCGTCCGTCCGCCCGAAGCTTAGCTCAGAGACTCTTAGTACTAGAAAGCTATAATTAGGCATGGATATACATATTCATCACACCGGCAAATTTTTTAGAGTACCTTCTATACACGTAAAGTGGGGATGTTTTTTTTTCTCGTCTACACGGAGTGGGGTGTTGTTGGATAGGTGTTTCAAAATTATTGCGGGTTTGTGAAAACAAGTTTGCGATTTAGGGATCCATTTCTGAAATACTAAGCTGGGACTGGTCGTCTCTTAGCTGCCATGGCTTATTTTTAATTTTAATATTTAATTTAGTTGTTTTACTTTTTATCTTTTTATTACGGACGCTTATTAACGTGCACGTGTTTCTACATTGTTCTCACATGTATATTTTCAACATGAACAATGTAACCAATATTTTGTAAAAAATATTAAGATTTAAAAGAGTGTCCGTGGAGTTTCTTGCCCGTTCTTCTCCATAGGGATCTACTACGCTTTGGAATGGGCAACTAGCTTCATCTTTCTGACTGACCGACCCATTGACAATTCAAAAGTGCCTGTAATTGGTTTATTTAAAATAAATGCTTTGAGTTTGAGTTTAAAGTGCTAATTTTTGTTAGAGTCAAGTGTCCCCCCCCCCTGCCAGTTAAACGGTTAGTTTTGGATGCGGGAAAAAAATCACGATAGTAGTACCTATACATAACGAAGTTAAAAGGAAAACTATAACAGCTAAGTAGGCTTTTCAAGTTTACGAGTAGCTAATAATCAACCAACTTGTAAAATGTACTTGAAACAGTAAAACATTCGTACAAATTCCAATAAAAATTTATATAACGTTATTAGTTGTGTAAAACAGGTAGTAAATATAAGTTTATGAACCATGTAAAAATATAGGTACAAAAATAAAATCATAACATTCTTATTAATAATAATTAATTAATATTAATTAATATCTTAATTCAATTCAATTTATTTTATTGCAGATAATAAAAATCCATAATATTACATAAAAACAATATAAAAACATAAAGATGAATAAATTTAAAAAAATACAATAATTTAAAAATATTATAAAAAATAATCGAGAGTGTCAAAACATATGTAAAAGAATAATTAGGTCAAATAATAATAATAAAAAATCAATCAATCTGCCTAGCCTTTTCCCAACTATGTTGGGGTCGGCTTCCAGTCTAACCGGATGCAGCTGAATACCATTATTTTACATGGAGCGACTGCCTATCTGACCTCCACAACCCATTAACTGGGTAATACGATACCCCTTGGTAAGACTGATTGTCAGACTTTCGGGCTTCTGACGACCCGTAACGACTGTCAAAGATCCACGAATGACAGCCGGGCCCAACGGCTTAACGTGCTTTCCGAGGCACTTCAAATAATAATAATAATCACATATAATTTAAACTGTCAAATAATAATAATAATCAAAATATAATTTAATAATGATTTCAAAATTAATATTATAATGAATATAGTATAATAATATAAAAGCATTTCGACGCCTAAGTGTCCTATTATTTTGTATTTATTTTTATAGTTAGTTAGTCATTTACTTTAGTACGGTGGAACGCGGTTACTTTGATAAAAACTTTCGTCTTATGAAAAAATATATAGGTATCGATTTTCGGAATCATCAAAGTTTTTCTTATCTTAAAAATGCCCATTATTCCGGTACACCAACAAAAACCTTATTCATACACCGAATAAAATTAGTTTTTCCTTCGATCAATAATAGCACTAGATACAGGATCAGGAACAAAAATAAGTCGCTGTAGTGGCCACGTTTACACACACATAAACATTTACATTTGTTACTACGAAATATAGAAAAAAGTTTTATAATATTAACAACTTCAATTCATTATAAACCTTAACAATCAAACATAAAGTTTAATTATGATTGCAAAATATTTATATTTAAGTCCTTCTATCATCGGAGAGAGGTAAAAGCAATAAATTAAAAATGTCGCTTGAAAATAAAAAGTAATTTTTATAATAAGTACAAAAATATTTATTCTAAAATGAAACTTAAATCTTGAGCACTAAGGTTAAAAACATTTTGTTGACAATTTCGTGCTTACTCTATTTTGGAACTAGACATAGTTCTTGGTATTTACATTTCAATGCTCAGAACACAGTAAGTATTGACAGACGTAGAGTAGCAGAATAATAATATATTTTTTAGGCCATGGTTCGTTTTATATGGTAGCAAATATTTTTGACCGATTTATAAAAGTAGAAGGACTAAATTAGTACAATAGTTATTTTTTTAAGACATTGCTATTAACTGTTTGCGGGTTGGCTCATTGTAATCAACCCGTATTAAAAAATGGGTGCGTCTACTTTTGTACGCGATTTTGAAGTTATAAAAAATATTTGTATTATATCGTATACTTTTTTAGGGTTCCGTACGCAAAGGGTAAATCGGGACCCTAATACTAAGACTCCGCTGTCCGTCCGTCTGTCAACAGGCTGTATCTCATGAACCGTGATAGTTAGACAGTTAAAAATTTCACAGATGATGTATTTCTGTTGCCGCTATAACAACAAATACTAAAAAACAGAATAAAATAAATATTTAAGGGGGCTCCCATACAACAAACGTGTTTTTTTCTTGCTCGTTTTTGCTGGATATTGGTAACGGCAACAGGTAGACGCTTGAAATATTAACAATATTTTTTTTGTATTGTTTTGCCACCACTCATGCGAAGAAAATTGCGTATAACTCGTTCGGTTTTCATGCATACGTCGAACACGTCGTTTGAAGCATAACATAAACCTCCCATGTCTCTTAAATCGATTAATTTATGAATCCATAATTTTTGTTTAGCCCGTAGATCCATTTTACAGTCCTCGCAATTAATTTTCTTAACAAGGCTACTGACTACAAAACCAGAAATGTAACCTACTATTTGCGTACTTAACAATATCTGAAGTTGGATTATGATCTAGTTTTAGCTGAGTTTATATGTTAATAAGAAAGCAAGTATATCACTAGGAAATCTACAAACAAAAATAACATATAAAGTAACAATACTACTCCATGCATTTTCCTGTTCCCGAACAGTCGATATTTGAAATAAGACCACAAAAGTATTTGTGTTTTTATTTTTCGGGCCGTTTTTGAAGCGCTTATCGGGAATCTAGTACTATTATTGATCGAAGAGTTTTTCGTAAGTTTTATCAAAGTTACCCCATTTTACCATACCTAGTGTAAATAGTGTTAACTTGTATATTGTTTATAAACCACAAAAATAAATAAATTTTTACGCTCGAATAACGACGGGCGGCGGCGTGCACTACGGAACCCTATTACTGCGCGTAGTCCGACACGCGCTTGACCGGTTTTTTTTAAATTAGGTAATTTATTAGGCACGGTCAGCAACCAAAGTCGGTTAACACTGCTACTTTTTGACATCATCTAAATTAACACAAAATTATTCGATAAACTGCTTTTTTTTCGTTTAACTGTTAAGAGTTAATGTTTTTAAAATTTTAAGTACTTCTGTTCCAATTAATCTGCCTAGCCTTTTCCCAACTATGTTGGGGTCGGCTTCCAGTCTAACCGGATGCAGCTGGATACCAGTATTTAATATAGAGCGACTGCCTATCTGACCTCCACAACCCATTAACTGGGTAAAACGATACCTATCCCTTGGTAAGACTGGTTGTCAGACTTTCAGGCTTCTGACGACCCGTAACGACTTTCAAAGATCCACGAATGACAGCCGGGACCAACGGCGAGGCACGGAGGACTCTCGGTATGTAAAGATGGTCACCCATCCACGGACCGACCCCGGCAAGCGTAGCTTAACCTGATGGATCGACCCGTCCGGCTGTTATTACTTAGCCACGAGCTCCTCTTTTCCGATTTGAATTAAATATTTCGCTTAATAATTAAGATTAAAAAACTGCAATAAATGTTAATCGACTTTTGTTGCTGACTGTACCTACCACAACACCCAATCAAAACGGTTTATCGAGCAGCTAAAAACTCGCTTCGGAGCCTAAGTTGCCAGCGAAAGGTGGGAAAATTCCATCGAGCGCCATTCCACTGGATTGTATTACACGCACACACTGACAACATCTTCGACTGTGTGAGTTAGCGAATAGTGCAAGTAAAAACTGTGTTGTTTTCTTATTGCACATCAAGCTACTACAATCTGTCAAATTTCTTTAATAGATTTTCGTCTTTATCGCTAAAGCATTAGGTTCAAGGTTGATTGGGAAGATTTGACAGTTTCGGGTGGCTTGATGTGGTGTCTGTACATTTTATGTTAGAATAAAAACTTTTTTACAAAAAAATACAACCGACATCCAAAAACAACACTACAAAGTGAAAAATAACTTTAATTTCGGAAGTCGGTGTCTAGTTAAATGTATTTTCGTTTTTTGCCACCGACTTCCGAAATTAAAGTTATTTTTCACTTTGTAGTGTTGTTTTTGGAAGTCGGTTGTATTTTTTTGTAAAAAAGTTTTTATTTTTCACTTTTTAGTTGTGTACCTACCCTACACAAATTCAAATACCACTACCTGCAAAACAAACTAGAACATCATCCATATAAAAGTGGGGAAAAAATACGTATTATTGAAGCTAACTCAAAAACTACCGAAGCAAAGTTAATCAATTTTATATGGGACCAACTGTGATGTATACACTCTCGAACAAAACAAAAAAAATCCAAATCGGTCCAGCCATCTTCGAGTAATCGGGGAACATACATAAAAAATAAAAAAAAAATAAAAAAGGTTCCGACCATAGAAATATAAAAAACAGGAGAAGTGGCATGGAGGCGTGTTTGTGTCCACGCGTTATGCGCACGCTGTGCCTTTACTCGCCAAATGGCCGTTTCCGCGAACTAGTACGCTTTCGACCGTGGTCACGATAAATTATAAAAATGCCGTGTTGTTCAGTGGTTTGCTGCAAAAACCGAAGTGATAATAAAAACTTCGTATCTCACGGAATCACTTACCATATGTAAGTAAAAGTATTTTACTGTATTTATCTTTAAAATCATAAAAAACAACAAATCGTAAAATATTTCTTTCTTTTACTACGTTATTTTTGTTTTCAAATATCGTAGCGGTTGTACTATTTTTGCAGCAAATACATTGCTCCTTAACCACTGTCTTAAGTATGTCGCTAAGCGACTGGACAAGCAATGTAAAAATAACAAAACGATACTTCATTTACGCGGAGCGTCGCATAGTACAGCCGCTGTGTCTTGCGGCGAGATAGTGATGAGGTTAAGATCCACTAAAGTAGGCTATCGATAATAATGTCGATTGCCCAACGAATATTATATTGCTATTATAGTTTATTTTTCAATTTGTCAACCGTTTTAGCCCTGTTGGAACACTTGAAAAGATGACGTTTAAGTACGGTTGGAAAACCTTTGAGAATGTAAAATAATCTTTTTTACTGTTTTTGATTATTTTACCTAGTTGAGAAATGCATAACCAACGGTCGTAAAGTAAGTTTTTTTTTTTTTTTAGTTAGTTTAGTTTTTTGGAGTGTTTTTGGGTTTAAATTATCGCATCTTCGTGCTATTTCCTTACTATTTTTTGGTTTTGGTATTTTACTTCCGCTAAAGTCTTTAACTATGCACCACAAGATTCGAATGCGTTGTAGTAATCGGTATGGTTCAGATAAAATATTAGTGATTTTTGCTTAAAATAAGTCAACATATTCATGCTATTTATTTGTTATGCATGAGTATGGCATGTGTTTGTTTTAATATATTTAACTATTTCTTAACTAAGGGGTTTTTTTTAATAACAAAAGCCTATTCGCCTGTTGCCTGCTACCTGCTTACTCATCGTGAGGTTAAGAAGTATAGACCGCGCGGAACTAGTTGACCGCGCCGGTATGTGAGCGGTGGGATGGAGGAGCGGGGGCGCATTACTCAGTACGTGCGTTGCGAACCGCCGCCTCACCCCTGTCTCAGCGGTCAACTAGTTCCTAGACTATAGCTTAAGATACTTATTATGTAAATGATAAATAAGTTCTTATAGTACCTTTTTAGCTTCCCAAAAGATACAAATACAAAAAAAGAATGGATTGATGCCACAGGAAGGCCACCTAACTGGTTCCCAACAAATTATAGCACCATATGCTCAATTTACTTTAAGAAAACTCGAGCCTCTAAAGCAAACAGGCTTTTTGAATGGGCAATCCCAAAATTAAGAGTACCTACGTCAAGTACTGAACAAATACCTCCACTTTACAGGTCAGCAGTGGCGTGCACAGAGATTTCAGACAGGGTATGCACGTCTAAAATAAAATAAAAACTTGAACAAGCTGAAACTAGTACCTAAGTTTTTTTCCCGACCGTTTGTTTTACCCGACCTCACCTACCCTAACCCTAATCTTACACTGACTCTTACCGCACGGCGCCATTGACTTCGCATGATGTTTGTTTGCGACCACAACGAATATCTAAAATATTTTAATCTGAATATCCGTTAGAGGTCCAAACATTATTTTTATCTTGATTTGTAAACAAAAAGCAAGGGATAAAATACAATGTGTTTGTGTTATACACAACATGTTTGCCAGTAGGTAATAATTAGGTATGACAAAACTTTTCTATGGAAATAACGAGAGGCATTACCTTTTTTTTTGAGTTAAATAAAACCCGGGTTCACACCTTCCGTTTACAATGAATTTAACTTTTTCCTCAAAATATAACGTCGAAAAGCGGCAGATTTTAATTTATTTAACACACTTCGGCAGCACAGTATAATTTTCAATTTTTTACAAATGATTAAAATAATTAGGTACAATTTGCATGTATGGAGTGCACGCCACTGCAGGTCAGTCAGTAAACACATCATAACAGGGTTCAACAATTCCTATGGTTTCACAGCCTAAACCAACTTAACCGGATTGTTTTAATTTATCGATTCGTGTTTTTTTTTAATATACATTTTTTTTAAATTTAAAATATATAATACTTTCTGGACATATCATTTTTTATTTTATTTTCAGGACCCCAAATTTTTCTTGTACTAATAAATGGAAGTATCGATAACTTTCCGATTTAGTCAATCACTAGCGTATATGTAAAATAAATTGCTTTTTGCACAACACAATAATAGCGCCAGATGTTTTTGTGTGAGTAAGTTGTACGGTGCATGGTAAATGCACGCTGTGTGTGACGAGTTAAGGTTTATAATTGATTGTGTAGTATGTTCTGATTTATGAATTGCAAGTGTGTGCGCGACTTTGTATCTATTGCTTTTATTGAACTACATGTGTAGTAGTGGCGCGGTGGTGGGGCCAACCTAGCGACATCGGGTTCTGATACATTTTCAACTACCGGGCATATCTCCTTCTTTCATATATCTATGGTTCCGACGAATTGAGAACCTCCTCCTTTTTGAAGTCGGTTAAAAAACCACTTCAACTACGGAGATAGAATAGAATAGAATACTCTTTATTACCTATGTATACTTCCCATACAAATTACAGACATGAATGTAGAAATTTAAGTTAGAGGAGCTCGTGGCTAAGTAACAACAGCCGCACGGAACGATCCATCAGGTTAAGCTTCGCTTGCCGGAGTTTGTCCGTCGATAAGTGAGTTTACATACCGAGATTCCTCCGTGCCTCGGAAAGCACGTTAAGCCGTTGGTCCCGGTTGTCATTCGTGGATCTTTGACAGTCGTTACGGGTCGTCAGAAGCCCGATAGTTTGACAACCAGTCTTACCAAGGGGTATCGTGTTACCCAGTTACTGGGTTGTGGAGGTCAGATAGGCAGTCGCTCCATGTAAAATACTGGTATTCAGCTGCATCCGGTTAGACTGGAAGCCGACCCCAACAATCAATCTGCCTAGCCTTTTCCGAACTATGTCGGGGTCGGCTTCCAGTCTAACCGGATGCAGCTGAATACCATTATTCTACATGGAGCGACTGCCTATCTGACCACCACAATCCAGTAACTGGGTAATACGATACCCCTTGGTAAGACCAGTTGTCAGACGTTCGGGCTTCTGACGACCCGTAACGACTGTCAAAGATCCACGAATGACAGCCGGGACCAACGGTTCCGTTTCCGAGGCACGGAGAAGTCTCGGTATGTAAAGACGGTCACCCAACCACGGACCAACCCCGGCAAGCGTAGCCACGAGCTCTTCAGCCGACCCCAACGTAGTAGGGAAAAGGCTAGGCAGATGATGATGACAGCATTCCCATCAAATGATCAAGTTTGGAAATAAGATGTCAAAAGAATGGAAATGCCACTAGCACATACCAGCACTACAAAGTGGATGATTGCGATATTAGTGTAATTCAAAAGAACTTATCGAAGCGTGGTTATTAATCTGTGGCGGTGTTTAGCTTGGTGCGTAAGTGAAATTGCGTTATGGATGTCTAGTTTGACGCGCGAGATACTCGTAGAAGACTCACGCGTGCATCAGAACCTAAACGCGATTCGTTTAAATGAAGATTTATGATAAAATGCTATACTTAAATAAATTTTTAGCTTAGTAAATTCTTAACATATTTAAATACCTTTGATTTAAAACAAATTTTACTTCACAATAAAGAACGTATAATCGTATAAAACCGAAAATAAACGGTGCCACTTAGGATTTTTTTCAATCAATCTGCCTAGCCTTTTCACAACTATGTTGGGGTCGGCTTCCAGTCTAACCGGATGCAGCTGAATATCGTTATTTTACATGGAGCGACTGCCTATCTGACCTCCACAACCCAGTAACTGGGTAATACGATACCCCTTGGTAAGACTGGTTGTCAGACTGTCGGGCTTCTGACGACCCGTAACGACTGTCAAAGATCTACGAATGACAGCCGGGACCAACGGCTTAGCGCGCTTTCCGAGGCACTGAGGAGTCTCGATATGTTAAAGATGGTCACCCGTCCACTGACCGACCCCGGCAAGCGTAGCTTAACCTGGTGGATCGACCCGTGCGGCTGTTATTACTTAGCCACGAGCTCCTACTTAGGAATTTTTTTATCGGATAAAATTTAGTAATTAATCATGTTTCGGTTTTACTACAGCAGTAGACAATATAGTTATTATACACGTATGGAAAATCCAAA
This sequence comes from Cosmia pyralina, assembly GCA_946251885.1. Classification (NCBI taxonomy): domain Eukaryota; kingdom Metazoa; phylum Arthropoda; class Insecta; order Lepidoptera; family Noctuidae; genus Cosmia; species Cosmia pyralina. Next base: position 10,177,371 of record OX276368.1, on the reverse strand, counting down.
TGATTCAACCATAAGTACTTTAAATACATTTTTTAAAACACAAAATTTATCGATGTATTTATACTAAATGCTTTGAGTTTGAGTTTTCAAATTGTGTGTCTACCTAAATTAATAGTTACGGAAATTTTCATTTAACGAGAAAACCACGAGGATATTCAATTTATTCATTCATTTCAATGAATATGGATTTCATTATTAATCGACATTGCACGAATACCTATTTTTTATTTTAGTCACCCATTCAAATGTCTTTGTTTCATGTAAAACAAAGTGTTTATTTTGTTTCTGACACCGGAGTAGATATACAACAGAGACTCAATATCAATCTGCCTAGCCTTTTCCAAACCATGTTAGGGCCGGCTTCTAATCTAACCGGATGAATACCAGTATTTTACATGGAGCAACCTCTACCTTAAGGCAAGACTGGTTGTGACTTTTGGGCTTCAGCACCCTAATTGCGTAATGCATTATCGATCGCGAACAAAGTGCTTATCCATTGCTTCATATGATCGAAAAATTTGTCTGCTCGACAACGTAAATAACGCAATGAATGTTGTTGAACTGTCAATATCAAACCAACTCCGATTGATAATTTGTTACGCAATTAGGGTGCTGATGACCCGTAACGACTATCAAAGATCTACGAATAGCAGCCAGGTCAGAGGAAATGCGGGCGGTGAGACTTTTGAAAATTAGGTAGGTACTTGAAGAAACTATTGCTGTCGCTCTGCGAATACTCCGCCCTCAAATTCGTGCGATAAGGACAACTATAGATCCGACTGAATAGCCTGTGTAAAAAGTCATATTTCCAGGTTTGGCTCTCGCTTTCCTCCTTCAATATTGGACCAATTTAAAACATATTTCATAAACTGAATAAGAAGGATATATACTATGCCCCTGTTTTTCTTTTTTCGTTAATAGTTGTCAAATTTGTACACTAGGCCTCTGTTGACAGCGGTCTGAATAGGCAATTTTGAGCATTTTTTTTAGGGTTCTAGTTCTTATAACAATAATGTATCATCAAAAAGGAAAACATAGGGACATACAAGTAACTAATATTTATATTTCTGTAAAAAAATCATTGCTTTATGGTCATTATTAACCAGAAAGAAAACTGGCGATAGCGTTTCTATGGAGAAAACAGCACCCGCATTTCCTCTTAAGGTTCAGGGTAAGGCACACATATCATCTCGGAAAGGGATCGTCAACATATCAACTCGAGCCGTGCAGTATTCTTCGTATGAAACTACTGCAACGCACACTAATTGGAATCGTAACGTAATCACCTCGCCTCGGGACACGGTGGAGGCGAAAGGCGATACGGTGACGATCCCTTTCCGAGTTGATGTGTGTACCTTTGACTTTTAAGGTCGTCGGTTATCTTCCGGAGGGCACCGTCTCACGCGTCCCACGCTAGGCTAAGCTTGCCGATACGCGGTCTCCATTGGACTCGTTTGCTCCAAGCAAGATTTGATTACTTGTTATAAATCTAGTATACAGGGTCAAATTAAATTAGCTAGCGAAACTACGCAGACTTGATATGTATCGACATCTAAACACGAAGAAAATAAGAATAAAAAAGATTTTATTAAAGGTAGCGATAATAATACTAGCAGCGTAACGTTGGTCTTTTAATTTCCACAGAAAAGTAATCACAAAATATGGCTGGCATGGCTTTATATTAACACGGTCCCCCCTTTGGCTTTGGCTGGTGGCTGTGGCGGAGAGGGGCGTGTCAATATGGCGGCTTGGCGGCATGGCTGACAGGAAGGCATGGTGGCTGACGTCACGTCCGTTACAATTTGTTGATTTTTTTGGGGTCAATGACCACTGGTAGTGTGAGTTGATAAAATCTATTTTGTCGTGTTGAGATATCGATACTGAACACGTCTGTGAAGTTTAGAAAGAAAGAGCACCCGCATTTTTACGGAGGGGTCTCTTGATATGTGATAGATGGTCTTGGTCCCCATCCACGAGCAATTGTTAAGTATAATAATAATTATATTCTCATTTCACTTTTTTGTGTTCGCACTTAACGCACACAGGGATAGCCAAGTCAACGCATTTAAAGTGCAGTCTCTGTGACATTATCTACTCTGTGGTTGTGTTTATTACCCAGTTAGTCAATCGGTACCTACATTACCGACTATTTTCTGCGCATTTAGTCACAATTTATAATTAGGTCACTATGTTAAATTCTATAGCTAGAGGAACTCTTTGTGACGTAATAAATAACTGTTTGGGGAATTCAGTAGGTATTAATAACCATAATCACCAGTCCTATTGTTAAGCTTGGTGATCAGTGAACATTATGGTAAGTACTACATAATAGGAGGGCTCGTGGTTAAATAATAACAGCCGCTCAGGTCGATCTTCAAGGGTAAGTGACCATCCATTATACCGAGACTCCTCCGCTCCGTCAGTTATTATATTACTGTGCCTCCGTGCCTCGGATTTTTGGGAACAATTTATTGGGATGCCTATGTCCACTGTCCAGCACTGGACAAGAATGATCAGGAACACATTGAAGCCTTAAAAATTACAAAAAAAAAATTAACCCCAAATTTATTTGTCGTAACCCGGAAATCGAACCCGGAACCCCAAATCTAGTTAAAAATAAACTTATAACCTTAAAATGTACTATTACAATACCATATTGTAAAAAGGTAGGTAGGTACTTACTTACATAGATAATAATTATAATAGCTATTGAATATTCAACAATTGTTCAATGCATACCTACGAAACGAAATACTTACCTAACGAGGAATAAATACGCATCAACATAACAGTTTTGAAACCATAATAGATTATGTATGTATGCACATAGCGCGTTAGCACTGAAATCTAACTACAAACGCCCTATATAGGTACCTACGTACCTATCTGCCCATAATGACTGTTCAAAAATATAAAAATGAATTTTTAGATTATTGATTCCGAGAGCCCAGTCACTGGCTATACAATTTTTATATAAGTGTAATACAAAAACACACACAGACGCTCTTCATCCGTGCGCCAACTACACATACGGGAAGTCACACACACTGACACAATTTTACATAGAAAAACAGCCGTTCTCCTCTCTAGCCTACCTATATGTATTATAGAAAAAAAAACTTCAAAATAGTACGGCTTCACTCACTTTCACATTATATCACACCAATTTCAAACTATAATGTATGAACAGCCCACGCCATAAAGATTAGTTTTGTTTGTATCAATATATATTCCGTCTCTTTTACTCAACCGAACGCTTTCGAGTTTTCCGTTCATGATCCAACTCAAAATACGCCAAAAATGACGTCGAGCCAATGTTGTTTCGAAAACACAGTGTCTCGCGTTTCTTTCTACGGATACCGCGCGCCCGCTCGCCGTTTATTATTTGGAATTTTCCAATCCACTGATTACTACTCGTCGTAAGTTTTACAAACAAATTCGAGTCCGTTTCGTATTTTTCGCGATTAGCGGCAATGTAGGAAAGTCGTAAGTGGCGACGACGATAAGGTCGATTTTCGTGCGCACTCAACGCCTACCCAGCCGAATTGAAACGACTTGCCGGGAGCCCTTGGGCCGTGGATACGAACGCGCCGCTGAAATAATTCGTATTGTACATAGAAAATTCTGACAGCTCGGAACCGTCACAAGAAAATAATGTCGTTTTTATTACATTTTTTGATAAATTATTATTCTAGTTTCGGTTCGGCGGCGTTCCAACGGCCTTATCGATTTTCCTATTTAGCGCGCTATCGTATTTTATACATTTTCGAAAGGTCCGCGGCGCGTCTATGCGCTTTCGAAAAATATTTTACAAGTATTTTCTCGGCGGCGAACGGACGTCGAGTGCGGTGCCGTAAATTGGTAATAATTCCGTTGATTACAGAGTAATATAGTGTCCGAATATGGGTTAGTGGTGAGGAACACGGACACTGCGAGCGTTGACTTCTGTGATACGATCCTATGAAAAATGTTTGTGTAGTGCAAGTTTTTAGTGCATAGTTGAATGATAGTTGTGTCTGGTGCATTCCGATTGTGAAAGTGCACGGCTAGTGTTATTGTGCGTTGGATGCTGCAGCTGTGGCCACGGACCTAGGCGCACCTTGCTCACCTGAACGGCCACTAGTGTAAGTACAAGGAACCTTTCTAGAATGACCTCGTAGGGCTATAGACACGTTTTAAAAGTTCACCAACGATAGCTATGTACTTACGTACAGTTGACACTGTTGCACCAAGGAGTTCCTGTTTATCTGTGTCTAACATAACCTTAGCACTGCCACCATACAGCTGTAAACAATACCATGAAACAAGTGATCATACTGCTTTATTTAAAGCAAATAATATTTGAAAATAGAATCAACATTGAAATAATCAACCAGGCTGATATCCAAGCCAAAAAGTTAAGCTAAAAATTCATTAAAAATAAACCAATAAATTTTATTTTGCTTCTGTGTGTGTAGGTAAGTAGTTAATTTTAAAATTAGAATTTTAAAGGTCATAGAGGAAGTTAAAAATGCTAATAAAAACTTTGAATCACAAGTTACAGTTTTATGCTAAAAATAACATCAGCCTACACAGAATTTTAGAAAAAATATCACAACCATATTTTTATGTTAATTCTGACATTTTAGTTTTGAAACTAATCTCAGAGCTATCTACAAAATTATAAATTTAGGATACCAAAATTGTTGATTTAGAAATAAAAAAAATTTAGGGGTTAAGTATATTATAGCCATATTGTTTAGTACCTACTTAAAATTTAGATTTACTTACCTATGGATAAATAAATATCAAACTAATGACTTTAACTGGATCTACCTTGGTTATCAAAAAATAAACTGATTAATTTAACTGAATTTCCAAAAAAATAGGAACTAACTGATGACAAGGCAGCAAGGTCCCTGACCCTAGCCTGTTCCACAAAGAACAAAAAAAAAAAAAAAAATTAGAGTATGGGGCAGACAGACCTTTGCCCAGTAGTGGGATCGTAAAAAAAAAAACATTGGTAGGTTAAAACATAAATTATTTTTCTTATCATCAAAGTAATTAAAATTATTTTATCAATATCCAATTACCTACTTATTCTATTTTCTAGAATATTTTTGTAATGTCAATTTATGTTAACACAAATCATCCATCCATTCACAAATTAAAATTTTAATTCAAAAGAATTCAACTTAAAAAACAGTAATGGTTAAAATATTAAAAATAAAGCTAAAGGTTATTAAAAAGACATTTCACTAGAATAATAAGCTTAGGTAGATAATTTCTTACCCAATTTCATTACAAAGTTATAAATAACACTATCAACTTTCTGAAGATTACATAAAAATGTATACAATAATTTTATAAAACAGATTTTTTATAAGCTTACATACAATTTAATTCCTTGTGACATGTACATATTTAAGTTTAAAAATTCTTGCATAAGTAGACACTACACATTTAATAAAAGTATTATGTAAAATAGTTAAATAAATAAATATTTACATTGCTAAGTAATAGTTGAGTACCTACCTAACCACTTACTCGTATATACTTAAATATCTTACAAGTACATAGTTACCTAGTTAGCCTTGTATTTAAAAAAAAATTTTTTCATTACATTTTCTTATTAAAAGTTACAAGGTAAGCAGGAAGACATTGGATTTGAAAAAAAAAAATGTATAATCAATCAGGTGGTAGTACACATTCCAATACACATTATAAATGTAATACATTTTTAGAAATAATTAATGTAAGGAGATAATTCACTGTCCATACATTTTTGGGCTAAATGTGAAAGCCAAAGCAAAAAGAAAGCAATTTTCCGAAAGAATACTTTTTCATTTATTTTTTTATTTTACTATTATTCTTTTTAAAGAATACTGAAAATATTATTTTTCGAACTCGTTGTACAGCGCAGGGAATGGACCTATAGAAATTTGGTCCCTTAGTGAAAAGTGAAGAAAAAAACATGTTCTAACGGAATATAACTTTTTTTTTTGTTTGGCCGGCACTTCCACATATTTAGCCAAAAAATGAATGATCTCCTTTAATAACAGGGCTTTCAACCATCATGACATTCTTAGTAGCTACTACGCTTCACTATAATCTACTACGCTTTGGAAAGGGCAACTAGCTTCATCTTTCTGACTGACCGACCCATTGACAATTCAAAAGTGCCTGTAATTGGTTTATTTGCAATAAATGCTTTGAGTTTTGAGTTTTTTTTGAGTTTTTGAGTAGCAACTTGGAATCTGGTGCCCAGGTGGAACTCGACTTGTTTCCACTCCACGTGACTCAACTGCGAGAGAATAACTTAATAAATTACATACGACTTAAAACATAACTAGCAAAATGTGGGTACACCTCTGCCCAATCCTTCGGGGAAATAAGGTGTGATGGTATGATGTACAACAACAACAAACTCTTTTCCCGGAGCAGGACCAATAGATTACAATATTATACTTTGAATAAAGACTTCTTTCTAACATAACTCTTTAGTATGACAACCAGTGTTGCCAAGGGGTATTGTGATACCCAGTAATGGGTTGTAGAGGTGAGAAGGGCAGTTGTTCCATGTAACATACATACTGGTATTCAGCTGCATCCGATTAGACTGGAAGCCAAACATAGTAGGAAATAGGCTAAGCCGCTAGGCAGATGATGATGGCTTATTGGTCATCTTTTTCTAATATCTTTGGATCCTAATCAAGACATCTTCTAAGAAAATACTTTAACTATGATGCAATTTCTGAACCTTTGAACCAGCGGGATGTTAGTCAAACGCAAGCCCGGAATAGAGGAATTGTGATGAATAAAGTTTTATTGTTACATATTAAATTCTTTATTTCGGACTGCACACAATCAATATAGTATTAGTAACAATGATTTGACTTAAAAACTATATTAGCAAACTTTAAAAAAAAATTGACACATGTCCCCGTACCCAGTGCCGTATAAAGGGATTGTCCACTTTGTCTAATAGTGTTTTAAGGATGCTGTTGGAGCTTCCGCGCAACCAACCCATTACTGACGCAGTTCTCTTCCTCATAATGTCATGAATATCGTCAACATGGGTATGGTTTATGAAACTGTTACATAGATTTAGAAGTTTTTCACTGAAAACATGGCCTAATAGTAATAACTTATTTGACGACATTTTTCGAATGGAGAAAATGAATGAATTAACATGGGTTAGTAAGTATAATACTCCATTTACAATAAGATTAGACAATTAAACAAACCTTTTTACCCGACTGTGGCGGTGCCCAAAAGGAGGGTTATGTGTTTGACACGTATGTATGTAAGTATGTATGTACATGTATGTATGTCCGTTTCTTTGTCCCTCGTAACTGCTAAACGGATGAACGGATTTGGATAAATTATACGTCTTTAGATTTGTCTTGGTAGCGCGAGTGTCACTGGCTACATTAAAATAAAAAACAAATTAAAATGGCGGATTTGGGATGGCATATTGTGGAGATCAAATTTTTTTTTTCTTCTAATATCACCGAGTGGGTTATCAAAATGAAGGGTTTTAAAAGGTGATTACAAAAATATATGCAACTTATATGGATAAAAGTAATTTTATTCAAAGTGACAAATCGTAAAAACACGCAAAAAAAAAGTCTTGGCTATTTTTGTGCACTTGATCCAAAAAAATTACTCTCATGACCAAAACATCTTGCTAGAACTAAATCGTCTGCGAAATCTTTCACATTTGTAAACTAAAAAGCTGGAAATAAAAAAAAGTAATTAAAAAAACTAAAAAACCCGACTGCGGTAAAAAACTGAAAAGCTAAAAAGAAGCCCATTTTAAATTAAATAAAAGTTGGAAGCAGGCGGGACCCATTCCATTTTTTTATATTTTCTAACTCAAATGGGTCCCGCCTGCTTCCAACTTTTATTTAATTTAAAATGGGCTTGTTTTTAGCTTTTCAGTTTTTTACCGCAGTCGGGTTTTTTAGTTTTTTTAATTACTTTTTTTTATTTACTGTTTGTTCAACCGATTTTGACTTCTATTCCGTAGGCTTAAGGATGGCATTACATGCAAAAAAGTGGTTACAATACCAACTGTTTACTGCAGCTGCCATTTGTCATGCCACCAATGCAATAGAAGTCAAAATCGGTTGAATGGACTGTAAAAAAGGTTTGTTTATAATCTTATTGTAAATGGAGTATAGTGCACTTTTAAAGTACGTCTACCTACTTGGATGCAGGAACTTTCTAAAATCCTTTTGACTGTATTACGTATAGCTGTTTATAATTTAGTATAATAATTAATCCATTGTCCATTCATCTCTTGTCGAAATTCATGTTAAATAATTTAAATCGGCTTCAAATTATAACATCTCTCTTTTTTTTTCAATAAAGACCCTAATAACTTCCCAATGCTGGGCAAAATGATCTTACCATTTTGCCCAGCATGGACCACAGGTTTCCTTCACCGTTTTGAGAACAGTGGGGATGAAATAAATTACACAAAGTAAAGCGCCTGTCTGGGTTCGAATTTACGACCTACAATTTCGTAAGTTAGAGGAGCTCGTGGCTAAGTAATAACGGCCGCACGGGTCGATCCATCAGGTTAAGCTACGCTTGCCGTGGTTGGTCCGTGGACGGGTGATCTTTACATACCGAGACTCCTGCGTGCCTCGGAAAGCACGTTAAGCAGTTGGTCCCGGCTGTCATTCGTGGATCTTTGACAGTCGTTACGGGTCGTCAGAAGCCCGAAAGTCTGACAACCAGTCTTACCAAGGGGTATCGTATTACCCAGTTACTGGGTTGTGGAGGTCAGATAGGCAGTCGCTCCATATAAAATACTGGTATTCAGTTGCATCCGGTTAGACTGGAAGCCGAGCCCAACATAGTTGGGAAAAGGCTAGGCAGATTGATTGAATTTCGTAAGTCGGGGCCGGTTGGGCCGCCACTGCTCTTGACTTGTACAGGACGTCGGAGTCAGTTTCATACATCAACGGTTTGAGTCGGTAAAAACATATATTCATCATAAGATTTCTGGGGAAAACTGCGCCAAGTCTTGCGAGAATGACATTGCGCTCGTGTGCTCTTGACCTCGATTATCCGGTGTCAAAATGTTTATAATACGATGAAAAGAACACATCCAGAGCTCCAGAAGATGATCTTTTGAAGATCGGTCCAGGTAACTTATCAAATAACTATAGCTACGGTTTTCTAGAAGAGTGGTTCGTGGTGGTTTGGTTGGTGGTGGTGGTTGGAATGAAAATTTTACATTTTCATCAGTATTTGACATTAAGGTAGCCGCCGCGGTTCTCCGCTTTCTTAAGAAATTAAGACGCAGATATATGCCAATTGCCTTGAGTGGTTGAGTGGTTAGTGGTTAGCTTGCGTGTTCTGTGCTGAGCTCACGCAACGGGTCGTACGTCCACCCAGTAATAGGACTCGTCCATCAAGGAGCGCTGTCCCAAATTAGACGCATTATTAATTTATTATATATAAAACTAAAGGTATTATTTTATAACACGTATACTAAAAGATAAATAAATAAATTATCTTTAAAATGGTGAAGGTTTCATAAAAATACGCTTGATAGTTTTTGCGTGATTCTCAGTTTTTTATACGCGTTAAACATTAAATCTAAAATATCCACATAATACTAAACAAAACTTAATTAAAATATACAAGCTAACTCTAAATTATATATACTATGTGCAAGTAATATGAAAATCAATCAATCTGCCTAGCCTTTCCCAACTCATAATTCTTAATTCTTTATTGACATAGGTAATGGTTACATAAACTTGTTTTGATGCCTCTGACTCCTGAACTAGGTGTACCTGTATGTCAGGAGTCAGCGCACTCTCCCATTTTATTTGGCTTATATACTAATGTCAACATAGGAATAGACAAACAGATGTGCTACAAAATACAATTTTAAAAGACTATGTTGGGGTCGGCTATGTACAAGTAATATAATAATAAAAAAAAGGGAAAGAGCTCATAGGGCATCAAAAAAATCGTCCGCATCGCTGTCAGTGGGAAAAGCGCCCAAAAGGCTGGATGGCAATGCTAATTCTTTGAGCTAAAAATAGGCCAGCCCTCTGGTCCCGTGTGGAGTCGACCAACCGCTTGGCGATGTCCCGAAATACTCGATGAGCACTCAGACCCCAAGGCCCTAGTATTTCAACCCCAAACATTTTAAGTTATTAAGAAAATACTCTAACAAGGTGTTATTTTTTTCAAATCATTAACACTAGGTACTCGTTTAAACGTGATCTTTTAAAATCATTGAAGGTCGGTTATAATCGTAATCGTCGCCATAAATGAACTTTTCAAAATGACGCTTAAAATGATTTCAAAACCGAAACTGTACGAGACAAACCTAACGTAACTTCCCTTTTCCTCATTCGAATTCTACGAAATTCGTTTAAAAACACGACTTCAAATTGCTTTTACTAAAGTAATAACCAGATTGGTAAGTAAACAAGTAAATCACTTTAAATTTTGGACGCTATTAATAATGCTTTAGGAAGAAGATTCTAGAAAGTAGATCCACGTAGGAAGAGTGTCCATGGAGTTTCTTGTCCGTTCTTCTCCATAGGAAGCTAAGTACTACGCTTTGGAATGGGCAGCTAGCTTCATTTTTCTGACTGATCAAGCTCTTGACAGTTCAAAAGTGCCTGTAATTGGTTTAATTCAAATAAATGCATTGAGTTTGAGTTTAATTAAGCATCTTTGAAGCAAATTGCTAAGCTATTGCAGTATTGCGTTGTTGAGCAGACGTTCGGAAAACGTCTGCTCAACAACGTAAATAACACAATGAATGTTGTTTAACTGTTCAAAATGAAACCAACTCCGATTGATAATGTGTTACGCAATTACAGAATGGGTTCAGATTTGACAGAAATATGAATGAAAAATGAAGTAATCCTATCAATCTCCCTAGCCTTTACCCAACTATGTTGGGGTCGGCTTGTAGTAACTGGGTAATATCAAACCCCTTGGTAAGACTGGTTGTCAGACTTTCGGGCTTCTGACGACCCGTAATGACTATCAAAGATCCACGAATAACAGCCGGGACCAACGGCTTAACGTGCTTCCCGAGGCACGGAGGAGTTTCGTTATGTAAAGATAGTCACCCATCCACGTACCAATCCCAGCAAGATTGACCCATGCGGCTGTTATTACTTAGCCAAGAGCTCCTCGAAATAATCCGTCAAATTGAAAACCTATAAGACCAGTCAAAAATATACTTGTTTACAATTTTTTCCCATCGTGTGGTTTCCTGAGACGAATGGGTATTCCCGTATTCCCCAGAGATCCAAGACGAGGTGTATCAAGGTCAGGATGAGTTTCCTTATGGTAATATTGTCGAATAAATAGCTATTTTCAATTTTATTCTAAAAAATCTCATAAATTTGGCTTAATTGTAATTCTATCAAGGTTAAATTTGAGGCCCCTCCGAGCTCAAAATTGGAGCGGTTGCAAAACCGCCATCGAATTTCACGAGAATTTGAAACTAATCCACCAGTGTCGCAATCAAATACTTAATTAAAACATCCTACCACATAAGGAAGTCAAAAAACAGGGCTCTGCATGTAACCTGACCTTTAAACTGTTGTGTAAACAGAACTGCATTCTGAGAACAATGTGGGGAAGACAGAGATAGTGAGATGTGATTTTCGGGTAGTCGGACAAAGATGGTGATAGTAGAAATATGCATGGCGTTGGTACTTGTCGTTTATGATAGTCTTGTTTTAATTCAGTACGATATTTCTGTTGCTAAGCGTGTTGATGTCAATCTGCCTGGCCTTTTCCCAACTATGTTGGGGTCGGCTTCCAGTCTAACCGGATGCAGCTGAATACCAGTATTTTACATGTACCCCTTGGTAAGACTGGTTGTCAGACTTTCGGGCATCTGACGACCCGTAACGACTGTCAAAGATCCACGAATGACAGCCGGGACTTTCCGAGGCACGGAGGAGTCTCGGTATGTGAAGATGGTCACCCATCCACGGACCAACCCCAGCAAGCGTAGCTTAACCTGATGGATGGACTCGTGCGGTTGTTATTACTTAGCCAGAAGCTCCTCTAATATCTAAAGTACCTACCTATGCCTGTCCTCATAATGTTCCCACTGCTGGGACACAGGCCTACTCTCTGTGAGAGGAGTGGGCCGTAATCCAACACGCGGGTCCAGTGCGGGTTGGTGGACGTCACATGTCTTCGAATTTTTGGTTCTAGGACATGCCGGTTTCCTCACGACGTTTTCCTTCCTTCACCGTTTTGAGAGCAGTGGCGATGAAACCTGTCCTATAAGGGCTTAATTTTTTTTATACCAAACATTAATCGATTAATCAGAGAGAGGCTAAGTAATAACAGCCGCACGGGTCGATCCATCAGGTTACGCTACGCTTGCTGGGGTTGGTCCGTGGATGGGTGACCATCTTTACATACCTAGACTCCTCCATGCCTCGGAAAGCACGTTAAGCCGTTGATCCCGGCTGTCATTCGTGAATCTTTGACAGTCGTTACGGGTCGTCAGAAGCCCGAAAGTCTGACAACCAGTTTTACCAAGGGGTATCGTATGTGACCAGTTACTGGGTTGTGGAGGTCAGATAGGCAGTCGCTTCATGTAAAATACTGGTATTCAGCTGCATTCGGTTAGACTGGAAGCCGACCCCAACATAATTTGGAAAAGGCTAGGCAGATTGATTAATCGGTTAATCAGTTTAGAGACGTGAATGGCACAAATCGCGAACATACAGACACTGGTGCCGATTTTCTTGTGAACGCACTATACTAAAATTAGAGAATCCCTATCTTTTACTAACAGGCAGCGCGAGAAAAGGACAGCTATAGCTATGAACTAAGTTAGAGATGTCAAACTAGTTCACGCCTTGCGCTTCACCGTGTTTTTTAGTCGACATGTTTTTACGTGTCGTCTAAATGTCTATGGAAAAATTAGTTGTAACTAATTTGACAGCTCTAATTTGCTTCCGTCCCTTTCTTGTCATAATAGAGAGAAAAAGTTAGCAATAGCCTAAATTAAGTTTAGTTTGTGCACAACAGAATCGGCACCAATGGCATTTTTAAATCTTGTAATGGATTGTCATTGCTGTGTCAGCGACTTCGCCCGCGTGGAAAGTTTTGAGTTGTCAAGAATGAAACGTACGTAGGTAGCTAACATCGAGAATACAGGGTCAAATTAAATTAACTAGCGAAACTCCGCAAACGTGATTGGTACTCATTGAAGATTTGATGATTTTTTTGGGGTCAATGACCGCTGGCAGTGTTGTTACTTGAAGTATGTTAATATCTATAATCTGTTTTATTTGTGTTTAGATATCGTTAATCATCACGTCTGTGAAGTTTACACACTAAAAAAATATTTTTAGGGTTTCGTGCCCGAAGGGTGCCAATGCCAAGAGGAGCTCGTGGATAAGTAATAACAGCCGCTCGGGTCGATCCATCAGGTTAAGCTACGCTTGCCGGGGTCGATCCGTGGATGGGTGACCATCTTTACATACCGAGACTCCTCCGTGCCTTAGAAAGTCCTGGCTGTCATTTGTGGATCTTTGACAGTCGTTACGGGTCGTCAGAAGCCCGAAAGTCTGACAACCAGCCTTACCAAGGGATATCGTATTACCAAGTTAATGGGTTGTGGAGGCCAGATAGGCAGTCGCTCCATGTAAAATACTGGTATTTAGCTGCATCCGGTTAGGCTGGAAGCCGATCCCAACATAATTGGGAAAAGGCTAATCATAATCATAATCATTTATTTGTCAGAACATGGTCGGTATGTATATTACATGGTCTTATGTTAACATAATTATATTGTCTCAACACATTCTACCACATGGGCGTACAAATGTCAAACCGAAAAGAAAAAAGAAAGATTATAATAAATTAAGTTCAAATTCAAATAAGGATGTCATATTAAAAATTAAATAATATAAATAGTAGGTAATTGAATTAAATTAATATGTCAGTGTCATTTATGTCGTCATTCAAATTATAATAGCATTTATTACATAAAAATTCTTTAAATTGCTTCTTAAAACTAGCCAAATCTAATTCTCTAATTGATTTATTAATTTTATTATAAATTTGCGGGGCTCTGCAGAATATGCTTTTCCGCATGAGAGCTGTCTTGGCTCTTCGACCGCGTAGCATGTCGTTACGCCTGTTACCTTGTACAGTATCAGACAGGCAAGAAAACAAATTTGGATTTAATCTCACAAATAGGGCAGTTTCATATATATACAAAGCTGGTAGTGTAAGAATTTTGTGCTTTCTGAAATATGGTACACAGCTATCCGTAACCCTAAGCCCGAACATAGATCTTATGCAGCGCTTTTGCGCTTTAAACGCAGTTTCCCTATTTGAAGAGTTACCCCAAAATATGATACCGTATCTTAACACAGATGCAACAAGACCATGATAGGCTGTAAGTAGTGCATCAGTGTTAACGGTTGGAGCAAGTTTAAATAGGGCATAGGATGAGCAACTTATTTTCTTGCATAATGTTTCAATATGATTCTTCCAGTTAAGCTGTCTATCTACTATAAGACCTAGGAATGTAGCGCTGTCCAGCTATCTAATATCTGCTAGGCAGATTGTACCCGAAGGATGCCCATTGCTATAAAAAAAATCAATTTTCTACTTTCGGAAGTCGGTAGCAAAAAAATCTAAAATAAAGATCCTAATACACCAATTTCCGAAATGAAAGTTATATTTACGCTGGTCTATTCTATTGTATGAATTGTCGCAAGTCGGTGAGAACGGCGCGATCGTAGTAAAGTTTGTGTGTCAATTTCTAGGATATTTTGTGGTGTGTAATTGTAGTATGAGTGTATCTTTGACATATCTTGGAACCCTGGAGGCCTTCCAAACTTACTAAGCTAAAAAATTATTTAAGTATAGCATTTTGTCATAAATCTACATTTAAACGAAGCGCGTTTGAATTCCGGTGCGCGTGAGTCTTCTCTATCTCGCTCGTCAAACTAGACAGCCATAACGCCATTTCACTTATTACACACCGAGCTAAACCACGCTACGATGTAGGGCCTTACCTTTGCAATTGAAATGCAATAAATTATTTTCACTCGAATGCATCATTTAATTACGGTGATTAGCTAACGTCTGCTATCTATACTATTTATATATTTCCAATTAATCGTTGTAAGCAGTCTTGTTAATTACAATATTGTTATTCCATTTAAAATAACTTTAGACATTTAAACAAACCTTTTTTACAGTCCGTTCAACCGATTTTGACTTCTATGGCTTAGGGTTAAGGATGCAATTAAAGGCAAAAAAGTAGTTACAATACCAACTGTTTACTGCAGCTGCCATTTGTCATGCCACCAACGCAATAGAAGTCAAAATCGGTCGAACGGACTGTAAAGAAGGTTTTTTTTAAATGTCTAATATTATTGTAAATGGAGTATAATCAAATGGTAATTACTTTAATAATTAGTGTCCATTTAGAATACCTAACTGTCAACATGTTTTGATACAACTTTTTGGTTTCTACTGCCTCGTTGGTCTAGTGGTCGCAAGCGCTACTGCTGAGCATGAGGTCCTGAGTTCGATTCCCGGGTCGGGCAGTGTTATTTGGGTTTTTACAACTGGATTTTCTCTGTAGCAGCCCGGTGATTGGATTTGTGCCCAGTTGAGGGCAGTAGGCTCGTGGCTTAGTAATAACAGCCGCACGGGTCGATCCATCAGGTTAAGCTACGCTTGTCGGTGTTGTTCGTGGATGAGTGACCATCTTTACATACCGAGACTTCTCCGTGCCTCGGAAAGCACGTTAAGCCGTTGGTCCCGCCTGTCATTCGTGGATCTTTGACAATGACAACCAGTCTTACCAAGGGGTATCGTATTACCCAGTAACTGGGTCGTGGAGATAGGCAGTCGCTCCATGTAAAATATTGGTATTCAGCTGCATCCGGTTAGACTGGAAGCATTTTTGATTGATGGCAATAGGCGCGCCCCCTATTACATGGGACTTAAACATAGCTGGCGAAATGTGTGTGTACTGTAGGTACACTTCTGCCCAACCCTTCGAGTATTACAGGCGTGATGTTATGTGTTATGTAAAGCTACGGAAAAGCTTGTCCATCAATCTGCCTAGCCTTTTCCCAACTATGTTGGGGTCGGCTTCCAGTCTAACCGGATGCAGCTGAATATCAGTATTTTACATGGAGCGACTGCCTATCTGACCTCCACAACCCATTAACTGGGTAATACGATACCCCTTGGTAAGACTGGTTGTCAGACTTTCGGGCTTCTGACGACCCGTAACGACTGTCAAAGATCCACGAATGACAGCCGGGACCAACGGCTTAACGTGCTTTCCGAGGCACGGAGGAGTCTCGGTATGTAAAGATGGTCACCCATCCACGGACCATCCCCGGCAAGCGTAGCTTAACCTGATGGATCGACCCGTGCGGCTGTTATTACTTAGCCACAAGATCCTCAGGAAAAGCTTGTCTAATACTGTTGAAATTTATTGTAGAAATACGAAACGCTTTGAAAGCTATTGCCACTTTTTTAGGCGTTCTGGACCCTAGAATCTATGATAAGACGCTCCGTTGCATCTTTCCTTTAGCCTGCTATAAAATACTCTCAAAAATATAGCAAAAAACTAGCTTCAGCCCGCGACTCCGTTCGCGTGAAGTTTCTCGTTTGAACAAGGATAATGTAGCTTTCCATTAGCGAAAAAATTTTCAGAATCGGTTCAGTAGTTCCGAAGATTAGCTCCTACTTTTACAAACTCACACATTTTATCTCTTTATAATTGGTCCTTGTCTTTAACCTATGAAATTGCCGATTTTTGATACCGGCTAGTGTGAAGATCAATATCTTTCATTCTATTTAGAATTCCAAATTCAAATTAATTTTATAATATAGCATGATCTTTAAAAAAAATCTGTTATTCATTTGTTTTCCCGTCGTTCGATTTTTCTTTTATAACGATGTTTCTGTAACCATGGTAAAATCGAAATAGCGCACTATTTTCGAATAATAGTTCCGTCGTGGCACCAACACGGCATAGAAAGCACGCAATATTAACAACGTGTATGGACAAGGTACCGCAAGTGAACGCACGGTGCGGTTTTGGTTTGATCGCTTCCGTTCTGGAAATTTTGATCTCAACAAAAATTTCAAATCCAACGAGAAGGTGAAAATTCATCGATTCCCGTCCCCAGGATTTCTATTGTAGAGGCATCAACGAACTTTCATTAAAATGACAAAAATGCACCGACAATGTTTCTTTTAAAAAAAAAAAAAAAAAAAAATATATATGTAAAACGGCAATTTCATAGGTAAAGACCAAATATTAGTAGGTACATCTCGTGGCTAAGTATAACAGCCGCACGGGTCAAGTCCCCCACGTGTCTCAGAAAGCATATTAAACTGTTGGTCCCGGCTGGCATTCATGGATCTTTGACAGTCGTTACGGGTCTTCAGAAGCCCGAAAGTCTGACAATCAGTCTTACCAAGGGGACCAGTAACTGGGTCGTGGAGATAGGTAGTCGCTCCATGTAAAATATAGGTATTCAGCTGCATCATAGGTGGGAAAAGGCTAAACAGATAGATGATGATGGTAATATTAGTACGATCTGACAACTTTACAAATAATTTGGTTCCAAATCACACAATTTTTTGTAAGTTTTAGTCTAAAACTTATAATATTGTGAGCGGCATTCCAAGGTTTGTTTCAAGGCGACTTCATCTACCTAAGCTAGAGACTTTCTCGGCTTAGACACAAATCCTAATAGCTAGCTAAGTACGATCTAAGTACGGTAGCATAATCATTATTTGACGTGAAGGTGCCTCAGCGGCTGAGAGTATGTCATACGCACTCAAATATCTTGCTGATGTTGGCGGGTGTGTTGAATCATTTAGCTCCCTTCAAAATGGTTGAGTTGAAAGGTGATGATCCATGCGTTATTTCCTTGGAGTTTCTTGCCTTTTCTTCTCCATAGACATCGACTACGATTTGGAATGGGCAATTGGCTTCATATTTCTGACTGACCGACCTACTTGACAGTTCAAAAAAAATCAATCTGCCTAGCCTTTTCCCAACTATGTTGGGGTCGGCTTCCAGTCTAACCGGATGCAGCTGAATACCAGTATTTTACATGGAGCGACTGCCTATCTGACCTCCACAACCCAGTAACTGGGTAATACGATACCCCTTGGTAAGACTGATTGTCAGACTTTCCGGCTTCTGACGACCCGTAACGACTGTCAAATATCCACGAATGATAGCCGCCACCAACAGCTTAACGTGCTTTCCGAGGCACGGAGGAGTCTCGGTGTGTAAAGATGGTCACCCATCCACTGACCGACCCCGGCAAGCGTAGCTTAACCTGATGGATCGACCCATGCGACTGTTATTGTTTAGCCACGAGCTCCTCTTGTAATTTTAATTATTTTTTTCAGTCTAAGCTATAAAAAAAAAAATTGGTATGCCATAGGCTTCTACTCCATTCACTTAGGTAATATACCATATTTTTTTCAAGTCGGTAAAAAAAAGTCACCCGGTATAATAATTTATTTCAAAATGAATGTTGCCATTTTTGCGACATAACGGAGGATCATCATCATAAGCCATTTGACGAGGCTCAAGGACGAATTTGGCTGTGTAAAGTGGACGAAAAGATATTGAGAATTTTTCTGACGACCTCGGAAACCGTGCAAGAATCAATCAATTATTATCACTTCCAACCCCCAAAATAATGCTCATAACATTTTTATTATCCATGAATATTTACAAAATTTAAAATCTAACAATCTTAAAAACAAAAAATATGTACAAGTATATAAAAAAGGAGGGGAAATAATCATAGGGCATCAAAAAATTCGTCCGCATCGCTGTCGACAGGAAAAGTGCCCAAAAGGCTGGCAGCATTGCCACGTTGTATTTCAATGTTAATTCTGTGGCCAAAAAATAGGCAATTTGTTCATAACTATAGAAAAACCTTGAAAACGAGCACGTGAAACCGTCACAATTTTTAGCGTTTCCATTTTCAGTTTGCGAATCTAAAAACAAAATGGTTCGAGTTATATTTCGACACACCGACGCCAAACAATGTCGACGGATGTTTTTCAAATAATATGAAACGAATGAAAACTGCAATGGAAACAAGCCGACGTTCGCACGGACGTAAAAATATCGCGGCGGGATTTTCAACTCTCGTTGTTGAGCCGAGCGTTGAGAATCCAACTTAACAACAACAGAGTGCATTCTAGCGCGTCGAAAAAACAGACTGTTGGATTTTCAACTCTCGGCGCTAAGCAGAGCGTTGAAAATCCAGTGCGCGAAAAAAATCGCCGCGATATTTTTTAAGTCCGTGCGTACGTCGATTTACTGTTTCAAAATATAGTACAGGCCTATGAACCGAATGAATGGCATGGCAATATATATAGGAAGATATGTTACGCGCTAACATTGCAATCACTAAAACTAGACTCGGCGCACGACTACATGCACCGAAACTAGCACATCTGTGATCATAGTCGCAAACCTACAGTTACCGATAGACAAGGACAGAGATAGGAGCCGGCGCTGTCGTGCAAGTGAAATCGCGTTAGCCGCCGAATGCTTACGATTATGCCGACGGCGACATACGCACGGACGTAAAAATATCGTGGCGATTATTTTTCGCGCACTGGATTTTCAACGTTCTGCTTAGCGCTGAGAGTTGAAAATCCAACAGTGTGTTTTTTTGACGCGCTCGGATGTACTCTGTTGTTGTTAGGTTGGAGTCTTGCAGCTCGGTTCAACACCGAGAGTTGGAAATCCAGTGCGTGATAAAATGCGGCCGCGATATTTTTACGTCCGTGTGAACTTCGGCTATGAATGACATTGCATGTCTATCTCGCTCTCACAAACATGGCAAAGCAAACAATAAATATTATTATAATTTTCAACAAATTAACATTTTTGGCTGTACTTACGAGTGAACAGTGGAGCTCGTGGCTAAGTAACAACGGCCGCACGGGTCGATCCATCAGGTTAAGCTACGCTTGCCGGGGTTGGACCGTGGATGGGTGACCATCTTTACATACCGAGACTCCTCCGTGCCTCGGAAAGCACGTTAAGCCGTTGGTCCCGGCTGTCATTCGTTTATCTTTGACAGTCGTTACGGGTCGTCAGAAGCCCGAAAGTCTGACAATCAGTCTTACCAACGGGTATCGTATTACCCAATTAATGGGTTGTGGAGGTCAGATAGGCAGTCGCTCCATGTAAATTAATGGTATTCAGCTGCATCCGGTTAGACTGGAAGCCCACCCCAACATAGTTGGGAAAAGGCTAGGCAGATTGATTTTATCTTATTTAAATCCTCCTTGATCACTGTACTGCTACCTCTCGAATGTCATCTACATTACATGGAGCGACTGCCTATCTGACCTCCACAACCCAGTAACTGGGTAATACGATACCCCTTGGTAAGACTGGTTGTCAGACTTTCCGGCTTCTGACGACCCGTAACGACTGTCAAATATCCACGAATGACAGCCGGGACCAATGACTTAACGTGCTTCCCAAGGCACGGAGGAGTCTCGGTATGTAAAGATGGTCACCCATCCACGGACCAACCCCGGCAAGCGTAGCTTATAATCATCTTATTCAAACTCGTCAATTAAAACAATTACAAGCACTTTAAATTGTGAAGGGGTCAGTCAAAATGATAAAGCTATTCACCAGTACTCGTCACCCGTTCCAAAGCGTATCATAATCACAAATACCTACTCAATACTATCCTCACAACATTTTCCTCATTCCTACAATGTTATAATATGGTGTAGTGTGGAAAAAGTACGGAGGGAGGAGGAAGATGTTATAATTTTTGCGCTCTAGCATGGTGCGGGTGACATTTGACGAACTGTTCCTTTTCACTTTTGAACGTTATCGCGATTTACAATCATGATTTAATATTTTAGCTGCACTCTAAATATCATAATCGTAAAATACTGATTCAATAATAACTGTAGTAAATTAAATAAATCATCTTGCCAAAATGTTGTTATCTACAAATAAAATCAAATTTAAAGAAAAATGAAGCAAAGTGATAGGCGTGTAACGTAACGCCATAGACATGTTTAGTGATGAGATGTATTGCTAGTATGGGTTTTTATCGATAGTCGATATTTTGTATAGAAAAAGAAGTTTACTGTATGTATTTTAAAATTTTTGTTATTAGACATCTATAGAGTTAAATTAGCCGAAAAAATTATGCCATGAAAAAAAATTTTTTTAAAAATAAATACCGGTAGTGCTTTGAATGTGATTTTTTAATGTTTTGTATTAAATACATATTTTAAAATAAATTTCATAATAATATCATATATCAAAGACATTTTTAAAATTATTAGGAGAACGAGATTTTTGCTGTAAGAATCGTTATCGATAAAATTGAATTGTACATATCGTCACTGACCTAGTCATGCCATACTGATATGTGTCACCCGCACCATGCTAGAGCACAAACATTATATTAGGGACAAAAATTGAAAAGAGTATGCTTAGATGGTTTGGTCATGTTGAGAGGATGAATGAAAGGCGACTAACAAAAGGTATATACAAGGCATATGTGAGTGGAAACATAGAGGAGCTCGTGGCTAAGTAATATTAGCCGCATGGGTCGATCTTGCTGGGGTTGGTACGTGGATGGGTGACCATCTTTACATACCGAGACTCCTCCGTGCCTCGGAAAGCACGTTAAGCCGTTGGTTTCGGCTTTTCCCAACTATGTTGGGGTCGGATTCCAGTCTAACCGAAAGCAGCTGAATACCAGTATTTTACATGCAGCTACTGCCTATCTGACCTCCACAACCCATTGACTGGGTAATACGATACCCCTTGGTAAGACTGGATGTCAGACTTTCGGGCTTCTGACGACCCGTAACGACTGTCAAAGATCCACGAATGACAGCCGGGACCAACGGCTTAACGTGCTTTCCGAGGCACGGAGGAGTCTCGGTATGTAAAGATGGTCACCCATCCACGGACCAACCCCGGCAAGCATAGCTTAACCTGATGGATCGACCCGTGCGGCTGTTATTACTTAGCCACGAGCTCCTAGGATGATGCCTACACTGTCGTCTTGAAATGATACCTATGATGAATGATAATGAAAACCCCCATGATACCATAATTCAATATTTAATTAAATCCACAATATTCCTCTACACCGACCGAGATGCATACAATTAGAGCTTTTCCCTTTTCTCGTAATTATACATATTCATGAATGAATGACAATAATTTATTCAAAAGAAATATAAGCACATAAAAACGTTTTAAATATATGACAGTTGAGCTAAAGGTACTTACGAATAAAATCATAAAATTCCGTCTTGTTTTAAGCAAAGGTGTAGCTGTAGAACACCCACATTGCGCCAGTTACGAGTATGTTTAAGTCTGTATAATGTAATAGGGGGCGAGCATATTGCCATCAACCGGGCACAAATCCAGACTCCGGGCTGCTACTGAGAATTTCCAGATGGAATAAGAAGAAGAATCGAACCCAGGACCTCATCAGCAGTAGCGTTTGCGACAACGAGGCAGTCTATTCCCAACTATGTTGGGGTCGGCTTCCAGTCTAACCGGATGCAGCTGAATACCAGTGTTTTACATGGAGCGACTGCCTATCTGACCGCCACAACCCAGTTACTGGGTAACACGATACCCCTTAGTTAGTCTGGTTGACAGGCAGTCCAATATTATGACCAAAAGTTTACTAGGCAAAAATTACCCACGAATGGCAGCAGAAACCAGTAATTCTTAATAGAATATCTTGCCGATGCAGCGAGGTTTGCACTCGTCGAGTTCCCTCCAATATAATCAGCCTATAATAGTCCCACTACGACACAGGCCTCCTCTCTGTGAGAGGGAGTAGGCCGTAATCAACCACGCGGGTTTTTGGTTCTAGGACATTCCGGTTTCGTCACGATGTTTTAAAAAGCCCGACTGCGTAAGTGAACTTTAAAAAAGATGGAAACGAGGTGACCTATTTTGTCTCCAAACAATCTCATGCAATCGAAGACAATAGGCCTTCTTTGTTAAAAAGAAGATGCCTCCGACTTCCAAAAACAACACTACAAAGTAAAAAATAACTTTAATTTCGGAAGTCCGTGTCTGGCTAAATGTATTTTCGTTTTTTGCCACCGACTTCCGAAATTAAAATTATTTTTTACTTTGTAGTGTTGTTTTTGGAAGTCGGTTGTATTTTTTTGTAAAAAAGTTTTTATTTTCACTTTTTAGTTGTAGTAGCTACTCCACACAAATTCTAATACCACTACCTGCAAAACAAACTAGAATATCATCCATATAAAAGTGGGGAAAAGATACGTTTTATTGAAGCTAACTCAAAAACTACCCAAGCAAAGTTAATCAATTTTATATGGGACTAACTTTGATGTATTTCCTCTCGAATAAAACAAAAATGTTTCAAATCGGACGACTCTGTATACATTTAGGCGTGGTCATACATAAAAAAAAAATACGTGTCGAATTGAGAACCTCCGTCTTTTTTTTTCGTCGGTTAAAAAGAAGATGCCTCCGACTGCTTGAGATTGTTTTCGTAACGGTACAGCTAAAGAGATCTACAACATCCCACCTTCCTAGCACAGTGGGCTGTGCTGGCGGCTGCTGCAGGTGGAAAACCTCAAACGGCGAAAATTGCGCAAGTCGCAACTCGCAACCTCTCCTGTCTGTGATTTTTGTGTTTGGCTATTTACGACGCTTTGAAATGTTGCCACATAATTAATTATTATGTCTCTTTGTTATTAGTTTTTATAATATGCTCTTTTCTTTTTAACCGATTTTTTTTTTTTTTTTTTTTTTTTTTTCCTATCTGACGTCCCTAACCCAGTTACTAGGTAATACGATATCCCTTGGTCGTCGTCGTCGTCGACCCCTAACGACTATCTAAGATCCACTGGACCAACGGCTTAACGTGCTTTCCGAGGCACGGAGGACTCTCGGTATGTAAAGATGGTCACCCATCCACGGACCAACCCCGGCAAGCGTAGCTTAACCTGATGGATCTACCCGGTGCGGCTGTTATTACTTAGCCACAAGCTCCTCAAAAAAAAAAAAAAACCATATTAATAAATTCGACGAATAAAGAACGAATCCGACCATTTATGTTGAATTTACATTATGAAGTTATTTTTAAATTTAGAATTAGTTAACGGAATATGTGTACGGGCTATTTTTAGCTGCGCGTGTCTTAAAACGTGACCGTTTTGAGTTTGTAGGTATTTTTTACCTACAATTATTAGATGGCCAAGGTTGCGCGCCCACTTCTGTTCTTTTGTTCGTAGTGACATATTATTATGCAATTTTTAACCGACTTCAAAAAGGAGGAGGTTCTCAATTCGTCGGAACTTTTTTTTTTTTTTTTTTTATGTATGTTCCCCGATTACTCGAAGATGGCTGGACCGATTTGGTTTTTTTTTTGTTTTATTCGAGAGGGCTACATCACAGTTGGTCCCATATAAAATTGATTAACTTTGCTTAGGTAGTTTTTGAGTTAGCTTCAATAATACGTATTTTTTCCCCACTTTTATATGGATGATGTTCTAGTTTGTTTTGCAGGTAGTGGTATTAGAATTTGTGTGGGGTAGGTACCACAACTAAAAAGTGAAAAATAAAAACTTTTTTACAAAAAAATACAACCGACTTCCAAAAACAACACTACAAAGTGAAAAATAACTTTAATTTAGGAAGTCGGTGGCAAAAAACGAAAATACATTTAACTAGACACCGACTTCCGCAATTAAAGTTGTTTTTCACTTTGTAGTGTTGTTTTTGGAAGTCGGTTGAATTTTTTTGTAAAAAAGTTTTTTGTGTGTAAATTTTTGAATTCACCATTCACCTCCTTCATCCAATTACAAATGTTCTCCATGATATGGGACTGTGTTTCACAAGTAGTTATTCCTGACAAAGAGATGATTATGCCTGGTGAAGACGCTTCGTTGAGCTTGCGTCTTCTGAAGCCTGGTTTGTGAAACTGGTCAAAGATTTACTTTGCGTTTGGGAGATATGACGCTCGGTACTGGCGTTATTACCGAAATCAATAACAACTTGTCTGAGGAAGACAGTCGTCGTCGTGGTCGTCTCTTAGCTGCCATGGCTTATTTGTAATTTTAATATTTAATTTAGTTGTTTTAGTTATTAGCTTTTTATTACGGACGCTTTTTAACGTGCACGTCTTTCTACATTGTTCTCACATGTATATTTTCAACTTGAACGATGTAACCAATATTTTGTAAAAATATTATGATTTAAAAGAGTGTCCGTGGAGTTTTTTGCCCGTTCTTCTCCATAGGGATCTACTACGCTTTGGAATGGGCAACTAGCTTCATCTTTCTGACTGACCGACCCATTGACAATTCAAAAGTGCCTGTAATTGGTTTATTTGAAATAAATGCTTTGAGTTTGAGTTTGAGACAGGTTGAAGCTCTTGGAAGGCAAGAAGGTCCGAGAAAAGGCTTCTTCCAAGAAGTAAATTTTGTTAGATTTAAAATGTTCACACTGCAGGACACTGAACGAGACCCAATAGAAGTTTTATAGTTATGACGTCTGTGGGCGTTTAGTGTCCCACAAAGTTCTATTAAGCTTAGGAGTGTAGTTCAAATTATTATTGTATGCATTTACCAATGTAAAGTTCAATTAATTGAAAATTGAAATTGATCTACTTCAGAGGTTCCCAAACTATTTGGTCTCGTAGACCACTTGCACTGTTTTTAAATTTTGGGTTGCTTAACGGCCTCACTCCTGAGTAGAATAAGGGACAGTCGCAATAGTATCCTGAAGGTTGTGACGGCAGACACCTCCTCTGCTGTATTATGAGTTTATGACAGTTTGTGAGAAGGCTGATACCATTGTGTCCATTTCTCGTTGTGTCCAGTCTTGTTATTAATTGTCTCTTGTCTGTAATTTGTCTTTAGCATAAGTTACTAACAATTTATGGATCTTTAGTTAACCGAAATAAAATGATTTTATTTATTTATTATTTAACTGATGTTGTATTTTTTCAAATTCATCAACTTCAAATGCGTTTTTGACTGATTTCTAATTTTTGTGAGGTGTTGAGCGAAAAACAATAAAAAATACACATATTAAATTCAAATAAAACAAAAAAAAAACATGCTTATTAGTGAGAAAATTACGTTGATTCACTTTAATTTGTAAAAAAATATAAATTGGTAGTTACTACATGAATACATGATGTATATAATTATGTGCAAGTTTCTACAATTTCAAATTGTATTTGCGACCACAAAGCAAATCTTATTACAGTCTGATTTTTAATTCGACGGAATTCTGACAGCCGTAACTTTTTGACACTTCAGATATCATAAACCTTTTCTGTCTTGTCCTTTTTGTAAGTTATTTATATGACTAGAATTTTTTGGATATATTATGAAAGAGAAGAATAAACGAACAAGTAAACTATAGAACAATGTAAATAGTGTTTGTTCTGTGCATTAAATGGACTTAACTAAAATATTAATTTTCTAAGGCTAAATCGAAAAAAAAGAGTAAAAGTACATATTTTTAAAATTTAAATATTTATTTAAGTACCATTTTCACTAATATCATCATCGTTGTCTATCTGTAGTTACAAGGATTCAAGATTTTACAAACAAAAGGTATTCCTAAAAAAGGTTTGTAACCTATGGATTATTGCACAGGGATTCCTGTGAAAGAAAAATAATTACCTTACTAATTATTGTAACTTCAATAATTTGATAATAAAATATCTGATTACAACCTTAAAATTATCAGTAAATTTTTAAGTTTCAGTTTTTCTAATTGAAACCTTAAATTCAAGAATTATTATTTTTTTAATTTCTCTTAAATGCGTTCCGTTTTTAGTAGGCTAGGATCTTGTTCAAAAACTCTTTTGAACGGCTTAATTTAAAGCCGTTCAAAAGGGTTACCCACATCGTATGGGTTTTTGTTTAACTGCTTAAAAATCAATCTGCCTAGCCTTTTCCCAACTAGTTGGGGTCGGCTTCCAGTCCAACCGGATGCAGCTGAATACCATTATTTTACATGGAGCGACTGCCTATCTGACCTCCACAACCCATTAACTGGGTAATACGATACCCCTTGGTAAGACTGATTGTCAGACTTTCGGGCTTCTGACGACCCGTAACAACTGTCAAAGATCCACGAATGACAGCCGGGACCAACGGCTTAACGTGCTTTCCGTAGCACGAAGGAGTCTCGGTATGTAAAGATGGTCACCCGTCCACGGACCAACCCCGGCAAGCTTAGCGTTAGCTTAACCTGATGGATCGACTCGTGCGGCTGTTGTTACTTAGCCACGAGCTCCTCGTTTAACTGCTTAGAAAAATCCTATCGAAAACCCTTTCAATGGGTAACCAAAATGGTCCCTGGTAAGCCAACTCGCACGCTCGCTCGCACTGTGTAAACTAGCCATCACTTTGTCTTGCTTTTGTTTTTACTAGACTGGAGCCACGGTCTACAGCTCCACTTTCAGCTTAAAAAGTTAAGTTTTTTTTGCCATAGACTGGTAAAACCACCGATTACATTCTAAACGTGCACAGAACAATAATAGTGGACTACGAATGAAGTAGATTGGTGAAAGTGTTTCTAAAATAAATAAATAAAACAAAACTTGAGGTTTTGTAACACAGACTTCGCTTTAACCTAGTGGAGAAACGATTGTTGATTCGGTTTCGGTTTTTGACCATTTTTAGGGTTCCGTACCTCAAAAGGAAAAAACGGAACCCTTATAGGATCACTCGTGTGTCTGTCTGTCTGTCACACAGTGTTGCCGTTAGGACCATCTAGTTTGTGGCTACACCAAAGAAAAAAGTTGCTGGTTTTGTAAATAAATTACTTTCAAAATTCCGCTAAAAGTAGCTAAAGTATTTTTGGGTAACTTTATGCTATTAATATACTTAATATAATTTTAATATATAAGGATGGGGATAAGTGGATTTAATAGTGTTGTTAAAAAAATATTAGAAACTGGTTACAAGTTTACAGTTAAAAACATTAAAATTATTGTTTTTTTTTTAGTAAAAAATTAAAAATCAATTTGAAAATTTACAATGTCTTCTGGAATCTCTTCGTTAATGGATGATGATGTGGATGGTATTTATTAGTTTCAGTGGTTTGACAGTTTTTGTGAGTTTGGTTAAACCTTGTAGTAATAATCTAAAAAGTAGCCAGAAGTAGCTAGATTCATTTTGGTGGCTAAAACGGATAACTTTTTGGATAAAACCGTTGAAAATCCGCTACATCTAGCCACAAAGTGGCTAAAACGGCAACACTGCTGTCACAGTCAATTTGCTCCGAATCTAATTGAAATTTGGTACACATATGAATTTCTGTGACCCAAACACGGACGGGTAAAGTAAATAAATGAATTTTGAATATAAGGGTCCCTTTTGGGGGGCAAATAAGAAAATAAAAAAAAAAAGATTTGCAAACTATACCGTGTGACATATCAAATGGAAGGGCTTACTATGAGGGTCTCAAATATATTTTTTTTATCATTTTAAAATAAACCTTTTTAAAGTTATTTAAGAAAATAGACGAAAATTGACCATTCCCCCCTTTCTCCGAAAGTACTGAGCCTAAAATTTTGAAAAAAAAATACAGAACATAGTTCTTTACTTGTAGATTACAGTAAAACCTATAAGAAATCTGCGGTCTTAAAATAACACATGGTAAATCTCTCAATATTGTGAGTACAAACTTACATTTACAGTTGAAATGTATGGGAGAACATGTTTTCTAACTACAATGTTAAGTTTGTTCGTGGGACAAATTCATCCCAACTACGGAACCCTTCATTGTGCGTGGTCCGACACGCTCTTGGCCGGTTTTTGTATGTCATTCAAATTTTAATGAATTTTTCATACCGAGACCCCTCCGAGCGTCGGAAATCACTTTAATAAAGATAATTTTGTGTTTTTAAAGCTCGGAGCTCGTGGCTAAGTAATAACAGCCGCACGGATCGATCCATCAGGTTAAGCTACGCTTGCCGGGGTTGGTCCGTGGATGGGTGACCATCTTTACATACCGAGACTCCTCCGTGCCTCGGAAAGCACGTTAAGCCGTTGGTCCCGGCTGTCATTCGTGGATCTTTGACAGTCTGAAGGCCGAAAGTCTGACAACCAGTCTTACCAACGGGTATCGTATTACCCAGTAACTGGGTTGTGGAAATCAGATAGGCAGTCGCTCCATGTAAAATAGTGGTATTCAGCTGCATCCGGTTAGACTGGAACCAGACCCCAACATAATTATGTAGTTGGGAAAGGCTAGGTAGGATGATGATGAATCATCCCATTTTATTCCCATTGTTGGGATTCTGGCCTCTTTGTGTTGGTAAGAAGAAGCGAGTTCAAATCCACCACGCGAACCCAGAGACCCAGATTTTTTGGTTTCAATACCACCTCAACCTATAAACGGTAAATGGTAAAACACCAACAACCTCTTAAGAGGTCATTGTACTCATCATTATGAACAACTTTTACTATGGGAACAAACCTGAATTTGCCAAAAAAATCAGCTGTTCAGTACATTCTACATCAAACTCGTCAAAATGTAGGGAGCATAAGATTTTTTTTCGCGATTTCAGGTTTGGTCCTATAGTAAAAGTTGTTCATAATGATGAGTACAATGATGCCCAAAGGAGGATGCGCTAAAGTAGCCCGCGAAATTCAAATTTTCTTACGTTTTTTGCAATTTGCAGGTCAGTGTCAGGTTGTATGTTGATTAAAATATGAGACGCTGCCGTAGCTAATATGGCTTTACAGAATTATAATCATTACAATCAGCAATATAACTCCATAAGTTAGAATTGACCTCAAACCTCATGATTTCATGAAATCGCTAGATTTGAGGTCAATTCTAACTTATGGAGTTGTATTGCTGATTCTAATGATTATAATTCTGTACAGCCTTATTAGCTACGGCTGCGTCTCATATTTTAATCAACATACAACCTGACACTGACCTGCAAATTGCAAAAAACGTAAGAAAATTTGAATTTCGCGTGCTACCTTAGCGGCATCCCCCTTGAGAGATTGTTGCTGTTTTTCCAATAACCCAGTGAAAACATACGACTGAAGCCGAGTATACGCGATTAAGCGCCGAGTATACCCGATTCAGCGCCGAGTATACCCGATTCAGCGTCACGCTCGCAAAGCAAAGTGCGCTTAGAAGATTTCACTTCAAAAATACAGTTCTTGTGTAAGTACGATTGGCGTTTTACATTTATCTATTTTTTTTTTGTCTATTTGGTCAGAAAACGTTGTAAAAACATTCCCTTGAACCGGCGGTATAGAAATCGATGTCTTTTACAAATTCGAATTTCTCAGAAACGTGAAATTCGATTTCACGTTCAACGTGTCAGTTTGGTTACTAAGGGCTTTTTAAAGCCTACGAAGAGTTAAATATCAGTGGGGTACACATAAAATGACAATCAATCTGCCTAGCCTTTTCCCAACTATGTTGGGGTCGGCTTCCAGTCTAACCGGATGCAGCTGAATAAAAGTATTTTACATGGAGCGACTGCCTATCTGACCTCCACAACCCAGTAACTAGGTAATACGATACCCCTTGGTAAGACTGGTTGTCAGACTTTTGGCCTTCAGACTGTCAAAGATCCACGAAGGATAGCCGCGACCAACGGCTTAACGTGCTTTCCGAGGCACGGTGAGTTTCGGTATGTAAAGATGGTCACTCATCCACGGACCAACCCCGGCAAGCGTAGCTTAACCTGATGGATCGACCCGTGCGGCTGTTATTACTTAGCCACGAGCTCCTCCAAGTTTTAAAACATTTATATTATACAGTTTTTTATCCGCGTTAGACATAATTTTACAAATTAATTATACTATTTTATACTAATAAAAGTATGTTTGTTTGGTTGAACGCGCTAATCTCAGGAACTACTGGTTCGAATTAAAAAAATATTTTAGTGTTAGATAGCCCATTTATCCTTCAGGCTATGTAACATCACGTTACGACCAATAGGAGCGGAGCGTCAATGAAAAATGTTACAAAATGTTGCCATGCTGGGACACAGGCCTCGTCTCTGTAAGAGGAAGTGGGCTGCAATCCACCACGCGGACCCAGTGCAGGCTGGTACACGCTTCCTCATCATAATTTCAGCCCAGAATCACCCACTGCTGGGTATCGGCTTCTCTTTTTTCCTGCCATATTTTCAGGTTCCGTGCTGCCGTCGTCCAAGTGTTTTTCGCGACTTTGACGTGATTTTGGACGGCCCTGCATCTTAGGGTTTGATGGAAATGCCTAAACCATTGCTTCATATGTTTGTAAAATTCGTCTGCTCACCAATGCAATGAACGTGACTGAACTGGCAGAAGGAAAGGCATTGCGATCGATTGTTATTTTATGTGTGTTACGCAATTACCCTGCTGGTTTCTTAGGCCTAAACTTGGCCACTATCCAAAGTCAAAGCTTTAAAGCTCCCACAGACAGACGCGACGCGATCCTGGTGGAACAATTTCCATTAAGTTTTCATAGAAATTGTTCTACTAATCGCGTTGTCTCTGGCTGTGGGAGCCTTTACTCCAACGGCCATCTTCTAGGAGTGAGGCGTATTTATCGAAACAGTTAAAATAAAACAGGTTTTTAAAAGTAACAACATGGAACAGATATCTCAAAACCGAAAAACAGTTCCTGCATGTGTCGCCTGTTCCACAACCTACAACAGACATTGCCGTAACTGGTGTGTATCTGTGTAATATAACAAGCTCTTCTCTATCTAGCTTATGGATGTTTACTTTGTTAGAAAGAGAGAGATACAAACGAAACCGACCTGGAACAGTTTGGAACAAGCTCTTTTCTCTTCCGACTTATTGTAATAGAAAGAGATAGCATCTGTTCTCTGAAACAAGCTCTTAAAAAAAATAGAACTTAATAAATATTGTCATCTGTTACAATCATAGAGTCTTTGGTTGCAATGTAACAGGCTGTTATTTTGGAACAGGATTTTGGAACTGGAACAGGTGAAACAGGTTTCTAATTTTACCTGTTACAGACAACTCCCATCTTCGCGTCTAGCCAGAAACAACCTAGAGTAACCTAAGTATTCTTATCAGGGAACTGCGACCACCTGATTGCTCCAACTGAAAAAGAAACAAAAAAAAACAGAACTTAATAAATATTGTCATCTGTTACAATCATAGAGTCTTTGGTTGCAATGTAACAGGCTGTTATTTTGGAACTGTTATTTCCCTGGAACTGGAACAGGTGAAACAGGTTTCTAATTTTACCTGTTACAGACCAACTCCCATCTTCGCGTCTAGCCAGAAACAACCTAGAGTAACCTAGATGTTCTTACCAGGGGAACTGCGACCAGCTGATTGCTCCAACTGAAAAAGGAACAAAAAAGTCTCCAATTTGTAAAGTTTCAAGTATTTGGCAACAATCAAAGGCCTTGATTAGCCATGGACTTGTTTTCTAAGTGGTACAATAGCTGCCACTCCCTCGTGATGCCTCATTGGGCTTCAGTCAAGGTCAGTGATGTCATTTCGTGACCTCAATACTATTGTGTTTTGGCTGAATTCAAAAATGTTCTTCGATTTTCTGTGGTTTTAATT
This sequence comes from Cosmia pyralina, assembly GCA_946251885.1. Taxonomy (NCBI): domain Eukaryota; kingdom Metazoa; phylum Arthropoda; class Insecta; order Lepidoptera; family Noctuidae; genus Cosmia; species Cosmia pyralina. The sequence goes on along the minus strand of OX276368.1, from coordinate 10,144,770 downwards.
TGATGACTGAAATTTCCCGTTTTTTTTTTATAATAAACGGAACCCTTATAGGATCACTCGTGTGTCTGACTGACTGTTTGTCCGTCTGTCACAGCCAATTTGCTCCGATAGGCAGTCGTTCCATGTAAAATACTGGTATTCTTCTGTATCTGGTTAGACTGGAAGCCGACCCCAACATAGTTGGGAAAAGGCTAGGCGGATTGATTTGTATTTTTTAAATCTAGCCTAGCCCTCTCCCAACTATGTTGGGGTGGCTTCCAAGCTAACCGGATACAGCTGAATACTAGTATTTTACATGGAGCGACTGTCTATCTGACCTTCACAACCCAGTAATTAGGTAATACGATACCCCTTGGTAAGACTGGTTGTCGGGCTATTGACGACCCGTAACGACTGTCAAAGATCCACAAATGACAGCCGGGACCAACGGCTTAACGTGCTTTCCGATGCACGGAAGAGTCTCGGCATGTAAAGATGGTCACCCATCCACGTACCGACCCCGGCAAGCGTAGCTTAACCTGATGATCGATCCGTGTGGCTGTTATTACTTAGCCACGAGCTCCTCCTAACCTACCCAAAATACATATATAATAATTATTCTTCTTCTAGCAAACGCCTCCGATCGAACTCACATTAATATTTCACATGAGGCTAAGCCTATTGATAGACCTAACATGCAACGTTGCAGGGTTCCTAGTAATGCCTATTTTAAAGGCCATTCTAGTCCTTTCATTATGTATCATGGCATACAAGGTCTTAGGGATTTTCCAACGAGCAAAGAAGTAACAAGATTTCAAATTAGTAAGATGTCATTTTGGTTACCTTTTGAAAGGGTTTTCGGTAGGGTTTTTCTAATCAATCAATCTGCCTAGCCTTTTCCCAACTATGTTGGGGTCGGCTTCCAGGCTAACCGGATGCAGCTGAATACCAGTATTTTACATGGAGCGACTGCCTATCTGACCATCACATCCCAGTAACTGGGTAATACGATACCCCTTGGTAAGTCTGGTTGTCAGACTTTCGGGCTTCTGACGACCCGTAACGACTGTCAAAGATCCGCGAATGACAGCCGGGAACAACGGCTTAACGTGCTTTCCGAGGCACGGAGGAATCTCGGTATGTAAAGATGGTCACCCATCCACGGACCGACCCCGGCAAGCGTAGCTTAACCTGATGGATCGACCCGTGCGGCTTTTATTACTTAGCCACGAGCTCCTCGCCTCTGATATAGAAATCCTGGGGACGGGAATGAATGAATTCTAAGGCGTTTTTCACCGCCTCGTTGGATTTGAAATTTTTCCCCGAGGCTCATTATTGAGATCAAAATTTCCAGAACGGAAGCGAACAAACCAAAAACGTGCCGTGCGTTCACTTGCGGTACCTTGTCCATACACGTCGTTAAGAGGGTACCGAGCGCGCAGTGGCGCCCTGATCATTTGTTTGGTTATCACACTAATATTGCAAATATTAAGGCGAAAGTTTGTGAGTGGGTGTGTATGTTTGTTACTTCTTCACGCTCAGACGGCTGGACCGATTTGAATGAAATTTGGCACACATATAGTGTATGACCTGGTTTAACACAGGATACTTTTTATCCCGGTAGTACGTTCCTGTGGGATAATTTCCGACATCCACGCGGGCGAAGCCGCGGGCAACGGCTAGTTTATTTTATTTTAGAATGAAAATGCAGAAAATAAGCCGGAATAATTGTGCTCCACAAGACTATACGTTATTATTATTATTACAAATAGTAGCTTTATATTGTTAAGTTTATTATAATCGTTAAAACTGAAAATTTTCATTCTAAAATAAAAGAAATAACGTTAACAACTAGTCTCGTGTATTCCGGGCATTAGCGTATTATTACTGAATTTATAAGTTTTGCTCTATCTGGGCACCATAGGATAACCCGGTTACGCAACCAACAACCTCATAGGTTGACCTGCGAGATGCTCTCCTTAAAAAAACAGCAGAGCGCCCATGGTGCTTCGAATAAACATTTAAATGTAACCACTCAAACAATATGCCTAACGTTTTCTCAATGTTGTTCCCTATGTTGGGGTCAGGGGGTCTACTCCCTAAGTCTGTCCGTCCGTCTGACGTAACGATCCATCAAAATAAGTGTAAAAGTTAAATTTTTCGGACGGGCAAAAACACATCGGGAGTAGGGACAACTGTCAAATCGTTTTGCCATTCATACTTCATTCGGGCTCCGAACTAATCATCCATCCGTAGTTACGCACGCACGACGCACGTAACAAAGGCCGAAACTACGGGCTTCGTGCTTTGAGGGTAAACCCCCAGCTTCCAGTCTAACCGGATGCAGGTGAATATCAGAATTTCACCTGACCTCCACAACCTAGTGTAAGTGTAGCCACTCATGGCGACTATTTTTAGGGTTCCGTAACTTAAAAGGAAGAAACGGAACCATAATAGGATCGTTTCGTTGACCGTCTGTCAGTCTGTCAAGACCCTTTTTCTCAGGAAAGCGTGGAGGTATCAAGTTGAAATTAATATCAAATACATACGTCTATGGTCCCTTGGAGCTCTAAAAAAATCAAGCTTCTAAGTTTTTTAACGCAATAAAAAAATACGGCCATTTATGCGACATATTTTGATACTCGCAAGTAAATCAAAACTTGTGGGTTACTTCCTGTTGACCTAGTATCATGAAATTTGGCAAGAAGCAAGGTCTCACAACACAAGTAAAGGAAAAAGTCCGAAAATCGTTAATTTGTAATTTTATCACATACTTAAAAAATCTTTTTTTGGAATTACAAACTAAAATTTGCAGTTGGAGAATCGACCGTCACGTATATCAATGTATGGGAGAACATGTTTTTGAGGAGCTCGTGGCTAAGTAATAACAGCCGTACGAGTCGAACCATCAGGTAAAGCTACGCTTGCCGGGGTTGGTCCGTGGATCGGTGACCATCTTTACATACCGAGACTCCTCCGTGCCTCGGAAAGCACGTTAAGCCGTTGGTCCCGGCTGTCATTCGTGGATCTTTGACAGTCGTTACGGGTCGTCAGAAGCCCGAAAGTCTGACAACCAGTCTTACCAAGGGGTATCGTATTACCTAGTAACTGGGTTGTGGAGGTCAGATAGGCAGTCGCTCCATATAAAATACTGGTATTCAGCTGCATCCCGTTAGACTGGAAGCCGACCCCAACGTAGTTGGGGAAAGGCTAGGCAGATTGATATTGGGAGAACATGTTTTTCAACTACAATGTTAAGTTTGTTTTTGGGATAAATTCTTTTCAACTGCGGAATAACGGAACTTCATTGTGCATGGTCCGACACGCACTTGGCCGGTGTTTCTATATGAAATAAAGTCTTATTAACACGTTTCGAGTATCTACGAATTGCTAAAAAGGCCATGACTTGGCAGAATGCTCCGTGCCGTTGTCCACTGTTTGCGTAGACGAAAAACGAAAAACAAGAAAGTGATGATGACGCAGCGTTTTGGATATCCGCGTCCATCTTTAAAGCTTTGTATTTGAGTTTCGACACGCTTTTAAGTTCTGTTGCTTTTAAAATGGCGGCTGAGAAAAAAAAAATTATAAGCCTGTAATTTCCCACTGCAGGGCAAAGGCCTCTTCGCTCACAGAGACGAAAGGGGGCATTAATTAATTACGTGCACGGACTAGGAAAAAAGAAGGACTCCGCGCCACGCATATCGAAAGTGAAGCACGGTAAGTATGCCGGGACCGTTTTTATAAACACGCCTTACGCACACATTTACATCATAGTATGCCGACCGGCCGCCGTTACGTGACACGATGGCGTCTTTGTCAAATCACGCACACATAGATCGGTGGGGTGCTTCACTTTTTTTTTCTATTCCGTGATTACGTGAGATGATTTTGGCGATTTTTCGACATCCCTTCCCCTCCCTCCCCCTCCCCCCTAATCTCATGTGAGGTGGTTCAAAATGCATATTTTTAGTGTATTATACGTTAATCTGTGCTACGTGTTTATATGGGACCAACTTTGAGGTATAAGTACCCTCTCGAATAAAACAATTTTTTTTCAAATCGAACTGTTCTGTAAAAAGTTATGCGTGATCAACTGATCATATAATATAAACAAAAAAAATTTTTACAAAAAAATACAACCAACTTCCAAAAACAACACTACAAAGTGAAAAATAACTTTAATTTCGGAAGTCGGTGTCTAGTTAAATGTATTTTCGTTTTTTGCCACCGACTTCCGAAATTAAAGTGAAAAATAACTTTAATTTCGGAAGTCGGTGTCTAGTTAAATGTATTTTCGTTTTTTGCCACCGACTTCCGAAATTAAAGTGAAAAATAACTTTAATTTCGGAAGTCGGTGTCTAGTTAAATGTATTTTCGTTTTTTGCCACCGACTTCCGAAATTAAAGTTATTTTTCACTTTGTAGTGTTGTTTTTGGAAGTCGGTTGTATTTTTTTGTAAAAAATTTTTTATTTATCACTTTTTAGTTGTGTACCTACCCCACACAAATTCTAATACCCCTACCTGCAAAACAAACTAGAACATCATGCATATAAAAGTGGGGAAAAAATACGTATTATTGAAGCTAACTAAAAACTACCGAAGCAAAGTTAATCAATTTTATATGGGACCAACTGTGATGTATACCCTCTCGAATAATACAAAAAAAAATCCAAATCGGTCCAGCCATCGTCGAGTAATCAGGGAACAACGAATTGAGAATCTTCTCCTTTTTGAAGTCGGTTAAAAATAAACAGGTATATGTCGACTTCAGTTGAGAACCTCCACCTTTTTTTCGTCGGTTAAAAAACTAAGATTCGAACTAGGTGCGGGAATTCCCGAGTATGCGCGAGAATTCTCCGGAAGACACGCGACCTGTTTTTCTGCTCATATCTAGTTTGTACGTTATAGGAATTGACATAAAGTTCATTATGCTTTGAGCCAATTTCGTGACAAAAATTCGCTTCCATTCCGTTCCGCGACAATGTAAATTGAGTATTACATTCACACAACAAATAAGAGGTCTTCATATCTATACTAATATTATAAAGCTAAACATTTTGTTTGATTGAACACGCTAATCTCAGGAACTGCGGGTTCGAATTGAAAAATTATTTTAGTGTTAGATAGCTCATTTATCGAGGAAAGCTATAGGATATATAACATCACGCTACGACCAATAGGAGCGGAGCATCAATGAAAAATGTTGTAAAAATGAGGATTTATACCTCTTGAGAACTTCTGTTAAAATTACGCAACAATCACGTATGACGGAATTGTTCCTCTTAAAAAGTTCTTAATTTTTCTTAATGTTTTTAATGGTACTCAAATCAATCAATCGGCCCAGCCTTTTCCCAACTATGTTGGGGTCGGCTTCCAGTCTAACCGGATGCAGCTGAATACCAGTATTTTACATGGAGCGACTGCCTATCTGACCTCCACAACCCATTAACTGGGTAATACGGTACCCCTTGGTAAGACTGGTTGTCAGACTTTCGGGCTTCTGACGACCCGTAACGACTGTCAAAGATCCGCGAATGACAGCCGGGACCAACGGCTTAACGTGCTTTCCGAGGCACGGAGGAGTCTCGGTATGTAAAGATGGTCACCTATCCACGGACCAACCCCGGCAAGCGTAGCTTAACCTGATGGATCGACCCGTGCGGCTGTTATTACTTAGCCACGAGCTCTATACTAATAATAAAGCTGGAGATTTTGTTTGTTTGTTTGTTTGAACGCGCTAATCTCTGGAACTACCAATCGGATTCGAAAGATTCTTTTTGCATTTGATAGCCCAGTTCTTGAGGAAAGCTATAAGTTATTTAACATCACGCTAGCACCATTAGGAGCCGAGAAAAAAGATAAAAGGTCAGAAAGAACATTAAGGCGCGGTATTAGCTCAATATTCACAAAAATTGGTTTCTTGGATTGTCGAGTATGACGTAACGCAATGAAACTATCCGACGCAAAAAATACGGTGGACAGAGAAGGGTTAATAGAAAATTTTTACCGAATAGAATAGTAAAAAATAGTTTCGATTTTCCCAATAAAAAATTTGGAAGTTGCTCCACAAAAATAAACTTTGGCGTCGAACATCTGTGTATTTTCAGCGATGACGACATTCTTTTTTTTAAGAATTTAATAGAATTAGCTTTTTTTATGTTCTGAATAATCCAAAGAAAACCCGGAAAATAAATGCACATTCGCAGCTTAGTCACATCTCGGCAACACAAATATTGTTTTCAATTTTCAACTTTATTTCAAGGCAGCTAATGGTGACAATAGACTACACGGTTGTGTGCCGTTTAAAATATTAGTCAGTCAGCGCCTTAGGCGCCAACGAAGTAATAGCTCAGGCAGGCGATGCAATGCGACGGGGTGGGTCGGGGGAACAAAAATTTCACGCGGACGAAGTCGCGGGCAGAAAGCTAGTTAAATTTTATGATACCTACATCTCATCTATTTAAAACTCCAAAAATAAAAACAAGCGATGACGTAATCACAGATCCTAAGTGATGTTTTTTTGACAATGACAACACCAATTTATTTCTTGAATGGTAGATCAACGTTATGAATTTGAAAATGTAATCAGTGAATCATTTTATAGGCGCACGGTTCTGATTGGTGCTTGCTATGTATGGAATATTTGTAGGTATGATGATTGAATATTATGTGTGTTGTCATTTGTCACACGCTGAATATACTGGCCTCAGTATATTCAGCGTGGCCCTAATGTTCGGGCTACACCAACGGAAAACGCCGTTGGTGTAGCCCGAACGCCGGGAAAAGTTTGTTTTTGGGATAAATTATTTTCAACTACGGAACCCTTCGTTGTGCATGGTCCGACACGCACTTGGCGGGTTTTCTTAAATTATTATTATTGGTTCACCAACAATTGTTTTAAAGACTGTTTTTATGCTAAACATGAAAAAATGTATATAATGCAACAGTGTAAGCCGACGTTAGCACGGACGTAAAAATATCGCGGCGATTTTTCTTCGCGCACTGGATTTTCAATGCTCTGCTTAGCGCCGAGAGTTGAAAATCCAACAGTGGTTTTTTTCGCGCTCTGTTGTTGTTTGGTTGAATTCTCAATCCTCGGCTCAACAACGAGAGTTGAAAATCCAGTGCGCGATAAAATCCCGCCGCGATATTTTTACATCTGTGCGAACGTCGGCTTACCCATAGGTAAGCCGACGTTCGTAAGTTCGTAAGAGTTCGTTGAACTCATAAGTTCGACTTGTGTATTGAAAGTCACCCAAAACTGATAACTGATTGACCCGCGGCGAATGAGTCCTTTTGCTGATAGCCCAAACGATGCTATGCGCCTACGTACTGACTACTAACTCAAATACATGCATTTTATTCATTCGCTGCGCGTCGATTGATATCTAAGTACGGGTACGTACACGAGGAGCTCGTGGCTAAGTAAATAACAGCCGCACGAGTCGATCCATAAGGTTAAGCTACGCTTGCCGGGGTCGGTCCGTCATGGATGGGTAGACCATCTTTACATATCGAGACTCCTCACTGGCACTCTAATTAACCGACTTCAAAAAGGAGGAGGTTCTCAATTCGTCGGAACCTTTTTTTTTTTTTTAATGTATGTTCCCCGATTACTCGAAGATGGCAGGACCGATTTGGATTTTTTTTGTTTTATTCGAGAGGGTACATCACAGTTGGTCCCATATAAAATTGATTAACTTTGCTACGGTAGTTTTTGAGTTAGCTTCAATAATACGTATTTTTTCCACACTTTTATATGGATGATGTTCTAGTTTGTTTTGCAGGTAGTGGTATTAGAATTTGTGTGGGGTAGGTACACAACTAAAAAGTGAAAAATAAAAACTTTATTTACAAAAAAATACAACCGACTTCCAAAAACAACACCACAAAGTGAAAAATAACTTTAATTTCGGAAGTCGGTGCCAAAAAACGAAAATACATTTAACTAGACACCGACTTCCGAAATCAAAGTTATTTTTCACTTTGTAGTGTTGTTTTTGGAAGTCGGTTGTATTTTTTTGTATATAGATATACTTTGTGTATAGATTACGCGATGAAAAATAAAAACTTTTTTACAAAAAAATACAACCGACTTCCAAAAACAACACCACAAAGTGAAAAATAACTTTAATTTCGGAAGTCGGTGGCAAAAAACGAAAATACATTTAACTAGACACCGACTTCCGAAATCAAAGTTATTTTTCACTTTGTAGTGTTGTTTTTGGAAGTCGGTTGTATTTTTTTGTAAAAAAGTTTTTATTTTTCATTGCGTAATCTGTATCATTTTGAAGCAAATCTATTGCTTCATAATGTTCGAAAAATTTGTCTTCTCAACAACGTAAATAACGCAATGAATGTTGTTGAACTGTCAAAATGAAACCAACTCCGATTGAGTTGCGCAATAACGGTGCGGGGGTAGGTAGTTAAGGGTTAAGTGCCTGCATAGAAATATAAAAAACAGGAGAAGTGGCATGGACGCGTGTTTGTGTCCACGCGTTATGCGCACGCTGTGCCTTTACTCGCCAAATGGCCGTCTCCGCGAACTAGTACGCTTTCGACCGTGGTCACGATAAATTATAAAAATGCCGTGTTCTTCAGTGGTTTCCTGCAAAAACCGAAGTGATATTAAAAACTTCGTATCTCACGGAATCACTTACCATATGTAATTAAAAGTATTTTACTGTATTTATCTTTAAAATCATAAAAAACAACAAATCGTAAAATATTTCTTGCTTTTACTACGTTATTTTTGTTTTCAAATATCGCAGCGGCTGTACTATTTTTGCAGCAAATACATTGCTCCTTAACCACTACCTTAAGTATGTCGCTAAGCGACTGGACAAGCAATGTAAAAATAACAAAACGATACTTTATTTACGCGGAGCGTCGCATAGTACAGCCGCTGTGTCTTGCGGCGAGATAGTGATGAGGTTAAGATCCACTAAAGTAGGCTATCGATAATAATGTCGATTGCCCAGCGAATATTATATTGCTATTATAGTTTATTTTTCAATTTGTCAACCGTTTTAGCCCGGTTGGAACACTTGAAAAGATGACGTTTAAGTACGGTTGGAAAACCTTTGAGAATGTAAAATAATCTTTTTTACTGTTTTTGATTATTTTACCTAGTTGAGAAATGCATAACCAGCGGTCGTAAAGTAAGTTTATTAATGTTTAGGTGGAGTGTTTTAGGGTTTAAATTATCGCATCTTCGTGCTATTTCCTTACTTTTTTTTGGTTTTGGTATTTTACTTCCGCTAAAGTCTTTAACTATGCACCACAAGATTCGAATGCGTTGTAGTAATCGGTATGGTTCAGATAAAATATTAGTGATTTTTGCTTAAAATAAGTCAACATATTCATGCTATTTATTTGTTATGCATGAGTATGGCATGTGTTTGTTTTCATATATTTAACTATTTCTTAACTAAAGGTTTTTTTTTAATAACAAAAGCCTATTCGCCTGTTGCCTGCTACCTGCTTACTCATCGTGAGGTTAAGAAGTATAGACCGCGCGGAACTAGTTGATCGCGCCTTAGGTATGTGAGCGGTGGGATGGAGGAGCGGGGGCGCATTACTCAGTACGTGCGTTGCGAACCGCCGCCTCACCCCTGTCTCAGCGGCCAACTAGTTCCTATAGACTATAGACTATAGCTTAAGATACTTATTATGTAAATGATAAATAAGTTCATAAAGTACCTTTTTAGCTTCCCAAAAGATACAAATACAAAAAAATAATGGATTGATGCCACAGGAAGGCCACCTAACTGGTTCCCAACAAAATGTAGCACCATATGCTCAATTCACTTTAAGGCAGAAATGTTCCAGCCTCTAAAGAAAACTCGCAGGCTTTTTGAATGGGCAATCCCAAAATTAAGAGTACGTCAAGTACTGAACAAATACCTCCACTTTACAGGTCAGTGAGTAAACACATCATAACAGGGTTCAACAATTCCTATGGTTTCACAGCCTAAACCAACTTAACCGGATTGTTTTAATTTATTGATTCGTGTTTTTTTTTTAATATACAGTTTTTTTTAATTTAAAATATATAATACTTTCTGGACATATCATTTTTTATTTTATTTTCAGGACCCCAAATTTTTCTTGTACAGTAATAAATGGAAGTATCGATAACTTTCCGATTTAGTCAATCACTAGCGTATATGTAAAATAAATTGCTTTTTGCACAACACAATAATAGCGCCAGATGTTTTTGTGTGAGTAAGTTGTACGGTGCATGGTAAATGCACGCTGTGTGTGACGAGTTAAGGTTTATAATTGATTGTGTAGTATGTTCTGATTTATGAATTGCAAGTGTGTGCGCGACTTTGTATCTATTGCTTTTATTGAACTACATGTGTAGTAGTGGCGCGGTGGTGGGGCCAACCTAGCGACATCGGGTTCTGATACATTTTCAACTACCGGGCATATCTCCTTCTTTCATATATCTATGAGTGCCTGTCTAGGTACGAACCTACGACCGTACGGTCACAATCGCGGTCGTTTACACTGGGCCATTACCGCTCTCGAAATCACTCAATGTTATTTAGTCAAGTTTTTCGGCAACTTCTCATAATTTGCGTGATTGTAAAATGTGTTTTCGACCATAGATATCCGGTTTTAGATCCTATTAAGGTTGAGGAGCTCGTGGCTAAGTAATAACAGCCGCACGAGTCGATCCATCAGGTTAAACTACGCTTGCCGGGGTTGGTTCGTCATGGATGGGTAGAACATCTTTACATACCGAGACTTCTCCTTGCCTCGGAAAACACGTTGAGCCGTTGGTACCGGCTGTCATTCGTGGATTCGTGGAGTCGTTATGGGTCGTCAGAAGCCCGAAGTCAACATAGTTGGGAAAAGGCTAGGCAGATTGACTGTACATGAACGCACGAAATGTAAAGATGCGCACACACTTAGTTATTCACCAAAATAATATCACTGTGTATCTGTGAGACCGGGGGTAATGTCTAGGTACGAACCTACGACCGTACGGTTACAGTCGCGGTTGTTTACACTGGGCCACAAAATCAATCTGCCTAGCCTTTTCCCAACTATGATGGGGTCGGCTTCCAGTCTAACCGGATGCAGCTGAATACCAGTATTTTACATGGAGCGACTGCCTATCTGACCTCCACAACCCAGTTACTAGGTAATACGATACCCCTTGGTATGACTGGTTGTCAGACTTTCGGGCTTCTGACGACCCGTAACGACTTCAAAGATCCACGAATGACAGCCGGGACCAACGGCTTAACGTGCTTTCCGAGGCACGGAGGAGTCTCGGTATGTAAAGATGGTCACCGATCCACGGACCAACCCCGGCAAGCGTAGACTGTCAAAGATCCACGAATGACAGCCGGGGTGCTTTCCGAGGCACGGAGGAGTCTCGGTATGTAAAGATGGTCACCGATCCACGGACCAACCCCGGCAAGCGTAGACTGTCAAAGATCCACGAATGACAGCCGGGGTGCTTTCCGAGGCACGGAGGAGTCTCGGTATGTAAAGATCACCCGTCCACGGACCAACCCCGGCAAGCGTAGCTTAACCTGATGGATCGACCCGTGCGGCTGTTATTACTTAGCCACGAGCTCCTCACTGGGCCACCCACAAGATAAATTTGTCTGTTCTGTGGGGCCACCACTGCTCTCGAAATCACTCAAATGATATTCAGTCAAGTTTTTGGTAACTTCTCATAATTTGAGTGATTTTAAAATGTATTTTCGACCCTATTGCCAAAATAATAGTGTTCCTCTTACAAGAAAACGCCTAATTTGCTATCCAACACTTTTGGAAACAATTACATTAATTCTATCCCATCTAAAACACCAATTTTTAATTTTAAAACGCTACAACGTTCCGCAAGTCATGGCAAGTAACGGGAGTTGGACTTTGAAAGTTACGCTGCAATGGAAAAGTTTGTAAGCAAGCGGTTATGCTCATAGGAGACAGCGGAGCGATTGAGTATGGTGTAGAAAAGACGTATACAAAAAAAGCGGCCAAGTGTGAGTCGGACTCGCAGGGTTCCGTACAGCCGTACAATATTGAATACTACATATTTTTTTAAATACCGTAAGGTCGGATTACTTTGACTCTAGGGCATAACTTTGGCCCAAATCGAGACAACTGTATAAACTGCCCGAAGTGTCACGACCACACAACCGAACGTCGTATGTCCTTCGGTAACTATTAGATGGTGATATAGACGCGTACTTGCGGAACCTTGTGTGGATTTAATGACAGTAAACATCTGTCTCGATTTGGGCCAAAGTTATGCCCTAGAGTCAAAGTAACCCGCACTTACCTTTAGTAAAAAACACGTTTCGTGTATGGGGGACCCCATTTTGTACCCGACTACGGCAAAACCAAAACGAAGGGTTATGATTTTAGCAGTCTATGTATGTATGTAAGTATGTATAAAAGTATGTATTTACGTGTGTTCCACCGTAGCGCCTAAATTACTGAACTGATTTTAATGAATGAGGTATCAATAGATTCGTAATAATGATCCGGGTGACATAGGCTGTATAAATTCTCCCTAAATTTAATATGGTGGACTTTACACGTAAATTTCTGACCACGAAAAAAATTTTAATTGAGATAATGACATGTTTGGTATCAAAAGAAAGGTCTTGACGAGCACATTACAAATATATGTACCTATATATGTTTTATTACTTAAGTAAATAAATATGTTTAAATTGTTAAAAATAAGTAAAAGTGGAGGTAAATAATATTAATTGAATTGGTCACAGACCGACCGCGGCGAGCGTGATTTTTATTATTTGAAATAGATTATTAAAAAACACGTTTCTTGTATGGGGACCCCATTTTTTAAAATACTTTATTGTATTGTTATTATAGCGGTCATACTAGTAGGTAGGTACTTTGTGCTACTTTGTGAAAATTTCAAGTGTCTACCTATTACGGTTTAGAAGATACAGCCCTGTGACAGACGGACGGACAGCGGAGCTTTAGAGTCCCGTTGGCGCCTTTTGGGTACATAACCTTTGAAGGTTATCGTACTGTAAGCCGACTTTCGCACGGAAGTAAAAATATCGCGGCGATTTTTTTTTCGCGCACTGGATTTTCAACGCTCTGCTAAGCGCCGACAGTTGAAAGTCCAACAGTGTTTTTTCGCCGCGCTGGGATGCACTCTGCTGTTGTTAGATTGGATTCTCGAAGCTCGGCTCAACTCGCAAACTTTTCTTTTCTCTCAAATTTCATCATTTAATTTTATATTTTTATTTTTATCCCGTATAGTCCTAGTTATTTTTTATTTTATTTTATTCAAAAAGGAACTCCAACAAAGGATACATATTACATGCATTATTATACAAAGTACTTTGAAGATTTGTGCTCCTTCAGTTATAGGAGAATCATGCATACATCATCATTTTAAACATAGTTTAGAATTGTATGAGTTTAAGTAGTTAAACACAATAAAATTTAAATCAAAGAAAAATTAAACAATATTAAAATAAACAACACAAATTAAATTAAACATTTGAAATTAAAACACGGGTTAAATAGTAAACAGTTGAAGAGTAAAATTAAAAAAAGAAATATTAAAACATTAAGATATCCTAAAACACAAATAATACAATGAAAGAGGCAACAATGAATAGGAACTATAAAGAGCAATTATTAACAATATAATATGATAAATGTGTGTGACCTGTCGATACGTCAACATAAAACAGGGTCTGAAAATCGTGCCCGAATTAAACGTTTGAACTTAGCAAGATTGTTAGAAAAGATGTCTATGTCTCCCGAAGAACTCGAAACCATGTTGTATTCATAGGTCATAGTTATATGTGCACGCTGTCTCCTTTAATTGAAGGAGCACACTTAATGGAACCTTTTTATTATTGTAATATAAACTGTTTGTGTATCCTTTCTTGGAGATCCCAAAATAAATAAATAAACTCAAATCCAGTGCGCGATAAAATCCCGCCGCGATATTTTTACGTCCGTGCGAACGTCGGCTAACTCTCGGTAAGCTACATCGTCCGCTCCGCTTATGATAAATTCCGCTAGGCAGCGAGTGGGACCACCTTAGTCTCACTCGCTGTTTAGCGGAATGAAAGTTGTTGAGAAGATCGTAGAAGTTTTAAAGTAATATTGTGAAATAATAAAGGAGGAGCTCGTGGCTAAGTAATAACAGCCGAACGGTTCGATCCAGCAGGTTAAGCTACGGTTGCCGGGGTCGGTCTGTGGATGGGTGACCATCTTTACATACCGAGACTCCTCCGTGCCTCGGAAAGCACGTTAAGCCGTTTGTCTCGGGTGTCATTCGTGGATCTTTGATAGTCATTACGGGTCGTCAGAATCCCGAAAGTCTGACAACCAGTCTTACCAAGGGATATCGTATTACCCAGTCACTGGGTTGTGGAGGTCAGATAGGAAGTCGCTCCATATAAAATACTGGTATTCAGCTGCATCCGGTTAGACTAGAAGCCGACCCTAACAATCAATCTGCCTAGCCTTTTCCCAACTATGTTGGGGTCGGCTTCCAGTTTAACCGGATGCAGCTGAATACATTATTTTACATGGAGCGACTGCCTATCTGACCTCCACAACCCATTAACTGGGTAATACGATACCCCTTGGTAAGACTGGTTGTCAGACTTTCCTTTCGGGCTTCTGACGACCCGTGACGACTGTCAAAGACGAATGACACGAATGACAGCCGGGACCAACGGCTTAACGTGCTTCCCGAGGCTCGGTATGTAAAGATGGTCACCCATCCACGGACCAACCCCGGCAAGCGTAGCTTAACCTTATGGATTGACCCGTGCGGCTGTTGTTATTACTTAGCCACGAGCTCCTCCGACCCTCACATAGTTGGGAAAAGGGTAGGCAGATTGATTGATTGGATTCTAATCCAACAAACGATCTGTTTGCGGATGAATGGACGAAGATATTATTGGCATGCCAGAAGTACTGTCAGAGGGATTCATGAAAGTACCTATTGCTAATTTTTATTTTCTTTTCTGTGTTTATGTGTCTCGGTCTTTAATTATTGTAATTGGTTTTTTACCGTGTTAATTAAAATTAAATAAATAAATACAACGAAATGTGGGTACTTACACTTCTGCCTAACCCTTGATGTTATGTCATCTTAAAGTCAGTTTTCTCGATACAAAGACTGTTGACATGACACTTCGCCGGATAAGCAATATGACCGACAAATTCTTTTGATTTTGAAATAAGAGCTGATAAAATAATTTGAATGAATGACGTACTGACGTCACATCCGTCTGTGTGTCGTATGCGCATGCGCAGCTTCAGTTTGATAACTTAGGAATGAGTTGAATGGAATAATTTAGTGGCCAAATTGATAACGTAAAGGGCACTGTTCAATTTTGAGTGTCATTTTGTAAGAGAAAATATTATTTTGTCTTGGTTTGGGTGCATTTTTAACCGACTTCAAAAAAAGGTTCTGTATTCGACCCGTATGTCTGTATGTATGTTTGTTTGTCCGCGATTTTCTCAATAAACTAATTAACCAATTTTAAATATTATTTCAATAACGTGATCTACATACTTTCAGGAAGGTTTTAGTTTATACAATATGTAATTATTGTTATGTACGAAGTTATATGCATAAATGTACTGTATCTCCGGCATTTCTAAGCGGATTTTGATTATTCTTCTATTCGTTCGACTTGGGCTTACCTATTGTACCTAGATAATTGTAGATTCAACTAAAAATGGAAAAATAAATTTACTTTAAAAAAGTAAAAACCGATTAACCAAAACCAAAAACGAATATGCAAAGTGCATTGAAGAATTGAAGACACCGACTTCAGAAGCTGTTAAGTGTTTCATGAAAGTTATTTTATTCGTTTTTGGTTTTGAAGTCGGTTTTTACTTTTTTTAAAGTAAATTTATAAATTGTGAATCTCGATGTCCTCATCATGTCGTCCACACCGTATCCGGCGATGGCGACTCCTATATGTTTAATCAGGGTCTTTATTCCGGTGAGCTCTGATGTGGCTAGCAAAACCGAACTTCGTCTTAAAGACTCGGTTGCGAGAAACACAGTACAGCTGGCCAGCTGAGTCTCCTCGATGTCCTAGCTAGTAAACAAACATACATTACATACATTCAAAAACTCTCGCCTTCTTCCCATGGGGGTAGGCAGAAACTACAGAACGTCACCTGCTACGATCCTTACATACTCCTTTTGCCTCGTTTACGTTCATACATCTATACTCCATTTGCAATAAGATTAGATTTAAACAAGCCTTTTTTACAGTCCATTCAACCGATTTTGACTTCTATTCCGTAGGCTTAAGGATGGCATTAAACGCAAGAAAGTGGTTATAATACCAACTGTTTACTGCAGCTGCCATTTGTCATGCTACCAACGCAATAGAAGTCAAAATCGGTTGAACGGACTGTAAAAAAGGTTTGTCTGTACAGGGTTAGTTTTCAATGACCAGCCAAATTTTCACAGGGCGTTCTACCCGTGAATATGAACAACTTTTACTATGGGACCAACTTTAAAATCTCGAAAAAAAAAGCCGTTTCATACAAAAGTTCAATACCTACTCGACCAAAATGTATGAAACAGCTGATTTTTTTTTCGTGATTTCAAAGTTGGTCGCATAGTGAAAGTTGTTCATAATCATGGGTAGAACACCCTGTGAAAATTTGGCTGGTTATTGAAAACTAACCCTGTATGTCTAATTTTATTGTAAATGGAGTTTATTATCTGGTCATATACACGCCCGCCGGTTGCGAGTACTACTAATATTCTCTAAAAAACTTTGAACCTAAACGACCCAATTGAAATCAATTATTTCGCTTGGACGTATCCGGCACATCTCAAGTTTTGATGTCTTGTCAGTAGCTATATTTTTAACCGACTTCAAAAAGGAGGAGGTTCTCAATTCGTCGGAACTTATGGCTGGACCGATTTGGATTTTTTTTTGTTTTATTCGAGAGGGTATACATCACAGTTGGTCCCATATAAAATTGATTAACTTTGCTTCGGTAGTTTTTGAGTTAGCTTCAATAATACGTATTTTTTCCCCACTTTTATATGGATGATGTTCTAGTTTGTTTTGCAGGTAGTGGTATTAGAATTTGTGTGGGGTAGGTACACAACTAAAAAGTAAAAAATAAAAACTTTTTTACAAAAAAATAAAAACTTTTTTACAAAAAAATACAACCGACTTCCAAAAACAACACTACAAAGTGAAAAATAACTTTAATTTAGGAAGTCGGTGGCAAAAAACGAAAATACATTAACTAGACACCGACTTCCGAAATAAAAGTTATTTTTCACTGTGTAGTGTTGTTTTTGGAAGTCGGTTGTATTTTTTTTGTAAATTTTTTTTTATACATATTATAGAATACTCGTAGAATAGAATGGAATACTCTGTATTATGTGCAGACGCCAGCACATCAAGCTACTACAATCTGTCAAATTTCTTTAATAGATTCTCATCTTTATCACTAAACCATTAGGTTCAAGGTTGATTGGGAAAATTTGACAGTTTCGGGTGGCTTGACCTGCGCCCGTCTGTACCAAAGCAAATCTAGACAAAAAATCTGCTTAGCCTTTTCCCAACTACATATGTTGGGGTCGGCTTGAAGTCCAACCGGATGCAGCTGAATAAGAATACCAGTATTTTACAGGAGCGACTGCCTATCTGACCTCCACAATTCAGTTACTAGGATACCTCACGATACCTTTTGGTAAGACTTGTAAGTAATTTACATTAATATTACCCGACCCCGAATTTGAAGGAGCTCGTGGCTAAGTAATAACAGCCGCACGGGTCGATCCATCAGGTTAAGCTATGCTTGCCGGGGTTGGTCAGTGGATGGGTGACTATCTTTACACACCGAGACTCCTCCGTGCCTCTGAAAGCACGTTAAGCCATTGGTCCCGGCTCTCATTCATGGATCTTTGACAGTACCAGTCTTACCAAGGGGTATCATATTACCCAGTTACTGGGTTGCGGAGCTCAGATAGGCAGTCGCTCCATGTAAAATACTGGTATTTAGCTGCATCCGGTTAGACTGGAAGCCGACCCCAACATAGTTGGGAAAAGGCTAGGCAGATTGATCTAAACTCAAGTACAGACAGCGGCACGTTAGTTGGACAATTACCTGTTTGTACAGAAATTTGTATTTGGATGTGTAATTGAATTACTTAAAAAAAAGTAAAAACCTACTTCAAAACCAAAAACGAATAAAATAATTTTCGTAAAACACTTGAGCGCTATCACAATTTCTCTTGTATTTGAGCGTTTGACTCGAGTTTTGATATGTGATTGTGGTTTTGTTAGAGCCACAAAATTAAAAAAAAACATATGCACAAGAAAGCTTGATTATTTCTCTTGGGAGTGTTCTAAATAAATATTTCAATTTGTTTACAAAAATCAGTAAAAACCTTGTCTCTGCAAAGGATGTTTCATAAAATTTTACTTTTGGACATGTTTTGATGCTTTGTTACATCGAAGATATAATAATTTAATCATTTAAAAAAATGTCCTTGGAACAACTGTATCTTCAACTTTGGAGTGCTCAATTCAGTTTTTTATGTTTCATACAGTAATACACCAAAAATAATTCCGTAAACCAGAGAGTTACTGACAATTTTTCGTCCGAAATTATATTTTTTATCTACGAATGTATAATCCAAATTCATACAAAATGTATTTAATAAATAAGGTTACTATGTTACCTTGCTTGATAAAAAAAATTAGTCTATTTAAAGTAAAATAATATGTTTAATTAATTATTGTACGCAGTGCTAAAAATCAATGTAAATCTCGGGACACGCGGTCTTTAGCTTTAGACGCCGACGCATCGCATTATGTAGCAATTTAGCAGTTGTGATTACGTTTATTTTGAGTCATATAATAATATTTTTTTTGTTTATAGTGTGCAATTTCAATTTATGAAAAAATCACGGTCAAAATGTAATAGCGCCCTTCGGTGTCAAGCTAAAGTAGTTTTAGTTGAATATACAATTATATACCTAAATAGGTAAGCCCAATAGTCGAACGAAAAGAAGAATCATCAAAATCTTCGTACATAAGAATATTATATACTAAAACCTACCTGAAAGTATGTAGATTACGTTAGTGAAAGAATCATCAGAATTTGTTCATTCGTTTTTGAGAAAATCGCGGACAAACAAACATATAGTATACATACATACGGGTCGAATTCAGAACCTCCTGTTTTGAAGTCGGTTAAAGATGTACAGATCGCCGACGACATTTTGGTTCAATTTACGCGCCGCGATCTGTATCATTCCTTTTCAAATTTCCTACCCATGGTGTTGAATTCTACCTAACTCACCGCCATTTCTAGATAGGCCTTAAGACTTTGCACACAGCCAGTCGAGTGCAACCGCTTTTTGCCTCACCATTGAATTGTAAATGCAACGTAGAGTGGATCGGACAAAAAAGAGTGAGCGAGCGAGGTAGCTTGTAGTGGGAAGGTGGGACAGTAAATCAAGTTAGTACTGTCTTCAGAATTAATTCTGGGTGAGTCAGTTCCAAGAGTAATTGCACTAATTGGTGATGTAGAAGATTTTGATAAAGGATTCAGATATAAAAGTTTTATTTTCAAAAAATAAAACAAAATAAAGAGGGGCCCGTAGCTTATTAATAACAGCCAGACGGGTCAATCGGAGGTTAAGCTACGCTTGCCGCGGTCGGTTCGTGGATAGGTGACCTTCCATTACACATCGAGACCTCTCCGTGCCTCGGAAAGCACGTTAAGGCGTTGGTCCCGGCTGTCATTCGTAGATCTTTCGCAGTCCTTTGGGTAGTTAGAAGCCCATAAGTCTGACAACCAGTCTTACCAAGGGGTATCGTGTTACCCAGTAACTGG
This sequence comes from Cosmia pyralina, assembly GCA_946251885.1. NCBI lineage: Eukaryota > Metazoa > Arthropoda > Insecta > Lepidoptera > Noctuidae > Cosmia > Cosmia pyralina. The sequence continues at coordinate 10,124,921 of OX276368.1, read as the reverse complement.
GTTGTGAAGGTCAGATAGGCAATCGCTCCATGTAAAATACTGGTATTCAGCTGCATCCGGATATACTAGTTGGGAAACGTTTAGGCAGATTGATACGGAGACAAATTGAAAGCCTGTACAGTACCCGGGCAGTAATATGACACACATCGGGTTTTAGAAAAAGTTCGCCTTTGAAGAGCTTCTTTACTTTCACTCATACAAAATGTTAACCAGGGAAGGTAGGAGCGAAGGCACACATTAATACAGATGGGACACTCCGCAGTTTAGGTATGAAGCTACAAGTAAGCGGCGGGCCCATCTCACTGGGTCAATTCAGTGTGGGCTGCCGCGCACCGGCCGGCTCGCACGTTAGTTCGATACTCACTCACGCGCCGCGTCGTAAAAGAAGACAACCCTAATGAGTCAGAAGGTATAAGAGTTACGCGATGGAAAGGCAACTTATAGGTGAATATAACTGTAGGTAATGAAGCGTTGTGCGACCTGAATTGCACTTTCTTGTGTCGTAGCAAGAGTCGCTTTTTATTTAAATTATTTTGCGGAGTGTCCCATCTGTATTAATCTGTGGCGAAGATGAGTACCCATTTAACCATCGCCACATCGTTGAGGCTATTTTGATGCAAGAGTGGTCTACCTCTACTGCTCTGTCGAGACACTGTGTCACCTTACACTTTTTTTGTGGATGGGAAGTCATCAAATGACTTCTCCCGCTCTGGGCGGAGCGGGAGCGGCATCCGTGTTCCTTCAGTTGCCTGTGCCAGGGTCACGGTATCTCTTTCGAACATCCCGCGACCCCGGCGGTTTCACCTTACACTCGTGACCAACTTAAGTTGTATTACTGGTGTTTCTCCACTGTGGCACACGACTAGCGGTTTCTAAACCAGCTTAGGGAACGCACTATATAAGAAAGCCACGGTATACAAGTTTGTATCTCAAACTTGTTATACACATTAATATTGTAAAGGTACATTTTCATTTTTTAATTGGATAACTTCTAATTATGAGCCAAGTTTAAATATTGAGTTACGGCAAAAAGTTAACTCTTGAATGATACTTTATTTAGTTACTAGGTTTTGTCCGCGGCTTCGTCCGCTTGGTATTTCGATCCAGGTCATGGTCTACCCGAGTGCCAGAGCCAAGTTTCATCCAAATCCGTTCAGCCGTTTTAGCGTGAAAGCGTTACAAACAAACCAACAAAAAAACTCAGTTTTAGAATTTATAATATAGGATTTACAGTAAAATATGACTTTAGTAACGGTATACAAGCTAGCACTAAAATATATATAATAAAATTTACTTAAAAAAAAGTAAAAACCGAGTTCAAAATCTAAAACGAATAAAATAACTTTCATAAAAAACTTAACAGCTTCTGAAGTCGGTGTCAAGCTAAGGTGCATTGAAGAATGGAAGACACCGACTTCAGAAGCTGTTAAGTTTTTTATGAAAGTTATTTTATTCGTTTTAGGTTTTGAAGTCGGTTTTTACTTTTTTTTAAGTAAATTTATTTTTACATTTTTAGTTGAACATACAATGAGGACAATTACATGAGCCCAAGACGAACGAAAACAAGAATCATCACAAAATGCGCTTAGAAATGTCGGAGGTATAGTACATTTATGCATATAACTTCGTAAATAAGAATAATTACATAATGTATTATATACTATAACCTTTCTGAAAGTTTGTAGATTACGTTAGTGAAAGAATCATCAAAATTGGTTCTTTAGTTTTTGAGAAAATCGCGGACAAACAAACATACATACTTACATACATACATACTTACATACATACATACGGGTCGAATACAGAACCTCCTTTTTTGAAGTTGGTTAAAAATTGGTCCAGTAGTTTCGGAGCTTATTCGGTACAAACAAACAAACTAACATAAAAATCTTTCCTCTTTATAATACAATTCTTCGGGCTATGTCGATTACCTTATTTCTTATTGTCGCAAATCATATTTTGATCAAGATACAAACTTTACACTGACCTGCCAATTGCAAAACCAATCTGCCTAGCCTTTTCCCAACTATGTTAGGGTCGGCTTCCAGTCTAACCGGATGCAGCTGAATACCATTATTTTACATGGAGCGAATTGCAAAAAACGCAAGAAAATTTGAATTTCGCGGTCTTCCTTAGCGCATCCCATGATCCCATCTGAGTATTTTGTAATCAAATAAATCCTAGGATCGAAATTAAAAAAGTGATTTTTTCAATCTAACTAAATAGTTAGTAGATGTGACCCGACTATGTGTTTTGTCAATCGTTGATTAGCTATAATAGAGGAGCTCGTGGCTAAATAATAACAGCCGTACAGGCTTGCCAGGGTTGGTCCGTGGATGGGTGATGATCTTTACATACCGAGACTCCTCCGTGCCTCGGAAAGCACGCTAAGCCGTTGGTCCCGGCTGTCATTCGTGGATCTTCGTGGACTGGAAGCCGACCCCAACATGGTTGGGCAGGCAGATTGAATGACTGAACTATTGGCTCCGCTGCTGCGACTGCGGAAAACCTCAAGTGGCGTAAATATAATAACCTTATAGGTAATTATATTTTCGAGCCGTTTGGGGTTGAAACTCTCGGGCCGTGGGGTCCAAGTGCTCAAGGAAATGGCTTAGCATGATCCTCCGTTATGTCGAAAATACTGCAGCATTAATTTTGAAATAAATATATGGTAAAGTTGAGGATTAATGTTAAGTACTATGTTTGATGAAAACACGATTCCATAAAATTTTCTGGATAGAAAAAAAAAGTTCAAAGTTACCTCCAAACCGAACAATAAACCGCTGGTATTCAAAAATACTTCAAATTGGATCATGAAACTTTACATACTAACTGAACTAACTATAAAGCAGGTCTTAGGTTTTTTATTTTTTTAAATTTACCATTATTTTCAACCAGTCGACAGCGATGCGGTGAATTTTTCGACGCCATGTTTTAGTTTGTGAATAGTTTTAGTTTGATTACGGTATAATTTTAGGTTAGGAGGAAAATGTCGTGAGGAAAGTTTTGAGTATGAATGTCGATGGCTATAAGAGTAAGGGAAAACTAAAGAAACGATGGATGGATTGTGTGAAAGATGATATGGTTAGAAAGGGGGTGACTACCGAGATGACGACTAATAGAGAAGTATGAAAAAAAAACTTTTTTACAAAAAAATACAACCGACTTCCAAAAACAACACTACAAGGTGAAAAATAACTTTAATTTCGGATGTCGGTGGCAAAAAACGAAAATACATTTAACTAGACACCGACTTCCGAAATTAAAGTTATTTTTCACTTTGTAGTGTTGTTTTTGGAAGTCGGTTGTATTTTTTTGTAAAAAAGTTTTATATATGTTTTAGGGAACTAATTTTTTGAGCTGTTATTTAATTTAATGGCGGTTGATTAATTATTGCGACAGTAAAACATGGACAGTAATAAAAAATCAATTAGTCGGTTATTTTATCATATAATGTCAATTCTAAAAATAATTGAGCAGTCCAATAACTGAATGAGCGGTAAAAATGATGGAATGAGCGGTTCGATGAATAGTTCGGCAGATCATAGCGAGCGGTGACACCCGAACTCAAATTCATTGAAAAAAGAGGTAAATGTTCGTTATAAGTTTATTGTTGGTGAATCATTTGGTTTAGGTTAGAACAGTGGTCATTACCTCTATGCTGTTGAATAATTTGGGTTAGGTTAGGTTAGAACAGTGACCAGTAACGCGCGAAGGCGAGCGAGCGTGCCGCGGTAGCGGCCGCCAATCGCTAGATCCCCTTTATTGTTGCTAAGCGTTTGTTTGCGTGGTAAATGAAAACACTTGAGCGAGCGAACATGTTTGTTCAGGATGCGACTTCGTCCGTCTGTCCGTCCGTCACACCGCTATATCTCGAAACTACTTTACCACCTCATTGTTTATAGAATTGCTTAGAATGAGATTTCTTACCGACAAATTCCGATTTATTACTGCCCACACGTAACCGCTCGTTCAATAAATTTTACCGCCCATTTAATTATTTTCCTGCTCAATTATAAATTCACTGATCCAATCCATTATTTTTTATTACTCATTTTTAACCGACTTCAAAAAGGAGGAGGTTCTCAATTCGTCGGAACCTTTTTTTTTTATGTATGTTCCCCGATTACTCGAACATGGCTGGACCGATTTAGATTTTTTTTTATTTTATTCGAGAGGGTATACATCACAGTTGGTCCCATATAAAATTTAATAACTTTGCTGGGGTAGTTTTTGAGTTAGCTTCAATAATACGTATTTTTTCCACACTTTTATATGGATGATGTTCTAGTTTGTTTTGCAGGTAGTGGTATTAGAATTTGTGTGGGGTAGGTACACAACTAAAAAGTGAAAAATAAAAACTTTTTTTTACAAAAAAATACAACCGACTTCCAAAAACAACACTACAAAGTGAAAAATAACTTTAATTTCGGATGTCGGTGGCAAAAAACGAAAATACATTTAACTAGACACCGACTTCCGAAATTAAAGTTATTTTTCACTTTGTAGTGTTGTTTTTGGAAGTCGGTTGTATTTTTTTGTAAAAAAGTTTTATATATGTTTTAGGGAACTAATTTTTTGAGCTGTTATTTAATTTAATGGCGGTTGATTAATTATTGCGACAGTAAAACATGGACAGTAATAAAAATCAATCAGTCGGTTATTTTATCATATAATGGTGCCGATTCTGTTGTGCACAAACTAAACTTAATTAAGGCTATTGCTAACTTCTTCTCTCTATTATGACAAGAAAGGGACGGAAGTAAATTAGAGCTGTCAAATTAGTTAGAACTAATTTTTCCATAGACATTTAGACGACACGTAAAAACATGTCGACTAAAAACACGGTGAAGCGCAAGGCGTGAACTAGTTTGACATCTCCAACTTAGTTCATAGCTATAGCCGTCCTTTTCTCGCGCTGCCTGTTAGTAAAAGATAGCGATTCTCTAATTTTAGTTTAGTGCGTTCATAAGAGAATCGGCACCAATGTCAATTCTAAAAATAATTGAGCAGTTCAATAACTGAATGAGCGGTAAAAATGATGGAATGAGCGGTTCGATGAATAGTTCGGCAGATCATAGCGAGCGGTGACACCCGAACTCAAATTCATTGAAAAGAGAGGTAAATGTTCGTTATAAGTTTATTGTTGGTGAATCATTTGGTTTAGGTTAGAACAGTGGTCATTACCTCTCTGCTGTTGAATAATTTGGGTTAGGTTAGGTTAGAACAGTGACCAGTAACGCGCGAAGGCGAGCGAGCGTGCCGCGGTAGCGGCCGCCAATCGCTAGATCCCCTTTATTGTTGCTAAGCGTTTGTTTGCGTGGTAAATGAAAACACTTGAGCGAGCGAACATGTTTGTTCAGGATGCGACTTCGTCCGTCTGTCCGTCCGTCACACCGCTATATCTCGAAAACTACTTTACCACCTCATTGTTTATAGAATTGCTTAGAATGAGATTTCTTACCGACAAATTCCGATTTATTACTGCCCACACGTAACCGCTCGTTCAATAATTTTTACCGCCCATTTAATTATTTTCCTGCTCAATTATAAATTCACTGATCCAATCCATTATTTTTTATTACTCATTTTTAACCGACTTCAAAAAGGAGGAGGTTCTCAATTCGTCGGAACCTTTTTTTTTTATGTATGTTCCCCGATTACTCGAACATGGCTGGACCGATTTAGATTTTTTTTTATTTTATTCGAGAGGGTATACATCACAGTTGGTCCCATATAAAATTTAATAACTTTGCTGGGGTAGTTTTTGAGTTAGCTTCAATAATACGTATTTTTTCCACACTTTTATATGGATGATGTTCTAGTTTGTTTTGCAGGTAGTGGTATTAGAATTTGTGTGGGGTAGGTACACAACTAAAAAGTGAAAAATAAAAACTTTTTTTTACAAAAAAATACAACCGACTTCCAAAAACAACACTACAAAGTGAAAAATAACTTTAATTTCGGAAGTCGGTGGCAAAAAACGAAAATACATTTAACTAGACACCGACTTCCGAAATTAAAGTTATTTTTCACTTTGTAGTGTTGTTTTTGGAAGTCGGTTGTATTTTTTTGTAAAAAAGTTTTTTTGTTTACTTTACTGCTTAGTTTTAACTGCTGAACTAGTTATTAAACGTGCCATTTATAATTTTTAACTTACCAAAACCGCTATTTACAACTGCCTCTTTAAATCAGTGCCTATGTTTTATAAGTCTTACAATTAAACAGGAGTACAAATATGTTTAGCTATTGGAACTGTGGCATGCAAACCGAATCATAATTTATTTTCAAAGAATGTTCTGTGGCCGTAGAAGTTGTAGGCTTTCAGCTATCTCAACAATTTATTCATAAACAATCAATTATTTAAGGTTTTAAGTTCTCTAGGTATCTTATTATAAATTCTTACACACATAGTTAGACAACTTTTGCTGTATTTGGACAATCTGGCAGTGTCATAAAAAACATTAGGTATATTTTGGACTGCGATTTCAGAGTAGGTACAAACTCAATCTGCCTAGGCTTTTCCCAACTATGTTGGGGTCGGCTTCCAGTCTAACCGGATTCAGCTGAAGACCAGTATTTTATATGGAGCGACTGCCTATCTGGCCTCCACAACCCAACACACCAACAACTGGGTAATACGATACCCATTGGTAAGACTGGTTGTCAGACTTTCGGGCTTCTGACGACTCGTAACGACTGTCAAAGATCCATGGATGACAGTGCTTTCCGAGGCACGGAGGAGCCTCGGTATGTAAAGATGGTCACTCATCCGCGGACCAACCCCAGCAAGCGTAGCTTAACCTGACGGATCGACCCGTGCGGCTGTTATTACTTAGCCACGAGCTCCTCGAGAGTAGGTACGGACGAAACAAAAATTATTTTTAGAATACCTTGATATCTTAATGTGCTATGAATAATTTATTTAACAGATACCAGTAACCTACCCCACTGTTCTTTGAAATAAAACAAAAATAAGATAATACAAATTTCACGGTCAAAATGATATGATATCGAAATAAAAAAGTTTTTTGTTAACAAAACGTGCTTGATAATGATGATAATACCAGTTTTGTTTTTAATTTTTTATATCTTTACAAATATGTATGTACTTTGTATTTAGGCATAAAAAAAACGTGAATGACTGGCTAGAAGAACTCAGTAAAATTGAAACAGTAGGTATGCTTAGATGATTTGGTCATGTTGAGAGGATGAATGAAAGGCGACTAACAAAAGGTATTTACAGTATGTAACATTACTAAACCAATAAAGAGACTTGATGCAACTTGTAACTCAGAAATAGTCTTTCGATAATCAACCCCAAAATCAAAAATTAAAAAATTGTAAAATGGTTTATTGTGAAAACATTGTATACTGAATAATGTTTGCACCTGAGGGTTGGTCCTCCAGCCTCCACAAATCATATTTTACAGTCTATGTGGTAGGGGGGAGGCGGGCAAGTATGACTTTGGCCGTTGCTGCCGATTTTAGTAAAATCCGACATTTTACGGTTTTTTTATTTTTGAGGGTATTATGAAATATAGAGGCACCACTTTAGAATTAACTTAAAGTCAATTAAATTCTGTACAAATTCTTATTTAATGACTTTTCTCTAGGACCATTAGTTCAGCCGGTACGTATTTTGGCAAATGACCTATCGATAATTTTTCACTTTTTGGCAATAAGTGCCCATCTTTGACTAGCTGTATCTTCGCAACCAATTGACCTAGAGTGCTTGAGTTGGGCTCAAATTGTACCAAATTTAGTTTGCTTCACCAAAATGTGGAACAAAGATACTTAAGGCGAGTAGTGCCGCCAACTAGAAACCACCATTGAGAAAAAAATCATGTCTGGAAATATGGAACATTTTAAAATTTTCTATGCTCACATTTTTGGTCTCTCAGGTGAGGTCAAAAAAAATCGACAAAAATCTGCCGGTTTTGGTGTTTTGGTTTCGGGAGGTTGTGTTGATTTTTTTTATAAAAAAAAATTGTACCTCATCTGATTTAAAATGTGAGCATAGGAAATTTCAAAATGTTTCATATCTCCAGGCTTATGATTTTTTCTCAATGGTGGCGCTAGTTGGCGGCACTACTTGCCTTAAAAACGCATCTTTAAAGTATAGTTTTCAAAAAACTGAAACAAATGCCAGAATTTCGAGCACCATGGGCGTAGCACAAGGTTTTCAGTACTGTGTTCCACGCGCGCCTCAAAGAGATGTCAGCAGTGACGGCGTCAATTGGGCCGATGCCGCCGGGGTCGCGGGTAGTTCGAAAGAGATACCGTGGCCCTGGCACGGGCAACTGAAGGAACATGGGTGGGTTTTAGTCAGTAAAAGTCTGACACGCCCTCACGCTCTGCCCAGAGCGGGAGAAGTCATTTGATGATTTCCCATCCACAAAAAAAAAAAAAAAAAAGGTATAGACTCAGGGGACCTAAAAACATATAAACAAGTCATAGTTACATACGCGTTTGCGATGTTTGATGTTGTTATTGACTGGGCTAAATGTACTCACTAGCTTCTGCCCGCGATTTCTTCCGCGTGAAACTCGCATCGCCTGCCCGAGATATTGCTTCGTTGGCGCTTAATGTTCTTTCTGACTTTTTTTTCTTTTTTCTCGGCTCCTTATAATCCTAGCGTGATGTTAAATAGCCAATAGCCTTCCTCAAGATCTGCGCTATCAAATGCAAAAAGATTTTTTTAAATCCGATTGGTAGTTCCAGAGATTAGCGCGTTGAAACAAACAAACAAACTCTTCAGCTTTATTATTAGTAAGTATATATTTGATTACCATTAAAAAAGTTATAGTGAGCCAACCTTAAAAGATAGACATAATTATGCTATTGAGGACTTTTTTTTAGAACTTTTTAAGAGGAACAATTCCGTCATACATGATTGTTGCGTAACTTCAACCGTTTCCGCAGCGCACGCAACGGAAGCTCTCAAAAGGAATAAATTTTCCCCCTTCTTGTAACATTTTTAATTGATGCTCCGCTCCTATCGGTCGTAGCGTGATGTTATATAGCCTATAGCATTCCTCGATAAAGTGAATATCTAATACTAAAAGATTTGAAAAAATCTTTAACGCGCTAATCTCAGGAACTACTGGTTCGAATTGAAAAATTCGAACCAGTAGTTCCTGAGATTAGCGCGTTCAACCAAACAAACAAACTCTTCAGCTTTATAATATTAGTATAGATTTCTTATTCTATCCATTCTATCCATCCACTGTTTTTGTAATACCCGTACTATGATTTTGGTAAGAATCTCTTCGCAATTTGTTTAGTCCGAAACTGCGTATCTATCTGTTTCCCTTTTTTTTTTTGTCAGGTTCAACGTTCACATCTGACGTCTGTTGTCAAAAAAAAAAAAAAAAAAATACAGTAATTTTGTGTAACTTTAGATTGCGTTATCGTTCTCTTGTATTAAAAAAGTTAGCTGTCTTACATCTAATCATTCTATTCACGTTGAATGTTCATGTTATTGACGTAGGTAATCACATAAACAAATAGACAGACAGACAAACAATTTGATTAGAGAACAATGTTAGAGAAAAATGAGAATGATGTAGGTACCTTTTTTTTTCAATCAAGCAATTAATTGCTTTCGACGCCTAAGGGCTAGGCGAGGAGCTCGTGGCTAAGTAATAATAATATCTTTACATGCCGAGACTCCTCCGTGCCTCGGAAAGCACGTTAAGCCGTTGATCCCGGCTGTCATTCGTGGATCTTTTACAGTCGTTACGGGTCTTCAGAAGCCCGAAAGTCTGACAACCAGTCTTACCAAGGGGTATCGTATTACCCAGTTTATGGGTTGTGGAGGTTAGATAGGCAGTCGCTCCATATAAAATACTGGTATTCAGCTGAATCCGGTTAGACTGGAAGCCGACCCCAACATAGTTGGGAAAAGGCTAGGCAGATTGATTGATTGGTCTGTACCACACCCTTAATTTTTGCCACTACTTTTTCATTCTCAGGTACTGTAGAGGTTTGATGCTTTGATCAAGCCTCGACAATGTTATACTGGCTGACATTCAATCATTCAAATATTGTATGTGTTCTAGGAAGAAAAACGAACCTCGTTTTTAACCGACATCAAAAAGGAGGAGGTTCTCAATTCGTCGGAACTTTACTCGAAGATGGCTGGACCGATTTGGATTTTTTTTTGTTTTATTCGAGAGGGTATACATCACAGTTGGTCCCATATAAAATTGATTAACTTTGCTTCGGTAGTTTTTGAGTTAGCTTCAATAATACGTATTTTTTCCCCACTTTTATATGCATGATGTTCTAGTTTGTTTTGCAGGTAGTGGTATTAGAATTTGTGTGGGGTAGGTACACAACTAAAAAGTGAAAAATAAAAACTTTTTTACAAAGAAATACAACCGACTTCCAAACAACTACAAAGTGAAAAATAACTTTAATTTCGGAAGTCGGTGGCAAAAACGAAAATACATTCATCCAGACACCGACTTCCGAAATTAAAGTTATTTTTCACATTGTAGTGTTGTTTTTGGAAGTCGGTTGTATTTTTTTGTAAAAAAGTTTTTCTTTGTAGGATGACAGATAGATTCTGGTAGGGCTCCGCGTAGAACCATTTTAGTTAAGGAGTGTGAATTATAATTTATCCGAAGCTTATAAAATATAGCGGGCATTAGCCCCATTCAACTAAAGTCCCTCTTGTTTCATTATTAATAATAGTATATCTCCTACTGTGAGGTTCGAGCCCTCACATGTGGTGGAGGCGCCGAGTAAATTATAATTCACACGCCGGTTCTACGCGGAGCCCTACTAGATATACAAACGTTATACTTGACATATAGTATCTCAGTGACATTCTTTAATAAACCAGGTCAAAATCCCACCCAGTTTTTCTAGCCACCAATACTAAGAAGTTAAATTAGGCTAACAACGGCATACTTTCCGCATTGAACCACGTTTTTTATCTGCATTCGTTCATTTCTTAGAAGTGTCGCAAGCGCAAGGCGTAGAACGTGTCTAGCACAATTTTCCTACGAGTTGTCGGCTGTTGCACTTTCATTATTTCTTTGAAATGACGTAAAAAACATCTCTTCGATGTGGAACGTACTGTCTAGCTTGGGAGAATAAGCATTCAATATTTCACAGGAAAATGGGCCTTATGGTTGGTGTATTAGGTTTTTAATTGATATCTAATTTTTTTTTTTGTTATTTTTGATCTGGTTCATTCATTGGGAACTAGGAAATGACAACTGTATGATATAATAAGGTATTTTTTTTTACAAAATGTTGATGAAGGGGAGGAAAAGATATTGTGACAATCCAATCGGCACCCTAATGGGGTGTGTTCATGAAAATTTACGCCACGAGTTGGCGTCACTTAGACAAGAGTCTTCCATTTTGACAATGAGTATAAAATATATGATGACGTTCATCATTCGTTTCATTCATTCGTTCGTCATTCAGTGACAACTAAAGAAATATAGGCGCTTTGACACTCTTGACCGGGGCCCGGACCTGACGTCTCAGTGCTGCCACCTAGTGTACGTCATTTCAGAATACCCTCATTGCGTAACACACTAAAACCAAATAATACTAACGCTAAAACTCAAACTCAAAGCGTTTAAGGGGGATGCGCTAAGGTAGCCCGCGAAATTCAAATTTTCTTACGTTTTTTAACCGACTTCTAAAAAAGGAGGAGGTTTTCAATTCGGATGTTTGTATTTTTTTTTTTTTTTTATGTTTGTTCGCGCATAACTCCGTCGCTTGCCAACCGATTTGAAAAAATATTTTTTTGTTGGAAAGGGTTTACTTCCCAAATGGTCCCATTTTTGTCAAAATCCTATTCTGATGATGGGATCCTGGAGAAATCGAAGGAACTCTTCAAATATTATAGGCACACCTATAGCGATTTGGGTATTTTTTATAGTAGCTCGTGCATTTGCTCTCGGAAAGCACCACTTGGTGAAGTGGAACTGATGATGAAGACCACAGATGGCTACCGGAACTACTCAATGATAAATATTTCACGGGTTGCGATTCGATTACTTTAATATGGTTGCTAAGCAATTTCCGCTCTTCACACAATGCGTGTGGTGAGTGGTTGTTGAGGAGTTCTCCTGGTTCTTAACAGCAGAACTCCTCAACAATTAACGTCCCAGCATCGGGAACTGCAATATTTTGTAACATGTGATGAGCAATTGACATTAGACTATTGTAACTTATACAAATTATAAACAGACCCACTAAAAAGTGGAAAATAAAAACTTTTTAAAAAAAAAATACAACCGACTTCCAAAAACAACACTACAAAGTGAAAAATAACTTTAATTTCGGAAGTCGGTGGCAAAACCGAAAATACATTTAATCAGACACCGACTTCCGAAATTAAAGTTATTTTTCACTTTGTAGTGTTGTTTTTGGAAGTCGGTTGTATTTTTTTTTTTTTAATTTTTTGTAATTTGCAGGTCAGTGTGAGGTTGTATGTTGATTAAAATATTATTCGTGGCCGTAACTAATATGGCTTTACAGAATTATAATCATTAGAATCAGCAATACAACTCCATAACTTAGAATTGACCTCAAATCAAAATTAGATAGTTGTATTTATGATTTTTATGATTATAATTCTATAAATAAATATTTGGTATGCCGCGAATCATATTTAGATTAACATGCAAACCTAGATTGGCCGTTCACACTATTCCAGTGGCGCTGAAATGGGCGAGCTGGAATGAAAAATAGACCGTCATTCCAGCTTTTCGTCACCTATCCCGCAATATTTAAAGACTAAGGTTTTCAACCAGTGCGTCCTGCCCGTTATGACATACGGTGCTGAAACGTGGACACTGACGGTCGGGCTGGTCCACAAATTCAAGGTCGCTCAGCGCGCTATGGAGCGGGCTATGCTCGGAGTTTCTTTGAAGGATAAAATCAGGAATGAAGTTATCCGGAAAAGAACCGGAGTAACTGACATAGCTTTCAAAGTAAGCAAACTGAAGTGGCAGTGGGCTGGCCATGTTTGTCGATGGACCGATGGCCGGTGGAGCAGACGAGTCGTAGAGTGGAGACCGCGTATCGGTAAGCGTAGTGTGGGACGCCCCCCAGCTGGATGGCTCGATGACCTGAAGAAAGTGGCTGGGGCAGACTGGATGCGGAAGGCGGAGGACAGGGTGTTGTGGCGCAACCTTGGAGAGGCCTATGTCCAGCAGTGGACTGCGATTGGCTGAGTTGATTGATTGATTGATTCCAGCTACTAGACTGGATTGATCACTGGAATAGGTACATTCCAGTGCAGGTTCACATTATTCCAGCGCTGGACTGGAATGCTACTGGAATAATGTGAACCGGTTAATAAGCCAACAAGACTGTCCCTGCCAATCCTTTATGGTACATTTGATTTGAAAGTAGTATTGACCGTCTTTCGCCATTCATTGTGCGCAGTAGATCGGAAATTATGATGCAATTCGACTATTATTTACATCAGGCTGAATTTAGTTTGATTCTTAGATATTTTGCGAAGAGGCCGTACACGAAATTTTTCCGATTTCACTGATTTACGTGATTTTACAGTATAATACTGTATAATTCTATAAGTTATAAAGCACAACATGAAAGATCATTTCAATTATGATCTAATGTATGAGCTACTTTTTTATTTTTATTATTTAATTTTGATTAATCGACCTAAACCGGCGACTAGTTTGTGAATTTATTTGCTGTAAGCGGTTTAGAATATCACATATTTACGAATGGTTTTGTCGTCTAAAGGTTATGGAAAAATTACAATGTATTCTTGTGAAAGTTGTCTATACAATGTATGAATCACTTTTTACTACTTTCATATAAAATTTTTGAGTAAAAAATATTAAACATAGTCAAATTTTACAGAAAATGGCAAAGACTTTTGATTTCGGCTACTTAGAACTCTCGCTGATAAAATTAAAACAGCGGAAGTAAACTTCAATTCAAAATCAAACCATTTCCTGAATAAAAAAATGCAAAAAATTAATTCGGCACCGTCTATTTTCTGTGTTATACGATTATACGTAAACAGTTCCTTATCGTGCAGTAAAATTTGCTTTAAATCGAATTTATTTAAATGTATGTTAAGAATGTACTAAGCTAAAAATTGATTTAAGGTCGCTGTTACAAATGGGTAGTCAAATCATTACTTTTTTACACAAAAGTATGTTTATTAAATAAAATGCTCTGAATTCCTAAAATGTTTTTTGGTCAAATTGTTGATAGATGTGCATGGTACGATTCTGAACTATAAATATAATTTTAAATAGGTACATTTTCTCAATAAATGTACCGAAGTAAAAATTTTCCCTCCGGTACATTTATTGAGAAACTGTACTTATCTAAAATTATATTTATAGTTCAGAATCGTACCATGCACATCTATCAACAATTCGGCCAAAAAAATTTTTAAGAATGCAAAGCATTTTATTTAATAAACATACTTTAGAGTAAAAAAGTAATGATTTGACTACCCATTTGTAACTTGTCATAAATCTACATTTAAACGAAATGCGTTTTGTTCCGGTGCGCGTGAGAGTATTCTATCTCGCACGTCAAACTAGAAAGCCATAACGCCATTTCACTTACACACCGAAGTAAACCACGCTTCGATATATTCCCTTCTCACAGTCCATCCATCGTTTCATTCAGCCTAAAATATTCTTTCCTCGATAAAAATTTCAATTTGACACCAAAAATATTGTCAAATAGACCAAAACTAGTGGCTTTATCTATCATAGTTCACTCTTATCTCTCATTAGGTACGTGTTATCGGAATATTTTTAAAACTGTTTTCGAAAACTAGTTGATAAGGTATCGGTGGACTACGTAATCGTTTTTAGGGTTCCGCTTCCAAAGGGCTAATGGGACTCTGTAACTGCGCTGTGTTGAGGGTCCCCCATAGCACAGCTTCGTGTTGAGTGAAAGCCTTCTTACTGGTGTTTGTGATACAATGATTTTTTTCATTAGTACAGACACCGTCGATACACTGATTTCTGCAATGTTCTATTTTTACCCGACTGCGGCGAAGCCCAAAAGGAGGGTTATGTGTTTGACCTGTATGTATATGTATGTCTGTATGTCCGTTTCTTTGTTCCCTCGTAACTCCTAAACGAATGAACGGATTTGGGTACATTATACGTCTTTAGATTTGCCTTGGTAGCGCGAGTGTCACTGGCTACATTAAAGTAAATAAAAACTTTTTTACAAAAAAATACAACCGACTTCCAAAAACAACACTACAAAGTGAAAAATAACTTTAATTTCGGAAGTCGGTGTCTGATTAAATGTATTTTCGTTTTTGCCACCGACTTCCGAAATTAAAGTTATTTTTCACTTTGTAGTGTTGTTTTTGGAAGTCGGTTGTATTTTTTTGTAAAAAAGTTTTTATTTTTCACTTTTTAGTGGTTCACATGTGCTTACCCCTTCACAGCGTACTGGCGTGATGTTATGTTATGAACTGGTGTAAACAACAAACAGACATGAGATTTCAGCAATCCCAGTCCATTTGCTATCATTTATTGAGGAGTTCCGTTGCCTATCTCAGAAGTTCTTCATCAGATCTTCACCAAATTGAAATGGGACCACTCCAAGAAAGTACTCTTCCAAAAACGATTCAAATCGCTTCAAGTGTGCCTATAAAATTGGAAGAGTTCTCTCTATTTCTCCAGGATCCCATCATCAGATCCTGACTTGATGATCATGGGACCACCTGGGAAGTATACCCTTTCAAACAAAAAAAAAAAAAATCCAAATCGGTCCAGCCATCTTCGAGTACCTAATCGGGGAACATACATAAAACGAATTGAGAACCTCCTCCTTTTTGAAGTCGGTTAAAAACAAAGTAAACGGATTTGAGGTGCCATATTGTGGAGATCGACATTTTTTTTTCTTCTAATACCATCGAGTGGGATATCAAAATGAAGGGTTTTAAAAGGTGATTACAAAAATATATGCAACTTATATGGTTAAAAGTAATTCAAAGTGACAAATCGTAAAAAAACACGTTTTTGTGCAAATACTCTCATGATCAAAACTCCTTGCAAGAACTAAATCGTCTGCGAAAACTTTCACACTTGTAAACTAAAAAGCTGGAAATTTTCTAAAAAACCCGATTGCGGTAAAAAACTGAAAAGCTAAAAACAAGCCCATTTTAAATTAAACAAAAGTTGGAAGCAGGCGGGACCCATTCCATTTTTATATTTTTTCTAACTCACATGGGTCCCGCCTGCTTCCAACTTTTATTTAATTTAAAATGGGCTTGTGGCGGCATCTACATCGCCACTTACGAATACGCATCCAATGACATGACGTCACGCAATCCTGCATCGCGCAATTAGAGTTTACCGCGCGACTAGCAAATATACAACGTCCGGACATCAACCGTCGGGCAGTTGCCCACCAGACACAACACCGTTCTGGTTGGAGGATCCTCCCTTTTCAATAGAGGATGAGTGAACTTTACACCCTGTTCCTCATGCCTCTAAAGGCTTGTTTTTAGCTTTTCAGTTTTTTACCGCAATCGGGTTTTTTAGTTTCTTTAATTACTTTTTTTTATTACTTGGAAAATAACCGAACCGTAAATGTGTTTTTTCAGAAATAAAAAAAATATTTATTATTTACTTCTTGTCATGTCACGACGACGACTATTTTCTGTTCTGGTCTGTGTTTCTATAGCGTGTTGAGCGATTTTTGGTAGGGGGACATCTTAAGGGGGCTGCGCTGTGGCAGCCCGCGAAATTATTATTTTTTGGATTTTTTGCAATTCGCAGGTCCGTGTCAGGTTGTATCTTGATATAAAATATGATACGTGGCAATAAAACATATGTATGTCGTGGATTCTGAACGGAACGTCAAGTTGTACCGACTTGGGTGTGTTCGGAAATGGGGTTGGCATCACTGTGCGAGCTGTCAATGTCATTTTGAGTTTGCGAGGGAAAATAACGGTGACAGATGACGGCAGTCATTCAAGGTTCCTGTACTTGACGGGGACTTCGTGATTAGACACCGAACTGAACGGTCATACGCTACCAACCTCGCCCCGACCTCGCCGCGTTCCGATACGAATCCAGTTCCATCCGATTATCCGATTCGTGTGTGTGTGTACTACTTCCTAACCGATTGTTTGTTAAATCGATCTAATTAAAACTGTAGAGTGCATATTGAGTCTTATTTTGGCTACAACAATGGACGGCGACCAGTCCGGCAACGAACGGTGACATTCTCCTCCGACATGTATTTATATAATTTTAACCATGAAAATCATCAATACATCTCTCTAAGTTAGATTTCGTGCAGATTCGTCGAACGAACGAAATCTAACGACTCTGCACGCCCACGGTTTCGCCCGCGTGGTATGTCGATAAAAAGTAGCCTATGTGTAAATTCAGGGTGTCAGCTACCTCCGTCACAAATTTTATCAAAATTGGTCCAGCCGTTTGAGCGTGCAGTAACAAACATACAAACACACACACTCACAAACTTTCGCCTTTATAATATTAGTGTGATTCGAGTTAACTTATTGTTTTGTATGCACTTGTTTCAATCAATCTGCCTAGCCTTTTCCCAACTATGTTGAGGTCGGCTTCCAGTCTAACCGGATGCAGCTGAATACCATTATTTTACATGGAGCGACTGCCTATCTGACCTCCACAACCCAGTAACTGGGTAATACGATACCCCTTGGTAAGACTGGTTGTCAGACTTTCGGACTTCTGACGACCCGTAACGACTGTCAAAGATCCACGAATGACAGCCGGGACCAACGGCTTAACGTGCTTTCCGAGGCACGGAGGAGTCTAGGTATGTAAAGATGGTCACCCATCCACTGACCAACCTCGGCATGCGTAGCTTAACCTGATGGATCGACCCGTGCGGCTGTTATTACTTAGCCACGAGCTCCTCTGTATGCACTTGTTTATGTGACAAATTGAATTATTTTTATTTCTTTCTAAATAAGGTTACGCGTCTGTCTATCAGGAGTCAGGACTCACAAGGACATCTTTTTAACCGTAGAAGGTAAATTTTCACAAGATAAGTGTTGCTATGGCTTATATTTATTTAGTACTAGCTTCCGGCCGCGGCTTCGCCCGCCTGGTATGTCAATAAAAAGTAGTCTATGTCCTTCCCCAGGGTTCAAAATATCCCTATACCAAATTTCATCAAAATCGGTTTAGCTGTTTAGCTGTGAAAGCCTAACAATCAAACTCACTTTCGTATTTATAATATTTACTAGCTGACCCGACAGACGTTGTCCTATCTTGGCTATGAATGTTCTAATGTAAACGCGTGAAGTTAAAAAGTTTTTTCTGAAATTTTCCAATTTTCTGCGAAATTTTCTTAATTTTTTTTTTCATAAGAACCTCCTGACAATCATAAACGCAACAAAAAAAGAATTAGCGAAATTGTTCCATCCGTTCACGCGTGATGCGATGACCAAGGGAAATAGGGATTCATTTTTATATATATAGATTTACAAAGTCACAATAAGTGATCACAAATCCTCAATTACTGTGTAAATAAATCGAAGAAAAATAGAAAAAAATAATAATCTGAATTCACTAGCTGTCCCCACACAAAAAACATCTAAATAAATTTAAAACATTTTGTTCCGGCTCAGTCTTTTGATACGGAACCTAGTACGCGAGTCTGACTCCCACTTGGCCGGTTTTTTTCGAAACTTTGATAACAGGGTTCAGAGGTTCGTGCGAGCCCTTATCGTGTAGGTACATAAAATGGAGTTATTTGTTGTGAACAGGAAAATATAATTGGTCATGTCATGTAACAAGCATTTAATCTAGCTATATGCTACGGTAAGTGTGATTAATTTAAAATTATTAATAATTATCCGTCATTATTAATAATTACGTCACGATTTGGTAAAAATGTGAATATAAAATTGAATTTCATCAGTTTTAGCAGTTGTTATTAATAATTCACTACTCTCGTCGGTAAAAAGAATTAGCGATGATTTCTTTGGCACTTGTCATATCACTGCAATATGGCCAGAAATCTAACTAGCTACAGCTCACGCTTGAAATATTTCAAACTTATGAGTCTGGAAAATCGGCGTATGATCTTAGATCACCTGTTCCTATACAAAATAATAAACACTCATATTGATTGTCCGCGGTTACTGAGTCAAATAAATTTGAATGTGCCTTACAAACTTGCTCGTAAGTCTAGATATCAGTTGCTTCGTGCTAAGGGATTTAAAACCAATCTGGGTCATTTTTCCACCATGGACAGAATGCAGATTCAATTTTGTCGCCTGTCACACTCACCCAGCGTAGATATTGATATGTCTTACTCTTTACATAAAGTTAAGTCTGTCTTGCATAAGGCATTGTCATAAAGGTGAAAAACTAAAATTAATATTGTAGTTTCTGTTGTCTTTAAGATATATAGATCATCTAGATAAGTAGAATATTTTTTGTAACTGCTTTTTTTTTACTCCTATATGTTATGCTTGCCGTGGCAGCCTTTAATTAAGGCTACACTATGATATGTGATAATAACATGGCTATTTTAACTTGTATTTTTTTTAGTGTATGCTTTGTTGGTTGTCCAATAAATAAATAAATAAAAGTAATAAAATAAAATAACACTCGGAAGTTGGTTGTCCTGTAGGTATTTATTTGTAATACCACAGTGCTTACAAGTCATCATCTGCCTAGCCTTTTCCCAACTATTTTGGGAAGCAGCTGAATACCACTATTTTACATGGAGCGACTGCCTATCTGACCTCCACAACCCAGTAACTGGGTAATACGATACCCCTTGGTAAGACTCGTTGTCAGACTTTCGGGCTTCTGACGACCCGGAATGACTGTCAAAGATCCACGAATGACAGCCGGGAACAACGGCTTAACGTGCTTTCCGAGGCACGGAGGAGTCCCGGTATGTAAAGATGGTCACTCATCCACGAACCAACCTCGGCAAGCGTAGCTTAACCTGATGGATCGACCTGTGCGGCTGTTATTACTTAGCCACGAGCTCCCTCCTCGAGCTACCTCTTCCACGAGCTAGTATTAGTACACAAACAACAAAAAAATTCTAAAACTTGGAACTTTTACCCCCCAACCCTCTTAAACTAGGGGATGGTAGTTTGTAGGAGACTTCCGCAAATTTTGATGCTAGAGGTTTGAAAATTGTTATATGGACTCCTTGTTATAAGTAATAAAATATGTATTTCAGGTTTTTGGTAAATCACCCCCCACCCTTTAAATTAGGAGATGGAAGTTTGTTTGGGTTTTCCCCTTCGATCATTAATAGCACGAAGGTTTTCCCATACAAACTTGATTTCATGCTAGAGATCTGAAAATTATACAAGTGCAGAGACTTCTTATTACAAATTAAAAATTTCGTGTGGTTTAAAAAGAAAAATCATACCTCAACCTCTTAATAAGCAACTTACAAAAACAAGTGAAATCCCACCAAAAACATTTTCGTGTAAAATGTTGCCAAGACGAGAGCTTATGGTTCGCACTGTCAAAAGTTATCAGATCTCATGTAGAGCCAAGCTTCTAACTCTTCAAGCCCTTCACAAACTACGCCTTAGTCAAAATATGTTGCTTGGCCGTTTCGCTACCGTCATATGGGCGTTAGGTGAATTTAATAATTACTTTTCTGTTATAATAACAATAGTTCTTGTAGTAAGGAAACAGCCAAGCCTCATATTTTGACTAAGGTGTAGAGTTTGTGAAGTTAGGGCTTGTAGAGTTAGGGCTTGTAGAGTTAGAAGCTTGGCTCTACATGAGATCTGTTAACTTTTTGACAGTGCGAGCCATGTGGTCTCGTTCGTCTTGGCAACATTCCTCATCTGCCTAGCCTTTTCCCAACTATGTTGGGGTCGGCTTCCAGTCTAATCGGATGCAGCTGAATACCGGTATTTTACATGGAGCGACTGCCTATCTGACCTCCACAACCCAGTAACTGGGTAGTACGATACCCCTTGGTAAGACTGGTTGTCAGACTTTCGGGCTTCTGACGACCCGTAACGTCTGTCAAAGATCCACGAATGACAGCCGGGACCAACGGCTTAACGTGCTTTCCGAGGCACGGAGGAGTCTCGGTATGTAAAGATGGTCACCCATCCACGGACCAACCCCGGCAAGCGTAGCTTAACCTGGTCGATCGACCCATGCGGCTGTTATTACTTAGCCACGAGTCTTGGCAACACTTTACATGAAAATGTTTTTGGTGGGATTTCTTTGTTCAATAGGTATTTATTGATAATACCTACCACAATACTTATAGGTACTGAACTAAAATACTATATAAACTTTGAAAATTATTACATTTATCGGTACTAATGTTACATTATTAATAATCACCGGTAAATTAAATGTGATTAATTTCTGACTTTTACCTCGACTTTCGGTAATTATTAATAATGATAGACAATTATTAATAATTTTCAATTAATCACACTTACCGTAACATATACATAATACTAATAAAAAAGCTGAACAGTTAGTTTTTTCGTATGTTTGAACGCGCTAATCTCTGAAAAACTACCAGACGGATTTGAAAATCAAAAAATCTGCTGCTCCCTACATTTTAACGAGTTTGATGTTAGTAAATGTATTGAACAGCAGATTTTTTTTTTCGTGATTTCAGGTTTGGTACCATAGTAAAAGTTGTTCATAATGATGTACAATGACCCCTTAAGAGGTTGTTGGTGTTTTACCAATAACCATGTAGGTATAACATGATATCGGTCATGCGTTATTGCCGCTGTCGAGTTGACAAAGTTGTTTCTTTCTTTCAATTTGCTTCAAAATTATTCAGATTTCAATTGACAGTGTACACTAATTTGTCTGTGCCCATATCTCTTGCCGGAACGCCCTTACCGATCTGCTCCGACTTTCGGTACCTCGGGTCGCTTGTCCAAGGGGATGGCGAAGTAGATCGAGACATAACGCACCGGATCAACTCAGGATGGATGAAATGGCGACAGGTTACAGGAACAACTGCGACCCACGGATGCCCCTCAAGTTGAAGGGGAAAACTTACAAGTCCGTGATAAGGCCTGTCGTACTTTATGGATCGCCATTTCGCCACTTCATTGCCCAGCATTCGCTGGGCAATGAAGAAGACGGATGAAAAAAAATTGCATGCAGCGGAGATGAGAATGTTGAGATGGATGTGTGGAGTGACGAGAATGGAAAAAAAGAGTGTGAGTGTGAGTGTGTGTGTGTGTGTGTGCCTGTGTGTGTCGAGAGTGGAAAGTGAGAAAGTATATAAGAGGAAGTTTGAAAGTGGCGCCAGTGACAGAAAAGTTGAAAGGAAATCGTTTGTCTTGGTATGGGCATGTGATGAGGAGAGACTAAACGCATGTGACTAAAAGAGTGATGAATATACATGTTGATGGATGGAGAGGCAGAGGAAGGCCAAAGAAAAGATGGATGGATTGTGTGAGGAATGATATGAAAGAGAAGGGAGTGAATGATAGCGTGACGGTTGACAGGGGAGAATGGAAGAAGAAAACGTGTTGCGCCGACCCCAAGTAATATGGGATAAGGGCAGGAAGATGATGATGAATTTGTCTACCTTTAAAATACTATGTACTACAATGCTGTTTTGTTAAATAAACAATTTGATTTAATTTGATTTGAAGGAGGTATTGTCAAAAAACTGCTATTAGGCATCATTTTTCCAATATGGCGGCGCGAGCGGCAAAGATACGAGGTGGCAAAGTGAAAATTCGAAGAGAGCACGTCGAATTCAATAAAATCAATAATTTTCGAAACTCCCGGAAAACTTTCCAGGTAAAACTTCCAAATGACGAATATATTTAAAAGAATAATCACTTAATAAATGTGGTTAAAACTTTCCGCAGCGCTTTTGCAACCGTTAATAACAAATAAATTAATATTTTTTGAACTGTGGAAAGATACTGCAGTATATCTGATGTTTACTGATCGTCTTAGTAACCGGTCGGTTGGGTTTGACGTGACAACTGAGTCGGTTAAGTGGTCCATCTACTCTAGTTAATTCAACAACGGATAATGTTTGTAATAATATTTTGATTTAAGGCGGAGATTTCTTGAAGACGGTCAAAAAGGTGGTTTTTTAAAGCAGTGTATCTCATAAGCCGTAAATAATTTTGACAAAAGTCCTTTTCGCATACAGTCGTGGAACTCAAAACATAATTAAACATACTTTAATGCACCAAAAAAATCTTCAAACAAACCTCTTAATAATCTTTAAAAGCAGTTTATCCCTTCATTAACAATTATAATTATAATTAAAAATATACCATAAAATTTCAAATGCCAAACTGCATCCAGTGATAGATTATTTATTATTAAATAGTTAATTTCTAATTTTATACGATTTTATTTGCACTTTTACGACATAATTCCGGTGCGCGTGAAAGTCTTCTTTCTATCTCGCGCGTCAAACTAGACAGCCACCATAATGCCATTTCTGGATGTAGGGCCTTAAAAGAGTGTCCATGGAGTTTCTGCCTGTTTTTCTTCATAGGTACCTACTACGCTTTGGAATGGGCAATTAGCTTCGTCTTTCCGAGTCTGACTGACCGAGCTCTTTGACAATTCAAAAGCTTTTGCCCACGGCTTCGTCCGCATGGATGGCGGAAAATATCCCTCGGTAACTTTATATCAGAATTAAACGTACCCTATGTGTTAATCCTGACTGGAAAGGCGCGATGCTATGTTACATGTCAATCCGCCTAGCCTTTTCCCAACTATGTTGGGGTCGGCTTCCAGTCTAACCGGATGCAACTGAAAACCAGTATTTTATAATACATGGAGCGACTGCCTATCTGAGCGGCAATTCCCGTATTTTTAACAAGGTTCGCAACCTCATCTCAGTCTCAAACTGTCAAAAATTGTATAGAGTATAGCGTATGTATATTAAAAAAAAAAAAAGTTGAAGTGAATACTCGTAAAATATTTTTTTTTTTTGTGAGTGTCGCTGGCATGATATTGCGACTTGAATTTGAACGTTTTTAGGTAAGAGAATTAAGGCTAATGCCTTCTGACCTCCATAACCCAGTTACTGCGTAACATGATACTCCTTGGGAGGACTAGTTGTCAGACTTCTGGGCTTTTGACTACTCGTAACGACTGTCAAAGATCTATGAATGACGGACGGACGGACACGGAGGGGTCTCGAACCCACCGCGGCAAGTGAAACTTCGATAAATATATTACATGTATTAAAAATACTTACATTCCCCCTTCTCTTGTTACAGGTAAAACCCTACCACCGAAGGACAACATTCCAAACGAATTAAAACAAAAAACAATGTACCTAATTCTGAAATTATAGAACTAAGCATAGTATAAATTATAAAAAAAGAACTTTCGACCAAATTTTTCTACCAAACTTAGAATTCTCTAATGACCTGCCTTTCCTATACCAAAGTGTTTAAATTTATTTATTTTGACGACGATTCTCAATGAAGATGATGCCCCAACAATACTGCTTGAGGTGGAAACATCACCATAGTAATGTGCAGAATATGTTCGCTCAGCTGCTAGAAAAAGGTTGGTACTGTGTCTTTTTTTTCTTTGCATGCGGTGATGTCGTTAAAAGTGCCCATCCATATGTATCACCCGTGTCTCCACAATCCCATTGCTTACTTTACGGTGCATACTGGGTAGGCTCTATAATCTTTATTCAGGGCACGTCTTCCCTACCATTACCGCGCCCCCGGTCTACTCCTTGATATGCAATGGTCTCTGTTGCACCATGTAACATGAGGCAGCAGGGGCTAGTGTGAATCATTGGGTTCATTCGAGTAATCGAGTCAAGTCAAACCACGCTTGGGATTGGTGCATTTCATTCATACTTTCATGTACATTCGTGGAACGAAAAGGTTGTTCACATTTTTTTTTTTTTTTAACTGAAATTTGAACTGCCATTGGCCGCGTCCGAACCAAAAGCGATAGTCGCGTTCAAGTCACTTTTTGTGCGGAAAACCCCAAGGCGCCATCTGTCGGCGGCTTGTGCCACCACCTGTTCAAGTTCACCGAACGAAAAGTGACACATGAAAGCGACGATCGCATTATATTCGCGCCACTATCGCTTTTGGATAAGATTATGTCATTCATAATCTTGATATCAGGTTCAATCAGGTTATACCAAACTGTCAAATTTCTCCAAATGATTTTAAACCTTAAAATTTTGATGGTTAAGTTCAAAATCGAATGAGAAAATTTGACAGTTTGTAGTGTTTTTTGTTTGTTTGTAGTACTTGACCTGTTGCTGTGTGTACAGTCGGCTGCATCAATTGGGTACCCCAGTTGCATTAAAATTTTAACTGTACATAAATAGTCATTGAATGCTTAACTTTACGGGGCTTGTGGCTAAATGATAACAGCCGCACGGGTAGATTTAAGGTTAAGCTACGCTTGCCGCGGTCGGTTCGAGGATGGGTGACCATCCATTAATAATCGAGATCCCTTCGTGCCTCGGAAAGCACGTTAAGCCATTGGTCCTGGCTGACAGTCGTTAAGGCTAGTTAGAAGCCCAAAAGCCAGTAACTGGGTTGTGGAGGTCAGGTAGGCAGTCGCTCCATGTAAAATACTGGTATTCAGCTGCATCCGGTTAGACTGGAAGCCGAAAACGACATTTTGGGAAAAGGCTGTGCAGATTGAGTGTTTAACTTTTTCATTCCACGACTGACCATACAAGCCGAGCTTAACTCAAATCATGTTGTTTTTACCCGACTGCGACGAAGCCCAAAAGGAGGGTTATGTGTTTGACCTGTATGTAAGTATGTATGTGTGTAATGTGTGTATGTCCGTTTCTTTGTTCCCTCATAAGTCCTAAACGAATGAACGGGTTTTGATAAATTATACGTCTTTAGATTTGTCTTGGTAGCGCGAGTGTCAATGGCTACATTAAAATCAAAAACTAAGTAAAATGGCGGATTTGAGGTGCCATATTGTGGAGTTCGAATTTTTTTTTCTTCTAATACCAGCGAGTGGGATATCAAAATGCAGGGTTTTAAAAGGTGATTACAAAAATATATGGAACTTATATGGTTAAAAGTAATTTGAAGTGACAAATCGTAAAAAAACACAAATAAATTACAACAATATTGGTATCAAATAAAATCAAGAAATGGGTCCTGTCCAAATACCTATACATATTAATAAAACTTAAAATCCATAGAATTTTGGTATTGCAGGCGGGACAAACAAATAACCTGAAATATGGTGTAACTTTTGTTTGTTTGCCTGCAATACCAAAATTCTATGGATTTTAATGCTTGTTTTTCTCTTTTCAGTTATGGGTTTTTGCAGGCGGGTTATTTAAATAATTTGTTTTATTAGCTTTTAAAAACGTCACAGAATTCGGAAACAGTCGAGAAATAGACATACATACTGTAACTTTTTTATTTTCTGTACCGCAAGCACTGACTTGATGTTTCATTACTTAAAGATATATCGATTCATAACGTATTTATGTGTTTAAATACAGTACGACACAACTTAGGTGTAGCATCGGCAAAATTCGTAAAACCGATCACGAGCCGAACTGAGTGCGCCTTCAACGTCACCCATCTTTAATTACGCTTTATACGAAAATGATCTTTACGCATACGCAATAACTTGTAAAGTCATATAACCAAATACATTCGTAAAATTGAAATGAATTAATGCAAATTTTAAATTTTCAGTTAAACGTTGAAATATCTTACTTATTTAAACGTATATCTCCATTTCACATTTCTACGAGTAAACCCATGGATTTTTAGTTTTTTGATGGAACCTACCTACTTATTTAAATTTGTGGATGGTGACACTATTATAATCAATGTATACATACAGGGTGTATTAGAAAGGTGTGGTCTTTAAAAGGATGTGGTACAGACCATCAAACTGAACAACTTTCTTCATGTGACCAACATCGTAATCGCGAAAAAATTTTCAACTGTCCCATAGATAACTTCAATACCTTCTCGACCCAAATAGACGGCTGATTATTTTTTCGCGATTACGATGTTGGTCCCATGGAGAAAGTTGTTCAGTTTGATGGTCTGTAGCACACTTAAATATGACCGGTATTCTGATACAGTCATGCTGTACAGTACCCGGGGATCCATCTAATGGCGTGCGAGGTGCGATTGGAGAAGTCTATATTCAGTAGTGGATAGCTGTAGGCTGATTGATTATGCTGATGCTAATTTAGCAACTTATAAAAAAAAAAACCCGGAACATAGTCAAAAATTTATCACACATCGTTCTATTTATAAATCAAACCACGTCACGTTTTTTTCCAAAAATAAAAAGTACCTACTCTGTATGTTAATTTTATACCATTCGGTTTTCAAAAATGTATTTCGAAATCCGGTTCAGACGAAAATAAATAAAACTGGTTTCTATTATGTGATTGGACACGTGTAGTCTTACAATAGCTCGATTCGAAAATCAAAGTTGGAATTCGATTTGAATAAAATTAATATTATGCTAAAAATAGGTTTTGTCGATTTATTTTTGATATTTTTAATGTGTGCTAATTTGTTTTAGTTAGTATGTGTCAAGTCTGTTTTTCTTGGAAATGCTTTCATTTATAGCCTGGCTTTTACTCGAAATAATGTATGTTGCACATACAAAAGGCCAACATTAAAAAAATAATGTAGGTCCATCGCGGACATTTGCGATGAACCACTTTTCGACCTTATTACTATGACAGTAAGGTCTGAAAGTGGTTCACCTCGATGTCTGTGATGGTACATACGTCATATAAAAATTAAAAGGCTCGATTGTATTAGGTCTTTACCTATGAAATTGCCGTTCTGCAGTACTGGCCATTTCAAATCAAAATAATTTTTGTTTGGCTAAGAATTCTAATTTCAAATTAATTTTATTTTAAAAACATGGATTTTTTTTTCCAAAAGTAGTCATTTGTTTATTGATAAGTGTTACATTTTCATCGCATTTCAATCTTTTTCGTCATCATGGATACGTTAAAAATTCGAGTAATTATGGAATATGAATACCGTCGTGGCAGCAACGCGGCACAAGCGGCACGCAACATCAACGACGTTTACGGAGCTAACACTACAAACCAACGCACCACTTGTTATTGGTTTGCTCGCTTCCATTCTGGAAATTCCGACCTGAAAAATGAACCTCGCGGTCGTCCGGAGACTTTGGTCGACAATGACGAATTAAAGGCGATTGTGGAAGCTGATGATACACAATCTACGGCTGAATTAGCAGCAGCTTTCGGCGTTAGCGTCAAAACAATATTGGTCCATTTGCGTCAAATTGGCAAGGTAAAAAAGCTTGACAAATGGGTGCCCCACGAACTCAATGATCGCCAGCGCGAAGTACGCGTTGAGACGTGCCTTGCACTGCTCAACAGACACACAAATGAAGGAATTTTGAACCGCATTGTTACCTGCGATGAAAAATGGATTCTGTTTGATAACCACAAGCGCTCAGCAAGTTGGTTAGATCCTGGTTCAGCACCTAAACAATGCCCTAAACGAAAACTTACCCCTAGAAAAGTGATGGTCACTGTTTGGTAGTCTAGCGCCGGTGTGATTCATCACAGCTTCTTACCAAACGGGGTGAGCATTACTTCAGATGTGTACTGTGAAGAACTGAACACAATGATGGAGAAGCTGGCACATCTCCAACCAGCATTGGTCAATCGCTCGTCTCCGCTGCTCCTGCACGACAACGCGCGACCTCATACTGCACAGCAGACGGTCTCCAAGTTGCAAGAACTGGGGTTGGAAGCTCTCCGTCATCCGCCCTACTCACCAGACCTTGCGCCTACAGACTACTACTTTTTCCAGAATTTGGATAACTTCTTGGCGGGAAAAAAATTCAATACCCGAGAGGCAGTACAAAATGCCTTTGAAGAATTTGTTGCCTCCCGTCCAGCTGATTTCTTTAAGAAGGAAATCAATAAACTGCCACTGCGTTGGCAAAGATGCATTGATTGCATGGGTGATTACTTCGATTAATACAAATAAAAATTGCATGAAAAAAATTCGTTTAAATTTTTTCATACAAAACGGCAATTTCATAGGTAAAGACCTATTATCAACTTTAACCTAGCTACACGGAAATAAACTTTTTTAATCACAGTTTCAAATTCGAATAGACGAAAATGCCACATCGAATGTAAAAAAAAAAACTCGAAAATATCTTTACGTTTCCACGCTAGCAACCTTATTTATGTACGTTATTTGGCATGGCAACATTAGCATACTCGTTTAAATATAGAATTCAGTTATGAGTGTTTGTCAAAAATTTGTGACGTCATGTACATACCTGTATTAAAAAATGATTGCCCTGTATTATGAAGTTATTGTTTGATATTGTTTTGAGGAGCTCGTGGCTAAGTAATAACAGCCGTACGGATCGATCCATCAGGATAAGCTACGCTTGCCGGGGTCGGTCCGTGGATGGGTGACCATCTTTACATACTGAGACTCCTCCGTGCCTCGGAAAGCACGTAAAGCTGTTGGTTCCGGCTGTCATTCGTTCGGATCTTTGACAGTCGTTACGGGTCGTCAGAAGCCCGAAAGTCTGACAGCCAGTCTTACCAAGTGGTATCGTATTACCCAGTTACGGGTTGTGGAGGTCAGATAGGCAGTCGCTCCATGTAAAATACTGGTATTCAGCTGCACCCGGTTTTACTGGAAGCCGATCCCAACATAGTTGGGAAAAGGCTAGGCAGATTAATTGACTATTTTTTTAGCGATATTGTAGTGAGAAAATAAATAAATTGTTTGTTTGTTATTTAAGTATAGTTTGTTTAGGGGGCAAGTCTAAAGGTCTTGCTTTTCAAGGTACTGAATGAATGGTGCCATTCACCTATTTGCCGCATGCTTTCCGACGCGACTCGAGTAGAACAATTTCTTTGAAAATTTCATGCAACTTTCTGCAAAGAGAAAAATATATAGGGTGACTGGTAATTAATGACCGATACTAAAACACATGAGTATACTAATGATACCAAACAACTTTTACTATGGGACCAAACCAGAAATCGTGAAAAAAAATTTGCTGCTCCCTACATTTTGACGAGTTATGCCAACATAAATTTATCGTTTCATCGTTTATTTATTTACAATAACATATAACTTAAACATTTAGAGGACACACTTGCTCATTTGCCTGAACTAGGTAGAACCTGTGTTTCAGGCTGGAAAGGTGCATAGAATTTTAGAATATAAAATTAACAACGGAGACTAATTAAAACTAATATTAACCTAAAAGACTAAACATGTATAAAACATGTTTAGTCTTTTAAGTTAATATTAGTCTACAGACAACGAGTAAATCCTCTGTCTCACTGTATGATCTACTAAGTAAAAATTGCAGAATAATCTTTTCACAGTCGTAATTATTTAATTTATAGATACTTAATTTCTTGTACAAAAATTTAAATTTATTGTACAAAAATGGGCCTAAAAATGTATAAAATCTTAGAGAATGCATTTGACTCGCAAACAATATCATTCCGTCTCTTATTAGTACTTGCAATGTTATAGGATGCATGGTGTGCTGTTTTAATACCAAGTGCGATATGAAAAGCTGGCGAACAGTCGGCACGTTACAAAATTTGTATAGCAGATCTGTAGGATAAATAAATGAATTTGAATTTGAATTTGAGGATATAGAAAGTGATGGAAGTTTGCTACCTTTAAAATAGCTCTCTGAGTTCTTTCAAGAGGCAGCAAGTAAGTTTTTGGTACTCCATCCCATGAAGTACCTAATACAGTACTGTATTACAGATTGACCTAGGGCCAAGTAAACTTATGACAATAGTTTTTTATCCGCAATTGCTCGCAATTTTTTAAAAACAAAAATTAACCTGCGCACTCTTGTAACCAAACTGTCAATATGTGGTCTAAAAGAGAGCGACTCGTCGATTAGAACCCCGAGATATTTTATGTTACAAGTTTTGAGGATAAAAGGACACTTACATAATGCTGACTGAGCGGAGTCCGCAATGATGGGCATACAGATGAGAATTAGTAATATTAATAAGCGGTTTGCGGATGGAGAAGTGAATATATTTTGTCTTGTCGGATTTTAATGTTAGTAAGTTGCTTTGAAGCCAGTTAGACACAGTATTGAAACCTTTTTCAGTATATTCGTACAATTCGCTGTTTGCTTCAGCGGTGAAAATTAACGCCGTATCATCTGCATACGATATAATTTTGCCTTGTTTAATATTTAAACTACACAAATCGTTTATATAAATCAGGAAAAGGGTGGGGCCCAAAATACTTCCCTGGGGAATACCAAACCCTGTGTTTTTTGCTCGCCGCTAAAATACTGTCGATTTTAACACATTGATAACGATCGTCTAAGTAGTCAGCAAAAAGTTTTAGCGGCGTTCCCCTTATTCCTAAGGCCTCTAATTTGTACAAAAGCGTAGAAACGGAGACTATCAAAAGCCTTCGCCAGATCAAGGAAAATCCCCAGGGTCTGGTTTCTTTTACCAAGTTCTTCTGAGACATAATCTGTTAAACTGTGCACTGCATCGGCTGTGGATAATTTGGCTCTAAAACCAAATCGCGCGGACGATAAAAATTGTAGGATGAGTTTAATGAAATAAAGGTTTTTTACGGCATAAAGAACGCAATATATTATTTCACATGATACAAAATTCAAAAAATACTTAAAAGGTTAATTTGAGAGTGACAATCGAAACAGTACAAATAATCGTGGCGTTTGCAAGCGTGATGCAGGCCGGACTGAAGGGCCGGACAGAGAAGAATGCGGGCGACCGCGCAACGCGGAGCGTGGGAGGCGGGCGCGTGGCTGCACGTTTCATTTTATGTGCCTAGTCTTCCTACAAAATTCATTTTTCTCTAGATAGTTAACTAGTCTACTGTTTATAATTTTTTCTAGTATTTTAGATATAGAGGGCAGTAGTGATATTAACTAAGTCTTTGTTTCCGGATTTGAAGATAGGGATTACAATTGCTTTTTTTAGGCATTTAGGGAAAAATGTAGGGAACAGCTGTTTTTTTTTGCGATTTTAGATTTGCTCCCATAGTAAAAGTTGTTTGTTATCATGAGTACAAAGTATCGGTCACTAATTACCAGTCACCCTATATAATACTTCGTGTATGTGCTACACTACCTATCTATCTATAAAATCTTAGTAATAACAGCCGCACGGGTCGACCCATAAAGTTAATGAGAAAAAAAAAACTAATAAATATTTTACATAGCTTGGCAACTAAGATTATTTAAAGTGATCAAATTAGGATTTTCCTGAAGATGTTAAATATTATATTATGTAGATTAAATTAATTCTCTGGGGTCTGGGGTGGTGCCACCCAAAATGTATTCATCCGCCTTGAGAGAGCCCAGAGAGCTGTCCTTAAGGTAATGCTCTCTCTTCCACGTAGGTTTCCTACTATGCAGCTCTATTCCGATTGTAAGGTACTCACAGTCAGGCAACTTTATGTGCTCCTGTCGACCCTACGCAAACATTCTGGCCGCCCTCCAAGGGAACCGACTGGCAGGCTAAAGCATAACGTTTTTCCCCACGAACATCATAGAACTGCCTTTGCCAAACGACAATTCTACGTTAA
The DNA here is from genome assembly GCA_946251885.1 of Cosmia pyralina. Classification (NCBI taxonomy): domain Eukaryota; kingdom Metazoa; phylum Arthropoda; class Insecta; order Lepidoptera; family Noctuidae; genus Cosmia; species Cosmia pyralina. The sequence goes on along the minus strand of OX276368.1, from coordinate 10,092,361 downwards.
TAGCATTAATATGTACAACCTCCTAAATAAAAAGTTTAAAATTTATTCGTGCCCTAAATATAAATGCAAAAACTTACTTAGAGACTATCTCCAAACTCTAAGTTATGATGAAACTGAGGATCTTCTTCATGGTAATTTATAATAATTTACAATGATAAGGTACTTTACATATACTACATACATATATATATATATATATAATTACTAGTCTAAATCTAACCATAAATCTTACACTTACCACACACACACACACACCACAGACACACACATACACACACAATACATTCATTTTATTCACCTCACCACACAGTTAAACGTTTTCGATTTTGTGTTTTCTGCACAGTTTATATCCTGTTCTATTTTACGCCATTTGCTTAGTGTTGTAACGTCCCGATTTATTATACTATGGCTTCCTTGTTTGTTACGGAGAATCACTGACTCCTAAGACACAGGCACATACACCTAGTTTAGGAGTCAGGGAATTAAATTTTTGTGACCTAGTTTTAAGCCTTAGATCATAATTATGCTCTTACTTGATTCTTGTACTGTGATGGCTTTCGGTTGAATAAAGAATTATTTCATAAGCAAAAAAATTTAGTCATAAACTAAGGTGAGCCGCAATTTCTGTATGCGGCTCGCCATTGAAACTATTCGCTACTATTCGGTTCCTAGGTCGGGCAATGTGTTATTGGGTTTTGCATTAGGGATTTCTCTGTAGCAGCCCGGAGTTTGGAAGTTGGTAGTGTGATAACCCCATGCCTCGGAAAGCACGTTAAGGTGAGTACAGCTGCTAACATCGCCACCATTGAGAAAAAATAATAATAAGTCAGTAGATAATACAACATGTCGTTTTGCATCCTCGTCAAATTTCAGAATGTGATACAGAACATCAAACCGAACAACTTTCTCCATTGGACCAACATCGTAATCGCGAAAAAATTTTCAAATGTCTCGTAGAAAACTTCAAAACTCAACGCAAATGTATGGGACGGCTGATTATTTTTTCGCGATGACGATGTTGGTGCCATGGAAAAAGTTGTTCTGTTTGATTGGCCCTTAAATTTGAAGAGGATCCAAAACGACACGTTGTAGTGTGGAACATTTTAAAATTTCCTATGATCACATTTTTAGTCGGATAAGGTAGAATTTTTTGTATTAAAAAAATCAACACTAAACCCCCTATAGGTTCGAATTTATTTAAAAACGGCCGTGTTAATGCTATAACTCTCTCCAGACTTATGAATTTTTCAATGGTGGCGTTGCCGGTTAGCGCTATACTCGCCTTAAGGCGAGCGCCGACAAGCACCACCATTGAGAAAAAAAAATCATAAGTCTGGAGGAGATGTTGGGGTCAGCTTCCAGTCTAACCAGATGCTTCTGGCTTCTGACGACCCGAAACGACTATCAAAGATCCACGAAAGACAGCAGGGCTTAAAGTGCTTTCCGAGGCACGGAAGAGTAAGTAAAGATAATCCGATAAATGTTTACAATAATTTTTATATTAAGTATTGTAGGGTTGCTGGTTGTTAAAACAAAGCCCCGTTGAACTTGATGATAATTTATTGGCAATTTTAACTTAAATTATGTTACGCGTTACAATATTGATTTACCATGTGGCAACCCTAAGTGAAGGAATGAAAGGGACTGCGGGGCTATCGCCAATCAAACCTTCCCTAGCTGACTGGTTCCTGAAGACTGCGGGGCTATCGAACAGGAACCAGGCTTACTTAGGGAACAGAGAAGGCTGCGGGGCTACCGAACTCTGAACCTCTAGCTAGTGAATGACGATTTGTTCGAAGACAGCTCTGCTTATAAAGGCGGACAGTTGAAAGAAAGAAAGAAAGAAAAAGTATTTATTGAAGTATTTATTTATTGAAAAGTATTTAGTGCTTTGCATAAATTACACTAGATGGCGCTGTATGTTTGTTACAGTATTTATTTATATTCGGGTATAGTTATTCGGTGACCGATGACTTTAAAAACACTGTCAGTCTGATAAATTGGGAAATACCTATTATCATAATCCCTCTTTGGGAACTATGGCTATCAACCGTCTGTTGGGGGCTGCAGCTTATTACCAGTATTTTACATGGAGCGACTGCCTTTCTGACTCCACAACCCAGTTACTAGGTATCACGATACCTCTTGATAAAACTGTAGCTACAAAATATTAATCATAATTCGATGGGATATTTGCCGAATTCTGTAGCCGAATAGTATACGTATATTCGGCCACAAAAAATTCGGCCAGCAAAAATGCAGTCCATCTCTAAAATTAAAATTATGATTAAACTAAAAACGGCATGACATTTGGAAATCCCGGGTCTTGGCCGCGTTTTTGTAGCAATTTGAAAAGATTAAAGTGTAACGAAATATAAAAAAAAAACTAAGATGTTTTATAACAGTCTAGACAAGTGAATGGCTGAATGACTGGCTCGTCAAATTTCAGGATGTGATACACAGAACATCAAACCGAATAACTTTCTCCATTGGACCAACATCGTATTCGCAAATAAAATTTCAACTGTCCCATAGAAAACTTTAGTACCTACTCGACGCAAATGTATGGGACGACTGATTATTTTTTCGCGATTACGATGTTGGTGTCATGGAGAAAGTTGTTCGGTTTGATGGTTTATCTATACGACACCCTTAAATTTGAAGAGGATGCAAAACGACACGTATTATAAAAAGAGGAAAGGTTTTTAACCGACTTCTAAAAAAGGAGGAGGTTCTCAATTCGGATGTTTGTTTTTTTTTTTTTTTATGTTTGTTCGCGCATAACTCCGTCGCTTGCCAACCGATTTGAAAAATTATTTTTTTGTTGGAAAGGGTATACTATACTTCCCAAATGGTCCCATTTTTGTCAAAATCCAGTTCTGATGATGGGATCCTGGAGAAATCGAAGAAATTCTTCAAATATTATAGGCACACCTATAGCGATTTGGGTATTTTTTATAGTAGCTCGTGCATTTGCTCTCGGAAAGCACCACTTGGTAAAGTGAAACTGATGATGAAGACCACAGATGGCTACCGGAACTACTCAATGATAAATATTTCACGGGTTGCGATTCGATTACTTTAATACGGTTGCTAAGCAATTTCCGCTCGTCACACAATGCGTGTGGTGAGTGGTTGTTGAGGATTTATCCTGGTTCTTACCAGCAGAACTCCTCAACAATTAACGTCCCAGCATCGGGAAAAGCAATATTTTGTAACATGTGATGAGCAATTGACATTAGACTATTGTAAGTTATACAAATTATAAACAGACCCACTAAAAAGCGAGAAATAAAAACTTTTTAACAAAAAAAAAAACCGACTTCCAAAAATCACTACAAAGTGAAAAATAACTTTAATTACGGAATTCTGTGGCAAAAAACTAAAATACATATCCAAAAACACAGTACCTTCACGAAATTTCAAACAATAATAATTTAAAAAAAAAAAACTTACAAAACTTTTTCTTCTTTTCATCATTCAAAATATAATTATCCGGACATATTAATGTTTTTTAATTAACCGACTTCTAAAAAGGAGGAGGTTCTCAATTCGGATGTTTGTTTTCTATTGTAAGATCTTCATTTGGGAACCAATTAGAGATAAAGTTGAGTACCACCTGGGGATCCCAAGTACTCGTGTACTTGGGTACACACGGTCTCAACTTGTATGCTCCTTTTAGTAATCTTTTTAACCGAGTTCAAAAAGGAGGAGGTTCTCAATTCGTCGGAACCTTTTATGCATGTTCCCCGATTACTCGAAGATGGCTAGACCGATTTGGATTTTTTTTATTTTATTCGAGAGGGTATACACACACACATCATCACATCACATCACATCACAGTTGGTCGCATATAAAATTGATTAACTTTGCTTTGGTAGTTTTTGAGTTAGCTTCAATAATACGTATTTTTTCCCCACTTTTATATGGATGATGTTCTAGTTTGTTTTGCAGGTAGTGGTATTAGAATTTGTGTGGGGTAGGTACACAACTAAAAAGTGAAAAATAAAAACTTTTTTACAAAAAAATACAACCGACTTCCAAAAACAACACTACAAAGTGAAAAATAACTTTAATTTCGGAAGTCGGTGGCAAAAAACGAAAATACATTTAACTAGACACCGACTTCCGAAATTAAAGTTATTTTTCACTTTGTAGTGTTGTTTTTGGAAGTCGGTTGTATTTTTTTGTAAAAAAGTTTTTTTTGTTTGTTGTTTGTTTGTACCGCATAAGCTCCGAAACTGCTGGACCGATTTTAACTATTTATTCACCAATAGAAAGCTAAATTAACAGGAAGTAATACAGGCTATAATTTATTTTCAAAAGATTAGAGATCCTTATGAAAATTGTAATAATGTAACCGAAAGTAGCAAAATTTTGTCTATAAAATTCACTATCTGGTGTGCGCTGAGAAAAACTATTGCTGAAAAAAAAAAAATGAATTTCCCGGGCTTCTAATTCTTGAGGAAGGCTATAAGGCTATTTAACATCACGCTAAGACCTTTAGGAGCCGAGTAAAAAGAAAAAAAGTCATGCATGGGCATGGTGATGCGCTGCGACGTGGTGGGTCGGTGGAAACAAGAAATTTAACGCGGACGATGTCGCGGGCAGAATCTAGTAACTTGATAAACTCACTGACTGTCTCGTTGTTCTAGTGGTCGCAAGCGTTACTGCTGAGCATGAGGTCCTGGTTTCGATTCCCGGGTCGGGCAGTGTTGTTGGGTTCTTCTACTTGGAATTACTCAGTAGCAGCTCGGAGTGGATTTGTGCCCGGTTGATGACAATAGGCGCGCCCCCTATTACATGGGACTTAAACATAGCTGCCGAAATGTGGGTGTACAAAGGACTATAAGAATAAGAAGAATAAGAATAAGAATAATATTTATTACACACACAAGATTCATGATAGGTACACAAAAGCAGATGTACAAAACAACAAAACACAGATATCTACATAAATCTACACAGATTAGGTAACCCTGTCTCCTAAACTAGGTAGTCCTGTATCTTAGGAGACAGTGTTAGGCCATACAGGGCAGTTTATCATGAAGGTATAGCTGCAGCCAGAGTGTTTAGCGCGAGGGAGGCCAAGTCACATATTTATGTGCCGTTGTGTAATGTGTGTGAGTGTGTGCGTGAGAGAGAAAGTATGTGTAGTGTAAGAGTATGAGTGGTGAGTATGGGGGTGTGTGTGTACCTCTAAGGGGGCAAGTGAGAGTGAGTGAGTATGCAGGGACCAGGCTTGAATAGATAAATGAGTGATCAATTATAGTGTGAGTTGGGTAGTGTAATGATAATAGGGATTATTCTATGAATGTAAGTAAAGACTCCGTGGATATGTAGTTTTTTTGTTGTAGCCATTCAGTCAGTTTGTTTTTCAGATTGTGAGAGTTTAGATCCATTATTTTCAGTTGTTTATTGACTTTGTTGTACAGATAAGGCCCAAGAATGTAAAATTGGTGCCGAGCGAAAGTGGTCCTGTGTTGGGTACTGGGTAAAATTTGAGTGCGTTTGGTCCGGTCCAAAGGTGGGAGGAACTTATGTATCCTTAGTATAGCCTTGAGCACAAAGAGCTGCCGCACAGTTAGCACTTTACAGAGAGCATAAAGGTCAGATGTTGGATATCTAAAAGGATTTTTAGTCATAACTTTTAGTATAGCTCTTTGAGCTCTCTCCACTCTAAGAAAAGAAGTTTTAGCTGCACCACCCCATGCAGTTATACAGTACCCTAGTATAGATTGGCAGAGGGAGAAGTAAATCATCTTCAGCGTCGCACTGTCGGCAGAATCTCTGAGGGACTTAAAAATGTAGATTATAGACGCATCGTTCTTGTGGAGATGGTATCAATTTGCTTATCCCACCTTAGTCCAGAATCAATCTGCACACCCAAATACTTTACAGCGTCAGAACGGCTAATCTTGGGGCAGGAACAAGGAACCGTGAACTATGTATGTTATGTTAAAATTATGTTATGTAACTTGACATAAAAGGTAGTTTTAGCTTTTTTTAAACGAAGCCAATGATGTCCTGTCGAGGTGGCTATGCTCAGCACCCTAATTCGGAATCGGGTTAATTTTGACAGTTCAACAGCATTCATTGCAATGAAAAAAAATTGCATTGGCAATTTGCTTCAAAATGATTCAGATTACGATTGATAGTATGTAACGCAATTAGGGTGCAGGTCGGTATTTGAGTCAAATCGTCACGTAAAGAAGTTTTTTTTTGCGAATATTTTTATCTCGTAACTTCGGTTTGGGATGATTCTACAAAAATCGATTCGATTGTATACAAAAAAAATTGTACCTCGCAAGACTACGAATTCTCATCTAACTGGATGCAGCCGACTGCCTATCTGACCTCCACAACCCATTAACTGGGTAATACGATACCTATTGGTGAGACTGGTTGTCAGCCTTTGGTGCTTCTGACGACCCGTAACGACTGTCAAAGATCTACGAATGACAGCCGGGACCATAGATATAAGAAAGAAGATTTCTATAGCTGGGACCAACGGTATACTGTGCTTTCCGAGGCATAAAGGGATCTCAGTATGTAATGTAGTTTCAAGATAAAGAGTCAATGTGCCTAGCCTTTTCCCAACTATGTTGGGGTCGGCTTCCAGTCTAACCAGATGCAGCTGAATACCAGTATTTTACATGGAGCGACTGCCTATCTGACCTCCACAACCCATTAACTGGGTAATTCAATACCCCTTGGTAAGACTGGTTGTCAGACTTTCGGGCTTCTGACGACCCGTAACGACTGTCAAAGATCCGCGAATGACTGCCGGGACCAACGGCTTAACGTGATTTCCGAGGCACGGAGGAGTCTCAGTATGTAAAGATGGTCACCCATCCACGGACATCCCCGGCTGTCGTAGCTTAACCTGATGGATTGATAACTAAATAACAAAAACAAGAAAAAATCACAAAGACAAAGCAGGTCGAAAAAAAAGACATGATGACATGTCATTTTAACATAATTATTTCCGTGGAAGCATTTAGGTACTAATACGAGTATGTAAATTTATTAATATAGGTAATATTATGTCGATTTAATTGATTTCCTATTTTTATAATTAATATTTCGTTTATTTTGCGACTAGAATGTTGGTATTTTAGAATTTTAGACTAAAATTATATTTAAGGCGAAAGCGCCAGGATTGCCTGCGAAATTTTTCTTACGTTTTTTGCAATTTGCTAGTCAAATTATGTTAGGTTGTAAGTATGTTGATCTAAATGTGATTCGCGACCGTATCAAATATTTATTTATAGAATTATAATAATAAAAATCATCAAACTCTCTAAGTTCATATTACCCTATTGAATGACTATTTCATGAAATCATGAGATTTGAGGTCAATTCTAACTTATGGAGTTGTATTGCTGATTCTAATGATTATAATTCTGTAGAGCTATATTAGCTACGGCCGCGTCTCGTATTTTAATCAACATACAACCTGACACTGACCTGTAAAACGCATAAAACGTAAGAAAATTTTAATTTGGCGGGCTACCTTAACGCATCCCCCTTAAGTTGAAAAGATAAAAATTGAAAATAAATTTAGTAATGGTCTAAACACAACGAGCCACAATGCAGGGTCAAATTAAATTAGCTAGCGAAACTCCGCAGACTTGATGGGTGATTTTTTTGGGGTCAATGACCGCTGGCAGTGTTGTTACTTGAATTGTGAGTTGATAAAATCTGTTTTGTACCCACCACATCTGCGGAGTTTAGCTAGCTAATTTAATTTGACCCTGTATACTGTAAGAAAGTTAGTTGATTAAAGCTCGTTACTTCTCTGTTCTGTCTCTGTCGTATAGTCTAGCTTATATAACATTACGCTTGTAATCCCCGAAGGGTTGGGCAGAGATGTACCTACGTATAGTACACTCACATTTCACAATTATGTTTAAGGAGCATGCGCTGTGGTAGCCCGCGAAATTCAAATTTTCTTGCGTTTTATGCAATCAACAGGTCCGTGTCAGGTTGCATCTTGATCAAAATATGATACGCGGAAATAAAACATATCATTCATCATTCTCCTGCATTTATCCCAATCTATTTGGGGTCGGCGCAACATGTCCTTTTTTTCCATACTTCTCTATTATTCGTCATCTCGGTAGTCACTCCCTTTCTAGCCATGTCATCTTTCACACAGTCCATCTTCTCTTATAGCCATCGACATTCATACTCAAAACTTTCCTCACGACATGTCCCTCACTCCCCCGCATCATACCATGACAACCGTTTCCGCACAACTTTTCAGTCACCGGTGCCACTTTCAGACTTCCTCTTATTTACTCATTTCTTATTCTATCCATTCGTGTAACACCACACAACCCTCTTAGCATTCTCATCTTAGCTGCATGCAATTGCTTTTCATTCATCCCTTTTGTGGCCCAACATTCTGATCCATACAAGACAAAAAATAAAACATATGTATTTACATAATTTTAACCGTAAAAATCATCAATACATCTCTCCAAGTTAGATTTCGTGCAGAGTCGTTAGATTTCGTTCGTTCGACGAAACTGCACGAAATCTAACTTAGAGGGATGTATTGATGATTTTCATGGTTAAAATTATATAAATACATATGTTTAATGGCCGCGTATCATATTATGATCAAGATACAACCTGACACGGACCTGCGAATTGCAAAAAAACCCAAAAAAATATTGAATTTCGCGGGCTACCGCAGCGCATCCGCCTTAAGCACCATATAATAGGGGGCGAGCCTATTGCCATCAACCGGGTACAAATCCAGTCTAAGGGCTGCTACTGAGAATATTATCGATCTATTCAAAAACACACGTATAATACTGTTGCCATCCAAACAATAGGTAAAGACGCCAGCAGGTCAAGAGCCACCCGAAATTGTAAAAAATTCCCAATCAACCTTGAACCTATTAATAAGCATAAGCAAGGTAATGTTTAATGTTTAATAATAATATTTAACGTAATGTTTAATATTTAATAATTAATAATGATGTACGCGCACAAATTTACTTTTTCTTTTTTTTCTTTTTTTAAATGTAAAAATCTATTTTGAGTTCTAGGACAATATATAACTGTGTTACTAGCTAGTTTTAAAATCTACTATAAATTGTAATCTGTGGAGAACGTAGTGGGTAGCATAATTGTTAAATGTAATATTTAAGCTATTTTGTCTATTTGTTATTGTGCTACTGTTTGTTTTCCCTAAATAAATAAATAAATAAACAAACCTAATGCTTTAGCGATAAAGATGAAAATCTATTAAAGAAATTTGACAGATTGTAGTAGCTTGATGTGCTGGCGTCTGTACGACGAACACAATAGACAAAATATAAAAATCCAAATATAATCGCATCCAAAAATAACCTTCCTCACAAAAAAACCGGTTTTAGTTTTAAAAATAGCGACGACAAAAATAAAAATTATGTAAGTAGCTGGTTCTCGCATGCCGTTTCACCATCAAAATCTAGGTATTTTTTTAAATTCGAAAGGTGCATATTTCGTGGTGCTGATTGGTCAGTTTTCGGCTGCCATCCTCCGCCTATAGCCGCCCACTTAATGAAAGAAAGACATAGAATTTAAGTTATAAATAAATGCCAAAATTTACGCACACATCCTTAAAAATGGTTCTTTCGCAAATTACAAGAGAAGTCCTGACTGACTCATCAACGGCCAGACCAAACCATTTGACCTAGAAAGCTGAAACTTTATACAAAGGTTCCCTTTGTAATGTAGACAAGGAATAAGGAAGGATTTTTGTTCCCGTGGGATATTTTCTGACATCCACGCGGGCGAAGCCGCTGGCATAAGCTAGTATTTATATTAAAAAGAAAAGTCCTCACTTACTGACTGAGTGACTGACTCATCAACGGCCAGCCCAAAGCATTTGACCTAGAAAGATGAAAATTTGCACAAAGGCTCCCTTTGTAATGTAGACAAGGAATAAGGAAGGATTTTTGTTCCCGTGGGATATTTTCCGACATCCACGCGGGCGCAGCAGTGAGTGCTAGTAATCTATATAAATAAAAAGAGAAACTGTCCTGACTGACTGACTCATCAACGCCCAGCCCAAACCGTTGGACCTAGAAAGCTGAAATTTTGCACAGAGGTTCACTTTATAATGTAGACAAGGATTAGGGAAGGAATTCCCGGTAGTACGTTCCCGTGGGATATTTTCCGACATCCACGCGGGCAACTGCAGCATAGTTGGGAAAAGGCTAGGCAGATGTTTTTTTTCTCTAAGGGGGATGCGCTAATCTAGCGAGTTCATGAAATCATGAGATTTGAGGTCAATTCTAACTTATGGAGTTGTATTGCTGATTCTAATGATTATGATTTTGTAAAGCCATGTTAGTTACGGCCGCGAATCGTATTTTAATCAACATACAACCTGCCACTGACCTGCAAATTGCAAAAAACGTAAGACAATTTGAATTTCGCGGACTACCTTAGCGCATCTTCCTTAAAACAAGATCTTTCAATTTTCCATCAGAAATTTCTCAGTAGCAGTCCGGAGTCTGGATTTGTGCCTGGTTGATGGCAATAGGCTAGCCCTCTATTACATGGGACTTAATAGTGTTGGCTCCGTACAGGCATTTCATACAAACTTTCAGATGGCTGGACCGATTTGGATTTTTTTTGTTTTATTCGAGAGGGTATACATCACAGTTGGTCCCATATAAAATTGATTAACTTTGCTTCGGTAGTTTTTGAGTTAGTATTTTTTCCCCACTTTTATATGGATGATGTTCTAGTTTGTTTTGCAGATTGTGGTATTAGAATTTGTGTGGGGGTACCACAACTAAAAAGTGAAAAATAAAAACTTTTTTACAAAAAAAATACAACCGACTTCCAAAAACAACACTACAAACATTAATTTCGGAAGTCGCTGGCAAAAAACGAAAATACATTTAACTAGACACCGACTTCCGAAATTAAAGTTATTTTTCACTTTGTAGTGTTGTTTTTGGAAGTCGGTTGTATTTTTTTGTAAAAAAGTTTTTTTTATCGAAATGAATGAACCGATTTTAATGTAACTTCATACGCATAAGCAGGATACATAGGTCTAAACAAGAGAACATTTTCGAAAAATAGTGTTGCAGCTAAATTCGACTGATTTTAAATATTCCACAGAAACGGAGATTTTCAATTATCTTTTTGACATATCGAAAATGTTCTTAACTAACTTTTTAGACCTATATAGCCTGTTTAGCTGTCATTCGTGGATCTTTGACAGTCGTTACGGGTCGTCAGAAGCCCGTATTGTATTACCCAGTTAATGGGTTGTGGAGGACAGATAGGTAATCGCTCCATGTAAAATACTGGTATTCAGCTGCATCCGGTTAGACTGGAAGCCGACCCCTACATAGTTGAGAAAAGGCTAAGCAGATTGATTGTATCCTGCAATCGGTTCTTCCATTTCGATAAAAAAGGACTTGAAAGTTTGTATGAAATGCCGTACGGAGCCAACGCTCTTAAACGTGTGTGTACTGTGAGGGCTCGAACCTCACAGTAGGAGATTTACTGAACTACTAAATAAAACGAGAAGGACTCTATAAGTTATATGGGGCTGATGCCCTCTGTATTTTAAGCTTCAGATCAAATCACACTCCTTAACTAAATTTGGTTCTACGCGGAGCCCTCACCAGAATCTATCTGTCATCCTATGAAGAAAACGAGAATCGGTTTTTTGATAGAAGACATTCCATATTTGAATGATTGAATGTCAGCCAGTATAATATTGTCAAGGCTTGATGTTCGCTGAGTCGCGCATTGACTGCTTCTATGCGACGATGCGGAAACGGTGCACATCCTTGGTGCGTAGGGTCCGCGCCAGCTCCAACACCATCTTGAGGATGATGGCTGAGAGGTTCGACTGTCACTACATTAACCATTGCTGTATGCTTAATGTAGTGACAATAACAATAAAATGATTTGTGTGTTGTGTGATGTCTTATTTTTTATTTTGTTGTTTTTAATTTTCTTATGATCCAATGATGATTGAAATAAAGGAATTGAATTGAAAGCATCAAACCTCCACATGAGCTACGCCCCCTTTGAATAAAAGTATTGCAGTAGTCCACTTCTAAATAAGACTTTTATTCAGACCAAGACAGGTACACCTCTGCCAACCCTTCGGGGATTACACGCGTGATGTTATGTGTTATGTTATAAACTCTTTCACAATTCGTTATCATTTATATTCATATTTGTATACTCACGTACCTCGTTAATTCATATCTTCTCAAGTGCACTGTCAAAGGTTAAGTAGATAATTACCTACATAAATATTATTTACCTGTACGCCTTGACCATTTGAACTTTTCGAATTCAATTTTGTGACGTAACGATTTAAACTTGACAAGGGGTAATGTTACATTTTTCACTTAATCCTTTGGATGTAAATTATGTACTAATTTATGAACACAAAACCCCAGGGGAGGGGGGGGGGGGTTAGTTGCGAACGCCATAGGTTCACAACTACTGATGATGATTTTATTCCATCGCATGATGTTTTTTTACGTTTATATATGATATAAGCTTATATACCTATTATATAAACGATTTTTCCTTATGTACACCCGTGTGTACAGTCGACGTGCAAGGAGTAGGGAAGCGCTAGGGTAGCCCGCGAAATTTTTTTTTTTACGTTTTTTGCAATTTGCAAGTTGTATTTACTTATGTTGATTAAAGTAAACAAACAGCAAACAGCGCTCTTTCATATTCCCCCCACTTCGAATTTTTAAGACCCCCTTTTAGTCCCTGTTGCAAAAGAAACATAATATATTTTCATTTCTTTCTTATTTGCAAAATAGTTGGGCAAACGTCATCTTTAACTGTTCCAAATTTCAAGTTGATACCATTAGTAGTTCTTGAGATATCCAACTGTGACAGACAGACAGAGTCACACCATAAGGGTTTCTTTTTACCATTTTGGCACGAACCCTAAAAATAGCACCTAATACACCCTAACTACATTTTCTCGATGTCACTATTACAACCTTGTTATTATGTTCCAGAACGATTCTGTGATGTGACGCTGTACTGCTCGCCAAGCTTCGCCACCCAGGTCACGGGGAAAGACACCGTCGAGCCACAGAACATACGAGGAGTGTCTTTAAGAGCACATAGGTAAGCCAATCTGTTTTATTACACTAATGTTATAAAGGCGAAATCTTGTATGTTTGTTACTTCTTCACGCTCAAACGGCTGGACCGATTCGGATGAAATTTTGTATGTAGATAGCTTATACCCTGGATTAACACATAGGCAAAGATTAATATAGATGGTGCACTCCGCAGTTTAGGTATGAAGCTACAAGTACGCGGCGGGCTCATCTCACTGCTTCAATTCAGTGTAGGCTGCCGCGCACCGGCTGGCTCGCACGTTAGTTCGATACTCGCTCATGCGCCGCGTCGTAAAAGAAGACAACCCTAACGAGGCAGAAGGTATAAGAGTTACGCGATGGAAAGAGAGGCAACTTATAAGTGAATATAACTGTAGGTAATGAAGCGTTGTGCGACCTGAATTGCACTTTATTGTGTTGTGGCAAGTGTCGCTATGTATTTAAATGATTTTGCGGAGTGTCCCATCTGTATTAATCTGTGACATAGGCTACTTTTTATCCTGGTCTACGCGGGTTAAACCGCGGGACGCAGCTAGTAATGGTTAAATGAATAGAATAGAATACTCTTTATTATGCACACCATTAATACCTTTATTCATGAAAGAGCTATCCGATAAAAAATCTCACCATGAAAACTAGGTCAAATGAAATGAGCTTGAAACTGCCATTCTACTTGATGCTAAGGATTTTATCTATTTTTACAAGCTTACATTTAAGGGGGATGCGCTAAGGTAGCTCGCGAAATTAAAATTTTCTTACGGTTTTTGCAATTTGGAGGTCAGTGTCAGGTTGTATGTTGATTAAAATATGAGACGCGGCCGTAGCTAATATGGCTTTACAGAATTATAATCATTAGAATCAGCAATACAACTCCATAAGTTAGAATTGGCTTCAAATCTCATGATTTCATGAAATAGTCATTCAATAGATAGGGTAATATGAACTTTTGAGTTTTGATGATTTAAATTAATATAATTCTATAAATAAATATTTGATACGGCCGCGAATCATATTTAGATCAAGATACCACCTAATGCTGACTTGCAAATTGCAAAAAACGTAAGAAATTTGAATTTCGCGGGCTATCCTACTTTATCCATTTTCGTCACTCCACACATCCATCTCAACATTCTCATCTCCGCTGCATGCAAACTTTTTTCATTCGTCTTCTTCATTGCCGATCCATAAAGTACGACAGGTCTTATCACGGACTTGTAAATTGAGGGGCATCCGTGGGTCGCAGGTAGTTCCTGTAACCTGTCGCCATTTCATCCATCCTGAGTTGATTCGGTACGTTATGTCCGGTCTACTTCGCCATCCCCTTGGTGTAGAGATGTCTAGTAAAGAAACGGCTAGTCCTGATAATGAGGTTTATTCTCACCAACCAATTCACACCATCAATCAGTCAGGCAGGAGCACGTTGTATAGTCGACCTGTCGCGGCCCGGTCGTAGGAAGAAGTGAACGAGGCGTTCAAATAATAAAGATGGCTGCGCGAGCTTACGCTAGTGATGCCCATGCCTTTTAGTAACATTTCAGTGTTGGCATTCCAACACTTGGGGATTGACACTCAATCTAAAGCTCAACGATGATGAGCTCAATTTAAGTTCACTTAACCTAAGTTTCCACAGTGAGTTTTTTTGGAATATATCTGCTGTTCTGTTCACAACATGTCGAAGGTAATCTTTATAGAGTCAGCCCAAAATTTGGCTTCGAGTTTGGCAACTTCAAAGTTCATTGATTTTATATTTGTGAACATCTAACATTATTTTAAATACATCAGTAGGTATAGTCAACAAATAATGAGATATCTAGGCAGGGTCATACACAGCAGCAGGCAGGACAGGCAGGGACATAATATTTGTATGTGAATTGCTTCATGTTCAATTTCGAGAAAATATACAATTTTGTGTTGGTGTGTTACAGTGTAGGAGTATTGCAAAAACAAATTAATATATATAAAATTGAACATGAAGCAATTCACATACAAATATGTTAGTATACCCTGCCTAGATATCTCTTTTGTTGACTCATCTTACTTAGTTAGACTTTTTTCTATTTTTAACCGACTTCAAAAAAGGAGGTTCTGTATTCGACCCGTATGTATGTGTTTGTTTGTCCGCGATTTACTCAAAAAGTAATAAAGCAATTTTCATCATTCCTTCACTAACGTAATCTACATACTTTCAGAAAGGTTTTAGTATATAAAACATTATGAAATTATTCTTATGTACGAAGTTATATGCATAAATGTACCTACTGTATCTCCGGCATTTCTAAGCCGATTTTGATGATTCTTCTTTTCGTTCGTCTTGGGCTTACTTATGTAATTGTATATTCAACTAAAAATGGGAAAATAAATTTACTTTAAAAGAAGTAAAAACCGACTTCAAAAACCAAAAACGAATAAAATAACTTTCATAAAACACTTAACAGCTTCTGAAGTCGGTGTCTTCAATTCTTTAATGCGCCTTAGCTTGGCACCGACTTCAGAAGCTGTTAAGTTTTTTTATGAAAGTTATTTTATTCGTTTTTGGTTTTTGAAGTCGGTTTTTACTTTTTTTAAAGTAAATTTTAATCTCTGAAATCATATCTAAAGAGAACAAGTCTAACTAGTCTATTCTTTGCAAAAACAAATAAAACAGCTATCAAAATCACAGCCATGTCAGATGAGGATAATTTTAATTATAAAATTAACATGATATTAATAAACACCGCAACTGGGTCACCCTGTTATAGACTTAACGAAAATCAATACGTGGGCGAATACACCGCGAAGTTATGTCTGAAATACTCGTATTACCTACGGGAGTGAAAATATTTTGCATAACGTTATACATGGTGGCAGGCATGAGGAGGAGAGAAGGCTAAGTAATAACAGCCGCACGGGTCGATACATCAGGTTAAGCTACGCTTGCCGGAGTTGGTTCGCGGATGGGTGACCATCTTTACATACCGAGACTCCTCCGTACCTCGGAAAGCACGTTAAGCCGTTGGTCCCGGCTGTTATTCGTGGATCTTTGACAGTCGTTACGGGTCGTCAGAAGCCCGAAAGTCTGACAACCAGCCTTTAACAAGGGGTATCGTATTACTAAGTTAATGGGTTGTGGAGGTCAGATAGGCAGTCGCTCCATGTAAAATACTGGTATTCAGCTGTATCTGGTTAGACTGGAAGCCGACCCCAACGTAATTGGGCAAAGGCCAGGCAGATTGATACAATGGCAGGGACATTGACGCGCTACCTGTTACCATGGATTCAGTACATGATTCTGAACGCCCATCTTTTATTATTCTGGATAACATCTCGAAATTGGGGCGGTGTCGCCGCTCGAGCAGTCAGGCTCAAAGAGGTGGCACGCATAACATGCGCGCCTTAATGGGAGGACGTGCGGTCGTGTAATCGGCCGTACCCGCTAGGCAGGGCGGGCTGATACCAGTTGGGGGTGCGGTGACTGTACAAGTATCTCCCGGGCCCCCGACTCATGGTGCTAAAAGGAACAGTGGGGTTTTAGTCGGTAGAAGTCCGACATAACCCTCCGTTGTTCCCAGACGGAGGGTATCCATGAGGCCGCCGGGGTCGCGACTTGTTCGAAAGAGATACCGTGGCCCTGGCACAGGCATCTGAGGGAACACGGGTGGGTTTTAGTCAGTAAAAGTCTGACACGCCCTTCCGCCCCGCCCAGAGCGGGAGAAGTTATTGAATGATTTCCCATCCACAAAAAAAAGGGTAAGTATCCATGAGGAATTCCCCACGAAAAAAAAAGGACCGGAGTCCTTGTCAAAACGAATCAAACGAGCCCAAACTCGATAGGGTTGCGTCGTTTTATTACTGAGTTCCTGTGGCCACCTTTCTGCTCCATCAAAGATCGGCTCGATGATACATAAATATAGCATTGTCACTGATTTATTACAGCTCAATCGAACACCGGGATGTGGGTAAAAAGAAGTACCTATAATAACATCTTTCTGCCTGCCGTTTGGGGTTGAAAATGACGGGTGATGATATAGGCGTGAACGTGATGCTATGTATCCTCAGAGTAGTCAGTTCTTAACCGACTACTCTGAGACATCGACCTCATCATCATTCTCCAGCCCTTATCCCAATCTATTTGGCGTCGGCGCAACATGTTCCTTTCTTCCATACTTCTCTAAGTCGTCATCTCGGTAGTCACTCCCTTTCTAGCCATGTCATCTTTCACACAGTCCATCCATCGTTTCTTTGGTGTTCCCCTACTCGTATATCCATCATCATTCATACTCAAAAATTCTGGTTTCTAGTTCCATCTGGTTTTTTTTTTTTTTGTTAAATTGTTTTTACAACCAATTTATTTACATACATACATAAATTCACGGCTTCTTCCCATTGGGGTAGGCAGAAACTACAGAGTTACCTGCTATGATCCTTACATACTTACTCCTTTTGCCTCGTTTACGTTCATACATCTGGTCATACACGCACGCCGGTTGCAAGTACTGCGCACCTGATCTTTCTGAAGAACGTCACCAATAAGGTCACTATATGTCTTCCTAGGGCGTCCCCCCCCCCTGGCGTTTCTACACACATCTGCCTTGTACATACCTTTTGTTAATCGCCTTTCATTCCTCCTCTCAACATGACCAAACCATCTAAGCATACCCTTTTCAATATTAAAATACTAGCTTCCGCCCGCGGCTTTGCCCGCGAGGTATGTCGATAAAAAATAGCATAAGAAATTTCATCAAAATCGATTCAGCCGTTTAGCCGTGAAAGCGTAACAAACATACATACTAAAAATCAAATATTTTCTCTTTATAGGCAACTAGCTTTTGTCGGCGGCTTTGCCCGCGAGGAGGACTACCGCGATAAAAAAGTATCTTATGTCCTATTCCAAGTCATGGTCTACCCATGTGCCAATTTTCATCCAAAACCGTTCAGCCGTTTTAGCGAGAAAGCCTAACAAACAAACTCACTTTCGCATTTATAATATTAGTTTATTATTTTGTTTTGACGTGTAAAAAACTGTTTTTTACAATGAAGTTACACAAATAAAATATTATTTATCAACCAGCCCTGTTAAGACAATCATTCCTATCTCCTCAGGGTGGTGCTAGCAGCATGTTCAGAACTTCTCGGTGCGCTGCTGGGGGCTCACGAGGCGCAGGGCGAACCCGTCCTGGTGATAGATGGAGCGGAACCTCGGCACCTGAAGGCGTTGCTAGACTATATGTATACTGGGGAGATGAATGTCCATCATGTAAGTATACCAATATTTCAGTGTTGCCATGCTGTTTGCTGTTTTTAAGGGGATACATCGATAATTTTGTGTTAAAAAAAATGGTAAATATATGTAAGTTTAATATGGTTAATACATTTTGACTTTCCATATTCGTTATTTCATTATTGACTATATTGTCTACTGCTGTACTAAAACCGAAACATAATTACTTGACATTTTTTCTATAGAAAAAAATTACAAAGTAGCACCACCTATTTTCTGTTTTATACGATTATACGTAAACTGTTTCTTATTGTGCAGTAAAATTTGCTTTAAATCGAAGGTATTTAAATATGTTAAGAACTTACTAAGCTAAAAATTAATTTATGTACAACATTTTGTCATAAATCTGGTGCGCGTGAGAGTCCTCTATCTCGCGCATCAAATTAGTCAGCCATAACGCCGCATTCAGTTACACACCGAGCTAAACTACGCTGCGATGTATTCTCTTGAATAGGTGGTTGGGACAGATTGAATGCGAAATGTGGAGAACTGGGTGTCGTGGTGTAGCTTGGTAGAGGCATATGACCAGCTGTGGCTTCTGTGGAGTAGCAGCGAAGCCCCCGCTTCGAACACGTACAAACTTGCGCTTTTATCGCTGTACCACTGGGGGTGGGACGCCGTAAGCGTTGATGAATGAACGGCCTGCACTGCCCCCCCGTCTCGCCGCGCACATAACTAAGACGCGGTACAGCGGTAGCGGTCAAACTATAGATTTCGAAATTAATTGAAAAAAAAAAAACAAATAAAACCAAAGACTCTAGAGCAGGGATTCCCAAACTATTTTGGGCAAGAGACCAAAATGAACAAATACTATCTCTAGTTTTTTAGGGTTCCGTACCTCAAAAGGAAGAAACGGAACCCTTATAGGATCACTCGAGTGTCTGTCTGTCTGTCCGTCTGTCACAGTCAATTTGCTCCAAATCTAATGGACCGATTAAGTTTAAATTTGGTACACATATGAATTTCTGTGACCCAAACACGGACGGGTAAAGTAAGTAAATGAATTTTGAATTTGGGGGGTCACTTTTGGGGGGCAAATAAAAAATTAAAAAAAAAACCGCAAACTACACCGTGTGACATGTCAAATGAAAGGGCTTATTATGAGGGTCTCAAATATATTTTTTTTATAATTTTAAAATAAATTGTTTTAAAGTTATTTAAGAAAATAGACGAAAATTGACCATCCCCCCTTATCTCCGAAACTACTGAGCCTAAAATTTCGAAAAAAGTACAGAAAATAGATCTTTACCTGTAGATTACAGAAAAACCTATAAGAAGTCTGTGGTCTTAAAATAACATGGTAAATCTATCAATATTGTGAGTACAAACTTACATTTACAGTTGGAATGTATGGGAGAACATGTTTTTCAACTACAATGTTAAGTTTGTTCTTAAGATAAATTCATCCCAACTACGGAACCCTTCGTTGTGCGTGGTCCGACACGCACTTGGCCGGTTTTTTTCCTATTGATACAAAATACTTACCAATTTAAAAACTTTGCGGTTGGTTAAGTGAGTATACTTGCCATCATCAAAGTTATACAAAATACTAAACTAGACTTCCTACTAAAATATTAGTCATTCTTATAAAAAGTTGGTACACGTAACACAAGATCTTGATTTATAGGGGTCGATTTTTAACCTCGTCGACCCCCAAAATCAGTTTTCGTTTATGTCGACTCCTTTTTTTTTTTGTGGTTGGGAAATCATCAAATGTTTTCTCCCGCTTTGGGCGGAGCGGGAGGGCGTGTCAGACTTTTACTGACTGAAACCCGCCCGTGTTCATTCAGTTGCCTGTGCCAGGGCCACGGTATCTCTTTCGAACAACCCGCAACCCCGGCGGCATCGGCCCTATTGGACCCCATCACTGCTGACATCTCTTTGAGGTGCGCGTGGAACACAATGCGCCGTCGACCTGGGCCTAGGCCAGGCGTCCCATTGCTCGTCGTCCGCAAGCCCGCGCCTACGGCAGCCGGGAATCGGCAATAGATTTCCGCCGCCCAGGGCGCCTCCTACAGCGACTAGGGGCGCGAGATCGCGACTGTTGCCTCTCCCTCACGCGTTCCGCCTCCTCCTTCGCGAGCATTACTGCTTCCCAGAAGGAGGTGACGGTACGGTATCGACCACTTTGGGATTCCCTGCTCTAACTAGAGCGTTACAGTAAACGTTTTTTCTGTATTATTTTGTTTATTAAAACTTTATGCACAAGTAAAAAATACTGTACAAAGGCGGACTAGCCTGAGGCATTTTCTTCCAGTTAACCTTAGGGTGATGCAGAGCCAAAACATGGCAGGTGCAAGTGTGTAACATAAGGGATAAATCAATCTGCCTAGCCTTTTCCCAACTATGTTGGGGTCGGCTTCCAGTCTAACCGGATGCAGCTGAATACCAGTATTTTACATGGAGCGACTGCCTATCTGACCTCTACAACCCAGTAACTGGGTAATACGATACCCCTTGGTAAGACTGGTTGTCAGACTTTCGGGCTTCTGACGACCCGTAACGACTGTCAAAGATCCACGAATGACAGCCGCGACCAACGGCTTAACGTGCTTTCCGAGGCACGGAGGAGTCTCAGTATGTAAAGATGGTCACCCATCCACTGACCAAAGAAAGAACTGAAAAGAAAAGAAAAGGAATCACGATACAGTGACCTCAGTCGTCGTCGACCCCTAACGACTATCAAAGATCCACTGGACCAACGGCTTAACGTGCTTTCCGAGGCACGGAGGACTCTCGGTATGTAAAGATGGTCACCCATCCACGGACCAACCCCGGCAAGTGTAGCTTAACCTGACGGATCGACCCATGCGGCTGTTATTACTTAGCCACAAGCTCCTCAAGCAAGTAACATAAGGGATGGATAACTTGTAAAAGAATAAATACTAATAAATAAATACATACATATAAGCAGAAAAAACTTTGCCAGAAGAAATAACGATAGATAGAGGAGAAAAGAAACCAGCAAATCAGCGCTTTATTTTATACAAAAACCTTCAACAATGCTTAAAAACTAGGTCGCATGAATTTCAATGAATAAAGGTCATATAAATGGAGTAAACCCTGACTCCCAAACTAGGAGATCCTGTAACTTAGGAGTCAGTGTTCTGCTGTCACTATTTTATTTTATTTACTTCTACTATGATACCAGAAACCTTTGTGTGTGTGTGGGGGTGTGTGTGTGTTTGTAGTGTAGTGTGTGTTAGATAACCGACTGGTAGCCATCCTGACGTATTATAAAGTTTTTAATAAAAATATGTGTTGTATTTTTATTCCAGTCCCAGTTAGCGAGCCTGCTAAAGACGGCTGAAGAGCTTCGGATCAAGGGCCTCACAGACATACGGTGGAACAATAAGGATGAACCGCCTGATACAGAAGCAGGTATGTACATCATGGTGTTACATCATTCTCCTGCCCTTATCCCAATCTATTTGGTGTCGGCGCAACATGTCCTTTTTTTCCATACTTCTCTATTATTCGTCATCTCGGTAGTCACCCCCTTTCCAGCCATGTCATCTTTCACACAATCCATCCATCGTTTCTTTGGTCTTCCCCTACTCTTATAGCCATCGACAGTCATACTCAAAACTTTCCTCACGACATTTTCCTCACTCCTCCGCATCACATGCCCATGCCATGACAACCGATTTCCGCACAACTTTTTAGTCACCGATGCCACTTTCAGACTTCCTCTTATGTACTCATTTCTTATTCTATCCATTCGTGTAACACCACACATCCCTCTTAGCATTCTCAGAAGCAGGTATGTTAAAATCAGGGACTATTTTAGTTACCCATTGAAAGGGTTTTCGATAGTGTTTTTCTAAGCAGTTCATCAAAAACCCATAATCGTATCATATCGTATTGGTTCCGTACCTCAAAAGGAAAAAACGGAACCCTTATAGGATCACTCATGTGTCTGTCTTGTCCGTCTGTCACAGCCAATTTGCTCCGAATATATTAGACCGATTAAGTTGAAATTTGGTACCAATATGAATTTCTGTGACCCAAACAAGGACGTGTAAGGAAAATAAATGAATACGGGGGTCACTTTCGGGGGGCAAATAAGAAAATTTTAAAAAATAATTGCAAACCCGTATGACATATCAAATGAAAGGGCTTTCTGTGAGGATTTCAAATATGTATTTTTATTTTATTTTAAAATTAATTGTTTTAAAGTTGTTTAAGAAAATAGACGAAATTTTATTTATTTATTTATTTATTTATTAAAACTTTATGCACAAGTAAAAAAATACTGTACAAAGGCGGACTTAATGCCTGAGGCATTTTCTACCAGTCAACCTTAGGGTGATGCAGAGAGAAAACATGGCAGGTGCAGCATAAGGGATAGATAACTCGAAAAAGAATAAATACTAATAAATAAATACATATATACATACATATAAACAGAATAAACTTTGTCAAGAGAAATAACGATAGGTAGAGGAGAAAAAGAATCCAGCAAGAATCAGCGCTGAAGTGATTCTGCCAACTTTATACGAATATGTTCACGAGCCTTCATTTTGAACGATAGCTGACTGGTTGCCATCCTGATGTTCAGAGGGAGCGCATTCCAAAGAAATACCGCCTGGACAAAGAAAGAAGAATGAATAAAACCAGAGCGGTGAGAAGGACATCGTAGAAGACGATTGTTGGTTGAACGAAGATTTCTACTATGGGCAGAGCACAAGTATTGAACATGGGAAGTCAGATAAGAAGGAGAAGTAGGCTTATTTAGTATGGAATACAACATAGACAGAGCCCTCAGCTCTCTGCGCTGACGTATGGGTAACCATTTTAAAAGCAATCGGTACGCAGACACATGATCATACTTACGAAGATTGAAGACGAATCGAATGCAGTTATTTAGAAGGCGATCAAGTTTATTGAGGAGATCTGCATTCAGGTCATAATAACACACATCACCATAGTCTATTATGGGAAAGATTAGGGACTGTACAAGCATGGCCTTTATGTGTGATGGAAGAAGGTTTTTCAACCGATAGAGCGACCTCAACGTTCCGGTGACTTTCTTACTTACAGTCGTGACCTGCTTTCGCCAGTCAAGACAAGTGTCGACATGCAGACCCAGATCCTTAACATTGGAGCTAAACGGGATGACTGCGTTGTCAAACATTACAGGTGGCACAGTTAAGTCATTCAGCTTTCTCATACTGTGGGGGCTCCCTACAATGATAGCCTGACACTTGATAGGATTAACCGCCACTCCAAATCGATCAGACCAGCTTTTAACCACACTTAGATCCCGGTTCAGCTCGTCAATCGCATCGGATATGTTGTCAACACTTGCCTGGCAGTAAAGCTGCAAATCGTCAGCATAAAGATGATACGCAGCCCGAAGCTCGGTGGTAATGAGATTAATAAAAATGGAAAACAAAAGAGGAGATAATATACCGCCTTGAGGGACGCCAGCTGCAAGATCATGCCAACTCGACGAAGAGTCTCCAGCACGAACAGACTGCTGACGCCCCTGAAGATAAGAGGCAAACCATTCCAATACCTCCGGAGAGACCATAAGATAGGAAAGGATGGATAAAAGGATTTCGTGACTGACGGTATTAAAAGCATTGGAGAAGTCTACTAACACCAAAACTGTAGCTTTAGTGTCTTCCATTCCCCGCCTAATGTCGTCAGTCACTTTAAGGAGAGCTGAAACGGTACTGTGCCCGGGCCTGAAACCGGATTGAAATGCACTGATAAGGGAGTTGCGGTGAATAAAGTGGGAGAATTGTTTATGAACACTGGCCTCGAGCACTTTAGACAGAAAGGGAAGGATGGAAATTGGACGAAAGTGACTAGGAAGAGAGGGATTGGGTATCTTAGGCAGTGGCCGAACAAGGGCTTTACGCCACAGGGAAGGGAAAACACCAGTGTAAAGGGAGAAGTTTATGATGTGGGATATTGCAGGGAGAAGATGATCAAGAGCCGCTACAATCATATGACGGCTGATATCATCACAGCCCACTGCTTTGGATTTAATGGATAGGATAATCTTTTTGATCTCTCCCGGGTCGACTGGGGTGAAGACAAAGGGGTTAATCTTTGGACGCGACAGACCCGCAAGGTAGTTAAGGGTTTGATATTTGGTTAGACTATCTAGAGTGGGAACAGTAGAGAAATGCTGATTTAGATCGTCCAAACCAATTGTGCTAGGAAGGTCCAAATGTCGCGATTTACCGATGCCCAATGTTCCAAGGAACTTCCAAATATCAGCAGGAGAAGAAGAAGTGATATTATTCAGGATGTGGCGGCGTTTAGCGTTGCGTATCATCTGATTACACCGATTCCTAGCAGCCTTAAAGAAGGCCCAATTGTCCTCCGAGCGATCCTTTCTGAATTTCCGAAATGCGCGGTCCCTCCGTCGCATTGCCATCCGAACTCCCCTGTTCATCCAAGGCGCAGGTGGACGCTTCAACTTGATTTTCTTGTAAGGGGCATGGGTGTCGTATAGCTTGACCACAGCATCGTTGAACAATCTGACTTTTTCGTCAACTGAAGCAGCTGCTTCCAAGGGTGACCAGTCAATATTGGACGCATCTTGTTGAAGCCTCTCGCTATTCATACGCGCAAAGGCACGCCTGTACTGGAACGTTGGTTTAGGTTTAGGGGGTTTAAGGACATAAGATAAGAAAATAAGATCATGATGGGAAAAGCCAGGAGCATCGTGTTGACCATGTGAGGAAACTAGGGAAGGATTAGAGGTGAGGATCAGGTCAAGCCAAGTATCATCACTGACCATATTATGATGAGTAGGTTGGAGAGGCAAAACATGCAGACTGGCTGACTCGATTAGATGCAGAAGTTTATGGGACCGATGGGAGTTAAGGGCAAGGAGGTTGGTATTAAAATCTCCCATAACAATGTGATGTGTATACTCCGAACCCAAAGATTCAAGTACTGAATCGAATTCAGTGAAGTAATCAATGGAAGGGGGACAGTAGACAACGCCAAGGACGGTTTTGGCTCCTTTGACACAAACCTCGAGGAAAAGAAACTCTGCGGATTCATTGGAAGAAGAAGAAGCTAGAATTTTAAAAGGGAAATTATCGCGAAGGTAGATGGCTACACCACCCCCTCTCTTCCCGATCCGGTCATTGCGAAGAAGAACGAAACCAGGAAGTGGGTAAGTAGTTGAAAGTAGGTCAGGTTTGAGCCAAGTCTCGGAAATCAGGACGGCGTGAACATTGTTGTCGAAAAACGTGTCGTACAGTTCGTTGTAGTGACTGGGAATGCTCTGAGCATTGATGTGGCACACGTTAAATTTTACCATAACCCCCCTTCTTTTCTCCGAAAATACTGAGCCTACAATTTTGAAAAACATATACAAAATAGTTCTATACCAATAGATTACAGGAAAACCTGTAAAAAGTCTATGGTCTTTTTTTTTTTTTTTTGTGGATGGGAAATCATCAAATGACTTCTCCCGCTCTGGGCAGAGCGGTCAGACTTTTACTGACTAAAGCCCACCCGTGTTCCTTCAGTTGCCCGTGCCAGGGCCACGGTATCTCTTTCGAACTACCCGCTAAAATAACATGGTATACTCTCAATAATGTGCGTACAAACTTACATTTGCAGCTGGAATTTATGGGAAAACATGTTTTATCAACTATAATGTTAATAAGTTTGTTCTTGGGATAAATTGATCCCAACTAGAACCCTTCATTTTGCATGGTCCGACACGCACTTGGCCGGTTTTTTTGTTTAGGATTTGCTCAGTAACTTGGAACTTAATCTTGGTTCTTTAGAAAGGTCAGGTGCGTAGTACTCGCAACAAGCGTGCGTGTATGACCTGATGTATGAACGTAAACGAGGCAAAAGGAGTATGTAAGGATCGTAGCAGGGGGCGTTCTGTAGTTTCTGCCTACCCCCGGGGGAAGAAGGCGTGAGTTTATTTACCTACGTATGTAATCAGAACTTTTTAAATGTGGGTGTTATTGTACATAGTGTATATATGTACCATCGCGGAGATATGCGGTGAACAACCTTATTAACTTGGTAATAAGGTCGAAAAGTGGTTCACCGCTGATGTCCGCGATGGTACCTTCGAGAAATACAACCATATTGTTTAA
Organism: Cosmia pyralina; assembly: GCA_946251885.1. Taxonomy (NCBI): domain Eukaryota; kingdom Metazoa; phylum Arthropoda; class Insecta; order Lepidoptera; family Noctuidae; genus Cosmia; species Cosmia pyralina. The sequence continues at coordinate 10,065,887 of OX276368.1, read as the reverse complement.
TTCCAGTCTCAGGAACAGTGACAACAGCAACAGCAACCCCAACCGACCCGAAGCCGTTAGAGAAACATATCGAAGCGAAGCAAGCACCGAAACACTCGCCGAAGCACACGGACATTGAACCTGAACCGAGAAACGCGAAGAAAGATGACTTTAGTGATGGAGAAGCAAAGCACGGGGAGAAGTTTAATGTTAATGGTATGTGAGAATGTTATAGAAATAATAGAATTAACAATAAACAATATTGCATTTTTTATAAAACTTGTGGCAATATATTAATATTAATTTATTCATTAATATTAATTTATTCATTCAGAACTGTTTATCCGCGTATACAAATTAAACTTTTTAAACTTTCGCGATTTGCACACATTATAAACAAAACCAAAAACGGGTCTTCTCGCGATATTCCTTTTTACGAGGTAAACAGGTACCTACTTGTTTCCCGACGTTTCGACCGCCTTGCAGCGATCGTGGTCACGGGAGGACGAAACGGGACGGGGGGAAAACGTCGCTGAGCTGTCATCAGTCCTCCCGTGACCACGATCGCTGCAAGGCGGTCGAAACGTCGGGAAACAAGTAGGTACCTGTTTACCTCGTAAAAAGGAATATCGCGAGAAGACCCGTTTTTGGTTTTGTTTATAATGTGTACAAATTAAATTAGCTAGCGAAACTCCGCAAACGTGATGGGTATTGATAATTAAACATGATAAAAAAAAAAGATTTGGTGATAATTTTTTTTTGGGTGTACGACCGTATGTAAGTACGTAGTGTAGTTACTTGGAATATTAGTTTTTTTTTTTTTTTTTGTAAATTTCACAGACGTAATAGGTATCGATATCTAAACACGATAAAACAAAACAAAAAACGGATTTTCTCAACTTGTACTTCAAGTAAGGTACACTACTAGCTGTCGTTGACCCCAGAAAAATCCTCAAATCTTCTTTTTCACGTCTGCGGAGTTTTGCTAGCTAATTCAATATGACCCTATATTTCCAAATAACACCTCATTCACTTGATTCTCGGTATTCCTCATTGTTCAGGTATCTCTACATATTTTAAATTAATCAAAATCCGTTTTGCGTTTTAATCGTGATCATTTAAAAAAAACATCAGATTTTTTGCATACATAACACCAGCCGGTAGTTCTATGCTTATTTTGGTAGTACAGAATTTATTTGGAAAGAAAGAAAGAAAGAAAAACATTTTATTTGGGACACGCACAGGAAATACAGTTAAAAAGGAGCATATAAAAGTAACAAAATAAACATCAAAAAATCTGACTAAAAAAAGAGTCCTGTGCGAGGCCAAAAAGGCTCCTATCTCAGCATAAAGCTGCGATTTGACGACACGGTTGGCGCAGTGGTTGAGCGATTGACTGCTGCGCAGCATGTCGCGGGTTCGATTCCCGCACGGAACAAATATTTGTACGACCTACAAGTATTTGTTCCGAGTCTGGGTGTTTTTCTATCTATAATATGTATGTATTTACAAAAAAAAATGTATATAAGTAGTTTATCAGCCATCTCGTTCCATAACACAAGCATTAGGTTGCTTAGCTTGGGGCTAGATGGCGTTGTGTGATATGTCCAAACATATTTATTTATTTTATTTATTTATATTTAAATACCGCAACGCTGGTATTCTGATAGGGCCTGTGTGATGCCACGGACACACCCACGGATATCTATTAAAAATCCCAAGGGGAATAAAATCAAATAAAATAAAATACAAACACTAGAATACCTTGAAAAGAAAAAACAAAAACCGTCAATAGGGTGTAAAGTTCGACTCACGCTTGACGCCCGACGGTCCAACCTCACTTGTCTATTTCACGGTAATCTTAATTAATTAATTAATTTCATAATTTATTACAAGTAGCAAGACTTATAGTGTTAGTAACAATATACTTACAAACTATGTTAGTAAACATTAACACAGAAACAACTTATGACATCACTGCTGCGGCTGCCCAGCCGATACCTTGCAGCAGTGGTTCACAAACGCACAATCTAGCCTGCTGGCTACCATAGACAGGATGCTGTTGGTGCCGCCCTGCACCCTACTATAGTATAGTTAAAATCTCGCTGCAGACTCGGTCATAAATCATTCGAGTGTTTCGCTCTCTTTCCCACTCACGGGCCTTATGGGCAGGCCACGGCCACAAGTAGTCCTGTGCATTACTGCAGTCGATGAGTGATATCGATAGTTTTATATATTTATAAATGGGTGATAGAAATAAATACACATTTTTTTTTATTTTAAATACCAAATTTACTACAAAGCATATTAAATATATAAACAAAAGAACGTATATATAAAACTAAAAATTAAAAATGTTTATAGAATTAACTAATGGATACTAATGTGTTCTTACGAGAAGGAAGTCTCGTAAAAACACATTAGTACTCATTAGTTACCCTGCATACTTAATGAATGCAGTATGTTTACGTGATAACCTTAATGATTCTGTTATCGATAATGGCCTTGAGCGCGCGCAACTAGCGCACATCCCTACTCAGATTATGATTTATGACCAAGTCTGCAGCGAGATTTTAACTATACTATAACCAGGACTGCGCACCGCTTCCGCATCACAGTGTAAAAGCAGTCCACGCGAGTTTCAGCAAACATCCCTGATGCAGTGTCGAGGCAACCCCATCATCACCCCGAATGCGAAGATGCGTGATTAATAACATTGCTGTTTGTTCACAGGCGGCCCACCTCCTCTAATAAAGCTACCAATTAAAGACAAATCGAGTCCGGTCAAGAGAGAAAATTCAGATTCGTAAGTACCTACAGTATAAATATAAAACCTATACATATATTCGAGTTACATGTACCCATAGGTTAGTAACAATTTATTCACAAACTATGTTAGTAGAATTTACAAAACATTTTTAGGGTTCCGTACCTCAAAACGAAAAAACGGAACCTCTAAAGGATCACTCGTGTGTCTGTCTGTCTGTCCGTCCGTCTGTCACAGCCAATTTGCTCCGAATCTAATGGACTGATTAAGTTGAATTTTGGTACACATATGAATTTCTGTGACCCAAACGCGGACGGGTAAAGTAAATAAATTAATTTTGAATATGGGGGTCACTTTTAGGGGGCAGCTAAGAAAATTAAAAAATAAAAGTTTTCCAAACTGTACCGTCTGTTATATAAAATGAAAGGGTCTTAGGGTCTATGAGGGTCTCAATTTTTTTTTTTTTATAATTTTAAAATAAATTGTTTTAAAGTTATAGTATAAGAAAATAGACGAAACTTGACCATTCCCCCCCACTTATCTCCGAAACTACTGAGCCTAAAATTTTGAAAAAATAATACAGAACATAGTTCTTTACCTGTAGATTACAGGAAAACCTATAAGAAGTCTGTGGTCTCAAAATAACATGGTAAATGTCTCAATATTGTGAGTACAAACTTACATTTACAGTTAGAATGTATGGGAGAACATGTATTTCAACTACAATGTTAAGTTTGTTCTTGTGATAAATTCATCCCAACTACGGAACCCTTCATTGTGCGTGGTCCGACATGTAGCTGGCTTAAATAGTGCGTGATAGGACAGTCCAGTTTGTTAGCAACGCCACCCAGGAGACTGTTGGAGCTCGCACGCACTCTGCAACAGGGATGCTGCACGCGTGCGTCTGATTGCAGCGAAGCTTTCAGTTTGCACGTCCGCGAACATACCCGAGGCACTACAAAAGCGTGGCTGCCCTAACAGTATCCTGATTGCAAGAACATTAAGGCGCTACCCCGACCAAACGACCTTGAGCGTTCGGTCCTTCTCTGTCCTGCCGCTTAGTCTCGCTCTGTCCCACTCCCTGCGCACGCCCCTTTACACCCGCGTAGACCGGGATAAAAAGTAGCCTATGTGTTAATCCAGGGTATAAGTTTGATCACTTGGTAAGCACAAGTAAAGTGCGTGTCGTTTCGTGAGATAAAATACTGTAACATAATTAACGCAGCTGTTTTTTTTTTTTTAAAGTAACAAGTGTTATATTTTGTTTCAGAGACAGCCCCAGTCCGAAGAGACAGCGGCTAGCAAGCGGAACTGAACACACTGACGATGAATTACTAAATCCTATGCCTAGTATTATTAAATCGTAAGTAACTTTGTTTTAAGGGGGATGCCCTGTGGTAGCCCGCGAAATTCATTTTTTTTTTGGGTTTTTTGCTTTTCGCAGGTCAGTGTCAGGTTGTATCTTGATCAAAATATGATACGCGGCAGTAAAAAATATTTACAGATTGTTTGTACTCTTGGTAAACACAAGTAAAACGCGTGTCGCTTCGTAAGATAAAAATAATAAAAATACTTTACATCTATGCAGTTTTGCTAATTAATTTAATTTGAGCTTGTAGAGCAATCAGGCTCACTACCAACTGTGAGAGTATTTCATGAAAAAAAAAAATAAAAAAAATTAAAAATAGGGTATTCTATCTGATGGTTTGGGCTTAAGAAAAGTATTATAAAGATTCAGTTGGATATTTTATTGTACAACAATCAGAAGTACACGACCACCATGTGCTTAGCAGAGAAAAAGGATCAATGACAGATGACAGCTGTCATATCGTAAACAATGTAATTATGACAGCTGTCATCTGTCATAATTACATTGAACACGTTTACGAATTCCGCTAACCAGTACATCGGATTGCGTTTACAGAGAAGATTATCAACACTGTCTATATCTATATGATGCCGTTTTAAAACTATGGAAGATATTTAATCGAAACCCAAAAAAATATTTTGCCTGCAATGATGTCCGCCTTTTTTGATTAAACAATCTTTTTTCTTGTTATTACAGAGAAAGTATTCAAGATTGGCAACATGGGAACTTAGTAAGTAATTCTTTAATTATTTCTAGAGATTAGCCGAATATTTGTATTTTGCTTTTATATTAAAATTTCCTAACTACAAGAATAGCTGTAAAAAAATAACGTCTTGAATCTGTAAAAATAAAAAAAATAATTGAAGTGTCTGTTTGTAATGTCAAAATAACAGCTTTTTACTAAATGCATATAAAAGTATATTGGTACGGTAGCTATAAAAAAAAATCAATTTTTTAAATTTTTGTTCGGCTGTCTGTCTGTTTGTTCCGGCTAATCTCCGAAACGGCTGGACCTATTTTGGACCTTCACTGGCAGATAGCTGATGTTATAAGGAGTAACTTAGGCTACTTTTATTTCATAAAAAGCATTAGGGACAACGTGGGCGAAGCAGCGAGCAGCAGCTAGTCCCAGATAAACTAGGTTTCAATAAAACACTATTGGCATCGTTTTAAAATCGTTACCAACATGACAAGTCAACATTCAATCTAAGAAAAACCATAATAAATATTTTAGAGAAAAAAATGCAAAGAAAAAAACAAAGGTCAAATATTGATAAGTTGTTTAACTTATCAATACCTGACCAAACCTATAAGAAATATTCAGCTTAACTAAACTGAATACTCGAACAAACGATACCAAATATCCGGTCTAAAACTAAATATCCTACAAACCAAATATCCGGCCAAACTTCACCAACTATCCGGCCAGTTTCCCCTTTACCACTATAAAGGGGGGAGATTAGCCGGATAGTTGGTGAAGTTTGGTCGGATATTTGGTTTGTAGGTATTTAGCTGCATTACTTAACTACATTCCATACTCTTCTATAGCGAGTGTATGAACCCCAGGACATCACCGCAGAGCGTGTCGTTGGCTGGGGCATGCGGTCAGGCTCCCGGTCTACATCCAGGGATCCTTCTGATGATGAGTGGGCCGACGCTCCTGCCGATATTGGGTCGTTCCTACATACGAAGTTGAGGGTGGATGGAGATAATAGTGCGGGTGAGTTGAATAAAATTTTTTTACAGTCCGTTTAACCGATTTTGACTTCTAATGCGTTGGTGGCATGACAAATGGCAGCTGCAGTAGACAGTTGGTATTGTAACCACTTTTTTGCCTTTAATTCCATCCTTAAGCCTACGGAATAGAAGTCAAAATCGGTTGAACAGAATGTAAAAAAGGTTTGTTTAGATGTCTAATCTAAATAAGTAAATGGAGTAAGTACATTTTCAATTCAAAAAGCTAACTCACAATATTGCTGAACTGTTAAACATTTTTCAACAGTCTGTAATCTCGCGCGATATAAAGCTAGCGGTGTTAGCAGTTAGGGGGCGTTCATTACGTTTATTAAGTTTATTTTCGTTTTATCAGACGAGGAATCAAACGAGAGTGTCCCGACGCGGCAGTCTGCGGCAGCGTCGTCGTCGTCCTCCGCGGCCACGTCGTCCGTGTCTGCGGCAGAGCTCCGGGTCGAGCTCGCGAAGGCACAGCTGTCGCAGATCAGTCTGAGGCGTAAGTATACTTTGTAGTAGCCAAACAAAAAAAAAAAAAATCAATATAACAACATGTAGCGGCATCTACAACGCCACAAGCGAACAAAAAAGACTTGACGTCACACAAATCCTGCATTGCGCAAGCAGAGTTTACCGCGCGACTGGCATACAAGATGTATCAGAAAGGTGTGGTCAAATTTAAGGGTGTGGCACAGACCATCGAACTGAACAACTTTCTCCATGGGACCAACATCGTAATCGAGAAAAAAGATAATCAGCCGTCTCATACATTTGGGTTGAGTAGGTCTAGGTATTGAACTTGAAGTTTTGTACGGGAGAGCTGAGACTTATTCTGGGATATAATTTTTTTTTTGACGGCCATCTATATTAATTACATATTTTTATATTACCTACACAGTAATCGTAGTATTAGTTCATAAGTACAGAAGAATTAGAGCGTCGTCGGCGACGGGAAATGTATTGTGGTGAGAAATTCATTACAGCCTTGTCGCCATACAAACAAATGTTACTACTACTGCCACCATTCAATACGGTATTTTACTTTAGATGAGAAAAAATCTAAAAATATATTATTTAGATAGTTTAGGCAAAAAGCAGTCAGAAAATGTTAGTTTTAGTTCATAAAATAACAATATAAATTTTAAAATTCAATTCAAAGTTTTCAGTTTTTTTTTTATCTGTTTTCTAACACCATGAAAGTAGCCGCCATGTTCTTACGTCATACGGCTGTATAAATTAAATAGTGTCAACTGTTAACTGATCAGTGTATATAAAGTATTTGTTTATTCAGCCAGCTGACGTCATGACCACAGAGCAATATGGCATTCACTGCGTTTTCGCGCGAAATTTGAAAATGTAAAATTTAAATGCATTTTTATGGCACTTATCGATTGAGTAAAAATTTTGTGTTTTTTTTTAGTGGCTTATTAGCACTACTTATATCTATAATTTAATTGAGACACTTTTCAAAAATGGGTGTAATACCCTATTATAATATAATTATTTCCTGGCCGCCGATTTTTTTTTGTCCCGAATCGCCGAACAAAATGGGTGATATCCTTTTTCCAATTTCCAGCGACAACAGGTCCTAAGTCGGGTCCCACAGACCCACGGTTCACGGACGTGGTGAAGCTGAGCGACTACCTGCAACATGGGAGACGGCCGCAGTTCTGGGAGGAGAACTACGTGAGACGGGTAAATATACATCGTGATTCATTTGTGAGGTTGTTTTCTGAGCACCCTTATAAATAAAGAAAATGCTTTAAGACGAAAGCGCCAGGGTAGCCCGCGAAATTTAAAATTTCTTACGTTTTTTGCAATTTGCATGTCAATATTAGGTTGTATGTTGATCTAGGTAAATATGATTCGCGGCCGTAACAGTTTTTTTTTATGAGATTTGTATTCTTCTCTCTAGTTCATATTACCTTATTGAATGACTATTTCATGAAATTATGAGAATTGAGGTTAATTCTAAGTTATGGAGTTGTATTGTTGATTCTAATAATTATAATTCTGTAAAGCCATATTAGTTACGGATGCGAATCATATTTTAATCAACATACCTGACCTGCAAATTGCAAAAAACGTAAGAAAGTTTGAATTTCGCGGGCTACCTTAGCGCATCCTCCTTAGATGTTTAAAAATAATGAATATGCTAAAAAAATGAAATAAAGTCAAAAATGAAAGAAATCCCATACAAGATACGTGTTTTTTAAATTGAAGTATCTTTTTTTGAATATTGCTGCGAGTTCGACTCGCATTTGGCCGGATTTTTTTTAATTTCGGAGGCTTTCACCTTAATTAATGCTATTTACCCATTTACAATAAGATTAGACATATAAACAAACCTTTTTTACATTCCGTTCAACCGATTTTGACTTCTATTGCGTTTGTGGCATGAAAATGGCAGCTGCAGTAAACAGTTGGTTTTGTAACCAATTTTTTGTCTTTAACTCTTAAAATGTCGATTGCACACCATGTGTACAGATAACAATAGAATTTCAATTGTGTCTGCTAATTAGCGCGCGACGGGTTAATGCCATCCTTAAGCCTACGGAATAGAAGTCAAAATCGGTTGAACGGACTGTAAAAAAGGTTTGTTTAAATTTCTAATCTTATTGTAAATAGAGTATAGAGTTTGACAACTTTGAGGTCCAATTATCAAACGAAACTCATTTTAATGTCCCCATTTTACATTTTATTCTAATCATTCTACTGTCATACAGGTGATGGAGGCAGTTCGTCTCAAGGAGCTGGAGATGAAGCAAGCAGCTGAAATCCTGGGCGTCAGCTACGGCACGCTTTACGGACGATATCGAGACGTCTACGGATGCATCAACAGGCCGTACCGGTGAGACACATATTAACAAGTGCATAGCCTATACCCAACTGTAGTCAGCTTCCAGTCTAACCAGATGCAGCTAAATTACAGTATTGTACTTGGCTTAACAGCATAATCAGCCTATAATGTTCCCACTGCTGGGACACAGGCCTCCTCTCTGTGAGAGGGAGTGGGCTGTAATCCACCACGCGGGCCCAGTGCGGGTTGGTAGACGTCACATGTCTTTGAATTTTTGGTTCTAGGACATGTTTCCTCACCGTTTTGAAAGCAGTGGTGATGTAGTGGTGTGTAGTTACATAAAGTAAAGAGTCTGTTTGGGTTCGAACACACAACCTACAACTCGGTAAGTGGGGCCGGCCAGATGTAAGTTTGTAAAGCCAGGCCTTTCCTAAGCTTCCCCGTACCCCACAAGGAGCTCCCTTAGCGAGTAGTCGCTTAATTTATAAGTGACATTCTGCTGCTGACAACTCATCAGAACGAAGAAGAAAAGAGTCGAGAAGGCAGATTACCTGTAATACAGCATAGCAGCGACATAAAAAGAGTCGAAAATGCAGTTTAACCGCCAAAAGATTCACCGGGGAAGCTGGACTAGAAGCAACATGGCAGCAACGTCGTAAAAAAGCCCATCCATATTATATCACCCGTCTCTCCACTATTCGAATGCTTATTTTACGGTGCATACTGGATAGGCTCTTTATCCCCTCCATATCCTAAGGGCATGTCTTCCCTACCATTACCGCGCCCCCCGGTCTACTCCTTGATATGCAATGGTCTCTGTTGCACCATGTAACATGAGGCAGCAGGGGCTAGTGTGAATCTTTGGGTTCATTCGAGTGATCGAGTCTGGTTAAATCACGCTGGGATCGGTGCAATTCATTCATTCATTTATGCCCTGTCTGGAGGCCTTCATTTATAAGTTTTATGCCCTGTCTGGAGGCCTTCATTTATTGAAGCAGCTACAGGCAAGCCACAACCTTAAGTTGACCTGCGAGATGCCATTTTACAAAAACAAAAACCAAGTCTTTCCAATTTTGAAACAATTTCGCTTGCAAATGTTTTGTGACGTTCCGACTTTCTATTGTTTTACGAGAACGAAGGACCAGGGCAGGGTTTCTTTAATGAGGGATTTAGCACACCTCAGCAGTGATACCGCAGTTGTTCAATTCAACCGACTACCATGATGTTCTCCTGCTCGAGAAGTAGCGGGACATTATTATGGGCAAACACATGCACCTACACTTTTCACACTACAAAAACGATTAATCAGAATCCTAGTTAATATAGAAGACACAGACAGCTGCAAACCACATTTCAAAGAACACAAACTTTTAACACTTCCCTGTATATATATAAAATACAAATACAAATATAAAATTAACATTTCATGTGCAAACCCTGTTTCCCAAACTAGCGTGAGCTGTATGTTGGGAATCAGTTCCTTCCAGATAAATATGTCGAGCTAAAGTGTTACAATCATAATTTATAATAATTTATCTACTAATTAAGTTTATAACCAAAAGTTTACAATCTGCGAACTAAAAATAGTGTGTGTGTGTGTGTGTGTGCATGTGCATGTTTGTGGGTGTGGGAGTGCGTGTGTGTATGTGGCAATGTGAGGGTGGGTTTTGTGTTTTACTGCTTTATTTTTATTTTAAAATTAGGAATAGATTTTCTATTTCGTCGTAATTTAATGGTTTCAGCCATAATTTTATTTTTATTTTATTTTATTTTATATATATACTATTATATATATTCCCTGTATATTAGAAATATGCAAATTTGTTAGAAACAACCAACAATTATTCACTACACCAGAAAACATACAGACTACGTATACACTGCGACACAAAAATAAACTAAACCTATCTGGTGGCTCTAGGCTAAAAATGCACTCTAGTAATGTAATAAATAAAAAAAATAAAAAAAAAAACAAAAAAAAAATATGAAAAAAAATAATAAATAATAATAAAAAAAAGTATATATAATAAATTACCGGAAGCAATTAAAAATGAACATAAATTTAATATATTTATAAATAAACTAAAACAATACCTAATCCATAAATGCTATTATAATATTAATGAATATTTTAATGATAAATTAAATGAATAAATAAAAGTTAATATACCAAAAATAATACATAAAATCAAAGTGGAAGTGAGTAGTAGAAAAACATTTATATTTTACTTTTTTCAAATAATAATACAATAATAGCCCTCTTCCTCTATCCTATCTTGCTGTGCCCGACAGGGTCCACAATGATCTAAAATTATGTATATTTTATAATGTACCTACCACCTTCGTTAACATTGTGGAATGCAAATAAATATATTGAGTATTGAGACATTATGCGGCTTCGCGGCGGAGGTGTGCTGAGGCCCTGAATCAGTGTACTTATATGTCGCAGCCAACTGGTTTAAATAGCAGTTAAGTTCTAACCTAACCTAACCCATCCCTGGAACAAAATCCTGTGCACGCGATTACCACATCTGTTAGCAAGCTTTCCTATAGCGGCAAAGCGCTGCAAGCAAGAATAGTCCTTATGTCTATATGCTATAGTACACCCACATTTCGGCAGTTATGTTTAAGTCCCATGTAATAGGGGGCGCGCCTATTGTCATCAACCGGGCACAAATACTGACTCCGGGCTGCTACTGAGTGTTTTTTTTTAATCTTTATTAAAAGAGCTTGGTCAAGACTAAATCGCTCCCTAAGGCTTTCATATAATATAATACACCATTTTATAAATATAATTAATACAGTTCTTATACATATATGAGTAACTAACTATCTTCTACGTATACCCATTCCACACAAGTTTATATTATAGCCTCCCTGTTTCTAACAAGGGCAATGCTAGAATAATATGGCATCTTCCCACCGCTTTAACATCAACGTCAAAGTGTAATAATAACTCGGCTCTGAGATCTTACTGAGAAATTCTAAATGGATAAACCTAATAACACTTTAACGCCCAGAGCGGAGGGTGTGTCAGACTTTTACTGTCTAAAACCCACCCGTGTTCCTTCAGTTGCCCGTGCCAGGGCCACGGTATCTGTTTCGAACAACCCACGACCCCGGCGGCATTAGCCCTATCGGACCCCATCACTGCTGACATCTCTTTGAGGCGCGCGTGGAACACAACACGTCGTCGACCCGGGCCTGGTCCTTACCGGACGGCGAGCTACCCATTGCTCGCCGTCCGCAAGCCCGCGCAGGAATCGGCTATCAATTCCCGCCGCCCAGGGCGTCTCCTATCTAAACCGACCCCTATCATTATGATTTCAGAACTGTTAACGGTAGCTCATCCACTCTTCTGACCCCCAGGGCAGTAAGAGACTTCTGGCAAGCCAAGGGACCTTCGGAGGTGCTGGACCGGCTCCAGCGGGGGGAGATGTCTTTGGACGCGGCAGCACAAGCCCTGGGCGTCAGCATCAATAACCTGGCAGCTCATTTGGCAGACTTTGGAGTGCCGGAGAAAGGTATTGCATATAAAACAGGTATAATTACAAAGGGTCTGACCCTTCCATGCCTCAGAAAGCACTTTAACCCGTCAGTCCCAGCTGTCATTCGTTGATTTTTGCCAAGCTTAAAAAGCTGTACCAATCAAGCTTAGGTACCAAGGCGTATTGTGTTACTCAGTAAGCCGACGTTCGCACCGACGTAAAAATATCGCGGCGGGATTTTATTGCGTACTGGATTTTCAACTCTCGGAGTTGAGCCCACCTTCGAGAATCCAACAGAGTGCATCCCAGCGCATCGAAAAAACACACTATTGGATTTTCAACTCTCGGCGCTAAGCAGAGCGTTGCAAATCCAGTGCGCGAAAAAAAATCGCCGCGATATTGTTTCGTCCGTGCGAACGTCCTATCGGCTAACTGGGTTGATTAAGGGTCAAATTAATTAAACTAGCGAAACTTATACTTGAGTATACTTTTTTTTAACATAAAATACTGGTATTCAGCTGCATCCAGTAAGACTGGAAGCCGACCCCAGCATGCTTAGTTGGGAAAAGGCTAGGTAGATGATTTTTTTTTTACCTTTTTACATAAATACATTTCATTTCATTACTACTAACAGTACGACACAACTGAGACGTAGCATAGATTTGAAAATTTGCATTCATTATATTAAATTTTACGAATGTATTTGGTTATACGACTTTACAAGTTATTGCGTTTGCATTTTAATTATCTGAAATAAAATTAATAATAATAATAAAGATAATTTTCGCCTAAAGCAAGAAGGTGCACTCAGTTCGGATCGTGATCGGTTTTACGAATTTTGCCAATGCTACGAGGGGGGATCAAAAAGTAGTGAGAATGAGATAGATTATAATGACTATTGATAACTTAATCATTTATTTTTCTACATAGTCTCCGAGTCTCTCTACACACCGAGTCCAGCGCTTTTCCAAGACTTCAATCCCTTTCAAAAAAAAAGTTTTGTCTTGGTCCTGCAAAAAGCTCTCCACGGCATCCATCACCTCGTTATCGTCTTCGTACCTGTTTCCCCTTAAGTGTTCTTTCAATTTGGGGAACAGATAAAAATCGCTAGGCGCCAGATCTGGTGAATAAGGGGGGTGGTCAACCAATTAGAAGCCAGCTTGCTGAATGGCAGCCATCGCAACTGCCGACCTGTGCGCGGGTGCGTTGTCGTGATGAAACAGCACGCCCCTTCGAAGTTTCCCTCTCCTTTTCTCTTTGATGGCATTCCTCAACTTAGGAATTAAAGCTGCATAATAACAGGAACAGGTATGTCAGTGGCGCTCACGGGAACGCGAGAAGGGCCTTTCTTAACTGGGTGTGGCATGGGAAACCTCACACAGGGCAGCAGTTTGTGGAAATGAGAGAGACGAGAAAAATTTTTAAGCAAAAATTAAAGTTTTGTCAGGATAATGAGGACCAAATTAAGATGAACATTTTGGCAACAGAACATAGGGGCAAGCAGTTTCAAAAATTTTGGAAATCCACACAAAGATTGAGTCCAAAACCTGCAGTTCCGGTGAGCGTCAATGGCATTAGTGAGCCTGGGGAGATTGCGGATATGTTTAGGAAGCATTTTGGAGTGACCTCGCGGCTTCAATCGGAGGGACGGGGTTATGTAGCTGAGAGTAGATTGTCTGGTGTTCCGGTTACTATTTCATCAAAGGAGATACGGAACATCATTCAGTCGATGACCAGGGGTAAATCTCCAGGGCACGATGGCCTCAGTATAGAGCATTTCCAGTATGCCGGTCCGCATCTCCCAAGAGTCCTATCTATGCTGTATAATCTTTGTGTGAGGCACTCGTATCTACCAACTGATCTGATGAAGACGATAGTGGTACCCGTAGTCAAGAACAAGACCGGCGATGTCTCAGACAAGGATAATTATAGGCCAATATCGTAACAGCGAAGGTGCTTGATGGTGTGCTTGAGCGGAGAGTAACTGGACAGCTCAATTTACATGACGCTCAATTCGGTTTTAGAGCTGGGCTGTCTACGGAAACTGCTATTCTGGCGCTCAAGTACACGGTCAGGTACTACACTGATAGAAACACACCTGTATATGCTGCTTTCTTGGACCTCTCCAAAGCATTTGACCTGGTTGATTATAATATCTTATGGTCGAAATTGCGGGAGCAAGGTCTTCCTAATGAGCTTATTAAGCTCTTAGACTACTGGTATGACCACCAAATCAACCAGGTCAGGTGGTCGGGTGCGTTGTCTGGGGCGTATGGGTTGGAGTGTGGGGTGAGGCAGGGGGGCTTGACTTCCCCAGCGCTCTTCAGCCTATACGTCAATAATTTAATCGAGGAGCTCAGCGGCACTGGTGTCGGATGCTCGATTGATGGTAAGACTATCAATAGTATTAGTTATGCAGACGATATGGTGCTGCTGAGTCCCTCGATTGACGGACTCAGACGGATGCTGATGATTTGTGAGAGGTACGCCACGTCTCATGGTTTAGTGTACAATGTGCGCAAGAGTGAACTTGTGGTGTTTAGGGTAGGTACTAAAAAGCCTAAGACAGTTCCTCCGGTATGCCTTTATGGTGTACCACTAAATAGAGTGTCGCATTTTAAGTACCTTGGCCACATTGTGAATGAGGACTTGAATGATGACAGTGATATAGAAAGGGAGCGAAGAGCGTTGTCGATCCGATGTAATATGCTGGCCCGCAAGTTTGCACGATGTAGTAAGGAAGTGAAACTCACTCTTTTCAAGGCGTTTTGCCAGTCTTTCTACACGTGCAGTCTGTGGGTTAGACATACGCAGAGGGCCTACAACGTTCTTCGCGTACAGTATAATGACGCCTTTAGGGTGCTGTTGGGGCTCCCGCGTTTCTGTAGTGCATCGGGCATGTTTGCTGAAGCAGATACAGATAGCTTTCAAGCTATCTTGCGAAAAAGAACAGCATCCCTGATGCGAAGGATTCGGGGGAGCACCAACAGCATTTTAAGGGTGATAGTGAATAAGCCTGATTGCCCGTTCCTGGGGCACTGGACCCGTATGCAATGCTGCAGGTCTGGTGCCGCGGGAAGCGGACGTAGTTATAGGTTTTTAAATTAATTGTAGTTTTGTTTTATTTTATTTTAATGAGGATTGTTACTAACATAGTTTTATAAGTGTTACTAACAACAATATGAATCTTGTGTTCGATTTAAATAAATAATAATAGTGGTGCCTCCTCGTCATTTGAAATTGTCTAAGGGGCCTCTGCGAGTTGGCTTCGGCCCCTCGTACGCCTTCCAAATGTCCGGGACCCCAGGGTCCCGAGATAAGCCAAAGAAAAAAAAATAATAAATAATAATAATATTGGCCTGTAATAGTGGTTCCACGCTCCAGGTAATCAATCAACAATATCCCTTCTGAGTCCCAAAATATTGAGGCCATAACCTTGCCAGCCGATGCCACGGCACGAAACTTCTTCGGGGTCGGTGATGATGACCGTTTCCATTGCGAATATTGCTGTTTTGTCTCGGGATCAAAATGATGAACCCATGTTTCGTCCATTGTTACGAAACGAGACAAAAAGTTTTCAGAATCTTCTTGAAACTTGTCCAACAATATCTTCGAAATGTCAAGTCGATTTTGTTTCTGACTGTCGGTTAACATTCTCGGCACCCATCTTGCGGAGACTTTTCTCATATTCAAAGATTGTTTCAATATGGATTGAATACTTCCATATGAAATGCCCGTTTCTTGAATTAAGTATCGGATGGTAACTCTTCGATCGCTCAATACAATTTTCTCGACTTTCGCAACATTTTCTTGGGTGACTGACGTCGATGGACGGCCGCAACGATGTTCGTCTTCCATGCTCGTTCTCCCTACTCGAAATTGAGAAGCCCACCTTGCGACAGTGGAATAAGGCACACTCTCCTAATGTTGCCTCCATATCGCAATGAATCTCTTGCGTCGTTAACTTTTTTAAACAGAGGTATTTAATAACGGCTCGCACTTCGTTTTTCTCCATTTTCGAGAACACGTTCCGACACGAAGCAAACAAATTAATGACTACATTTAGAAAAAAACAAAAGAGAATCGAAGATTTTTTTCTTTATTAATATTGCAAATATGTATCTGAGCTATGCCTGTCAGTATTTATTTTTTTTCTTACCAAGGAGTATGTCGTTCTCACTACTTTTTGATCCCCCTCGTACATCTAAGTTGTGTCGTACTGTACCGGCGGCCGTTGACCCCGTGATCAGCTGTAGTTATTTGAAAATATGAGTTTAAAAAGTATTTAATTTTATTTCAAAAGAAGAATATATAAATAGAGAGATATAGTATAAAAATACCTAAACATTGAGGAAGGAAGTAACAAGAGTAGATAATTACCTCGTATAAAGTCCCGGTATCATAAACATGACGATTAAATCTCGGGATTAAATCAAGGCTGAGAAGTTTTGCCAGCTAATTTAATTTGACCCTGTTTAATTCGTTTCTTAAACAGCAGCCTAATTGCATAACACACTATAAATCATAATCTGAATATTTTTAAAGCATATAAAAAAAAAAGCGTTTAATAGTGTTAGTAATTGCTAGTTCATTGCTTCTTAAGAGGGCTATTACAATTTTTCTTGTACTTGAGCGTTTGACTCAAGTTTTGATGTGTGATTATGGTTTAGATATAGCCACAAAATTTAAAAAAGATATGCTCAAGAAAGCTTGATTACTATTCTTGGGAGTGTTCTAAATAAATATTTCGATTTGTTTACGTAAATCAGTAAAAACCTTGTCTCCGCAATGGATGTTTCATAAAACTTTACTTTTGCACATGTTTTGATGCTTTGTTACATCAAAGATATAATAATTTAATCATTTATAAAAATGTCCTAGGTACAACTGTACCTTCTACTTTGGAGTGCTCAATTTTAATTTATTATGTTTCATACAGTAATACACCAAAAATAATTCCGTAAACCAGTGAGTTACTTTTAATTTTTCGTCCGAAATTATATTTTTTATCTATGAATATATAATCTAAATTCAAACAAAAAGTATTTAATAACTAAGGTAACTATATCACTTTGCTTGAAAAAAATAATAGTCTTATTTAAAAGTAGAATAGTATTTTTAATAAATTGTTCTATGCACAGCTAAAATCAATGTAAATCTCGGGACACGCGGTCTTTAGCTTTAGACGCCGACGCATCGCATTATGTAGCAATTTAGCAGTTGTAATTACGTTTATTTTGAGTCATATAATTATAATTTTTTTGTTTAAAGTGTGAAATTTCAATTTATGAAAAAATCACGGTCAAAATGTAATAGCGCCCTTAAGAGCCTGCACTATTCCAGCTTTAACTTTGAAATTAAAATAATTATGGTAAATTTGAGGTTAATCCACAACTTTACCATAGTATATTTATTTCTATATTGTTAAATATTATGACGAAAACACAATTCCATAAAATTTTCTCGACTGAAAAAAATGCCAAAGTTACCTCCAAACCGAACAATAAACCGCTGGTATTCAAAAATACTTCAAATTGGATCATGAAACTTTACATACTAACTTAACTAACTATAAATCAGGTCTTGTTTTTTTATCAATCTCCTAGTATTATATAATTGCATAGCACATGTGTGAGCACTATGTAGCTACTATTAAGCTACCTTTTACTGGGTACGTCTTTCACTGACTTGAGTGTGCCCTGGCGGTTGAGAGTATGTCATGCTCACTCAAATGTCTCGCTGGTGGTGGCGTGTGTGTTGGATCAATAAGTTCCCTTCAAAATGGTTGAGCTAATTGGTGCTGATCCATGCGTCATGTTCGTGAACGGGTGCCGTCAGTTGGGACTGGTCGTCTCTTAGCTGCCATGGCTTATTTTTAATTTTAATATTTAATTTAGTTGTTTTAGTTTGTATCTTTTTATTACGGACGCTTTTTAACGTGCACGTCTTTCTACATTGTTCTCACATGTATATTTTCAACATGAACGATGTAACCAATATTTTGTAAAAATATTATGATTTAAAAGAGTGTCCGTGGAGTTTCTTGCCCGTTCTTATCCATAGGGATCTACTACGCTTTGGAATGGGCAACTAGCTTCATCTTTTTGACTGATCGACCCATTGACAATTCAAAAGTGCCTGTAATTGGTTTATTTGAAATAAATGCTTTGAGTTTTTTTTTCAAATTAACAATTACCTAAACTATCGGCGCCCAGCACCGCACTCAGTCTCGGTCTCACTCAGTCGCGAGCAGTATCGTGCGAGCGAGATAAAAAGCTGAGGCAATATGGGCTCTTAAGTTCGAAAAAGTCTGCTCAACAACGTAAATAACGCAATGAATATTGTTGAACTGTCAAAATGAAAGCCATTGCTACTATTAGTGTGTCTACAATTACCCCGCGCTGGGTCAAATATTATTTTCTTTCTTTTAAATAACCAATTATAACCATAATTTTGTTCCAGAGTTCGAGCCGATCCCTATAGAGATGGATCCGTCACTGAAGATGCGCTCGCGCACGTACAGCGCGGGCGCCGCTAAGTCTGCGCGCAAGCCGGGATCCGTCACTACTGTTGATAAGGTAAGTCTGTTGCAAGTTTATTGATGGACGTAGTTTATGACTTCTATTATGTAGCCTTATTTCCCCGAAGAGTTAGGCAGAGATGTACCTACCTACGAAAGAAAAAAAAAATATATTAAGGCCAGGTTCCTCAAAATCGACCTATTTTTGATTCAACATTAAACAATCAAATATTCTTAGTTTTGATTTGGTAAAAATATATGTTGTACTTTAATAAACATTCTTGATTATTCTCCGGTTCAAAACACGATATTTAAATTTTCACTCGATCATAAAAAATCGCGAAAACAGAGATATTTGTGATCGTTTTTCAAGTCGTACTTGAAGTAGACCAAACTTTTACTCAAAAAAAAATATGTCAAAAAATAGGCAATAACGTTTAGGAGAACATTCTCCGGTTACTTTTTCTCAAAACAGTTTTTTATTATTTTAACAAATGATTATATAACTAAGCGGCGCACGCGCTTCGCTTCAGTAGCCCGCTAGGCGTTTCCGAGGCAGGACCTGTGTCGTTTTTGCTGGCTCGCTGCGTCCCTCCGCTAATCGATCGAAATATTTGTCATATTATTGTTATTTTCCGTGTTTGTTTATTAGTTTTAAAAATCAGTCTGTAAATATTGTTGTAGTGTATAATTAAACTGTAGATCTTAGTTTAAGTTGTATTATAATTTTAGTGGTAATTAAGTTTAAATTATGGGAAAATTATTTTGCAGAGCGGGGTCAGCGAGTTCATTTGAACTGCGCGTTCGCGCGACTTGCCACGCGGGGTGGGAGGTAACGCTAAATGCCTACTGCGCTCGAATATCCTGGCCTTAAGAGTAGTTGCAATTTAGACGCCTCACTCATCTCTTTTGTTTGTCACAATCTGCCTGTGCATTGTGGCGGCATCTACATCGCCACATGTGAACTACGCATCACACTGACATCACGCAAAATACTGCATCGCGCAAGCAGAGTTTTCCGCGCGACTGGCATATACAATGTGTAACTTAAATAACGGACAACCTCTTAAGGGGTCATTGTACTCATCATTATGAACAACTTTTACTATGGGAACAATCCTGTAATCGTGAAAACAAAATCAGCTGTTGCCAACATTTTGACGAGTTATGCGTACATAATGTAGTGAATAGCTGATTTTTTTTTCGCGATTTTAGGGTTGGTCCCATGGTAGAAGTTGTTCATAATGATGAGTACAATGACCCCTTAAGAGGTTGTGCGTTATTTAAGTTACACATTGTATACAACATCCCGACATCAACCGATGTGACGGGCAGTTGCCCACCAGACACAGCCGTCTGGTCGGAGGATCCTCCCTTTTCTATGGAGGATGAGTGAACTTTACACTCTGTGCCTCATGCCTCTATAGTATAATAAAAAAAAACGTATGTCTATCCTCAGCCGGTGAAGAAGATCCTAATAGGCACGGTGACGGACGAAGAGTCTGTACCGGCGACCATCATAGCCACCGCGCATGACAACAATAAGCCGCCTGCCGCGCCCGCCACTACCAGTGAGTATTAAACAATGCCATGTATTTAATGAAACCTCTAATAATTACCATTCTGCGCTCCTATTTTATTGAACACTCATATCAATCTGCCTAGCCTTTTCCCAACTAATAGGTTGGGGAAAAAGTTTCTTCGCATTTTTTAAGAAAATTCAAAACATTTTTTAATATACATTATTTATATTTATCTAAAGTATGTAGGTACCATTTTGTTCGATAAATTTTTGCCATCTTGTAGGTAGGGACATGATCCCATTGCCATAGAAATTTTGGGACTTCTGATTAAAATACCGCGACAAGTGGTTTTGGCAGTCCTCTCGTGATGTTAACCTGACACTGCCTAAAGAATTTTGAAGAGACCGATACAGGTGGAAATCTGAAGGTGCAAGGTCAGGACTATACGACGGATGCATTAACACCTCCCAGCCAAACTCTCTTAATTTTTGCTGAGTGGCTAAAGATGTGTGAGGTCTAGCGTTATCATGATGAAAAACCACACCCCTTCTGTTGATTAATTCCGGCCGCTTTCTCTCAACTTCTTGCTTTAATCTCATCAGTTGTTCGCAGTAGAGCTTAGAATCGATGGTCCTGCCTGGTGGTAACAGCTCATAATGTATAATGCCCTTCCAATCCCACCACACACACAGCATCGCCTTGTTGCGAGTTAACCCGGGTTTTGCCACAGTCTGAAGCGTGACCGGCCTTTGACCAAGACCTTTTTCGCACGTTCTTGTCGTACGTGATCCACTTTTCATCACCAGTTATCAGCTTCTTAAGAAATGGTTCGGTTTCCTTACGTCGTAATAAAGAATCACAATGAGTACACGGTTCATTAGATTTCTTTGAGTGAGCTCGTGAGGTACCCAAATATCGAGCTTTTTTGTGTACCCAGTTTTTTTCAAATGCGCCAAAACTGTTTTGTGATCAATTCCCAGTTCTTCAGCTACGTCGTAACTACTGATATGCCGATCTTGCTCCACTTTTTCAAAAATGGCATCCATTTTATCCGTAATAGGGCGACCAGAGCGACGTGCATCTTTGACATCAAAATTTCCGGATTGAAAACGCTTAAACCAAATTTGTGCTACTTTCACAGACACTGCACTGGGTCCATAAACATTGCAAATTTTTTTCGCGGCTTGCGTTGCATTTTAACCTTTTTTGTAGTAAAATTTTAAAAAATATCGAATTTCTTCATTAGATTCACTCATCTTGACAGTACGAAAAACAAATGAAAATCGCACATTTTCCTAATTTGAATTTAGAATTATGTTCTTTAAAATTTAAACTTTCAATGATACCAAAACCAGCCAGATGCCAGTAGTATAGCCAAAGAGATTTTATTTTAAGTTTATACATATTTTAATGCGAAAAGACTTTTTCCCCAACCTAATATGTTGGGGTCGGCTGCCAGTCTAACTGGATGCAGCTGAATACCAGTATTTTACTGTAAGCGCGCGATCTGAGTGCAGTTCTGAGGAATGCGCCAGTGATGTGACCTAATTAGCGACATTGAACGGAGTTCGATATTTTTCTTCGACACCTTAAAAGTGGACGTTCAAACTGCTTGTATCTGTTAGTATTTTAACACATTTTATTTATTATATTTGCGCTAGATATTTTTATTACAAGCTATGGTATAAAAAAAAAAGAAATTAACATAACATAATATAACATAATATAATTCTTTATTCAACCGAAAGCCATCACAGTACAAGAATCAAGTAAGAGCATAATTATGATCTAAGGCTTAAAACTAGGTCACAAAAATTTAATTCCCTGACTCCTAAACTAGGTGTATGTGCCTGTGTCTTAGGAGTCAGTGATTCTCCGTAACAAACAAGGAAGCCATAGTATAATAAATCGGGACGTTACAACACTAAGCAAATGGCGTAAAATAAAACAGGATATAAACTGTGCAGAAAACACAAAATCGAAAACGTTTAACTGTGTGGTGAGGTGAATAAAATGAATGTATTGTGTGTGTATCTGTGTGTCTGTGGTGTGTGTGTGTGTGTGGTAAGTGTAAGATTTATGGTTAGATTTAGACTAGTAATTATATATATATATATATATATATATATATATATATATATATATATATATGTATGTAGTATATGTAAAGTACCTTATCATTGTAAATTATTATAAATTACCATGAAGAAGATCCTCAGTTTCATCATAACTTAGAGTTTGGAGATAGTCTCTAAGTAAGTTTTTGCATTTATATTTAGGGCACGAATAAATTTTAAACTTTTTATTTAAGAGGTTGTACATATTAATGCTATTAACGTAGAATTGTCGTTTGGCAAAGGCAGTTCTATGATGTTCGTGGGGAAAAACGTTATGCTTTAGCCTGCCAGTCGGTTCCCTTGGAGGGCGGCCAGAATGTTTGCGTAGGGTCGACAGGAGCACATAAAGTTGCCTGACTGTGAGTACCTTACAATCGGAATAGAGCTGCATAGTAGGAAACCTACGTGGAAGAGAGAGCATTACCTTAAGGACAGCTCTCTGGGCTCTCTCAAGGCGGATGAATACATTTTGGGTGGCACCACCCCAGACGGGCAAGCAATACGTTAGAACAGACCGGCTCATAGGGCAAAATATACTAATTTAAGCGTTTCGTTATCAGCAGAGTTTCGTAACTTCTTGAAAACATATATTAGCTTACGTATGCGGGACGTGACTTTGCCTATGTGGGGGTGCCAGTTGAGATGCTGATCGATAAGTACTCCTAGATACCTTACACAAGTGGATTTCGCGAGGAAGAGGCAGCTACACTTTGTTAAGGATCCGCAAGTATGGGCTTTTATGACAAAGGAGTTTGAGGGACACATATTCGACCGAATGGAAAATGGAACATATACCGATTTATCGACATTTAAGGTGAGCAAGTTGTCGGCCAAACATTTCATTACGGCGGAAAGCGCAGCCTCGGCGTTTTGGTATGTTTGGAGCCAGTCATCGCCATCTACAACAAGGGCAGTGTCATCCGCATACGCAAATATCTTACAATTATCGAGAGGCAGTTTGCAGAGCTCATTTATATAAATGAGAAAGAGAGTAGGCCCGAGAATGCTGCCCTGCGGAACGCCGTAAGTGATTGACAGCACATCACTTTCATGTGGGCCGATTTTCACCATTTGGGTACGATCGCTGAGATAATCTGCGAAGATTTTCAAAGGGTGCCCACGTATACCGATGCTTTCCATCTTACTCAATAAGGTTTCTGCAGAAACGGTGTCAAATGCCTTTGACAGGTCAAGGAAGATTCCCAGGCACTTGTGTTTGCTATCAAGCGTTCTAGCCACGTGACTCGATAAATCCATGACTGCATCCTCGGCACTAACTCCATTTCTGAAACCATATTGGTTATTCGCTAAGATTTTGTTTGCGTCGAGAAAACTGGTCAGGTTCTTATTCAGTATTCGTTCTAGGATCTTTGACATCGCTGTTAGAATCGAGATTGGACGGTAGTTATTGACGTCATCTCTGCGACCAGATTTGTGAATGGGGTGAACTACTGCTTTTTTAAACGCTGTTGGAAAGACACCTGCCGTTATACACAAATTACAGATATGTGTAATAACCGGAACCAATACGCATCTCGAAGCCTTTATTATTTTAGACGGTATACAGTCTGACCCAGTAGCACAGTCAGATCTAAGACCCAAAATAATGGAGTCAACATCGTCTTCGGTTACCTCGAAGAGGGCCATTGAGCTACTAGAATTTGAACTTGATAAACAATTGGGCACTATTGGAGGTGTTTTAAATTTCGACGCTAAGTTACTGCCTACATTAGCAAAAAAGTTGTTGACATGATTAAGTGAGGATTTAGGATTATCAAGTAAATGTAACAAGTCAAAAGAGGGAGAAGATTGAGTTTGAAAATCTGAGACTTTCTTAATAACATTCCAAGTCGCTTTAACATTATTTTTTGCAATACGAAACTGTTCTTTTTCATACGAGCGTTTAAGTTTTCTCAATAACGAATTACAAAAGTTGCGATAGCGAGTGTAGGTGATATTTAATATTAAATTATCATCCGACTTTTTGAGTTTGACATGCATGCGGTCGCGATGTCGTATACAGCGGAGTAGGCCTGGCGTAATCCAGGGCTTCAAATTACGTTCTCTTCTTGGAACAGTTTGTTCCCGGGTATGCTTTAGGACAATAGAGGAGAGATTACCTACTAAAGCATCTGCAGCAACATTAGGATCAGTGATTGACAGCGTTGGAGACCAGTCATGTGTTTTGATATTCTCAATAGCAGCTTCGTAGTTTATTTTTAATCTAGTGCGGATCACATCTGAGTTGGAACTCCTGGTTTGTAAAAACAATAGCAGCGGTTCGTGATCTGTTATGGATGATTCAATAACGAAAGTCGTAGCAGATTTATTTGTTTTAAGTAAAACGTGGTCTAAGCAGTTTGAGAGCCGTGTCGGAAAGTGATGAGCTGGGAGAAGACCGTTAGAGGCAGCACAGGTTAAATACTCATCTGAGTGACTATCAATGTTGTCAGTCTTAATATCAATATTGATATCTCCGATCAGGACCACGGAAGGAGTTGTTAATTTGAGCACGTTATCTAGGCTGTCAATAAAATTGTTGATGTTTTTGAATGAAGGAGGGCGATAAATAGCTACTATTGTAACATCCTCTATGCGACAAATAAGACAGTTCGCGTCAGCAAAATGTGGTTCCGTAACGTCAGCATTAAGGGAAGATTTAACGTAGATAGCACACCCGTCATTTTGGTTGTATGTGTTTTTAGTGTAGTATGACGTGAAGCCATCCAGGCTCGGCAAATATGAAAGTTTGCTTAACCAACACTCGGAGAGAACAAGCACGTCGCACTGGAAACCCAATAATCGCATAAGCACAGAAACTTCATCGAAATTTTTACAAATGCTTCGTATATTAAGATGTAATACTTTTAAACCGTTTGTCGGGTCTTTCATAAACTGCGCGCAACTCTCAGGTAGACACTTGAAAGATTTAGAAATAAGAAGCGCGTCTAGTTCATCATTAATAATATCTATATTAGCCATTTGTAATTAATAGGATATGCCAGAAAGTTGACCGAGGAAGGAGGCAAAAACGATGGAGACCGATTGTAAATGGAAGAAAAAAAAAAAAAAAAAAAAAATTTTATAAAAATTATAACCTTCCCCTTTCCTTTGCCGTAGTCGGTTAAAAAGGTTAGTATCACATGCTGTGTAGCAGACTTACGAAACAATATATTTATGAATAATAGTGTTTGAACTACTGATATTTTATGGTAGGTAGCAAATTGATAGGTACATATTGTATTAGCGTGTATGGTGATGGAATAAAGTATTTTATATTTTAGTGTGTAGACTTGTGTGTATATAGTTTGTGTACGTTGTTTTGTTGTATGTAAGGTGTATAAGAGAATTGTAGGTAAAACTGTATTGTGTGGTGAAAAAGTTAATTTTAAAACAATAATGAAAAATAAACAAAGGATGAGTACTAAAGAAAAAATACAAAAAATAGGAACATTCAGTGATGGTCAGATGATGTGATCTAGTTTATCCGGGTTAGTGAGGCATTTTTCAGAGCGTACAAGAATCTGTTTGTCTCCCTCTATCTTGCGCAGGAATATATTGCCATTGGATATCCAGCAGAACTTATAGGTGTTTTTGTTGGCGAACTCCCTGGCTTGGTAAAAGAGCTTTTTGGTGTTTGATGGTAGGTGTTCAGAGATGTACACGGGTTGCCGAACTCCAGGCAAGCCCATGACTACAGTGTTTAATCTATCGTCTTTTCCTTTTCCTTTGTTATACGCACGCACAGCAGAGAGAATGGTCTGCTTAGATTGCACACTCGAGAATTCCGCTATTATTGGGCGCGGCGAGGTTGACGTGGAAGAATTCCCTGGAAGACGATAAATATCACGCAGCTCCGTTTCGCCAATGCGTACACCAATAGCTGTGCCTACGCTACACACCGTTTTTAATAGACTGGTGCTTGACTCTGAACTTACTTGCGGGATGTTACGTAATTCTATGGCCGACGATCTCGTTTTATGTTGAAGATCTACTATTTTCCGTTCCAGGGACTCAATGTGGGATTGCTGCTCGCATCGCTCCTTCCTCAATGTATCTACTTCTGTCTTCAAATCTTCGAACTGTTTATTAAAAAACTCAATAGACTGAACGATTCCAGCGTTTGACTTACATATTTCAGAGTTAGACGCCTGAATTTTAGCGTTTTGAATTTTAATATCTTTTACATTCGAAGAGAGCTCAGCCATTAAAGTTTTATGGTCAGCCAGTAGTTCCGCAATTCTATCATCCTGCTCGATCTTCCACTTTGCAAGAATATCTTGTAACATCTGTGGTTCTAGTAACTTGTGCTGACGTTTATTCCCACCCCTACTGGTGTTTACATACTCGCTTGCCGCGGTGATATCCGATTCTGACCGTGTTTGGGTCTGGCTTATGCTATCACTCAGTGTCCTAGGGGTTTTAGGTGGGGTACGTTGTACTCCTGCCATGTTAACAACCAAAGATATTAATGGGTTGAAGGCAAATGCAAATAATAATACACCAGTATCCACAAGCCGCGTGGTGAGAGCGTAGCCGATACAGTTCGCGTAGGCGATTCGTAGCACAGGTACGCGACGTAGCAGCGCGCGGTGCACGCGGTAGCGTAGCAGTGATGACTCACACTCGTAGCTCGTAGCGAACCGTTGTTTTGTCACTTGTCGCAACTGTCTCAATGGCGCGATGAGTAAGCGGTCCAGTCACTAATCACTTGGGTGATGGTTCGAGTCCGACAAATCACAAGCACTTTTTCAAATACACTTTGAAAGCGTTAACAACAGTAATATTAATGTCTCACTCTAGGACCACCCAGAAGGAGGGGCCCTCAGGTATGATCACGCTAGGTATGACAAGGAAATGAATTTAACAGCAATTAGCCAATCACAGAATAGAATGCACGAGCAAACGACACACGTCCTTTGTGTTCAACGTCAAGACGAGGAATGAAATTATCATGCATATATTCCCTACTTTAAGAAAACTGTGGGAAAGCCGGAAATCTTAATCAAACAAGTTTATTATTGTAAACTATCATCACTGTCATCGCCGACCTCAATGACAAATCGGTCTACGGTATCTTCCATTAATCCATCCCTTTGAGTAAAACGCTATCGATAAGCTTGCGAGCGAGAGACATCAAGGTCAGCACAGCACTAAACTACAGGCGGCCGCGGCGAGGTGTCGACGGGCGGGGGGAGTTGCACCCGCCCCGCTCCTCATCCGACTGCACTCAGATCGCGCGCCTACTGTACATGGAGCGACTGCCTATCTGACCTCCACAACCCAGTAACTGGGTGATACGAAACCCCTTGGTAAGACTGGTTGTCAGACTTTCGGGCTTCTGACGACCCGTAACGACTGTCAACTCGTGTAATTCTCTATAGTGACTAATTGTGAGCGATCAGTAAGAAAACTGTTGAAGAGATCAAATTCTTCCAACAAAATTTTCAAGCTTGATTAGAAGAGAGGAGACGTGAACTGTGTCAAATGCTTTTGCAAGATCAAAAAAATAGTGAGAGAGAACCTTCTTGTTAGTGTTTAAGCTCTCTACTATGTTGGACAGCTTCACAAGTGGATTTGTTCCTGCAAGATGTACCATCGCGAAACTTTCCGGTGAACCACTCTTCAACCTTATTGCGTTAGTAATAAGGTCGATAAGTGATTCACCACAAAGTTTCGCGATGGTACATACATATTATAGTATCACCGACATAATATTATTATGTATGCAAAGTTGGCTAGAAAGGATTCGTTTGTACTTAGGTACTTCTTTTTTACTTAAAAATATTGTTTTAATTACAGCTGGAAAATGGCCATCAATCCGCGTGGCATCCCTGGACTCCCTGCGAGGGGGTGAGGGTCCTCCCGCACCCGGCCCCCCCGCATCCCCCTCGGCGCTAATGCGCACGCGTCCCGACCTCACCATCGTGGCGGCGCGGCGGGCTGACAAGCCAGATGATGACGTCACCACGTGATGTCAACATGGCGGACAGAACTGATGTACCCGTGTTCAAGTGACAAGTGATTACTATGTACTGTTGCCCGGTTTTTCTTATTTTTTTGCTTAATTTTTTTGTGTGTTTCGTACAGTTGGGTTGTGGAAACCTTGGACGGAGTATACAACATGTCTCGTAATTAACGCAAACCCTCTTAAGGGGTCATTAGTACTCATCATAAATAGCGAAATAAAATTAGCTATTTCATATATTTTGGTCGTGAACTTATGTATGAAACAGCAGATTTTTTTTTCGCGATTACATGTTTGGTCCCATAGTAAAAGTTGTTCATAATGATGAGTACAATGACCCCTGATGATGACTAAGAGGATTTACGTTCATTTCGGGACATGTTGTAGAAAGAGAAATAATATTACGTATAGAAACGAAGCTCTCGCGTCTGTACGAGATCATCATCATCCTACAATTAGGCCGAAAGTTAACTTTGACTTAGACATGTTCCCGTCTCTATCTTGCACTTGTAGATTGGCAGTTGTATGACAGTGACAGGAATAATGCTTAGATAAAGTACTATCGACAAACGCCAGGCCATTCTAATTTCGAAAATTTTTGAAGGACAAACAAACGACTATAGGGTCAGGGTCAATCAGTGTATATCATCAACTCAGCCAATCGCAGTCCACTGCTGGACATAGGCCTCTCCAAGGTTGCGCTACGACACCCTGTCCTCCGCCTTCCGCATCCAGTCTGCCCCAGCCACTTTCTTCAGGTCATCAGTCCATCTAGCTAGGGGGCGTCCCACACTACGCTTACCGATACGCGGTCTCCACTCTAGGACTCGTCTGCTCCACCGGCCATCGGTCCTTCGACAAACATGGCCAGCCCACTGCCACTTCAGTTTGCTTACTTTGAAAGCTATGTCATTTACTCCGGTTCGAATCAGTGTATATGTCACCGGCTAACCCCGATTTCAGGCCAAACTAGTTTATCCCACGCGTTAAATGTCGCAGCTTAATAAGCCGTTTAGTTAACAGCCTAGCCTTTGGAAATAGCGCTCGTCGGCCGCTACCGCGGAACCGCTCGCTCCATTTGCGCGCGTTTTGTCACACTTCTGACCAAACTCATTTGACCGGGGTGCTCTGGCTTAGTTATAAACCGGTTTTGGCCAAGAACAAAACAGTTTGATCTGAAATCGGGTTTGACGGGTAACATGTACAAAATGCAACTTTAAGGTGTACAGGCGTCTGTTTTGTCGATAGTACATACTAAGCAACGTTTATAGAGCTCGGCTTTAGACGACAGTAGATTTCTATAATATCTGATACTTGTTGACCTGACAGACGTTGTCCTGTCCAAATTTCATGTACCTATGAGACAGTTAATTTTCTTCATATTTTTTTTATTCGTGAATTTTTCCGATGTTTTAATAGTTATTATGCTATTGGGGCGGAGACAATTCCAACAAATTAAATATCGTAATAATTAGTCCAGCCGTTCTTGAGTTATAAATGGTGTATTTATTAAAATAGATGGACTAATTTTAACACAGCGTTCAGTACGTCTAACCAAAGATATCAAAGCAAAAAAAAAAAACACTGATTGATTTTATTTTGACCGAAAATTAAAAAAAAAAACGCGGCGGGCGCGGGCGGTGACGTGGTCACGTGCGCCTGCACATTTGTAGTATCAGAATTATAAGATAACAAAGACATGGAGGTGTTTAAGTATTGGGATTTTTTTCTTTCAAGTATCTAATGTGTTTTTCTTATTATTTTTTTTACCATTGTCCTTGTTTTGGTGGTCTAAATTATTTCTAAAAGTTTGTCCATCTATTTTAATGGGACCTTATTTATATACAACATCAGTTTTAGTATATGCGAAACCCGAAACACGTGTCTAGTATTTTTATGTAAAGAATCTATGTACAAAATTTCAAAACTGTGTCATGAAAAATCACAAAGTTATAAGCTTGTTATGTTACCTGCTTGTCCGTACAAAAACATGATCATCACGCGGCGCCCGCTGTGCGCCCGTGCCTCGTGCCGCTATGAACTGCCATGACTTGCGTTCGTCGCTCGGTGTCCATATTGTAACCTTTTTTAAAGATTTTTTGGGGCAAAATATAACACGGTATAAAAATTATTGGAATCGATTCAGTTATTTATTCTTAACAAAGTGTATTCATGTTTCGCATATACTAAAAATAATGTTGTATAGATGATATTGTTACTTTAACTATAAAACTTTCATATTTCAATATAATTATGTATTCGTTTATTTGCCTAATATACAGGGTGGCCCGTTTACAGTGGTCCAAAGATTTTTTTCAGCTTCAGAGCATCATGAGTGATCATTTAAAACATACTTTAGTTAAGCGAAAACTTATGGTTTAGAAATTATGTTTTTTTTTTTTAAATAGTCCGAAATTTCAATATTTTTGACACAAAACCTCTCTGTTATGAAAACTACTAGACCGAATCGAATGAAATTTGGTATAGGCATAGTGCAATAACCTACCTATCGGGTTATAGGCTCATCTAGTGTAAATAATTAGACTACATTTTTTTATTTTAACTTCTTTTATAGTTTTTTTTAACTTTTCGGCAAAATATTGTTTTTTGAAAAAATCCTGTGAAAAAAAAATGTACCGCCAAGGTTTTGCTGACACTGCTAAAAAGTACCTTAACATAGGGTTATTCTTTACACAAAAAATCACACTTGTCCTTCGATTGTAACATCTTCAAAAACAACATCATGTACATTAACACATAAAAATCGAAAAATTACGAAATTTACCATAATTTTAATTTTAATCATTTGGCTAAAAATTAATGAAATAAAATTTTAACCTGCCAGCCTAGATAACTTAACTTGATTCTAATGTCCTAATGTCAATTTATTAATTGAGTTTGTTGTTGTTATTTAGTTTATAAGTTTAAATTAAGAATAAAAGGTTTGGAGAAGTAATAAAACAACATAAATAATAAACATATTGTTTATTTTTTACAAAAGGTTTTCGAAATGCCGTCCGCCGCTTGCTAAACATAATCTGCATCTGCGTAAGAAATTTCTTCGCAGCCTATTAAATGGCTGCCGGTTTTGTTTAATGACTGTTATAGCCTCTTGAATTTTCCTTCTTAAATCTCGCTCTGATGTGCTCTCCCGTGCGTACACAATCTCCTTAAAGTATCCCCAAATGAAAAAATCAACGGGGTTCAAGTCGGGTGAACGGGCTGGCCAGTGGATGGTGCCACCGCGACCGATCCACCTCCCCGGATACGTAGCGTTTAATTGGTTTCTTACACGCAGAGCAAAGTGGCAGGTAGCTCCGTCGTGTTGTAGCCACATGCGCTCCCTTAAATTCTCTGGCAGATGTCTCAACAGACCGGGTAATTCATTTTCAATGAAATTTAAATAAATGTCAGCATTCAACCTTGACGGCAACTCAAACGGGCCCACAAACTCTCTGTTGATAACTCCACTCCACAAATTAACGCTGTAGCGTTCTTGAAAATTTGACTCTCTCACTAAGTTGGGATTGGTCACTGCAAAATAATGCGTGTTATGTGTATTAAATAGTCCAACTCGCTCAAACCGACTTTCATCGGTCCATAAAATGTTATCAAAAAAATTTGGGTCCTCCCGATCTCTCCTCAACATTTCTCTACAGAATGCCATTCTTCTGGGGTAATCTTCGGGTTTCAAAGCTTGAACTTTTTGATAGTGGTAGGGATGAAGGTGGTTAGCTCGAATAATTCTTTGAACTCTATTCCTGGGTATACCCATACGCCTTGCCAGTTGTCTTTGGCTTGTATTTGGATGACGACGCAACTCCTCTAGGATAACATCTTCATCGTCATCTCTGTTTACGCGTCCAGGTTCACGACCACGGAAGCCAGGGATAACTCCTTCTAAGAATGAATTATGCAGCCTCACGAAAACACGATGGTCCGGAAAGCGTTGCACAGCCGGGCCTGGCTGGCGTTCAGCAAATTGCCGATAAAGCCTGGCCGCTTCTCGCGCGTTTCCTTGTGCGAAACCATAAAAATAATGCATCATGGCGTATTCACGCGGTGAGTAGGGCGCACGTCTGGAACGATTTCCATCCATTGTCAACAAAATGTCCAAATAATAAGCACAATCAACAAGTCCAGTTCACGTAAGCCAAGTAGTCAGATGAGCGATCAGATACGAGTCAATAAACGAAGCCAAAACGTTAAATTAAAATACACCAAACTGTAGAATACCTGCAGTGAGCGCAAGCGACAAACGACAACTGGAGATCGTACGTACTTAATAACAATAGAGTAGCGTCTATCTCTTTTTAACAAACGCACCACATAATTAACGTTCTCTGTCGTCGAATAGCGTCTATCTCTTTTTAACAAACGCACCACATAATTAACGGTCTCTGTCGTCGAATACCGGCCCGATTTACCTGCTTTTTTAAGACCCTGTTTTTTTGAATACTTGTGTGATGATTCACATAAGTATCACTGATGAATTAACAAATCGAGTTACAAGATCATTTAGAATTCAAATAATGTTATTTTTGAAGAATTACGAACGGATAGGTTTAAATTAACATTTTGGTACATCTCGTAATTTTTCGATTTTTATGTGTTAATGTACATGATGTTGTTTTTGAAGATGTTACAATCGAAGGACAAGTGTGATTTTTTGTGTAAAGAATAACCCTATGTTAAGGTACTTTTTAGCAGTGTCAGCAAAACCTTGGCGGTACATTTTTTTTTCACAGGATTTTTTCAAAAAACAATATTTTGCCGAAAAGTTAAAAAAAACTATAAAAGAAGTTAAAATAAAAAAATGTAGTCTAATTATTTACACTAGATGAGCCTATAACCCGATAGGTAGGTTATTGCACTATGCCTATACCAAATTTCATTCGATTCGGTCTAGTAGTTTTCATAACAGAGAGGTTTTGTGTCAAAAATATTGAAATTTCGGACTATTTAAAAAAAAAAACATAATTTCTAAACCATAAGTTTTCGCTTAACTAAAGTATGTTTTAAATGATCACTCATGATGCTCTGAAGCTGAAAAAAATCTTTGGACCACTGTAAACGGGCCACCCTGTATATTTCCCTAAATATTATTACTAAAACACGGGTCGAGTCCTATGTAATTAAAAAAGATAAGCTATGACCAAACAATACATAATACTTAGGAAAAAATAAACATTTTTCATACACTCGGAACTTTGTTATAAAATAATAAATAAAGACGGATTTACTAATCTCAATACCTATGAAACAGAATAAATGATTACTATAGTCAATTTTTATTTTAATTTCCAAATGTGTAAACAAAATCACGATCACAAACAATGTTATGATAACTTGACTATGTTTCTTCGTGAATAATTGTTGATGTTCTTGGAAATTTAAATAAAAATTGACTGTAATGTGCGTTTGATAAGCATGTTGACTGACTATAGTTCTTAGTAGATGCGTATGCGCCGCTCAATCATTCTGCCTAGGCTTCTAACCATCTAACTGGGTGCAGCTGAATACCAGTATGTGACATGGAGCGACTGCCAAGACTGCCGCGATGAGGGGGTTAGCGGTCAGACTTTTCCAATGTGGTTTGCGGGTTGGCGATCCACGCCGCAGTGTACAGCGATTTGAAGTGGGGGCAATAACTTACCAGTCGCCACCCGGTGACAACTGGGAATTTTATTCCCGATTGACACCTAGTGGCAATAGTTGGTTTATGTTCTAAAAGTTGAACAACTCTTCGAAATATTTATAAGAACTGTAGGCAGTCACATCAGTGTAATTATTATATTTGATTTAGTTTAGTATAGTGATGACTGAAGCTTGTGCCGAAGCGGGCTGTTGTTTCAAAATCCTTTCATAGACAGACGCATAATCTCATTTAGTTTCTAAAGTAGAATAGCATTACACAATAAAAATATAGTTTTACCCAAAACGGTTTAGCAGTTCTCTAGTTATAAGCACACATACAAACAAAATTTAAAACAACAGCCTGTATAAACCGGAAGACAGATAAAACAGGATACACATTTCCATAGATTAAAAAATATTTAAACGAGTATTATAAAAAAAAATAACTCAAATTGTAATTTAGAGTATAATATTATAGTTGTAAATTATAATCATTTTTTATTAATATATTATTATAGATTTAGATATAAATATATAGTAGAGAAGTATATTAGATAATACATATAATATAATTATATTTTTTATCACTCGCTATTTTCTGGAGGCCTTCCAAATGAAGACACTTGATATGTAAAATTAACTAAAATGCTTATACAGGATGTTTTAAAACTAAAACAAGCAATAGAAAATATTCTACAGCTGATTTTGATACTTAAAAGATGGCTACTGTGGCTTTACAAGGAAGTGTTATTGTTTCCAAGTCATTATCTAACTACGTCGGGGTTGGCTTCCAGTCTAACCGGATGCAGCTGAACACCAGTATTTTACATGGAGCGACTGCCTATCTGACCTCCACAACCCAGTTATTGGGTAAGACGTTGTCAGATTTTCAGGATTCTGACTACCCGTAACAACTGTCAAAGATCTACTAATGACAGCCTCGAAGTTGGCGAATTCAAAATTTAAAATTGGTCAAAATCAGCTAACGTGTTCACGTTTGTTCTGAGTTTAATATATATCCTGTATAGCAATAGTTTTGGGCACCATTATAACCTAAATTCCTCAACGGACTATCATTTTGATAATATAACAATATATCGAATATTATTTATTCTCAAATATATTGACAGCTGTTATTCATACTGGCGCTTTTAAAGGTAGGGAAGAAGCAACGGCACAGATGAATACAGATGGGACACTCCCGCAAAATCATTGAAATAAAAAGCGACTCTTGATACGACACAATAAAGTGCAATTCAGGTCGCACAACGCTTCATTACCTACAGTTACATTCACCTACAAGTTGTCTCTCTTTCCATCGCGTAACTCTTATACCTTCTGACTCGTTAGGGTTGTCTTCTTTTACGACGCGGCGCGTGACTGAGTATCGAACTAACGTGCGAGCCGGCCGGTGCGCGGCAGCCTACACTGAATTGACCCAGTGAGATGAGCCCGCCGCGTACTTGTAGCTTCATACCTAAACTGCGGAGTGTCCCATCTGTATTAATCTGTGGCAATGGGTAAATTTGTAAAAATTTTTAATGGTCATGTTTATATTATAAAAAAAAATACTGGTGTAAACATTACTCCCCTTTTGGACTTCGCCACAGTCGGGTAAAAGCCTGTTTTTCACTGTCACAGTAAATACTCTCCACCAGATATAAAAATTTAAAAATGGGACGGGATTTGTATGACATAATCTGCCAGATAAGTTAGCCGGAACTTATCAGATGGTCATATGTTTCATAAGTAGACAAAATGTATCCGATCCGTTTCTCTAGAAGCGCCAGTGTTAATAGCTGAAAACTAAAACAATTTATATTTCCTCACTTAGAGCGAAAAATGAATAATATTACCTATATATAAGAAAAAATAATATATATTTGTATATGATAAATGAATAGCTGTCAAATCCATGAAAAACCGTCGTTTAGCGTAATTTTAAGTATTTATAAGATGTAAGTAGATATATCGAAAATATATAAAAAATAATATATTTATAAACTACCTTGTTCCTCTGCAGTAGAAATTATTATTATGCTGAGTTGTGTTAGCGGGTAGGGATAAACCATTCTAAAAATGAACGCCCCTCCACAACGGTTACGCTCACATGCGAAAATGTGTAAAGACGCAATACACATAATTTGGTCTTTGTCATTGGTTGCTCAGTCAACGGCGAGTACGGTCAACAACTAAGGGCTGATTGTTCAATAGTCAGATAATTTTTATTTGAGGAATAAATATGGCGGTTTGACAGCTTTTGTATTGAAAATATGTCAAACTGTCACATTTATTCTTCAGGTAAAAGTTATCTGCCTATTGAAAAATCAGCCCTAAACTAAATAAATACCTTACAGACTGACATACATAAAAATGTACACAATAACACAGATTTTTTTATGCAAACTGTGCCTACTCGACTTGCCCAAATGGCGAACTGCCTGATTTGTCGGCCAACTAAATAAATAACATGAACGCGCGACAGAGCGAACGTGTCGTTCCATACAAAGCGCATGCTCCCTCCGTACAATGTTGTTACCTGGACTGATCGCACGATTAGTTGACCTCTAAGTGCGGCGACAAGTCCATGTTGACAGTAAAGTCGCAGCAAAGTGTTGCATTAAGTATATCCTCTCACACATTGAAATAATCACGTTTTGTGGAGGGGCGTTCATTTTTAGAATGGTTCATCTCTATCAATATAATTCTGACAAAATATTTTCTTGATGCGCAAAAATGGTCTAAACTAATTTTTATTCAAAATCTAAATATTTTATGTGATACTAGCTTTCGCCCGCGGCTTCGCCTGCGTGGATATCTGACAATATCCCACGGGAACGTACTATCGGGAAATCCTGTCTAATTCCTTGTTTACATTGTCAAGGGGTTTGGGATGGGCGTTGATGAGTCAGTCAGTCAGGACTTCTCTTTTTAAATATATAGATGGGGTAAGTAAGTACTTATGAAACGTCAGAAGCTAGGTGCACGGTTCCAATTTTAATGTATCGCCTTAATCTTTTAATTACGTAAAAAAAAAAAATACGTGTCCTATATTTTTTTAATAATCTACATTATGGATAAAAAAAAATTAAGTCATTATCCCTGTTCTGTTTTTGGTTACATTTCGTTGTTTTTCAAAATTACTTTCATATTTAAAGTTATTTCCTACCCGCTAACATGCATTCGGCAATTTATGAAAGTTATTAAAATTAATTAATTAATTATTATTATTTGTTTAGACTTATTATCGCTTCATGTCGTGTAAAGAGAAACATTAATTAAATTAGAGTTTGTTTGTATTATTCAAGAATATATTTTAATGATTAATTTATACACTGTTATTGTGGGATTAAAGTTTCCCATAGCTAGGAAAAATAGAAGAATGAAGGCCTTCTGCCGCGCGGCTCATTTGTTTGCCACGTACTATCGCGGAAGCTTACATCTGATGATCTGACCAATTTGAAAACAAAATCCCGTGCACACGATGGCCACATCTGCAAGCGTTACTATACAGGGCTAATTTTCAATGACCAGCCAAATTTTCACAGGGCGTTCTACCCGTAAATATGAACAACTTTTACTATGGGACCAACTTTAAAATCACGAAAAAAAAAACAGCTGTTTCATACAAAAGTTCAATACCTACTCGACCAAAATGTATGAAACAGTTGATTTTTTTTTCGTGATTTCAAAGTTGGTCCCATAGTGAAAGTTGTTCATAATCATGGGTAGAACACCCTGTGAAAATTTGGCTGGTCATTGAAAACTAACCCTGTATAATAGCGGCCGAGCGCTGCAAGCAAGAATATTCCTTACGGTGTACAGATGTTCGTTTCTCCGATAGTACCTATAAGTAGACTACCTCGTTGTTCTAGTGGTTGCAAGCGCTACTGCTGAGCATGAGGTCCTGGGTTCGATTCCCAAGTGTTATTGGGTTTTCCATCTGGAATTTCTCAGTAGCAGCCCGCAGTCTGGATTAGTGCCCGGTTGATGACAATAGGCGCGCCCCCTATTACAGGGGACTTAAACATAGCTGGCGAAATGTGGGTGTACTATAGGTATACCTCTGCCCAACGCTCCGGAGATCAAGGCGTGATGATATGTAAAACATCCCACTGCTTGATAGATTAAAATAATAAATACCGACCAATCTTTATTTGTTATTAACTGCGCTCCGCGGTAAACAGTAGCCCAAGTGTTAATCCAGGGTACATACCAAACATCCAAATCGGTCCAGCCGTTTGAGCGTGAAGAAGTAACAAACACACACATTCAAAAAACTTTCGCCTTTATAATATTAGTGTGATGTTCAGTTCTATGTTTGTATATTTTTGAATAATATAAATAAATTATACTCATTTCCTTTGATATATCACTAACTAATGATTAAATGTATACAGTGACGTACACAGTACGATAACGTTCAAAGGTTCGATTCCATCGTTTATTGTCGGAGAAACCGAACTTAGCCGAATTAAATGTGACTGATCCAATAAGGCCTCGTTTACGGCGCACGCGGTGGCGGTCGCTTCCGCAGCTTTCTTGTATCCTGCCAGTCTTGTTCGAACACAGTAACGATAGACACACAATATTTGTAATTATGGGCGACTTCATCGACATATTCCTAGAAGATAAATTGATAAACACGCCGCGGCGGCGCCCACCACATGCGACGCTACAATTCAAACAAACGCGTGTAAATTCACTTCTCCGTAAACGCTCTCATAGAACGCCCTATGTTTGAATTTAATGTAAACGAGGCCTAAGGGAGTGACGGAATTAGTGCGTCAGTCTAAAATAATTTAGGTGGGAATTTATATCAAATCTATTGGTCGACAGTCACATTTTCTTCGCTATATGTCGGTTTTTTTTGAAGTACGATGCAACGTTTGTACGTTGTCGTAATGTATATACATATTCAATAATTATTGCTAGATGCGAAAACTATAGTAGTCGCGTTTTAGCGTGGCAATACCGGTCATTGCCCTTTCCCCAATATCACCGTAGGAACGCAAACAATACACTGTATGGTTTTACGTTATTAGAACGTGTTGAAAGATCACGATAGATATTGATTTAGGACGTTAACGGAATTTATTTCAGTTTTTGAAATAAAAAAAATGCTAGAAAATGTGGGGGTCAATGACCGCTATTGCATTGCTAAAACGCGACAACTATAGCAATTCTAAAAAGAAAAATAACGGAAATTGTTTGCATCTGGAAAAACCAATTATATTATGGATATAAATGTAACTGTATACAATATTACTTTTGTATGAAATGGTAAATTTTATGGTATTTTTTGCTAAGGCCAAAGCGCCAGCATAGCCCGCGAAAATCAAATTGTCTTACGTTTTTTTTGCAATTAACGCAAGAAAATTTGAATTTCGCGGGCTACCCTGGCGCTTCCCCCTTAATTAATCATTT
Source organism: Cosmia pyralina (assembly GCA_946251885.1). Classification (NCBI taxonomy): domain Eukaryota; kingdom Metazoa; phylum Arthropoda; class Insecta; order Lepidoptera; family Noctuidae; genus Cosmia; species Cosmia pyralina. Next base: position 10,026,561 of record OX276368.1, on the reverse strand, counting down.
TATACTCAAGTACCTACTCTGACCCACCATAATGAAATTGTATTATAATTATGAAGAACGATCATTATTTTTTTTATAATTTATCCAAATCAATTGGATGTCTTGTACCAAATTGTCATTGTACTATTATTTATATTATTAAATAATTAAACGTGCTAAGTTTTTGTTATCAGACTCATAGGCTAGTTCTAGTATTTATTAAGAAAAGATTTTTTTTTAATTATTATTATTTTGTAGTGGAGTTTTTTTTTCAGAAATTGTTAGTATTTTCTATGGTTTAATTTGAAAACTCATTAATTTTAGAATTATATTGTTATCGTAAGTCGTTGTCACAATTGGTTCTGTGTGCGTGTTGCCGGTTTGGAGTATTTGCTTGATATTCCGAATATATTATTTATATTTTTATTAAAAATAAATTGAATATTTAAAAAAAAAAGACATGCAATCATGCAATTTTGCAACTAATCATTCTAAATACAGCACTGTCTGAGGCAGAGTCACTTAAGATAAGTGATTATGAACTTAATTTCCAAATGCTTAGGTTCAGTTTAGTTTACAATCCAAGTAGGATTGATGTCATATCTTTGTTTTTTTTTTTAAATTATTTATTTATCCTGATATCGAGTTATTTAGAATGTTTTTAAGGTTAATAATTGTGTGAGTAGTAATAGCAATAATGTTATTTGGTTTTGTATTAACGAAGAGTAAGTATACAATTTTTGACGACAAAAATAATGTTTTTTTTTTTATTTTTATTTTGCGAGTTTCATACCTATTTTGGTGACGAATTATATTGTTGAAATTATACAAGCAATATAATGTATTTTTAGGCTAATATTCATAATTATACAAGCAAATATTCCTAATCGATGAAAAGGGCGAAATATGTTGCTAGTTTAATCGTTGTTTTTTTTTTAAATAAAATGTTATCTAAAAAAAAATCCAATTAGCATGAAATAATTAATAACATTACATTAATATTTTACTTACTTGTTTTGTAATCACGAAAATATTGTTATTTCTTGTAATTGGTTAACCGTATTGGTAATTAAAATGACGTAGTTAGATCTGTTAATATATTTTAATAAAATCTAGACTCTGACATGATTAAATTGATAATGTGTGTCCTTGAGATTGTGACTTTGAAAACAAATATACTTTCATTACCGGAATCATGGGCCTATAATAAATAAAATAGGTATATTTAAACCCATCATGAGGTCGGACATAATTATAAGATTTTTTTTTTTTTTTACGAATTGTTAGGTTTTATTTTCATGGTTTCAACCTCATCGACACACAAATGTATTGTTTTTTTTGTATTTAATTATTATCATCAATGCAAAGACGCGCTGTTCCTAACAATAGTTTGTTTTGAAAAGACAATCTTTATTCTGATGTGTATTTTAATCACCAGAAAGTGTTTTTGAAGTGAAAACTTCTTTAGTTTGCGCTCTTGCTGAAGCATCACGCTCGGCTCGGTGACTCTGAATCGAGTATTCTCGGCTCCAGTCGTAAGTTTTCACTTCTATAGAGGTTATATTAAATATTTCCTTTACAAAATATTAAATATTTTTGACAATAAATAAAAATTTCGAAACAGCGCGTAAGTACTCCGTTATATTTTCTTTATATTTCATTTTCTCCAAGTAGCCCTGTTTTGTCAAAGTATCATACGCCCTGAATGCAATGAATTTAGTTTAAAATATGTATTTGTCATATAAATAAATGTATTCGTTTTGTTATTGCGTTGTCGCCATCATAACAAAACATAACTGTTTAGGAAATTTAATAAAAATAAAAAGTTAATCAATTTTTATTGTTTTATTTTACTATGTAGCGAGTACCTGGTTGACCGAGCTCTGCTCGGGTGAAAATAGAGAAAACGAATTTTTAATATTATTTGAATGTTTTGAATTTTCCCAGTTATGAAACCTAACTATATCGATTATTCGCCCCCGTAAACCCCTTTATTGCAAGTTTATTCATTGTTAAACCACTGAGCTTTGCAAAAATATTGGTGAAGAGTGATATTTCATTTATTTCAGTACCAATTTTTACATTGTATCGAAATGTCACACTAAATTATAAATAAAAAAATTGCACACTAAATTATAAAAATTAAAAGAATTACAATATAAATCATTATTAAAACGGTCATCTGTAGCGAAATCTACATCGCCACATACGAACTACGCGTCACACTGACGTCACGCAATCCTGCATCGCGCAATCGGAGTTTACCGCGCGACTAACATAACAACACAACGTCCCGACATCAATCGTCGGGTGGAACCCCCACCTACATGGGCATAATCATTCACAGGGACGCGCATATCCGCGTCCCATCATCTTTTAGGCCGCAGTAGGCCGACCAAATGAGGGGCCCGTAGTAACGGGCCAACGTGTTGCTTCCGCGGAGAGGGGGCCACGCCCCGGCACCGCCAGTCGCACCCCCTGACGGGGGTGTAGCGATAACCAAATGCCTCAATCGTCGGGCTAGCCCACCAGACACAACACCCGTCTGGTCAGAGGATCCTCCCTTTTCTATGGAGGATGAGTGAACTTTACACCCTGTTCCTCATGCCTCTATACATCAATTAAACAATGTCAAAAAATAAAAATACAATGTCAATAAAAATAGTATATAATAAATTAAAGTCTAGTTGTATGTGTCACACAGAAACTCATCAAGGGTGTACGAGTAATAGCACTTTTCTATCAAAAAAGATTTTAACTGCTGTTTAAACTGATTTGTTGTATAATGACTTTAAATGTATCTACAGGTAGTTTATTAAAAAATTTAATTGATCGATAACCTGCAGCATGACTACATTCAAAATCTTATTTTGTAAGTCCCGACTGGATAATCAGACAGACTGGATGCTGAAGGTGGAGATCCGGGTGAATGGCGCAGCTTGGGAGAGGCCTAAGTCTAATTGTAGATTGCCATAGGCTAGGCTTAGTTGAATGCTATCTGAAAATAGGACAATCACTGATGGTGATCATCTTATAAACGAATGCCTCCAGCCGCCTTTTACAACAGCTACACATTCCGTGGGTAAGCCCATAGGAAGCGTTCTTTAATTACGTCAGGCGTGTAGGGGGGGGGGGGGGGGGAAGGGTCGAGCTGAATCTCACCCAATCTCACGGGAGAGGGGCGTCGAAAATTGCCAAAATAGCCTCACGTAGGTAATTAATGACCGCCCACTGCTACAAGGCGTATGAATCTGGTGAATGTCGCAGGATTCAGCTGGATGCTGGTTGCGAGCAGCACAGGACCGGTCTATGTAGCAATGGTTGGGGTACGCCTATGTCAAAATACTCTCGTTTCAAATATGCCAAGCAAAAAACGAATTTTGAAGCCGTGGATTACACCTGGGCTTCTTAGGTGTATGCGAAACCGGGACAGCTTGTTTCGTAAAACTAAAAGAGATTCTGCTAACGTTACCTTAAAAACGACTTATCTTCGGTACAGGAACTTTTGCAACAATTTATTGAAGAAAATAAAAAGGCAATACGAACAGAATGAATTCGAAAGACATCGTAAAAATCCTAGGGCTACTTGGAATCTAATTCGGTCTATCTCGAATCTCCAAAAAAATAAAACTACTGCCAGTGAGCTGCTGTCGATTACCTCACATCCATCCCAATCGGTTGACTCCATAAATGGTTACTTTGCTGACGTAGGACCTAATCTAGCATCTAAAATATTAAATTCCCCAAACTATATGCTTCCTTCCGTAACCAACCCTTCCTTACTCAATGTCAGTGGCAATTCGATGGTTGTTCTGGACACCGATGACGAGGAAATTGAACGTCTCATCCTTGGACTGAAACTTAACTGTGCCGTGGGTTGGGATGGCATCCCTGCCAAACTGATTTATAGTGCAAGGCACATCCTTATCCCTGTTATTTGCCATGTTTTTAACCTTGTTTTATCAACAGGTATTTTCCCTCCAGTTTTTAAAAAAGCTGTCGTCCATCCTATCTACAAGAGCGGGGACAGAGGCAGTGTCAATAACTACAGACCCATTTCTGTATTATCTACTATTTCTAAGCTCCTAGAAAAAGTTATAAATAAACGTCTGCTGGACTACCTCAAGTCGAATAATGTACTTTCTGACAACCAGTATGGTTTTAGATCGGGTAGAGGTACTGAAGATGCGGTTTTGGAATTACTAGGTCAAGTAGCTAATAACCTAAACAATAAAGACAAGACTATAGGTATCTTTCTGGATCTCTCTAAAGCGTTTGACACCGTCTCTGTTCCCCTTTTGCTAGACAAGCTCGAAAGGATTGGAGTTAGAGGCCTGCCACTTGACCTATTCAAAAGTTACCTGACAGAACGTTCCCAGGTCGTCTTACTAGATGGTTACACCAGCGGGGAGGTGTCTCTAACTTATGGGGTTCCTCAAGGAAGCGTTCTTGGACCATCGTTATTCCTTGTTTACATTAACGAGCTCTGTAAGCTCAGCGCAGCTAACTCTAAGGTGATCACCTACGCTGATGACACAGTCATCCTGGTTCACGGTAGGGATTGGTCGGAGGCCCGTCTCTTTGCAGAATCAGCGTTGCAGAAAGTTATGAAATGGTTAACTCAAAATTTGCTCACCCTAAATCTTGATAAAACAAGGCTTATCGCATTTGGTCCAAAACAGGCATCACAACCTTCCCCAAACTACTGCTTGATAGCTCATGTGTGCGATTCTGGTCCGAATGTGGCATGTACCTGTGCCAGAGTTGTACGCACGGACTCTATTAAGTATCTGGGAGTAGTAGTTGATAGCAAACTTTCATGGAGCGAGCAGGTCAGTTATCTGGTTTCTAGAGTGAGAAGATTGATTTCTGTTTTTAAAAACCTTAGAACTTCCGCAAATGTTTCTACCCTGAAAACAGTTTACTTTGCACTTGCTCACTCCGTTCTTACATATTGTATAACGGCTTGGGGTGGGGCTGGGAAGTGTCTTCTCCTTCGACTTGAGAGGGCACAGAGAGGGGTCCTTAAGGTTATGGCACATAAACCCATTCGTTTCCCGACTCACGATTTGTACTCGTTATGGAAGATACCTACTGTAAGGCAGTCTTTCATTCTATGCACAATGTTACGGAAACACTCGGAGTTGCCTTACGACCCTAACGCCACTATTGAGCCTAGACGTGGGGATCGGACAGAGTTTGTGGCATAGTGTCGGCGAAACTTGAAGTGGTCCGGCGGCAGTACGATTTCTTTAGTTCGAGGCTGTACAATAAGGTAAACAGTGTACTCGATGTTCATTCTCGTTCTTATAGGGACTGTAAAAAACTCACTGACGACTGGCTTCAAACCCTCACCTATGAAGACCTGGAGAGCTTGGTCAAACCCTGATTTGTTTCCAATATCGACCTCTTCCTTCCGAAATAGATTCATAACATATAAATTAAGACACACTCACGCACACACACACACACACACATACTCACACACCTATGCAAACACCCACACGCACATAATACATTCGCTCGTACCTACACATAGTCACATTTTTAACCTATTATTCTAGTTTGTAATCTATCTCGTGTTTAGTATAAATTCTAGAACGCTATCGTCTTTTTCCTGAGGTGGGCGTTAATTCCTACGACACAGTATTTTACTAATGTAGGTATTATCGCACTAAATGTTTTTGTCATACTGTGTTTTCGTTCAATAAAGAATTTTATTATTATTTTTTATTATTATTATGTCCGGCAATGAAAGGTTTTATGCTGAATGATTGACCATGATGACACATTCCTAAAAGCTTAAAAAAAAACTACAAAATTAAAAATAACTTTAATCTCGGAAGATTATCACCATAACGCGCGAAGGCGAGCGAGCGATGTGAGCGTGCCGCGGTAGTGGCCCCCTCTATTGTTGTATGTACCCTCTATTGTTGGTGAATCATTTGGGTTGTTTCGTCCGTGCACTTTACTTAACCAGGGGTTATAGTATTGTTAAAATCTCGCTGCATACTCGGTCATAAATCATAATTGGAGTAGGGATGTGCGCGCTCAAGGCCATTATCGATAACAGAATCATTAAGGTTATCACGTAAACATCAAATGGCTTTGGAGCATGGTCATGAAGTTAACCGATGCCGCCTTACCACTGTCAGTACAATCCCATCGAGTTGGTGTGGGCTCAAGTAAAAAATGAAGTTGCAACGAAAAACAAAACCTTCAAGATAACTGATGTCGAGAAGTTAGTGACGAAGCCATTTCCAATGTCTCCATTGAAAATTGGCAAAAATGTGTGGAACATGCAGAATTGCTGCAAGATGAAGACTTAAGAAAAGCACATTTATGCGAAGAGTTCATCATTCATGTGGATGATGATGACGATGACTCAGGCGAAGAATTTTAATTTTCTATTTTTAGTTTTATATATACGTTCTATTGTTTATATATTTAATATGCTTTGTAGTAAATTTGGTAATAAAATAAAAAAAAAATGTGTATTTATTTCTATCACCCATTTATATATATATGAGATATCGATATCACTCATCGACTGCAGTAATGCACAGGACTACGTGTGGGCGTGGCCTGCCCATAAGGCCCGTGAGTGGGAAAGAGAGCGAAACACTCGCATGATTTATGACCGAGTCTGCAGCGAGATTTTAACAATACTATAGACAAAGTTTTTCGATTAGCGATGACGCTAGTAGAATAGCCAATAAATGTATGGGATTGACATAAGCTATCGAAATGTCACGTGATCATGTCAATGTCACTGAAGCTGTTGCCATTGTAGAAAATAGAATCGCTCCAAAGCGAATGCCGTTCGTCTAGTGGCCCTCGTCACTGCCGAGCGATCTTTCGCCGCCACTCGGTCGGTGATAGGATTTCAGGATAACCTAAAAACGTTTTTTTTTTTACAAAAAAAACAACCGACTTCCAAAAAGAAACTACAAAGTGAACAATCAATTAATCTGCCTGCCTTTTCCCAACTATGTTGGGGTCGGTTTCCAGTCTAACCGGATGCAGCTGAATACCATTATTTTACATGGAGCGACTGCCTATCTGACCTCCACAACCCAGTAACTGGGTATTACGATACCTCTTGGTAAGACTGGTTGTCAGACTTTCGGGCTTCTGACGACCCGTAACGACTGTCAAAGATCCACGAATGACAGCCGGGACCAACGGCTTAACGTGCTTTCCGAGGCACGGAGGAGTCTCGGTATGTAAAGATGGTCATCCATCCACGGACCGACCCCGGCAAGCGTAGCTTAACCTGATGGATCGACCCGTGCGGCTGTTATTACTTAGCCACCAATAACTTTAATTTCGGAAGACTGTGGCAAAAAAAAATTGGTACAGATCCAAATACTTATTGGAAAAAACGTGCTTTTTCTTTATCGTGTACCTTATTAGGTTTAAGGAATGGGGATTCAATATTTTAGTGTATGTTTTTTGACTTTATGACTTAGTATCCTAGAAAAGGAATACACGATACAGTGAAATTTTCTCGATACAAAAATAATGCAAAGTTCTACTACTTTTATGTTTTTTTGAGTACCAATGCGTAACGCTTATGAGTTATTCAGTGAAGTTTACTTTAAAACGTAGAGAGTAGTCGAATCAAGGTTTAAATTAAATTAAATTAAATCATTTATTTCAGACCAAGTCCATAGTTCCACATAAAAATACATTAGAATACTTAATTAAAACAATAAAATTAAATTAAATCAAAAACAAAATTAAACATACACAAAATCATCAATCTAAATAATTAAACATGTCAAATAATACGAGGAGAGGCGCTAACATGAAGCTGCATCCACCTCTGTAACAGGGACAGGTCCCACCGCTCGGACAATACCCTCAGGAGAACGTTCGAGCTGCTTCGTAGGCGACTTAATAGTGAGGCGCTCCGCTTCCGTATGATCGCGAAAAAAAAAGGAAAACAGTTTTAGTTTTAATAATACTTTTTATTTATAAAAGACGGCAATTTGATTTGGCACATACTTTGTTTTATTCCGAGCGCACACACATTATCGCCATCCCTTCTTTTGCCTATCAAAAGTAATGTGATCACTCTCTTTTATTCAAAGATCAGTCTATTACTAGTCTATTACTATGGTACATCGTCTGTACCAAACTGGGTCATTCCACGCACCTGCTTCAGAGGGTCGCCCGAGTACTACCGATCCAGAATTTGAAGAAGCCGTATTGGAGCATTTTGAAGTCAATCCACGCACTAGCACACGTCGAGCTGCATTAGCGCTGGGTGCCTCTAACCATATGCAGGTATGGCGAGTGCTGAGCAATGACGGTCAGCACCCATACCACTTCCGTCGCACCCAGGAGCTGATACCGGCAGATTTTTTGCCTCGCGTGGCCTTCTGCGAGTGGTACCGAAACCAGTTAGAAGCTTCGCCAGATTTTGGTTCAAGAGTGCTATGGACCGATGAGGCATCCTTCACGAGAGCAGGAATAAGCAACATCCACAACGAACATGTTTGGTCTCACAGGAACCCACATGCTTCGACGGAATCGTCATTCCAACACCAATGGCGACTGAACGTGTGGGCAGGTATAACTGGAGACGTCGTCGTAGGACCAGTTTTCTTGCCGCAAAGCTTGAACGGCCAAAATTATTTAAGTTTCCTGAGGAATTAATTAGACGATGTCCTCATGGAGCTACCTGTGTTAATTATTTGACAATAATTTAATTTTTCAACACGACGGTGCACCGGCACACTTTGCTCGAGATGTGCGCCATTATTTAGATGAGCGCTTTCCCCAGTGGGTTGGGCGTGGTAGTAGAAGCGTGGCTTGGCCTCCGCGATCCCCAGACCTAACCCCGTTAGACTTTTTTTTTGTGGGGATACATTAAAAATGTAGTGTACTCCACTGCGTACACTACATTTTTATTAAAAATATATATATAATATATATATATTTTTTTTTTTTTTTTCAATTTTTATTTTTATTTTTTTTTATTTTTTTTTTTTATTTTTTTTTTGTTTTTTTTTTTGTGTGTGTGTGTGTGTATGTATTTTTTATGTGTGTCTGTGTGTGTTAGTGTATGTGTGTGTGTGTACTTTCATTAGGTCCACTGTATCACACTGCACTCAGTGTGATACAGTGGACCTAATGAAAGTGCGGATTGAGGCCGCTTTTAGGACAGTAACACCAGACATGCTACGCAATGTTCAGGTGTCCATGAACAAGCGAGCGGCCTTGTGCATACAATACCAAGGTCACCACATCGATCCCCATCTTTAAAACTATAAGTCAATTTAACAAATTAAGCAAAGCTTTAAGATTTTACTGTTTACTCGGTAATAAGTAATTATAAGGGATGAAACTAGTTAACCTACCTAAACTTTGTACCGATTTTTTACGTAAGTTTTGTTATCTCAGTTTTTACGTGCAATTTCTGGCTTGATATTAACTAGTAAACTGTAAATCAATTGATAATTACATTAATTACGCATTATTTATTACATCACGATAAAGTAGGTATGGATCATTTATCCGCCGCGCCGCCAAAGGGACTTCCCCTTTGGCGGTGCGGCGGCGGCATTTTTTATTTCGTCAGTTCGCGCCGACAAAGTGCGGTAGGCTACTAACGTACTAGGCGCTCAGATTATTCTGACCTCTCATTGTCCCGCCCCGCTTCCGCGCCGCTGTTTTCGAGGTCCGGTCCATTTGTTTTTACACATAAAATCCTGCCGCTCCCGCGCCGCCGCCGCTGCCGCCCCGCTGCCCGCGAAATTCGAGGCCGAGGCCTTACGGAAGAGATTTATCGTGATATTGGCAAGTAACGTAGAAAGTTATTGACCTACGTAGTGCGGTGACACGTTTGTTTTGATTTGAATTTAAGAAACCTATGAAACCGAAAATTTGGTATCAATTCTTAGAGTATTTTATTTTGAGTTGAAACTATGTATAGTGATTCTATACCAGCTGTTATCTTTAGTGCATAAGGATAGCAATAGGGTTTCTGTTACACCCTGTATAGTGTATTATCTATAGATCAGTCGCCCGGTGGGGCTCGTCGAAGGTGAATCTATGTCTTTTTTTTGCAAATCGGTGCGATCAAATTTACGTGATTACGTGTACGTGATTTAAAATAATTGTTTACAGAAAAGTTAGTTTTATAACAAGATAAAGTATTTATTTAAACACAAACAGTGTTGAATAGGTATTTAGACTGTGTGTGTGTGTGTGTACTCTTGTGACTGTGATCAATGTAACATTATTTTTATTATTATTTCGTAGCGACATTTAAATGATAAACATCGGAAGAAATAAAAATCCAACTGAACAGTACCTACCTGCAACGTTTGGAGAATCACAGAGCAATCAATGAACTAATTTTACAGGAATTCAATAGCAATATGCATAGACTTATATGTCTATGGCAATATGATGATGATATTATTGAGTCGAATTCACCACCTTCACTAAAGCATAACCAGCAACCATCTATTCTCGCCTTGCAAAGTAATATTGGGTAAGCATTCTGTTTTCTAGAGAAGAACGTCTGTTTTTATACCTACAAATTATAATCATCATCATCTTCCTGCCCTTATCCCATATTACTTGGGGTCGGCGCAACACGTTTTCTTCTTCCATTCTCCCCTGTCAACCGTCACGCTATCATTCACTCCCTTCTCTTTCATATCATTCCTCACACAATCCATCCATCTTTTCTTTGGCCTTCCTCTGCCTCTCCATCCATCAACATGTATATTCACAAATTATAATAATCGTTTAATTAAAATATGTGATTAATTTTTAGGTTTGAAATACGTCAACAATACGTCAATATGTCAAGTAGGTACTGTCACTACGAATGATGAGCACAAAAAAGAAATGGAGTCGCATTTAAATTGTGAAAAAAGGCGAGTTTTTACCCGACTACTGTAAAGTCAAAGGAGGTTTATGATTTTAACAGGCAATGCATGATCAAGCACGTTTTTGCTACTTACTAAAAATCTGGTTTTTTAATAATAATTTTAGTAACTCCTAATATTTTTATTTATTTATTAGCCTACATTGTGTCCCACTGCTGGGCAAAGGCCTCCCCTTTTTCCTTCCACACCTCCCTGTCTTGTGCTATCTCTGGCCATGTTGGCCCTGCAAACCTTATCAGATCGTCACACCACCACCGCCACCGCCTAGTAACTCCTATGGATACTTTTTAGTAAATTTCGTCATTTCAAAAGGGAACTGTTTTTGAATTTCAGTCAAAAGATGAAAGTAATCTGTCAAGTCATACTCCTATATAGTCTTGCCGTTGCTCAAAACCCGTTGGTTTTGAGGCCAAATCACTAAAACTTCTGCCATACTTCTGAGTGAAATCAATACAAAAGAACGTTATTATGGAGAGAAGACGTGATCAGAAAAGAAATGATCAGAGCCGTGGGAATGTTGGAAGCTGGTTCTCGGCAACGTGCTGTGGCCATCGCTCTGGGCACTACGCAGAGTGTTATAAGTCGACTTTGGACACGTTACGCATCACTGGCAGCGTGGCAGAGTGACATGGAGGACGAGCTCGCATCACCACACGCAGACAAGATTGTTACATAATCACTGCTCGACGAAATCGTACAATAACCGCGATGATTGTGGTAACAAGGCTTCATCTCTTCTTCAGTTAGATCGCTTATTGACATCCCTGAAGAGCACTTCAGGGATTATTTTTAAAGTATTTTTATACAATTTTGACATGTCGAGCCAATAGACATTCGATGGATAGGACTATCGTTGCAATGGCTTTTCGGCAAAACGGACGCTCGATCTAAAGGCTATTCGAAATTATGGTACATCGATGCTATGGAATTTCGGCAATTCGGACGTTCGATCTGCTGACTTCGGGAAATTAGCCATCGGGCATATGACATTCGAAATCAAGAAGTAAACCCGAAAAACGTAGATATGGTTAATTAATTAATTATTTACTCATATTTACCTAATGTATATACCACAACTAGGGCGGAGAAAAAAACCTACAATTAAAACTATATCCGCCCTGCACAAATATTGTCATGACTAGCTAATACTTTTCATGACCACTTAGAGGGAAATGAAAACACCAAAACTCTGTATTTTGGAGACATTATGTTCCTATAGAAACCAGTAGATGTCGCTGCGTCAGCCATGAATTGCGGTTGAGCGGCACTGCCGCATGCAGCTGCCGTCGTCATCTGCAAGACTACGATAAGAAAAAGCACTTGAACCCCCGTTTTCACGTGGTCACTATTCTTACCTAACCCAAATGATTCCCCAACAATAGAGGTAATGGTCACTGTTCTAACCTAACCCAAATGATTCACCAACAATAGAGGTAATGGTCACTGTTCTAACCTAACCGAAATGATTCCCCAACAATAGAGGTAACGGTCACTGTTCTAACCTAACCCAAATGATTCACCAACAATAGAGGTAATGGTCACTGTTCTAACCTAACCCAAATGATTCACCAACAATAGAGGTAATGGTCACTGTTCTAACCTAACCCAAATGATTCACCAACAATAGAAGTAATGGTCACTGTTCTAACCTAACCCAAATGATTCCCCAACAATAGAGGTAATGGTCACTGTTCTAACCTAACCCAAATGATTCCCCAACAATAGAGGTAATGGTCACTGTTCTAACCTAACCCAAATGATTCACCAACAATAGAGGTAATGGTCACTGTTCTAACCTAACCCAAATGATTCACCAACAATAGAAGTAATGGTCACTGTTCTAACCTAACCCAAACGATTCCCCAACAATAGAGGTAATGGTCACTGTTCTAACCTAACCCAAATGATTCACCAACAATAGAGGTAATGGTCACTGTTCTAACCTAACCCAAATGATTCACCAACAATAGAGGTAATGGTCACTGTTCTAACCTAACCCAAATGATTCCCCACCAATAGAGGTAATGGTCACTGTTCTAACCTAACCCAAATGATTCACCAACAATAGAGGTAATGGTCACTGTTCTAACCTAACCTAATCCAAATGATTCCCCAACAATAGAGGTAATGGTCACTGTTCTAACCTAACCCAAATGATTCACCAACAATAGAAGTAATGGTCACTGTTCTAACCTAACCCAAATGATTCCCCAACAATAGAGGTAATGGTCACTGTTCTAACCTAACCCAAATGATTCCCCAACAATAGAGGTAATGGTCACTGTTCTAACCTAACCCAAATGATTCACCAACAATAGAGGTAATGGTCACTGTTCTAACCTAACCCAAATGATTCACCAACAATAGAAGTAATGGTCACTGTTCTAACCTAACCCAAATGATTCCCCAACAATAGAGGTAATGGTCACTGTTCTAACCTAACCCAAATGATTCCCCAACAATAGAGGTAATGGTCACTGTTCTAACCTAACCCAAATGATTCACCAACAATAGAGGTAATGGTCACTGTTCTAACCTAACCCAAATGATTCCCCAACAATAGAGGTAATGGTCACTGTTCTAACCTAACCCAAATGATTCCCCAACAATAGAGGTAATGGTCACTGTTCTAACCTAACCCAAATGATTCACCAACAATAGAGGGTATCTGGCGCTCGGCGGCCGCTGCCGTGGCACGCTCGCTTCGCTCGCTCCCCTTCGCGCGTTAATGGTCACTATTCTAACCTAACCTAACCCAAATGATTCCCCAACAATAGAAGTAATGGTCACTGTTCTAACCTAACCCAAATGATTCACCAACAATAGAGGTAATGGTCTCTGTTCTAACCTAACCCAAATGATTCCCCAACAATAGAGGTAATGGTCACTGTTCTAACCTAACCTAACCCAAATGATTCCCCAACAAAGAGGTAATGGTCACTGTTCTAACCTAACCCAAATGATTCACCAACAATAGAGGTAATGGTCACAGTTCTAACCTAACCTAACCCAAATGATTCCCCAACAATAGAGGTAATGGTCACTGTTCTAACCTAACCCAAATGATTCCCCAACAATAGAGGTAATGGTCACTGTTCTAACCTAACCTAACCCAAATGATTCCCCAACAAAGAGGTAATGTTCACTGTTCTAACCTAACCCAAATGATTCACCAACAATAGAGGTAATGGTCACAGTTCTAACCTAACCTAACCCAAATGATTCCCCAACAATAGAGGTAATGGTCACTGTTCTAACCTAACCTAACCCAAATGATTCCCCAACAATAGAGGTAATGGTCACTGTTCTAACCTAACCCAAATGATTCCCCAACAATAGAAGTAATGGTCACTGTTCTAACCTAACCCAAATGATTCCCCAACAATAAGAGGTAATGGTCACTGTTCTAACCTAACCTAACCCAAATGATTCCCCAACAATAGAGGTAATGGTCACTGTTCTAACCTAACCTAACCCAAATGATTCCCCAACAATAGAGGTAATGGTCACTGTTCTAACCTAACCCAAATGATTCACCAACAATAGAGGTAATGGTCACTGTTCTAACCTAACCCAAATGATTCCCCAACAATAAGAGGTAATGGTCACTGTTCTAACCTAACCCAAATGATTCACCAACAATAGAGGTAATGGTCACTGTTCTAACCTAACCCAAATGATTCACTAACAATAGAGGTAATGGTCACTGTTCTAACCTAACCCAAATGATTCACCAACAATAGAGGTAATGGTCACTGTTCTAACCTAACCCAAATGATTCCCCAACAATAGAGGTAATGGTCACTGTTCTAACCTAACCCAAATGATTCCCCAATAATAGAGGTAATGGTCACTGTTCTAACCTAACCCAAATGATTCACCAACAATAGAGGTAATGGTCACTGTTCTAACCTAACCCAAATGATTCCCCAACAATAGAGGGTATCTGGCGCTCGGCGACCGCTACCGCGGCACGCTCGCTTCGCTCGCTCCCCTTCGCGCGTTAATGGTCACTGTTCTAACCTAACCTAACCCAAATGATTCCCCAACAATAGAGGTAATGGTCACTGTTCTAACCTAACCCAAATGATTCACCAACAATAGAGGTAATGGTCACTGCCTAACCCAAATGATTCCCCAACAATAGAGGTAATGGTCACTGTTCTAACCTAACCCAAATGATTCACCAACAATAGAGGTAATGGTCACTGTTCTAACCTAACCCAAATGATTCCCCAACAATAGAGGTAATGGTCACTGTTCTAACCTAACCCAAATGATTCCCCAACAATAGAGGTAATGGTCACTGTTCTAACCTAACCCAAATGATTCACCAACAATAGAGGGTATCTGGCGCTCGGCGGCCGCTGCCGCGGCACGCTCGCTTCGCTCGCTCCCCTTCGCGCGTTAATGGTCACTGTTCTAACATAACCTAACCTAACCCAGATCATTCCCCAACAATAGAGGTAAAGGTCACTGTCCTTTTTTTTTTTTTTTTTTTGTTGCCGGGTTTGAAACTCCTCCCGCCCTGGGGTGAGCGGAGGGGTGTGTCAGACTCTTACCGACTAAAAACCACCCCGGTGTTCCCTTCCCACACCTGGACCGGGGATCATGGGAACTTGTGCGCCCACCTTTGCGGGCCTTCTCAGGCCTGCGAGGGGAGTGAGGTGTAGGACTCCCCTCGCAACGTCCAAAAGGGGCGGGCGTGGAACACTACGCGCCGCTGCCTCGGGTCCAGCTGGATGGGGGCCGATGGACGTCCCCGAGTCCACCGTCCCTCCGGACCTGTTTACGGGGGCTGGAAGAGGGTGTTGTCCGCCCTCCGCCGACGCCCAGTCCGCCTTCTGCAGGTCGGGAGAGTTGTCTCGATCTCCCTCTCCCTTTCCGTAGCCTCCTTCCGCGAAATGACGGTTTCACAGAAGGAGATTGTAATATATTTGGTTACCCGCATTTATAAATTATCATCCAGTAGTATATATAAGGTGTCACTCTTGTACTCAGTTTAGTTTTGCATTATACGCTTGCTACCGACGCTCGCCTTTCATTTGCCAAAAACCTACATACATATCAGTGGCGACGAGGATAAATTATATTGTGCTTATTCGGTTTACCGTGTTAAAAAAAGGAAGGATAAAATGACGAGTGGAAAAATCGGTAAAATAAGAGACTTCGATGTGGCGTCAGGAAATTGGACTTTGTACGTGGAAAGGTTGGAGATGTATTTCAAAGTCAATAGCGTGGACAAAGACATGTGGTTGGCGATTTTGATCACCGGCGTTGGTGATCAAACGTATGAGTTACTGAGCACTTTGTGCAGCCCAAGCAAACCGGCGGAGTTAACCTACGAAAAAGCCGTTACAATGTTGAAAAATCACCTTCAACCGAAGCCAGCGGTCATGGCGGAGCGTTTCCGGTTTCGTCAAAGAAGGCAGAAGGACGACGAAAACATAACACAATACCTAACCGAGATTAAGAAGTTGTCAAAAACCTGTGAGTTTGGCGGGAATTTGGAGGAGAATCTGCGAGATCAGTTTGTGTGCGGAGTTAGGAGTGACGTCATCAGACAAAGATTATTCGCAGAGGACAATCTGACGTACTCAGGGGCAGTGAAGTTAGCTTGTGGGTTGGAAGCGGCGGAGCGAGATGCGGCCGTGGTTGAACAAAAGGCCAGCGCGGAGGTACCAGCAACTATTCACGCGTTGAGGACAAAACGTGGGCGTGATCAGCGCGGGCGCCGCGATCGCGCTACGTCGGACACGGGCAAAGGCGCCGGTAGCTGCACGGCGTGCGGCTGGCGCGGGCATACCACCGACGAGTGCCGCTATAAGCATTTTGTATGCAGTAAATGCAAGCAAAGTGGACATTTGAGACGCGTGTGTCCGGGATCACGGTCGAGCACAGGAACTCGGAGCTACCGGGACCGAGCAGCCGGGTAGACTGGGAGGCGATTCCAGTTCGGACGAGCTAGGGGAAGAATTACACCAACTGTGTTTGAACGGATATACCCCGGTAAGCTTATCATTGCTTATTGATGACAACGTTTTAAAGATGGAGATAGATACAGGCTCTGCTGTGTCATGTATAAGTAAAAAAACATATGATAGGTATTTTAGTACTAGATCAATTGAACCATTTGACTTAATATTAAAGTTTTATGATGGTAGCAATATCAAGCCATTAGGTGTAATAAGGCCGAAAGTTCAGTACAAAGACAAAATTAAACATTTAGAACTGTTGGTGATCAATGGAGGTACAACTTCTTTGTTAGGCCGGCAATGGCTATCTGAAATGGAAATAAAAATACCTCCATTCCAACAAGCGATTAACTATGGCAATATTGTAAAAACAAAATCTGATACTGCAAATTTTTTGTTAAATAGATATAAAGAGTTGTTCAGCGGCGGATTGGGACGGTACACAGGAGGTAAAGCAACGCTCCAGCTGCGGGAGGGTGCGGCCCCCGTGTACTGCCGGCCGCGGCCGCTGCCATACGCTCTGAAGGGTCAAGTTGACGCGGAGCTGGATGCGATGTTGCGCGCGGGCATCATCGAGCCCGTCGAGTGCTCGGACTGGGCGACACCTCTGGTACCGGTACGTAAAGCTGACGGTGGACTTCGTATCTGTGCTGATTATAAAGTCACTCTAAATCCTGTTTTACTGATCAATAGGTATCCGCTACCCAAGATAGATGATCTGTTAGTGAGTATTAACGGGGCAACGTTCTTTTCGAAAATAGATTTATCCCAGGCTTATAATCAGATAGAATTGGATGATTCTAGAGATTTAACAGTAATAAATACACATAGGGGTCTGTTTAAGTATAATAGATTAGTGTTTGGGTTGTCGTCGAGCCCGGGCATCTTCCAACGGATCATGTCGAACCTTCTTGGTGATATACCAGGCGTAGAAGTATTTCTTGATGACGTAATCATAAGTACGTCAGGGACACAACAGAAGCATTTAGAAACTTTAGAAAGAGTGTTTCAAAGGTTACAAGATCATGGATTGAAGCTTAAAAGAAGTAAATGTTATTTCATGGTTGATGAAGTCAAATATTTAGGGTACGTTATATCTAAAGAGGGTATTAAAGTAGATACGGAAAAGGTAAATGCAATAGTCAAAATTCCAAGGCCCAAAGACATTACTGAGTTGCGTTCTTTCTTAGGATTAGTGAATTTTTATGCTAAGTTTGTTAGGAATTTGAGTAGTATATTGTCACCACTTTATGAGCTGTTAAAAAAAAGTGTAAATTGGAATTGGAGTAACCAGTGTGAGGAAGCGATGGTAAAAGTTAAAAAAATATTAACAGGCGCGGAAGTGTTGGTTCATTATAACCCAGACAAGCCGTTAGTGTTAACTTGTGACGCCAGTGCGCGTGGTATAGGTGGGGTACTCACACAGACCGCCCACGGCCGCGATCGGCCGGTGGTGTATGTGTCACGCGCATTGAATGACGCCGAGAAACATTATTCTCAGATAGATCGGGAAGCGTTAGCTATTGTATTTTGTTTAAAAAAATTGCATCAGTATGTTTATGGGCGTCGCTTTACTTTGCGAACTGACATTAGTAAGCATATTTGGTCCAAAACACGGCGTTCCGGCCATGGCGGCAAGTAGATTACAGCGTTGGGCGATCATTTTATCTGCATATACGTATGATATAGAATACGTCAACACAAAACATAACGGGGGTGGACTATCGAGATAACCGGTGCCTGGCGGTAGCGATGAGTCATTACATACACTTCCCGAGCAAACTTATTTACACTTCGCACAAAATGCATTGTTACTAGAATATAATACGATTAACTCTTAAAATGTCGATTGTTCACCATGTGTACAGATAACAATAGAATTTCAATTGTGTCTGCTAATTGGCGCGCGACGGGTTAAGCAACAAACTTTAAGAGATCCGATGTTAAGCTGAGTTTTAAGTTATATTAGGGATAGGTGGCCAACGGATAATGAAATACGGGAATTACAACCCTATTTTAACCGTCGTAAGGAACTTTACGAAGAATTAGGCTGCGTCATGTGGGGACACAGGGTAGTGATTCCGGAAAGCTGTCGAGCTACGGTATTACGAGAGTTACATGAACCCCATATGGGCATTGTAAAAACGAAAGCGTCAGCCAGGAGCTATGTTTGGTGGCCGGGCATTGACGAGGCGGTGGAGGCGACGTGTCGGGAGTGCGCGGTGTGCGCGGGGGAGGTGGACTCGCCGCAGCGACACGCAGTCACGCCGTGGCCCTGGCCCTCTAAACCATGGGCGAGGGTACATCTAGATTTCCTTGGTCCTATTTTTGGTAAAATATATTTAGTAATGGTTGATGCAAGGACTAAATGGTTAGAAGTATTTCCTGTATCAAGTACCGCCGCTAGTTTTACTATTGAAAAACTCACAGAAGTTTTTTCTAGATGGGGTTTACCTAGGCAAATAATTTCTGACAATGGCCCCCCATTTACGAGCAAAGAATTATCAGAATTTTTAACAAATCATGGTATAGAACATGTCTTTTCGGCTCCATACCACCCAGCATCAAATGGGGCCGCTGAAAATGCCGTGCGTACTGTTAAAAGAACGATTAAAAAAGCGGTCAGACAAAAAGAAAATATAAATTTATTTTTGAGTACCTTCCTATTACATTACCGTAATACGGAACACTGTACTACCGGGGAAAGCCCAGCGTCGCTAATGTTAGGTAGGAATTTACGTACAAAATTAGATGCTATAAGGCCCAACAGGGAAGAGAAAGTGAAAAAGGTTCAGGAGCGGCAACAAAGGTTAGGTACGGAACGTTCGTTACAGTTAGGGGAGGAAATATGGATGAAACAGTATAGAGGTAACGAAAAATGGCTTCCTGGGCAAATAGTGAAAAGAATGGGTACTACTGACTATAGGGTGGTGGATGGATATGGGAAGGAAACACATAGACATATTGATCAGTTAAGACAGCGATCGCGGAGTTCATTGATTTGTCCAACCAGTACGACAGAACGGAGTTCTCTCGAGGCGGAGCGTTCCAAAGTGCCGGAGGTGACACCAGCCCCAGTCAGCACAGAGGTGCCACAGGTTGAGTCGCAGGCCCCTCGGAGCGTAGGGGAGTGTAGTCCGGACCGGACCGCGGCGGTCGATGTGTTGCCGTCCACATCCGCGGTCAGCTCAGTTCCAATCTCCAATGTTCCCAGTCCTGATCCGTGTAGTGCTCCCAATTCTGAGAATCTTGTTCCGGAAGTAGCTCGAACCCGTCCTATACGGGAATGTCGTTTAAAAAGACCACCGAAATATGTTAATCGTTAAGTAGTGTAAGTAAGTTAGAACTTGTGTTAATGTGTAAATCGTAAGGATAGTTATTGAGGTATTATCACTCTTATTAGTTAATGTATACAGTTGTTAATTGTATTGTGGTCTATTATTAAATTGTATTGCCATGTAGTTTGTATTAATTTGTAAGTACTGTGTTTGTAATTATTCTTGTTAAAAAGATATGTATTATTTAGGATGGAGAGTTGTAATATATTTGGTTACCCGTATTTATAAATTATCATCCAGTAGTATATATAAGGTGTCACTCTTGTACTCAGTTTAGTTTTGCATTATACGCTTTCTACCGACGCTCGCCTTTCATTTGCCAAAAACCTACATACATATCAGAGATCACCGCATCCCACGACTCGGCGCTCCCGACCATCGAACGAGCGACGGTCGGCAGCGACAAGTCGGCTCCGACCTCTGCTACGAGGGCACGGCGCGGCTCCTCCCATACGGCACACTGCCAGTTTATGCCACGCCGTGTACTCCCGACAGTGGGCGCTGTGATGGCACCGAGCGTCCGGCTCCCTGTTTATGTGACACAGGTACTGCTCGAAGCTACCATGCCCCGAGAGCACCTGGGTCGCTCGAAACGACAGGGAGCCGTGCCTCCTTCCGACCCATTCGCCGAGCACTGGTCGGATCGCCTCGACGGTGGAGAGGCCGGCAGTAGGGCGCAGAAGCCTGTCCCGCCATTCCGTCACCAGGACCTCGCGGAGCTGTGACCGGCAATGCTTGACCTCACGCTGCATTGGTTCACCGCCCCGCGCCCGCGCCTCCTCACGCCATCGGTACAGTGACAGGAGGGCTCTCGCCTCTAGGTCCCAGGGCGGGGATCCGGCCAGTGCGCAAGCCGCCTCGTAGGAGATCGTGATAGCCCCCTGATAGCTCTGACGGCCATCGCCCTCTGCGGTTTTTGCAGTATTGCGATGCTGCCAGCCGTCAGGTCAGAAGCCCACACCGGGGCTCCGTACAGGGCCATGGATCGCACGATCCCCAAGTACAACCGCCTACAGGCGGTGCTCGGGGTCGGGGCGGTCGGCTCAGGGGGGTGTCTTGGAGGTAGGGAGGCACCCTGTGATAACGCAGTCCCTCCCGAATACAACTCCAGGGCAGGATATTGAACGCGTTGGAGATGTCTAAGGACACCGCCAGCATCACTCCACCCCGACATCGCTTCCTCCGCCAGGACTCTTACCCGCATAATCGCGTCAACAGTGGAGCGCCCATGCCGAAAGCCGAATTGGCTGTCGTCCAGATCCGGCCCCTCTCTGCAACAGTGGCCGACGAGGCGGGCTGCAATTATCCGCTCGAAAAGCTTACCCACCTCGTCTAACAGCACTATAGACCGGTATGCGGACGGCGAGTCTGCTGGGCGCCCCACTTACCTGAGCAGGACCAGACGACCTGTTTTCCACTGAGTAGTGAACCGGCCTTGCTCAAGGCAAGCTGAGTAGTCCTCTCAGCTGGGACTCTAGCTCTTTTAGAGCCAGGACAAGCGCGCAGCCGGGAACACCATCGGGCCCCGGGGCCGGGGCAACAGTTTTGGCCCGGAGCCGCGTTACGGCTGCCGTCATCTCCGGCTGTGTCACCTCAGGGACCTCCTCACTCTCCTCAGACTCTGCGGCTGTGGGCAAAGCCATCGGCGGCGGCACATGCTCTTGTCTAGCAGGGAAGAGGGCTGCGACTACTTCGTCTAGTAACTGAGGCTCTAGACTCTCAGTGAGTGGGGGCGCCCAGGCACGAAGTTTCCCTCGGACCGCACGATAAGGGCGCCCCCGCGGATCTCCGTCTAGGGTCGCCAACATCTCTTCCCAGGGAAGAGATGTTGGCTCGAGTCTTCGACTCACCCACACAGTGGCCACTGCAATGCAATGCACTGCATGGCAATGGACTAATCCATTCACTGTCCTAACCTAACCCAAATGTCGGATTGCTCTGAATCGGGGTGTTATAATAATGATGGTATCAATATATTTTAAACGATAGACCTAATGATTTTCGATTAAATAAACGTTATATCCAATAACGTTATACGAAATAAGTTTTAGAGTACCTATATACATGTTATATGTAAAGAAATTATAGCAACAGTTGGTATATCTCACGTTTATTACATCTTGTGAACGTTATTGAAATGAAAAT
Source organism: Cosmia pyralina (assembly GCA_946251885.1). Lineage (NCBI taxonomy): Eukaryota > Metazoa > Arthropoda > Insecta > Lepidoptera > Noctuidae > Cosmia > Cosmia pyralina. The sequence goes on along the minus strand of OX276368.1, from coordinate 10,004,214 downwards.
GTACCAACTATCTTTATATATTATGATATGAGAGGCACCCCAAAACCACAGCACTTAAGTGGCAGAGCGCAGCCGAAACAGTTATTCCGACGTAGTCTAAAAATGTTTCCAGGAAGAGAATGTATAGACAGCATGCCATCTCATTCAACCAAACGAAATTACATATTGGTTATAATGTTTGCGCTCTAGCATGGTGCGGGTGACACATGTCAGTATGGCATGACTAGGTCCGTGACAATATGCACAATTCAATTTTATCGATAACGATTTTTACAGCAAAATCTCGTTCTCCTAATAATTTTAAAAATGTCATTGATATATCATATTATTATGAAATTTATTTTAAAATATGTATTTAATGCAAAACATTAAAAACTCACATTCAAAGAACTACCGATATTTATTAAAAACATTTTTTTTTCATCGTTTCATTTTTTCGGCTAATTTAACTCTATAGATGTCTAACAACAAAAATTTGAAAATACATACAGTAAACTTCATTTTTAACCGACGAAAAAAAAAGGAGGAGGTTCTCAATTCGACATACGCATAACATTTTACTGAGTCGTCCGATTTGAAAATTTTTTGTTTTATTCGAGAGGGTTTATTACACATCAAAGTTGGTCCCATATAAAATTGATTAACTTTGCTTGCGTAGTTTTTTTTTTCCCCCACTTTTATATGGATGATGTTCTAGTTTGTTTTGCAGGTAGTGGTATTAGAATTTGTGTGGGGTAGGTACCACAACTAAAAAGTGAAAGATAAAAACTTTTTTACAAAAAATACAACCGACTTCCAAAAACAACACTACAAAGTATTAATTTCGAAGTCGGTGGCAAAAACGAAAATACATTTAACCAGACACCGACTTCCGAAATTAAAGTTATTTTTCACTTTGTAGTGTTGTTTTTGGAAGTCGGTTGTATTTTTTTGTAAAAAAGTTCTTATCTATAAATAATAGCAATACATCTCGTCACTAAACATGTCTATGACGGCAAGCAAGGCAGAGATACTTATAGAAGAATGAGTTGACTCCATGTTTATACTGGGTGTCCGAGAAAGGTGTGGCCAAAATTAAGGGTGTGGTACAGACAAAAAAATATCAGTCGTCCCATACATTTGTTCGAGTAGGTATTGAGGTTTTGTATGGGATGACAGATTTTTTTTCATGATTACGATGTTGGTCCCCGGGAGAAAGTTGTTCAGTTTGATGGTCTGTACCACCCCCTTAATTTTGGCCACACCATTCTCAGACACACTGTATATTCTAAGGGGTTGTGCCATTAGTGTACCTCAGGACGAGCTGCATCTCACACGAACAACTGTACGTCACTTGGTCCCGCGTCAGTAATCCTGATTTTCTTTATATTTTGACTGCTGAGACCAAAATTACTAACGTACTAAACAGGGAAGTTTTATAAAAATGTGGCTGATGTTTTAGTGTATTGTGGTGTCTTACGACTTCGTCGAAGAAGTCAGCACAAATAAAGGAAAGGTATTCAAAATAAAAATCCACAAAAGTACAGTAAATAAAAAAATATAATGACAAATTAGTTGACAAAATTTCAAATATTTACAAATTCCAACCATTTTCACAGATATACCAAATAAATTAGATTTAACACAAATAACTTTCATAGAATGGATACAAGTTTTTACTGTTTTTTTTTTGAGAATAATAAACGATGTACCCTCAACCGTCGGTAGCAACACTGGAATTTCGAAAATCACTCTTACTGGTACGAGATAAGACGTCTTCAATTGCACTGTTATCATTGACGAGCGGTTAACTGTACATAAGAATATAATTTTCAAAAACAGTTACATATTTATTTTTTTACATTTTTACGTCAATTGCTTGGTTAGGAAAATAAAATGACCCATTTAAAAAATCGATTCACAACAGAATTATACGTCAACATTATCGTAAATATGAAATTTTATTTAAACAATTATGACATTTTACCTTTTTTTTCTAACAAAGGCGAAAGAATTGAATTTGCCAGTATAAAGGCTTATTACACGATCAAATTATGAATAAAATTAACCCTTTCACCCGACTGCGGCGAACCCCAAAAGGAAGTTAATATATTTTTAAATATTTTTATTCTTATTTTGACTGCATAATCATATTTTGTTAAAAGTGATCATTAAACCTAATAAGGACAATTACATCACTTCTAAACATTTGTGACAATTTCTAATACAACAGTGCAGTATTTTTTCTAATATTAACAAGATGATCAAGCATTTTGACATAAATTCAAGCTTATATTCTACTATAATATGTTCGCGAAAGAAAGACAACCTATCGTTTTACCCAGTAACTGGGTTGTGGAGGTCAGATAGGCATTCGTTCCTTAAAATATATTGTTATTCAGCTGCATCCGGTTAGACTGGAAGCCGATCCCAACATAGTTGGGAAGATGGCAGAGCTAGGCAGATGATGATTTGCGAAAAGGCACGCAAAGTTCATTCACATTTTTCCTGTTTTTAATTTTTAACCATCTTGTTCATATTATTTGTTATCTAATTGACGTATAACATGAATAACATTTATTATAAGTGGTCCAGTGCATAGTCTAAGAGATGGATACCGATGTGTAATATTTATTATTACATTATTAGAAATAAATAAAATTAAAGTGTCTGTAATGTCAATAATAAAATGTTATAATAAAAAAAAAACTTTTTTTTTAATTTTTGTCTGTGTCTGTTTGTTCCGGCTAATCTCCGAAACGGCTAGACCGATTTTGACGGAACTTTCACTGGCAGATTAACTGATGTTATAAGAAAAAGTTAGAAAGTTGGAAGTTGGAGTTTTATTTTAGAAAAAGAATTAGGGTTGCGCGCAAAAAATTTTGACCCATGAAATTGACATCCACGCGGGCGAAGCCGCGGGCAACAGCTGGTTTTTTTTTTAAATAAAAAAATAATGGCAATATCACACGGTTCGACCAAATTGGTTGAAAGGTGCAGATATTAAAGTCATACACAAACATAACATCACGCCTGTAATACTCGAAGGGTTAAGCAGAGGTGTAGCTACAGTACACACACATTTCGCCAGCTATGATTAAGTCCCATGTAATAGGGGGCGCGCCTATTGTCATCAACAAATACAGACAGTCTTAGTCGACACTGAATAGGTTTCTTTTACTCATACACGATTCAATTTGGTTGATTCAACCAAATTGAAAAGCATACATAATTATTATGTCAGTAGTTGGAATACGGCTGTTTGGAGGTCTGAAAATAAATAAATATTACACACCTAATAACCCATACAAAGTGCAAAAATATTTTTGTTCGTAGGTAATTTTTATATTTTTACATTTTTCTTAAAAAATTCAACACTTACTATATGTACTTACAACCGCCTTTTACTATATATTATCTGTAAATACGAGATTATTTTTTTTATTAAAAATATATTTAATTTTTGAAGCATTATACATTTGACGATTGGACGTCTTGAAAAGCGCGTTTTGTATACGGTCAGCAACAGAAGTAATAAACTGCTTTTTTTGACTTAATGTTCTTAAAATTTAAAGTACTTCTGCTCCGATTTGAATTAAATTAATAATTAAGTTTAAAAAACTGCAAGTGATAATCGACTTTCGTTGCTGACAAGTTATTTTCTCAACATACCAAGTTTGTTTCAGACGTGTTCACAATTTTCACTTGCTTAGAAAAAAAAAAATGTTGAGTGAATTTTTTCAAAAATGTTAGCAGTCAATTAGTTCTCAAACACCCTGTATTCAATAAAATGGCTATCCATTACAATATTCATTCGCACTTTGGAGAAAGCTTTGCCCTAGGCAATACGGCCGGTGAATCATGGCCGGTGTGAACGTAGGCTCTCCGAACTTTCGCGCATGCTCATTCACTCACACTCGCCTCATGTCACCATATGGTTTTTAAAAATGTTATTGCGCAGCCTCCTGCGCAACTTTCGGAGCGGCCATGATTCATAGGACGTACTGTAAAGGTAAATACAGATATTCTTTAATAATTATATTTATAAATCGTATTAGTATATTTTGCTAAAAGTATATATTATTTATTCGTTGCAGTCTAATCGTAGTATAAGTTTGTCTCACTCACACATTGCCACAGAAACTGCGTAAGGTAGCGTATACAATTATCGCCCATGATGAAGAAATTCTCTTTTTTTATGTAATATTTTTTGGTACACAGTCGATAATTGCCTACGTCTTGCCTATAAGTATAATATCATAGCACTTTTAACTACAAACCAGTTTTAGTAAGCATTTTAATTACTCTATACCACATACGGAAATCTGACAAGCGTATTTCCGCATGCGGTTTTAAAAATAATGTGATAAAGTGCTGTATTCGTCAAATAAACTTTATTTTACTGTAAAACATTTGTATTATCAGCTTAAACACAGATCTAACATACTTAAATTAAAGATTCGAGTACTTGAGAGCTGTTTTTTTTTTGAGAAAAATGATTAAAAATTTCATTTTCCTTGCAAGAATTACCCATTATTTTTATTATTATGAGGACTTTTAATTTAAATTCCTCACAGATTTACATTTCCAATGTGATTAGCGTCTGAAGTACTCTTAGAAACCCTGGACATAAAATAAATAAATGATAGACACATGGGTGTAGCCAGATTGGGGTGACTCACATTATAATAAAATTGACCACAATCATCCAGAATTCTGGAAGCTGACCCGTCAAACGTTCGCCTACTAGAAGCCGTTTGAATGTCAACTCGCTCAATGGTTTTCCCGATATTTTTGGTAGGGGAAAAATCTTATGAGTTCGCATCACGCATCACGCGACATGCTAATGTGACGTGAGTTTTTACTTTACACCATCCGGAAATCCGCATCCGGAATTCCGGACTAAATATTTTGTGACGAAAAATTGACGTCGAGGTCTTCAGACTTAATTAATTATAATTTCCACATTGTCCGCTAGTTGGAGCAAAATTCGGATAAAGATGGTCCGTTAAAAATGGCCTTTTATCCCCGATTTGGCTACATCCACGGATGGAATGGAGGCGTCGGCTTTGTATTAACATTTTTACTTATAATCCCACTAAATTATTAATTTATAATATTTATATTTAAAAAGTTCTTAACTCCTTGGATTGGACATTAAAAAAAAATCTGCCTATAGATGGAACTGTTTCAGTAAAATATATGATAGTTTGTAATAGCAATTCAAAATTCTTTGCAAGCCAATGAGGTGAAGTCCTATTTCACGATGTCCGAATAGCCACTAAGTTATCGGTTAAATTCAAAAATGGAACAGAATTTGTATGAAATTATCTGCCAAGTATGTTAATCGGAACTTAATCGTAGGTGGTGAAATCGGTTTCATTTTGACAGTACAACAACATTCATTGCGTTATTTACGTTGTTGAGCAGACTTTTTCGAGCATATGAAGCAATAGATCAGCAATGTGCTTCAAAATCTTCGAATTGTGACTGTGAATTAGGATGATTTTCATTATTAATATTTGTACCCTCTGTTAAAATGACACATCGAGCATAAGAAAGATACTGTCAAACATGTATGACAGAGGCAAGTCTCTACACAGACGAACTTTTTAACAAGCTTTTATTTATTTTCACCTGTCTGTCTGTATGGATCTAATCTTGCAAGTTAAATTTGACCCACTTCCCGGTTTCCGATTGAGCTGAAATTTCACATGCTTATATAAATCGGATGACAATACAATATTATTATGACATGGAGCTGATCTGATGATGGAGACGGAAGGTGGCCATTGGAACTCTGTAATAAAACGACGCAATACTATCGAGTTTGGTATCGTTTGATTCGTCTTGATAAAGACTCTGGTCCTAGATATGCAGACTAATAAAAGTTTGATTTTTTTTTTTTTTTAACTCGGATATGACCTATTAACACGAACACAGAACGATACATGAAGTTCTACATGTCCACTATATGCTAACCTCGCATTGTATAGGCTTTCCATACAACAAGAGGTCAGCCTATACTCGAAATATATAGCTTGAAACTCGTACTATACGGTTGATAAATTATAGCCGCTCTGAACTTATGCTCTGTAAACTGTCGCACATGTTCTCTCACTCACACTCGCCTAAAATGTTACTGCGCAGCTTTCTGCGTGAAGTTCGGACCAGCCATGAATCATCGGTCGTACTGTATGTAGATTATTTATATATAAATTTTTACCTATTTTTAGTCAGTTAATCTATCCAATCCACGGCCGTTAATCACCATTTAGTTTAGCGGTGACATGTAGGTGATGTCATCCCAAGGGTGACGGTATAAGGGCTGTTTCATACGCTTCTGGTCGAGGTAATGGCCTACCAGACCAATGGTGCGGCCTAACACGAATAGAGCGTTGATTGAGCCCATTGAGATATAGTTGTTGCCTTCCTCTCTGTAACAAAAAAGTAATTTAGTATCTGCTTTTCCGTTTACAGGCACGCATGTTTAAGTGATCTTAGCAAAGTGATAGCGGAGTTGAATGTGGTGACCATGATGACCACTTACGACAGCATTAACCCCATACCACAGTCTATACATTATACAGTCGTCCGACGAAGCCCGAACTGCTTACGAAGTTCCGCGAACTACGTAAGCAGTTCGGGCTTTCGTCGGACGACTGTGACCATACCATGAAGTGGCAGTGCCCACCAAGTTGTTATATAGTGGTCACTGCCACATTACTGACTGTAAATGGTCACTACCACCACCTGGCGGTTATCAGGTGGTAATGTTCACTTACTATCAAGTGGTAACGACCACTTACCATCAGGTGGCGGTAACCATTTACCATCAGATGGCAATGACCACTAAGTAACCAGTAGGTGGTGGTAGTGATCATCAAAAACTATTTGCAAGTAGGTACTCACTGCGTGAACAGCTGACAGTGACGGAACATGTCGACCATGGCGGCCGCGACAATGCCGTCCACATTCAGAATGAGGTTGGGCTTCTTGCGCGTCGTGATGGCTTCCACGTCCAGGGCGTAGCGCGTCACCGGCCACGCGGGCCAGCGCGACGTCACGTAGGCCTTCAGCTCGCGCACTCGGGAGTCGGGGTTATTGATTGATTTTACTCTGAGGGACGAAAAGAAGGGATATAGTACACATAACATAATTACATCTTCACATCATCATCATTTCAGCCGAAAGACTAGGCCATCGCCACTTCGACCGGTTCTGTGCTTCCCGCATGCAGTGGATTTCTGCAGCCTTCACAAGGTCATCGGTCCACCTTGTGGGAGGCCTTCCAACGTTACGTCTTCCGGTATGCGGCCGCCACTCCAGAACCTTTCGGCTTCATCGGCCATCTGCTCTACGAGCAACTTAAGTTTGATAATTTTTCCGGCTATGTCGGTTGCCTTGATTTGATCGCACATTGGATTTTCAACGCAACTTAGCGCCGAAGGTTGAAAATGCAACAGTGTGCATTTTTGACGTACCAGGATGCGCTTTGTTGGGTTCTCTTGGCTCAACAACGTGAGTAGGAAAAAATCGTCGCGATAAATTTGTGGAGGTCAGATAGGCAGTCGCTTCATGTAAAATATTGGTATTCAGCTACATCCGATTAGACTGGAAGCCGACCCCAACGCAGCTAGGCAGATGATATATGTTGTAGTATTTTTTTTTTCATAGTAAAACCTTAATGTTTGTCATCTCATACCTATGTCCGATGCCCATGATGAGCTCTCCCTTGGCCCTCTTCTCGTTAACGAACTCCTGCGGGTGTTGTCCGCGGTCGTACGCGGCGCAGAAGTCCAGCGCTGCGCGGTCCAACGCGCCTCCGAAACGATCGCCCTGTACAGAGAAAACATACAACTTTATTGACTAGAACCGATAATGGTAAAAACATCAACATCATCATCCACTACACTGATAATAGGAATGACAAAAAAAAAAAAAAAATTTTTTTGTCAGTCACGTAGGTTATTAAAAAATATTGGACAACCTCTCGCTCTCACGGGCCCAAATTTTTAAGAATGTTAAATGAAAAGATGCTTTTTTGAAAAAATGCAATCAATTTTGTGTTTTTGTTTTGTAATTGGCGAACTAATTTATAAATAATATTAATTTAATAGGTAATTATTAAAAACACATAAAATCATCATAATACTTATTGAGTTGACTTTATTACAGAAGATAATAGAAATTTGTTTATAATTACCTATTAAATTAATATTATATTCTTTATTTCATTTACAAACATATCATTTACATTTTTAAATATTTTTATAAAAACATAAAATAAAAAACATTTAAAAATATAAAAAATTGCAGTCCACCGGTATCGGGAACAGGATCCAAGCTACCGGTGGTCAGGGCTCTAGAGAGGAACCTCCTCACTATGCGTGCCGTGTCCAGTACTGCTTTCTGAATCAAGCCCTTGGACCCAGACGCGCAATGAGAGCCTCCTGAGGTGTCAGTCGAGGCTTATTATATTATAATTTTTATTAAACACTTACAATGGTCAACAGTCCGCTGACTACAGAAGATATGAGATCCTTGCCGGCTCTCGCGGTGACCATAGTGTTGTGTGCCCCGGACACAGCGGGGCCGTGGTCTGCGGTCACTATTAATACAAGCTCGAAGAATTTCGACGCCCATTCTGGGAGTTCGCGTTGGAACCTATAATGAAAGAAAGATTATTAATTTATTTTCTGAAGAAAAATTAAGGAAGAGAATTTGGGATCCGCCACGGAGCAAATACAAAGAGGAGATGTTGTAATTAGATTTCCGTATAAAACAACGCGTGACACTTTGCGGGGTGAGGGGGTGTTAGATCCCGCCCACTTCTTTATTTTCCATCTACCGGTCAATAGCCGAACTATTTGCTCGTTCTGTCAATTTTACTTTGTAGTTACGTAACTATCTCACACTAATTCTCAATTCTCAATTCTTTATTGCATTCCATAATGTAAAACAGTTGGTAAGCTTAAAATTAATGACACAATGGGCATTGTTCATATTTTTTTATATGTTGTAATTGAAAAACCATTTCGAGGAATAGCGTTACTGATCATTACGGACTAATTAATCTTGAAAAATATTTATATTTTATTGTTTTTTTTTTGATAAAATACGATTGACCTTGTTTGCCCTTCAAATTACGTCAGCTTTGGCCGTACAGTTTTGTATCGTTGCCTCAAAAAATAAAAAGTAAATGGCAAGTATTGTCTACAATCTGTCAAGTGTCAAATTATAATATAAACATAACCTCATAAGTATAAAGTTTTTACAATTATTATTCCTGCGAGTTGCCTCATAACCTCATATACTCGTAAATCTCATTACATTATGTCAACACTCGACAACATTTACTATATTGGAAGAGTTATGGAATACAGGAAGCGCTTTGTTCCAACTTGCAGTAATAATAGTCCAAACAAAATTTTTGTTCGTATTAGAGAAGATTTGCGAGAAAAGTGGTGTCATGATGTAGGCGTGGAATATTGCAAGGTTTATACAATGTATTGTTGCGAAGATCACTTTGATGTAAGTATTTCAGAAACTTGCGCGAGTCGGCTTTAACAAAAGTATCGCTCATTGTGGTTCAGGGAAATGAACAATAATGTCGTCGTCTCGATTATTAACATAGTGTTGCACCTTAAAAACCACTTTGCGTTTAAAAGCTACCGTTTCGGTCAAAATTTCGAAAAATAAGTTGTAAATAGGTTAGGATAGGATTCGATTATGTATGACATCTATTGTCACTTTGACAGATTTGAGATGGATGACGTTGTGTTGACAGATTTAAATTTTTAATTATGTACTAGTGGGGCAACGGCACAATCTTTTGTGCCACTGATGACGTCACCTACCTTGAAAATTTAAAATATTTTAAAATTCAATAAAAAAATAACTATTGAGCCAATCATCAAAATATTCAAATTAGTTTCTCAAAATGCTCTAAATTTTCAAAAAATAAAATAAAATCTAATGGTTAAAAATTTTAGACAATCCCCATTATGGACCCTGCCGACAGGGTCCATAATGGGGATTGTCTAAAATTTAGCCCCGAGCACAGCATAGTAGGAGAGAGGAGGAAGAGCGCTTCTTTTATTATTTAATTTATTTAAGTAGTTTAATAATGTTTAGGTTTATTTCTTTGCTAGTAAGATATAAATAATACCTGCTTAAGTAAGTAAGTCTTTTTAATGTTAGGTATACCTATATTCAAACATTACTGATTCAAAAAAAAAGCAGCTGCTCCCTACATTTTGACGAGTTTTGCGAACATGAATGTATGGGGCAGCTAACTTTTTTTTTTTTCGCGATTTCAGGTTTGGTCCCATAGTAAAAGTTGTTTGATGGCATGAGTATAATCATGTGTTTAAGTACCGGTCACTAATTACCAGTCACCCTATATAGTTGGGTAAAGACCGTGCCTCGGTAAGTACGCTAAGCCGTTGGTCCCGACTGTCATTCTTGGGTCTTTGACAGTCGTTACGGGTGGTCAGAAGCCTGAAAGTCTGACAACCAGTCTTACCAAGGTATCCTGTTATCAGTGACTAGATTGTGGAGGTCAGACAAGCAGTCGCTCCATGTAAAATACTGGTATTCAGCTGCACACGGTTAGACTGGAGGCTGACCCCAACATCGTTGTGTAAAGACAGATAATGATGCTTACCATAACAAGCTGATGGTGCCGCCGACTCCCATCGATCTCTCCAGCACTTGACTGATGGGTACTCCACAGTAGGACAGCTCGTTTCCTCTCTCGTCGCAGATTGTACTGATGAAGGCGGCTGGTTTCCTGATGATGCCCAGTTTCTGGAAGATTGAGAGGAGGTTTAGAAGAGGGTTGTGATAATATTCCTAACTACACTGTGCGCTGTAGCATGGTGCGGGTGACAGATGTCAGAATTGCAAGACCAGGAGCCGTACTAAGACGTGAAAAACATAATGGATCCATCATGGATCTGTTGAGAAAAAAACCAGCCAAATACGTGTCGGACCACGCTCAATGAAGGGTTCCGTAGTTGGGATGCATTTATCCCAAGAACAAACTTAACATTGTAGTTGAAAAACATATTCTCCCATACATTCCAACTGAAAATGTAAGTTTGTACTCGCAATATTGAGACATTTACCATGTTCTTTTAAGACCACAGACTTCTTATAGGTTTTCCTGTAATCTACAGGTTTTTCAAAATTTTAGGCTCAGTAGTTTCGGAGATTTTGGAATGGTAAAGTTTCGTCTATTTTCTTAAATGACTTTAAAACAATTTATTTTAAAATTATAATAAAAATATATATTGGAGACACTCTTAGCCCTTTCATTTGATACGTCACACGGTATAATAGTTTGCACTTTTTTTTTAATTTTCTTATTTGTCCCCCAAAAATGACTTCTGTACGGGTTGTATTAGATAACTCCGTACACTGATTTGTCGGCGATTATTTCTCTCAGTTGTTGATAGCTACACAGATATTCAAATTCAAAAATTTTATTTCGAGCAAAGACTCATATAGGGTTAGTAACATTGTTCCTTAAAACTAAGTGTTAGTAAACAACACGAAACGATGGCACATGTAACTGACAGCAGTGGATTATATACGGACAGTCCACTCTGTCAGCAATCATTTTCAGAACCCTGTTAGGGCTAGCCATGACTCGAGCTACCATGGATGCTGCGCGCTTGCGCATTATTGTGTAAAAACAATCTACACGCGCCGCCGCAAACATCCCTGACGCACTACAACGCCATGGCAACCCCAACAGTTTTCTGAACGCGTTATTAAATTGGATACGAAGGGCTCCGTACGACGCCCGCGAATACTACTTCTCCCACAAGCTGCACGTGTAGAATGTTGTACAGAATGCAGTTATAAGTTCACTATATTTAAATTCGTTAGTCATGTTATTTTATAATACTAAATTATGACGCGCATCGTTGGCCTAAAGTAGGTTACAGAGTAAGCAGGAAAATGTACGGCGATGAGACCGTACAACTCCCATATTCAAAATTCATATATTTACTTTACCCGTCCGTGTTTGGGTCACAGAAATTCATATGTGTACCAAATTTCAACTAATTCGGTCCATTAGATTCAGAGCAAATTGGCCGTGACAGACGGACATACAGACAGACACACGAGTGATCCTATAAGGGTTCCGTTTTTTCCTTTTGAGGTACGGAACCCTAAAAAGGATGGTGCTATAGGTCGTATATAGCTCCGTCTCTCTCTCACGCTGGAACCGTTCAACTTCTGCCCTTCTTCTTCTGGTATACAAGCTCATAGTTAGCCCCTAGGTCAGTGACATTATGCACTTCATTTTATCGATAGCAAATTTTCACAGCAAAAATCTCGTTCTCTTTATTATAATTTTAAAAATGACTGATAGTCTGTCCGACACTGTGGACATAGAGAGGGAACGCAGAGCATTGGCAGTTCGATGTAACATGCTGGCTCGTAGGTTTGCACGTTCAAACTCAAACTCAAACTCAAACTCAAAGCATTTATTTCAAATAAACCAATTACAGGCACTTTTGAATTGTCAATGGGTCGGTCAGTCAGAAAGATGAAGCTAGTTGCCCATTCCAAAGCGTAGTAGATCCCTATGGAGAAGAACGGGCAAGAAACTCCACGGACACTCTTTTAAATCATAATATTTTTACAAAATATTGGTTACATCGTTCAAGTTGAAAATATACATGTGAGAACAATGTAGAAAGACGTGCACGTTAAAAAGCGTCCGTAATAAAAAGATAATAACTAAAACAACTATAAATAAGCCATGGCAGCTAAGAGACGACCAGTCCCAACTGACGGCGCCCGTTCACGAACATGACGCATGGATCATCGTTGTACTAGGGAGGTGAAAATTACACTCTTTAGAGCGTATTGCCAATCTATGTACACGTGTGCGCTATGGGTCAGCTATACAAAAAGCTCGTACAATGCTCTGCGAGTCCAGTACAATAACGCCTTTAGAGTTGTTGGGGCTGCCGCGCTTTTGCAGTGCATCGGGGATGTTCGCGGAAAATGGCGTGCCAGATATTTACGCACTGATGCGGACTCGGATAGCATCCCTGATGCGGCGAGTGCGCGACAGCTCCAACAGCTTGGTGGCTACAGTAGCCGACAGGACAGACAGTCCATTGATGTGGCAATGGATGACCACTCATCGTGCGTCATTCCAATATTTTAAGTAAATTGTTTTAGTGTATTTTTAGTGTAGTTATGTGTGTTCATGTATTTATGTATGTTTTTTTGTGTATAAAATTGTATTGGGTGTTGTTTATGGACTTATGGTCTGAAATAAATGTATTATTATTATTTATTATAAGTATAGCTTATTATTATAAAATTTATTTTAAAATATGTATTTAATACAAAACATTAAATAAATCACATTCAAAGCACAATCGATATTTATAATTAACCGGCCAAGTGCGTGTCGGACCACGCACAATGAAGGGTTCCGTAGTTGGGATGAATTTATCCCAAGAACAAACTAAACTATGTACTTGAGAAAATGTTCTACCATACACCGATATACGTCACGGTCAATTCTCCAACTGCAAATGTAAGTTTGTAATCGCAAAAAAATAAAACCACAAATTAACTATTTACGGACATTTTCCTTTACTTGTGCTATGAGAACATGTTTCTTGGCAAATTTCATAATTCTAGGTCAACGGGAAGTACCTCGGTTTTGACTTACTTGCGATTATCAAAATATGTCGCATAAATGGCCGTATTTTTTTATTGCGTTGACTTGGAAGCTTGGTTATTTTAGAACTCCAAGGGACCATAGACCTACGTATTTGATATTAATTTCAACTTGATACTTCCACGCGGTCCTGAGAAAAAGGTCTCTGACAGACGGACAACGAAGTGATATTACAAGAGTTCCGTTTTTTCCTTTTGAGGTAAACTACAAATTTCGTTTCTGCCCTATAAAGGCTAAAAAAATAATATATAGATAGAGTGATGGAGGTACTTACTCTTGCCCAGTCGTAGTCCATGGGTACTTTGGGAGGATCCACCTCCTCCTTCACGATGATCTTGCCTTCCTTCACCAGTTTTAAGTACACCTGGTAGACAAAAAAGATTGGTGTAAGAATAAGATTTTTTAGAAGCTACGCGTAAACATACTACTTAATAGGGACAAATTAAAGTATTTGTTTATTTTTTAACTATTTTTCACAAATGGTTCCATTTTTAACCGACTTCAAAAAAAGAAGGAGGTTCTCAATTCAATTGCACCTTTTAGCAGCTTGTGATACCTAACTAAACAATCCCATATCGAGGCCTTAGAGTGAAAACCTTGTAAGTGCAAAAGAACTTTTTTTTTTTTTTTTCTTTTATTTTTAGGAGGAAGAAAAACTGCGTGCTGTAAAATTTTTGTACGGCGTCTTTTGTTTTTTTTATTAATTAATATGGAATATCATCAATCGTAGATGGCACTACGAGTATCGAATGAACAAATTACTCAGATCAGGATGTGCGTTGCGAGGTTTTCTTCCTAGAAACGCAATAAAATAAATTTTAACAAAAATGCATTCCCGAGGTTTTCACTCTAAGGCGACGATATGTAGTTGTAATACTACATATGGGATTATTTACCGAAAGCTTCGCCGCGAGAGAGCGCCATTTGTGCTACTTGTCAAAGTCATCTTGAAGACAAAGCGACCAATCGGCGACAAGAAAAAACACTAAGCGCCATCTCGCGGCAAAGTTTTCACCAAAGAACTCCATTGACAGCTAAATGAAAGTAACAAACACTTAGCGCCACCTACGCGGTAATAATTTGACAGTAATCTTCCCGATTCTTAAAAAATGAATGTGTTTTATGATAATTGTTAGGATCGAATTATTGGTAACAGATTTTTTTTGGAGATTTTTGTAATTAATCAATTCCCGTGGGAATCTAAAACCAGGCGAAACCGCTGGCAAAAGCTGTACTCTATTTGAAAGAAGATTAGACATTTAAATAAATCTTTTTACAGTCCGTTCAACCGATTTCGATTTCTATTCCGTTGGCATAAGGATGGCATTAACAGCAAACACATGATTACAATACCAACTGTTTATCTTATTTCAAATGGAGCATAGTAATTATATAGGATGACATTGAAAACATGCACATGCGAAATGGGAGATTGTATTGTACCAAACCTGAAATCGTGCAAACAAAATCAGCTGCTCCCTACATTTTGACGAGTGTAATGTAGATAAATGTACTGAACAGCTGATTTTTTTTTTCGCTATTTCAGGTTTGTTCCCATAGTAAAAGTTGTTCATAATGATGAGTATAATCTCCCATCTCGATATGGTGCAAGTTATAAATTTCACCTGTATAATCATAATATGAACTGCAACTAACCTTATTAACTGCATTTCCGAGCGTGTCGAAAGAATTCGGCACCTCAGCGCCATACGCTTGGAGCGCTGCGTTCTTAGCGACCGCCTTCTCCATAGCCGAGCCAGCGAGCGAGCCCGCGTGTCCGAATTGTACTTCTGACGTGAACATGTCTGTGGATTACGATAACATTAAATAACTTAAAAAAACGCTACATCAGATTGAAAAAAAAAAGAAAAAAATACCATAGTCAGTCATGGGGACTGACACTGATTTATAAAACTATGGACTGGCCATACCTACAAAATTAGCATGCAAAAATCAATCTGCCTAACCTTTTCCCAATTATGTTGAGATCGGCTTCCAGTCTAACCAGGTGCAGCTGTGGTATTCAGCTGCATCTGGTTAGACTGGACGCGTGTTGCGTGACGCGAACTCATAAGATTTCCCCCTACCAAAAATCGCTCAACACGCCTGAATAAGTTTTCACTTCAAAAACAGGCCAAGTGCATGTCGGACCACGCACAATGAAGGGTTCCGTAGTTGGGATGAATTAATCCCAATAACAAACTTAACATTGTAGTTGAAAAACATGTTCTCCCATACATTCCAACTGTAAATGTAAGTTTGTACTCACAATATTAAGATATTTACCATGTTATTTTAAGACCACAGACTTCTTATAGGTTTTCCTGTAATCTTCAGGTAAAGAACTATTTTCTGTATTTTTTCCAAAATTTTAGGCTTAGTAGTTTCGGTGATAGGGAGGGGAAGGGCAATTTTTGTCTATTTTCTTAAATAACTTTAAAACAATTTATTCTAAAATAATAATAAAAAATATATGTGAAACCCTCATTGTAAGTTCTTTCATTTGATATGTCACACGGTACAGTTAGCAAAACTTTTTTAAAATTTTCTTATTTGCCCCCAAAAGTGACCCCCATATTCAAAATTCATTTATTTACTTTACCCGTCCGTGTTTGGGTCACAGAAGTTCCTATTATGTTTACCAAATTTCAACTTAATCGGTCCATTAGATTCGTAGCAAATTGGCTGTGACCTATAAGGGTTCCGTTTTATCCTTTTGAGGTACGGAACCCTGAAAAAGGTTAGCACAGCACGATTCAAACTGTACGGCGGCTCAGCACTTATGGCGAGATGCTGCGCAGTAACAACAGTGGACTCACCGGAACAAGTACCGATGCACCAGGCGACGATCGGTTTCTTGATCTTTCCGTCGCGTATCGCCCTGCAAACGTGGTATTCCTCAACTCCCCCCACTTCACCGAGGAGCACTAGCATTTTTACATTGGGATCGGATTCGTATCTGTGGAATAAATATATTGGTTTTACAAGAAAGAATAAATTAAACGGTTAAGGAGGATGCGCTGTGGTAGCCCGCGAAATTCAAATTTTCAAGTGTCAAGCTGTATCTTGATCAAAATATGATACGCGGCAATAAATCTTAAGTATTTACATAATTTTAACAATGAAAATCATCAATATTTAGAGGCATGAGGAACAGGGTGTAAAGTTCACTCATCCTCTATTGAAAAGCGAGGATCCTCCGACCAGACGGGTGTCGTGTCTTGTCTGGTGGGCAACTGCCCGACGGTTGATGTCGGGACGTTGTATGTATGCTAGTTGAGCGGTAAACTGCGCGATGCAGGATTGCGTGACGTCACTGTGACGCGTAGTTTGTATGTGGTGATGTAGATTCCGCTACAAATACATCTCTCTAAGTTAGATTTCGTGCAGAGTCGTTAGGACTTGCAAATTGCAAACACAATAAGAAAATTTGAATTTCGCGGGCTATCCTGGCGCTTCCCCCTTAGCTGACGCCGAAAATGTGGAAGCTATAATTATTTAGCATGTATATAATCGATCCTCAAATTATTCCCATTTTGATTGCCAAAATATACAAACTAACAAATCGATATGTTATGGGGCCAACATCGTAATTGCAAAAAAAAATACCGGATAATTTCCGACATCCACGCGGACGAAACCGCTGGCAAAAGCTAGTATTATAAATGCGAATGTGAGTTTGTTTGTTACGCTTTCACGGCTAACCGGCTGGACCGATTTTGATGAAATTTTGTATGGGCTACTTTTTACAGACATAACCACGCGGGCGAAGCCGCGGGCGGAAGCTAGTATTATTATAAATGTATATATACCTCAGCAAATGATCAATGAAGGTGGTCCCGGGATACCGGTCGCCGCCGATAGCGACGCCCTCGCACACGCCATCCGCGTCCTTGGAGATGATGTTGTTCAGTTCGTTGCTCATGCCGCCGGAGCGGGACACGTAGGCCACACTGTGGGGGAGAGCAACACATTCAATAAATAAATGCAAAAAAAAAAAAACAAGAAATAGACATGGTATTCATAAAAACCGACCAAGTGCGTGTCGGACCCCGCACAATGAAGGGTTCCGTAATTGGGATGAAGTTGAAAAACATGTTCTCCTATACATCCATATACGTCACGGTCAATTCTCAAACAGCAAATGAAGTTTGTAATGGCTAAAAAAATATTGTTTTACTAGTTGACCCGCTAGACGTTGTCCTGTCAAAATTTAAATTTCTTTTAATCCAATTATTACTATTTACTGGGGTGGATTAAAAGAAATTTTAAAATTTTTTTTTTTTTTTTCTTTTTTTTAGAATTTTTTTTTTGTTTTATTAAACAAAAAAAAATTCAAATCGGTAAAGCCGTTCTCAAGTTATGGCGTAACCAAGGGAAATAGGGATTAATTTTTACATAAATAGAAGTGATAAAACTACAAATTAACAGTTTTCGGTCTTTTTCTTTTACTTGTGCTGTGACACCTTGCTTCTTGCCAAATTTCATGATTCTAGGTCAATGGGAAGTACCATAAGATTTTGATTTACTTGCGAGTTTCAAAACATGTCGCATAAAATGGCCGTATATTTTTATTGCGTTTAATTAGAAGCTTGATTTTTTTACAGCTCCAAGGGACCGTAGACCTACGTATTCAATATTAATTTCAACTTGATAACTCCTCGCATTCCTGAGAAAAAGGGTCTTGAAGACTGACAGACAGACAACAAGAACAAAGTGATCCAATAGGGTTCCGTTTTTTTCCTTTTGAGGTACGGAACCCTAAAAATAAATAAAGTGAATATGACATACCTGCCCGGCCTGTAAAGTTTGCTGTCAATAATGTTATCGATCATGCCCGCAGTATTGCCGATCTTGAAGCAACCTGGTTTGATGCCACCGACTGTGGCCGGACCGATAATGTTCACCTGTAAGGACAGCAAAAGAATGTTAGCTATGTTGGAATGTTATTGACGGTATTCAATTTGGCAGTTGTAATTACGTTTTTTTTGAGTCAATCAATCAGTCTGCCTAGCCTTTTTCCAACTATGTTGGGGTCGGCTTCCAGTCTTACCAGATGTAGCTGAATACCAGTATTTTACATGGAGCGACTGCCTATCTGACCTCAACAACCCAGTTACTGGGTAACACGATACCCCTTGATAAGACTGGTTGTCAGACTTTCGGGCTTCTGACGACCCGTAACGACTGTCAAAGATCCACGAATGACAGCCGGGAGCAACGGCTTAACGTGCTTTCCGAGGCACGGAGGAGTCTCGGTATTTAAAGGTGGTCACCCATCCACGGACCAACCCCGGCAAGCATAGCTTAACCTGATGGATCGACCCGTGCGGCTGTTATTACTTAGCCACGAGCTTCTCTAGAATCTAGATTAATCACACTAATATTATAAAGCCGAAATTTGTGAGTGTGTTTGTTACTTCTTCACGCTCAAACGGCTGGTCCGATTTGGATGAAATTTGGTATGTAGACAGCTTATACCTTGGATTAACACATATGCTACTTTTTATCCCGGTGTACGCGGGTAAAACCGCGGGGCGCAGCTAGTAACAAATAAATCGAATGCTACTTACGCCCCGTGTGTCAGCAAGTTTGATGATTTTTCTCGTCATGTTCTCAGGGATACCTTCGGCGATGATGACCACGGAGTTGATCTGAGGATGCTGCATAGCCTGCAACGGAATAAAAAAAACATATTTTATCGCTTCGATCAATAATAGCACTAGATACAGGATCAGGAACAAAAATAAGTCGCTGTAGTGGCCACGTTTACACACACATAAACATTTACATTTGTTACTACGAAATATAGAAAAAAGTTTTATAATATTTACAACTTCAATTCATTATAAACCTTAACAATCAAACATAAAGTTTAATTACGATTGCAAAATATTTATATTTAAGTCCTTCTATCATCGGAGAAAGGTAAAAGCAATAAATTAAAAATGTCGCTTGAAAATAATATTTCATTTTTATAATAAGTACAAAAATATTTATTCTAAAGTGTACTTAAAACTTAAGCAATAAGGTTAAAAACATTTTGTTGAAAATTTTGTGCTTACTCTATTTTGGAACTAGACATAGTTCTTGGTATTTACATTTCAATGCTCAGAACACAGTAAGTATTGAAAGATGTAGAGTAGCAGAATAATAATATATTTTTTTAGGCCAAGGTTCGTTTTATATGGTAGCAAATATTTTTGACCGATTTTTAAAAGTAGAAGGAGTAAATTAGTACAATAGTTATTTTAATTTTGATTATTAATTTGATAATTAATTATTTTAATAAAAATATTAAAACAAATTGTTGAATTTTTACAAGGTTTATATATTTCTTCTCCTCTTTCTTTCGCGACAATAGATACCCATTCTGCATTGCGAAATGGGTCACTAGGAAATCTACAAACAAAAACAACATATAAAGTAACAATACTACTCCATGCACTTCCCTGTTCCCGAACAGTCGATGTTTGAAATAAGACCACAAAAGTATTTGTGTTTTTATTTTTCGGGCCGTTTTTGAAGCGCTTATCGGGAATCTAGTACTATTATTGATCGAAGTTTTATCGTGTTTAAATATCGATACCATCACGTCTGCGGAGTTTTGCTAACTAATTTAATTTGGCCCTGAATGTATTTATACTAATAATAATTGAAGAGTTTGTATGTTTGAACGCGCTAATCTCTGGAACTACCAGTTGGATTTGAAAAAATATTTTTGCATTTGATAGCCCAGTTCTTGAGGAAGGCTATTTAACATCACGCTAAGCCCCTTAGGAGCCGAGCAAAAAGAAAAAAAGTCAGAAAGAACTCTAAGCGAAAATAAGTAAAGACGCGGGCGGGCGATATGATGCGACGCGGTGGGTCGGGGAACATAAAAATTTCACGCGGACGAAGTCGCGGGCAGAAGCCAAGCTATACTACATTTACAATAAAATTAGACATTAAAACAAAGCTTTTTTACAGTCCGTTCAATCGATTTTGAATTCTATTAAGTAGGTGGCATGACAAATAGCAGCTGCAGTGAACAGTTGGTATTGTAGCCACTTTTTTGCCTTTAACGCCATCCTTAAGCCTACGGAATAGAAGTCAAAATCGGTTGAACGGACTGTAAAAAAGATTTGTTTAAATGTCTTATCTTATTGCAAATGGAGTATAGCTATGTATGATTCCCCCTTACTATAAAAAAGAGCTAGAAACAAGGTGATGCAAGCAAGCTCATGAATGAAAAGGACAAAAAATATATCTTTTGTCCTTTTCATTCATGAGCTTGCTTCTTCTCCTTGTTTCTACCTCGTATTTATGAGTAGCCAGTTACTATAGCGTGGCCAATTACTATAGCAGATACCCTAGTATGGGCGAATTTCACCAATGAAACTGAAATTGAGCACATTTAAACTGCGTTCAACAGCTATCAGTGTATCGTTATAACAAGCTTTTATTTAGTTTCACCTATCTGTCTGTATGGATCTAATCTTGCAAGATAAATTTGACCCACTTCCCGGTTTCCGATTGAGCTGAAATTTTACATACATATATAAATCGGAAGACAATGCAATATTATTATAACATGGAGCTGATCTGATGATGGAACCGGAAGGTGGCCATGGAAACTTAGCAATATAACGACGCAACCCTATCGAGTTAGGGCTCGTTTGATTGGTCATGACAAGGACTCTGGTCTTAGATGATATCCAGGCTAATAAAAGCTTGTAATAATAATACACTCAGCGATCATTTTCGATAGTCACATCAGCCAATGGCTTAATTGCCAAGAGCCTCGACCAACACCTAAGGAGGCTCTCGTTGGGCAGCTGGATGAAGGCCCTGATTCAGAAAGCGGTACTTCTGGACACGGCGCGTATTGTTAGATTCCTCTCTCTGGAGCCCTGACAGCCGGTAGCTTGGACCCTGTTCCCGATACCGGTGGGCTATTTTTTTAAAAATATTTTTAATGTTTTTTTATTTTTATTTTTTATAAAAATATTTAAAAATGTAAATTAAATGTATATAAATAAAATAAAGGAAAAAATAATACACTTGTTATGAAATACTAACAACAACAACAGAGTACAACTTAATTTACGCAACCATCTGGCCGAACACTGTCTCTTAAGATACAGGCCTCCTAGTTTAAGAGACAGGGTTTATAATTTTTGTTTACATAGATTTTTGTAGCCTTTTAATTTAGTAACTATTACTGTGCTTAACCTATGTCTATGTATTCCTTTGGATAAATAAACATTATTATTATTATTTATTAATACTGACATCTCTTGAACGCGGTTTATATGTGCTGATCGCGTTCAGATTAGTTGGTTAAGCTTGCTTTTAGAGGGTGATGAACATACCTGCATGGTACTGTCATAAGCTGACCGGAGTGACGCGAAGTTGACGAGCACGGTAGCCTCTTGATGTTTACGCATTGAAACGTCCATGTCGGAGTACACTGAAACAAGGAAATTAAAGGGTTAAGTATCTATATGCCGCCGAGGTCGTGGGTTGTTCGAAAGAGATACCGTAGCCCTGGC
Source organism: Cosmia pyralina (assembly GCA_946251885.1). NCBI lineage: Eukaryota > Metazoa > Arthropoda > Insecta > Lepidoptera > Noctuidae > Cosmia > Cosmia pyralina. The sequence continues at coordinate 9,981,981 of OX276368.1, read as the reverse complement.
ACAGGCAACTGAAGGAACATTGGGTGGGTTTTAGTCAGTAAAAATCTGTTATAATCATCTCGCGAGAATGTAAACTGTACCATACTGCTTAAGTCTCAATCTGCCTAGCCTTCTCTCAACTATGTTGGGGTCAGCCTCCAGTCTAACCGGATGCAGGTGAATACCAGTATTTTATATGGAGCGACTGCCTATCTGTCCTCCACAACCCAGTAACTGGGTAATAATATACCCCTTGGTAAGACTGGTTGTCAGACTTTCGGGCTACTGACGACCCGTAACGACTGTCAAAGATCCATGAATGACAGCCGGGACCAACGGCTTAACGTGCTTTCCGAGGCACGGAGGAGCCTCGGTATGTAAAGATGGTCGCCCATCCAGGACCGACCCCGACAAGCGTAGCTTAACCTGATGGATCGACTCGTGCGGCTGTTATTACTTAGCCACGAGGTCCTCATCATTTCCTTCCTTATCATTTCTACATGATTAAAAATACATTCGTGATATCATCAAATCAGGTAACAAAGCCAGGGCAGACCAACCAAATGGGTTAGGTTAAGTTAGAAACGTGACAAATCGCGCGCGAGCCGAGTAAAAGTCTTGAAAAAAAGAAAAAAAAAAAAAAAAAAAAAAAGTCTTGTCTTATCAAGGGGTATTGTGTTACCCAGTAACTGGGTGTGGACGTCAGATAGGCAGTCGCTCGCAGAGAAGAAGCTGACCCCAACATAGTTGAGAAAAGGCTAGGCAGATGAACAGGGATCGAGCCCAGTGCCACTAACTTTATAATAAGTACAGTTAGAATATCTTACCCGGTATAAAGACCTCCTTGTTTCCGAAGTAGTACTTCTGCTTATGGTCGGCGGTGAAGGGGTACACGATGGCGACGACTGACGGCTCCGCGCGACGGCAGATGTAGTCGAAGTCCAACATGCCCTGTGGGTGTACAGTAACGTTAGTTTTGCTCATTATTTGGTATGTATACAGCTTTCCCATTGCTCAGCAGAGGGACATTATACACGTCGGCTAAAAGATGACGCTAGTACAAAAAAAAAAAAAAAAAGTATGGGGTTGACATAAGCTATCGAAACGTCACGTGATCATGTCAATGTCACTTTGAACCTGTAGCGATTGTAGAAATAGATTCGCTCCGAAGCGAATGCCATTTGTGTAGGCCCTCTGGTCTGTACAGTCCGGCCGTTGAGAGAAAGAGCTCCTGACAACTATCACTTGTACAATTTCTAGAACTAATAAGGATCGAATTCGTAAAACAGTTAGTATGAAACTAACAAGTGTCAAGAACGCATACTAATATTAAATGCGAAAGAGTAGTTGTTAGTTTACCCTTCTTTCACGCATCATAGCAAAGTTTTCACGCATTGATGTATAAATTAGGAAGATAAGGTCCGCGCTTCGCGACGTGGACTGCACAAATTGACGTTAGTCAAAATCGAACTGGCCTCTGTGTAGCACGTTAAGTAAAATTACCGTAATCGTGCCTACGTGTGTTTTCAAAATGTGCACAAATAGTTCAAAACCAAAAACAAGTTCCACGGGATTACTTTTCACTCGTAAGTACAGACAAAAATGTTAAACTGTTGTAAATTATAATAATATTTAATGTTTGCTTCGTCATGTTTGTGAGAGCAAGATAGACATGAAATGTCATTCATAATCGTAAGCATTCGGTGGCTGACTGGATTTCGCTTGCACATCAGCGCCGGCTCCCATCTCTGTCCTTGTCTATCAGTAACTGTATGTTTGCGACTGTGATCACAGATGTGCGAGTTTCGGTGCATGTAGTCGTGCGCCGAGTCCAAGTTTAGTAATTGCAATGTTAGCGCGTAACATATCTTCCTCTAATATATTAATGTTTTTACGTGATTCTTTGCAAAGAAAAAGTTTTTATCCCGGGAAAATGTATGGTTCCTGTGGAAATATTAAAACCTTACCTGTATAGCCCTATTCTGCATGCCCCAAATGATAGCCTTAGTCCTGTCACTGAACAGCGACATGACGGTGGTGGCGCTCTGTCCAAGGTCTTGTCTGGTGGGGGCCTCGGAACACACCAGGTCCAGAAGTTTGTGGGTCAGCTCTGGTAGGTCTATTTTGGGCTTCGGCTGTGGGAGAATAATAATATTGGTTAGATTTAGATGTAGGTGACTTTGATGAGAGTTTGAGAGCAGTGGTAAATTATATCGCTACGTTACTATGTGCTAGCGATTGTTTCCGGGGGCCCATTATTGCGTGTGCAAGTCACCCCTGCCATTTTATCCGTGTATTGTACAGTCAACAAAAGAGATATCTAGGCAGTGTATACTCGTACTAATATATTTTTGTATGTGAATTGCTTCATGTTCAATTTTATACGGGGTGAAATTTTAATCGTTTTAATCCTCTTAAGGGGTCATTGTACTCATCATTATGAACAACTTTTACTATGGGACCAAACCTGAAATCGCAAAAAAAAAAATCAGCTGCTCCCTACATATTGAAGAGTTAAATGTAGATAAATGTACTGAACAGCTGATTTTTTTTGCGATTTCAGGTTTGGTCCCATAGTAAAAGTTGTTCATAATGATGAGTACAATGACCCCTTAAGAGGATTAAAACGATTAAAATTTCACCCTGTATATATTAGTTTGTTTTTGCAATACTTCTACATTGTAACACACCAACACAAAATTGTATATTGTCACGAAATTGAATATGAAGCAATTCACATACAAATATGTTAGTATACCCTGCGTAGATATTTCTTTTGTTGACTGTACATAAAAAAGTATAAAACATTGGTCAGACAGGGGCCATAGTCCTAGGTAACCAGTCCATCTTAGCCACCCAAACCCATAGTCTGTTTTTTTGGTTCCATATCCTGCAATAGTCCTACACCAACCGGGGGTTGTCTTTGGGTGCACTTTCATAGTGCTTACAGGGATAATCGTCAGTTAGTGCCACAACACTTCAAATTGTCTAAGGGGCCTCAGCGACTTGGCTTCGGCCCCTCGTACGCCTTCCAAAGGTCCGGGACCCCAATATTACAAGCTTTTATTTAGTTTCACCTGTACCGGTGTCTGTATGGATCTAATCTTGCAAGTTAAATTTGACCCACTTCCCGGTTTCCGATTGAGCTGAAATTTTACATGCTTAGGTAAATCGGATGACAATGCAATATTATTGTGACATGGAGCTGATCTGATGATGAAGCCTGAAGGACCATGGGAACTTAGCAATAAAACGACGCAACCCTATCGAGTTAGGGCTCGTTTGATTCGTCATGACAAGGACTCTGCTAATAAAATCTTGTTTAAAAAAAATATTTAAGCTCAAATTAAATTAGCTAGCGAAACTCCGCAGACGTGACGGGTCTCGATATCTAAACATCATAAAACAAAAAAGAAATTAATTTGATCCTATTTTTTTTAATGTCATCAACTCCCGCCGGTAGTATCTAATAAAAATACAATTTAAAAAATCAGTTTTTTTGTGTGTAAACTTCACAGACGTGATGGTATCGATATCTCAACACGATAAAACAGATTTTATCAACTCACACTTCTAATAACCTGCCAGCTGTCATTGACCCCAAAAAAATCATCAAATCTTTTATTTTGTCATGTTTAGATATCGGAGTTTCGCTAGCTAATTTAATTTGACCCTGTATAATACTTTTATTTTAATGTGACTTACACCAGCCTGTGGTTTGGGCAGTTGTTTGGGCGCGTAATCCAGCTGATGTTCCTTGGGGATGGACGACTGGCCCAGGGCGAGCCCCACAATGGCTGTCATGTTGCTCTCCGGGCCGAACACGTACAGGGGGATGCGGAGACGGTGGCCTACTTCGCGCATTTGTCTGGAATGGAGATATGAAAAATTGTAAATATGGTTTTACAAGAATAGAAACCTAGCCTTTTCCCAACTATGTTGGGGTCGGCTTCCAGTCTAACCGGATGCAGCTGAATACCAGTATTTTACATGGAGCTCCACAACCCATTAACTGGGTAATACGATACCCCTTGGTAAGACTGGTTGTCAGACTTTCGGGCTTCTGACGACCCGAAACGACTGTCAAAGATCCACGAATGACAGCCGGGACCGACGGCTTAACGTGCTTTCCGAGGCACGGAGGAGTCTCGGTATGTAAAGATGGTCACCCATCCACGGAACAACCGCGGCAAGCGTAGCTTACCCTGATGGATCGACCCGTGCGGCTGTTATTACTTAGTCCGTAACTCAAAAATTTTAATACTGGGGTACCGAGTTGCCCAGTAACTGTGTTGTGGAGGTCAGGTAGGCGGGAGACACTCACCTAAGCCCCTCCTGGTAGTTAGGTCCTCCTCTCCTCACGAAGATGGTGATGTTGTACTGGATGAGCGCGTCTTTGTACGTTTCCATCGCCGTGATGATGCCTCGGAAGGTGTCGGCTACGTTCGTGAAGTTCGCGATACCGCCTCCAATGATCAAGACCTGGGGGAATTGAAATAATTAAATTACATTACATTGTACACCATAATTCGTTTGTATGAAAGATTAGCGTGCCCTTAAAGATGAATCGTCAGGCTTTAAAAAAAAAAAACCATAGATAGGATAACAACTTTTGAAAAAAAAAAAAAACTACCTACTTTGTACGCACGGGTTTTATGGGGGTTTGAGTCGATTTGGTACAAAATAAAATGATTGGGGTATTCGCAAATGTGTTGGTGTTTATATCTCCATACCTTCCCGTTGGGATGTTTCTCTCTGCACATGAGACTGAAGATGGTCTTGGCGTAGTCTGCGGTCTGCGTCTCGGTGGGTGCGCCGGAGTACTCGCCATAGTTGGCGAGCTCAGCCGCACCGCCCAGTTCACAGATCGTGTCCGTGTAGACAACTGATGCTCCGCCGCCTGCGACCATCGTCCAGATGCGACCCGACTTGTTGAGGATTGTTAGCTGTGGAAGAAAACATAGTGTAAAAATTATCAACAAAAAAAGTTATACAAGGTCAAATAAAATTAGTTAGAAATTAATTTCATGATGTTTTTTGGGGTCATCAACCGGCGCACCGGTAGTGAAAATATCAGTTTAAAAATCCGTTTTTTTTTGTGTCAATATCTCAACACGATAAAACAGATATTACCAACTCGGCACTTCAAGCTGTGCTTCAAATAACAATACTACCAGCGTTCATTGAACCCAAAAACAACCATAATTTTTTTTATTTTTCATTTTCATTTTGTCGTGTTTATAGGTATATCGCGTTACCCATCACGTTTGCGGAGTTTTGCTAGCTAATTTAATTTGACCCTGTATAGTTGAAAAACAATTCAACTCTTCTTCTTCTGCCTAGCCTTTTCCCAACGATGTGAGGGTCGGCTTCCCGTCTAACCGGATGCAGCTGAATACCAGTATTTTACATGGAGCGACCGCCTATCTGACCACAATACGGTACCCCTTGGTAAGACTGGTTGCCAGACTTTCGGGCTTCTGACGAACCGTAACGACTGTCAATGATCCACGAATGACAGCCAGGACCAATGGCTTAACGTGCTTTCCGAGGCACGGAGGAGTCTCGGTATGTAAAGATGGTCACCCATCCAAGGGCCAACCGTTGCTTAACTTGGAAGATTGACGTTATTACTTAACCACAGGACCAAAATTATGTCTGGACTTTAAAAGACACTTTGGCCCCTCAGTTTATTTCGCCATTTCTTCTCAGGGGTAGTCAGATAGGAAATGTCGACTCCATCTTATTTTTTAGCTTATTTTTTAATATTAAAAAAAAAAGTGATTCAGATACCCTATTTACAGAATAAACAATTTCATTTAATTTCAAGCTACGTTTGTGATGGTTGGTCCTTGGTTCGGTGACCATCTTTACATACCAAGATCCCTCCATGCCTCGGAAAGCACGTTAAACCGATGCGATGCACTGTGGTAGCCCGCAAAATTCATTTTTTTTTTTGGGTTTTTTGCAATTTGCAGGTCCGTGTCAGGTTGTATCTTGATCAAAAATGATACGCGGGAATAAAACATATGTATTTATATAATTGTAACCATGAAAATCATCAATACATCTCTCTAAGTTAGATTTCGTGCAAATTCGTCGAACGAACGAAGTCTAACGGCACTGCACGAAATCTAACTTAGAGAGACGTATTGATGGATTTTATGGTTAAAATTATGTAAATACATATGTTTTATTTTCGCGTATCATATTTTGATCAAGATACAACCTGACACGGACCTGTAACTTGCATACAACGCAAGAAAATTTGAATTTCGCGGGCTACCACAGCGCATCCTCCTTAAGCCGGCGTATCGGCTGTCATTCGTGGATCTTTGACAGTCGTTACCGGTCGTCAGAAGCCCGAAAGTCTGACAGCCAATCTTACCAAGGAGTATCGTGTTACCCAGTTACTGGGTTGTGGAAGTCAGATAGGCAGTCACTCCATGTAAAATACTGGTATTTAGCTGCACCCGGTTAGACTGGAAGCCGATCTCAACATAGCTGGGAAAAGGCTAAAAAAAAATGGAGTTTGCTTAATACAAAAAAAAAAAAAATATACCTTTAAACTAGCACCACTTTTCGCATCCAAATCAGCAATATGCGCCTCCTCAGGGTAAGCATCCCTTCCAAATGGCGGCGGGAACGTCACCTCCCCCCAGTTCTTAGCGCAGATGAAGTCAGCCGTCTGGTCGAGCTTGGCAGCCAAGTCCAGTAAATAAATTCGCTCGTTAGTCACTACTATGGGGTTTATCTCCATGTAAGTGAAGTATAGGTCCACGTAGACTCGGTATAGCGCGAGAATGAAGGTGGTGAGCAATCTGTGAAAGATTGAAAGAATGTTTTTTCAAAGTTACCTTTATTTGTACATAATTAGTAAATTTTTAAATATTTCTTAAAAAAAGATAAAAGAACAGGCCAAGTGCGTGTCGGACCACGCACAATGACGGGTTCCGTTATTCCGTAGTTGAAAGGAATTTATCTCTAAAACAAACTTAACATTGTAGATGAAAAACATGTTCTCCCATACGTCACGGTCAATTCTCCAACTTAATCGTATTTTTTTTTTACTTTTTCCTTTAATTGTGCGTGAGACCTTGCTTCTTGCCAAATTTCATGATTTTAGGTTATCGGGAAGTACCCTTTAGGTTTTGATTTACTTGCGAGTATCAAAATAAGTCGCATAAATGGCCATATTTTAATATTGTGTTGACTTAGAAGCTTGATTTTTAGAGCTCCAAGGGACCATAGACCTACCTATTTGATATTAATTTAAACTTGATACCTCCACGCGTTCCTGAGAAAAAAGGTCTTGACAGACAGACAGACAAAGAAGTGATCCTATAAGGGTTCCATTTTTTTCCTTTTGAGGTACGGAACCCTAAAAATAGAGGTCCGCCAGTGTTGGGATCAGGGTTCAAGCTACTGGTGGTTAGGGCTGCAGAGACTGGAACCTTCTAACAATGCGAGCCGTATCAAGGAGTACTGCCTTCTGAATTAGGCCCTTGATCCAACCGCCTAACGAGAGCCTCGAGAGATGTTGGTCGAGGCTTTCGGCTATCAGGCCATTGACCGTTACGACAATCGGCACAATGACAGCCGAGCTCACATTCCACATGTCAACAACCTCGTGAGCTAAGTCAAGATACTTTATTTGTTTCTCTTTCTCAGCTTTCACGAGGTTCTCGTCATGTGGAATGGTAACATCGACTATCATTGCGCGTCGTGCTAACCGATCTATCACCACCATATCAGGCTTATTGGCGACAATAGTCCTATCAGTAATGATAGACCGATCCCAGTACAACGTGACATGGTCATTTTCGAGAACTGAGTCGGGCATATACTTGTAATACGGTAGCTCAGAGTCCACAAGTTTATATTTCAAATAATCCTGGCCATTTGGTCATGCCTGCGCAAGTACTAGCCGTTAGCCAGATGAGAACAAGCAGATATAATGTCTGATGGACTCACCCGGACGGTGGCATGCCCGACATACATTATTATTATCTTTGACATATATATCTCAGGGGGGGGGGGGGGGGGGTCCGGACCTTTGGAAGGCGTACGAGGCACCGAAGCCAACTCGCAGAGGCCTTATACACAATTTGAAATGACGAGGCATCAACCAACGATTATCCCTGTATGCACTATGCAAGTGCACTCAAGGACAACCCCCGGTTGGTGCAGGACTATTGCAAGTTATGGAAATAAACATATAGGATTATGGGTATGGGTGGCTAATGTGAACTGGTTATCTAGGACTATGGAAACACTACGGTCCCTGCCTGATCAATGTAACTCCCCGGCAGCACAGCTGTTTGATCACTTAGAAAAACTTGACAAAAGACACAGATAGAATGATTTCAGTGTATATACAGTGAAACTTGGTTAAGTGGGACCTTGATAAGTGACAAACCTCCATAACTGGAACTCATGCTGAGGTCCCAACACTTTGGCACTGAATTACCTCTGTTAGTGGGACGAAGCAAACCTCTATATTATCTTGTCATAGAAATATAGACAATAGTCTATAGCATAGACAAGTGAGGTTGGACCGTCGGGCGTCAAGCGTGAGTCGAACTTTACACCTTATTGACGGTTTTTGTTTTTTCTTTTCAAGTATTCTAGTGTTTGTATTTTATTTTATTTGATTTTATTCCCCTTGCGATTTTTAATTGATATCCGTGGGTATGTCCGTGGCATCACACAGGCCCTATCAGAATACCAGCGTTGCGGTATTTATTTTTTAAATATCGCAGCTTTATGCTGAGATGGGAGCCTTTTTGGCCTCGCACAGGTCTCTTTTTTTTTAGTCTGAATTTTTATTTAATTTAATTTCTTTTTTTTTTGTTTTTTAATGTTTATTTTGTTACTTTTATATGCTCCTTTTTAACTGTATTTCCTGTGCGTGTCCCAAATAAAATATTTTTCTTGCTTTCTTTCTATATCTGGGATTCGTTCTTTCGATTTTATCGTCATAGTTACCTCCGTAACTGAGACAGCTAGTGATTTTTATATGCATTAACCTCTGTAACTGAGATAACATCGTTTTGTTTATTTACTTACTTAAAAATTTCTAGCAAAAAAAGCACTAGCAACTTTGCAGTTATTTTGAAATTACATCAATTGGTGACCAAAGCATATTTGATAAAATTTATAACGTCGAAAAACATCTGATGGCTGGTCCAAAAGACGTTACATTTTTGTACTATTTATAAAAAAACGTGCTTGAATATTATTGTTTATTACATTTGTTATCTTTAATATTTTTTTTTATTCCCAATAAAAATTAAAACTCCATATAATGTTTACAAAACTTTTTTTACAAAAAAAAAATACAACAGACTTCCAAAAACAACACTACAAAGTGAAAAATAACTTTAATTTCGGAAGTCGGTGTCTACTTAAATGTATTTTCGTTTTTTGCCACCGATTTCCGAAATTAAAGTTATTTTTCACTTTGTAGTGTTGTTTTTGGAAGTTGGTTGTATTTTTTTGTAAAAATCTTTTTATTTTTCACTTTTTAGTTGTGGTACCTACCCTACACAAATTCTAATACCACTATCTGCAAAACAAACTAGAACATCATCCATATAAAAGTGGGAAAAAAATACGTATTATTGAAGCTAACACAAAAACTACCGAAGCAAAGTTAATCAATTTTATATGGGACCAACTGTGATGTATACCCTCTCGAATAAAACAAAGAAAAAAAATCCAAATCGGTCCAGCCATCTTCGAGTAATCGGGGAACATACATAAAAAAAAAAGTAAAAAAAAAAGGTTCCGACGAATTGAGAACCTCCTCCTTTTTGAAGTCGGTTAATGAAACGTTATTTTATTTAATAATCGCACCTCTATAACTGAAATAACCTGTTTTCTGACCTCTATTAATGAAACCATCTGTAAATGAGACTGACATTTATTTATACCTGGATATCTGAGACACTGGGTAAGTGTAATAGGTACCTCTATAAGTGAGACAAATTTGCAGGTCCCTTGATGTCTCACGTAACCCTTAACCAGGTTTCACTGTAATTACACCCCCCCCCCCCCCCCCCACACACACACTCAACACACACTATCGGAGATATTAACAACTTTACACCATAACAACTATTCTTGCTTGCAGCGCTCGGCCGCTATAGTAACGATTGCAACCAGAAATTTGAAAATTGAAAAAAAATTTGAATTTGATTTGAATTGAATTTTGATTGATTTTTTGAAGATTGAAATTTCAACATTGTAAAATTGTAACCAGTAATTTAAATGGTGTGCATAATAAAGAGTATTCTATTCTATTCTATTCTATTGCTAACAGACGCCGTCATCGTGTGCAAAGGATTTTTTTCCCGGTGTATTAGGATGTCCGTTGCTACCATTGTACAGAAGCCAGCATCAAGCTACCCCAATCTGTCAAATTTCTTTGATAAATTTTCAACTTTACCACAAAGGAATAAGGTTCATATTCAATTGGGAAAATTTGACAGATTGGGGTAGCTTGATGTGCCTCTGGCCTCTGTATCAATTAATTAAGGAAAATATGTAAAGATAGAAGAACACAGTGGTGCTGGTAATTTTTTTCCCATTTTATTTAGAAACTATTTATTCTTAAATATCGTGCAAATAGAATAAAGTATATATTACTTGAATTTAAGCCTTCAAAACTGCATTAATGGATTTCATAAAAATATTTTTTTGTCGTTTTCCGAGTGAATTATACCATTTTTTTTTTCAAAATCTCTGAATGCAGTTCAAAATTGTTTTTAAAGTCTTTAACCACCCTTTATAAAAAAGATTGCTACCTTTTCATAGAAGCTGATTTGATGTTTTTGAGCAGTACCCGCTCAATATCTTCACCTGTTGGGAAAGTGTCTACTGGAACCTGGAAAAAACCAAAAATAACCAGTGAAAAATACGAAAAGTTATGGCTTGAAGATCCTTGTGTAACTTTAGTTTTGATTTGAATACAGGGTGTACCAGGAGGAGCTCGTGGCTAAGTAATAACAGCAGCACGGGTCGATCCATCACGTTAAGCTACGCTTGCCGGGGTCGGTCCTTGGATGGGTGACCATCTTTACATATCGAGACTCCTCCGTGCCTCGGAAAGCACGTCAAGCCGTTGGTCCCGGCTGCTGTCATTCGTGAATTTTTGACAGTCGTTACGGGTCGTCAGAAGCCCGAAAGTCTGACAACCAGTCTTACCAAGGGGTATCGTATTACCCAGTTAATGGGCTGTGGAGCTCCATGTACTGGTATTCAGCTGCATCCGGTTAGACTGGAAGCCGATCCCAACATAGTTGGGAAAAGGCTAGGCAGATTGACAGGGTATACCAGAATGGTGTAGACAAATTTAAAGGTGTTATATTAGTCCACGGCAAATAACTTGGCAAGGTTTTGGCGTAGTTTGCGGATGTACAGTGGGCTACAAACAATGCAATACAATATATTACAATTTTAATACAACTAGGGTTTGATGCAGCCCACTGTACACTTGGTGCAACAATTTTTTTTCAAACATGTCTGTTTAAAGTGGAACTAGTCGATATTTTTTCCATACAAATTTCGGGAGGGTATTGCTCCACTGTTTGATATTGTGTACCCAAAGTTAAACGTGATGTCGTTTTGTCTCATTATTAACGTTGTCTGTGTGGAAACAGAATAGTAAACCATTATTTTGTAACCATATCTTGACTTAAAAGAGTGTCCGTGGAGTTTCTTGCCCGTTCTTCTCCATAGGTACCTACTATGCTTTGGAATGGGCGCCTAGCTTCATCTTTTTGACTGACCGACCCCTTGACAATTCAAAAGTGCCTGTAATTGGTTTAATTGAAATAAATGCTTTGAGTTTGAGTTTTGAGTTTGAATAATAAAATGCCTAATAATAATGCCTTATGCTTAGTAGTAATAATGCCTTTAGGGCGCTGATGAAGCTGCCTCGCTACTGTAGTGCATCGGGTATGTTTGAGGACGCACATATAGATGGTTTTGCGACGATTATTCGCAAGAGAGTTGTGTCACTGGTGCGCCGCGTACGAGGCAGTTCCAACAGCTACCTTCAGCTGTTCGCATGGAGGATGGGATCTGGATCTGGATTGCCCAATAATGCGGTTCTGGACCAGGCTGCATATTGAGCACTCCGGTTTCAGACCTAAATTTAGACTAAGATGAAAAATTGATGATTGATGTAAAATTGTGATTTATAATGTATTTATTCGTGACCTTTTTTATTTAATGTTTTGTTTTGTCTAATTGTAATATTTTAATTAATGAATTCTTAATGTTATTTATTATACATTTCACATGCATGGATAATATGGACAGGTTCCGAAATAAATTAATTATAATTTTTAAAACAAAAAGCCATTACAAAGTTATGAGCCAAAAAAAAAATCGTTTTTATTGTTAATTTAACGCAACTTTGGGCGTAAATAAGTAACAAAAGAATTGTAAATTCACCAAAACAAATGCGGTACTGTAGAGGTTTATGATATAGTCAAACCTTAGCATAGATACTGGCTGACATTTCGATCATTCAAACATCGAATTACTCTTGAAGAAAAGTGAAGCTCGTTTTTCTTCAAGAGTGACAGATAGATTTTGGTAGGGCTTCGCCTAGGAAGTGTTAATCTTAAGTCTTGTAAGAGAGTTATTATTTATTATAATACTAGCTGACCCGACAGACGTTGTCCTGTCTTGGCTATGAACATTCTAATATAAACGCGTGAAGTTAAAATGTTTTTTCTGAAATTTTCCAATTTTCTGCATTATTTTCTTATTTTTTTTTTTTCATAAGAACCTTCTCCTGACAATCGTAAACACAACAAAAAAAGAATTAGCGAAATTGTTCCATCCGTTCACGCGTGATGCGATGACCAAGGGAAATAGGGATTCATTTTTATATAATATATAGATATATGACTTAGGCCTTTCGTCTCTCGGCCTTGCTCATCATTTTCTGTAGCTAGCCACCCACACTAAAGCTGAAGCTTTGCAGTACCGACAAAGGTCAATTTTGAAGAGTTCAAATAACTTCATTTGTAATTAATTTATACAGTAGTTTCATCATAAAACTCGATCTTCCAAAGAACTTAACGTAAATTTTTACGCGCTTGTTTCATTATTACTAGTGTTACCTTATTACTACTAACTATTTATTATTTTACTAGCGTCTATCTGCTCATCATTGATATCTGCTCTGTCGGAAACAATGATAGATGAGACAGCGTTCTTTTTGGCTAACCCCACCAGTGAGTTCGAGCCCGCGACTAGTTCAACCTTAAAAGAAAGTTAAATAAAGTTGCCAAGTTACGTACCACACGTGTATACAGTAACAACAACAACAACATGGGACCAACTTCGTAATCGCGAAAAAATAATCAGCCGTCCCATACATTTGGGTGAGTAGGTATTGAAGTTTTGTATGGGATATTTGTTTTTTTTTACGCGATTACGATGTTGGTCCCATGGAGAAAGTTATTCAGTTTGATGGCTGTGGAGGGGCGTTCATTTTTAGAATGGTTCATCTCTACTTATGTACTTCAATTTATCCACACCGTTCTGGTACACCCTGTATACGGACCATTTAAATTTGTAGTCAATTTGCTAAATAATCAGGGAATACCCTGACTGTACAAAGCTCACAGTATGTTTCTTAAGATAAAGTCAAGTCTCTTCAAGACTGAGCGCCAGGGCGTCACGTCTCCTACGTCCATTCCCTCCTGGCAAGCAACACTAGTCGAGGTCTAGAAAAGGATGGGTGTCTCACCTCAAGACGGAGTGCGAGGGCATCCACGTCTCCCACATCCACTCCTCCCTGGTGATGGAACAGGATGGTGTCGGAGCGTCTGCCTGACATTATGTTTAGGTACATCTCTTCGCTCTGTGGAGAAAAAGATACAAAAACATTTCATTATGAATACAAGCATACGGCCCACCAGATGGTAACTGCCGCCTATGGACACCTGCGATACCAGAGGCATCACAGATGCCTTGCCACCACAGACACATAGGTGCCTTGCCACCACAGACACATAGGTGCCTTGCCACCACAGACACATAGGTGCCTTGCCATCACAGACACATAGGTGCCTTGCCATCACAGACACATAGGTGCCTTGCCACCACAGACACAGGTGCCTTGCCATCACAGACACACAGGTGCCCTGGAGGTTTAATTAGATGTAAGCACTTTTTATCTCATTTTAAGTGGACTTTTACCTAAGTTCTTATGAAAAATTAGTTGTGCCCCGCGACTTCCTTCGCATATACGAAAATAACAGCCACATTTTAATAATACTTCCTCGTCAAATTCTCTCGTCGTATAAATTGTGTTAACGCACACAATTGATCTTAGTCACAATCGAACGTTTGTGTAGCACATGTATAGCACGTTAAGTAAAATTACCGTAATCCTTTAAATAAGCAGCAACAATGCCTTCCTGTTTTCAAAATGTGCACAAATAGTTCAAAAACCAAAAACAAGCTCCACGGGATTACTTTTCACTCATAAGCTGTACTTATGAGTGAAAAGTAATCCCGTTTTCAACGAGTTAACATTTTTGGCTGTACCAAAAATGTTAACTCGTTGAAAATTATAATAATATACGGCGGCTAACGCGATTTCAGTTGTACGACGGCGCCAGCTCCTATCTCTGTCCTTGTCTATCGGTAACTGTAGGTTTGCGACTGTGATCACAAATGTGCGAGTTTCGATGCATGTAGTCCTGCGCCGAGTCCAGTTTTAGTGATTGCGATGTTAGCGCGTAACATATCTTCCTCTAATATATCAATGTGACGCGAACTATATAAGGAAACATTATACTTACAGCTGCCGTATAGGGTCAATTTTTTAGAAAAGAGTCGAGTTCATCCCTCCATCTCCTGGACCTGCCGCGTTGCGATTTACGACCCACTGGAGGGATAAATGGAAGGAGGCAAAGGAGGCCTTTGCCCTGCAATGGGACACAAAGTTTCATAATAATACTTACAGCGTCATGCTTCACAAAGGGCTCCACAATAAAATGCCTGAGCTTGCCCGTGGCCGCCCCGACCTGCTGCTCCTTGCCCATATGTTCGCTGAGCCATTTCCTCACGTCCGTGGCTGACTTGTTCACGCCCACTAGCCCCAGTTTGCCGCGACGTTTGATCAGCTGATCTGGTTTCACTACCAGTTGCTGTGGAAGAGAAATAAGAAGGTTAAATCCCCGAAGGGCTAGGCAGAGGTGTACCTATAGTTCACCCACATTAAGTCTGTTATGTTTAAGAGCGCTGATCGCGTGCGAGCTGGCAACGTCGTTTTTCTAGAGGTTTTTCGTGATTATTTCATTAAATTTGAATCAAAGGACAATTTCCTCTGATAAATTCTTAGATCATTGGTAAGTATGTTGGTAAATAGTCTTAGAAAATAGAAAACAATTGACACTATGTAATTTTTTAAGAGTGTAACAAACATACAGCGCCATCTAGTGTAATTTATGCAATGCACTACGATGAGCGGCTTCATAGATAGACTCGAAGATAACAACTACAGACGGCTACGTGTAGATATAGTACACACACATGTCAACTGTCCGCCTTTATAAGCAGTGCCGTCTTCGAACAAATGTTTTTTCTCACCGACCCTGATGACCCCATAACCCTCCTTCAGGAGAGTAGCAAGGCCACCAGTACGGTTTACAAACGTAAACCACCCAGGAATACATTTCGACCTCGCCGCCGAGGTCGCAATCGAAACCCCCCCCCTCCTAACCCCTACTCGGTGAAGCTGTGGGCACAGCTGAGCCTGTAGCACTTGTCCCCCCCGTCATGATCCAGCCTGCCCCGTCTGGCTGTCATATTATTATTAGCGACGCTCAGTCGACTAATAATTTACTCTAGTTTTAAGCCTGGCCGGGGGCTTTAAGTTCGCTTAAAGAACCCACAGGAAACGCCCGGTTGAGCAGTCTCGACCCTCAGTGGTCAACTGCGAGATGCCATACTAAACTAACTAACTAACTAGAACAAATGTTCATTCACTAGCTAGAGGTTCAGAGTTCGATAGCCCCGCAGTCTTCAGGAACTAGTCAGCTAGGGAAGGTCTGATTGGCGATAGCCCCATAGTCCCTTTCATTCCTTCACTTAGGGTGACCAACATAGGGCGACCAACGTGGGGCCCAACGCAAATAATCTACGGATACCCACATATTTGGACGGCCAAGCCTACATTGGCGCCCAACGTTAATAAATTACGGATACCCACATATTTGGACGGCCAACCATACATTGGCGCCCAACGTTAATAAATTACGGATACCCACATATTTGGACGGCCAACCATACATTGACGTTCAACGCAAATAATCTACGGATACCTACACATTTGGACGGCCACCCCTTCATTGGAACCCAAATAATCTACGGTTACCTACATAATTTGGAAAATGTCAATCACTACGCAAGAACAATTTACTACTTTTTTTTTTTAACAAATGTTCATTCACTAGCTAGACGTTCAGAGTTCGGCAGCCCCGCAGCCTTCTCTGTTTCCTAAGTAAGCCTGGTTCCTGTTCGATAGCCCCGCAGTCTTCAGGAACCAGTCAGCTAGGGAAGGTTTGATTGGCGATAGCCCCACAGTCCCTTTCATTCCTTCACTTAGGGTTGCCACATGGTAAATCAATATTGTAACGTGTAACACAATTTAAGTTAAAGTTGCCAATAAATTATCATCAAGTTCAATGGGGCTTTGTTTTAACAACCTGCAACCCTACAAGAGTAAATTCCAAAGTAACTATCAAAAAAAGCAGACATACTTACTTATGAAAAACCTCTAGAAATGCGACGTTGCCAGCCTTAAGTCCCATGTAATAGGGGACGAGTCTATTGCCATCAACTGGGCACAAATCCAGACTCCGGGCTGCTACTGAGAAATCCATATAGACAAACCCAATAACACTTTGCCCGACCCGGGAATCGAACCCAGGACCTCATGCTCAGCAGTAGCGCTTGCAACCACTAGACCAACGAGGCAGTTAAAATATTAATGTAATAAGAAATTAGTAAAAAAAACCGGCCAAGTGCGTGTCGGACCAAGCCCAATGAAGGGTTCCGTAGTTGAAAAGAATTTATCTCAAAAATAAACTTAACATTTTTTTTTTTTTTTTTGTGGGTGGGAAATCATCAAATGACTTCTCCCGCTCTGGGCGGAGCGGAAGGGCGTGTCAGATTTTACTGACTAAAACCCACCCATGATCCTTCAGTTGCCCGTGCCAGGGCCACGGTATCTCTTTCGAACTACCCGCGACGCTAACATTGTAATCCTAAAAAATAAGTGACAAAATTACAAATTAACAATTTTTGGACTTTTTCCTTTACAGTGCTGTGAGACCTTGCTTCTTGCCAAATTTCATGATTCTAGGTCAACGGGAAATACCCTAAACGTTTTGATTTACTTGCGACTATCAAAATATGTCGCATATTTTTATTGAGTTGACTTAGATTTTTTAGACCTCCAAGGGACCATAAACATACGTATTTGATATTAATTTCAACTTGTTACCTTCACCCGTTCCTGAGAAAAAGGGTCTTGACAGACTGACAGACAGACAACGAAGTGATCCTATACAGGTTCCGTTTTACCTTTTGAGGTACGGAACCCTACAAATAGAAGTATGCAATATGTTACGTCATCAATGACAAATAATTTATTTCAACTACGCCTCGAATAGCTTTTTAATTGTTTCTTTAATTACGGCATAGGTTAAAAGGCACTTTAGACAAGAATTGATTCTAGTTGCTCCTTCCAAAAGAAAACATTGTGAGGAAACCAGCATGTCCTAGAACCAAAAATTTGAAGACGTGACATCTACCAACCCGCACTGGGCCGATCGACCCAAGCGGCTGTTACGAGGAAATGCGGGTGCTCTTTTCTCCATAGAAACGCTCTCGCCTGTTTTCGTTCTGGTATTGACCATAAAGCAATGATTTTTTACAGAAATATAAATATTAAGCTACGTGTATGCCTCTATGTTTTCCTTTTTGATGATACATTATTTTTATAAGAACTAGAACCCTCAAAAAATGCTCAAAATTGCCTATTCAGACCGCTGTCAACAGAGGCCTAGTGTACAAATTTGACAACTATTAACGAAAGAAGAAAAACATAGGGGCATAGTAATAGGGGTTAAAGTATGAAATTGCCGTTTATTGTATTAGAACCTTCATGGTTTGAGATTTTTGAGTGAAACTTTTTTCACATGGTACCTATGAAGTTCTTATTTTAAAAAATGTGCAACATTCGATTATCGACTTTCAGTTGTTTTTTTATTCAGCTTAGACAAGAAAGATGGATACTTCGAAAATTCGAGTTATTTTTGAATACGAGTTCCAACGCGGAACTAACGCGGCAGAAACAGCTCGCAATATCAATGTTGCGTTTGGAGAAGGGACTGCTAATGAACGCACCGTGCGATTTTGGTTTAAACGCTTTCGTGATGGAAACTTTGATTTGAAGAACGAACCACGTGGAAGACCGTCCTCACTGGTGAATAACAATGAATTGAAAGAGATGGTGGAAGCTGATCCGAGCCAAACTACCCAGGATTTAGCGGCATGGTTTAACGTACCTTACCAACAATATTGACTCATTTGCGTCAAATCAATAAAATAAAAAAATATGAGAAATGGGTGCCTCATGATTTGACTGATCTGCAGAAAGATACGCGTGTTGAAACTTGTGTTGCCTTTTTGAATCGATACAGAAATTAAGGAATATTGGATCGAATTGTAGCATGTGATGAAAAGTGGATTCTTTACGATAACCGTAAGCGAAAAATGCAATGGCTGACCCAAGGTCAAACGCCGCAACAGTGTCCTAAAGCAAAGCTTACCAATAAAAAGGTAATGGTAACTGTTTGGTGGTCTCAGCATGGTGTTATTCACTATAGCTTTCTCCGATCTGGTCAAGCAATAACGGCAGATGTCTACTGTGCCGAACTCCGAACAATGATAGCAAAACTAGCAGTGAAACAGCCCCGACTCATGAATCGATCTTCACCATTATTGCTCCATGATAACGATAACGCGAGACCTCATTCAGCACGAGAAACCGTTTTAACTCTACAAGAACTGCAATTAGAAACCATTCGTCACCCTCCGTATTCGCCAGACCTTGCTCCAACGGACTACCATTTTTTTCGTGATTTGGACAATTTTTTACGTGATAAAAAAGTTTCTTCTCAGGAGGCAGTACAAAATGCTTTCACACAGTTTGTCGAATCTAGATCAAGAGAGTTCTATCGCAAAGGCTTATATGACCGTCCTATTAGATGGCAGCAATGTATAGATAATAATGGTAGGTAATTATTTTGATTAAATAAATATGTTAAATTTAAAAAAAAAACGAATTTCAAATTTTCAGTACAAATCGGCAATTTCATACTTTAATCCCCAAATATATATCCTTCTTATTCAGTTTATGAAATATCTTTTAAATTGGTCCAATATTGGAGGAGGAAACAGGCGAGAGCCAAACCTCGAAATATGACTTTTTACATAGGCTGTTCAGTCGTATCTGCAGTTTGTCGTTATCGCACGAATTCGAGAGATTGCAGAGCGACAGCAATAGTTTCTTCAAATACCTAATTTTCAAAAGTCTCGCCGCCCGCATTTCCTCTTAATATTTATGCACGAGCTTCTACGAGCCATTGGTCCACCACTGCTCACCACTTAAAGATAATTTAATCTAAATAGTTCTTACGTCCTTGGAGAGCCATGGATTCTTCCCGAGCTCGTCCTCCCAAATGGTGCCCTGTTCGTAAGTAGCGAAGCGACACGGCACCAACGCAGTACCCGCTGCTATGTGCCTGAAAACAGTTAAAATATGACAATTAAAAAGATGATTTCTGATATTTTTAACGGATGACAAAGAAGGAGGTTCTCAAGTCAACACGCTTTTTACAGAGTAGTCCGATTTGAGAAAAAAAAGTTGGTCTCATATAAAAATTAACATTGCTTGGGTAGTTTTTGAGTTAGCTTCAATAACACGTATTTTTTCCCCACTTTTTATGTGGATGATTTTCTAATTTCTTTTGCAGGTAGTGGTATTAGAATTTGTGTGGGGTAAGTAGGTACCACAACTAAAAAGTGAAAAATAAAAGCTTTTTTTACAAAAAAAATATCTTTAATTTCGGAAATCGGTCACAAAAAAGTTTTCATCCTCTCCATTTTTACTGAGTGAGAAATAAGGAACATTTATGGCAACATTTACATTGAACGCAACCCGCTGTTTCGCTGGTCGGAACCGGTCCTGAGGCATTTCTTGGGGGTAGCCTATATCCAGCAATGGGCGAAAGTTAATAACAAAAATTCTGTAAAGGCACTCCCTCCGGCGAATACTCCGGGCATTCGCCTGTAATATAACAATCCAAGATTCGATAAGATCTGCATCCCTGTTACAAATTGTATCACGGGTGCTCCTTATTGCGCAAGTCACAACTCGCAACCTCTCCTGTCTGTGGTTTTTGTGTTTGGATATTTGGGACGCATTGAAATGTTGCCACATAATTAATTATTACTCTTAGCCACACGAATAAAAAGGTAGCTATAATTTTATGTACGATACATAGGCTGCACTAAAAGTATCGGGAATGGAATATTTCCATTGTTCCTGTCATATTAAAATCTTTTTAATTGAAAACTCCTTGGTTTTAAAAATCGAATACCATCTATTTATTTAAAAAAAGATTCTCGGTCTAGTCACAAGGTTTTGTGACAAGACCTCTTGAGGGACAAAGAACGGTTAATGCAGAATGGTATGCTAGCATTTGTTTGCCACAGGTCGTTACTGAACTCCGTAAAGAGAACTGCAACCGCCGCATCATCCTCCATCACGACAATGCGAGTTCTCACACCGCGCACAGAACAAAAGAGTTTTTAGAGCAAGAAAACATAGAATTATTAGACCATCCGCCGTTCAGCCCCGACCTAAGCCTTAATGATTTCTATACTTTCCCTAAAATAAAGAATAAATTGCGTGGTCAGAGATTTTCATCACCTGAAGAAGCTGTGGACGCCTACAAAACGGCCATTTTGGAGACCCCAACTTCCGAATGGAATGGTTGCTTCAATGATTGGTTCCATCGCATGGAAAAATGTAATAAATTTCGCGGATAATACTTCGAAAAGCAATAAATAGATTTTTAAATAGTAATGTTGTGTCACTTCCTTGATTCCCGAAATTTTCAGTGCCGCCCTCGTATGTTTAATTTTTAGGATTGCAATGTAATTTGTTTTTATAATATGCTCTTTTCTTTTTTGAATACTATTTATTTGATTATAATACCAAATTGTTATAATTATTGTGCGCGCCGATACAGCGTTGTTTTGTGTCTGTCGCTGTAGACAGAACTTGTGTAGATTTTATACATGTTCTGAGACAGTGACACGCCGCCGCCGGCATTATGTGTATTAACCCGCCTATTTAACATAACTGACAATTCGACATTTATTTACAAAAAATGACAAAATTGACACATTTTCACGACAGGTGCTGTTTATTAAAGCACTAAAAAAAACGAAAAAAAAAAAGCTACCACCATAACGATCACTTATTTCCATCATGTGGTAGTGACCACTTCCCGTCAGGTGGTAGTGACCACTTACCATCAGGAGTACCGACTACTTTCTATCAAGTAAGTGACCACTTCCCATCAGGTGGTAGTGACCACTTCCCATAAGGTAGTAATGACCACTTCCCATGAGAGGGTAACGACCACTTCCCATCAGACGGGCCATTGTCTTGTTTGTCATCAAATTACATAAAACAAACTTACCTATTAATGAGGTCCTTGCCGGTCGCCTCGTATATAGCTTTGGACGACATGTTTGTGTGTCTGTGTGTTAAACTGTTACTGTATCGTTGCGGCCCACGTCATAAGGATGATAGTTTTAGCTGTGGACAAGAGAAAATATAGGTTTAGTTTATGGTAAAAAAAAAGTATTGTTGCTAGCTGCTGTTTATGGTATGTTTCGGGATAGTTTTGAAATCTAAAGGAGCTCTGTTCTCTCACTTGGCTAGAGATACCAAATTGTAACTTAATGAAAAAAATCACAATAATTATTTTGTTGTGATTTTTTCTTTAAGTTACAATTTAAGCCTATCTAAGTCAATCTGCCTAGCCTTTTCCCAACTATGTTGGGGTCGGCTTCCAGTCTAACCGGATGCAGCTGAATACCAGTATTTTATATGGAGCGACTGCCTATCTGACCTCCACAACCCAGTAACTGGGTAATACGATACCCCTTGGTAAGACTGGTTGTCAGACTTTCGGGCTTCTGACGACCCCCTAAAGACTGTCAAAGATCAACGAATGACATCCGGGACCAACGGCTTAACGTGCTTTCCGAGGCACGGAGGAGTCTCGCTATATAAAGATGGTCAACCATCCACGGACCAACCGCGGCAAGCGTAGCGACCCGTGCGGCTGTTATTACTTAGCCACGAGCTCCTCTATTATAAAATTATTCAATTCTAAAAATCTAATATTATTAAATAAGTACTGCACAACAATTTAACTATTAATCAGTAATAATATATGTATGATTTCCGAAATAAAAGATTGAATTGAATTGAATTGAATATGAATTGAAATTGATTATGCATGTCAAATGTTCAAGAAATGACATTGTCAGTCATTTTATTTCCGGGAAAAACAGAGTCAATGAAAACACTCAAGATTATTTAGGACTGCCCGTTGGGGTACAGCTGAGAATGATAAACTGAGTTCGATTACCGGGTCGGGCAAAGTGTTGTTTGATTTTTCAATCTGGAACAGAAGCAGACCGGAGTCTGGATTTGTGCCCGGTTGATGGCGTGTAAACACAAAACTAACGTTAAAAAAAAAACCTGTCAAGAGCGAGTCGGCCTCGCGCGCCGAGGGTCCCGTTCCGATTTCTGAAAAAGTGTGCTATTTAGAGACATCGTATTATTTTTCCTGTAATCTTTACATAAGCGTATAATCACAAGGAATAATTTCAGATTTTTCTCTATGCAAACTTTGGAGATAGGCGGTATTTTTTTTACCTACATTTTTCATCAAAAGTCGAAAACTATGCGGCCTAACAAAAAATTAAAAAAATGTTTGAGAATGTGCAAACAGCGCTCTTTCATATGATACACCACATGCCCTAGTAACCCTACTTTGAATTTTTAAGACTCCCTTTCAGTCGCTGTTACAAAAAAAAAAAAAATTCTTTCTTATTTGCAAAATAGTTAGGTAAACGTCATCTAAAACTGTTCCAAATTTCAATTTGATAGCATTAGTAGTTGTTGAGATATCCAGCTGTGACTAGCGTTGCCAGGTGTCCCGATTTTCAGGGTCTGGGGATGCGTCCCGATTTGCACCTGATCAGGTTGACACTCGAGCATGTCAAAGCAGAAAATCAAATTAAAACCAACTTTAGCATGACTTACTTACAGTGACTTTTACAACTATCTACCTATGTCATAAAAAGCAAGGCAAGGCAGCAAAAACGAACGAAAAATTTAATTTTATTAAAAATTACATCGTTACATATTATTGTAATATTTTGTAATCTCTACTAGTCCAAGCAAGCAAGGACTATTATTAAAAGATTAACTTCAAATTTACTAGTAATATTAGTTGCAAACGCAATAAATTAAACCTTAACTAAAAAAAATCCGGCCAAGTGCGTGTCGGACCTCGTACAATAAAGGGTTCCGTAGTTGAAAATAATTTATCCCAGAAACAAACATAAAATTGTAGTTGAAACACAATATGTTCTCCGTACATTGGCAATTGGCATACCCACGTTACAATCAATTCTCCAACTGCTTTCAGTTTGCAATCGCAAAAGTGTTATGTGAAGTAGTTTTATCACATAATCCATTCACCACGATGGCAATTATAAGAAAAGATCACATATATTTTTATTGCCATTTTCGGACTTATTCCTTTACTTGTGCTGTGAGACCTTGCTTTTTGCAAATTTCCTTATTCTAGGTCAACGGGAAGTAGGTACCCATTTTTTTTACTTGCGAGTATCAAAATATGTCGCATTGATGGCCGTATTTTTTTATTGCGTTGACTTAGAAATTTGATTTTTTAAAAAACTTTTTTACAAAAAAATACAACCGACTTCCAAAAACAACTACAAAGTGAAAAATAACTTTAATTTCGGAAGTCGGTGTCTAGTTAAATGTATTTTCGTTTTTTTGCCACCGACTTCCGAAATTAAAGTTATTTTTCACTTTGTAGTTGTTTTTGGAAGTCGGTTGTATTTTTTTGTAAAAAAGTTTTTATTTTTCACTTTTTAGTTGTGGAACCTACCCCACACAAATTCTAATACCTACCACTACCTGCAAAACATAAAAACTTTTTTACAAAAAAATACAACCGACTTCCAAAAACAACACTACAAAGTGAAAAATAACTTTAATTTCGGAAGTCGGTGTCTGATTATATGTATTTTCGTTTTTGCCACCGACTTCCGAAATTAAAGTTATTTTTCACTTTGTAGTGTTGTTTTTGGAAGTCGGTTGTATTTTTTTGTAAAAAAGTTTTTATTTTTCACTTTTTAGTGGTTCACATGTGTATACCCCTTCACAGCGTACTGGCGTGATGTTATGTTATGAACTGGTGTGAACAACAAACAGACATGAGATTTCAGCAATCCCAGTCCATTTGCTATCATTTATTGAGGAGTTCCGTTGCCTATCTCAGAAGTTCTTCATCAGGTCTTCACCAAATTGAAATGGGACCACTCCAAGAAAGTACTCTTCCAAAAACTATCCAAATCGCTTCAAGTGTGCCTATAAAATTGGAAGAGTTTTCTCTATTTCTCCAGGATCCCATCATCAGATCCTGACTTGATGATCATGGGACCACCTGGGAAGTATACCCTTTCAAACAAAAAAAAAAAATAATCCAAATCGGTCCAGCCATCTTCGAGTAATCGGGGAACATACATAAAAAAAAAAAAATAAAAAAAAAAAAAAAAAAAGGTTCCGACGAATTGATAACCTCCTCCTTTTTGAAGTCGGTTAAAAATAGAACATCATCCATACAAAAGTGGGGAAAAAATACGTATTATTGAAGCTAACTCAAAAACAGTAATAAAGTTTCCGACGAATTGATAACCTCCTCCTTTTTGAAGTCGGTTAAAAAGCGACTATTGCATTTGCTATTAATTTTAACTTGATACCTTCACGCGTTCCTGAGAAAAAGGATCTTGACCATAGAAATATAAAAAACACTTCTTTCTTATATCTATGATCTTGACAGACTGACAGACAGACGGACAATGAAGTGATTCTACAACCCTAAATCCCGATTCGTTTTACCTTCTGCCCCGATTTAAAACAAATCGGACCTGGCAACACTTAGCTGTGACTGACAGACAGACTGAGTCGCACCATAAGGGTTCCTTTTCACCATTTCGGTACAAAATAAATAAATACTTGCATAATTAAATATGTATGTTTTGGAGGAGGAAAGTTTTGAGTATGAATGTCGATGGCTGTAAGTGTAGGGGAAGACCAAAGAAACGATGGATGGATTGTGTGAAAGATGACATGGCTCGAAAGGGAGTGACTACCGAGATGACGAATAATAGAGAAGTATGGAAAAAAAGGACATGTTGCGCCGACCCCAAATAGATTGGGATAAGGGCAGGAGAATGATGAATTAAATATGTATGTTTTGTCAAGTCTTATATACCGTGTGAAGCAGATGCGGCTCGCTATTTATTTTATAATTAACAATTAAATTGAGGAAGAATCATTACATAATATTTACTGTTACCACTACTACAAAAGCACCTTAATTACATCGAAAAAAAAAAAAACATCTCGTCGAAACAGCAAAAACTTTAAAAATTTCAAATTTATAGAACGCGTCGCAGCCAGTGTCCGCGCATCAACAATTGGTCGGCTGGTTCTCAAACGAGTTCTGATTGGTCGCGCCGCGTGGTACGATCGCCTGATCCGATCTTGCTGGCGAAGTGACTACGTCATTGAGTGGAATCAGCTGAGGCGAAGTAGGTATTTGTGGGCTGGCGGGTTTTCTTCACCGGTTTACGATTGCCGCGTGTTTGAGGACATTGCTCTTGTGTTATTAAGTTGTTAGGTAAACTATGGAGGTATAATATTTCATAGTAGTTCGATCAAATGTTTTGTATTTAAGTAAGAGAAGACGATTCATCATCATCATCTGCCTAGCCTTTTCTCAACTGTTGGGGTCGGCTTCCAGTTTAACCGGATGCAGCTGAATATTTTACATGGAGTGACTGCCTATCTGATCTCCATAACCCATTAACTGGGTAATACGATACCCCTTGGTAAGACTGGTTGTCAGACTTTCGGGCTTCTGACGACTGTCAAAGATCCACGAATGACAGTCGGGACCAACGGCGTAACTTGCTTTCCGAGGCACGGAGCTCAGACTAAATTCCCAGACATAGCGCTGCGAACAATACAGTGTAGCATGCTCAAAACTACACCTCGCTCTGTGCATACACGCTCACACGCACACATTTACACTAAAAACTACAATTAAACTACACCTCATTACGGGCACACTTGTTTATGAAACCCGAATCGTGGGGCCTTACGTCACTGTTGACAGCGTTATGTCTTGCTTTATTTAGTCTGAGGCTCGGAGGAGTCTCGATACGTAATGGATGGTCAGCCATCCACGGACCGACCTCGGCAAGCGTAGCTTACCTTCGTACGGGTGTTATTACTTAGCCACGAGCCCCTCACCCCACATGGACATCATAGTAAATGATGATAAAGGATTGAAAACCGAAACGAATTTGGGTTCCGGTTCTTCATATCGGTTCTTCCGGTTCGGTACTGGTTACAAAGTATCGGTTCCAAATAAAGGTTCCGTATCATCCGATTTAATGGTTATAGCTAACAAAGGGATATGTTTGACGCTGAACTGTTTCCTTGCCAGAATTATTTCTTACTAGCTTTCTACCCGCGGCTTCGTGTGCATGGAGATCGGAAAATATCTCACGGGAATGTAGTACCGGGAATGTGCCAAATTTCATCCAAATCCGTTCAGCCGGTTTAGCGTGAAAGCGGAACAAACAAACAAAATCACTTTCGCATTTATAATATTATAGTTAGGATTAGGATGATTAAGATAATAAATATCTTCAATGAAATCACTTTTTAATTTCGTTCGAAAATTTTTGAATACATAATTTGATGAGGAAAATAAGAGAAACCGCGGTCGTTGGCGATCTGTAGTACACTTTTAATTACACATGTAAATAAAATTTTCTGTACAACCTGTTATAGGTCATAGTTCAACTTACGTGCCGCGATCAGCCGGTCTATTCTGTAAAAATCTCACCGTGAAAACTTAGGTGAAGTGATCTTAAAGTGAGCTGTCAATAGTGTCAACCCCTAGCATCAGATGGAACGACGGTTCACTTCACGCTCACTTAATCTAAGTCATCACGGTGAGATGTTTACAGAATAGCACTACTGTACTATCTTTGATAACATAAAGAAGATGTAGTTGAAGCAATACATTTTTAATAAAATCATCTATCATATCAAAAAACTTTTATCATTGTGTTTTTAGTTTAGTTGGTGATCTTCCTGTGCGAGTCAAGATAAATACTTTTTCTTTCTTTCTTTTAAACGCTTTAAATACTTCTTTTCCCGCTTCCAAACCCGTGCTTTTCAATACAATTCCGGCATCCCTTCTAATCGATCTATAGATCAATATGCATAATAAAAATTGAGTTCAAAAACTAAAACCCGATTACTGAAAAATCCCGCTCGCCGCGGTCGGTCTGTAACCAATTAAATAAATATTATTTACCTCCACTTTTACTTATTTTTAACATTTTAAACATATTTATTTACTTAAACAATATAACATATATATACATATTCGTAATGTGCTCGTCAAGACCTTTCTTTTGATACCAAACATGTCATTATTATATCAATGTTTTTTTTTCGTGATCAGAAATTTACGTGTAAAGTCCACCATATTAAATGTAGGGAGAATTTATATAGCCTATGTTACCCGGACCATTATTACGGAATCTATTGCTACCTCATTCATTAAAATCGGTTCAGTAATTTAGGCGCTACGGTGGAACACACGTAAATAATATTTATACACCACAAATTTTTAATTAGTACAAATACTTAAAGGGCTTATTAGAGAAGGTCTTTTTATTACATATGTAAAGTCTCAATAAATAATATTCATAAACAGCAAAGTTATTAGCGTTTGTTTATATCCCAAAATGTCACTCAGTTTATGGAAATATTGTACAGGCTACATCATAGTAGTATTCATGAATCATGGAAAAGCACTGCGCGTAGTATTTTCTAGTAGCAATTGTTATGAATGATTGATTCAATTATGAATTTACCAATTATGTCAAATTTTCATGGGCAATTTTGGGATTAATTTTTTTTTACTATTGACTACACAAATATGATCAGTAACGGGTACGGATAGAACCCCATTTTTTTTTGTACCAATTAAAAAATAGTACTGTATACATACATAGACTGCTAAAATCATAACCCTTCCTTTTGGCTTTGCTGTAGTCGGGTCAAATTAGTTTTTCAACAACCTTCACGGCGTATCTTTTCGTCACTGCGTAAAGACCTTGATCTTGAACCAAGCTGCCCTACATTACTGTTCAGTGACTCAGTAGACAATAAAAGAGGACTTTTGTTACGGTAATAATGATTCAAGTTTTTGAGATGAGACCGGTAAAATTACAAAATACAAGGTATAATTTAAATAGGGCATAACCTCTTAAGGGGTCATTGTACTCATCATTATGAACAACTTTTACTATCGGACAAAACCTGAAATCGCGTAAAAAAAATCTGCTGTTCCCTAAATTTATGTTCGCATAACTTGTCAAAATGTAGGGAACAGCTGATTTTTCTTCGCGATTTCAGGTATGAGGTACGAGTATCTACAGTGACTCCTTAGGAGGTTGTGCGTTATTTAAGTTAGGTACATCCTGTACATTCAAAGGAAAATGAACTTAAATTATTATTTTTTTTTTCTGTCAAAAATATACAACCCTTTATTTTTGCAAAATGAAGAGGAAATATAGTCGATAAAAATACTGTAAATTATGTTCAAAATCAAAATATTTTATTTCACATAAACCTACATGGTAAAACCTACCACGTTTCTTATGGAGAAGAGCCGGCAAGAAACTCCATGGTTACTCTTTTAAAAATAATTTGCTTTTACAATATTTTCAAATAACAGTGTTAATAGGTATGGGAGGACAATGTAGGTCTTCAACTACCAGGTACTTAACAAAATAGAAAATAGTCAAAAAAAGTATAGTCTACTAGGCCTGCAACGTTCTCACATTCACAAAATTGATATCTAAGCATCATTTTTTTGACAAAAAGGAATGACCTAGTATTTTTGCATCAGCTGAGGATAAAACCCTGCTAAGAATTGCCCGTGAGAAGACTAATAAGGGGCTGTTCATTAATTACAAGAGACAATTTTGGCGATTTTTCGACCCCCCACCCCTTGGTGAGAAGTCCTGTGATTTTGATCGACCCCCTCCCTCCCCTAATTAATGAACGCTCCCTTATTTAAACACAGATTCCTGCAAATACAGAAGTCTTTTAACTAATAAAAGTGTACGATATTATTTATGAACTTATTGCCATAATAAACAGATAAAGAGATTATCTTTATTAATGAAAATTATGACACATTCTTGATAATAATCGCGTGGGCATCGTACGATGGTAAAATATTTTGTTTGACCTACAATTTAACTGGTAGTGACTAAGTTATGCCCAACACCTAAATGAAGGCCTATACAGGGTGTAACTTAAATAACGCACAACCTCCTAAGGGGTCATTGTACTCATTATTATGAACATCGTTTATGCCAAATACCACGATAGAATTATTAAGGTAAGGTTGTGGGAGGTTTTATTATAATAAAGAAATATATTTTAGTAGTTCTGTAATTCTGTTGTCCATTGTTGACATGCGTCTCTGCTGAGTTCTGCATGGAACTGAGAAAAATCACGAGGAATTTTATTCGCAACGCGCATAAGTTACAATTCCGTACACTGAATTTAGACCGCGCGGTGACATTTCGCAGTATGGGTTAGGCCTTATTTCGAGGCTATGATAAAGGCTGATATTATCAGAGAATTCAGAGATGAAAGGAGAAGATATCAGAGAGGAATGAGGAAAATGTCGTGAGGAAAGTTTTTGTGGATGGCGTTAGTAAGAGTAGGGAAAGACCAAAGAGACGATGGATGGACTGTGTGAGAGATTATACAACGTGTCGTTTTGCATCCTCGTCAAATTTAAGGGTGTGGTATAGACCATCAAACCGAACAACTTTTTCCATGACACATCCATGAACATTTTTTTTTTTTTTTTTTTTTTACCAACATCGTAATCGCGAAAAAATAATCAGCCGTCCCATACATTTGCGTCGAGTAGGTATTGAAGTTTTCTATGGAACAGTTGAAATTTTTTTCGCGAATACGATGTCGGTCCCATGGAGAAAGTTGTTCGGTTTGATGTTCTGTACCACACCCTGAAATTTGACACTTTGTATGGCTAGGCGACTGGCATATAATAGGGTATACCTGAAATCGCGAAAAAAAAAAAAAAAAAAAAATCAGCTGCTCCCTACATTTTATGTTCGCATAACTCGCCAAAATGTAGGGAGGAGCTGATTTCTTTTTCGCGATTTCAGGTTTGTTCCCACAGTAAAAGTTATTTGTTATCATGAGTACCATCATGTGTTTAAGTATCGGTCACTAATTACCAGTCACCCTATATAAAACAACCCGACATCAACCATCGGGCAGCTGCCTACCAAACACAACACCCGTCTGGTCGGAGGATCCTCCCTTATCTATGGAGGATGAGTGAACTTTACACCCTGTTCCTCATACCTCTATAAGGGCAAGAGAATGATGATGAAAAGAAGATACTTATAAGAAATAAATATTACACGGCCTCATTCAACACTGACCGAGACAATACTCGTACCTATCACCGCGCGAGGGTCGGACCATGTTACGTCACGCGACATTGAACTTGACGCGTCGGGCCTGCGCTTGCGTCATTTCTCAACATCATTTTTAAAAAAATC
The DNA here is from genome assembly GCA_946251885.1 of Cosmia pyralina. Classification (NCBI taxonomy): domain Eukaryota; kingdom Metazoa; phylum Arthropoda; class Insecta; order Lepidoptera; family Noctuidae; genus Cosmia; species Cosmia pyralina. Next base: position 9,950,856 of record OX276368.1, on the reverse strand, counting down.
AATGTTTTATTAATGAACAGTCTAAACCAGGAAGGTTTTGACGTCTTCATTGTCGTTTTAGTTACAATAATTAAAATGGCAACATTCTCGCTTGAAACTCAATTTAGCTGTCACTTACTGTAAAGTGTGCTGTCGCGAAAAAAACCGGCCAAGTGCGTGTCGGGTCACGCACCATGAAGGGTTCCGTTGTTGATAATGAATTTATCCCAAAAACAAACTTAAAATTGTATTTAGTTGAAAAACATGTTCTCCTATATACCGAGTATAGTGAAACCCATGAGATATTAAGAACTTATGTACTATCAGCAAAACTTAAGCATGCTCAGTTTAGAAAATATTTCTGCGGAAGCGCAACTAGTGACAGACCGCACCCCTTCCCGATTGCGCCTAATTAGAGAAAATATGCATTTGTGTGACTACAGGGCACGTAAAAAAAAATAACATTAGCAACAAATCAAATCAAAAACAAACGTGCGTCCTATTGGTCAAAAACGCATCGCATCGGGCGATCAAGCCGAGAGCCGTGTTGTGCGATTATCGCCTTAAAGGTGAACATGCGGAAGTTTGTTCGATAGTACCTATATTCTTGCAAATAAATACCATTCATTCATACGTCACGGTCAATTCTCCAACTGCAAATGTTAGTTTGAAATCGCAAAATAATATTTTTGTGATAAAACTACAAATTAAATACTTTTGGACTTTTTCCTTTACTTGTGCTATGAGGACGAGCTCCAATGGATTGCAGACCTCGGTATTTGATATTAATTTCAACTTGATACCTCCACCAGTTTTTGAGAAAAAGGGTGTTGACACACTGTCAGACAGACAGACGGACAACCAAGTGGTCCTGTAAGAGTTCCGTTTTTTCCTTTTGAGTTACGGAACCCTAAAAACTTAAATTCAAGGACTGTTTGTTTTAATAATAATTACATAAGCTGTTAAAAATACACAACAACAACAACATCAGCATCGACAAACGTGACCTTTGACCTTGAATCTCCGCTTTTCCCTATTAATTTTTTGCTTATTAAAAAAAAAACTCATTATTCCATTAATGACTAAAAAATTACGTATTTTTTTTTTTGCATAAAATTACACTCTTCGGTAGAACCGTGAATCTCGTTCTCAAATCGAATTGAAGAACATCTCTATATTATGTAAGCATTTTTGCGTGTCTCAAATATTCAAACTCAAACTCAAAGCATTTATTTCAAATAAACCAATTACAGGCACTTTTGAATTGTCAATGAGTCGGTCAGTCAGAAAGATGAAGCTAGTTGCCCATTCCAAAGCGTAGTAGATCCCTATGGAGAAGAACGGGCAAGAAACTCCACGGACACTCTTTTAAATCATAATATTTTTACAAAATATTGGTTACATCGTTCATGTTGAAAATATACATGTGAGAACAATGTAGAAAGACGTGCACGTTAAAAAGCGTCCGTAATAAAAAGATAAAAACTAAAACAACTAAATTAAATATTAAAATTAAAAATAAGCCATGGCAGCTAAGAGACGACCAGTCCCAGTTGGGACTGGTCGTCGTCAGTTGACGGCGCCCGTTCACGAACATGACGCATGGATCAGCATTGATGTTTATATATTGATTTACATATTGATGTTTAGATTCAATTTTTGGAAAGATGTAAGGAACGGAGGGAGGCCTTTGACCAGGAGTGGGACAGAGTAACCTAGCAAAAAAGACATGCAATTAGGGGCTTTTTCGTAACCATTTATTTCACTATTACAGCATGTATGGATTTTATTTTTAGTTATACCTAATGTTTATTGACCATTTGATTAATACTTTGACTGCAGGAAACCGCAATTGGGTTAAATTTCCTCGACAGAATTTAAATCCGAAAAGACCTCTATTTTTTTATATATTTTTCTGTAATTCCAAAATCCTAAATAATTTCATTGCAAAATTGCATTCGAAATGTGCGTTCAAAATATTTTTGATAGATAGCTTAATTTATTTTAAGAGCTCGTGGCTAAGTAATAACAGCCGCACGGGTCGATCCATCAGGTTAAGCTACGCTTGCCGGGGTCAGTCCGTGGATGAGTGACCATCTTTATATATCAAGACTCCTCCGTGCCTCGGAAAGCACGTTAAGCCGTTGGTCCCGGCTGTCATTCGTGGATCTTTGACAGTCGTTACGGGTCGTCAGAAGCCCGAAAGTCTGACAACCAGTCTTACCAATGGGTATCGTATTACCCAGTTACTGGGTTGTGGAGGTCAGATAGGCAGTCGCTCCATGTGAAATACTGGTATTCAGCTGCATCCGGTTAGACTGGAAGCCGATCCCAACATAGTTGGGAAAAGGCTAGGCAGATTGATTGAGCTTAATTTATTTTTAAACAATTTTTATTTGGTTTGGCGCTTTTATTTTAGTTCTAGCGCATTATTGCGCTCTCTTTTTTCGCACGTAGAACTAATTGACTCACTTTCTTATTGCTAACTAGTTCGCCTTTCACGACCTGTGGTCAACGACCTTTTTGTGCACAATATTAGATAATATAGGGGGCGATCTCTTCACACTAAAAACAACTTTACGGTGGATCCACACAGCAGCCTTGCCCCCGGGCACAACACATACAAAGGTGGATCCACCCTAAGAGCACAAAATCGTCTGTAATCAGTGCACAGTATTTAGTCACGTCAAATTCACTACACAGATTTCATATCTTGATGTAATTGCTCCGTAACTTAGTACTGTGTTGTTTATGTGGAGACCAAACCTTTTGTTTGTGGTTTGAACACAAAAAATAACAAGCAACAAGCTTTAGTAAGATCTTAAATCATCTTCCAACCCTTATCCCATATTACTTGGGGTCGGCGCAACACGTTTTCCTCTTCCATTCTCCCCTGTCAACCGTCACGCTATCATTCACTCCCTTCTCTTTCATATCATTCCTCACACAATCCATCCATCTTTCCTTTGGACTTCCTCCGCCTCTCCATCCATCAACATGTATATTCATCACTCTTTTAGTCATATGCGTTTCGTCTCTCCTCATCACATGCCCATACCAAGACAAACGATTTCCTTTCAACTTTTCTGTCACTGGCGCCACTTTCAAACTTCCTCTTATATACTCACTAGCTTTTGCCAGCGGCTGCGCCCGCGTGAATGTCGGAATTTAACCCACGGGAACCTTCTACCGGGATTAAAAGTATCCTATGTCTTAATCCAGGTTATAAACGGTCTGTATAGCAAATTTCATCCAAATCCGTTCAGCCGTTTTTGCGTGATTGAGTAACAAACATCCAAACATACAAAATTTCACATTTATAATAATAGGTCTTTACCTATGAAATTGCCGTTTTGTATGAAAAAATTTAAACGAATTTTTTTCATGCATTTTTTATTTGCATTAATCGAAATAATCACCCATGCAATCAATGCATCTTTGCCAACGCAGTGGCAGTTTTTTGATGCCCTTCTTAAAGAAATCAGCTGGACGGGAGGCAACAAATTCTTCAAAGGCATTTTGTACTGCCTCTCGAGTATTGAATTTTTTTCCCGCCAAGAAGTTATCCAAATTCTGGAAAAAGTAGTAGTCTGTAGGCGCAAGGTCTGGTGAGTAGGGCGGATGACGGAGAGCTTCCAACCCCAGTTCTTGCAACTTGGAGACCGTCTGCTGTGCAGTATGAGGTCGCGCGTTGTCGTGCAGGAGCAGCGGAGACGAGCGATTGACCAATGCTGGTTGGAGATGTGCCAGCTTCTCCATCATTGTGTTCAGTTCTTCACAGTACACATCTGAAGTAATGCTCACCCCGTTTGGTAAGAAGCTGTGATGAATCACACCGGCGCTAGACCACCAAACAGTGACCATCACTTTTCTAGGGGTAAGTTTTCGTTTAGGGCATTGTTTAGGTGCTGAACCAGGATCCAACCAACTTGCTGAGCGCTTGCGGTTATCAAACAGAATCCATTTTTTATCGCAGGTAACAATGCGGTTCAAAATTCCTTCATTTGTGTGTCTGTTGAGCAGTGCAAGGCACGTCTCGACGCGTACTTCGCGCTGGCGATCATTAAGTTCGTGGGGCACTCATTTGTCAAGCTTTTTTACCTTGCCAATTTGACGCAAATTGACCAATATTGTTTTGACGCTAACGTCGAAAGCTGCTGCTAATTCAGCCGTAGATTGTGTATCATCAGCTTCCACAATCGCCTTTAATTCGTCATTGTCGACCAGTCTTCGGTCGACCGCGAGGTTCATTTTTCAGGTCGAAATTTCCAGAACGGAAGCGAGCAAACCAATAACAAGTGGTGCGTTGGTTTGTAGTGTTAGCTCCGTAAACGTCGTTGATGTTGCGTGCCGCTTGTGCCGCGTTGCTACCACGACGGTACTCATATTCCATAATTACTCGAATTTTTAACGTATCCATGATGACGAAAAAGATTGAAATGCGATGAAAATGTAACACTAATCAATAAACAAATGACTGCTTTTGGAAAAAAAAATCCATGTTCTTAAAATAAAATTAATTTGAAATTAGAATTCTTAGCCAAACAAAAATTATTTTGATTTGAAATGGCCAGTAGGTACTGCAGAACGGCAATTTCATAGGTAAAGACCTAATATTAGTAGGATTTCTTACTTTATCCATTCTCGTCACTCCACACATCAATCTCAACATTCTCATCTCCGCTGCATGCATTTTTTTTTTCATCCGTCTTCTTCACTGCCCAGCATTCCGATCCATAAAGTACGACAGGCCTTATCACGGACTTGTAAATTTTTATTTTTAGTAAGATCTAAAATAAAAATATTTATATCTGTGAACTTGTGCACTAACAGAAATCAGACCAAACCACGGCAAATCTAACTTAGAGAGGTGTATTGATGATTCTTATGGTTATAAAAACTTTTTTACAAAAAAATACAACTCATTTCCAAAAACTACACTACAAAGTGAAAAATAACTTTAATTTCGGAAGTCGGTGTCTCATATTTTCGTTTTTGCCACCGACTTCCGAAATTAAAGTTATTTTTCACTTTGTAGTGTTGTTTTTGGAAGTCGGTTGTATTTTTTTTGTAAAAAAGTTTTTATTTTTCAATTTTTAGTGGTTCACATGTGCTTACCCCTTCACAGCGTACCGGCGTGATGTTATGTTATGAACTGGTGTAAACAATAAACAGACATGAGATTTCAGCAATCCCAGTCCATTTGCTATCATTTATTGAGGAGTTCCGTTGCCTATCTCAGAAGTTCTTCATCAAATCTTCACCAAATTGAAATGGGACCACTCGGAGAAAGTGCTCTTCCAAAAACTACCCAAATAGCTTCAAGTGTGCCTATAAAATTGGAAGAGTTCTCTCTATTTCTCCAGGATCCCATCATCAGATCCTGACTTGATGATCATGGGACCACCTGGGAAATATACCTTCTCAAACAAAAGATAAATAAACCAAATCGGTCCAGCCATATTCGAGTAATCGGGGAACATACATAAAAAAAAATAAAAAAAAAGGTTCCGACGAATTGAGAACCTCCTCCTTTTTGAAGTCGGTTAATAATTATGTAAATACATATTTGTTATTGTCGCTAATCATATTTTGATCAAGATACAACCTGACAATGACCTGCAAATTGCAAAAAACGCAAGAAAATTTAAATTTCGCAGGCTACCACAGCGCATTCAAATTAATATCGTGTAGACAGATAAAATACGAACGTGTTAGATTAGATATAATACACTTCTGGACACATCTTTTAGCCCACCTTGTATTTTCAGTTTCGTTTGGTCCTAGCTAAAATTTTATATTAGGTCGAGCAAAAAGTTTTTATGCAGTTTTGAACCTGGCACATTCACAATTTCATTCAATAGTCTTTTTTTGAATTTCGAACACAGAATTTAAAGAAACAAAAGACAATTTGGAGCCTGTTTGTTGATATCAAACAATCGAATACTAAGAAAACTTGGTTTTATTGGTTTACTTGGATTTAATTCTTGAAAAAGTGATTGATATCTTTGGTTTTGCAACAAACATTACTTATTCTTAACATTAAGGTGAGGTTCTATCAATAATCTATGGATACTTCACCTGAAGTCGCCGCTCAAGCTGTGGCACTTATTCAGGCCGGACACAGCCAAAGAAACGTGAGTGCTCAACTTAATTTAAGTCGATCTGCGGTCCGAAATGTTTATCGGAGGTACCTAGAGACTGGCGGCTTTGTTCGTCGCCAAGGAAGGCCACGATCTCGGGTCACAACTGAAAGGCAGGATCGATTCATCGTGACGACCAGCTTGAGAAATCGTCACCTTACCTCCATTGAGATACAAAACCAACTTCGCGACTTCCACGGAGTATCTGTGAGCGCTCGAACTGTTCGGAGAAGGTTAAAAGAACGCGATATGGTACCACACAAGCCAGCTAATGGCCCCAAACTAACGCGAGCCCACCGAACAGCGCGCCTTCATTTCGCACGCAGTCATTTAAATTGGACACAGCAAGATTGGAGCCGTGTACTCTTTTCTGATGAGTCTAAAATTGTGTTACATGGCAATGATGGAAGGAAGTAGGTCTACCGACGTAAGGGAGAGCGTTTCGCACAATGCTGCTTTGAAGAGAGGGTTGCTTATGGCGGTGGCTCATGGACTGTCTGGGGCGGTATATCCGCGAGCGGCAAAACTCAACTTGAGGTTGTTACAGGACCACGGCTGCCAACATTAAATGCTGAAAGGTACATTCGTGAGTGCTTAGAACCTCACGTGATACCATACGCGGACTATGTGGGCCCAAATTTCCTTTTTATGCATGATAATGCAAGAGCCCATGCGGCCGGCATCGTCAGGGAATATCTTCGGGATGTGAACATCACAGTTATGGACTGGCCAGCCAGAAGCCCAGACATGAACCCCATTGAGCACATGTCGGACGAGCTAAAAAGACGTGTTAGGGCTCGTCAGCCAGTTGCCCAGACGATGCAGGAGTTGAAAACTGCCATAGAAGAGGAATGGGAGATGATCCCTCAAAATTTCATAGAGCGGTTGATAAACTCTATGCCTAATCGTATGAGAGCTGTGGTAGATGCCCATGGAGGCAACACGCGTTATTAAATTAAACCTTTATTTGATAAAACATGTTTTTTATTCAAAAATCAATTGCCTTTAACAAGGCGCATATCCGACTTGTTAGGCGTAGCTCCATGTCGTATGGTATTCTGAATTCAAATTTAAAACAATACGATCGAAAAAGATGGTAAAATGTATCAGGTTTAAAACTGCATCAACAGTTTTTGTTCAATCTAGCAATCATATTTCGGTAGGGGCCATCGAAACCTAAACTCTAAGGTGGGCCAATAGATGTGTCCAGAAGTGTATATAATTATAAGCATATATATAGCTACTACGCTAATAGCAAACCTTAAATGTCAGAATGGTTATTGGTTATTTATTGTGTATGAAAGTATTATGAACATGGTGTGTAAGGGAAGGATTTCATAAAGAAAAGCACAGAAAGACAAGGCTAGATATTTATTATTTCAATTAGGCTTGTCAATAATTATTCATCTTTAATGAGAAAGCTATTGTCCGTTCGCAAAACTAGGTCTTCATGGAGAAGAAGGACAAGAAACTCCATGGAAACAGTATTATAGTATTCTATCAACACATTTCTTATATTTCCACAATTTATACTTATCTCAAACAGTTAATTCTATCACTCAGAATAATAGCAACATAATAACAATATTTAAGGTATAATAGGAAATTACGTAACTTACATGACACCTGGTAGATATATTTCACATCACAACGGCACTAGCACTAGCCACTTGAACATCCACTGAGCAACTGCTTCGAGAATGTCATTACAATCCTTTTTATATTCTACCACCCCTTCCATTTATCCCTTCCTATCAAACATCAACTGACAGTATTGTATCAATTATTTCAAACAACCTGTTATATTAAAATAGCAATATAAATTCTAAGATATACTACAGTTACTATCAAATATTATTTAATTATTTATAGTAATAAAATCTGTACGAATTTGACAAGTTAAGAGTGGTATATTTCGTAAACACAATAACTAATCAAATTAGATACTTCTACATTGGTCTCAACTGATAATCTAAAGGTTGTTTTACAATGATTCGATGATTTTAATCACAACCGAACTAACTTCCGGAATCAAGGTAATCTCAAGTATTTATTATTAAATATTAGACACATAATACTACATTTATCTAACACGGCCATACTGACAAGTACTTCGCTCTCGAAGTACATTATATACCGTTTTTCTACAATTGTAATTTACTTTGATTTTGTCATCGTCATTGTCATTTTTGTTTTGTTTTGCCAATTTATCTAATACGGCCAAACTGACAAGTACTTCGCTCTCGAAGTACATTAGTTACCATCTTTCTACAATTGTAATTTACTTTTCTTTTGCCAATTGCCTAGACGTGTCAAGTCCCCTCCACCCGCTGCTAGTGGGATAGACTTGCACCAAGCAAATGACCGACCAGCGGAAACAAATTTTATCGGTTACCTCGTCATGCTGGTCCCATTCACCCGCTGCTGGTGAGATAGACAAGCACCAAGTAAACGATCGCCCAGCGGTCAATAAACATAAGCCAACTACATAGACATGTTAGACATATTCATCCGCTGTCTGTGAGACGACTCGACACCAAATAGGAGGCTACCAGCGGCATAGTCATAGTCAACTAATTGTAATTATCTAATACGGCCATAGTGTGAAACTTAATCACATCTTACTGTATGCGGCCAAACACCCGCCGTCGGTGAAGCTCAATCACCCGCAGTCAGTGAATGCCAGACAACAGTCAAGACAAGCTCTTTTTGAATTAATTAAATAAGTAATCAAAACAATATACCGCTCGGTCAACCTGACAATATCATTGCAAATTGTATTGATCATCCTTATTACATTTTCTATTAAATAATTGCAAATATTTAATATGGTCACTCTGTTGGTACCTTACTTTTTAGTAAAAGTTTATAATAATAAGCCAAATCAAAATTATCAAGAAACTCGGATCAGTTCCGACAAAACTATAATAATACTAGCATTTTGAAAGTGAAAAATGTCATATTTGTTTATCAGCAAGTTATGTGATATTCGCTATTTCTTTCATAATAATAATAATACAATTATGTTCCATTTACTTTATGACATTACCAACTTCAATTTTATAAAGTTTCCTCCAAAGCCATTTTTTAAATTAATTTGTGATCAACAGAGCAATAATATTAACAATCTTAAATTAACTTTCCGTGAAAACTTGCATTTTCTTTTCGACCATACAATTCTCAGCACGTTTTCATGGTTATGATGAGGGTTGAGTCAACGACCCGCCGTTACCAATGGTTTCCAGCAGAACACGATTGCTCCAACGTTGATCATGAAAATAGCAAAATAAAATTCATTAGAAATATGTTATGTGAGACTGAGCACTATCCCACTTCTGATGTTAGATTAGATATAATATATAATTATAAGCATATATATAGCTACTACGCTAATAGCAAACCTTAAATGTCAGAATGGTTATTGGTTATTTATTGTGTATGAAAGTATTATGAACATGGTGTGTAAGGGAAGGATTTCATAAAGAAAAGCACAGAAAGACAAGGCTAGATATTTATTATTTCAATTAGGCTTGTCAATAATTATTCATCTTTAATGAGAAAGCTATTGTCCGTTCGCAAAACTAGGTCTTCATGGAGAAGAAGGACAAGAAACTCCATGGAAACAGTATTATAGTATTCTATCAACACATTTCTTATATTTCCACAATTTATACTTATCTCAAACAGTTAATTCTATCACTCAGAATAATAGCAACATAATAACAATATTTAAGGTATAATAGGAAATTACGTAACTTACATGACACCTGGTAGATATATTTCACATCACAACGGCACTAGCACTAGCCACTTGAACATCCACTGAGCAACTGCTTCGAGAATGTCATTACAATCCTTTTTATATTCTACCACCCCTTCCATTTATCCCTTCCTATCAAACATCAACTGACAGTATTGTATCAATTATTTCAAACAACCTGTTATATTAAAATAGCAATATAAATTCTAAGATATACTACAGTTACTATCAAATATTATTTAATTATTTATAGTAATAAAATCTGTACGAATTTGACAAGTTAAGAGTGGTATATTTCGTAAACACAATAACTAATCAAATTAGATACTTCTACATTGGTCTCAACTGATAATCTAAAGGTTGTTTTACAATGATTCGATGATTTTAATCACAACCGAACTAACTTCCGGAATCAAGGTAATCTCAAGTATTTATTATTAAATATTAGACACATAATACTACATTTATCTAACAAACGCATTACAATCATTAATTCAAAGTACGCACACTCAAGGACGCATTGGAAATAAATAAAAGCACACACTAAAGTTAACACTAATCGTGAAATAGCAGTTGAATATACTCTTCATTATACTCTGTCTACTTTCTAATACTCTGTCATTGTTATGTTTGAATGGAATTTCTTTAACACTAATATTTTTATGTTAATCGATGCAAAGAATGTTGACTGATAAGGCGTGTTACACGTCAACGTTTTGACAGTTCACGGAAATAACAAGTTATTCGCGAATTTGAAGTGAGCCAAGGTTCACTTCAAACTCGCGCACGGTACCATACAACACGACAAGGTTCCCTTATCGAATGACCAAAACTATCTCCAATTACAATAAGATTAGAAATTTAAACAAAGCTTTTTTACAGTCCGTTCAACCGATTTTAACTTCTAATCCGTAGGCTTAAGGATGGCGTTAAAAGCAAAAAAAGTGGTTACAATACTAACTGTTTACTGCAACTGCCATTTGTCATGCTATTAACGCAATAGAATTCAAAATCGGTTGAACGGACTGTAAGAAAGTTTTGTTTAAATGTCTATATATCATCAATATTTTCACTCTACTCACGATTGATTACAAGAATGTTCTGACTCCAGCTCATGGCTAAGTAATAACAGCCGCACAGGTCGAACGAAGGTTAAGCTACGCTTGCCGCGGTCGGTTCGGGGATGGGTAACCATCCATTACATACCGAGACTCCTCCGTGCCTCGGAAAGCACGTTAAGCCGTTGGTCCCGGCTGTCATTCATAGATATTTGACAGAGTTTACGGGTAATCTGAATCACGAAAGTCTGACAACCAGTCTGCCAAGGGGTATCGTGTTACCCAGTAACTGGGTTGTGGAGGTCAGATGTACAGTCGCTCCTTGTAAAATACAGGCATTCAGCTGCATCTGGTTAGACTGGAAGCCGACCCCAACAAGAAGACAAAACGCTATAGGCAGCTTGTACGAGTATGTTCTTGATATTGTCTCAATGTCTGCTTAAGTTCGGCAATCATCGTGTTTGACGAACTTTGCCGAAGGAACCTTGTAATTGCCTTCTTTAATTTCGGTCTTCTTTTGGCAAGAGCTTTAGGAGTGATGGCCCAATGGTTAAGGCCTCTCCTCTCATACACGAGGTTGTTGGTTCAAATCCTTGCAAGTACCAATGTCAATCAATCTGCCTAGCCTTTTCCCAACTATGTTGGGGTCGGCTTCCAGTCTAACCGGCTGCAGCTGAATACCAGTAAATTACATGGAGCGACTGCCTATCTGACCTCCACAACCCATTAACTGGGTAATACGATACCCCTTGGTAAGACTGATTGTCAGACTTTCGGGCTTCTGACGACCCGAACGACTGTCAAAGATCCACGAATGACAGCCGGGACCTTAACGTGCTTTCCGAGGCACGGAGGAGTCTCGGAATGTAAAGATGGTCACCCATCCACGGACCAACCCCGGCAAGCGTAGCTTAACCTGATGGATAGACCCGTGCGGCTGTTATTACTTAGCCACGAACTCCTACAATTCACATGTCTAGTGTCTACTCAACCTACTTCATAAACGAGATCTACAAGAGGTTTTTAATACACTTGATCATGTTATTGACTGTTTGAAAGGCCGGCCTTGATAAAAGTAAAAGTAAAAAATTAATTGGGTGCCAAATACATTTGCGTACAGTACGACACAACTTAGATGTAGCATCGGCAAAATTCTTAAAACCGATCACGAGCCGAAACTGAGTGCGCCTTCAACATTACCAATCAGGGTAGCCCGCAAAATTCAAATTTTCTTATGTTTTTTTGCAATTTGCGAGTCAGTCTTAGGTTGTGTGTTGATCGAAATACGATTCGCGAGTGTAAGAGGTACTCGTTTGTATTTACAGAAATATAATCATTGAAGTAATCAATACAACTCTTTAAGACCAACCCAAGTACAGTAAAACTATTTCTCAATACCTATCCCTTAAGACCAGTCCATTGTACCTAGCCCTAACCCATATTAACAACATTTTGCTATTATGATGTATCCTCTGATGTCTTCGCGAATGCTGAACTGAGATTCCTGAACACTGCTACTCGTTACTTTGAGTCCATTGCTACTCCCAGTAGGTACAATCTCCTTGGAGTAAATGATTTTAGATTGTATCATATTAATATTTTTTTTTATTTTTTTTATTCCAATTTTATCCTAATTATACCAAATTTACTAATTTTATCTAATTGTCTACTTTTGTCTAATTGTATCTAATTTTATAATTTTTTTTTTTACAAGTTTTAATCTAATTTTGTGCAATTTTATTTTATTTCATCAAATTTTGGCTAGTTTTATGTAATAATGTTAATGTATGTTGTAATGTTTTATAATGTAAATGTTTTATGACTTAATCTAATTTTATGATTGTACGAGTATGTGTATTAAACACCTATTTACCAATAACTTGTATGTGTGGTGAAAGCTGTTAGTATAAGTTGGTTATTATTAAATAAATAAATAAAAATAAAATAAAATTTTCTTCGTGTCCCTCGGCAAACTTCGTGTTACGTCAGTCGTCGGATTTCTATCAGACCGGACGCTCTCAATCGACTCGGAAGTATATTCCAAGTCGATTGCGTCCGGTCAGTGCAAAGGGCAACTGATAGAAATCCGACGACTGACGAAACACGAAGTTTGCCGAGGGACATTAAGAAAATAGTTTTACTGTACTTGGGTTGGTCTTAAAGAGTCGTATTGATTACTTCAATGATTATAATTCTGTAAATACATACTTATTACGGTCGCGAATCGTATTTAGATCAACACACAAAACCGAATACTGAGTAGAAAATTGCAAAAAAGATAAGAAAATTTGAATTTCGCGGGCTACCCTTTTTTTTGTGGATGGGAAATGATCAAATGACTTATCCCGCTCTGGGCGGAGAGGGAGGGCGTGTCAGACTTTTACTGACTAAAACCCACCCGTGTTCCTTCAGTTGCCTGCGCCAGGGCCACAGTATCTTTCGAACAACACGCGACCCCGGCGGTTTCTGCCCTATCGGACCCCATCACTGCTGATATCTCTTCGCGGGCTGCCCTGGCGCTTTCGCCTAGCTTAAGTGGTTATATGGTTGAGTACTAGTAGGTACTTCCTCGTCCTCCCACTACAAAACTCTGCTTGAAAATATTGGTAAACCTGATTTACTTTTTAGGCTCCAGCTAGTTCCAGGAATCCTACTAATATTATAAATGTGAAAGTTTGTATGTTTGTTCCCCAATCACGCAAAAACGGCTGAACGGATTTGGATGAAATTTGGTATACAGACAGTTTATAACCTGGATTAAGACATAGGATACTTTTCATCCCGGTAGAAGGTTCCCGTGGGTTAATTTCCGACATACACGCGGGCGAAGCCGCTGGCAAAGGCTAGTAGAACAATAGTGCACACTGAAGGCAAAGTGCATTGTTTTCTAGGAACGACTGCAAGCATTCGATAAGCCTCATCAAGGGTATGAATAATGCGATTCAGTCATGATGGACTACCTTTGCGATAATGATATAACAAGAATAATACTTAAAGGGCTCGCTGAGGAGCTCGTGGCTAAGTAATAACAGCCGCACGGGTCAATCCATCAGGTTAAGGTACGCTTACCGGGGTTGGTCTGTGGATGGGTGACTACCTTAACATAGCGAGGTCCCTCCGTGCCTCGGATAGCACGTTAAGCCGTTGGTGCCGGCTGTCATTCGTTACGAGTCGTCAGAACCCGAAAGCATGACAACCAGCCTTACCAAGGGGTATCGTATTACAAGTAACTAGGTTGTGGCGGTCAGATAGGCAGTCGCTCCATGTAAAATATATTAGTAGGTATTCAGCTGCATCCGGTTAGATTGGAAGCCGACCCCAATATAGTTGGGAAAAGGCTAGGCAAGTAATTAGTTCTACAGGGTGAAATTGAATTCATGGGCAATATTTTAAGGGGTCATTGTACTCATCATTATGAACAACTTTTACTATGGGAACAAACCTGAAATCGCGAAAAAAAATCAGCTGTTCCCTACATTTTGACTAGTCATGCGAGCATAATGTATGCAACAGCTGATTTTTTTTCGTGATTTCAGGTTTGTTCCCATAGTAAAAGTTGTTCATAATGATGAGTACAATGACCCCTTAAAATATTGCCCATGAATTCAATTTCACGCTGTATAATACTTTACAGTGGTACAGAAGTATAAACTAGTTTTAAGAGATCTTTAGGTACACATTGTAATTTAGAGCGCATTTTGCGAACAATTACGAGGGCTGTCGCACTTTGTCGCTCACTCGGGACCAACTCTTTGACATTGATAAATGAAAAGATGCTTTTTTAGAAAAAATGTAATCAATTAGCAAACTAGTAAATAATATTAAAATTAATCGTGCAGCTCAACTCAAAACATAAGGAGCTCAACGATTCGACGAACAATACCAAAGAAAAGAAATTTGGGTAGGCCGCATAAATTACTCAAACTGCCTATGATATAAAAAAAAAAACAATGATCCACGTAGTCTTCACATTCAGAATAATTAAAAATAATATAATACTTTACAAAGTAAATATTCATGTCGTTGTATAGTATGTAAAAAGGTACCTACTTAATTAATTAGCGAAAAAAAAAATTTTTTTTGGTAAATTATTAAATCAACATTAGGACGAGGAGCTCGTGGTTAAGTAATAACAGCCGCACGGGTCGATCCATCAGGTTAAGCTACGCTTGCCGGGGTTGGTCCGTGGATGGGTGACCATCTTTACATACCGAGACTCCTGCGTGCCTCGGAAAGCACGTCTTTCGTGGATCTTTGACAGTCGTTACGGGTCGTCAGAAGCCCGAAAGTCTGACAACCAGTCTTACCAAGGGGTATGGTATTACCCAGCTAATGGGTTGTGGAGGTCAGATAAGCAGTCGCTCCATGTGGTGTTCAGCTGCATCCGGTTAGACTGGAAGCCGACCCCAACATAGTTGGGAAAAGGCTAGACAGATTGATTGAATTAAATCAATATTAATTGTGCAAATTTATTGGAGCAGTTCAATTCCAAGCCTCTTTGTCCTCAATATAGTCTTTGACAGTCTATAAGGCTGTTTGCTACGCTTTCACGCTAAAACGGCTGAACGGATTTTAATGAAATTTGGCACATGTGTAGTCCTAATCCTGGGCATACCTGGATTAGGGGACATAAAATACTTTTGTCAATAAAGAGAAATTATTTTAATTTTTGTATGTTTGTTTGAGCGTATTTCACGGCTACGGCTGAGCCGATTTTTATAACATTTGGTATGGGGTTACTTTAAACCCTGAGGAAGGACATGCTATTTTTTATCGACAAACCACGCGGGCGAAGCCAGAGACGGAAGCTAGTTCAACATTAAGATGGAATTTATGCTTACGGCTCGTGCCGGCAATTATACTTTATTAGTTAAAAAAAAATACAAATAGTCACAATAAAAATTTACTAACTATAGGAACTTACTTAGGGTAACGATTAAGACAAACCGTAATTTCTATGCTTTAATACAAATTTCAACCAACACTAGCAAAAGGATAAATTTGAATTCGCCCTTAGGTATTCCTTATCCTTTTATTCCTTCCACGTAAAGTGTTAAACAAAAGGCAAAAACCCTTACAATCGACTTACTAACATTTGTTTAGAATGTGAGAAAAAAATACCCCTAAATTAAAGGTCTTTACCAATTTGTCCTCATATGCATTACTTAGAGGTGAAAGTTTTTTAACACTGTTTATAATAGAAAAGGTTACATGTTTTGTAATTATAAGCTGTGTGTTTTTGAAGCATCATGCTGAGTTTTTTGAGCAAACAATGCGGTGGAACTGGTATTTAGCAAGCTTTTATAGTTCACATTATTATGTGTGTCAACAATTTACTAAGCATAGTGGGTAAATTAAATGCCAGCATAATCAGAATAAATGGTAAATGGTACTTACGTTCTTTTTTTGTTAACGACAAATCTAAAGCGAGTGACATGCCTAACACGTATGGTATAATGTATTCGATTAGCCGACCGACGCGCGACGTGGAGTAACGTGCCAGGCAACGTCAAACACAAGTCAAAGGTTAAAAACGACGTAACGTACGCTACACCTCTCCAGAGTGACTCCAGACGTACTACGGTTTAGTTAGATCCGCAAACTAGAAACATTTATCATCATCTGCTTAGCCTTTTCCCAACTATGTTGGGGACTTGACTGCAGACTAACCGGATGCAGCTGAAATACAGTATTTTACATGGAGCGACCTCCACTGTCAAGCTTTCAGGCTTCTGACGACTGTCAAAAATCCACGAATGACCGCCGGGACCAACGGCTTAACGTGCTTTCCGAGGCACGGAGGAGTCGCGGTATGTAAAGATGGTCACCCATCCACGGACCGACCCGGCAAGCGTAGCTTAACCTGATGGATCGACCCGTGCGGCTGTTATTACTTAGCCACGAGCTCCTCCAATGCATGTAGTTCCATACCAAATTTCAAGAAACATTTCAATCTAAAAAAAAAAAAATTTTGAAAAATATTTTCTTCCTTCTTCCTGTTACATACTTCCGTCCCTTTTTTTGCAATCACTCCCACAGATTGCAGGAAAGCGAGAGTAAAGATGTTACACATAAAAAAAAATGTATTAGTACCCTCAGCCTTGACGTCACATTTAAAAGGCCTTGGTTTTGCTAAAATACAATACAAATATTTGTACTGAATTACATAATAAGTGATTGTTCTACTAAGCGTAGGTAATTACTTAATACAATCCTACTAATATTATAAATGCGAAAGTTTTGTGAGTATGGATGGATGGATGTTTGTTACTCTTTCACGCAAAAACTACTGAACGGAGTTTGATGAAATTTGGCACACAGATAGTTTATAACCTGGATTAACACATAGGATACTTTTTATCCCGATATCCCTACGGGTTCGATACTTAACGGGTGAAACCGCGGGACGCTGCTAGTTTCACCCGCGTAGACCGGGATAAAAAGTAGCCTATGTGTTAACCCAGGGTGTAAGCTATCTACATACCAAATTTTATCCAAATCGGTCCAGCCGTTTGAGTGTGAAGAAGTAACAAACACACCAACACACACACACTCACAAACTTTCGCTTTTATAATATTAGTGTGATGAACGACTGAGTTAATTAAAAATAGCGCAGTTCTGAAAGCAATAAAGTTAAGTCTAACGCGGATAAAAAAACTGAGAATCACGGAAAAACTATCAAGCGTATCTTTATGAAACCTTCACAAATTTTAGAGATAATTGAATTATTTATCTTTTAGTATACGTGTTTTAATAAAATACCTTTTGTTT
The DNA here is from genome assembly GCA_946251885.1 of Cosmia pyralina. Taxonomy (NCBI): domain Eukaryota; kingdom Metazoa; phylum Arthropoda; class Insecta; order Lepidoptera; family Noctuidae; genus Cosmia; species Cosmia pyralina. The sequence goes on along the minus strand of OX276368.1, from coordinate 9,933,144 downwards.
TATGTATAATAAATTAATAATGCGTCTAATTTGGGACAGCGCTCCGTGATGGGCGAGTCCTATTACTGGCTGGACGTAAGACGCGTTGCGTGAGCTCAGCACAGAACACACAAGCATTCAAGGCCATCGGCATTTATCTGCGTCTTGAGTCCGTTTTCACTAACATCAAGTCAAGCAAGAGCTAATTAGATTATACCTAAAGCCTAGTAAATAGATCCATAAGCAACCACTCCCGTATCTCAGTAGGCAACACGAAAGCTTCGAAATTTAAATTTTTGACACTTGTCTTATCTATGGTTATAACGTCGAGTTCAGTGTTGCTAGGCAACCCGTAAGATATTTTATTATAAAACGTCGGTTCGGTGTCGTAACTTGAAGCCGGATTTACATTACGAAACTATGTACATAGTTGCTCAAACTAATTATTCATTAATAGTTTTACGTGTTAATTAATAGATAATTATTTGCCCGTGAAAGGATCAATGAAAATCGGCCTACAGTCAAGTTTTTGGGTATCGATTTTCATAAGGCCCTCCGATATGAATATTTAATGAGGAGTGAATACTAATAATACAAGTGTTAACTCAAAAGTGTTACATTTTCCTGCGCAATTTACACATTAAAGTTGCTTTTTGTGTAGCAGTGATTCATTGAAGAAACCCTGCCCATATGGTCCTTTGTTTTCGTTCGCCACAAAACCAGGAGTAAACTCCAGTCGTGCGTCGGAGCTGATAGATACACACACACACACACACTTTTTTTTGCGCAAAGTAACATTACATTTAGCTGTAGCGCCTTATATTACAGCAAAAATAAACATTGTGAAATTATTACAATTTCTTTCATTACTTTTCACCAGGGACCGTACAACTCCGGTTAAGAGTTAAGTCTTTCCAAGGGGTAAGCCGTTTATGAGGTTACCTTTATGTGTAACTTCTTGAATCGGTTTTAGGCTTGAAACCTAGTAAAAAGGTTATCCCTTCTATATGTATAACCCATTGAATGGGTTCTATACTTGAAACCCAGTGAAAGGGTTACCCCTTCATTAAGATAACCTATGTAATACGAGTATAAGGGTTTTGTTCGGGATACCTTATTAGCTATTTGCAACGTATGCCCAGCATCGAGAGATTATTATGACATTGCTCCGAGCCGGAATGTTACGCTGTTATGGTTTTTAATAGAGTTGAAGCTTAACCCTATTGAACGGCTTAATTTAAGCCGTTCAAAAGGGTTACCCACATTATATGGGTTTTTGTTTAACAGCTTAGAAAAACCCTATCGAAAACTCTTTCAATGGGTAACCAAAATGGTCCTATAAAGCTATTCAAAAGGGTTACCTAAATAATATGGGTTTTTGATTAACTGCTTAGAAAAACCCTATCGAAAACTCTTTCAATGGGTAACCAAAATGGTCCTATAAAGCTATTCAAAAGGGTTACCTAAATAATATGGGTTTTTGTTTAACTGCTTAGAAAAACCCTATCGAAAACTCTTTCAATGGGTAACCAAAATGGTCCTATAAAGCTATTCAAAAGGGTTACCTAAATAATATGGGTTTTTGTTTATCTGCTTAGAAAAACCCTATCGAAAACTCTTTCAATGGGTAACCAAAATGGTCCTATAAAGCTATTCAAAAGGGTTACCTAAATAATATGGGTTTTTGATTAACTGCTTAGAAAAACCCTATCGAAAACCCTTTCAATGGGTACCCCAAATGGTCCTATAAAGCTATTCAAAAGGGTTACCTAAATAATATGGGTTTTTGTTTAACTGCTTAGAAAAACCCTATCGAAAACTCTTTCAATGGGTAACCAAAATGGTCCTATAAAGCTATTCAAAAGGGTTACCTAAATAATATGGGTTTTTGTTTATCTGCTTAGAAAAACCCTATCGAAAACTCTTTCAATGGGTAACCAAAATGGTCCCTGCTTTTCACACTGAACAAACGCATATTTTTTGTACAAATTATCATCCTATCTCAATCATAACAACACTGATCGACAAAAGATTGCCATCTTTAGCTAAAAAATAAGTTTGTTATGTTATTTGAGTGATGGTATCGAAACGGATGATGATGGTTTAGTAGTTAAGTACCCTGATGTCCCTTTGTTTACTTGTTTAGGTCACCGCTAAACGGGGCTCGTGGCTAAATGATAACAGCCGCACAGGTAAATCGAAGGTTAAGCCACAGAGTAACAAAGCTACAGTGGTTTATGTGGGCAGTGACCTTGAGTTTATTACCTACGGCCTCTCGGTAGACAAATACGTGTCCGTCCATGCGTAAAAGCCGCAGCAGTTTGAGCGCAACTGTTGTAAGTAAGTAAAAATTTATTTGCACAGATTTTAAATTAGGCACGCAAACATTATTATTAAATTAGAGTATTATTATAAAATGTGTTAGGGACAAAATTATATACATTACATTCTATATTCATTACATATACAGTCTACCTTATACTTATTAGGCATGCAAACATTTAATACAAGTGATTAATAGGCTAAAATACTGTCAATATGAAAATTATTATAAATGGTCAATTAAAAAACTTTTTTACAAAAAAATACAACCGACTTCCAAAAACAACACTACAAAGTGAAAAATAACTTTAATTTCGAAAGTCGGTGTCTAGTTAAATGTATTTTCGTTTTTTGCCACCGACTTCCGAAATTAAAGTTATTTTTCACTTTGTAGTGTTGTTTTTGGAAGTCGGTTGTATTTTTTTGTAAAAAAGTTTTTATTTTTCACTTTTTAGTTGTGGTACCTGCCCCACACAAATTGTAATACCACTACCTGCAAATCAAACTAGAACATCATCCATATAAAAGTGGGGGAAAAATACGTATTATTGAAGCTAACTCAAAAACTACCAAAGCAAAGTTAATCAATTTTATATGGGACTCGAATAAAACAAAAAAAATCCAAATCGGTCCAGCCATCTCCAAGTAATCGGGGAACATACATATAATAAAAAAAAAAAAAAAAAAAAAAAAAGGTTCCGACGAATTGAGAACCTCCTCCTTTTTGAAATCGGTTAAAAAAATAAAGAATTAAAGATGTCAGAATTAATTATAAAGTTAAATCATTTAGAAATTCACAAATGGAGTAATAAAATTTATCAATTAATAAGAATGTCAATTTCTTTCTAAACAGTGGAATGGATTCGTTTCTTATTCCATCGGGCACATACATAAAACACTTTACCTAAATAACGCAGTGTTATGACCACTAACATATAGCATGTTTGTACACTGCCTTCTAACCAGTCGTGTTCTATTGTTCTGTAACTGAGATTTCGAACCGAGACGTTTCAGCCGTTTGCTACGAAGATAAACTACTGTATCATTATTAAACTGTGGTTAAGGTACTAGCCGCGGTCGGTTCGTGTATGCGTGAACAACTCAAAAAAAAATAATGATGCAGCTGAATACCAGTATTTTACATGGAGCGACTGCCTATCTGACCTCCACAACCCAGTTAGGTACTGGGTAACATGGGTACCCCTGTTACCCAGTACCTTCCATTCTCCCTGTCAACCGTCACGCTATCATTCACTCCCTTCTCTTTCATATCATTCCTCACTCAATCCTTCCATCATTACTTTGGCGTTATTCTTCCTCTCCATCCATCAACATGTATATTCATTACTCTTAGTCACATGCGTATCCTTGCTCAGACACCAATACATGTATAGTTGGGAAAAAGCTAGGTCAATCAATCTGCCTAGCCTTTTCCCAACTATGTTGGTGTCGGCTTCCAGTCTAACCAGATGCAGCTGAATACCAATATTTTACATAGAGCGACTGCCTATCTGACCTCCACAACCCAATGACTGGGTAATACGATCAGACTTCTGACGACCCGTAACAACTGTCAAAGATCCATGAATGACAGCCGGCACCAACGGCTTAACGTACTTTGCGAGGCACGGAGGAGTCTCGGTATGTAAAGATGGTCTACCCATCCACGGACCAACCCCGGTAAGCGTAGCTTAACCAGATGGATCGACCCGTGCGGCTGTTATTACTTAGACAAAGCAAGAGCAATTAATTTAATTAATCATTTTCCTTTCTTGGTTGAGTATTCAAATATGTTGCTAACCTTGAGTAGACTTATGAAAGCATGAAGCGTAACATTTTGTATAGGTACTATAAGTATTTCCTTAATTGCTAAGTGATTATTGTAGACATAATATAAAATGTCATTATTGTAAACATATCAGGTACCTTTAATACCTAACTGGCCTTTTCCATTGTGCAGGAGCTCGTGGCTAAATAATAACAGCCGCACGGGTCGATCCATCAGGTTAAGCTACGCTTGCCTAGGTTGGTCCGTGGATGAGTGGCCATCTTTACATACCGAGACTCCTCCGGGCCTCGGAAAGCACGTTAAGCCGTTGCTCCCGGCTGTCATTCGTGGATCTTTGACAGTCGCTACGGGTCGTCAGAAGTCTGATCGTATTACCCAGTCACTGGGTTGTGGAGGTCAGATAGGCAGTCGCTCTATGTAAAATATTGGTATTCAGCTGCATCTGGTTAAACTGGAAGCCGACCCAACAAAGTTGGGAAAAGGCTAGGCAGATTGATTGACCTAGCTTTTTCCCAACTATACATGTTTTGGTGTCGGAGGAAGGAGACGCTTCTGACTAAGAGTAATGAATATACATGTTGATGGATGGAGAGGAAGAAGAACGCCAAAGGAAAGATGGATGGATTGTGTGAGGAATGATATGAAAGAGAAGAGAGTGAATGATAGCGTGACGGTTGACAGGGGAGAATGGAAGAAGAAAACGTGTTGCGCCGACCCCACGTAGCATGGTACAAGGGCAGGAATATGATGATTAGTGTCAGCTTCCAGTCTTATCAGATGCAGTTGAATACCAGTATTTTACATGGAGCGACTTCCTATCTGACCTCCCTAGTTACTGGGTAACACGATATCCCTTGGTAAGACTGGTAAATAATACTAAATAAGTAAATTCGAAAGTAAGTCTGTCTGTCACGTGTTATCTTACATGCCTAAACCACTGAACCGATCGTTATTAAATTTGACAGATCGGTAGCCTGGGAGCTGGAGAAGGACATAGGTACTTTACATCCCAGATATATTGTGTTAAAAAATTATCAATCAATCTGCCTTGCATTTACCAACCATGTTGGGGTACGGCTTCCAGTCTAACCGGATGCAGCTGAATATCAGTATTTTAATATAGCGACTGCCTATCTGACCACAACCCAGTAGCAGTAGCTTTTGGTAAGACTGGTTATCAGACTTTCGGGCTTCTAACGATCCGTAACGACTGTCAAAGATCCACGAATGACAGCCAGGACCAACGGCTTAACGTGCTTTACGAGGAACGGAGAAGTCTCGGTATGTAAAGATCCCAGACACACAGGGTCGCGGGTTGTTCTAAAGAGATACCGTGGCCCTGTCGCAGGCAACTGAAGGAACACGGGTGGGTTTTAGTCAGTTAAAGTCTGACACGCCCTCCTGCTCCGCCCAGAGCGGGAGAAGTCATTTGATTTCCCATCCACAAACAAAAAAGACACCCGTCCACGGACCAACCCCCACAAGCGTAGCTTAATCTGATGGAGCTCCTTAAAATAAAAAATACACGCTGATGAATTCGCAGGCAACTGACCTACAAAAAAATATTGATAAACATTAAAAAAAACTTCAATGAAACGGTAAAAGCTTTAAAGAAGTTGTCTAACTAGTTTTTATAATTAAAAACCTTTGGCATATTCTAAGTTGTTGTTCGCATATAGGTCCAGACAAGTTTTAGAGAAGCATTTGAAGATTTCTGAACACATCTATTTTCCAGTTGGCGAGCGTTCCCACTATGTCGTGACGATTAATTTACCGTTGAACGACTGTCGTATCTAGCTGTTCGCATTGGATCGTGACGACATTTTCACTAATTACGGCAGTCGCCTTCTCGTTTCTACACCAAGCCATTCCAACCTCAATACTTAACATAACTCCTGTGTGTATTCCCCGATGGGTAAGGCGCTTTGCCTGTACTGTTGAGGTTTCATGCTTTGGTCAAACCTTGGCAATGATGCTGACTGACATTCTATTATTCAAACATCGAATTACTCTTAAAGAAAAACGAAGTTCGTTTGTTTTCGAGGGTGCCAGTAGTGAGATTCTGATAGGGCTTCGCCTAGGAAGTGTTAATCTTTAAGTCTGAAAGCATAATAGCATATTACGCCAGCTATGTTTAAGCCCCATGTAATAGGGGGCGAGCCTATTGCCATCAACCGGGCACAAATCCAGACTACGGGCTGCGACTGAGAAATTCCTGATTGAAATCCAACAACACTTTGCCCGGCTTGGTATCGAACCCAAGACCTGAGGTCATGGAGAATTTTGTTCAATAAAATCCTTGACCCTAACTTGCTAGACTAGCTTTAAGACAAATAAATCAATCAATAGACCAAAGTAAGGATAACTACTTTTTAAAACAACAATCGCTCAATGTTATACAGGGTCAGTCAGCTTCGAAACACCCAGTATCATCATCATTTGCCTAGTAACCTAGTCTGTTCCCAACTATGTTGGGATCGGCTTTCAGTCTAACCGCCTGCAGCTGAATACCAGTATTTTACATGGAGCGACTGCCTATCTGACCTCCACAACCCAGTTACTGGGTTATACGATACCCCTGGTAAGACTGGTTGTCAAACTTTCGAGCTTCTGACGACCCGTAACGACTGTCAAAGATCCACGAATGGCAGCCGGGACCAACGGCTTAGCGTGCTTTCCGAGGCACGGAGGCGTCTCGATATGTAAAGATAGTCACCCATCCACGGACCAACCGCGGCAACCTGAACGAACGACCTGTGCGGCTGTTATTACTTTGCCACGAGCCCCTCTAGATATCAATGTAAATTAAATATGCAACATAACGCTTTTATCCCCCAGATCTTTTATCGATACTCATCGCGTCTGAAGAGTTTAGCTAGCCAATTTAAAATAATCCTGTACCCCCCCGTGTCCCTGTTCTTGTGTAAAAAAAGAAATTCTGTTTCGTCCGTCATTGTCAGTCATATAATAAAAAAATATTAGATACGTATTTTTTCCTTTTAAGGCGAGTAGTGCTGCCAATTAGCGCTACCATTGAGAAAAAAATCATAAGTCTGGGGATATGGAACTTTTTGAAATTTCCTATGCTCACATTTTTAGTCAGATAAGGTAGAATTTTTTGTATCAAGAAAATCAACACTAAACCTGATCGGTCTTATTACAAAACGAGGTTTTTCTTCTGTCATGGTTTAAACCATCGAGCCAGTTTTTGTAATAAGAACCTAGCTGTGATAGAAATACAGCTCTTTATACAAAACTGACAACTTAGTCCGGTACTAAGTTGTCAGTTTTGTAAAACCGACATCTTTAAGTGTCGGAATAAAGTTCGAAATTCAACAAAGGGTCTATGTAAACCACAGACCTTTTTTTGAATTTCGAACCTGGATCCAGGAGGACCAAAGTTCGAAATTCAAAAAAGGGTCTATGGTTTACATAGACCCTTTTTTGAATTTAGAACTTTATTCCGACACACGCCCGTTTTTGGCGTTAACTGCTAAGGCTTCGAACCTAGTAGGTTTAGTGTTGATTTTTTAGACCTCACCTGACTAAAAATGTGAGCATTGGAAGTTTCAAAATGTTCCATATCTCCAGACTTGTGATTTTTTTCTCAATGGTGGCGCTAGTTGGCAGCACTACTCGCCTTAATAAAAAATAACTTAGATAAAACGCATTAAAGTTGAGGAGTGGGGGCTCGCTACGTCATAACTACAAGAAGCTACGTATAAAATCTAGCAATGAGTGACGTCATGTCACATTTTATCTCAACGTATCGCCGTTATCTTATGATTCAAAAAAATTAGTGTACAATATTTTTTAATAATCACCATGACTGACAAGAAAGATATGTTTAGTCAACATTCCTTGCAAATAAATTTCATTTAATTTCAAAGGCCTTGATATGACCCCTAGCTGACCTACAATGCTAGCTAGATCTGGGTTGCGACATATTGATCTAAAATAAATAAAAAAAGCGGCCAAGTGCGAGTCGGACACGCCCATGAAGGGTTCCGTAGCAGCAAGTAACATAATATGTATAAAAGTTCTTGTAGTTCGTTGTAACTTTGATCGATGTTTTAATAATAGACCGATTTATGACGTATTAGAAAAAAGACTACTTACTAGATCTCGTACAAACCAATTTTCGGTGGAAGTTTACATGGTAATGTACATCATATATTTTTTTTAGTTTTATCATTCTCTTATTTTAGAATTTACAGGGGGGGGGGGGGACACATTTTACCACTTTGGAAGTGTCTCTCGCGCAAACTATTCAGTTTAGAAAAAAATATATATTAGAAACCTCAATATAATTTTTGAAGACCTATCCATAGAGATACCCCACACGTATGGGTTTGATGAAAAAAGAAATTTCTAGTTTCAGTTCTAAGAATGGGGAACCCCCAAAATTTATTGTTTTTTTTTTCTATTTTTGTGTGAAAATCTTAATGCGGCTCACAGAATACATCTACTTACCAAGTTTCAACAGTATAGTTCTTATAGTTTCGGAAAAAAAACTGGCTGTGACATACGGACGGACGGACAGACAGACAGACAGACAGACAGACATGACGAATCCATAAGGGTTCCGTTTTTTCCATTTGGCAACGGAACCCTAATAGTCTAGTTTTTATTATACTAAGGACATCTACTTTCCAAACAACATTTGCACTACACTACAATATCAATGTTTTATCTGTAATAATTAGTATAGATTATTAGTATAGATAGATAAATAAATTATATTTCCTATAAAACATTTCCTGATGACATTGTCACTTGTTGTTCCGGTGCAAAACGGAAGTTAGGTATCTAGACTCAATCTGTCTAGCCTGTGCCCAACTATGTTGGGGTCGGCTTCCGGTCTAATCAGATACCCTTTGGTAAGACTGGTTGTCCGACTTTCTGGTGAACCGTAGCGACTGTCAAGGATCCACGAATGACAGCCGGGACCAACAGCTTAACGTGCTTTCCGAGGCACGGAGGAGTCTCGGTATGTAAAGATGGTCACCCAACCACTGACCAACCCCGGCAAGCGTAGCTTAACCTGATGGATCGACCCGTGCGGCTGTTATTACTTAGCCACGAGCTCCTCGTTACCGTAGATACCTATCTAGACTCTAGCTAGATTAATATTAGGTAATCTAGGCTGAGGAGCTCGTGGCTAAGTAATAACAGCCGCACGGGTCAATCCATCACGTTAAGCTACGCTTGCCGGGGTTGGTCAGTGGATGGGTGACCATCTTTACATACGGAGACTCCTCCGTGCTTCGGAAAGCACGTTAAGCCGTTGATGCCGGCTGTCATTCGTGGATCTTTGTTTACCAGTCTTACCAAGGGGCATCGTATTACCCAGTTACTAGGTTGTGGAGGTTAGACAGGCAGCCACTCTATGTAAATACTGGTATTCAGCTGCGTCCGGGTAGAATGGAAGCCGACCCCAACATAGTTGGGAAAAGGCTAGGCAGATGATGACATCATACAGTACAAATAACCGGAAAAATCAGTTTTTATAAATAAGTAAGATAAAACTTACATAGATATCTAAAACTAGGTCATCGCGCAGGCAACCCTATGTACAATGGACATGTAAAATTCTCGCATTGTGAACTTTTTGCAGAGTGATTTGTATGTGATTTACACATTCATTTAAACATCCGTTTATGCTGAGAAACTCAGTGGAGACACGCTGAGTCAAGTCGAAGACACGTTCATAAAAACTTTTGTAATAGTACATTTTGATACAAGTGGAGAATTTTTGTTATTGCATTCGAGGCGGAATTAACTCTCGAGCCGTAGGCGAGGTTGTTTTTGAGCCGAGAACTGCAATAACAAATGTCCACGTGTATCAAACGACGTTTTTCAATACAATTTTGAAGAAATAAAATAAAATAACGAAAAATATTTTTGTCATAAATTATTAGGAAACTATGATTTCAATTTTCTTTTTTTTTTTCCGCGCTTTGCTTTCGCCAGGTTGAAGGAGAAGCAAAGGTATAAAGCCGATAAACAGCCTAATATAAAAATAGAAAATTCAAATATTTTTGAGTTTAGAACACAAAAAAAAATTTAATTCGTTCAAAACGTTTTTTTTTTTATTGTAATAATCATGGTTTTTGATGATATTCTAATTAAAAAAAACCGGCCAAGTGCGTTTCGGACCACGCACAATGAAGGGTTCTGTAGTTGGGATGAATTTATCTTAAGAACAAACTTAACATTGTAGTTGAAAAACATGTTCTCCCATACATTCCAACTGTAAATGTAAGTTTGTACTCACAATATTGATAAATTTACCGCGTTATTTTAAGACCACAGACTTCCTATAGGTTTTCCTGTAATCTACAGGTAAAGATCTATTATATGTATTTTTTTCAAAATTTTAGGCTCAGTAGTTTCGGAGATAAGAGGGGGAATGGTCAATTTTCGTCTATTTTCTTAAATAACTTTAAAACAATTTATTTTAAAATTATAAAAAAAATTATTTGAGACCTTCATAGTAAGCCCTTTCATTTGATATGCCACATGGTGTAGTTTGCAAAACTTTTATTTTTTATTTGCCCCCCAAAAGGGACCTCTACATTCAAATTTAATTTATTTACTTTACCCGTCCGTGTTTGCGTCACAGAAATTCATATGTGTACCATATTTCAACTTAATCGGTCCATTAGATTCGGAGCAAACTGGCTGTGACAGACGGACAGACAGACAGACAGACACACGAGTGATCCTATAAGGGTTCCGTTTTTTCCTTTTGAGGTACGGAACCCTAACAATATTAACGCCGTAAAGACGCATATCTCTTTGCCGAGATAAAAAAAAAAACATTCACCTCCAAATAGAGGCATTGAACCAATTTGGACTAAGTATAGGTAAAAGTTATCTGTGGCAATTTTTATTCCCGCACACGTGTTGGAAAATGAAAACTCGCACGCGTGTGAAATATATTGCATTGTGAACCTAATCGTAGTGCGATATGAACCAGTTTTCGAGGAAGTGTATTGAAAAAATATTTGTTTCGTTCAATCAGAAACAAAGGAAGGATTTTGTGAAAGATGATATGGCTCGGTGCAAGTTGGGCAGGACACCAGGCAAGGCGCAGTGATGACAGGTGGAGTTAGGCAGTGATAGAGTGGCGTCGAAGAACTGGAAGACGGAAGTGTCGGTCGTCCGGCGGCGAGGCCGGAATGGAAATACCAATGCGGTCTGTTTAAGATGCAAAAAACCCTGACATAATTAAGTAATTGACATTTTCTTACCACGAACTATATTTACCGCAAAACATAAATAAATAAGCGTTAACAATACTAGTTTGACGTGTTATAAAGATTAAAGTTCTGACAAGCGACTTTTAATTATTTTAAACTGAAGATCACGTCTAAATGAGTACTGTTAATCATTTGAAAAAAATATATGTTAAGGACGCTGCTACAAATGGGTAGTCAAGTCATTACTTTTTTACACAAAAGTCAATCTGCCTAGCCTTTTCCCAACTGTTGGGGTCGGCTTCCAGTCTAACTGGATGCAGCTGAATACCATTATTTTACTTTTACATGGAGCGACTGCCTATCTGACCTCCACAACCCAGTAACTGGGTAATACGATACCCCTTGGTAAGACTGGTTGTCAGACTTTCGGGCTTCTGACGACCCGTAACGACTGTCAAAGATCCACGAATGACAGCCGGGACCAACGGCTTAACGTGCTTTCCGAGGCACGGAGGAGTCTCGGTATGTAAAGATGGTCACCCATCCCGGACCAACCCCGGCAAGCGTAGCTTAACCTGATGGATCGACCCGTGCGGCTGTTATTACTTAGCCACGAGCTCCTCTATTTTTACCTTTACCTTTTAATATTTTTACACAAAAGTATGTTTATTAAATAAAATGCTTTGCATTCTTAAAATGTTTTTTGGCCAAGTTTTCTCAATAAATGTACCGAAGTAAATTTTTTCACTCCGGTACATTTATTGAGAATCTGTACCTATCTAAAGTTATATTCATAGTTCAGAACCGTACCATCCACATCTATCAACAATTTGGGCAAAAAATATTTTTAGAATGCAAAGCATTTTATTTAATAAAAAATACTTTTGAGTAAAAAAGTAATGATTTGACTACCCATTTGTAACAGCGTCCTTAAATTAGAACATTTTCTTTATAACTTAATATGTGAATATTTTAGATTATGTATAAACATAGACGTATAAAATTACATATTGTAATTAATTTGTAGTCTTGTTTAACGCGGATAAAAAACTGAGAATCACGCAAAAACTATCAGGTGTATTTTTATGAAACCTTATCGTTAACCCTAAAGTCGTCAGAAGCCCGAAAGTCTGACAACCAGTCCAAGATGTATCGTATTACCAAGTAACTGGGTTGTGGAGGTCAGATAGGCAGTCACTCCATGTAAAATACTAGTATACAGCTGCATCCGGTTCGACTGGAAGCCAATCCTAACATCGTCAGGAAAAAGCTAGGCAAATGATGATGGAGATGAAGAGGACTGCTCTAAGAGAGTCCCTTTAAATGACATTAAACGTCATTTCGGGACCGAATCCATTAAAAAAAGCTGCACATTATCTCTCACACAATCCATATTAATATTATAAATGCGAAAGTAACTCCGTCTGTCTGTTACCTTTTCACTCCTAAGCGGCTGAATGGATTTGGATGATTTGGCACATGGATTGACCATGACCTGGTTGAGGACAAAGGATACTTTTTATCCCTGTAATACCTGCATTCCCGTGGAATAATTTCCAGCCTCCACGCGGGCAAATGCTAGCACTTTCATAATGACATTGAGAGTATGTATAACACATTATACGACCACATTAGAACCGGTTATTAAGAGCCAAATAACACAATACATACCCATAGAAATAATAAAAAGATTTTTAATAGGAGAGCCACGTCCAATGGTACCGTCTCCTCTTAAGAAAGAAAACGTCCATTTATCAAGTTTTAACGTCAAATTTTATTACAAAAATCTTCAACAGAGTCAAAATTTTATGATCACAATCTATGAGGTTGAGTAGAACACATTTATCAGTATTAAAATCCGAGGCTGGCGACATTATTCAATGGCACATCTATTTGCTGTACGACAGAGTGAACTTTGAACACTGTTGTCCAATATTTGAGTAGTGTCCACTTTGGCTTTGCAATGCTACTACCGCGACCGGTTCTCAAACTATTTGCCAATCGACTCGGTGTATCATAAAGAAAGTTCTTAATTTGTCCATTTTTAACGCGACTTGGTGAAAATACATTTTCTCTTGAACAAGCAAAGAACTTAATTTTTTCTATTCCGTTTGCGAAGGCAATTTCGTAAGCATGACTTGTCTTTGTTTGGAATTATTCATTTATTCCGCAAATTATGGTAAAAAAACTTCGTGCTGTAAACAGGTAAGTAGTTTCACACGGTAGGATTTTATTTTATGATACAATATAAACTTTGATTTGCTATGAACCACGCGTACCAATTACAAGTTTTTTGTTCCGCATACACTTTCGCTCAACGCCACCTGACGACCAACTTACATATTCAATGTAAACTACAACTAATTCAAACAGCAATAATGTATATAATAAAATAAAACACTCACTTCCAAATATCGCTGGCGTGCGCTGTCAAATCCAGATAATATTCAACAAAAAATAATATTAATTATCCACGCGCGATTATCACTCGCGATATATTTTCGAATTTGGAACGACGCGTCCGCTCTGTGCGGCTTCAAGCGCGCGACTGATATGACGAAAGGCGATAGGTAAGTGGCGTGCTCTTGCGCATACATAATTTAGTGTGGTGCGTTCCGTTCCCTCGTGCGTTGACTATGACGGGTGCATGAACCGTTATCGCGAGGTTGGGACACAATATGTTAAGGTGATCTGTAATCATATCACTGATAATTTTTGGCAAAACAAATGTGACATTGCATGTGATGAGAATGAGATTACTGCTCATAAACGAAGTAAGAACTGATTTTCTTTTCTTTTCTGTTCAAAAACTAACCTAGCTATAGGGCAGAAAAAAATGCTGTATCAAGGTGAAAGTTACTACAGAGTTCAAACCACACTGTTCTTTACCTATCAGGTTATTTAAGGTGTCATCCGGCACCTAGCTGTATCATCAACTGACCACGACCATGACACTGACATTGCGGAACGGCTTCGCAACACGTTTGACATTTTAGCGTTGAGGTCATGTTTAAACAAGTTCGGATATTAGATGATAAACAGATGTTTTTCTTTTTTAATAATAATATCATCTTTTTTGACATTAGGGGTCTTGCTGATGAAGAATATTTACTGTACTTCAGTCAGACCAGCTACCATCTTCCTATAACAGCCGCACAGGTCAATCCGTGGATGGGAGAGTATTTTTACACCGTGCGAAAGCACGTTGCCGTTGGTCCCAGCGGTCATCCGTGGTTCTTTGACCGTCGTTACGGGTCGTCAGAAAACCGAAAGTCTGATAAACAGTCTTATCAAGGGGTATTGTATCACTCAGTAAGTGGGCTGTGTAGGTCAGATAGGCAGTGTCTCCATTTAAAATACTGGTTTGAGGTCTGGAAGCATTATGGAAATCACTTGTTGTGGTATGTGATGTGATCATCATCATTATTTCAGCCGAAAGACATCCACTGCTGGACATAGGCCTCCCCTGAACACCGCAACTTTGACCGGTCCTGTGCTTCCCACATTCTGCGGCTTTCACAAGGCCATCGGTCCACCTAGTGGGAGGCCTTCCAACGCAATGTCTTCCGGGACGTGATCGCCACTCCAAAACCTTTCGATCCCATTGATCATCATTGTGGAATATGATACGGATATGAGGAACATGTGGTGGGCAGTTTTCAGTATAGATAAGTAGGGGAAGACCAACGAAACGTTGGATGGATTGTGTTAAAGATGATATGGCTAGAAAGAGGATGACTTTTAATATGACTGCTATTAGAGATGCATGGAAGAAGACATGCTTCTTCGACCTCAATTGGATTGGGATAAGGACAAGAGTTATCTGGGTTTAGGAACATTGCATCACGACATGGTCTTAATATCCGCGATTTGTGTCACAGAATACGTGCCTGGTGTCCTAAATGTCATCAATGGTACAGAGAATCCTAATGTGGCGTACGTGTTACTTATTCATGAATTCATAAATATATTTTATATTTATTTATTTGTGTTATGGATGCAGCTGGCGTATGGCTAACCTTGGATGTAGATGCAGTAGTTTCATTTGGCGGAAGTGATCCACCTTTTGTAAATACAGATGTGGCGGCATCTACATCGCCACATGCGAACTACGCATCACTGCACTGACGTCACGAATAATCCTGCATCGCGCAATCAGAGTTTACCGCGCGACTAACATATATACAACATCCCGACATCAATCGTCAGGCAGTTGCCCACCAGACAACACCCGTCTGGTCGGAGGATCCTCCCTTTTCAATGGAGGATGAGTGAACTTTACACCCTGTTCCTCATGCCTCTATGCATACATACATATTATGTATGCGTGATGTACTACATCACACCTGTAATTCCTAAAAGGTTAAGCAGAGGTGTACCTATAGCACACCCACATTTCGCCAGTTATGTTCCAAGTCCCATATAATAGGGGGCGAGCCTATTGCCATCAACCAGGTACTAATCCAGACCTCGGGCTGCTAATGAGAAATTCCGTTTTTAAATATGGCTTGATTTAAATAACAGACCAGCGAGATGGAACCTGATGCACTCATTTGTTTCTTGGCTCCTTCGGGAGTAATTTTTTTTTCAGCACCATTTGAGCTCGCGCTTCTGTCTGGAGATTTGAGCAGTTGTTTGAAGATTGCAATGAAACCAAATTATGTCATCCTTGTACATGTACAATAAGATTAGAAATTTAAACAAACCTTTTTTACAGTCCGTTCAACCGATTTTGACTTCTATTCCGTAGGCTTAAGGATGGCATTAAAGGCCAAAAAAGTGGTTACAATACCAACTGTTTACTGCAGCTGCCATTTGTCATACCACCAACGCAATAGAAGTCAAAATTGGTTGAACGGACTGTAAAAAAGGTTCGTTGAAATATATAATCTTATTGTAAAAGGAGTATAGTCGGTACTAAAAGAAAAAAAAAAGAAGTTTAAGACTGGAATGGAATGTCTAAGTCTTAATTTGAGTTAAAAAACTTTTTTACAAAAAAATACAACCGACTTCCAAAAACAAAACTACAAAGTAAAAAAATAACTTTAATTTCGAAAGTCGGTGGCAAAAAACGAAAATACATTTAACTAGACACCGACTTTCGAAATTAAAGTTATTTTTTTACTTTGTAGTGTTGTTTTTGGAAGTCGGTTGTATTTTTTTGTAAAAAAGTTTTTATTTTTCACTTTTTAGTTGTGTACCTACCCCACACAAATTGTAATACCACTACCTGCAAAACAAACTAGAACATCATCCATATAAAAGTGAGGAAAAAATACGTATTATTGAAGCTAACTCAAAAACTATCGAAGCAAAGTTAATCAATTTTATATGGGACCAACTGTGATGTATACCCTCTCGAATAAAACAAAAAAAAAATCCAAATCGGTCCAGCCATCTTCGAGTAATCGGGGAACTTAAAAAAAGGTTCCGACGAATTGAGAACCTCCTCCTTTTTGAAGTCGGTTAAAAACATTATGGAGCATGAGGTCCTGGGTTTAATTCCAAAGTCAGTGCAGTGTGGGCAGTGTTATTGCGTTTTTTCCACTAAGAATTTCTTAGTCGCAGCCCGAAGTCTTGATTTGTGCCCGGTTTGGCAATAGGCTCGCCCCTATTACATTTGTGTCTTAAACATAACTGCCGAAATATGGGTTTACTATAGGTGCTCTGCCTACTCCTTTGGAGATTACAGGCGTAATGTGTAACATATGGGTATAAATAACATTGATTATGACTAATTTTCAACTACATATTTATGTCCATCAAATCAATCATCATCATCTGCCTAGCCTTTTCCCAACTATGTTGGGGTCGGCTTCCAGTCTAACCAGATGCAACTGAATACTAGTATTTTACATGCAGCGACTGCCTATCTGACCTCCACAACCCAGTAACTGGGTAATACGATACCCCTTGGTAAGACTGGTTGTCAGACTTTCGGGCTTCTGACGACCCGTAACGACTGTCGAAGATCCACGAATGACAGCCGGGACCAACGGCTTAACGTGCTTTCCGAGGCACGGAGGAGTTTCGGTAATGTAAAGCAAGTAATAAAGCAAAAGAATGAGCGTTGATTTCCAAAGTCCCCGCCAATAGCAGTGATATTGTAATATCCTGTAATTAAGGAATTAATTACTATTGGTTTGTAAGCCCTAATTGTACGCAAGAGTGGTTTTCACTAGTTACAAAACCATATGAAATTGTGTAGTTTAAATCGGGTCAATCTAAGAAAGTTAATAGAGCTCCAAAATTATTTTTAATTTCGAAATCAGAATTACTTGTAATTTTGTATTAGTAGCTAGCTGATCCGACAGACGTTGTTCTGTCCAATCAATCTGCCTAGCCTTTTCCCAACTATTTTGGGGTCAGCATCCAGTCTAACCGGATGCAGCTGAATACCAGTATTTTACTTGGAGCGACTGCCTATCGGCCCTCCACAACCCAGTTATACGATACTCCTTGGTAAGACTGGTTGTCAGACATTCGGGCTTTTGACCATCCAAAACGACTGACAAAGATCCACGAATGACAGCCGGGACCAACGGCTTAACGTGCTTTCCGAGGCACGGAGGAGTCTCGATATGACGTTATCCTGTCCAAATTTCAATAATTCATACAAAATTCCCATAGAAAATGCACCTTCAGTTTTCCCGAATTTTTCAATTTTCCCGGCAAATTTTCTTTATCTCTTCTTATGAACCTTCCTCGGACTTCAAAGAATATTTTTTTTAAAAATGCCGAATTGGTCCAGCCGTTCTCGAGTTTTGCGCTTAGCAACACATTTAGCCGTTCATTTTTATTTATATAGATAGGTAGCTTTTTGCTGAGGAGCTCGTGGCTATGTAATAACAGCCGCACGGGTCGATCCATCAGGTTAAGCTACGCTTGCCGGGGTTGTCCGTGGATGGGTGACCATCTTTAGACATCGAGACTCCTCCGTGCCTCGGAAAGCACGATAAGCCGTTGGTCCCGGCTGTCATTCGTGGATCTTTGACAGTCGTTACGGGTCGTCAGAAGCCCGAAAGTCTGACAACCAGTCTTACCAAGAGGTATCGTATTACCCAGTTAATGGGTTGTGGAGGTCAGATAGGCAGTCGCTCCATGTAAAATACTGGGATTCAGCTGCATCCGGTTAGACTGGAAGCTGACCCCAACATAGTTGGGAAAAGGCTAGGCAGATTGATTGATTGCAGGTAGCTTTTTGTCTGGATTTAAGGCGAGTATAGCTGCTAACCGGCAGAGCATTGAAAAGTTGGAGATATAGAACATTTTGAAATTTCTTATCGTCATAATTAACGTCAAAAACGCGTTTTTGACGTTAGCTGCTATAACTTCGAACTTAGGGAGGTTTAGTGTTTATTTTTTTAATAAAAATAATTCTCCCATCATCTGATTAAAAATGTGAGCATAGAAAATTTCAAAATGTTCCATATCTCCAGACTTATTAATTTTTTTCTCAATGGTGGCGCTGTTGGCAGCTATAAGTACTCGCCTTAGTCCATGTGAGATTTGTGTCTGTAACGGCGCTAGTACATGATTCAGGACCTAGATTGGGGCAACGTTGGTCTGTGAACTGTCACGCGATATAGGAGTTATTTCTACGTTAACATTGTTTGAGTTGAGTCTTCGATCAATAATAGCACTAGATACAGGATCAGGAACAAAAATAAGTCGCTGTAGTGGCCACGTTTACACACACATAAACATTTACATTTGTTACTACGAAATATAGAAAAAAGTTTTATAATATTTACAACTTCAATTCATTATAAACCTTAACAATCAAACATAAAGTTTAATTACGATTGCAAAATATTTATATTTAAGTCCTTCTATCATCGGAGAAAGGTAAAAGCAATAAATTAAAAATGTCGCTTGAAAATAATATTTCATTTTTATAATAAGTACAAAAATATTTATTCTAAAGTGTACTTAAAACTTAAGCAATAAGGTTAAAAACATTTTGTTGAAAATTTTGTGCTTACTCTATTTTGGAACTAGACATAGTTCTTGGTATTTACATTTCAATGCTCAGAACACAGTAAGTATTGAAAGATGTAGAGTAGCAGAATAATAATATATTTTTTTAGGCCAAGGTTCGTTTTATATGGTAGCAAATATTTTTGACCGATTTTTAAAAGTAGAAGGAGTAAATTAGTACAATAGTTATTTTAATTTTGATTATTAATTTGATAATTAATTATTTTAATAAAAATATTAAAACAAATTGTTGAATTTTTACAAGGTTTATATATTTCTTCTCCTCTTTCTTTCGCGACAATAGATACCCATTCTGCATTGCGAAATGGGTCACTAGGAAATCTACAAACAAAAACAACATATAAAGTAACAATACTACTCCATGCATTTCCCTGTTCCCGAACAGTCGATGTTTGAAATAAGACCACAAAAGTATTTGTGTTTTTATTTTTCGGGCCGTTTTTGAAGCGCTTATCGGGAATCTAGTACTATTATTGATCGAAGAGTTGAGTGGTCAGTTTTTAACAACTAAAAGTTGGCTGTATTTATAGCAAAAGATGTAATAATGCAATGACAGAGCAATGGAGAGGGCTTTAGAAATGAAGAGATCCGCAGGAGAACCAAGGTAACCGACATAGCCCGAAGAATTGCCAAACTTAAGTGGCAGTGGGCAGGGCACATTGCTCGTAGAACAGATGCCCGATGGGGCCGAAAGGTTTTGGAGTGGCAACCGCGTACCGGAAAACGTAGCGTTGCAAGGTGGACTGATGATTGTGAAGGCCGTAGGAATCCGCTGGATGCGAGAAGCATAGAACCGGTCGAAGTAGAGGTGCTTGGGGGAGCCCTATGTCCAGCAGTGGACGTCTTTTGCATGACGATGATGTAATAATTCCATCAGTTGTTTTTCTGTGTAACTGTAAACCAGCTAGCACCATCTATTAAGGAGTTACTTATTAGCATTGATTAACACCTCTTGACCGCAAAACAAGTTAGAAGTACCAAAAGGCATGTCGTTTTAATAATGAGGCTTTATCACTACATAGTATAAAAAAAAAGTAATTAAAAAAACTATAAAACTGAAAGCTAAAAACAAGCCCATTTTAAATTAAATTAAATAAAAGTTGGAAGCAGGCGGGACCCATTTGAGTTAGAAAATAAAAATGGCGGATTTTTGGCGCCAAATTATGTCTTAAATTTTGTTTTTTCTCTCAAAACCTGTCGAGTGGGGTATCAAAATAAAAGGTTTTAAAAGGTGATTACAAAAATATATACAACTTATAGGGTTAAAAGTGATTCGAAGTGACAAATCGTAAAAAACTCTACACTCTGATTTTTACCCGACTACGGCAAATATATGTGTATTTACGTGTGTTCCACCGTAGTGCCTAAATTACAGAACCGATTTTAATGAATGAGGTATCAATAGATTCATAATAATGGTCCGGGTGACATAGGCTATATAAATTCTCCCTAAATTTAATATGGTGGACTTTACAGGTAAATTTCTAACCACGAAAAAAAAAATTGAGATAATAATGACATGTTTGGTATCAAAATAAAGATCTTGATGAGCACATTACAAATATGTAAATATGTTATATTGTTTAAGTAAATAAATATGTTTAAATTGTAAATAATAAGTAAAAGTGGAGGTAAATAATATTAATTTAATTGATTACAGACCGACCGCGGTGAGCGTGATTTTTCAGTAATCGGGTTTTAGTTTTTGAACTTACTTTTTATTAATTTACTAGACTAAAATGACATAACTTATCATGATTAAAATGTCAAAATGACAAGAAAAGGCCGATGGCAGCGCAGCTGTGATTTTGGTCTAGCAAATTAAAAATCAGAATAGATGTATTTCAGAGAACTTTTTTTTCTAACGGTACGCATAGCTTCCAACCTCCTACCTACTTACAATTGGCTGACGTAAAGCAAATATTGGCTTTTGCCACGAGCATAGCGTTAATACTCATAAGTCATGGTAATGATCAATCAATATGAGCTCCTATAATTCTCAATCGTAGACAAGACATAAATCTCAACAATGAAAGGCCTTTAAAAGTGGTCTATAAAATCCGATACTAATAAAGCTGACATCAGACGTTTCACTTTTTGTTAATTTATGTAAAGAAAGAAAGAAACACACTCAATGACCGGACAGTGCCAAATTAAATTAGCTAGCGAAACTCCGCAAACGTGATGGATGTTAATATACGAGAAATAGAAATAAAAAAGATTTGATGATTTTTTTTTGGGGTCAATGACGTGTTATTACTTGAAGTTGTTTTATCGTGTTGAGATATCAATACCTATCACGTCCATGAGGTTTACACAAAAAAAAAACTGATTTTTATACTGTTAGAATAGAATAGAATAGAATAGAATAGAATATAGAATAGTTCTTTATTTGCACAGAAAGTAGGTACAAGTTGCAGATGTTTAGTTTAAAGAGTTCCTTGTACTAACTACCTTAATTAAGGCATGCAAACAGCAGGCTATAATAATAAAGACTCCTACAAAAATATATCATTAATACATTCAATCAAATCAGTACAAGTTTACCATGTCAAGATGAAATTCAGCAAATAATTTGAAATAGGCAATACATAATGTCAAGTTTAATAAAGTGGTATTAGTATAAGTCAAGTTCGAGGTCAATACAGTTAAATTAAAAATATTAAATGAATTAGTACATGTCAGGAAAACAGAGATGTCATAATCTCAATTAAAATTTTTATCGGTCAAAAAATCGCCAGTTAAGTAATAACGTTTATGAATTAATAGATTTGTCAATTTCTTTTTAAAAAGAGAAAGTGTAATTTTTTTATTTCATCGTTACGTGACTACACAAAAAAAAAAACATCATCAAAATGAATTTCTTTTTTGTTTTATAATGTTTAGATATCGCTATTCACAACGTCTGCGCAGTTTCGCTAGCTAATTTAATTTGACCCTGTATAAGTGTAGGGTGACTGGTAGTTAGTGACCGACACTTAATAATAAACACAACATGATTGTACTCATGATAACAAACAACTTTTACTATGGGACCAAACCTGAAACAGCGAAAAAAGTATGAATTGATTGATATACAGGGTGTGGCGTAATTAGTGGTCCAACGTTGAGGGGTCGATACACCGTATATTCAATTATCACATATCACAATTTGAACCAATTTTTTTCCTAGGTCTCGGAATACAATTTTTTTTTTAATACACACCTTGCTTTATAGTAATTATTTTTACATTTGCATAATGATAGCACATGCATTTCACAGTTATAAACAAAAAGCAAAATTAAAAATAATGTAATTTATAGAAAATACAGCCAAATTAGTAAAGCAAGGTGTAAATTTCTCAACTAATAATATAAAATATTTTATTCTGAGACTGGAGAAAAATGGTTAAAATTGTGGTATGTGATAGCTAATTATACGGTGTATCGACCCCTTCACGTTGGACCACTATTTACGCCACACCCTGTATACGTCACGGTCAATTCTCCAACTTAAGTGTTAAAATTACAAATTAACGATTTTCGAACTTTACTTGTGCTGTGAGACCTTGCTTCTTGCTAAATTTCATGATTCTAGGTCAACGGGAAGTACCCTATAGGTTTTGATTTACTTGCGAGTATCAAAATATGTCGCAAAAATGACTGTTTTTTTATTGCGTTGACTTAGAAGCTTGATTTTTTTAGAGCTCCAAGGAACCGTAGACCTACGTATTTGATATTAATTTCAGCTTGATACCTCCACGCGTTCCTGAGAAAAAGGTTCTTGACAGACTGACAACCAAGTGATTCCTATAAGGGTTCCGTTTTTTTCCTTTCAAGGTACGGAACCCTAAAAATGAGAAGAAATGAGCAAATGAATATTCATGTCTATGCAATTTTGTCGTATGAACATTGAATGAAACAAAAATGAACCTTCACTCGATTGAAGCGTCTGATATCAGCTTAACGACGGCTTAGGTGACGTCACTAAGCGAGAGGCACAATCGAAGGTATTCAAGACGGAATTAGATCAAGGGCGGGGGAGTCTGGGCTTTGACAGTAAAATGGATCTAGGTATACTTTTGCATCAGCTGTTGTCACATTAAAATCATTTAATAAAATCTCAACATCATAGCGATCTGGTCCGATGTCCACTTTTTGCAATAAAAAGTAAGTTTAAACAACTAAAACCCGACTACTGAAAAATCACGGTCGCCGCAGTCGGTCCCCCTTATTCACCAGATCTGGCGCCTAGCGATTTTTATCTGTTCCCCAAATTGAAGAATACTTAAGGGGAAACAGGTACGAAGACGATAACGAGGTGATGGATGCCGTGGAGAGCTTTTTTCAGGACCAAGACAAAACTTTTTTTTTGAAAGGGACTGAAGTCTTGGAAAAGCGCTGGACTCGGTATGTAGAGAGACTCGGAGACTATGTAGAAAAATAAATTATTAAGTTATCAATAGTCATTATAATCTATCTCATTCTCACTACTTATTGATCCCCCTCGTACATACATAGACTGCTAAAATCATAACCCTTTCTTTTGGCTTTGCCGTAGTCGGGTAATTTAATTATGTAGTTTCTTTTTCTCTTTCTTTCTATCTAGGCGATATATTTGTATCTCAAGTTCAAAATTTCGTTTACGTGGAAATGGTCGGATATTCATAGTCCACTATATTTATGGTCGTGAGATTAAACAAAAAAAAAATAAATAAATAAACCGGACAAGTGTGTGTCGGACCAAGCACATTGTAGGATTCCATAGTTGGGATGATTTTATCCCAATGACACACTCATTGTAGTTGAAAAACATGTTCTCCCATACATTGCAACTGCGAATGTAAGTTTGTACCTACGCACAATGTTGAGATATTTACCATGTTATTTTCAGACCAGACTTCATATAAATTTTCCTGTAATCTATAGGTATAGAACTATTTTCTATATTTTTGTTTCTATACCTCACTTAGCCGGATTTTTTCCCTACCATTACGATGTACTCAATATAACAAGATTAGCACAAAACGCGAAATTAAAATTAACTCAAATCGAATGAAAATGAATGAAAATCGAATCGAATGGATCGAATGACTAATTCATGTAAAAATGATTTGCAAACCAATCATAAAAATCCATCAGCTCTAAAAGGATTTGTGAAAGCTAATAGTAGCAACTCTTTGGTCGATCAGAAGTGTACCAAAAAAAAATATTTTAGTTTTTTTATCTTGCTGTCTCATAATTTAATTGTATTTCAGTTGTACCTGAATAAAGCATTAGGTTTCTATTTTTATCCGACGAAAAAAAAAAAAGGAGGAGGTTCTCAATTCGGCACGTTTAGATATATTTTTTTTTTATGTATGACCACGCATAACTTTCTACAGAGTCGTCCGATTTGAACATTTTTTGTTTTATTCGAGAGGGTATACATCAAAGTTGGTCCCATATAAAATTGATTAACTTTGCTTGGGTACTTTTTGGGTTAGCTTCAATAATACGTATTTTTCCCCCACTTTTATATGGATGATGTTCTAGTTTGTTTTGCAGGTAGTGGTATTAGAATTTGTGTGGGGTAGGTACCACAATTAAAAAGTGAAAAATATAAACTTTTTTACAAAAAAATACAACCGAGTTTCAAAAAGAACACTACAAAGTGAAAAATAACTTTAATTTTGGAGGTCGGTGTCTGGTTAAATGTATTTTTGTTTATTGCCACCGACTTCCGAAATTAAAGTCATTTTTCACTTTGTAGTGTTGTTTTTGGAAGTCGGTTGTATTTTTTTGTAAAAAAGTTTTTATTGAATTCATAATCAGAACTTTACGTTATGACTTTATGAGTGTAGATAAAATCATTTTATACAACATGTCTCAGAATTGATGACACACCCGCTTAAGGGGTCATTGTACTCATCATTATGAACAACTTTTACTATGGCACCATACCTGAAAACGCGGAAAAAAAATCAGCTGCTCCCCCTACATTTTGACGAGTTTGATGTAGATAACGTATGTACTGAACAGCTGATTTTTTTCGCGATTTCAAGTTTGGTCCCACAGTATAAGATGTTTATAATGATGAGTACAATGACCCCTTAAGCGGTTGTTGTATATTCTGCTTGTGAATTAAGGCTATTTCGTTTAGAGGGGGCGGTTGCCGTCTATAGACGTCATAACAATAAAACTTCTATTGTGACTCGTTTACCATGCGCGAGCCGATTAATATTACAAAGCCGTGTGTCTCGGTGTTCTATTGAAATTATTCTCACGAGAAACGAAGGCTGTTCCCACCACAAGAAAGAAGAACGGAGTTGTTTTGGTCTTAGACCTCGAGATGCGAGCTGGTTTTGGTCAGTTGGAAAATGACGGAAAGTAATTACAACAGTACATGAATGATGTAACCAATATTTTGTAACCATATTTTGATCAAAAGTAAGTGTAATTGTTTATTTGAAATAAATGCGATGAGTTTTGCGTTTTTAGGGTTCCGTACCTAAAAAGGAAAAAACGGAGCCCTTATAGGATCACTTGTGTATGTGTCTGTCTGTCACAGCCAATTTGCTCCGAATCTAATGGACCAATTAAGTTGAAATTTGGTACACATGAATTTCTGTGACCCAAACACAGACGGGCAAAGTAAATAAATGAATTTTGAATATGGGGGTCACTTTTGGGGGCAAATAAGAAAATCAAAAAAAAAAAAGTTTTGTAAACTATACCGTGTGACATATCAAATGAAAGGGCTATACTATATACTATGTGGGTCTCAAATATTTTTTTTTATAATTTTAAAATAAATAGTTTTAAAGTTATTTAAGAAAATAGACGAAAATTTACCATTAAATTTACCTAAAATTTTGAAAAACAGAAAATAGTTCTTTACCTGTAGATTACAGGAAAACCTATAAGAAGTCCGTGGTCTTAAAATAACATGGTAAATTCCTCAATATTGTGAGTACAAACTTACATTTACAGTTGGAATGTATGGGAGAACATGTTTTTCAACTACAATGTTAAGTTTGTTCTTGGGATAAATTCATCCCAACTACGGAACCCTTCATTGTGCGTGGTCCGACACGCACTTTGCCGGTTTTTTTGGAAATCATTTATAGGGAAATCGTGTTGTGTATCAGTGATTCAGTAGTTTAATAACCAAACACCCAGTTTATTCAGAAAAATTGGAAACCTGAACGCTGATTGGCTAATCAGAGAATCAATTTATACCATCTTTATTGTGGTTGGTCAGAACTAAGGCTCAAATGTAGCTGTTGACCAATCAACGTAGCCAGTGCATGACGTTCATATCAGCCAATCAGCGTTCATACTCATAGCTGTTGTTCGCGATTTAGACAGACATAAGACAAGCTGGGTCAGTTGGATCGTTGGTCTAGTGATCGCAAGCGCTACTGCTGAGCATGAGGTCCTGGGTTCGATTCCCGGGTCGAGCAAAAGTGGTATTGGATTTTTCAATCTGAAATTGTGACGCATATTTTCCCCAAAACTTGCTTTTTACATTGTTTATTTTATTTTGTTGTCCTTTGCGTCATGTTTACCGCAAATAAACGTATTTTCTTTCTTTCTTTCTTCTTTCAAATTTATCAGTAGCAGCCAGAGTCTAGATTTGTGTGCGGTTGCTGGCAATAGGCTCGCCCCCTATTACATGGGACTTGAACATAGCATAATCAGCCTATAACGTTCCCACTGCTGGGACACAGGCCTCCTCTCGGTGAGAGGGGAATGTGCTGTAATCCACCACGCGGGCCCAGTGCGGGTTGGTAGATGTATCATGTCTTCGAATTTTTGGTTCTAGGACATGCCGGTTTCCTCACGACGTTTTCCTTCACCGTTTTGAGAGCCGTAGTCATGAAATAATTTACACAAAGTAAAGCGCCTATCAGGGTTCAAACCTACGACCTTTTTTTTTATCGTATGGAAATCCTCATGGAAGTCCTCCACCCTGGGGCAGGAGGAGCATTCTGTCAGACTTTTACTGACTAAAACCACACGGTGTTCTGCTGCTACATTTAGCCGGGGTTGTGGAGTGCTTGCGCATTTCATCACGCTCCCCCCACTAGGTGTCGGCTCGCATGAATTCATGCGGACCCCGTCACCCTCAGCGGCCATATACGGCCGCAATCCCTCTAGAGAGGCGCGTACAGAACACGGCGCGCCGCCGACTCGGGCCTTTCACTGTTCAGGCAACAAACTCTCCAAGATCTGTACAAACCTACGACCTACAACTCTTAAGTCGCGGCCGTTACCAGAGCCACCACTGCTCTCAAAATGGACTTAAAGATCGCGAAATATGGGTGTTTTTTTTTTCTTTTTTTTGTGGATGGGAAATTATCAAATGACTTCTCCCGCTCTGGGCGGAGCGGGAGGGCTGTCAGACTTTTACTGACTAAAACTCACCCGTGTTCCTTCAGTTACTTGTGCCAGGACCACGGTATCTCTTTCGAAAAACCCGCGACCCCGGCGGCATCGGCCCTATTGGACCCCATCACTGCTGACATCTTATTGAGGCGCGCGTGGAACACAACGCGCCGTCAACCCGGGCCTGGTCCTTACCGGACGGCGAGCTACCCATTACTCGTCATCCGCAAGCCCGCGCCTACGGTGGCCGGGAATCGGCAATGGATTCCCGCCGCCCAGGGCGTCTCCTGCGGCGGATAGGGGCGCGAGGGCGCGACTGTTGCCTCTTCCTCACACGTTCCGTTCCGTTCGCAGGAGGTGACGGCCTCCCATGCACTCTCGCTCCGCACTATGGCCTGGACCAGGTTTGGACGCGAGAGATCGCCGCCGCCGATCGCCTCCGCGAGAACACGGCGGTGCTCCGCCCAAGCCGGGCAGCCCTCCACTGTATGCTCCACCGTGTCCTCCGTACTATAGGTACACTTCTGCCTAACCCATAGAGGAATTCAGTCGTGATCTTATATGTTATTCT
This sequence comes from Cosmia pyralina, assembly GCA_946251885.1. Classification (NCBI taxonomy): domain Eukaryota; kingdom Metazoa; phylum Arthropoda; class Insecta; order Lepidoptera; family Noctuidae; genus Cosmia; species Cosmia pyralina. Next base: position 9,904,928 of record OX276368.1, on the reverse strand, counting down.
ATTATGTTATTCTATCTCAGTAATCAATCAATCTGCCTAGCCTTTTCCCAACTATGTTGGGGTCGGCTTCCAGTCTAACCGGACGCAGCTGAATACCAGTATTTTACATGGAGCGACTGCCTATCTGACCTCCACAACCCAGTGACTGGGTAATACGATACCCCTTGGTAAAACTGGTTGTCAGACTTTCGGGCTTCTTACGACCCGTAACGACTGCCAAAGACCCACGAATGACAGCCGGGACCAACGGCTTAACGTGCTTTCCGAGGCACGGAGGAGTCTGGGTATGTAAAGATGATCACCCATCCACGGACCAACCCCGGCAAGCGTAGCTTAACCTGATGGATCGACCCGTGCAGCTGTTATTACTTAGCCACGAGCTTCTCGATCGAACTCAGTAATCAACAGATTAAAATAGATTATGTTTACGTTACAGATTGACCTGATGTTATTCCAGCGCCACATTATTTTCAAGCAAAGAGATTTAGAGGTCAAACTGTTATGTAGTTCATTAATTGGTTGGCTCTTATATAAGATATCAACGTAGGTCACAATATTGCTACAAATCAATCTGCCTAGCCTTTTCCCAACTACATATGTTGGGGTCGACTTCCAGTCTAACTAGATGCAGTTAATAGTAGTATTTTACATGGAGCGATTGCCTATCTGACCTCCACAATCCTTGGTAAGCCTGCTGGTCAGACTTTCGGGCTTCTGACTCTACATTATAATACTGCTGTATTTCTCATCTGATCATTTCAATTATGATCTGATAAATGAGCTACTTTTTTATTTTGCGTCGTGTTTATAATGCGAGATTTAGGTTGTTTTAAAAGATTTTTTATTGCCATTTTTTTTTAATTACTTGATTTTTTTTCAGGAAATGTATTGATTTAGAACTGAAGTTTATTTCTGTTGTTTTAATTTTTATGAACCAGATTTCTAAATAGCCGAAATCAAAAGCAATTCTTTGCCCATTTTCTCTAAAATATGACTAATTTAAATAGTTTTTACTCAAAAATTTTATATAAAAATAATAAAAAGTGATGCATACATTGTAGAAATGACTTTCACAAGAGTACATTGTAATTTTTTCATTCCCTTGAAACGTCAAAACGATTTGTAAATTTGTGGTCATCTCATAGCTGCCAGAGCTTATTTTTAATTTTATATTTTGACTTGTCTAAGTATTTTTTGATTTTTTTTACATTGCTCTCACATGTAGAAGCGACAAAAATAATGCATCCAGGATGTTGTACTACTTATCTTGATTTAAAAGAGTATCCGTGGAGTTTCTAGCCCGTTCTTCTCCGTTGAGATCCAGATTTTGGAATGGGCATCTAGCTTCAACTTTCTAACTAACTGACCGACTCTTTGACAATCCAAAAGTGCCTGTAATTGGTTTAATTGAAATAAATGCTTCGAGTTTTGAGTTTGAGAATTGTGATATTCTAAACCTCTTACAGTAAAAATTCACAGAACAGTCGATTAATCAAAATTAAATAATAATAATAAAAAAGTAGGAGCAGTGGTGGCCCAGTGGTAACGGCCCCGACTTACGAGTTGTAGGTCGTAGGTTCGAACCCAGACAGGCGCTTTACTTTGTATAAATTATTTCATCACCACTGCTCTCAAAACAGTGAAGGAAAACATCGTGAGGAAACCGGCATGTCCTAGAATCAAAAATTCGAAGACTTGTGACATCTGCCTACCCGCACTGGGCCCGCGTGGTGGATTACGGCCCACTCCCTCTCACAGAGAGGAGGCCTGTGTCCCAGCAGTGGGAACGTTATAGGCTGATTATGTAATAAAAAAGTAGCTCATACATTAGATCACAACTGAAATGATTTTATATGTTGTGCATTAAAACTTATAGAAATACAGTATTATAATATAACTGTAAAGTCACGTAAATCAGCAAAATTGACAAAATTTCGTATACGGCCTCTTTCTTTTCTTCTTTCTCTTTTCTTTCTTTTCCTATTATTGTTTTAGATGTAAAACTTCCGGTATAAATGCTTTAAGAGCCTACCTCAAATGGCTTAGCATGATCCTCCGTTATGTCGAAAATACTGCAGCATTAATTTTGAAATAAATATATGGTAAAGTTGAGGATTAATGTCAAGTACTATGTTTGACGAAAACACGATTCCATAAAATTTTCTCGACAGAAAAAAAATCCAAAGTTACCTCCAAACCGAGCAATAAACCGCTGGTATTCAAAAAATACTTCAAATTAGATCATGAAACTTTGCATACTAACTGAACTAACTATAAAGCAGGTCATATGTTTTTTATTTTTTTCAAACTACCATTATTTTCAACGTAAAAAGCAATTACCTAAACTATCGGCGCCCAGCATCGCACTCAATCTCGCTCTCACTCAGTCCGCGAGCAGTATCGTGCGAGTGAGATAAAAACCTGAGGTAGTAGTATGGGCTCTTAAATGGTGAAAAGAAAACTGCATCAAACTCTCTGCCAGTATAATAGTTCCCTTCCACATAACCCGTCTTTCAAAGCAAGAGTGAACAGGCATCTTCTGGGCACGCTAGTCCCATCATAGACCTCATCCATCGCTTTTCATCAGGCGTGATCGGGGTCAAGAGCAGGCCCAATAAGAAATAAGAAAAAAAAATAAAAAAAATTATGAGTATCCGCTGTCAGAAAGTTTTTTTTTTTGTTAATTCATTAATCCATCATAATAGGTATTTTTTTTTTAACATCATCATCTTCCTGCCCTTATTCCATGTTACGTGGGGCTGGCGCAACACGTTTTCTTCTTCCATTCTCCCCTGTCAACCGTCACGCTATCATACACTCCCTTCTCTATCATATCATTCCTCACCATCAATCCATTCATCTTTTCTTTAGCCTTTATCTGCCTCTAAACCTATCAACATGTATATTCATCACTCTTTAGTCATTTTTAGGGTTCTGTCACAGCTGGATATCTCAAGAACTACTAATGCTATCAACTTGAAAGGAACAGTTTTAGATTATATTTTTTTCTTATTTTGCAAATAAGAAAAAAATATATAAAGGTTTTTTTGCAACAGGGACAGAAAGGGGGGTCTTAAAAATTCGAAGTCGAGCTGCTAGGGCATCTGGGGTATCATATGAAAGAGCGCTGTTTGCACATTCTCCAAATGTTTTTTATAGTCCGTATAGTTTCAGCGTTTTGATGAAAAATGTAAAAAAAAATACCGTTCCCCCCCCTTTCCTCCGAAGTTTGCATAGAGAAAAATCTGAAATTATTCTATGTGATAAAAGTTTATGTAAAGATTACAGGAAAAATAAAACGATGTCTCTAAATAGCACACTTTTTCAGAAATCGGAACGGAACTCTAGCGCCTCGGTGCGCGAGTCCGACTCGCTCTTGCTGGTTTTTTAACCGACGAAAAAAAAAGGAGGAGGTTCTCAATTCGACACGTATATATATATATATTTTTTTTATGTATGACCACGCATAACTTTTTACAGAGCCGTCCGATTTGAATTTTTTTTGTTTTATTCGAGAGGGTATACATCAAAGTTGGTCCCATATAAAATTGATTAATTTTGCTTTGGTAGTTTTTGAGTTAGCTTCAATAATACGTATTTTTTCCCCACTTTTATATGGATGATGTTCTAGTTTGTTTTGCAGGTAAGTGGTATTAGAATTTGTGTGGGGTAGGTACCACAACTAAAAAATGAAAAACAAAAACTTTTTTACAAAAAAATACAACCGACTTCCAAAAACAACACTACAAAGTGAAAAATAACTTTAATTTCGGAAGTCGGTGACAAAAAACGAAAATACCAGACACCGACTTCCAAAATTAAAATTAATTTTCACTTTGTAGTGTTGTTTCTGGAAGTCGGTTGTATTTTATTAATGTTATTTTTATAAAACCAGCGCAGCAACACAGTCGTCGGGACACGCAAGCGGATAGCCTCATGACGTTACGTCAAATTGAATGAAATCAAAACGTAAGTCAATATTTGGTGTGAAACACCGCATTAGGTACAAAGGACACCAACCTTGACACCGAGCAGCCGGTGTAGAATAAAAGTTACATACATTAAATCGAGTAACCACTTATAATATTTGTGACTGCTTAGTAAACACGTGGCGTTTACATGCTTTTCCTGAAAATATCTTTAAAAAAACCGGCCAAGTGCGTGTCGGACCACGCACAATGAAGGGTTCCGTAGTTGGGATGAATTTATCCCAAGAACAAACTTAACATTTTAGTTAAGTATATTTTATTATACATGAATATTTACATAATTTAATACTTATCTAACATCTTTTTTTGAGGAGCTCGTGGCTAAGTAATGACAGCCGCACGGGTCGATCCATCAGGTTAAGCTACGCTTGCCGGGGTTGGTCCGTGGATGGGTGACCATCTTTACATTTTCGAGACTCCTCCGTGCCTCGGAAAGCACGTTAAGCCGTTGGTCCCGGCTGTCATATGTGGATCTTTGACAGTCGTTACGGGTCGTCAGAAGCCCGAAAGTCTGACAATCAGTCTTACCAAGGGGTATCGTATTACCCAGTTAATGGGTTGTGGAGGTCAGATAGGCAGTCGCTCCATGTAAAATAATGATATTCAGCTACATCCGGTTAGACTGGAAGCCGACCCCAACATAGTTGGGAAAAGGCTAGGCAGATTGAATACTTATCTAACAATCATAAAAACGAAAAATATGTACAAGTATATAAAAAAGGAGGGGAAATAATCATAGGGCATCAAAAAATTCGTCCGCATCGCTGTCGACAGGAAAAGTGCCCAAAAGGCTGGCAGCATTGCCACGTTGTATGGCAATGCTAATTCTTTGGCCAAAAACTAGGCCAGCCCTTTGGTCACGTGTAGAGTCGACCAACCGCCTGGCGATGTCCCGAAAAACTAAAAGGGCACTCGGACCCCATGGCCCTAGTGTTTCAACCCCAAACGGCTCAAACATATAAGTTCCAATAAGATTAGAGTATTTGAGCCGTTTGAGGTTAATTTAGTTATACATACATACATTTTAGTTGAAAAACATGTTCTCCCATACATTCCAACTGTAAACGTAAGATTGTACTCACAATATTGAGAGATTTACCATGTGTTATTTTGAGACCACAGACTTCTTATAGGTTTTCTTGTAATCTACAGGTAAAGAACTATTCTCTGTATGTTTTTCAAAATTTTAGGCTCAGTAGTTTCGGAGATAAGTGGGGGGAAATGGTCAATTTTCGTCTATTTTCTTAAATAACTTTAAAACAATTTATTTTAAAATTATAAAAAAATATATATTTGAGACCCTCATAGTAAGCCCTTTCATTTGATATGTCACACGGTACAATTTGCAAAACATTTTTTTTTCTTATTTGCCCCCCAAAAGTGACCTCCATGTTCAAAATTCATTTATTTACTTTACCCATCCGTATTTGGGTCGCAGATATTCATGTGTACCAAATTTCAACTTATCGGTCTATTAGATTCGGAGCAAATTGGCAGTGGCAGTGACAGACAGACAGACAGACACACGAGTGATCCTATATATAAGGGTTCCGTTTTTTCCTTTTGAGGTACGGAACCCTAAAAAGGGGTGAAGAAAAATAAAGGTGGTTCAGAAGCTGCCCAAAAAACGTATTTTTAGGGTTCCGCACCAAAATAGTAAAAAGGAACCCATAAGGTGCGGCTCATTCTGTCTGCCTTTCCGTCTGTCACAGCTGGATATATCAAGAACTATTAATGCTATCAACTTGAAATTTGAAACAGTTTGAGATGACGTTTGCCCAACAATTTTGCAAATAAGAAAGAAATAATAAAAATACATAGTTTTTTTTCTTTGCAACAGGAACTGATACCGTCTTAAAAATTCTAAGTGGGGCTACTAGGGCATGTGGGGTATTACATGAAAGAGCGCTGTTTGCACACTCTCAAACATTTGTTTCTTTTTTTTAGGCCGCAGTTTTTGACTTTTGATGAAAAATGTAAAAAAAAAACTACCGTTCCTCCCCTTATCTCCGAAGTTTGCATAGAGAAAAATCTGAAATTCTTCTGAAATAATAAGTAAAGATTACAGAAAAAATAAAACGATGTCTCTAAATAGCACACTTTTTCAGAAATCGGAACGGCACCCTCGGTGCGCGAATCCAACTCGCTCTTGACCGTTTTTTTTTTGCCATTATTGTCCCACTGCTGGGCAAAGGCCTCCCTACTCTCTTTCCACCTCTCTCTGTCCGGCAAACGGACAGACCATGAGCTTTGTTAGGAATAGGATGTAGGATACCTTTTATCCCGGTAGTAGGTACCTACGTTCCGGTAGGAAAATTTCCGACCACCACGCGGGCAAAAGCTAGTAATTGAAATTGAATAAAAACTTTATACATAAAAAAAAAAAAAAAAAAAAAACAACCGACTCCCAAAAAAAACCGTACAAAGTAAAAATTACTTTAATTTCGGAAGTCGGTGGCAAAAAATGAAACTAAAACAAACTTTTTTACAAAAAAATACAACCGACTTCCAAAAAGAACAATACAAAGTGAAAAATAACTTTAATTTCGGAAGTCGGTGTTCGGTTAAATGTATTTTTTTTTTAATGTTTTTTGCCACCGACTTCCGAAATTAAAGTTATTTTTCACTTTGTAGTGTTCTTTTTGGAAGACGTTTATATTTTTTTGTAAAAAAGTTTTTATTTTTCACTTTTTAGTTGTGGTACCTACCCCACACAAATTCTAATACCACTACCTGCAAAACAAACTAGAACATCATCCTTATAAAAGTGGGGAAAAAATACGTATTATTGAAGCTAACTCAAAAACTACCCAAGCAAAGTTAATCAATTTTATATGGGACCAACTTTGATGTAGAAAATGAATAAAACATTTTTTTTTCAAATCGGACGACTGTTAAAAGTTATGCGTGGTCATACATAAAAAAAAAACTTCAAAAATTTAATTCATACCAAGCACACAGTAGATACAAAGTCCATATTATGTTAGTAGGTAGATACTTATGGCTATGTTAGTAAAATTTTAAATAATTATTATTTTGCACTTGCATGAGCGACTAATGCCTCAAAATTTGGCTGTCCACTCTGTCCGACACCACGCTCAGAAGCGTGTTGGTGCTACCCTTTACTCGAGACCACAGGGAGACCGTTCTTTTACGAAGCACCGTTTGGAAGCCGTCCGTGCTGTGGCCGGCGAATATGCCCGAGGCACTGCACCGCCATGGGAGCTCCAACAAACCCCTGAACGCGTTGTTATACTGGACAACTGATACTAATGCTCATCAATTAATGATTAGGAGCTCGGATACCTAAGTTTGTTAATTGGTTCCAACATTAAAACTATGGCTATTTTTAACACCACACATAAATAGAATAGCTCGTGGCTAAGTAATAAAAGCCACACGGGTCCATCCATCAGGTTAAGCTACGCTTGCCGGGGTTGCTCCGTGGATGGGATCTTTACATACCGAGACTCCTCCGTGCCTCGGAAAGCACGTTAAACCGTTGGTCCCGGCTGTCATTCATGGATATTTGACAGTTGTTACGGGTCGTCAGAAGCCCAAAAGTCAGACAACCAGTCTTACCAAGGGGTATCGTATTACCCAGTTACTGGGTAGTGGAGGTCAGATAGGCAGTCGCCTCATGTAAAATACTGGTATTCAGCTGCATCCGGTTAGACTGGAAGCCGACCCCAATATAGTTGAAAAGGCTAGGCAGATTGAATTGACATAAATAGAATAGAACACGCCTTTTTCGTATGGGGGTAGGCAGAAACTACAGAACGCCACCTGCTACCTCCTCCTTACATACTCCTTTTGCTTCGTTTACGTTCATAAATCTCGTCATACACCACTATTTAACTAGAAAATTCTATTAAGTCATAAAACCTGTATTCCAAGTTTCATCCAGATCGGTTGTAAAATACGATCTGTAGAGAAGCAACAAACTGATAGACGAAAGCAAATTTTGCCAGACTTGAAGGATGCTAAAATTAAAATAGGTATCTAATCACAGAAAGTAGTTAGATTTCTAAGTATTACACGTATTCACTTGACATACAACAGCTATCACGCGTCCATCATCCAAAAACTCATTCACAAAAAGACAATTCAGTAAGAATAAACAAGAAAATCAGCTAGCAACATTCTACATCCGCGCATCACCTCTCGATCGTGGGCCACAATACTGATAACCCCTGACCTATTGCCCCAGGGTGAGCTCGCAAAGTCGTGTGAAAGACATCGTGTCCTCTACGACACTAGGAAATGCGTGGATGATAACGATACTGATATCTAGACCTTGGAAGGTCGTTTGATAGTTTAGGCAAGATGTTAATGAAAGTTAAGAGCGTTTTGCCGTCTTAAAATGGTTTAGATCTAACATACAAGCGTTTTTATTAACACGTAGCAGCAGATATCTTTTTTGTGACGAATAAACACTATGATATTTTCAAGGTGTACACACGGCTACACATCAAGCTATAAGATACCAGTTTACGCTGACCTCTCATTGTAAGGAAATCCTATACATTGCGAGATCAGCTTATACTGGAAATTTATGGCTTGATCTGTAGCCGTGCGTACCACATGGGTCTTAGGCTGCCTGTCCACCGGAGCGGAGCGAGCCTGCGGAGCGGAGAAACGGAGAAATATTAACCAATAGAAGCGCGAGCGGACGGCAGAGTGGAGCCGAGTTAAAATTCTATTGGTTAATATTTCTCCGTTTCTCCGCTCCGCAGGCTCGCTCCGCTCCGGTGGACAGGCAGCCTTAAGTGGGCGCAAGTATAATTTTGAGCAGGATTTTGCCATTATTTAAAAGGATAAAAGAGAGTTAAGAATTTCTCGGGCTATATTAACGAATCAGTGGATTATTATTAGAGACGTATTATGAATATGAAGTGCATTAAGCAAGTAACATTAGCCTGGTACAAAATAAAAGATGCATGACCCCCATGCTAGGAAAAAACCTGTGTTACATGGGTCATCCATCCGTCCATATTATATGTTATGATGGTTTACAAATTAGTAAAATGACAGTAAAATTAGTGTGAATTCGGCCAGAAGGTGCTTAAGCCTCAAATTTTAGCAGTAGGTTTTATTCTTTGTTTTTATTATCTTATTATTTTTAACCGACTTCAAAAAGGAGGAGGTTCTCAATTCGTCGGAACCTTTTTTTTCCCCCGATTACTCGAAGATAGCTGGACCGATTTGGTTTTTTTTTTGTTTTGTTCATCGTTGTCGTTCAATCACAGTTGGTCCCATATAAAATTGATTAACTTTGCTTCGGTAGTTTTTGAGTTAGCTTCAATAATACGTATTTTTTCCCCACTTTTATATGGATGATGTTCTAGTTTGTTTTGCAGGTAATGGTATTTGAATTTGTGTGGGGTAGGTACACAACTAAAAAGTGAAAAATAAAAACTTTTTTACAAAAAAATACAACCGACTTCCAAAAACAACACTACAAAGTGAAAAATAACTTTAATTTCAGAAGTCGGTAGCAAAAAACGAAAATACATTTAACTAGACACCGACTTCCGAAATTAAAGTTATTTTTCACATTGTAGTGTTGTTTTTGGAAGACGGTTGTATTTTTTTGTAAAAAGGTTTTTATCTCAGTCTATAATTGCAAACTAAGTATTTATTTTGCTTCTCATTTTAATTCGGGCGATGTGTTTTTAGGGTGCCCTAGCCAAACGGCAAAAAACGGAACCCTTATGGATTCGTCATGTCTGTCCGTCCGTATGTCACAGCCACTTTTTTCCGAAACTATAAGAACTATACTGTTGAAACTTGGTAAGTAGATGTATTCTGTGAACCGCATGAAGATTTTCACACAAATATAGAAAAAAAAAAAAATTGGGGATTCCCCATACTTAGAACTGAAACTCGAAATTTTTTTTTCATCATACCCATACGTGTGGGGTATCTATGGATAGGTCTTCAAAAATTATAATGAGGTTTCTAATATATTTTTTTTCTAAACTGAATAGTTTGCGCGAGAGACACTTCCAAAGTGGTAAATGTGTGTCCCCCCCCTGTAACTTCTAAAATAAGAGAATGATAAAACTAAAAAAAAATATATGATGTACATTACCATGTAAACTTCCACAGAAAATTGGTTTGAACGAGATCTAGTAAGTAGTTTTTTTTTTTAATACGTCATAAATCGGTCTATTATTAAAACATCCATCACAGTTACAACAAACTGCAAGAACTTTTATATTATGTTACTTGCTGCTACGGAACCCTTCATGGGCGAGTCCGACTCGCACTTGTTTGTTTTTGTGCTCACACCATAAATTATCATTATAAATCTAAACGTGAGGATTTGTTTGCTTTTTGGTGACTATGGTTTCCTTTTTTGTTTGTTTTTATTATCTGTAAGTCCTCCATGTACTTAAATATATAAATAAATAAGATCAGTTTTAAGCGAATATTTTTTTTGTGCCGTATACTTTAGGTACTCTGGTTATCGTCAAGGTGTTCCACAGGGATCTGACAGAGGCTCAGCTTTGCATTGACCATTTCAGTCACTAATCTTGATACCATCGGCATACCACCAATGTCCACGGTTGTACATTGTCCTCACATGATCTCACTAAGATTATGTCTGGACTTTAAAAGAGACTGCAAGTTCTGAGTTTGTTTCGGTGTATCTTCACAGAGTAGTTGGATAGGACACACTGACCTCATCTCGTTTTCAGGGTTCCGTACTCGAAGGGTGCCAAAAGGCCTATATTACTAAGCCTCAGCTGTCCGTCCGTCCGTCTGTCTGTCAGCGGGCTGTATCTCATGAACAGTAATAGGTAGAAAGAAAGTTGAAATTTTCACAGATTGCGTATTAGTAATGCCGCTATTTAAACAATAAATAATAACAGTAAAATAAAGTTAAAAATTATAGCAGGTCTCCATACAAGAAACGTGTTTAATTTTTGGGATTTTAGAAAATATTGTTAAATATTGTATGGTGGTACATTTGTGTGCGAGTCCAACTCACACTTTGCAGCTTTTAAGTTATAAGTTGATTTGGTAGTCACCTTTTTTTTTAATAAAGTATATAAAATAAAAAAAAAATCTATTTATACCTAGTCTGTTAATTACCTTAGGTCTATCAGAAGATAATTTAATTAAAACAGCCTTGACGGGAGGTGATACTTATGTTTAGCAGAACGGTTAATATTTGTACCAAAGCAGCATGAGCTACGAGTATTCTGAACTTTACAATAAACAACAATAAGATTCTAATTTCCTTGTTTATTACGTGGTTCGACATAATAGCAGCTAATTAGCTGTTGAGTGTGATTTAATCTGTCCTTTCGATTCTTGAAGACTGCTTCAAGAATCAAAGAAAAAAAAAATTAAAGAAAGAAGGAAAAAAAAATATGAATGATGAATGAAGAATGAAGAAATGTTGTGACAACTGAACTGTCAGTCATCACAACATTTTCCGGGAGTCTATTCCATGCTGTTACTACTTGGTTGACCAGAATTGCTTCAAAGGCTTTTTCTTTGATGAATTTTCCCATGACTTTAGGGAATGCCCACACTAATGTTTGTTGGAATTCAGATTGTAAAGGTCTTGAACACTTCATAGTGTTCTGTAAGTATTTTGTACATCTCAATGAGCCTACCCTTTTGTTTACGCTGTTCTAGTGTGATAAAGCCAAGGACTTTGAGGCGCTGTTCATAAAGTAGATTATGCATGGTGCAAACCATCTTGGTTGCCCTTCTTTGTAAATTATCAGTATTTTTTTAAATATGGATCCCAAAAGACATTAGCATATTCCAAGAGAGGTCTTGACAAATGACTTAGGCATCAGGCACTTGAATGCCTTGCGGAAGATGTAGTTTCTATGATAAAATTATTTAACCTTTGAAAAAATAATTGTGATGATACCTTGTATTTTTATATTTACTATAATTTCAACATTGTAATTCCTTTATTATATGTAAAGTGGCATTTTGATTTTGACACATATCTGTAGAAAATTTAAAACAATTATAATCATGTAAGTAAAATTAGTATAGTCGCAATAGTGCTCCATCTGTTTCTTCCCATGGGGGTAGCAGAAACTACAGAACGCCACCTGCTACAATCCTTACATCTCTTGAGTATGCATAGCTGAACTATAAAACCATTTACTGTATATTTCAAAACATAAGAACCGAGTTCTGTAGATGGCTACTAAGGAGAACTTTTGATAAAGAACTCTACAACAATAACAATAAAAATTAAATTTCAATAGGAACTAATTTATCTTAGGAATTTATTTGAAATTGGAAATATTTATGTCATCACAAATAACATTTTAGAAAAATTCAATAGGTTGACCTCCCATTGACTATAACCTACTTTATATTCTTCAGGATAATTGCAAAAGAGGATGTAAGACAACTGTAAAATTCCGGAATTAAGGTCGGAAATAGATAATGAACTATTTCGCTCCGCTATTTTGATGACAAAACAAATACAGATGCAATTTTAGATGGAAAACCGAACAGCCTACTTTCCAAAAGTATGACGGAAGTTCAACATCAAATTATTCGAATTTAAATGACCTACTGTGTACTATCATCACGCCGCAATCAGTGATGAGTACGACCATCGTCTTACAATCGGATTAAGCGATCAATCCGTATAAATCAGCATTAAAATATAGATAACGCGCTAAATGATAGCTACAACAACTTTCATGTTCAAACAAACAAAATCAATGAAGTAGTACTTACCGATATACGTCGGCGTGCAGCACACAGGTATAGGAACACAATTAATCACTGATAAGTAATCAAAAGATTAATAATTTAACGATATAACGACCGACCGACTAGCCGATGTCACCACGATTGACGTTCGCAGCGCGGCCATTTCCCGATACAGTTTAGAAACTGGTTTATTACTATGCCGGTATTCATTTGATAACACTGAGTTTTCTTCATTGTTTATTTTTTTACAGGTGGCTGAAGTATTTGAATGAAATAATATATCATTATTATGTTTGTTTTTATAAAATAAAAAGTCCTTAATTATAAAGACTTGTAAATATTAGTTTATTCAAAGTTTGAGGATTTTCCGAACGACACAACAACGCAAAGTTTTACGTTTAGTTATAAAAATTGCCAAAATAAGGAAAATAATGAATTCATCAAAAAGTTGAACTAATTTGTGCCTAAATTGCGGTTTTATTGTAAAAAAATAATTTCTATACAATGTTTTAGATTAATTTTCTATAGTTATGCTTGTAACTTTAAGAAAATTAATTCTTTATGTTTTGAGTTGTTACAGCGATGCAGAAAATGTGGAAACAAAACGTAGTAAAAAATTTCAATTATTAGATGTCATTCCAGTACTAGTTGATTTTAAGCATTTAATCGAGATAGATTTCCTAATTCATAGGCTTTTAGAATAAGTACAATAGAGACAGTAAAAGATCAGTTGCAAAAATGTTAACAATGTATTAAGTGTGAGCTATGGGAACGCTCAACATAAAATTTTGCTTTTCTTTTCCAATCGAAATATTTTTCTTCAATATAAATAAATATTTCAAACATTTGTGCAAACAATTAACAATATTACGGATAGTTTTACGTGAGGAATTGAGTGATAATTTATTTATTAGTATAAATATCTATTATATATATTAAAGGGCAACAAATCCATGTAATTTAGCGAAAAACAATGGAACTGGATGCAACAAGTCATGTTGATCATAATTTCAAGTATTCAGTTGATATAACTAATCTAATGGATTCCTGTAGAGTATGTATGGCTCAGAGCTTAAATATGAGTTGTATATTCGACGCCGAGAAAGATAATATTATAAAAGAGATACAATTTTGTACTGGAGTTACTGTAAGTTCTTTCTATCACATTATTTTGTTATTGTTTAGTACATGCACTGGGTGATTCTGAGCAGTCCGTCCCGTCACCGACGGTCGTGCCTTGCCTATCATTGTCGTCAAAGCAAGAGCAATTTTCACAAAATTACACCCAAAATATGTATTTTTATATTAATTTAATTTAATAGATTGTCATACCTATTTAAGCTTTTAATATCTGTCTTTCAGATAAAACAGGAAGTCGGTCTACCATCACAAATATGCGAATTATGTCTCAACAATCTCTCCATAGCACACAAATTCAAAATGTCCTGCCTTGTTGCGGACGAGACATTCCGTAAGCTTGTTGTTACTCCTTCTATCAAGGCTGAGGAACCGGAACTTAGTGAATATGAGTATGAGGAGATAATTGAGTGCAAAGATGAGAATGATGATGAATTTGAAGATATTAAGGAGGAATTGATAGAGACGGTGGTGCAGGAAAATGGAGCAAGGAAGAGTGGCCGCGTTAAAGTGAAAGAGAGGTATAGTAAACGTTAAAATTTATGGTGGCTTTGAGCCCACAGACAATGATCCACCTGACAGACTAAGTGCGGGAACCAAACCTTGTAATATAGATGGCAGCTTTGAATGCATTTCTTCTGCTTTCCATTTGAACAGTCTATATCTATGTTTATATTGTTTGTGGCGAGTAGGTAGTCACATTTATTGCGCTGTCAGAGGTGTTTTTCAGATTGTTTATGTGCAGGCGAACGGACATTTGGGACACTAGCAGATGGGGTATAGACTGTTCAGGTGCATCACACTCGCACTGGATGTTGGGTGACTTGTTATGCTTAATTTCACCAAATTATTCAGCGAAACCCAAGTAGGCACTTGGGTACGTAATTGACTCAATGGTTTTGCTGAATGCGCTACTCGTTGCATAGTACCGCAACCCTCACCCATGCTGACATGTAAATTTGTTATTGCACAACAAAGAACTTCCAAAATTTACAACCGACTTCCAAAAACAACACTACAAAGTGAAAAATAACTTTAATTTCGGAAGTCGGTGTCGGTGTTAAATATATTTTCGTTTTTTGCCACCGACTTCCGAAATTAAAGTTATTTTTCACTTTGTAGTGTTGTTTTTTGAAGTTGGTTGTATTTTTTTGTAAAAATTTTTTTATTTTTCACTTTTTAGTTGTGTACCTACCCCACACAAATTCTAATACCACTATCTGCAAAACAAACTAGAACATCACCCATATAAAAGTGGGGAAAAAATACGTATTATTGAAGCTAACTCAAAAACTACCGAAGCAAAGTTAATCAATTTTATATGGGACCAACTGTGATGTATACCCTCTCGAATAAAACAAAAAAAAATCCAAATCGGTCCAGCCATCTTCGAGTAATTGGGGAACATACATAAAAAAAAAAATAAAAAAAAAATAAAAAGGTTCCGTGAATTGAGAACCTCCTCCTTTTTGAAGTCGGTTAAAAATAAAGTACCTAACCCCTTTAAAAAAAAAATATCATAATCAGACCACAATTGATGAACATACATATAAAAGAAATACTTATAGTTTGCATATAAAAAAAATTGTTATACACTCACCGGCATGGAAACTTGGCCACTCGTGATTTTGCTGAGTATTTGCATAAAAAAAATTGTATTTGCATTTATGACAATAAATTAAGGGTAAGTGGCTTTAGCACATGTCTCTTATGCTTTAAGAACTTAGAAATAAAAAGATTACCTCACCAATAAATCAGTTTTTAAAATCACGCACTTTCACTGAAATTAGGAATTTTTCACTATAAATTTAAGAACAGTACAAAATAAAAAATAAGGTCTTTTTCGTTATTGTCTATACGTTTTAATATCGGGTGTTTCCTCCTCTAGCCCTGATAACTGCCTGCATTCGATCTGGCATACTTTGGATGATGTTTCGGACATCAACTTGCAGTATACTGCGCCAAGCGGCCAACACTGCAGTTCGGAGCTGGTTTAGAGTTTCCGGCGGGTTGGAGCTGGACTTTATCTTTCTTTTGAGCATGTCCCAGATATGATCAATTGGGTTTAAGTCTGGGCTACGAGCTGGCCATTGCAATTTTTGTATGCCAACCTCTTCCAGATATTCTTCAACGCATTGTGCAACGTGTGGGCGTGCATTATCGTGCATTAGGAGGAATTGGTCGTGTCCAATGAACCCCGAATATGGCATTACGTGTTCCTGAAGAATTTCCTCGATGTATCGAACAGCTGTTAGCTGATTATCGACAATAACCAACTCTGTACGTGCGTCGGAACTTATACCTCCCCATACCATTATTGAGCCTCCATGGAAACTCACTGTTTGAGTGGTAGTAATGGGTAAAAGCCGCTCTCCTCTTCTTCCCCACACTCGTTCTCGACCATCTGGAGAACGTAAAGCTATTCGACACTCGTCTGTGAACAGTACTCTAGCCCATTGCTCGTGGGTCCAGTTAACATGTTCTCGTGCGAAGTGAAGTCGAGCTACTCGGTGCTGTCTGAGAAGTTCTGGACCTCGTGCTGGTCTACAAGCTTTTAAATTGACTTCCTCCATTCGTCTTCTCACCGTACGCTCACTAACATTAACGCCTCTCACAATTTGAAGCCGCTGGCGTATCTCAACAGCGGTCAGGTAGCGGTTTCTCAAAATCTCCAGGACAATAAAGCGGTCGTCTCGGGCCGATGTGCACCTTACGCCTCCACTGCCTGGCCTGCGGGTGTACTGACCTGTCTCCTGGTATCTTTTAAGGGCGTACTGCATTGATGACCGTGGTACGTTAAGAGCAATAGCAACTTCACGCTGTGTCAGCCCTTGTTTAATTAACGCAACGGCTTGTGAAACCTGTGCTGGTGTTAGAGGCATTTTTATTGCTTTTAAAGCACCTTTACGTATTGAATTAAAAGCATACAATTATAAAATCACAATAATTCAAAAACCGAACAGTAAACTTTTCACAACACACAAATTTAAAACGTGAACTTAGTCGGTCAAATGACCCGATTCAACTGTAAATTAAAAGTTTCGTCGTGGTGCACTTAAACATAATGGATTACCCTCTTGAACTAAAACAAACATTCATCAGAAACACTTAAAACTTTTGCTATCGCGAGATAAGCGCTTGGCCAAGATTCCGTGCCGCTGAGTGTAGTTTGCGTCATGTAAGTTTGCCACTCTGAAGTAGGCTACAATTGACTGCGCAGTAGTCAATATCTATACTAAAACAGCAGTGCGCCATGCCATGAGCATTGCTGGTTTCAGAGCGGCAAACATACGTGACGCGAATTATTCATACAGAAGAACATAGAACCTCTTCCTTTTTTGAAGTCAGGTATAAAGTAGGTACTAAAAACCAAAATTAGGGAAAGTGGAATGGGAAACCAAAATAAAGTTACTGATGATAAAAACGATGATAAATACGAATCTTTCCCACAACACAAATAATATTATAATTATAATTATGTATTCCAAAAATCCGTATCAAATTAAAAAATAAACCTAAAATTATTTGGTATTATTATAAATAAAAAAAATCGGACCACACACAATGAAGGGTTCCGAAGTTGGGATGAATTTATTCCAAGAACAAACTTAACATTGTAGTTGAAAAACATGTTCTCCCATACATTCCAACTGTAAATGTAAGTTTGTACTCACAATATTGAGCGATTTACCATGTTATTTTAAGACCACAGACATAGGTTTTCCTGTAATCTACGAGGGGGGATCAAAAAGTAGTGAGAACGACATACTCCTTGGTAAGAAAAAAAATAAATACTGGCAGGCATAGCTCAGATACATATTTGTAATATTAAGAAAGAAAAAAAATCTTCGATTCTCTTTTGTTTTTTTCTGAATGTAGTCATTTGTTTGCTTCGTGTCGGAACGTGTTCTCGAAAATGGAGAAAAACGAAGTGCGAGCCATTATTAAATACCTCTGTTTAAAAAAGTTAACGACGCAAGAGATTCATTGCGATTTGGAGGCAACATTAGGAGAGTCTGCTCCGCCTTATTCCACTGTCGCAAGGTGGGCTTCTCAGGTTCGAGTAGGGAGAACGAGCACGGAAGACGAACATCGTTGCGGCCGTCCATCGACGTCAGTCACCCAAGAAAATGTTGCGAAAGTCGAGAAAATTGTATTGAGCGATCGAAAAGTTACCATCCGATACTTAATTCAAGAAACGGGCATTTCATATGGAAGTATTCAATCCATATTGAAACAATCTTTGAATATGAGAAAAGTCTCCGCAAGATGGGTGCCGAGAATGTTAACCGACAGTCAGAAACAAAATCGACTTGACATTTCGAAGATATTGTTGGACAAGTTTCAAGAAGATTCTGAAAACTTTTTGTCTCGTTTCGTAACAATGGACGAAACATGGGTCCATCATTTTGATCCCGAGACAAAACAGCAATCTTCGCAATGGAAACGGCCATCATCACCGACCCCGAAGAAGTTTCGTGCCGTGGCATCGGCTGGCAAGGTTATGGCCTCAATATTTTGGGACTCAGAAGGGATATTGTTGATTGATTACCTGGAGCGTGGAACCACTATTACAGGCCAATATTATGCAGCTTTAATTCCAAAGTTGAGGAATGCCATCAAAGAGAAAAGGAGAGGGAAACTTCGAAGGGGCGTGCTGTTTCATCACGACAACGCACCAGCGCATAGGTCGGCAGTTGCGATGGCTGCCATTCAGCAAGCTGGCTTCGAATTGGTTGACCACCCCCGTTATTCACCAGATCTGGCGCCTAGCAATTTTTATCTGTTCCCCAAATTGAAAGAATACTTAAGGGGAAACAGGTACGAAGACGATAACGAGGTGATGGATGCCATGGAGAGCTTTTTGCAGGACCAAGACAAAACTTTTTTTTTTGAAAGGGATTGAAGTCTTGGAAAAGCGCTGGACTCGGTGTGTAGAGAGACTCGGAGACTATGTAGAAAAATAAATTATTAAGTTATCAATAGTCATTATAATCTATCTCATTCTCACTACTTTTTGATCCCCCCTCGTACAGGAAAGTCTAAAGTTCTAAAGAACTATTGTCTGTACTTTTTTCAAAATTTTAGGCTTAGGGTTTCGGAGATAAGGGGGAGGGGGAATGGTAAATTTTCGTCTATTTTCTTAAATAACTTTAAAACAATTTATTTTAAAATTATAAAAAATATATATTTGAGACCCTAACACCCATATTCTAAGACGTTTCCTCGAAACTTCCTCGCCTCCACTCAACCTCATTCAAGGAAATCGGTATTCACAGTTACAAAAAATCTCCTTCACTTTGCGTCACTCGTCATTTTCCCTCGCTCGAGGTGAGAAAACAACTGTCAAACTCAAGGCACGTCGGGATGTACCTCAAGGAACACTCAAAGAAGATTTACGCCATTACTCGCGTCTTTTACTCGACTCTTTCACACACGCTTGTTAAACAGAGCTGATTATTTTATTTGAATAACTTTTCCAATAGTGTTTTAATGGATTTCCAAAGTTTTCCAATTATCTGTATGATAATCCGTACGGTTATACCGAACGACGGACGTTATTTACGAGATGTCCCATTGAATTTTATGACAGTGTAGCATTCCAAAGATGCTATCGTTATAAGGAAGAAACTGTGTTGAATATGTTGTTCACTACCACTTGTGTTCAATAACAGAGCTATGTCCTGTAACAGAGGACCCATTCCGCTTTTGATTCAGTTGTTAATTGCGTTAAGAGTGACCATAGACAAAAACAATCAAAGTGTATGCTGAATCTATGATTCAATGATGTTTTACCTCGACTCAACCTCACTCGAGGATCCTTAAGATTACCTCACGACAAGACCGAGTTTTTACTAAGAATACTGATTTCGAGGATTAGTTGAGGTGATCCTTAAGGTAACCTCAGTTGAGTCGAGGTTGAGGAAGTTTCGAGGAAACGTCTTAGAATATGGGTGTTATACCCTCAACCCTTTCATTTTGAGATGTCACACGATATAGTTTTTAATTTTTTTTTTTATTTCCTTATTTGCCCCATATTCAAAATAATAGGTTGGGGAAAAAGTTTCTTCGCATTTTTTAAGAAAATTCAAAACATTTTTTAATATACATTATTTACATTTATCTAAAGTATGTAGGTACCATTTTGTTCGATAACTTTTTGCCATCTTGTAGGTAGGGACATGATCTCATTGCTATAGAAATTTTGGGACTTCTGATCAAAATACCGCGACAAATGGTTTTGGCAGTCCTCTCGTGATGTTAACCTGACACTGCCTAAAGAATTCTGAAGAGACCGAAACAGGTGGAAATCTGAAGGTGCAAGGTCAGAACTATACGGCGGATGCATTAACACCTCCCAGCCAAACTCTCTTAATTTTTGCTGAGTGGCTAAAGATGTGTGAGGTCTAGCGTTATCATGATGAAAAACCACACCCCTTCTGTTGATTAATTCCGGCCGCTTTCTCTCAACTTCTTGCTTTAATCTCATCAGTTGTTCGCAGTAGAGTTCAGAATCGATGGTCCTGCCTGGTGGTAACAGCTCATAATGAATAATGCCCTTCCAATCCCACCACACACACAGCATCACCTTGTTGCGAGTTAACCCAGGTTTTGCCACAGTCTGTGAAGCCTGACTGGCCTTTTACCACGACCTTTTTCGCACGTTCTTGTCGTACGTGATCCACTTTTCATCACCAGTTATCAGCTTCTTCAAAAATGGTTCGGTTTCATTACGACGTAATAAATAATCACAAATGAGTACACGGTTCATTAGGTTTCTTTCAGTGAGCTCGTGAGGTACCCAAATATCGAGCTTTTTTGTGTACCCAGTTTTTTTCAAATGCGCCAAAACTGTTTTGTGGTCAATTCCCAGTTCTTTAGCTACGTCGTAACTACTGATATGCTGATCTTACTCCACTTTTTCAAAAATGGCATCCATTTTATCCGTAATAGGGCGACCAGAGCGACGTGCATCTTTGACATAAAAATTTCCGGATTGAGAACGCTTAAACCAAATTTGTGCTACCCTCACATACACTGCACTGGGTCCATAAACATCGCTAATTATTTTCGCGGCTTGCATTGCATTTTTACCTTTTTTGTAGTGAAATTTTAAAATGTATCGAATTTCTTCATTAGATTCACTCATCTTGATAGTACGAAAAACAAATGAAAATCTCACATTTTCCTAATTTGAATTTGGAATTATGTTCTTTAAAATTTAAACTTTCAATGATACCAAAACCAGCCAGATACAAATAGTATAGCCAAAGAGATTTTATTTTAAGTTCATACATACTATAATGCGAAAAGACTTTTTCCCCAACCTAATATATACTATAATGCGAAAAGACTTTTTCCCCAACCTAATACATTTATTTACTTTAGCCGTCGGTGTTTGAGTCACAGAAGTTGATTATGTGTACCAAAGAACTTAATTGGTCCATTAGATTCGGAGCAAACTAGCTGTAACAGACGGACAGACACACAAGTGATCCTATAAGGGTTCCATTTTTTTCCTTTTCAGGTAGGAAACCCTAATACAAAGAAGTGTAGGAATAGGCTGGATAGATTTAAGAAGAGTATCCTCTACATACATTGTAGAGGGCAATCGTAGCTTAGTAATATCAGCCGCACGGGTCGATCCATCAGGTTAAGCTACGCTTGGCGGGGTTGGTCAGTGGATGGGATGGGACCATCTTTACGTATCGAGACTCCTCCGTGCCCCGGAAAGCCCGTTAAGCCGTTGGTCCCGGCTGTCTTTCGTGGATCGTTGACAGTCGTTACGGGTCATCAGAAGCCCGAAAGTCTGAAAGCCAGTCTTACCAAGGGATATCGTATTATCCAGGTATTGGTTTGTGGAGGTCAAATAGGCAGTCGCTCCTTGTAAAATACAGCTGCATCCGGCTAGGCTGGAAGCCGACCCCAACATAATTAGGAAGAGGCTAGGCAGATTGATTGACATTGTAGAGGGTAATTCTTCGGAACTAGGTACTGATCCGATTCCGAAAATTCTTTCACTGATAGAAAGTTACGCTAATGCCGAGCGCTATAGGGTGGTATATTTAACCCGTCGCGCGCTAATTAGCAGACACAATTGAAATTCTATTGTTATCTGTACACATGGTGTACAATCGACATTTTAAGAGTTACGGTTAAAACAAGCGGACAAAGTCGAGAGCAGATGCTAGTTTTAAATCAACGGCTACACTGTACTTTAGCACCCGCGCGTCCGAAACTTCACAATTTTATAGCGTGTTGATGAGTTTGAGTAAAACTCTTTCGCAAAATATTACACTGTGCAAACAACTAGTTTCTGAGAAAAAAAAAATTCAAAAGTTTTAGAATTTAGAAAATCAAACTTAGTGACACAATAAAATTGAACACACGCGATTCCGAAACTTCACAATTTTATAGCGTGTTGATGTCTTCGAGCAAAACACTTTCGCAAAATATTACACTGCGCAAACTACTAGTTTTTGAGAAAAAAAAATTCTATAGTTTATGTCAACCTATCACACTAAATACTTAAGATGCAAGAGCGAGCGAAGCGAGCTCGGGACTTTGGGCACCCCGACTCGGACAGGTTAGGTTCGAAGCAATAACCACGAAGTGGTGGTTATTGCTCCGTCGACCACGCCTTACTACAAAAATTTTATAATTATGTGACCTTGATCTTCGAAACGTTTCAAAATTACCTTAAAATATTTTTTTTTCTCGGCATTTTTTTTTTATTGCGCACTTTGGGGTTTTCAAAAATACATTAGAAAGGGTCTATTTTACCCAAAAAAAAATAGCTACTATACAAAAGCGACGGGTGCTAAAGTACAGTGATTCCATCAACTAACTGACCTGACTGACGCTGTCCTGTCCTTTCAATAATTCTTATAAAATTCCCATAGAAAATGCATTGTCAGTTTTCCAGAATATTTCAATTTTCCTGACAACTTTTCAAATTTTTCTTTTTGCAAGAACCTAATTCGCAATATTACCAACATTTTAAAACAAAAAATAGCCAAATCGGTCCAGCCGTTCTCAACAAACAAATGTGATTCGCTTACCAACAAACACCATTAAATTTTTATTATATAGAAGAAGACTACATTATGGTTTTTCCAGCCCTCCACCAATAAGAGGCCGTCCAAGAAAAACCGCAGCCACAATAAAAGCGCCCCGAAGACTGAAGAAGTTCAAATTCAAGAGGCTGTGCTGTGAGCCGTGCGATATGAAGTTTGACACCAAGGAGGAGAGCGATGATCATAAGAGAACGATGCACAAGGATAGCGACACCTGGGTTTGTGAGGTCCGTAAGACTATTTAAAAGCGACTTTTTCGTTGGTGACAGTCCCATTCTAATGGTTCACGCGGGTAGACGGGGTGAGGGGAATGCTGGCAAAAACAAATGACGCTCAACCCCCCAATACGTCCTCTGTCGCCCGCGAGAGCCAACATGGGACTGTCACCAACGAAACGATTGGTCTATACTTTATCTTATTTTACTGTGGTTAGCAAAATTTTGCAACATAAATTTAATATAAAAATTTAATTTAATGTGTAATGTGTATCATCATCCCCTTTATGACATGATTATAAATAAAAAAATAAAATAATTTTATTAACTTCAGTTGTACACTAACATTTATCTTAACACTATGCTTAGGGACTAACTACACTTATTTAGCTCAATTGAGCTTTTGTCCATGGAAAAAATGTATTAAATAAAACAGCCAAAATAATAATATGAGCCTTTTAAAAAAAAAATCAGCGTTTATCTATACTAATCACACTAATATTATAAAGGCGAAAGTTTGTGAGTGTGTGTATATGTTTTTGTTTGTGAGTTTGTATGTAGAGGGGGTAATCTCTGGAAGCACCAGTTGGATTTGAATTTGAAATATTATTTTTGTATTTGATAGCCCAATTCTTGGGGAAGGTTCTAGGCTAATTAACATCACGCTATGACTCTTAGCAGCCGAGTAAAAAGAAAAAAAACTGGCCAGGTTCGTGTCGGACCACGCACAATGAAGGGTTCCGTAATTGGTATGAATTTATCCCAAGAATAAACTTAACATTGTAGTTGAAAAAACATGTTCTCCAATACATTTCAAAAGTAAATGTATGTTTGTACTCACAATATTGAGAGATTTGCCATGTTATTTTAAGACCACAGACTTCTTATAGGTTTTCCTGTGATCTACAGGTAAAGAACTATTTTCTGTATTTGTTTTTCAAAAATTTAGGCTCAGTAGTTTCGGAGATAATGAATGGTAAATTTTCGTCTATTTACTTAAATACCTTTAAAACAATTTATTTTAAAATTATAATAAAAATATATTTACGACCCCCTTTCATTAGATATGTCACATGGTATAGTTTGCAAAGCTTTTTTTTTAATTTTCTTATTTGCCCCCCAAAACTGAACCCCATATTCAAAATTTATTTATTTACTTTACCCGTCCGTGTTTGGGTCACAGAAGCTCATATGTGTACCAAATTTCAACTTAATCAGTCCATTAGATTCGGAGCAAATTGGCTGTGACAGACAGACAGACAGACACACACACGGGTGATCCTGTATGGGTTCCGTTTTTTCGTTTTAGGTACGGAACCCTAAAAAAGCGGTAAACGAATAAATAGCACGGGCGGGCGATGCGATATGACGCGGTGGGACGGGAGAACAAGAAACTTCACGCGGACGAAGTCGCGGGCAGAAGCTAGTATTATTATAACCATGGAACATGATGACATTGAAAAATAAACTTCAGCAACTTTGACATCAATTTCCTCAGGTGTCTTGGAGCAAGCTTGTGCAAACTCGTTTGCTTTATGGCTTTGAAAATTAAGTATATTATTCAATATCATCAAAAATTATCTAATCTGCATGGATCCTACACTCCATTTACGATAAGATTAGACATTTAAACAAATCTTTTTTACAGTCCGTTCAACCGATTTTGATTTCTATTCCGTAGGCTTAAGGATGGCATTAAAGGCAAAAAAGTGGTTACAATACCAACTGTTTACTGCAGCTGCCATTTGTCATGCCACCAACGCAATAGAAATCAAAATCGGTTGAACGGACTGTAAAAAAGGTTTGTTTAAATGTCTGTCTTATTGTAAATGGAGTATAAGATTTGTGACTGTACCGTCCACAGCTGATACTCGTACATGGCTAGACAAAAGCAAATCAAATTATATTTCATAGTATTTTTTCAACTCTTCAGATCTGCGGTAAGATGTTCATACACCGCGCATCGCACTACACGCACGTAAAGTCGCACCAGCCTCCGAAGTACGCTTGTGACCAATGTGATTACAAAACATGGCATAAATACGACCTCGTCAAACATATACGTATACATACTGGTAAGTAATGATAGCCAGTAGTGCTTCCAGGCGACTAGGCTTGTAGAAAAAATATCGATATATCGATATTTTTTGGCGATATTTATTATTTCGATATATCGATATAAAATATCAAGTATCGAAAATGTATCAATATATTTCCAAAAGCAACACCGTTGTCACCACTGACTAAAACTGCTGGAATTCAGGACCGTAAAAAGTTGACTAATTTCTATCAATGTAATACTAATTTATGATTGAACATCACAAATGATGTTCCAAGTTTGATAAAAAACAAACACAATAGAATTTCATAAAGTACAAATATTTTTCAGAAAATATCACCGATATATCGATATATCGATTTTTTTTCGATATATCGAATTCTGTATCAATATTTTTTTTTTTAAATATTGATACGATTTATATCGATACTTTTTGCCACTTCTTGCATCCCTACAGGCGACTACAGCACCGTATTATGTCATGTTCACTTTAAAACGTGTTTGTACCTTGTTTACTGTATAACACTTCTAAAAATTATACGAGATGACGGTGTATTAAAAATAATTGATTATTAATTATGATAATGATTGATTAATTAATTAATTAATAATAATGACGTTTCCGCGTGCGTACGTGCGCTCTAAAGCGACGCCCGAGTGGCTGAGCTAAGCTTGCACTCACTACAAGGATGAGTGTCCATCCATCACATACCGAGGCCCTTCCGTGCGTCCTATGTCATCCGTAGATCTTTGACAGTCGTTACGGGTAGTCAAAAACCCTGAAAGTCTGACAACCAGTCTTACCAAGGGATATTGTGTTACCCAGTAACTGGGTTGTGGGTTCAGATAGGCAGTCGCTCCATTTACGGCCGACCCCGAAAACCTACTGTCAGTAAAAGACAGACCGCTACTGATGTCAATCAATCTGCCTAGCCTTTTCCCAACTATGTTGGGGTCGGCTTCCAGTCTAACCGGATGCTGCAGTATTTTACATGGAGCGACTGCCTATCTGACCTCCACATCCCAGTAACTGGGTAATACGATACCCCTTGGTAAGACTGGTTGTAGACTTTCGGGCTTCTGACGACCCGTGACGACTGTCAAAGATCCACGAATGACAGCCGGGACCAATGGCTTAACGTGCTTTCCGAGGCACGGAGGAGTCTCGGTATGTAAAGATGGTCACCCATCCAAGGACCGACCCCGGGAAGCGTAGCTTAACCTGATGGATCGACCCGTGCGGCTGTTATTACTTAGCCACGAGCTCCTCCTACTGATGATAGACAACATAATTCTATCTATCCTTACTTCACTTTCGTTCGTTCCTGTTCTTTTGTTTTATCTGTCTTAGATTATTGGGACGTTAAATCCATAGATAGATAGGTTTTTCTATCTCCAGTATGCCAAAACTGGTGATAGATAGGTCATGGGGTTCGGCCATTCAGCTGCATCCGGGTAGACGCCGACCCAAATGTAAAAGTGGGGTATCTTCGCGTTTACACCCATATAAGTTTTTATACTAGTTTTCAACAAGTTGTGTAGACGAAAACACATTGTGTATAAAACATGTATCTAGTTCTAATTCTAGTTAGAGGGTATGGTTTCCGCACTTAGTCCTTCATGTGGACCATTGTGCGTGGGCCATAGCGGCCTTAGGGAGGAGTGGGGGTTATTCCAACCAGCCCACCTCATTCCAGAAGTCGATCAAGTCTCCAAGTCTGTTCAAAACATCTGCGAAAGATCTGGGTGTTCCAAGAGTTTCTGTTCTAATCTGGGTGACGCCTGTGCAATCAAAGAGCACATGCGTTACGGTTTCCTCAGCCTCCAGGCAGGCCCTGCACAGAGGACTGTCCGTTATTCCCATTGTGTGGAAGTGTTTGTTTAGTGAGCAGTGTCCTGTGATAGTTCCCGTCACCAGGCGCAAACTATGCCTGTCCAGGCGTAACAGACGTCTGGTTAGCTTGCCATCTATAGATGGCATAGCCTCCCTAGACTTCCTGCATCCTGGTGTCGAGGACCACCAACTCTCCGCCTGTGTATGAGTGAAACATGTATCAAAAATGTATTGATGCTGTTTCATAACATTACGCTTTGTTTCCCCGAAGCGGTTGGGCAGAGGTGTGCCTATAGGTATACCTATTTCGTCAGTTATGTATAAGTCCCATGTAATAAAAAAACCTTCCACTTAATAATAATAATACTTTATTTTCAGACCATGGTGTCCATTTTGTTAGTAACAATATTCTTAAAGACTAGTGTTAGTAACATTTAAAACTACCCACAACAAAACATATAAAAATAAAGTATACAACAAACACTACTGCGCCATTCCATGAGAAATGGCGCAGCAATGATTGATGTAGGTACAATCAAGCCGACTAGTGATCATGCCAAGGATGCTGTTGGCGCTGCCACGTACTCTACGCACCAGGGATGCGCATCTTTTACGCATCGTAGCGTAAAAGCAGTCTACACGACTTTCAGCAAACATCCCTGATGCACTACAGAATCGCCGCAGCCCCATCAGCACCCTGAACGCATTATTAAATTGGACTCGGAGGGCACTGTAAGACTTTTGAGTATAGTCAGCCCACGGGCTGCACGTTTAGAATGATGTACAATAAGATCTAAAAAGTGTAATTTTGACTTCTGTCGAACGACGTGCAAACCTGCGAGCTATAATGCTCTCATATTTCGTACTTGTCGTATACAGTCTGATTCATTCATTGCCACTTACACTCACTCTGTATTATACATTTAATTTAACAAACCCTCACACTATCACTTAACTTTCATACACACAGATGCTCACATTCAACATTCGAATTCACATTTACACACCTTTACACTCACAGTAACACTCCTTAGTATTCACACTCACACACCCCCATTTTCACATTTACACACCTTCATAGTCATAGTCACATTCACACACCCTCATACTCACATTCACACACCCCTACTCTCACTCACAAATTTGCATGCTTCTTGTCTAGTTTTAATTTTCTCTTTTTATTTTAAATCGCCTGTTTTTATAACACTTGAAACAAGTAATTTTATGTTAATATTTTAAGTTTTGGAAGAGCGGAGTCTCCTAACACAGGCTTTTTTGCTTAAAAAGAGACTCCAATCACTAGTTGTTAAATTTACTTGTATAGCAAATAAAACATTTTTCATTTTTTATTTTTTTTCAATAAAGGGCGAGCCTATTGCCATCAACCGAGCACAAGTTCTTTCAATCATGTCTCATTTCAACTTTTTAACATTTTTTTTACAAATAGACTTTACAAAATGTTTTAGGTGTAACCGATAACACAGAATACACAATAGTACAAGTACAGAAGATTCTCTCCACAAAATCATTTAAATAAATAGCGACTCTTGCTACGACACAATAAAGTGCAATTCAGGTCGCACAGCGTTAATTACCTACAGTTATTCACCTAGAAGTTGCCTCTCTTTCTATCGCGTAGCTCTTATACCTTCTGACTCGTTAGGGTTGTCTTCTTTCACGACGTGGCGCGTGAGCGAGTATCGAACTAAGGCCTCGGCCTCGAATTTTGCGGGCAGCGGCGGCGGCGCGTCTCGCATTGTCCCGCCCCGCTTCCGCGCCGCTGTTTTCGAGGTTCGGCCCATTTGTTTTTACGCATAAAATCCTGCCGCTCCCGCGCCGCCGCCGCTGCCGCTGCCGCCCCGCTGCCCGCAAAATTCGAGGCAGAGGCCTTACGTGCGAGCTGGCCGGTGCGCGGCAGCCCACGCTGAATTGTGTCGACAAGTCGAGCCCGCCGCGTACTTGTAGCTTCATACCTAAAATGCGGAGTACGCCTGGCCTGCCGATAACAAAAAAAAACAGTAGACACAACTTGTAGAATATGGTATTTTCATCTTAAGAAGCGACACGCGCTTTACTCGTGTTTACCAGTGTACAAACACACTAGGAGTAAGGCGTATTTATCGAAACAGTTAAAAAAAAAACAGCTTTTTAAAAGTAACAACATGGAACAGATATCTCAAAACCGAAAAAACAGTTCCTGTCTGTTTTGTGTGTTCCACAACCTACAACAGACATTGCTGTTACTGGTGTGTATCTGTGTAATATAACAAGCTCTTCTCTATCTAGCTTATGGATGTTTACTTTGTTAGAAAGAGAGAGATACAAACGAAACTGACCTGGAACAGTTTGGAACAAGCTCTTTTCTCTTCCGACTTATTGTAAAAGAAAGAGATAGCATCTGTGAACAAGCTCTTAAAAAAACAGAACTTAATAAATATTGTCATCTGTTACAATCATAGAGTCTTTGGTTGCAATGTAACAGGCTGTTATTTTGGAACTGTTATTTCCCTGGAACTGGAACAGGTGAAACAGGTTTCTAATTTTACCTGTTAAAGACCACCTCTAAAGAAACTGTGAATGTGTGTGTAAGCACAGGAGCTCTCGGTACCGTCCGAGACAATGGCGAAACCGGAATGAGTGCGTATGTGAGTGTGTGTTATGTGCTGACGCAACTCATCTTCACGCACACATTCATAGCGTGTTTGTACACTTGGTGAGCATAAGTAAAACGCGTGTCGCTTCGTTAGATAAAAATACTGAACATGTCTTATACCTTGGTGTAAACGCGGAGTAATACTACAAAAACCGGCCAAGTGCGTGTCGGACCACGCACAATGAAGAGTTCCGTAGTTGAAAAGAATTTATTCCAAAAAGAAACTAATCTTTGTAATCCCAACATTTTTTTTTTTATGTGATGAAATTACAAATTAACACTTTTCGGACTTTTTCCTTTACTTGTGCTGTGAGACCTTGCTTCTTGCCAAATTTCATGATTTTAGGTCAACGGGAAGTACCCTATAGGTTTTGATTTACTTGCGCGTATCAAAATATGTCGCATAAATGGCCGCTTTTTTATTGCGTTGACTTAGAAGCTTGATTTTTTTAAAGCTTCAAGGGACCATAGACCTACGTATTTGAAATAAATTTCAATTACGGTACGGAACCCTAAAAAACCTATTTTTCCTGTTACAGGTTTAAAAATGTACCAATGCGAGTACTGTACAGCCTCCTACTACACTTCTTCGAATCTGACCAGCCACATCCGAAGACTACACATGAACGAGAAGACACATGATTGCAATATATGTCAGCGGACGTTCTTTGACAGAACGAAACTAAATAGACATCTTGATTCGCATCTTGAGATTAAGAGGTACGTATTGTTTTTGCCTATTTGTGTTATTTCAGTGAGGAGCTCGTGGCTAAGTAATAACAGCCGCACGGCTCGATCCATCAGGTTAAGCTACGCTTGCCTGGGTCGGTCCGTGGATTGGTGACCATCTTTACATACCGAGACTCCTCCGTGCCTCGGAAAGCACGTTAAGCCGTTGGTCTCGGCTGTCATTCGTGGATCTTTGACAGTCGTTACGGGTCGTCAGAAGCCCGAAAGTCTGACAACCAGTCTTACCAAGAGGTATCGTATTACCCAGTTAATGGGTTGTGGAGGTCAGATAGGCAGTCGCTCCATGTAAAATACTGGTATTCAACTGCATCCGGTTAGACTGGAAGCCGACCCCAACATAGTTGGGAAAAGGCTGGTGTCATTTCAGCCGAAAGACGTCCACTGCTGGACATAGGGCTCCACCAAGCACCACCAATGATCGGTTCTGTGCTTCCCGCATCCAGCGGATTCCTGAAACAGACGAGATGTTATGTGATTTGAACAGAATTTTCGCACTTTTTTCAGGTTTGAATGTGACGTTTGCCACGCCTGCTTCACGCGCCGATGTTACTGGAAGAAGCACCTCCTCCGTCAGCACGACATCGTCACCCCCCCTCAAAGACCTGGCAGGCAGAAGATCAACCTGGTCATAGGAGAGTACCTGGGCACCAGCAAACAAGACGCTATTGGAGAATACTATGCTAAAGATGGTGCGGTGAAGAAATTATAGCAATGGGGAAGCCATCTGTCAAATTAGTTTCGCGTAGATGGCGCTATGTCCGCATCGGAGCCCGTTGAGTGTCGTGATATCCTTTAGGTTCATGTCAATGTGTGCTCGAATGTCAACCGAACCCCATGGTTCACAATTTACTGTAAGCCCGCGGTCGCCATTGGATGATGATAATTTTACGTTTATATAATACTAGCTGCGCCCCGCGGTTTCACCCTCGTGGAACGGGATAAAAAGTAGCCTATGTGTTAATCCAGTGTCAGCTACCTTCACACGAAATTTTATCAAAATCTGTCCACCCGTTTGAGCGTGAAGAAGTAAAAACATACAAACAACATACACACACACACAAAGTTTCGTCTTTATAATGTTAGTGTGATATAATATAATATATCATATACAGGGTGATCAAAACGTCGTGGATCAAACGAAATATAGATAAAGGAGGTCATTTCCTACAAAAAATCTTTCTACAGCATGACCATAATTCAATTGCCTTAAAAATTAATATTAGACTAATTAAAAAAAAAAGTGATGTAAAACAATAAAACAAACGGTGTTGTATTATTACTAAATAAACCCAGAGCCGCAATAGAACTTTTGTAGTGCTGATAACTACACAAGTACAAGTACAAGTGGAGAATTTTTGTTATTGCATTCGAGGCGGAATTAACACCCGAGCCGTAGGCGAGGTTGTTTTTGAGCCGAGAACTGCAATAACAAATGTCCACGTGTATCAAACGACGTTTTTCAATACAATTTTTAAGGGCACACTATTTGAATATTCCTGTTTTTAGAATCAATTTTAAGTACTTTTCTACCTTCCTATCTTTTATTATAAATTTACTTTTAACGTCATTTTTGTACGCTCGTTAATATTTTATGTAAACATAGTTTCTCAGTAAGTGAATTTTTGTTAATTCTTCATCTTCATCATCTTCCTGCCCTTATCCCATATTACTTGGGGTCGGCGCAACACGTTTTCTTCTTCCATTCTCCCCTGTCAACCGTCACGCTATCATTCACTCCCTTCTCTTTCATATCATTCCTCACACAATTCATCCATCTTTTCTTTGGCCTTCCTCTGCCTCTCCATCCATCAACCTCTATATTCATCACTGTTTTAGTCACATGCGTTTCGTCTCTCCTCATTACATGCCCATACCAAGACAAACGATTTCCTTTCAACTTTTCTGTCACTGGCGCCACTTTCAAACTTCCTCTTATATACTCATTTCTCACTTTATCCATTCTTGTCACTCCACACATTTTTGTTAATTCTTAATGAGGAATAATAAAGTTCTTAAACCATATTATTTTATTATCAAGTAACAAGACTCGCAGTGTTAGTAACAATATACTTACAAACTATGTTAGTAAACATTAACACAGAAACAACTTGTGATGTCACATATAAAACACATCACACATATGTGTATTATTATGAAAGTATTAAGGACGCTGTTATAAATGGGTAGTCAAATCATTACTTTTTTACACAAAAGTATGTTTATTCAATAAAATGCTTTACATTATTAAAATGTTTTTTGGCCAAACTGTTGATAGATGTGCATGGTACGATTCTGAACTATAAATATAATTTTAAATAGGTACATTTTCTCAATAAGTGTACCGAAGTAAAAATGTTCACTCCGGTACATTTATTGAGAAACTGTACCTACCTATCTAAAATTATATTTATAGTTCAGAATCGTACCATGCACATCTATCAACAGTTTAGCCAGAAAACATTTTAAGAATGTAAAGCATTTTATTGAATAAACATACTTTTGTGTAAAAAAGTAATGATTTGACTACCCATAACAGCGTCCTTAAGTACAAAAAAAAACAATTTTCAAATTTTTTGTCTGTCGTTTGTTTGTTTGTTCCGGCTAATCTCCGAAACGGCTAGAACGATTTTGACGGCATATTCACTGGCAGATGTTATAAGGAGTAACTTAGGCTACTTTTATTTTAGAAAAATAATTAGGGTTCCGCGCAAGAAAATTAAAACCCATGAAATCAGACATCCACGCGGGCGAAACCGCGGGCAGTCTAGCTAGTCTCTCAATATTGTGCGTACAAACTTACATTTGCAGTTGGAATGAAAGAGAGAACAAGTTTTTCTGCTACAATGTTAAGGTTGTTCTTGGAATAAATTCATCCCAACTATGGAACCCTTCATTGTACGTTGTCCGACACGCACTTGGCCGGTTTTTTAAATTTTCTAATTTGCCTCCCCTGTTACACGTCAATGTTTGGGTCACAGAAATTCATAAGTGATGTAAATTTCAACTTAATTCGTCCATTAGATTCGGAACATATTGGCTGTGAAACAGACAGACACACGAGTGATCCTGTAAGGGTTCTGTTTTTTTATTCGGACGTACGGTACCCTAAAAACGAACAACAAGTGACGAGTCTGATATCAGCTTTATCAGTTTCTATCGGCAGCAGACAAACTAAAAAAAAGAAAAAAAAAAGAAAATGTATTTAAAAGACATATAGAGCACTGGGACGTGTCGTGTCCGATATTAACTCATTGCCCAATGTCGGATACATTGCCCTTTCACGTCCACGGCTGAACATGAGGCGACTCCTATCAACTGGCCGACGATAGGATTGCCCAATGTCGGATACATTGCCCTTTCATGTCCATGGCTGAACATGAGGCGACTCCTATCAACTGGCCGACGATAGGATTGCCCAATGTCGGATACATTGCCCTTTCATGTCCATGGCTGAACATGAGGCGACTCCTATCAACTGGCCGGAGATAGGATTGCCCAATGTCGGTTACATTGCCCTTTCACATCCACGGCTAAACATGAGGCGACTCCTATCAACTGGCCGAAGATAGAATTGCCCAATGTCGGATACATTGCCCTTTCATGTCCATGGCTGAACATGAAGCGACTCCTATCAACTGGCCGGAGATAGGATTGCCCAATGTCGGATACATTGCCCTTTCACATCCACGGCTAAACATGAGGCGACTCCTATCAACTGGCCGGAGATAGGATTGCCCAATGTCGGATACATTGCCCTTTCATGTCCAGGGCTGAACATGAGGCGATTCCTATCAACTGGCCGAAGATAGGATTGCCCAATGTCGGATACATTACCCTTTCTCGTCCACGGCTGAACATGAGGTGACTCCTATCAACTGGCCGGAGATAGAATTGCTCAATGTCGGATACATTGCCCTTTCACGTCCACGTCTGAACATGAGGCGACTCCTATCAACTAGCCGGAGATAGGATGGTCTTAAAATAGGTAATCAAACAGCTAATTATATTATTGTACCACGATGATAAAGTCCAAATGTACTAATAATTATTATAAAATTTATAGCCTGCTTCACAAGTGTTACGGTTAACTTATCTAGCAGATAATTTCAAACAAGTTCTATTTAATTTTTTAATTTATCTGGTAGATAGTGCCTATCCGGTCACTGAAACGGACTCTTAATGTGGAAGCACAATTATAGTCGATCTCGTAAATCCTTTATTACGCTTATGTGGATTGTCACTGGTACGTCATAAGCCGACGAGGTATAAAGCGCAGGACATACCGGGAACGAAGCGAAGTTTGTTTCCCTCATGTCGCTACCGCGTCTTTGCATAAATCGATTCATAATTCGCGGTTCGGTTCGAGGAGCTCGTGGCTAAATAATAATCAATCAATCAATCACTTTATTTTCAGGCAACTGAAAGCCCATAGAAAATATACACAAAATAATATAAACAACAATTATAAACTAATATATATTACTATATAACTATAATAGAACACGCCGCACGCCGCATAATAGCCGCATTTGTAATACCGTCCTTAAGGACGCTGTTACAAATGGGTAGTCAAATCATTGCTTTTTTACACAGAAGTATGTATATTAAATAAAATGCTTCGCATTCTTAAAATGTTTTTTGGCCAAATTGTTGATAGATGTGCAAGGTACTATTCTGAACTATAAATATATTTTTTAATGAAACAATTTCTTAATAAATGTACCGAAGTGAAAATGTTTACTTCGGTACATTTATTGAGAAAATGTACCTATCTAAAATTATATTTACAGTTCAGAATCGTACCTTGCACATCTGTCAACAATTCGGCCAAAAACATTTTAAGAATGCGAAGCATTTTATTTTAATATACATACTTTTGTGTAAAAATGATTTGACTACCCATTTGTAATAAGGTAGCCCGCGAAATTCAAATTTTCTTACGTTTTTTTGCAATTTGCAGGTCAGGTTGTATGTTGATTAAAATATGATTCGCGGCCGTAACTAATATGGCTTTGCAGAATTATAATCATTACAATCAGCAATACAACTCCATATGTTAGACTTGACCTCAAATCTAGCGATTTCATGAAATCATGAGGTTTGAGGTAATTCTAACTTAGGGCTATATGTGTGAACCTTGTGTCCAGAGGCCAGCACATCAAGCTACTCCAATCTGTCAAATTTTCCCAATTGAATAAAATATGAACCTTATTTCTTTGTGGTAAAGTTAAAAATGTATCAAAGAAATTTGACAGATTAGGGTAGCTTGATGCTGGCTTCTGTACATAATGCGTCGATAAAGGCTTCGTTGAAAGTCTTTCTATATCCTGTATAATAAATTATTGGTCTATTTAATAAAGTTTCCGGTTTCTGGGAACTTTTGACAACTATTAGAGGTCGACTATTGTCATATAAATTTTTGTGGCTATGGTTTTGCGTATACCAAAAAGGAACGCAAAGCAGAGGATTTTCTGATGACATTGAATAATAAACCTTATTATCAGGGTCGTCCGAGAAGCCTTTTGATGTTAGTCTGTGTTTCCCCAAATTTGCACCTCATGACACTGACAATAAAGTTAATTTTTCAATGTCACTTTTCAGCGCTCCTATTAAAGTCGTAAGTAGTTTTTACACTGTTAATATAAACGCAATAATATACGGTATTATGTACAAAATGTATTGTGACTGTTTAGTTGTTATAAAAGTATGTTAAAATAAAATATATAAATTAAAAATGTTATATCTGTATTAATTTTTGTTTTAATAATTATCCTTAGAAAACCATCCAGTAGTCTTGTCGAATATTACAAATTAAAGTCGCTTTTCATTTCAGTCTGTGACCGCGTTGATGTTTATTAATTAATTTAAAACTTCAAGCACATATTAACAGAGGACTTAAGGGTGCACCGAGCTTTTTCCTTCGTCTCTGTCTTTTTCTTTACGCGTAAAGAGTATAGAAAATAACCACACTTTTTCAATGTTTTTCGTTGTTATTTTCATCATATTGCTCTTAAATAAAAACTATCGTGTATAAACGCTCCAGTATCTATGAACTTTATTTGAGTAAAACAATCATAATAAAAAATTAGTTATACAACCATAGACGTATAAAAAAAGCCGGACAGATTCTCGCTAACAAAAAACTGTGTCTATCGGAGTCAGCCAGCTCGCTGTACCTACAGGCAGGGCTCGCACACATTTCACAAGACATGTTGTATTTTTACCTTTGTATTACCACCTTACCATATTACGAATATGTTACCATATTACGAATACTTTACCATATTACGAATACGTTACCATATTACGAATAGTTGACCGATGTGTGCGTAGTGCGTGTATGTGTGCGTAGGTAGGTAGGTGCCTGTAGGTACAGCGAGCTGGCTGACTCCGATAGACACAGTTTTTTGTTAGCGAGAATCTGTCCGCCTTTTTTCATACGTCTATGTATACAACATTATTTTTAGTACCTATAGGTATGCGAAACGAAATAAAAAAGAAGGGGAAATAGAGGAAAAAATGCCTAACTTAAAAGTAATATTAATTATTAGTATGGTCCAGCCAAGTTTTGTGACTTTAAATTGTAATTACTTTTGACCGAGTGGCCCGATTTTAATCAAACAAGAACTCTCAAACGGGACGTTGAACACAAAGTATTTTTTTATGTAGGTACCTACCTACTCTAACTATTATGTTTTACGTCAAGGTTTTTGTTGCACAAATTGAGTCTGAATTATACTCGTAAAATAGAGTAAGAATATTAATCATTTATTTAGCCAAAGTTGGAGATTTTTGGAACACTCCGTCTGCACCATACGAGGATTGAGTGTTCTAAATAAACCTATATAAAATCCAAATAAACTGTTAAAATAAATTGAGTACTTATTTGTGAATAGTTTTCACAAATTCTGTACAATTATTCTACATAAAAATATTAAACATACTTATATCTAGTATATGTTGAGACACGAGTTACAGTATTTTCTCAGACTAGCAGATTGAGTGTTCTAGTTAATTGACCACGACTTTCTCATAGGTTTCACAATTTTTTTATCATCGCCGTGAAGTTTTCACAATTATTTCCTAAATTCTTTCTTGATTTCGTAAAAATATAGTTAACTTTTAAAAAGGAGCACTCAATTCACACGCACGCGGTGTGAACCTGTTATGATGGTGTAAGATTGTATAAATAAATAAATAAATAAAGTTGAAAATGCAGTGATCAAAAGCTTTTTGAATTATCATATCCCTAACTGGGTAAGAAATGCTAAGTACCTATCCCATAAAACTTTCATCTCCTTTATGACCCCCCCTCCAGTTTGATTATTTTTAAGAAAAAATGTAGCCTATATCCCCGGGATGCCATCTAGCTCCTTGCCAAATTTTATCGAAATCCGTGTATCGGTTTAGGCGTGAAAAAGTCAGACAGTAATTAGTTTCGAATTTTTAATATCAGAAGTTATGGATAGATAAGACGAAAAAATGGCACTAATTATAAAAAAAATTCAAATTCAAATCTTTATTGCTTTGTTTTTTTTACAAGGTCTTAATAATCAAAGACCAAATATTACTACTTTATACCAAAATGCCACCAAGTTATCTGGATCATGAAACAACCTAATAATGCGACCTCTTATCAGGGTGTCTGTTATCACTCGTAGATTTTTTTTTTCATGTTAAGGAAAAAACAGCGTTTTGCTTAAATATCACAAGATCGTTCACCAGTGGAGCATTGGACCTTCTGCCTCTGTTGGAACAAGTTTGAATTTCTGAAGCATAAAATGTGTAGAACGCAGTGTGTGCTGGCGATGGTGGCGCTGTTCCTGGGGTTGGCGCACTCCTGGGGTGAGTACCTATACTAGAAGCGAATTTATTTTTCATTACCAACGTTATTCCTTGACCGTGAGGAAACCGGCATATCCACAACAAAAAGTCGAAGGCGTGACATCCACCAAACCGCACAGAGCCCGCGTGGTGGATCACACCACAGAGTACATTTGTATATGGATCACACGGCCCGCTCCCTCACAGAGAGGTGGCCCGAGTCCCACGTAGAGGTGAAAACATTATAGTCAGATTATGCATCATGCATAAAGGAATTTAATATACAGTACAGTGACTTGTAATTAGACGTATCCCATATGAGGCTATCGAGGTCGCAGTGGTGCCCTCATCGTTTGTTTGGTTATTTCTTTTTATTATAATCGTTAAAACGGAAAATACTGGCCACTTTTTTCCGTTTTAACGATTATAATAAAACTCAACAATGTAAAGCTACTATTTGTAATAATAGTCATGTGGAGCATAACTATTTCGGCTTATTTTCTGCATTTTCATTCTAAAATAAAAGAAATGAGGGCGCCACTGCGCGCTCGGTAGCCTCGTGTGTCTATAATTTAGCCCTCCAATAAGGTAGAGGCGCAAGATTCAACAATATTCATCCACATTTAGTCTATGTGGATGAATTGTTGAAACGCGCCGGAAAAATACGTATTATTGAAGCTAACTATTAGAATGTGGAACCACCCATATAAATTTTACGTCAGTGCGATGCGTAGTTCGCATGTGGCGATGTATCTGCCACTGCCAGCAACATACTGATGAAACTATTATGTTGCTTTAATCCATAAAGTTCAAATAGATTTTCCCTGTTTTTACTAATAACTGGAGTCTCCCAATTACTAAATAAGAACTTTGTGTAAATACCTACTTTTAGGGCTTATTTCACGATGTCCGAAACACCGAATAGACACTACTTACCGAATAAATTCTTAAAAAGTATTAAAAAATAAAACCCGAATACTGAAAAATCACGTTCTAAAAAGAATGAAACAAGAAAATATTTTCATCTGAAATTAGAAAAAGACAGACATATTAAAACACACGTAATCTGATCGATTTATATCCTTAGAAAAATAATTGAATCGGCTCAGGTTTCGTGGAGAAAAAAGGGGAATACGAAACGTCGATCTCGTCAAAATTTTTGTGATATATCGGTCTAAGCTGCAGCTGTCCCTATCGCACTCTCTTCCTCTCTTTCTCTTCCTTCTTTCTCCTTCTCTCTCTTCCCTGTCTCTCTCTCGCTGGGGCCAGCGCGACGGCAATAGTTTCTTCAAATACCTATTTTTTAAATTCCTCGCAGGCCACGTCCCCTCTTATTAAGAACTTAATTTTTAGGTGGTTAAACTGTAGTGACGTCACAGTCAATCTATTGTTACACCTAGCTCACACACTGATTTTAATATTCTACCTACCAATACATAAAATAGGTTATGGGTGTTAGCAACCTGTTCTCTG
Organism: Cosmia pyralina; assembly: GCA_946251885.1. Taxonomy (NCBI): domain Eukaryota; kingdom Metazoa; phylum Arthropoda; class Insecta; order Lepidoptera; family Noctuidae; genus Cosmia; species Cosmia pyralina. The sequence goes on along the minus strand of OX276368.1, from coordinate 9,865,211 downwards.
ACCTTGACAGACTGAGAGAAATAGGGCCTTATGGGCTTCACATAATTTCTGTTTAAGATCTGAAATATGGTTGAAATATGGTTGAGTATTGAATGCAGGTCGTGACGGGCGCAGGGACGACTTTCTGCACTAAAGTCGAGTTATTATTGACCGCATGCAGCCAGCCGGGTCGTGGTCGTGACCGTGCCCACAACAGTGCGCGTCCAGCCGTATTTATCTATCAACTGATTAAGTAAACAATTTTTCTTTTGTTTCAGACATCGCCGTAACTGCAGGAGATCGAATAGAATTTTACACCACTAACGGAACCAAAACAGACACCGTGCGCTTTGATTCCCAGAACCTCACAGCAATAGCTTACGACGAAGTACATAACATGCTGCTGTACGTCGACAAACAGAGCGACAACGACGCTATATGTGGCTTTAACATATCATCCGTGGAATACAAATGCTACATCGAGAGAAATGGAAGGAACATTCAGGGGCTGGCCTTCGATCCGATCACAGAAATGCTCTTCTTCACTGACATTAGGGAAAAAAGCATTAATTGGATTTCATTTAAACCTGGATCTGAGAACAATGTTCACGGAAATCTTCTAATCAAGATGGCCCACGGGATCCCCACTGACATTGCCGTGGATAGCTGTGGAGGGTACGTTACCAATAATAGTTTGATAATTTAAATTTTCACCTCGTGGCTACGAGTAAGTAATATCAGCCGCACGGGTCGATCCATCAGGTTAAGCTACGCTTGCCGGGGTTGGTCAGTGGATGGGGATCTTTACATATCGAGACTCCTCCGTGCCTCGGAAAGCACGTTAAGCCGTTGGTCCCGGCTGTCATTTGTGGATCTTTGACAGTCGTTATGGGTCGTCAGAAGCCCGAAAGTCTGACAACCAGTCTTACCAAGGGGTATCGCGTATTACCCAGTTACTGGGTTGTGGAGGTCAGATAGGCAGTCGCTCCATGTAAAATACTGGTACTCAGCTGCATCCAGTTAGACTGGAAGCCGACTCCAATATAGTTGGGAAAAGGCTAGGCAGACTGATTGATTTGAATTTAAATTTTCACCCAATCTTTTCAACTTCATGATAAGCAAAAATTTAATTTTGATTTTTAATTTACAGGTATATTTACTGGATCAACACAAACCTTACGAGGTCTACAATAGAGAGAGCTCGATTTGATGGCTCGGAGAGAGAAATTGTTATTATTTCCACATACAAATTGGACATAATGTATGGCTTGGCTATTGACCAACAGACACAGGAAATATACTGGTTTATGCCTGAGTCTATTTTATTATTCGAACTTTATAGTGCAGATTTGAGTGGAAGAAACATAAAACGAAGCTATTATAGTATTGGTAGAGTCCTTGATGTTGTTGATAAAACGTTTGTTAATCATCCAAATGTATTGACCATTACAAAAAAGTTCCTCTTCATAGTGTGCGACTCCTCATCCTGTGCTCCTCCGACACCCGTTTGGAAATTTCAGAAGCCTATAATGGAATCTCATTACGGCGGCTATTTGAAGGTTCATACTAAAAGCTCTGTCGGTATAGCTGCCAGGTATAAAATCAGCGAACAAATTCAGGGTGTTCAGGCTTGCAAAGCGCTAACAAGTCTAGTACCAAATATGTATATGACCGACGACTCATTCACAATAGCTAAAAAGTATATAGAGCCGTTTTGTGAATATGGCATTAAATTTAATGGACAACCTCTTTGCAAATGCACACCTGGGTACACCGGGAAGCGATGCGATGTTTCAGTTTGTGAGAACTATTGCTTGCATGGTAACTGCAGTTTTAATGAAGATGGACTTCCCAAATGCAGGTAAAACATATTCTACTCTTACAGAGGGCCTCGTTGTTTAATCCACCTTCACTTCCTCATTTCACATTTTCGTTAATTCAGATGTTATGCCGGTTATTCCGGGGAACGGTGTGAAGTCAACGTCTGTCATGGATATTGTTTAAACAACGGAACCTGTTCTTTGAGTAAGGAGAATGAGCCAGTCTGTCAATGCATAGATGATTATGCAGGTGATAGATGCCAGATATCAGACTGTCTGAACTATTGTATCCAAGGTGACTGTACTTTCAATGAAGAGGGACTTCCTCAATGCAGGTAACCTAATATTCTATGTACTTTTACTGAATGGTCTCCTTGTTTTCCCCATTTCACATTCTCATAATTTCAGATGCAATGCCGGTTATTCAGGAGAAAGATGTGAAGTCAACGTCTGTCATGGGTATTGTTTGAACAACGGAACATGTTCCTTGAATGAGGAGGATGAGCCAGTCTGTCAGTGCATAGACGATTATGCAGGTATTAGATGTGATGTTCCAGTCTGTGTGAACAACGGTGACTGCTCCCTGAACGAGGAATGTCCAAGAAGTAAATCTGTCAAAGGTAGCACGTTATCCACTACCCCAACATACTACACAGCCGAAAGAAACATAACTCTAGCTGATTTATTGGCAAATTGGCGAAAACCTGTCGCAACAATTTCCGTTGTAGTTGAAGTAAAATCTAATTAAATTATTCACTAAAGGGGGTAAAAATGTGTTTGTTTTTGTGCCTGTTTTACCGAGCAATTCATTTCTGTCAAATTTATTGGTAACGTTTGGTGCATCCCGACCCGCACCCTAATTACGTAACACATTATCAATCGGAGTTGGTTTCATTTTGACAGTTCAACAACATTCATTGCGTTGTTTACGTTGTCGAGCAAACTAATTTTTCGAACATATGAAGCAATGGATTAGCAATTTATTTCAAAATGAAACCAACTCCGATCGATAGGTAATGTGTTACGCAATTAGGGTGCCGACTTCCGTTTTTTTTAGGAAATATTATGTGAAACTGCAAATATCTGAAATTAAATAAAAATGCTTTAATTACAAATTGTATTAGTTTCAAAAACCGTTAATAGCTTCATAGCAACATTCTACTTTTTCAATTAATTCATTATTGATTTGTTATTGTAATTAATATAAAATAATAAGATGAGATGTTTTGATTTTTTAAAAAATAAATATATGTACACCTATAATAATTACATTTATTATAAATATGAAATATACTAATATTATAAAGGCGAAAGGATGTGTGTGTGTGTGTGTGTGTGTGTGTGTGTGTGTGTGTGTGTGTGTGTGTGTGTGTGTGTGTGTGGGTGTGTTTGTATGTTTGTTACTTCTTCACGCTCAAACGGCTGGACCGATTTAGATGAAATTTGGTAAGCAGACAGCTTATACCCCGGATTAATTTACAAATGCAGGGGAGAGAGCGCCGCTCCAGAGATTGGTTCAGGCTTACAATAATAACTTTAATGATATTGATGTTTTTGCCTTATCTAAATATACATTTAGAGAACAAATTATTAAGCGCCTTGCTCATAAATTTTAATTATTATGTACCTATTATTTAGACATGTAATAGCTAATTAATTACTGCTTAATTTTCCCAACACTATCTTTTTTTTTTTTTTTAAACTAGTAACATGTGGAAACGTAGTGGATTGTCTGTTTTCCCAAATAAAATAAAATTAAATTAGGCCACATAGGCCATTTTATATCCCGAAAAAATGTAGTGCTCTCGCTCGTGGGATGAGCAAGGAATTCAAATATACAAGATGGGCCAAAAGAAGTCATCCGATGTTGTTTGGCTCTCTTTTTTTTTCTAAATGAAAAACTTCGATTCTGTTTTTTGATTATGTTTATTTGAACCTTTAGAATTTTATTGGTCAAGTCGAGAAGATTATATCGGCCAAATGGGCGCCGTCATAATTGATTGCCATACGGGCTCGTTTTATGGCATTTTTCATCACTTCGGCGAGAACTTCGGGCGACAGATTCTCGCACTGGTGTCGAATGTTGTCCTTGAGGGCTTCCAGAGTCTCGAGCTTGTTCACGTAAACACGGGACTTCAAAAAACCCCACAAAAAAAAGTCTGGAACGCTTAAATCGGGCGATCTTGCGAGCCAGTGCCAATCGCCAAAACGTTTCGTGTGGTCCCATACTCTTCAAGTTTGGTGGCCAAACAGCGCAGTGTTTGCGCAGTCGGTGTCGGACGGCCGGGGAATAGGCGACTGAATTCGCGCTGCGCCAACACCACAGACGAATTGTTACGCAAAAAAATAGACACGATTATTCCGCGTTCTTGGGGAGTGTAACGCTCCATGGCTTGTTCACTTGTATTCTGCATCTGTCTAGTCCACAAATGTCAAAACAGAGTTGACATTGGCGGCCATTTGCAAAAATGAGAGCATCTTCCAATAGGGTGATTTCTTTTGGCCCAACCAGTATTTGCTACTCTTTAACGGTACAACCGATTTTGATGAAATTTGGTGTGGAAGTAGCCGACACTCTGGATTAACACATAGGCTACTTTATATCGTGAAAAATGTAGTGTTCTCGTGAGATGAGCAATTTTTTTGTAAATACTTTTCTTATCGGTTAAATAATATACGTTTTAGTGTATCTCATAAACCGCTGGTAACACCGCGGGGCGCAGCTAGTTATAAAAATATAGCTTATATTCAATACTTACACATAGAAATAAAAGTAAAAATGTAAGTAAGAGGTACCTATTTGTTTTGTTACTTTTATTTATGCTCCTTCTTAACTGTATTTCCTGTGCGTGTCCCAAATAAAATATTTTTCTTTCTTTCTTTCTTTATTAATAACCTCCATAAAAAACCTGTAAATAATTGAGGAGCTCGTGGCTATAGGAACAGCCGCACGGGTCGATCGAAGGTCAAGCTACGCTTGCCGCGGTTGGTCTGTGGATTGGTGACCATCTTTACATGTAGGTATACCGAAATCTCGGAAAGCACGTTAAGCCGTTGGTCCCGGCTGTCATTCGTAGATCTTTGACAGTAGTTACGGGTCGTCAGAACCCCGAATTCTGACATCCAGTCTTACCAAGGGGTATCGTGTTACCCAGTTACTGGGTTATGGAGATCAGATAGGCAGTCGCTTCATGTAAAATACTGATACCTATTCACTATTCAGCTGCATCCGGTTAGACAGGATTTCGACCCTAACGTAGTTGGGAGAAGGCTAGGCAGAAGATGATCCTAAAAATAATTACAATATCCCTGATACCCAAAATAAAACAAACCGGCCAAGTGTGTGTCGGACCACGCACAATAAAGGGTTCCGTAGTTGAAAACAAATTATCCCAAAAACAAAACTGTAATCCCAAAAAAAAATATGTGACAAAATTACAAATTAACAATTTTCGGTCTTTTTCCTTTCAAACTCAAACTATTTATTTCAAATAAACCCTTTACAGGCACTTCTGAATTGTCAAGGGGTCGGTCAGTCAGAAAGATGAAGCTAGTTAGTTGCCCATTCCAAAGTGTAGTAGGTTCCTATGGAGAAGAACGGGCACGAAACTCCACGGTCACTCCTTTAAATCAAAATATTTTTACAAAATATTGGTTACATCGTTCATGTTGAAAATACTCGTATACATGTGAGAACAATGTAGAAAGACGTGCACGTTAAAAGCGTTCGTAATAAAAAGATAAAAACTAAAAACAACTAAATTAAAAATAAGTCGTGGCAGCTAAAAGACACCAGTCCCAACTGACGGCGCGGCGCCCGTTCACGAACATGACGCATGGATCAGCACCAATTAGCTCAACCATTTTGAAGGGAACTTAATGATCCAACACACACGCCACCACCAGCGCGACATTGCTGCGGAGCCCGAAGTGAGCTTGCGTGCCGCAAAGCCGAATACACCGGTGTATATCTCCCGCCTGCACTACACCACTAAGGCGGAGGACATCGTGGAGTACGTGCGCCAGAAGACTAGGTACACGCCGAGGGTGCAGTTACTGGAGTCGCGCCGCAACGTCAACTTCAAGGCGTTTGTGGTGCGTGTACCGAACTGTTACCTGCCCTTCGTCATGGAGGAAGACTTTTGGCCGCAGGACGTGGTGTTCCGTCGCTTCCGCGGACAAGTTCCACAGGGCAGCACTTAAAGTCAAGCTAGTGCAAAGAGGAGTGCTACTAACATAGTCTTAAGCCTATTTTATTAACACAAGTTTTTGTTTATATTCAAATATGTATTTTTAGGTTAAGGTATTTATCTATGGGCCGTGTCGCCTGAAATAAATGGTTTATTTTTATTATTATTATTATTATCTCCTTTATTTCGTTAATATATACATACAAATTACATTTTTAAATATTAGAATATAAAAATATAAAAACATTTAAAAATATAAAACATAGTAGCCCACCGGTATCGGGAACAGGGTCCAAGCTACCGGCGGTCAGGGCTCCAGAGAGAGGAACCTCCTAACAATGCGCGCCGTGTCCAGAAGTACCGCTCTCTGAATCAGGCCCTTAATCCAGCTACCCAACGAGAGCCTCCTTAGATGTTGGTCGAGGCTCTTGGCAATTAAGCCATTGGCTGATACGACTATCGGCACAATGATCGCTGAGTCCACATCCCACATGTCGACAACCTCGCGAGCCAAGTCAAGATACTTGATTTGCTTATCTTTCTCGGCTTTCACGAGGTTCCCGTCATGCGGGACCGTTATGTCAATAATCATTGTGCGCCGCTCTGTTCGATCCACCACCACTATATCAGGCTTATTGGCAACAATAGTCCTGTCAGTGATGATGGATCGATCCCAGTACAATGTGATATTTCCATTTTCGAGAACTGGGTCGGGCACATACCTATAGTACGGCACTTCCGATTCCGCAAGGTTGTATTTCAGTGCAAGTTGCTGATGGATAATCCTGGCTACAAGGTTGTGTCTATGCAAGTACTCTTCGTTAGCAAGACGAGAACACCCAGAGATAATGTGTCGGATTGATTCTCCTGGACGGTGGCATGCCCGACAGATGTCAACCGTGCCGTCTTTCACAATATATTTCCGGTAGTTGTTCGTCATCATAACTTCGTCCATAATTGCACAGACAAAACCTTCGGTTTCCCCAAAGAGGTCACCGGAACGCAGCCAGGCTACGGACGCTAACAAATCTACATCGGGTCCATATAGGGCCCGGAAAAAGCGTCCGTGAAGCTCCTTACTCTGCCATACCTCCCTGCGATCGTTAGTGTCAAGCACTACAGGTTTGCGCCAGTTCTCTTTAGCCAAGGAGAGCGGAGTGAGGCCCTTGTCCACCGCGACCACATCTCGATGCATCCCCACATCGGCTTCTAGGAAATATTCCCTGAGACTGCATATCTCGCGGTTGTGGAGAGTCTTAGCGTTTAAAAAGCCTCGGCCTCCACACTTTCGCGGGATATACAGTCTCATTACCGATGACCGTGGGTGATGCATTCGATATGCAGTCAACAGCGTACGGACCCTCCGATCCAGGGCGTCGAGTTCCGTCTGAGTCCATTTGAGTACGCCGAAAGAGTACATCAAAACCGGCATGACCCAACCGTTGAAGGCGCGCACCTTATTACCGCCTGATAGAAGACTATTAAATACTTTTTTCAGGCGGCCAAAGAAGCGCTCCTTCAACGATTGCTTCATGTCAGTAACATTGATGCCCAACGCTTCCGACATACCCAAATACTTATAGGTTTCGGATGCGGAGAGGGCTCTAAGGTTTATGGAATCCGAGAGTTGGGTTCCCACGGATTCCACAATCTCCCCTCGCTTTACATGCATGACCGCACATTTGTCCACACCAAATTCCATCCTGATGGCGCTACTGAAAGTTTCTGTTACTTTCAGTAGCTCCATCAGTTGCAAATTGTTGGGGGCAAAGAGTTTTAGGTCATCCATGTAGAGGAGGTGGGATATAACCTGACCACCTCTCCTCAGCCGATAGCCTAGACCTGAATCTTCCAGCAGTGTGCTTAGAGGATTCAAGGCTAAGCAGAACCAAAGCGGACTCAAACTATCGCCCTGAAATATGCCTCGCTCTATCCTTATTGGCTCGCTGTTCCTCTGGATATTTCGACATCCTGGATAGCGAAGGACCGTCCTCCATTGCCCCATACACGACATCAGGAAGGTGCGCAGAGTTGCATCTACTTTATACAACTCCAACACCCTCATGAGCCATGTATGTGGCACCGAGTCATAGGCCTTCTTATAGTCTATCCAACATGTCGACAGATCCTTTCGAGAACGACGAACCTGTTGGCTAATGGCCATATCAATGAGGAGTAGCTCCTTAGTACCACGGGACCCATTCCTACATCCATTTTGAGAGGCAGACATGATGGAGTTGGTGTCTATATGTTCGTTAATTTTAGCTCTCAAAATGGATGTAAGAACTTTATAGACCGTCGGTAGACAAGTGATCGGTCTATAATTTTTGGGCTCCGCAGTACTACCTGATTTATGGAGCAGGTGGGTTATTCCTGTCGTTAGGAACTGGGGCAGCGACCCTGACTGTAAGGCTGACTGGAACTGGGATGCCAAGCGGGCGTGCGACCTTTGTAACCACTTTATCCAAAAGTTGTGCAGTCCGTCCGGTCCTGGAGACTTCCAGTTAGGTAACGGACGGACTGCACGAGCTACATCTTGGGAGCTGATGGTAATTGCCCCCATTTGTGGTATTTGATCGCACGTTCGCTCGATCTTCCCAGTCCAATCACCTTCGGTGTGATTGACAGGCACCGACCAGATGCTTCGCCAGAACGAGCACATAGCATCATCATCCGGCAGGGGCGTGTCAGCCACACCTTGGTCCGGTCGCTCCCAAGCCCTATAGACCCACCTTTCATCACTCTGGAAGGTGCGATTCTGAGTGTATCGGTCTACTCGCCGCTTATACCTACGGATACGGTTTGCCCATGCATACACTTTCTGCTTCAGGAAGTCGATGCGCTCTGTGACACGGGACATATAGTCCTGAGGGCTGACATCAGTCCCTGAGAATGCCCGCCTCACAAAGCGCATCACTCTGGGGCGAGTATTGCCCTCCCTGAAGCAGATTAGTTTGCCGATGAGCACTCTGGCCCCACCAATACGGCGCTCAATTCTGCTTTGCCAAGCTGGTAGGGCTGGTTTCGGTCGTGTAGCCCTAGAGTCATTAACAAATTTGACGTGAGCTACACGACATGCCGCTACAGCCGCGCAGTACAGAATCGAGTGAGTATCGGTGAGGTCTTCGCAGTCATCAAAATAGTTTGACAACTGCGAATCCAGAGCCGCCACCAGCGCCCTATTTTTGTTATGCATGGGCAAACGAGGTAAGCGTGGTCTAAGTTCGGGTGAAATGAACCGATATTCCCGAATGGCACCCTCCAAAGCACTCCTCAATTCCTCATTGCACTGGGTACTTACGTTTGTAGCCCTGTCGTCACTCCCCTCGTCAGCTTGACTTGTGTTGCACTGTGGTGGTACAAAAACAGTTTGCGTCAGGGGAGCGATAACATGGCTACTCTGCATTTCACTTCGCAGGCGATCAAGTACAGTGTCATCTAACATATGATTACGCTGGATGACCCGCACCTGATCCGATAATCGTTGAGCCGAAACGTTGGCAGCTGGCTCAAGCACCTGAAAAAGAGAGAGCATCCGAACACGGTACGCGGTCAGATTGTGTCCTCCCTCTGTAGCCCCATAGTATGAGCGCATGACGTTCTCATTAATGGATCGTGTCCATCTCATGCGCTGCACACTTCCGCCGGGAGCTGGGACCCTATCAGAGGCCAGTGGGCCTCGAGGTCCTAAGCCTTCCGGCGGCCGGAGTCTTCCCCGTCGACGAGCAGGTGGTGGCGACGTGGGCGGGGAAAAATATTCGTCGCTCGAGCTCGACGCAACTGCCACGGCCGGTGTCTCAGCGCTCTCGATGGGGCTGGGTACCGGCGGCGGCGGGGCGGAGCTGAGCGACGAGTCCGGAGGTAATAGGCGTGCGCGGCGAGCTGCTGATCTTGTCAACATTTATTTTCACATCATCTTTAATGTTTGATTGTAGGCATGTAGTTGTCAAACTTGTCAGCCGTCATTCTTGTTTTTTTGATAATTTTGTAGTTTTTTCTCATTTTGCTGTTGTAGGTATATTATCTTCTTAATTTGTTCTTATAGGTATTGTTGTTTATTGTTGGTAGTTTAGAGATTAAATGTGACTGAGAAAATAAATAAATACGGAAAATATGGGATATGAAAAATCGGACGTTTGTTGACTTGTCAGTGTTGCCAAGTTATTATTATTATTATTAGAGTGAGCATGACATACTCTCAACCGCCAGGCCACATTCAAGTCGATGAGAGACGTACCTAGTAAACGATTGCTTTATAGTAGCTCCATACTGCTCACACAATGTGCTATGCAATTATTATAATACTAAGAGATTGTTTTGAATTTAATTTTTTTGTTTTTTTTTTTTTTTATTTATAATTTTATTTCAGAACATAATTTCATATAAAATTGTAAGTAAAGCTTAAGCTTTACTTACAATTTTATATGAAATAATAATAGTTAAGAATAAGAAAAATAAGAAATAAGAATAGTTTTAAAACTAAGTTAGCAACTTTCCAATTACCTTACATTAAAAAGGACACCACCAGAGCTGTGTACCTTATTCCAGTGCCCCACAATAGCACACAACCCTTTCTGTTATGGTGTTTAGAAGGCCATTGGAGCTGCCCCGCACACGACGCATCAAGGAGGCCACTCTCTTGCGCACTATTGCTCTAAAGCAGTCGGTGTTGGCCTCCGCAAACATCCCTGATGCACTACAGTATCGCGACAACCCCATCAGCATTCTAAATCCATTATTGTAGAGAATCCGCAAGGCATTGAAAGCCCTCTGCGTATAGCGGACCCACAGGCTGCAGGTGTACAATGTCTGGCAGTACGCCTTAAACAGAGTAATTTTAACATTTCTTGTGCACCTCGCAAACCTGCGCGCCAGCATATTGCACCTCACTGTCAATGCCCTACGTTCCCTCTCAATATCCAAATCATCGGAGAGGTCCTCAGTGAGCCAGTGCCCCAGGTACTTGAATTTGGTGACCCTAGTTACCGGATTTCCTCCAAGTCTGACCGGTGGAATGGTAGTGGGAGTTTTATTGCCCGTTCACATTTTTTGGAGTTGTACCTGAGGCCATGTAACACTGCGTACCTCTCACATATATGCCTAGGAGCATGTTGAGGGCTTTAACAGATGGGCTCAGCAGTAAATGATTCAGAGGGAATCGCAAACATGTTCATGGAACATTTTAAAGTGCGGTCAACTCTTGGTCTCTCAGTGCTGAGTCTTGCCGTGACGGAGTGGAATCGGTAGTGTATTTTTCGGCGAAGCAGATTGGAGCTGCAATTAAAAACATAAGTAGAGGCAAATCTCCCGGACACGATGGATTCAGCATCGAGCATTTTAAGTGTGCAGGTGTTCATCTGCCGAGGGTCCTGTCCTTGTTTTATTCATTGTGCATTAGTCACTCATACTTACCAGCTGAACTAATGAAAACTATAATAATACATATAGTTAAAAACAGGACAGGAGATGTCTCGGACAAGAGACATTACCGACCAATCTCTCTTGCGATGACCATTGCTAAAATATTGGACAGTATGCTTGACTCGTGCTTGAAGAAACATCTGTGCTTGCACGGGTTTCAACCAAAACTTTCAACGGAAAGTGCAATCTTAAGTCTCAAGAATACTGTCCAATATTACACTGATCGTAGAACGCCGGTATATGCCTGTTTCCTGGATCTTTCCAGAGCCTTCGACCTTGTGTCATACGATGTGCTCTGGAGAAAGTTAGGGGATAGGGATGTGCCGGCGAAAGTTCGTATAATATTGCAGTATTGGTATGCCAACCAAACTAATAATGTAAAGTGGTCCAACACACTCTCAAAAACGTATGGGTTGGAGTGTGGTGTGAGACAGGGGGGATTGACATCCCCCGGGCTCTTCAAACTATTATTAATGATCTCATAGTCGAGCTCAGTAGCATGCGTGTTGGTTGTCGGGTCAGTGGTGTTAATATTAATAGTATTAGCTATGCGGACGACATGGTGCTGCTGGGCCCGACTGCAGTATCTATTGCGGACATGTTAAAAGTATGCGAGCTCGTGTACAACGTAAAAAAATGTGAGTACATGGTCTTTAAGGCCGCCGGTAAATGCACAGACTATGCACCTAATCTTACCCTAAATGGCTTGAACATAAAAAGAGTGAACACATTTAAATATCTGGGGCATATAATTACTGACGACCTTAAAAATAATGCAGATATTGAGAGGGAGCGTAGGGTATTGGCAGTCCGAGGATTACCTCGGACCGCCAATACCCTACGTATTTGCTATGTTGGCACGTAGATTCTCCCGCTGTACCGACCAGGTCAAGATAACGCTATTCAAGGCATATTGTCAGGGTCTGTACACGGGGGTCTATGGATCAACTACACCAAAGATCGCTAGATGTCTTACGCGTCCAATTTAATAATATTTTCAGAATGCTCTTGAGACTGCCCCGTTTCTGTAGTGCGTCAGAAATGTTTGCACAGAATCGAACGGACGGATTTCATGCAATCGTCCGAAAAAAAATCGCATCGTTAGTAACTAGAACCCGGGTCAGTAGCAACAGCATTCTGAAAACAGTGACTGAGAGTTTCTATTTGTATTTTACTCAGAGTGGCTTTTGAGTTGGCTTCCGTATTTTTCCCACATAGTCTATGTAAATGATGTTCTAATTTATTTTGCATAGTGGTATTCGAATTTGTGTGGGGTAGGCACCACTAAAAAGTAAAAATTAAAAACTTTTTACAAAAAAAAAAAACAACCGACTCCCAAAAAAAACACTATAAAATGAAAAATCATTTTAAATTCGGAAGTCGGTGGCAAAAAATGAAACTAAAAAAAACCAAATTAATTTTTCACTATGTCGTGTTTTTTTTGGGAGTCTATTGTTTTTTTTCTGTAAAAAGTTTTTATTTACTTTTTAGTTCGTTTTTGGCAGGGCTTCTTTAATTTTTTTAGTAATTTGTTTAGTTGTGGAGTCTTTCGACTTTCACGCGAAGTCGCTGGCAGAAGCTAGTCTTTGAATAAATAGATAATTGCTTCATATTTTGCTAGAAATTCGACACTGACGGTCGTTGCGTCATCGCGTATCTCTTTCTTTTTTACGCAGTCCGACAGTGACAGCGCTTGTGCTCTTATTGGCATATTATATTTATTTTCATAATGAACTATGACCACAATCTATCTTCTCAGAAAACTTTGTTTGCTTACTGTAAGTATAATTAAATCCGTTTTCCCCGAGGGTTTCCTGATACGCGACATGCTAACCACCACACGACATGCTATGCATCGTTTTTAGGATTTCGAACTCATACAGGATCACTCGTGTGTCTGTTTGTCTGTCTGTCAGTGCCAATTTGCTCCGAATCTAATGGGCCAATCAAGTTAGGTTCAAAAATCAATTTGTATGACCCAAACACGGACGGAAGTGTTATGTAAAGAAATGAATACGCGTGTATTGATTAAGGGACTTTTGGTGGACAAATTAAAAAAAATATAGAAAAAAAAAGTAATTTAAAAAACTAAAAACCTGTCTGCGGTAAAAAAAAAACCTAAAACGTTAAAAACAAGCCCATTTTAAATTAAATAAAAGTTGGAAGCAGGCGGGACCCATTGCCGTTATAGCTTTTCAGTTTTTTACCGCAGTCGGGTTTTTTTAGTTACTTTTTTTATTGCCAGCTTTTTAGTTTACAAATGTGAAAGATTTCGCGGACGATCTAGTTCTTGCAAGGAGTTTAGGTCGTGAGAGTATTTTTTTTGGATCAAGTGCACAAAAATAGCCAAGCCTTTTTTACCCGACTGCGGAGAAGCCCAAAAGGGTATGTATGTAAGTATGTATGTATGTCCGTTTCTTTGTTCCCCCGTAACTCCTAAACGAATGAACGGATTTGGATAAATTATACGTCTTTAGATTTGTCTTGGTAGCGCGAGTGTCACTGGCTATATTAAAATAAAAAACAAAGTAAAATGGCGGATTTGGGATGCCATATTGTGGAGATCGAAATTTTTTTTCTTGTAATACCATCGAGTGGGAAATCAAAATGAAGGGTTTTAAAAGGTGATTACAAAAATATATGCAACTTATATGGTTAAAAGTAATTCAAAGTGCCAAATCGTAAAAAACACGTAAAAAAAAGGCATGGCTATTTTTGTAAACTTGATCCAAAAAAATTACTCTCACGACCAAAACACCTTGCAAGAACTAAATCGTCTGCGAAATCTTTCACATTTGTAAACTAAAAAGCTGGAAATAAAAAAAAAGTAATTAAAAAAACTAATAAACTCGACTGCGGTAAAAAACTGAAAAGCTAAAAACAAGCCCATTTTAAATTAAATAAAAGTAGGAAGCAGGCGGGACCCATTCCATTTTTATATTTTCTAGCTCAAATGGGTCCCGCCTGCTTCCTACTTTTATTTAATTTAAAATGGGCTTGTTTTTAGCATTTCAGTTTTTTACCGCAGTCGGGTTTTTTAGTTTTTTTTTGTTATTTACGTGTTTTTTTACGATTTGTCACTGAATTACTTTTAACCATATAAATTGCATATATTTTTGTAATCACCTTTTAAAACCCTTCATTTTGATATCCCACTCGATGGTATCAATCTAACAAATCAAACATCGTTTATAATCGGTTCAGCCGTTCTGCCTAGCTTTTTCCCAACTATGTTGGGGTCGGCTTCCAGTCTAACCGGATGCAGCTGAATACCAACATTTTACATGCAGCGACTGCTTATCTGACCTCCACAACCCAGTAACTGGGTAATACGATACCCCTTGGTAAGACTGGTTGTCAGACTTTCGGGCTTCTGACGACCCGTAACGACTGTCAAAGATCCACGAATGACAGCCGGGACCAACGGCTTAACGTGCTTTCCGAGGCACGGACGAGTCTCGGTATGTAAAGAATGGTCACCCATCCACGGACCAACCCCGGCAAGCGTAGCTTAACCTGATGGATCGACCCGTGCAGCTGTTATTAATTAGCCACGAGCTCCTATATAATCACACTATCACACTAATAATATTATAAAGGCGAAAGTTTGTGAGTGTATGTTTGTATGTTTGTTACTTCTTCACGCTCAAACGGCTGGACTGATTTGGATGAAATTGGGTAGGTATGTAGATAGCTTATACCCTGGAATAACACATAATGTTACTTTTTAACCTGGTCTACGCGGGTGAAACCGCGGGACGCAACTAGTATTTCCTAAAAACCGAAGTTGGCTTGGGATGTACACTACGTTACCAATAAATGCGACAGAAATTAGTTGGTCGCTATAACATAATAGGTCTTTACCTATGAAATTGCCGTTTTGTATGAAAAAATTTAAACGAATTTTTTTCATGCATTTTTTATTTGTATTAATCGAAGTAATCACCCATGCAATCAATGCATCTTTGCCAACGCAGTGGCAGTTTATTGATGCCCTTCTTAAAGAAATCAGCTGGACGGGAGGCAACAAATTCTTCAAAGGCATTTTGTACTGCCTCTCGGGTATTGAATTTTTTTCCCGCCAAGAAGTTATCCAAATTCTGGAAAAAGTAGTAGTCTGTAGGCGCAAGGTCTGGTGAGTAGGGCGGATGACGGAGAGCTTCCAACCCCAGTTCTTGCAACTTGGAGACCGTCTGCTGTGCAGTATGAGGTCGCGCGTTGTCGTGCAGGAGCAGCGGAGACGAGCGATTGACCAATGCTGGTTGGAGATGTGCCAGCTTCTCCATAATTGTGTTCAGTTCTTCACAGTACCCATCTGAAGTAATGCTCACCCCGTTTGGTAAGAAGCTGTGATGAATCACACCGGCGCTAGACCACCAAACAGTGACCATCACTTTTCTAGGGGTAAGTTTTCGTTTAGGGCATTGTTTAGGTGCTGAACCAGGATCCAACCAACTTGCTGAGCGCTTGCGGTTATCAAACAGAATCCATTTTTCATCGCAGGTAACAATGCGGTTCAAAATTCCTTCATTTCATGTCTGTTGAGCAGTGCAAGGCACGTCTCGACGCGTACTTCGCGCTGGCGATCATTGAGTTCGTGGGGCACCCATTTGTCAAGCTTTTTTACCTTGCCAATTTGACGCAAATGAACCAATATTGTTTTGACGCTAACGTCGAAAGCTGCTGCTAATTCAGCCGTAGATTGTGTATCATCAGCTTCCACAATCGCCTTTAATTCGTCATTGTCGACCAAAGTCTTCGGACGACCGCGAGGTTCATTTTTCAGGTCGAAATTTCCAGAACGGAAGCGAGCAAACCAATAACAAGTGGTGCGTTGGTTTGTAGTGTTAGCTCCGTAAACGTCGTTGATGTTGCGTGCCGCTTGTGCCGCGTTGCTGCCACGACGGTACTCATATTCCATAATTACTCGAATAACGTATCCATGATGACGAAAAAGATTGAAATGCGATGAAAATGTAACACTAATCAATAAACAAATGACTACTTTTGGAAAAACAAATCCATGTTTTTAAAATAAAATTAATGGTAAAGCAATAGGTCCGGATGGAATACCAGTCGAAGTATGGAAGTTATTACGGGTAGATGGATGGATGTGGTTACCTTTATTCTTCAATAAGTTGTTGCTGGAAGAAGCCATACCTGACGAATGGTGCAACAGTTCGCTGATGCCCATCTTTAAAAACACAGGTGATGTGCTGGAGTGCAACAACTATAGAGGAATAAAGCTAATGTCACATAGTATTAAGGCTTGGTAGAAAGTTATTGAAAGGCGACTAAGAGAAGAGAGTGAAATTTCGCAAAACCAATTCGGTTTTATGCCTGGTCGAGGAACAGCAGATGCCATCTTTGCTATCCGCCAGCTGTGCGAGAAATACAGAGGTGCGCATAAAAACTTGCACTGGTATTTGTTGATCTCGAAAAGGCATACGACCGAATGCCTCGTGAAGTTTTGTGGTGGGCACTTAAGGAAAAATGTGTGCCAGGTAAATAAGTGCAATTGACTCGCGCAATGTATAGTCGATGCAATACCCAAGTCCGGTCTACAGTGGGCACTACTGGCAGCTTCGATGTGGATGTCGGATAGAGGCTCCCTGGTGTATGCTGTTCGCCGATGACATTGTGCTGGTTGCCGAGAGTGGCTTAGAAGGTCCAGAGCAGATTGGAGGTGTGGTGGAAAAGACTGGAGACCGTAGTCGTCGTAAGTAAGTCGGACCAAAACAGAGTGTTTGGTTTGTGATTTTGGCGGTCTCTCCGGTCCTGTGGCCATATCTCTTGCCGGAACGCCCTTACCGATCTGCTCCGGCTTTCGGTACCTCGAGTCGCTTGTCCAAGGGAATGGCGAAGTAGACCGAGACATAACGCACCGGATCAACTCAGGATGGATGAAATGGCGACAGGTTACAGGAACAACTTGCGACCCACGGATGCCCCTCAAGTTGAAGGGGAAAATTTACAAGTCCGTGATAAGGCCTGTCATACTTTAAGGATCTGAATGCTGGGCAGTGAAGAAGACGGATGACAAAAAATTGCATGCAGCGGAGATAAGAATGTTGGGATGGATGTGTGGAGTGACGAGAATGGATAAAGTGAGAAATGAGTATATAAGAGGAAGTTTGAAAGTGGCGCCAGTGACAGAAAAGTTGAAAGGAAATCGTTTGTCTTGGTATGTGATGAAGAGAGACGAAACGCATGTGACTAAAAAAGTGATGAATATACATGTTGATGGTTGGAGAGGCAGAGGAAGGCCAAAGAAAAGATCAAATCAAATCAATCTTTATTTGTGAACATAAGTACAAAAAGGTGTTATTTATACATTTTAGCTGATCTGTATGTTCGGCCAATAATCGGCATACAAATATAATATTAGTAAGCAGGTTATTTTTACTATCATATTTAATAAAGTCTACGATAAAAGAAATGAAGCAATTGAAAAATGTCAGGAGCCGTATAAAATAAAGTAATTGCATTATATTATTAATTATTTAGAATGTCAAAGAAAATGGATGGATTGTGTGAGGAATGATATGAAAGAGAAGGGAGTGAATGATAGCGTAACGGTTGACAGGAGAGAATGGAAGAAGAAAAGGTGTTGCGCCGACCCCAAGTAACATGGGATAAGGGTAGGAAGACGAGATACGTGCGGTGGATGGGAAACGAATTGAGTACTACTGAGGCTAGAATGCAGTTATAAGAATTTAATTAGACTTTCAACAATATTTTTGCTGAGACAATTATTTTATCTAACTACTTAAAATACGATTCGAAAACGTTCCGTCCACACCAAAATTCTCCATATTGGTGTGCTAGTTACCAACTTCACTTTATTTCACATTCACACATTTACCCGAGGCGCCACCGTCAGCGCCACATTGCGGCCAGTCGGAGCTTCACACAGTAAAAAAAAAAATAGAAAAAAAAAAGATTATTAGTCTTTGCTTTTTGGTGTTAGCAGATCAGTAAACACCCTCAATTGAATAAATTAATTAGGTTTTACTTCAACAACAACGGAAATTGCTGCGACAGGTTTTCGCCAATTTGCCAATAAATCAGCTAGGGTTATGTTTTTTTCGGCTGTGTAGTATGTTGAGGTAGTGGATAACGTGTTGTTTTTGACAGCTTTACATCTTGAACCCTCCTCGTTTAAAGAACAGTCACCGTTGTTCACACAGACTGGAACATCACATCTATCACCTGTATAATCGTCTATGCATTGGCAGACTGGCTCATTCTCCTCATTCAAGGAACATGTTCCGTTGTTCGAACAATAGCCATGACACACGTTGACTTCACACCTTTCCCCATTAAAACCGGCATTACATCTGAAATGATGAAAATGTGAAATAGGATAACTAAAATAAACAAGGCAGCCAGTAGAAGAAGTAGAATACGTTTTACCTGCATTCAGGAACTCTCTCTTCACTGAAACTACAGTCACCTTGGAGGCAATAGTTCAGACAGTCCGATACCTCGCATCTATCACTAGTGTAATAGTTTATACACTGACAGATTGGCTTATTCTCCTCATTCGAGGTACAAATGCCGTTGTTCAAACAATACCCATGACACACGTTGACTTCACATCTTTCCCCGGAATAGCCGGCATTACATCTGAAATTAGGGAAATGTGAAATGGTGCAACCTAATTAAACAAGGAGACCAGAGAAGATCAGTAAGAGTAGAATATGTTTTACCTGCATTTAGGAAGTCCCTCTTCATTAAAACTGCAGTTACCTTGCAAGCAATAGTTCTCACAAACTGAAACATCGCATCGCTTGCCAGTGTACCCAGGTGTGCATTTGCAAAGAGATTGTCCATCAACTTTAATACCATGATCATAAAACGGCTCTACATACTCTCTAGCAATCTTGAATGAGTCCTCGTTGATAGATTTATTTGTAAGACTTGTTAGCGCTTTGCAATCCTGTACTCCCTGAATTTGTTCGCTGATTTTATAATTGGCGGCTATACCGACAATAACGCTTTCAGTATGAATGTCAAAAATATTGTAATCATTTCTTAACGGCTTTAAATATATCCTAACGCGTCTCTGTCTGCAGGATGAGCACCAGTCTACCACAAAGAGGAAATCTTTTGAAATGGTTAATGTATTTGGATGAATTTTAAACGTTTCATCACTTTTTAAAAAAGAATAAGTAGTGACATGATGTTTAGTGTTTTTTACATTCAAATCTGCACATAAAAGATAGTGATATATATTAAGACTCCTATGAATAAACCAGTATATTTTCTGTGTCTGTTGGTCAATAGCCAAGCTGTGTAGCTTCCAATTGGATGAAGCATTGATAACAACTTCTCTTTCAAAGCCATTAAATCGAGCTCTCTCTATTTTGGACGTAGTAAGGTTTGTGTTGATCCAGTAAATATACCTGTAAATTAAAAAACACAACTGCTTATCACGAAGTAGAAATGATTGTGTGAAATGTTAAATGATCAAACTTTTTTATTGGTAACGTTGGTAACGTACCCTCTACAGCTATCCACGACAATGTCAGTGGGGACCCATTCGGCCATCGTGATTAAATGATTTCCGTAAACATTGTTCTCAGATCCAGGTTTAAATGAAATCCAATTAATACTTCTTTCCTTAGTGTCAGTGAAGAAGAGCATTTGGGTGATCGGATCGAAGGCCAGTCCTTGAATGTTTCTTCCATTTCTCTCGATGTAGCATTTGTATTTCATGGTTAATATGTTATAACCGCATATAGCGTCATTGTCGTTCTGTTTGTCGACGTACAGGAGAATGTTGTGAACATCATCGTATGCTATCGCTGTGAGGTTATGGTAATTAAAATGTACGGTGACTGTTTTGGTTCCGTTACTGTAAAATTCTATTCGATCTTCTGCAGTTACGGCGATATCTGAAATAAAAGAAAAATTGTTTACCTAATCAGCTGATAGATAAATACGGCTTGACGCGCACTGACGCGGCCACAGTCACGACCACGACCCGGCTGGCGGCCAATAAAAAAATATTTAGAGTATAAAGTGCGTCTCTATGCGTACGTTCAATACCCAGAAACTGGCTTTGAAACATATTTCAAAACATAAATAAAAATTGTAAGGTCCAAAAGGATCTCTCAGAGTCTGTCAAGGTCAGTGTAGAGGTAGCTAATACCAATAACCTATTTTATGAATTGGTATACAGAAAGTCAAAATCAGTGTGTGAGCCAGCTGTAACAATAGATTTGACTGGTGCCGATACCATATTATTGTATCCTGTTATTACGAGATGTACAATAAATTAAAGAAATAAAAGTGTGGGGTACTTTTGAATTACAGAGTTAGTGTACGAATGTCGTACAAAGCACACCACGCTTTTTTTACAATAACATTTATTTTCTCGTTAATCACTTTATTCATATATTGAAAAATTTATTTTTTACTATTTAGTTCAGTTTAATGGTACTAAAGCGTGTTTTTTAGTTTTTTAATCTATAATTTATTTTTCAATTTTTTTTAGAGAAATCGTTAATCCTGATGATCCTAATCAGGATAGTGGGACAAAAATTTTAAAAACAAAAAATATGTACAAGTATGTAAAAAAGGAGGGGAAATAATCATAGGGCATCAAAAAATTCGTCCGCATCGCTGTCGACAGGAAAAGTGCCCAAAAGGCTGGCAGCATTGCCACGTTGTATGGCAATGCTAATTCTTTGGCCAAAAAATAGGCCAGCCCTTTGGTCACGTGTAGAGTCGACCAACCGCTTGGCGATGTCCCGAAAAACTAAAAGGGCACTCGGACCCCATGGCCCTAGTGTTTCAACCCCAAACGGCTCAAACATATAAGTCCCAATAAGATTAGAGTATTTGCGCCGTTTGAGGTTTTCCGCACCCGCAAAAAATTTAAAATTATTGTATTGTCATCGGGTCCTGATATTATTATGTGTGCAAAATTTCGAACTAATCTGACCATTTAAAGTGGGTAAAAATCGAGTTCAAAGATTCCGTTACATATTAGGTTGGGGAAAAAGTCTTTTCGCATTATAGTATGTATGAACTTAAAATAAAATCTCTTTGGCTATACTATTAGTATCTGGCTGGTTTTGGTATCATTGAAAGTTTAAATTTTAAAGAACATAATTCCAAATTCAAAATTAGGAAAATTTGTAATTTTCATTTGTTTTTCGTACTGTCTAAATGAGTGAATCTAAAAAAGAAATTCGATACATTTTAAAATTTTACTACAAAAAAGGTAAAAATGCAACGCAAGCTACGAAAAAAATTTGCGATGTTTATGGACCCAGTGCTGTGTCTGTGAGAGTAGCACAGATTTGGTTTAAGCATTTTCAATCCGGAAATTTGGATGTCAAAGATGCACGACGCTCTGGTCGCCCTATGACGGATAAAATGGATGCTATTTTTGAAAAAGTGGAGCAAGATCGGCATATCAGTAGTTAGGGCGTAGCTGAAGAACTGGGAATTGACCACAAAACAGTTTTGCCGCATTTGAAAAAAACTAGGTACACAAAAAAGCTCGATATTTGGGTACCACACGAGCTCACTGAAAGAAACCTAATGAACCGTGTACTCATTTGTGATTCTTTATTACGACGTAATGAAACCGAACCATTTTTGAAGAAGCTGATAACTGGTGATGAAAAGTGGATCACATACGACAAGAACGTGCGAAAAAGGTCGTGGTCAAAGGCCGGTCAGGCTTCACAGACTGTGGCGAAACCCGGTTTAACTTGCAACAAGGTGATGCTGTGTGTGTGGTGGGATTGGAAGGGCATTATTCATTATGAGCTGTTACCACCAGGCAGGACCATCGATTCTGAACTCGACTGCGAACAACTGATGAGATTAAAGCAAGAAGTTGAGAGAAAGCGGCCGGAATTAATCAACAGAAGTGGTGTGGTTTTTCATCATGATAACGCTATACCTCACACATCTTTAGCCACTCAGCAAAAATTAAGAGAGTTTGGCTGGGAGGTATTAATGCATCCGCCGTATAGTCCTGAACTTGCACCTTCAGATTTCCACTTGTTTCGGTCTCTTCAGAATTCTTTAGGCAGTGTCAGGTTAATATCACGAGAGGACTGCCAAAACCACTTGTCGCGGTATTTTGATCAGAAGTCCCAAAATTTCTATAGCAATGGGATCATGTCCCTACCTACAAGATGGCAAAAAGTTATCGAACAAAATGGTACCAACATACTTTAGATAAATTTAAATAATGTATATTAAAAAATGTTTTGAATTTTCTTAAAAAATGCGAAGAAACTTTTTCCCCTACCTATTACATACAGGTGAAGCTAATAAAAGCGTATTAATAAATTCGCTTCTAATATACTCACCCCAGGAGTGCGCCAACCCCAGGAACAGCGCCACCATCGCCAGCACACACTGTGTTCTATACATTTTATACTTCAGAAATTCTATGTTGATACAACAGAGGAGCACTGATGCACTTTTGAACGATCTTGTGATATTTAAGCAAAAACTTTGTTGTGTTGCTCCCTGATAAGAGGTCACATTATTAGGTTATTTCATCATCCAGATAACTTTGTGACCATTTTATATACTCGGTGCCATTGTTTTCTTTTTATCACATCGTGAATAATACAAGTGCAAAAATGGAACTGGCGCGAGACGGTTTATATTTTCCCCTATGACATTCAACTCCCCTCTACCCCCATTAGGTTGTTTTCGAAATCACTTTAGTGATCACGATGTTTGTTTTTATTTAGATAAGTAAGTACCTTACTCGAGTCAATTATCTTTAAGTACCTACACGAGTTTATTGATCATAGAAAAAAAAAAATCATATTTAAGCTGTTTTTCAAAAAGCAACCCCTGGCAGCAGTCTGTAAATATTTGTTTCGTAATTTAATTTTTAGTTTTTAGTATTTCGTATACCAACTTTTGAGTTAATCAAGGCACGCAGTAAAATTGTCTAAACACTGAGTTACCCCTTTTTGCCCCATTAGAGTTAGATTTTGGAAAAACCCAAATACTTAGAATAGAATAGAATACTCTTCTTTTCTTCAATTTATTTTTTTTTCCCCCTTTTTTTTCTTCTCTTTTTTTTTTTCTTTTTAAATTGTCTTGTAAGTTTTTAGATTTACGGGCTTCTGAGTAGGTACCCGTAACGAATGTCAAAGATCCGCAAATGATAGCCGGGACAAACGGCTTAACGTACTTTCCAAGGCACGGAGGGGTCGTGGTATGTAAAGATGGTCATCCATTTACGGACCGACCGTGGCAAGCGTAGCTTAACCTGATCGATCGACCCGTGCGGCTGTTATTACTTAGCCACGAGCTCCTCACTGGGCCACCCACAAGATAAATTTGTATAGAAATATGTTTTAATTTTGGCAATATTTAATTTACAAATATTGGGCACTCCGCAGTTTAGGTGTGAAGCTACAAGTACGCGGCGGGCTCATTTCACTGGGTCAATTCAGTGTGGGCTGCCGCGCACCGGCCGCACGGTCAGACTATTAACTTTGCGCACGGTGGATCGAAACTGCAATATGAGGGGACATTGGGATTTTTTTTACAAATTCCATTTTAAAAAATTCTCATCGAAAGATCTGTCATTTTGATGAATAATTGTTAGGAAACTTATTTCTCTAAAACTGATAGTATGCCCGGAAAAAAATATTTTCAATTTTTGCTGTATGGAATGAAACAGAAACTGCTAAAATGTGGCCAAGTCTTGACAGGTCTTGCTTTAAAACGACTTTATTCTTATTCTTTAGCTTGTTGGCTATAATTCTACGCTATCAGCGTGCGCCCATAGTTGCCCGTTCAAGAAATATGAGGTTCAGAAAAATAAAAAAAAAGTAAGTAAAAGGTACTTTTTATAATGATATCAGAGGTAAAATAATTTTGTTACTTCAAAATACTTATAATTAAGGAATATTAATCATTTCAAAACATATATTTATCGAAAAAAGTACAGAAAAATATATTTTCAAAATTAAAGCAAATAATACATTTAAACAAAATAAAAAAAAACAAATGAGTACCCTCTCCAGTTCATTAATGTTTTAATTTTGTTTAAATTTATTATTTTATTATCCATGAATATTTACATAATTTAAAATCTAACAATCATAAAAACAAAAAATATGTAGGTACAAGTATATAAAAAAGGAGGGGAAATAATCACAGGGCATCAAAAAATTCGTCCGCATCGCTGTCGAAATAATCACAGGGCATCAAAAAATTCGTCCGCATCGCTGTCGACAGGAAAAGTGCCCAAAAGGCTGGCAGCATTGCCACGTTGTATGGCAATGCTAATTCTTTGGCCAAAAAATAGGCCAGCCCTTTGGTCACGTGTAGAGTCGACCAACCGCTTGGCGATGTCCCGAAAAACTAAAAGGGCACTCGAACCCCAAATTTATTATTTGCTTTAATTTTGGAAATATATTTTTCTGTACTTTTTTCGATAAATATATGTTTTGAAATGATTAATATTCCTTAATTACGAGTATAAGTATTTTAATGTAACATAATTATTTTACCTATGATATCATTATAAAATGTACCTTTTACTCACTTTTTTTTCATTTTACTGAACCTCATAACTCTTGAACGGGCAACTATGCGCGCGCTATGATAGCGTAAGCCAACAAGCCAAAGAATAAGAATAAAGTAGTTTTAAAGCAAGACCTGTCAAGACTTGGCCACATTTTAGCAGTTTCTGTTTCATTCCATACAACAAAAATTTAAAATATTTTTTTCCAGGCAAACGATCAGTTTTAGAGAAAAAAGTTTCCTAACTATTATATTATTCATCAAAATGACAGATCCTTCGATAGGTATTTAAAAAAAAATGGAATTTATAGAAAAAATCCCAATGTCCCTCATATAGCAGTTTCGATTCATTGTGGGCCGGCTCGCACCTTAGTTCGATACTCACTCACGCGCCGCTTCGTAAAAGAAGACAACCCTAACGAGTCAGAAGGTATAAGAGTTACGCGATAGAAAGAGAGGCAACTTATAGGTGAATATAACTGTAGGTAATGAAGCATTGTGCGACTTGAATCGCACTTTACTGTGTCGTAGCGAGAGTCGCTTTTTATTTAAATGATTTTGTGGTGTCCCATTTATAATAGGTCTTTTACCTATGAAATTGCCGTTTTGTATGAAAAAATTTAAACGAATTTTTTTAATGCATTTTTTATTTGTATTAATCGAAGTAATCACCCATGCAATCAATGCATCTTTGACAACGCAGTGGCAGTTTATTGATGCCCTTCTTAAAGAAATCAGCTGGACGGGAGGCAACAAATTCTTCAAAGGCATTTTGTACTGCCTCTCGGTATTGAATTTTTTTCCCGCCAAGAAGTTATCCAAATTCTGGAAAAAGTAGTAGTCTGTAGGCGCAAGGTCTGGTGAGTAGGGCGGATGACGGAGAGCTTCCAACCCCAGTTCTTGCAACTTGGAGACCGTCTGCTGTGCAGTATGAGGTCGCGCGTTGTCGTGCAGGAGCAGCGGAGACGAGCGATTGACCAATGCTGGTTGGAGATGTGCCAGCTTCTCGATCATTGTGTTCAGTTCTTCACAGTACACATCTGAAGTAATGCTCACCCCGTTTGGTAAGAAGCTGTGATGAATCACACCGGCGCTAGACCACCAAACAGTGACCATCACTTTTCTAGGGGTAAGTTTTCGTTTAGAGCATTGTTTAGGTGCTGAACCAGAATCCAACCAACTTGCTGAGCGCTTGCGGTTATCAAACAGAATCCATTTTTCATCGCAGGTAACAATGCGGTTCAAAATTCCTTCATTTGTGTGTCTGTTGAGCAGTGCAAGGCACGTCTCGACGCGTACTTCGCGCTGGCGATCATTGAGTTCGTGGGGCACCCATTTGTCAAGCTTTTTTACCTTGCCAATTTGACGCAAATGGACCAATATTGTTTTGACGCTAACGTCGAAAGCTGCTGCTAATTCAGCCGTAGATTGTGTATCATCAGCTTCCACAATCGCCTTTATTTCGTCATTGTCGACCAAAGTCTTCGGACGACCGCGAGGTTCATTTTTCAGGTCGAAATTTCCAGAACGGAAGCGAGCAAACCAATAACAAGTGGTGCGTTGGTTTGTAGTGTTAGCTCCGTAAACGTCGTTGATGTTGCGTGCCGCTTGTGCCGCGTTGCTGCCACGACGGTACTCATATTCCATAATTACTCGAATTTTTAACGTATCCATGATGACGAAAAAGATTGAAATGCGATGAAAATGTAACACTAATCAATAAACAAATGACTACTTTTGGAAAAAAAAAATCCATGTTTTTAAAATAAAAATAATTTGAAATTAGAATTCTTAGCCAAACAAAAATTATTTTGATTTGAAATGGCCAGTACTGCAGAACGGCAATTTCATATTAATCTGTGCCTGCAGTGTGACAATAATAGGCCGGAATTATTATGTTCATGCATCATACAGTAAAGGTACTTATTATACAATGACTTGTCAGTAGACGTACCCCTTATTTAAGGCGTGATTGTGTCTACAAATGACCACTCCATAAGGTCTAGGCTTCTGCTGTTCTAGGAGTGAGGCGTATTTAAAGAAACAGTTAAAAAAAACAGGTTTTTAAAAGTAACAACATGGAACAGATATCTCAAAACCGAAAAACAGTTCCTGTCTGTTTCGCCTGTTCCACAACCTACAACAGACATTGCCGTAATTGGTGTGTGTTTTTGTGTAATATAACAAGCTCTTCTCTATCTAGCTTATGGATGTTTACTTTGTTAGAAAGAGAGAGATACAAACGAAACTGACCTGGAACAGTTTGGAACAAGCTCTTTTCTCTTCCGAAAAAAAAGAACTTAATAAAGATTGTAATCTGTTACAATCTTAAAGTCTTTGGTTGCAATGTATCAGGCTGTTATTTTGGAACAGGATTTTGGAACTGTTATTTCCCTGGAACTGGAACAGGTGAAACAGATTTCTAATTTTACCTTTTACAGACCACCTCTGCTGTTCACCCCGTCCCCATAACCTCATTTATTGAATGCAGGTCGTGACACGCGCAGAGACGACTTTCTGCACTTAAGTCAAGTTTTTATTGTCCGCATGCAGCCAGCCGGGTCGTGATCGTGACCGTGGCCACATCAGTGCGCGAATAGTCGTATTTATCTATCAGCTGAATAGGTTAACAAATGTTCTTTTGTTTCAGACATCGCCTTAACTGCAGGAGATCGAATAGAATTTTATACCACTGACGGAACCAAAACAGACACCGTACGTTTTGATTCCCGGAACCTCACAGCAATAGCTTACGACGAAGTTCATAACATGCTACTGTACGTCGACAAACAGAGCGACAACGACGCTATATGTGGCTTTAACATATCTTCCGTGGAATACAAATGCTACATCGAGAGAAATGGAAGAAACATCCAGGGTTTGGCCTTCGATCCGATCACAGAAATGCTCTTCTTCACTGACACTAAGGAAAGAAGCATTAATTGGATTTCATTTAAACCTGAATCTGAGAACAATGTTTACGGAAATCTTTTAATCAAGATGGCCGAAGGGATCCCCACTGACATTGCCGTGGATAGCTGTAGAGGGTACGTTACCAATAATAGTTTGATAATTTTAATTTTCACCCAATCTTTTCAACTTTGTGATAAACAAATTTAATTTAATTTTGATTTCTAATTTACAGGTATATTTACTGGATCAACACAAACCTTACGAGGTCTACAATAGAGAGAGCTCGATTTAATGGCTCGGAGAGAGAAGTTGTTATTATTTCTGTTAAAGGTTTTAATAAATGACCACACTTGTTTGTTAATACTGTTTTCTTTAATAGAAAGTTTTGCAGAACACAACGCACACAGCCATTTTTTATAAGAGACCACAGACAAGAGAGAGCAAGAAATAAAAGACATAGGAAACATTGTCTACAGTCAAAGACATTCTATAGATAATTGAGTACATTGCCTTTTGGCCCAAGACAATTCTAACACTCCCCCTTACTCAATTATATAGGCATTAAAAATAATTTTACAAACTAGGTACACTCAATTTATTATAATAAAATAAGATAATATTTATACTAAACCAAGACTTTCAACAAATTGATTAAATTGTTTGCACTTTTGAAGAGGTTTTGTTAGTATATCCGCAATCATATCTGTTGTGGGTTTGTAAACTATTTTAATGGAATTATCATGAACAGCATTTTGAATAAAATGATGACGGATATCAATATGCTTAGTTCTTCGATGACATACATTATTCTCAACAATATTATGAGCACTTAAATTTTAATTGTAAACAGTGATTGCAGGCAAACAGTAACCAAATATATCAATAAAGAAATTATGCAAATATTTACTTTCTTTTACTGCTTCTCCAATACTATAATACTCAGCTTCAGTGCTGGAATATGCTACAGATTGCTGTTTGCGTGCTTCCCAATTAACGAGACATTCTCCATACTTAACTACTAACCCACTAAATGATTTTCTATCATCTATATCATTTCCCCAATCAGCATCTGCAAATATTTCAAATTTGTTACTTCCTTTCTTAAATTGCAACCCATAATTAGATGTCCCAGCGAGATACCTAAGTACCCGTTTTGCTGCTTGCCAATGTGTCTCAGTGTAACAATTATTATACTGCAGTGCGATTCTGTATAACCATCTCACCGTGAATACTTAGGTGAAGTGAGCGTGGAGTGAGCTGTCAATAGTGTCAATTCCTAGCAAAAACAAACTCACTTCACCTAAGTTTTCACGGTGAGATTTTTACAGAATCGACCGGCTGTCCTAACTTACTACATGCAAATGAAATGTCTGGACGTGTACATACTGACAAATACATCAATGCACCTATCAACTCTTGATAAGACAAGCATTAGGTTGCTTAGCTTGGGGCTAGATGGCGTTGTGTGATATGTCCAAACATATTTATATTTATTTATTTATTATTATGTCATTTATTTATTTTATTTCTTATCTATTTACATTTTTAAATATTTCTTAAAAAAAGGATATAAAAAAAACATTTAAAAATATAAAAAAATAGAGGTCCGCCGGTGTCGGGAGCAGGGTCCAAGCTACCGGTGGTTAGGGCTGCAGAGACAGGAACCTTCTCACAATGCGAGCCGTATCAAGGAGTACTGCCTTCTGAATCAGGCCCTTGATCCAACCGCCTAATGATAGCCTCGAGAGATGTTGTTCGAGGCTTTCGGCCATCAGGCCATTGGCCGTTACGACAATCGGCACAATGACAGCCGAGCTCACATTCCACATATCAACAACCTCGTGAGCTAAGTCGAGATATTATTTATTATTATTATTATTATATTTGATATCACATGTGTCAGATTTTTCTAAAACAACATTCACTTGCATTGGGGTGGAAACCGGTTTACATTGTGTCATGCCAAATCGTGATAACAAGTTTTTTACATATTCCTCTTGGGAAAGTTTCAATAAACCATTCTTTCTATCTCTTTCAACTTTCATCCCTAAACAGCTCTTAACTTCACCTAACTCTTTTATATCAAAATTTTGTTTTAGAGTATTTAACAGTTTCTGTTTCTCAGAGTTATTAGCACTAAAAATGAAAAAATCATCGACATAAAGAGCTACTATTATAGTACATTCACTATTTATCTTTGAGTAAACACATGGTTCACATCTTGACCTTTTATAACCTATTTTCTGTAAGACCTCATTAACTTTTAAATTCCAACTTCTACTGGCTTGTTTTAGCCCATAAATGCCCCTTTTTAACAAACAAACTTTAGTCCTATCCTTTTCATATCCAGGAGGTTGTTCCATATATATTGTCTCCTCCAATTCCCCATTAAGAAACGCAGTACTAACATCCACATGGTCAATGTCCATGTCTCTATCTACTGCAATTGAAAACAGTAATCTCAATGTTGAGTGACGCACTACGGGTGAGAAAGTCTTATCATAGTCAATACCTTGTACTTGCGTAAATCCTCGAGCAACCAATCTAGCTTTATATCTTTCAAAATTACCAAAAGCATCACGCTTTTCTTTGTAAACCCATTTACATTTAATAATATTTTTATCTGTTGGCCTATCAACTAACTCCCATACATGATTTTGTATTAATGAATCATATTCATTATCCATGGCAGATTTCCAATCAAGGTAATACTTAGAAGACATTGCTTCAGCATAATGTTGTAGGTTCAGTGACCAGCATTGAAATATCATTATTATCAAAATTACTAACATAGTCTTTTAACCATACAGGTGGTTGACGATTTCGTACAGGTCTTGACAGCTGTTCAGTGAATTCAATTCCATCAGAAATATTCTGCTGTATAATTTCCATTGTATCATTTTTTACACCATCACTTACATTTGAAACATCTAGATTATTATCAGAAGGTTCTACTATTATCTCTCCTTCATCTGATGAATCACAATTATCAGTAACAATAGGTTCTAAATGAGTATTTTGAGTCTCAACAACATTAGACTCCAGTAAATGACTAGGATACAATGAATTGATGACAATATGAGGATTCTCAATAGATTCAGATCCATTATCAGAATATAGTGGATTGATTATATTAGGATTCTGAGTTATAGAAGTACATCCAGAAATATTTTCTAGAAAAACTACATTTCTAGCTTTTATCATTTTTCCTGGCTGTAATGGGTCAGCTAATCTATAGCTTTTAGAGTGATCACAATAACCTAACATGATATATGGTTTAGACTTAGCGTCAAGCTTATTACGATACATATCTGGAGTTAATGCATAAACTCGACATCCAAAAACCCTAAGATTACTTAAATCTATTTTGGTACCTGACCACATTTGTTCTGGGGTGGCATTTTTTAAAGCAGTCGTAGGACTTACATTTTTTAAGTAAACAGCAGTTGATACTGCTTCACCCCAGTAACGCTGATCTAAACCAGAGTCACGAAGCATTGTTCGAGCCTTTTCAATAAGAGTCCTGTTTAAGCGTTGCGATACTCCGTTTTGTTGAGGAGAGTAAGGAATAGTAGTCTCATGAATGATACCATTAGCAGAGAAAAAATTTTTCATCATTTTGTTACAGTATTCAGAACCATTATCTGTTCTAATTCGTTTAATTTTTAACCCTGTTTGGTTCTCCACTAGTGTTTTAAATTCAAGAAATTTTGAATGAATTTCATTTTGTGACTTCGTCTTAAGCAAATAAACAAAAGATTTCCGAGTAAAATCATCAGTTAATGTCAATATATATTTTGAATTTCCCCATGAAAGAATAGGCATAGGACCACATAAATCGGAATGTATTAAATCTAATTTACATGTTGCTCTTCTCGATACACCTTTAGGAAATGTTTTAGTTTTCTGTTTCCCCTCAATGCAAGGAACGCATGGCTTCAGGGATTTGTCATCAAATGAAATTCCATCTGCAAGACCATCACGTAATAACAACATACCTTTATAACTGAGGTGTCCTAATCGCTTATGCCACAAACCAATATCATTACATGAAGCTGTGACCAATGAAGTATCAAATGATTCTGCAGCTGCATTTTTTGGAGACTTTAAAGATTGCAGATGCTGATTGAGTTTATATACACCATTGATGTTACAAGCTGAAAAAATACAATTTCCATTAGTTTTAATATTATTTTTAGTATAAGCTTTACATTCTTTATCATCAAATATTTACTAATACATAACCCCTCTGAGTAATTTTATTTACAGAGAGTAAATTAGCAGCAATGTCTGGCACGTGAACAACATTGGTAATGGTTTTCTTTAAATTATTACTAAGAGTGACCTCAACATTGCCAGATCCACAACCATAAACAGTTTGATTATTAGCTACAGTGACTACAGTTTTATTTTTATCAGAATAATTATGTAGCCAGTCTTTTCGCATAGACATATGTGTTGTACAACCAGAGTCTACCAACCAATCAGAGCTCCCACATAAACCAGTGAACAAAGCAGCAGCCTGCTTTTCATCACATTTCATTGTTGAAGGGAAAGCTGAACCATCACACCTTGTCGCTGAGCTGTCACACATAGCAGCTAAATTGTTTGCTGCAGCATTTTTCTTCAAATCTGGACACCAGGGTCGAATATGTCCCTCTTTTTGACAATGATGACATCTGATAGTCTTCCTATTGGATTTCTGCGCTATCAACGCACTGGTTTGAGAGGTCAGCTCTGAACGCCTAAAATCACCACTCATGAGTCTTTGCTTTACCATTTCCGATGTCAAAGAATCTGTTTGAGAGCCTTCAATGGCCATAATGAGAGGGTCATCATCAGGTAATCCAATCAAGAGAATTTCTGCTATCTCATTGTCATCAATTTTACAGCCAATTTCACACAATTCTTGTGTTGCAGATATTATCTCCGATATATACCTTTCCATAGAGTTGAAAGCGGAATAATGTATTCTAGCAAGCTTCCTTTTTAGATATAAGCGCCGACTAATTCCAGTATTTTCATACGCCTTTTGTAAAGCAAGCCACGCTTCCTTTGCAGTCTTTGCATTGCGCACATGCGGGTAACATGCTTGACTGATATTCAGGCAAATCTTTGCGTAAGCTCGTTGATTGTGATCATCATCATTGTGATCACCACCAGTCACATGTACCCAAAGCCCTGCATCAATGAGCAATAGCTTCATTTGAAACTTCCATGCAGAATAATTTCGAGCACCTTCTAATTTTTCAATAGATACCATGTGAGGATGACTGGGATTCATCCGGATTGCCATTTCAGAGACTGGTTTAGTCTGAGACGGTGAACGTGGCGGCGATGACATTGCATCAAAATAAAAAAAACTTCATACCCCAACTGGTTTTTGTTCACAAATTGACGTATCTGGGCCCATAACCTGTTAAAGGTTTTAATAAATGACCACACTTGTTTGTTAATACTGTTTTCTTTAATAGAAAGTTTTGCAGAACACAACGCACACAGCCATTTTTTATAAGAGACTACAGACAAGAGAGAGCAAGAAATAAAAGACATAGGAAACATTGTCTACAGTCAAAGACATTCTATAGATAATTGAGTACATTGCCTTTTGGCCCAAGACAATTCTAACAATTTCCACAAACACATTGGACATGTTCGGCTTGGCTATTGGCCAACAGACACAGAAAATATACTGGTTTATGCCTGAGACTATTTTAAGATTCCCACTTTATAGTGCAGATTTGAGTGGAAAAAACAAAAAATCTGTAAAGTTTTTTACCTCTGATCTTGATGATAAGACGTTCGTAAATCAACCAAATGTATTGACTATTTCAAAAAAGTTCCTCTTCGTGGTGGACTGGTGCTCATCCTGTGCTCGTCCGACACCCGTTTGGAAATATCAGAAGCCTGCTCTAGGTCATAGTTCTTTACGGCAGGTTTTTGAACATTCACACTAGAAACCCTGTCGGTATAGCCGCCAAATATAAAATCAGCGAACAAATTGAGGGAGTTCAGGATTGCAATACAATAACAAGTCTCGACTCATTCAAGATTGCTAGAGAGTATATGGGGCCGTTTTGTGATCATGGTATTAAAGTTATTCTACAATCTCTTTGCAAATGCGCACCTGGGTACACTGGTAAGCGATGCGATGTTTCAGTTTGTGAGAACTATTGCTTGCAAGGTAACTGCAGTTTTAATGATGAGGGACTTCCTAGATGCAGGTAAAACATATTCTACTCTTACTAATTGTCTCCTTGTTTAATTAGCTTTCCCCATTTCACATTTTCATCATTTCAGATGCAATGCCGGTTATTCCGGGGAAAGATGTGAAGTCAACATGTGTCATGGATATTGTTCAAACAACGGTACCTTTTCCTTAAATGAGGAGGATGAGCCAGTCTGTCAGTGCATAGACGATTATGCAGGTGATAGATGTCAGGTATCAGACTGTCTGAACTATTGTATCCAAGGTGACTGTAGTTTTAATGAAGAGAGACTTCCTCAATGCAGGTAACATAATATTCTACCTCTTCTAATGGCTTCCTTGTTTAGTTTAGTCTCCCTATTTCACATTTTCATAATTTCAGATGTAATGCCGGTTATTCCGGGGAAAGATGTGAAGTCAACGTGTGTCATGGGTATTGTTTGAACAACGGTATCTGTACCACGAATGAGGAAAATAAGCCAGTCTGTCATTGCATAAATTATTATGCAGGTGATAGATGCGAGATATCAGACTGTCTGAACTATTGTCTCCAAGGTGACTACAGTTTCAGTGAAGAGGGAGTTCCTGAATGCAGGTAAAACATATTCTACTTCTTCTACTGGCTGCCTTGTTTATTTTAGTTATCCTATTTCACATTTTCTTCATTTCAGATGTAATGCCGGTTTTGATGGGGAAAGATGTGAAGTCAGCGTGTGTCATGGCTATTGTTCGAACAATGGAACATGTTCCTTGAATGAGGAGAATGAGCCAATTTGTCAGTGCATAGACGATTATGCAGGTGCTAGATGCGACGTTCCAGTCTGTGTGAACAACAGCGAGTGTTCCCTAAGTGAGGAGGATTCAAGATGCAAAGCTGTCAAAAACAACACGTTATCCACTACCCCTACATACTACATAGCAGGAAGAAATCTAACCCTAGCTGATTTATTTGCAAATTGGCGAAAACCTGTCGCAGCAATCGTTGTACTTGAAGTCAAATCTAATTAATTTATTCAATTAAGGGGGTAAAGCTGCGTTTGCTTTTTGTGCCTAATATGTTTTACCGACTAATTAATTATAATTTCTGTCGCATTTTTTGGTAAAGTTTGGTGCATCCCGTTCCCGACTCGACTTCGATTTTTATAGGAAATATAAAGTCAAAAATCTACGAATGGCAGCCGGGACAACGAAGGGGTCTTGTTATTTAATGGCTAGTCACCCATCCACGAACCGACCGCGACAAGCGTAGTTTAACATTCGATCGAACCGTGCGGCTGGTATTCCGAGCCCCTCCATGTTAATAAAACCGGTCAAGAGCGAGTCGGACTGGCGCACCGAGGGCTCCGTACCATCATTTATATGTATTTATTTTTTTTATTTTTATTGTTGATGATTTCTGGAAAACTGTGCTATAGAAAAAACAGAAACAGAAAAACACACACAGAAAAAAACGCAGGAAAAATAAAAGGATGTCTATAGAGACATCCTTTTATTTTTCCTGTAATCTGTATAGATTATTCTATTATTATTATTATCTAAAATTATAATATATATATAGGGGGAATCAATCCGTCACATTATTTCTGGCTGTTCTCGTCTGGCTAACGGAGACTACTTGCATAGGCACAACCTTGTAGCCAGGATTATCCACCAGCAACTTGCTCTGAAATACAGTCTTGTGGAATCGGAAGTACCGTACTATAGGTATGTGCCCGACCCAGTTCTTGAAAATGGCAATATCACGTTGTATTGGGATCGATCTATCATCACTGACAGGACTATTGTTGCCAATAAGCCAGATATAGTGGTGATAGATCGATTAGAGCGTCGCACAATGATTATTGATATAGCGGTCTCACATGACGAGAACCTCGTGAAAGCTGAAAAAGATAAGCAGATCAAGTATCTTGACCTGGCTCACGAGGTTGTCGACATGTGGGATGTGGATACAGCAATCGTTGTGCTGATAGTCGTGACGGCCAATGGCATAATAGCCAAGAGCCTCGATCAACACCTGAGGAGGCTCTCGTTAGGCAGCTGGATCAAGGGCTTGATTCAGAAAGCGGTACTTCTGGACACGGCGCGTATCGTTAGGAGGTTCCTCTCTCAGCAGCCCTGACCACCGGTAGCTTGGACCCTGTTCCCGATATCGGTGGGCTAC
The DNA here is from genome assembly GCA_946251885.1 of Cosmia pyralina. NCBI lineage: Eukaryota > Metazoa > Arthropoda > Insecta > Lepidoptera > Noctuidae > Cosmia > Cosmia pyralina. The sequence continues at coordinate 9,828,992 of OX276368.1, read as the reverse complement.
TATTTTTTATATTTTTAAATGTTTTTATATTTTTTATATTCTAATATTTAAAAATATAATTTATATGTATATAATACTTAAATGAAGAAATAATAATAAAAAAATATATAAAATTTTAGATTTTTCTCTACGCAAACTTCGGAGAGAGGGGGGGGGGGGCGGTAATATTTTAACATTTTTCATCAAAAGTCGAAAACTATGCGGGCTAAAAAAAATGTTTGAGAATGCGTAAACAGAGCGCTCTTTCATATGATACCCCACATGCCCTAGTAGCCCCACTTTGAATTTTTAAGACCCCCTTTCAGTCCCTGTTGCAAAAAAAAAAAACATAGGTATATATTATTATTTTTTCTTATTTGCAAAATAGTTGGGCAAACTTCACCTAAAACTGTTCCAAATTTTAAGTTGATAGCATTAATATTTCTTGAGATATCCAGCTGTGATAGACAGACAGACTGAGTCACACCATAAGGGTTCCTTTTCACCATTTTGGTACGGAGCCCTAAAAAGGTACATAACAGTTAATTAACACAAAGCCATAAATTACTTGTAACAATTGCACTAACGATCAATTTGCACTAGTTTTTAAAACAAAATAAAATAAGCCTATTGAATTATACTCTTATAAGAATTTTCAGTTGCTGTGCAACGGGTGAACCGAGAGGTTGCCATAGAAAAATGTTGGGGTACCTTCAGTTTTTTCTGGTAAGTAAAGATTCCTTGGTATTTGAGAACTTAAAATAAGATACCTCGTCGGTTTAATGGTCGCGAGGTCCTGGGCTCAGATCAACAAAAAAAGGAAGATGGAGCGCCGCGAATATCAAAAGTGAAGCCATCTTTTATCGATTTATTTTTTTATTTCAAACTACGTTTCAAATAAAAAGATAACCATCGAAATCGGATCTCATAACGCGGAGATATTGAGTAGCCTTTTTGCCCCTTTTTGAAGGAAATAACCCCCAATCAAAAAACCTGTATAACAAGTTTTGTCCAGATCGGTTTTATTTTATTTAAAAAGGAACAACTAACAGCTACAATAAAAAGAAATACACAAAACATATAGACAATATTGCAGCCCACAACGCTGTTCACAGATTAACTACAGGATACAAACAATGAGAATAATCGCTAGGGTTACAAATAAGTTTTTTTTTTTTTTTTTTCTAAAGTACATTGCGTATTGTGTTTAAAATAATAATAATAAAGTGTACATGTGTAGTGTGTGTGGGGGTGTGTTTATGTGTGTGTAATGGGTGTGTAACAATAATGTAATGACACTCAAAAAATGGCACGAAAAAAAAAATTATAAAATAACAATTCAAGAAAGCTCCTTGAGTATAAGGCTTTTGAACTTATAGGGAGGACATGCAAAAATGTCTATATATGTTCAAAAGTCCTATTATAGGAATCGACCACAGGCGAACGCAAACCAGAGTTGGACTTGCAAGTGCCCACTGAAAATAATCTGCCAGCGCGCACCTTTCGCTTATGGACTGTCCTAGGAACCGCATAACACAACATGTTGGACAGTTCAATGCAGTCAAATTTATTTTTAACAATATTATATAAATTCATGGCTTCTAAATACTTACGTCTATTTTCAAGTGTTGCGAGCTTATACTTTGCAAGTAAATCTTTATAAGACAAATAATATCCATAGCATCTATAATGCATCGGTTGACAAACAAAAAACTACAGACGAAAGCAAATTTTGCCAGACTTGAATTAGGGACGCTTCGCTCGCTCGGTCAATGTTAGAATTGACCTCGAATGTCATGAATTCATAATTTCATGAAATAGTTATTCAATATGAGGCATGTCGGGAGATATTTGAACTGAGTTGTATCGATAATTTTATCTAAACTAATATTATAAAGAGAAAAGACTGGATTTTTGTTTGTTTGTTATGCGTTCACGACTAAACGGCTGAACCGATTTTGATAAAATTTGGTATGGCGATACTTTGAACGCTGTGGAAGGACGTAAGCTACCTTTTATCGACATATTACGCGGGCGAAGCTGCGGGCGGAAGCTGTAACGGTCGCGAATCCTATTTTGATTGCTTTGGCCAGGTGGGAAGAATTAGGGCAAACTCCCCAAAGGCATGTCTTTTCCTTAAAAACTTGTGATTCTAGAATTAGTTTCAGATTTTATTAATAAAAGTTTAATTATTATATTTTCAGATCATCTGCTCCTTTACATTGGTGACGTCAGATCCGCATGCCAGTCTGACGTTTGATTACCCTAATGTAAGCCCAACTATGCCGTAGTTCAGGGCAAAATTGACAGACCACACTGCTAAATAAAGTAGGTGTTTCACATACGAATAACAACATTCTTGGTACATAATAGAATATGTTTCTTGTTGGTATTGAACTCATATTGCTCTTAGGAATATAGACAATATTATTGTATAAAAGAAGGTTCATATTCGTATGAATGAAACGCTAACATTCAAAGTCAAAGTACAGAGGGCAGCATATCAAGCTACCCCAATCTGTCAAATTTTCCCAATTGAATATGAACCTTATTCCTTTGTTGTAAAGTTGAAAATCTATCAAAGAAATTTGACAGATTGGGGTAGCTTGATGTGCTGTTTCTGTACAATTTGTGAATTTTGCCCTCAGACTTCGTCGGTGAGTCCACACACACACACACACATTAACTTAACATGTTACAAATAAGGTTATTTGCCATGTTTCAATAGAGAGATTAGCAATGTTTGTAATTTTTGGCTCCTTTTTGATGTAATTGCTGTATGGCGTTCCAGTGGGAGGATGAATAAATAAATGTTATACAAGGTCAAATTAAATTAGCTAGTGAAACTCGGCAGACGTTATGGCTATCGATATCTACCTAAACATGATAAAACAAAAATTAAATTATTTGATTGTGGGTTCATCGACCGCAGTATAGTGTAGTCACTTGTAATATCACTGTTTATATATTTTTTTTTGACGTGATGGGTATCAATATCTAAAAACGATAAAATAAAAGAAATCAGATTTTCTCATTTCAATCTTTAGCACCGGTCGTTGACCCAAAAAAAAATACTATTTTTTTTAAATTTTGCTGTTTTATTTACACAAATGGAGTGCTGCGTACAGAGAATTTAATTTTACATTAAAATGAAGGAACAGTAACTGAAAAATAGTTTTAAAAAAGTGTTTTAGTGTTGTCTAAAAAATATACAATTTTTCTGAGAAATTTTCCAGTGGAAAATTATTAAAAATAAGGAGCTGAATGCGCCCAGTCAGTTTGCGGAGAGCTGTCCCTCACACGCTGTATAAGAAAAGTTTTAAACCTTAGGTGCAGTCAGCAACAAAAGTCGATTAACTAAGATCATTAACTCTTAACAGTTAAACGAAAAAAAAGCAGTTTATCGAATCATTTTATGTTAATTTAGATGATGTCAAAAATAGCAGTGTTAACCGACATCTGTAATGTTGCTGACCGTACCTAGACCTACGTCTCAGTGCTGCCACCTAGTGAACGTCATTTCAGAAAACCCTCATTATTATTTAATCACCTTGGTTTTTCAGAGAAAAGATGACTTTTACGATCAGCCTGTCAACCTGATGACAAAGAAAGCTCCACATGCGAAGGTAGATTATTCTTAAGGCGAGTAGTGCTGCCAACTAGCGCCACCATTGAGAAATTACTTAATAAATCTGGAGATATGGAACCACAGAACAGATAAAGATCCTCTTTATCTTTTCTGTGTATGGAACATTTTGAAATTTTCCTATGCTCACATTTTTAGTCAGATGAGGTAGAATTTTTTGTGTAAATAAGTTTACTTAAAAAAAAAGTAAAAAAAGACTTCAAAACCTAAAACGAATAAAATAAATTTCATAAAATACTTAACAGCTTCTGAACTCGATGCCAAGCTAATTAAGGTGCATTGAAGAATTGAAGACTTCAGAAGTTTTTTTATGAAATTTATTTTAAGTATTCGTTTTAGGTTTTGAAGTCGGTTTTTACTTTTTTAAAGTAAATTTATTTTTGCATTTTTTGTTGAATGTTCAATTACATAAGCCCAAGATGAACGAAAAGAAGAATCATCGAAATCCGCTTCGAAATGCCAGAGATGCAGTACATTTATGAATATAACTTCGTACATAATAATAACTACCTAATGTACCATACTAACGATTATACTAAAACCTTCCTGAAAGTTTGTAGATCACATTAGTGAAAGAATCATCAAAATTGGTTCATCAGTTTTTGGGAAAATCACGGACATACAAACATACATACGAGTCGAATACAGAACCTTCATTTTTGAAGTCGGTTAAAAAAAAATCTAAACTAAACCTCCTAGGTTCGAAGTGATAGCAGTTAACGCCAAAAATGGCCGTTTTCTGCTGTTTTGGTGTTTTCCAGACTTATATTTTTTTTTCTCAATGATGGCTCTACTCGCCTTAATCTGTGACCATACTGCGGCGAATCGCGCGCGGGAAAGTAACTGCGTGTGTCGAATGTTTTAATGTTTAGGAAGTCACGCGACTATTTGTGCCCGTTTGAACACCTCCGTACAAGTCACTAGCGCGCTGCATTCGCTTCAGTTTGGCGAGAGATTTGAGGCTGTCATACTTTGATTGAAGGTAGACGTCCTAATTTCATAACACGCTTTTAATCACAATCCGAGGGTTTTGATGGAAATTACTAATTCATTGCTTCATAGGTTTGAAAACTACGTCTGCTCACCAATGTAAAGAACGCAATGAAAGTGGCTGAACTGTTAGAATGAAAGGCATTGCGATCGATTGCCATTTTATGTGTGTTACGCAATTATCCCGCTGACACTCATCTGTCTGTATTTTCCCAACTATGTTGGGATCGGCTTCCAGTCTAACCGGATTCAGCTGAATACTAGTATTTTACATGGAGCCACTGCCTATCTGGCCTCCACAACCCAGTACTGGTTGTCAGACTTTCGGGCTTCTGATGACCCGTAACGACTGTCAAAAATCCACGAATGACAGCCGGGACCAACGGCTTAACGTGCTTTCCGAGGCACGGACGGGTCTTGGTATGTAAAAATGGTCACCCATACACGGACTGATCGATCAACCCGTGCGGCTGTTATTACTTAGCCACAAGCCCCTCATTTCATCCCGCTGACACTGTTTTCTGTATGCAGGAGCAAACTGTAACCATGAATTCAGCACATGATTCTAGACATAACGTAGAAATTTTTCGTCGGTTATGAAAAAAAAAAACTTCTGCTTCCTTGATATATTAGAGGAAGATATGTTACGCGCTAACATCTCAATCACTAAACCTAGACTCCGCGCACGACTACATGCACCGAAACTCGCACATCTGTGATCACAGTCGCAAACCTACAGTTACAGATAGACAAGGACAGAGATAGGAGCCGGCGCTGTCGTGCAATCGAAATCATGTCAGCCGCCAAATGTATACGATTATGAATGACATTACATGTCTATCTCGCTCTCACAAACATGGCGAAGCAAACTTTAACATAGTCTGCAGCCTATTATATTAACACAAGTTTTGTTTATATTCAATTACTAGCTGCGCCCCGCGGTTTCACCCGCGTAGACCGGGATAAAAAGAAGCCTATGTTTTAATCCAGGGTATAACCTTCTAACTGCGAGATATGGTAACTTATTTCATAACGATTCCAACGACAGTTTAATATACAGCTCTCATACAAAAGAGATATCGTCTACCGCGCGAGACCACCCAGAAATACTCTCACACAAAAACCCACAAAAACAAAATGGCCGTCACATTGAATAGGTTATGCTATCTACATACCAAAAAACATCCAAATCGGTCCAGCCATTTGAGCGTGTAGAAGAAACAAACATACTTACACACGCGCACACAAACACTCACAAACTTTCGCCTATAAAATATTAGTGTGATTATATATTATATTATTCAGCTGCTACCCGCGATTTCGTCCGCGTGAAATTTCTTGTTCCCTCGACCCACCTCGTCGCATCGCATTGCCTGCCCGCACTATTACTTCGTTTTCGCTTAGGGGTTACTTCTGCCTTTTTTTCTTTTATTTCGGCACGTAAAGGTCCTGGAGTGATGTTAAATATGCCTATAGCCTTCCTTAAGATTTGGGCTATGAAATGCAAAAAGAATTTTCAAAGTCCGACTGGTAGTTCCAGAGATTAGCACGTTCGTTCACCGTATCCCCTTCCCGCTAACCCCCCCTCTCACCCACTCATATAAACTAAATATACGGAACGGAAATATAGGGAATACAGTCATATAAACTGTATTCCCTGTTTTCCCACAGGAGTGGAATTTTAAAGAATACCACGACCACCACAACCACAACCATACCACCACACCACCACCCACCACCACCACCATAACCACCATAACCACCACCACCATAACCATAACCACCATACCACCAACCACCACTACCACCACCACCACCACCACCACCACCACCACCACCATAACTTGACTGAAATAATATTTACACCAATTTTCTAGTTAATCAAGCCGCGCAGTAAAATCCTCCCCTGAAAAATTTACTACCCGTTTTCACCCCCTTATGGGCAGATTTTCGAAAAACCGACGTTATTCTTCATTTTTAGTGTTCCGTACCTCAAAGGAAAAAAACGGAACCCTTATCTATTGGACCGATTTATTTGAAATTTGGTACAGATATGAATTTTTATGACCCAAACACGGACGGGTAAAGTAATATAAATGAATTTATTTTGAATATGGGGGTCACTTTTGGGGGGCAAATAAGTAAATAAAAAAAAAATTTTGCAGACTATACCGTGTGATATATCAAATGAAAGGGCTTACTTACTTAAAAAAATATATTTGATACCCTCATGGGTATTAAATATATTTTTTTATAATTTTAAAATAAACTGTTTTGAAGTTATTTAAGAAAAAATACGAAAATTGACCATTCCCCCCTTATCTCCGAAACTACTGCGCCTAAAAATTTGAAAAAAATACAGAAAATAGATCTTTACCTGTAGATTACAGGAAAACCTATAAGAAGTCTGTGGTCTTAAAATAACATGGTAAATCTCTCAATATTGTGAGTACAAACTTACATTTACAGTTTGGAATGTATGGAAGAACATGTTTTTCAACTTAAAAAGTATTTTATTGCTACATAAATACCCTTGATGATAAAACTATTTGTTTGATTAATAATTAATACTACGATACCAATATAACCAACTTATGTTTATGCCGGCCGTCGATCTAATTAAATTTTAGAACACAAAAGCTTCTATTGTGACTTAACTATGATAGTTAGATAAATATTGCCTCGCGGACTTTTTTGAAGGTGATAATGAGTACATTAATCTTGTAGTACATACTTTTTATGTATCATCATAGTTTTCTCAGCGCACGCCAAATAATGAATTTTATAGGCAAAATTTAGCTACTTTGGGTTACATTATTGCAATTTTTTTAAGGATCTCTAATTTTTTTGAAAATAAATTATACCTTATGTTATTGCTGCTTCCTGATAATTTAGCTTTCTATTGGTGAAAAAATTATTCAAATCGGTCCAGTAGTTTCGGAGCCTATTCGGTACAAACAAACAAACAAACAAAAAAATCTTTCCTCTTTATAATATTATTATAGTATAGATGTGTGTTTAGGTTAAGGTATTTATCTATGGGCCAGTGCCACCTGAAATAAACGGTTTATTATTTTTTCGTTTATTAATTTTTCTTCTTATCAAATATATTTTTAAATATTTCTTAAAAAAATACATTTAAAAAAACATTTAAAAATATAAAAATAGTAGGTATTTTTTTATTATTATTAAATATTATTATAAATAATTTTCAACAAATTAACATCTTTGGCTGTACTTACGAGTGAAAAGTGGAACGTGTTTTTGGTTTTTGAACTATTTGTGCACAATTTGAAAACACAGGAAGGTATTGTTGCTGCATATTTAGACGATTACGGTAATTTTACTTTACGTGCTATACATACGCCAGGTAGATTGTGACTAAGGTCAATTGTGTGCGTTAGCACAATTTGTGCGGTCCACGTCGAGGCGCGCGAACCATATCTTCCTAATTTATACATCAATGGCTGTTTCTTAGAAGAATGCCTACCTACGCGGTCAAAATGTATGGAACAGCAATTTTTTTTTAATAACCGATAAACAACGCAGCGGGGTACAGAATCATGAACTGAATCCATGGTACGTCGATGTCCCTGCCACCCTGTATGTCGCCATTGCACACGAGCGAAACACCAAAGTAACATAATCTTTTTCCAGAATGAGCCGGCAGAACTCCAAGGGGACCCTGGCCTCGACTCTTCGCCTCCGTTCTACTTCAGCAAGTTTGATCAGTTCGTCAACGACTATAATCAGGACTCCTCGCCAGAACACAACCGAATCAAGAGACGAGCTCGGGTTAGTAAACATTTTATTCTTGTTTTTCAAATGTCTAAAATAAAAATTCACAGTTAGCGTTTCATAGGAATATGAATCTTATGAATCAGCAATAATATTCATATTCGAATAAGCGAGCATAAGCAAGCGTTTTTAGGGTTCCGTACCCAAAGGGTGCCAACGGGACCCTATTACTAAAGCTCCGCTGTCCATCCGTCTGTCACAGGGCTGTATCTTTGTCTCTTTGAGGAGTGGTTGGAGAGGCGCCACGGCGTCCTCACTTTCCGCCTGACGCAGGTCCTCACCGGACACGGTTGTTTCGGGAGATTCCTGTTTCGGATAAGGCGGGAGGAAACGCCCGGGTGTTACCATTGTGTGGATCGCCTGGAGGACACGGTAGAACTTACAGTGGAGGTCTGCCCGGCTTGGGCGGAGCACCGCCGTGTTCTTACGGAGGCGATCGGCGGCGGCGATCTCTCGCTTCCAAACCTGGTCCAGGCCATGGTGCGGAGCGAGAGTGCATGGGAGGCCGTCACCTCCTTCTGCGAAGCAGTAATGCTCGCGAAGGAGGAAGCGGAACACGTGAGGGAGAGGCAACAGCCGCGCCCTCGCGCCCCTAGCCGCCGTAGGAGACGCCCTGGGCGGCGGATATCGATCGCCGATTCCCGGCCACCGTAGGCGCGGGCTTGCGGACGACGAGTAATGGGCAGCTCGCCGTCTGGTAAGGACCAGGCCCGGGTCGACGGCGCGGGCGCGTTGTATTCCACGCGCGTATTAGAAAGTGGATTGTACACTAACCTTATAGGTATATATATCCACTTAATTAAAAGCTTTGTATGTCAAGATGATTATTAGTTATTTACTGTGTATGAAACTAGTTATGAACATGGTGTGTAAGGAAAGGGTTTCATGAAGAAAAGCACAGAAAGACAAGACTAGGTATTTATTATTTCAATTAGGCTTGTCAATAATTATTTATCTAAGAAAGCTATTTGTCCGTTCGCAAAACTAGGTCGTCATGGAGAAGAAGCCGACAAGAAACTCCATGGGAACTTTAGTATTTTATCCATACATTTTTACATTAGGATCAGTCTTAATTAGGTATCACATTACCTTATAAATATAGATCAGATCATCATAGATCATTTCTCAAAGTTAGCAACTATAACAATAGATAGGAATTGCACAATATCATGAGCAATATTAGTCGTATTATAACACATACAGAACAACATAGTTATCAACAATAATCAAGATATAATATTATCAATCAACTTACATGAACATTGTAGTTGGATCTTTTTCAAGATCCAAGAGAATCCATTTTACACAGAACTTCTGCTATGCAGCGTGGTGTTTTACATTGGCTTAGCCAATGACGTATTATCACTTTTAGCAACTTAATAATTACGGAACATGGGACACCACTCTTGGTCTGTCTGTACCGTCTAACAGTTGTAACCAAAAGACTTGGATGATCGGACCTCCTTAGCAGCTTTATATTTACGGCAGACACCAGAGGGTCTTTACCGTACGACAGCTAGCATAACGAGTCCCCCTAATTCGGGGTAGTCCCGTCTTTTATAGTTTTTAAATATTACTGGTACCTACCTACTAGGTACAAACTATTCCCACCTCTTGGCGCCATTTTAGACCAATCACAGATGGTTATACATAATTGCCAAATAACTTCTAAAATAGGTATTAATTAACAAATCATATATTGTGAGACTGTTTTAAAACATTAAGGGATCATTTAGGAATACAGTTATTGTTTATTTATAATCTAGAAGTAAGATCTGTTACGATATTAGTTTCAACCAATCAAGGGTCACGATTTATTTCTGCCAATCACAGGTCATGACTATTGTTACAAGTTATTTAGAAATAACTTGGTACATAGAAATTGCAATGTAAAATCATGAGAAACATTATTAATATCATATTAATTATTACTTATTCATTTACAGTATTGTTATTATAATCAAGTATAAACTTGATTATCAGTAGCCACCTTAATTGTCTATTGTGCGACAACTCTACAATCGTTGTTGGTAATACGAGTATTTTAAGTCGCAATATAAACAATTAATATAAAATACATCTGTCTATGAAATATCAATCAAAGAAATGCAAATAACAATATGTACATTTCTACATCTAAAACATTAATTTACGTTTAATAAAATATCACTGAAATGTAACGTTTCCGAACGTCACTATCATCTTTAAAGTGATAGCTGACGTTCTATGACTTTATTTTGATTAATAGGGTCAATATCATATTATATTATAAGTACAACATTAATTATTCTATTCGTGAAACATTAATTTACGTTTATCAAGTTTATTCAAATGTTATTGAAATGGAACGTTTCCGAACGTCACTGTCATCATTCATTCTGACAGAGTGACACTGTCGTTCGTAATAAGATTATCAATAAACTATTCAATTACTTAATTATTCTCCATAAATACGAACAATCGTTAATAATCCAACACGCGCCTCAAAGAGATGTCAGCAGTGACGGGGTCAATTGGGCCGATGCCGCCGGGGTCGCGGGTAGTTCGAAAGAGATACCGTGGCCCTGGCACGGGCAACTGAAGGAACATGGGTGGCTTTTAGTCAGTAAAAGTCTGACATGCCCTCCCGCTCTGCCCAGAGCGGGAGAAGTCATTTGTTGATTTCCCATCCACAAAAAAAAAAAAAGGGTTGTATCTTTTGATACCATAATAGGTAGATACTTGCAATTTTCATAGAGTGTGTAAGTACTCTATGGCCGCTATAAACAAATAATAAAAATAAAATAAGTAAAAAATTAAAGGAGTACCACCTTACAAGAAACGTGTTTTTTTTCTATAAAAAATAAGGTAGTTTTAAATATTTTATGATGGTACGGAACCTCGCATTAGCTTACCTACTCGTATGGAGCTAACTTTGAGTTTAGCGTCAAATTAAAGTTTAAAAAAATAAGATCTGTTATCTCACCTTATTTGGAGATAGAAATAGTAGCAGCGAATTCCAATAGCCTAGAAAAAATACACTTATCAGTCGGCACTAGAAAATCGTGTTGAGGGTTTTGGATAAGTGTATAAAGAAAACTAGCCAAGAAAAAAAAACGTCTGGCTAGCTCAAGAGTTTCACCAGTCAATGAAAAAATACAACCGACTTCCAAAAACAACACTACAAAGTGAAAAATAACTTTAATTTTGGATGTCGGTGTCTGATTAAATGTATTTTCGATTTTGCCACCGACTTCCGAAATTAAAAATATTTTTCACTTTGTAGTGTTGTTTTTGGAAGTCGGTTGTATTTTTTTTGTAAAAAAGTTTTTATTTTTCAATTTTTAGTGGTTCACATGTGCTTACCCCTTCACAGCGTACCGGCGTGATGTTATGTTATGAACTGGTGTAAACAATAAACAGACATGAGATTTCAGCAATCCCAGTCCATTTGCTATCATTTATTGAGGAGTTCCGTTGCCTATCTCAGAAGTTCTTCATCAGATCTTCACCAAATTGAAATGGGACCACTCCGAGAAAGTACTCTTCCAAAAACTATCCAAATCGCTTCAAGTGTGCCTGTAAAATTAAAGAGTTCTCACTATTTCTCCAGGATCCCATCATCAAATCCTGACTTGATGATCATGGGACCACCTGGGAAGTATATCCTTTCAAACAAAAAAAAAAAAAAATAATCCAAATCGGTCCAGCCATCTTCGAGTAATCGGGGAACATACATAAAAAAAAAAGGTTCCGACGAATTGAGAACCTCCTCCTTTTTGAAGTCGGTTAAAAAATAGGATTCAGGATAAACCATCACATCAGAGATTGTTAAAAAAATGGAATATCACTAAAAACGTGCAAAAAAACACTGTCGTATTTTGATAACTTTGACGTAAATAAGAAGTCAATACGCTATTTCAGATTTTAATTGTGATTCCAATCTTATCTTCTATTCTAGGCCAAGAAATCGCGAGTATTCTGGTTTTTTAAAAGTTTCACATCGGGATACGCGGGTGCTTTCAGAAAAGACTTTAAATCCACCTTTTTCGCCATGTTCATCCGAAAATTATACATCATCTGATAAACTTAAACAGTGTTCAGTGATATTGTACTAAAATAAAAGCGTGTTTGTGTCCAAACAAAGAGAAAAAACCACATAATTTGACGCCTGAACTGACAAGACTATTTTTTGCCGCAGACCGTGAGAAAATTTAACACACTGCTCGGCCCACAACTTCGGGAACGGCCACATCACTACACATACCCAGAGCCCGTGAAAGACAGGATCCTAGAGTTCTCAACATCGACGAGAAGACCTGGAATCTTACCTGATCAAATGAACCCAGGAGTCATATTTAGAGTAAGAATGTCAGATGCCATCCTGCGAATTAAGCAAAGAATGTATGAGGATCCCGAAAGGCACATTGAAGCTGATATTATCTACACTAACCTGATTAAAAAGGTTGTAATGGATGAGATTACGAAGTTTCACAATCTTCTCTTGATGTACAAAACGGATAAGAGTATAAAGGAACATTTGGGAGAATGTGGGGGACGGATCTACAAATTTATTAGCTATATGACGATTAAAGTGCATATCTATTGCCTATTTGACGCCTTGTGGATCGATGGGAACCCTTATGTCATTGGTGATGAGTATTCCGTGACGCCTGTAGAAGTGCCGCCTATGTTGCAGTGCGATGCAGCAGAGTGCAACTCTATAGTGTTTGTGGATTCTATTACGGAGCCTAAAGATCTGGAGGAGTGAGGTTATGATTAAATAAAATTTTGTGGTGAATTTGATTGTTTATTTGTGGTTTTTCCTGCAATGATTCTGTACTGATGTACACTATAAAAGCGATCGCTGTCTGTTTGCTTGCCAGTTTTCGAAAATGCTATACTAATTCCTAATATATGTATTACTAGCCATTGCCCGCAGCTTCGCCCGCGTGGATATCGGAAAATTTCCCACGGGGACCTACTACCAGGATAAAAAGTATCTTATGTGCTAAATCCAGGTTATAAACCCATAACGACTGTCAAAGATTTACAAATGACAGTCCAGAGCAGCCGGTTAAGGACGTTGTTACTAATGAGTAGTCAAATCATTACTTTTTTACACAAAAGTATGTTTATTAAAAAACTTTTTTACAAAAAAATACAACCGACTTCCAAAAACAACACTATAAAGTGAAAAATAACTTTAATTTCGGAAGTCGGTGTCTAGTTAAATGTATTTTCGTTTTTTGCCACCGACTTCCGAAATTAAAGTTATTTTTCACTTTATAGTGTTGTTTTTGGAAGTCGGTTGTATTTTTTTGTAAAAATGTTTTTATTTTTCACTTTTTAGCTGTGTACCTACCCCACACAAATTCTAATACCACTATCTGCAAAACAAACTAGAACATCATCCATATAAAAGTGGGGAAAAAATACGTATTATTGAAGCTAACCCAAAATGAGATGATTGAGATGGATGTGTGGAGTGACAAGAATGGATAAAGTGAGAAATGAGTATATAAGAGGAAGTTTGAAAGTGGCGCCAGTGACAGAAAAGTTGCAAGGAAATCGTTTGTCTTGGTATGGGCATGTAATGAGGAGAGACGAAACGCATGTGACTAAAAGAGTGATGAATATAGATGTTGATGGATGGAGAGGCAGAGGAAGGCCAAAGAAAAGATGGATGGATTGTGTGAGGAATGATATGAAAGAGAAGGGAGTGAATGATAGCGTGACGGTTGACAGGGGAGAATGGAAGAAGAAAACGTGTTGCGCCGACCCCAAGTAATATGGGATAAGGGCAGGAAGATGATGATGATGATGAAGCTAACCCAAAAACTACCGAAGCAAAGTTAATCAATTTTATATGGGACCAACTGTGATGTATACCCTCTCGAATAAAACAAAAAAAAAAATCCAAATCAGTCCAGCCATCTTCGAGTAATCGGGGAACATACATAAAAAAAAAATAAAAAAAAAAAAGGTTCCGACGAATTGAGAACCTCCTCCTTTTTGAAGTCGGTTAATAAAATGCTTTGCATTCTTAACATGTTTTAGGGCCGAATTGTTGATTGTGCATGGTACGATTCTAAACTATAAATATAATTGTAGGTAGGTATGGTTTCTCAAAAATGGTACCGAAATGAAAATTTTTACTTCGGTACCTTTATTTCTTCATTTTCATTTCGGTCATTTGTTTGTTTTGCTTTCCAAGGCACGAAGGCGTACAGTCCGCGAGGCCTAAGCTGAGCTTTGCATATCACCAAAGAAGCGGAGTAGCGTCGCGCGAGGGACGCACCGCGCCTCAGGCCGATTGCCAAAAAGCAGTGTGACTACTCACACTTATTCAGCTCTATTCAGCGTATGCCCATAGAAAACAACGATTTTATATGGAGACGCGTGCGCATCCGTTCAGCTTTTCACGTCTATTCAAATTCGCGTCAAACAAGTATAAAATGAGGACAAATGTGTTATTATCATGCGAGTGCTATAGCTAAAGTTCAGTGCTGTACAAGGATGTTTTTCTCGACTCCTTGTCGACAAGTTGCGACCTGCATAGTTCCTGCATAGATTTGATTTATTATTACGTAATTATTATGCATGCAAGGATTGAGAGAGTTCGTTCGGACGTCTTTTAAAGTAATTATATATTTAGTGCAAAACATTCTTGCTTGTCAGTACGATATTTGTTCATAGTTCATCACATTTCGTCACAAGCGTTTCAGCGGAGATAACACGCTATGACGGCTTTTCTCATTCTTACGACGCGGTACGCGGCTGATAGAAGCAGAACTGTATAATCAATCAATCAATCAATCTGCCTAGCCTTTTCCCAACTATGTTGGGGTCGGCTTCCAGTCTAACCGGATGCAGCTGAATACCAGTATTTTACATGGAGCGACTGCCTATCTGACCTCCACAACCCAGTAACTGGGTAATACGATACCCCTTGGTAAGACTGGTTGAGACTTTCGGGCTTCTGACGACCCGTAACGACTGTCAAAGATCCACGAATGACAGCCGGGACCAACGGCTTAACGTGCTTTCCGAGGCACGGAGGAGTCTCGGTGTGTTAAGATGGTCACCCATCCACGGACCAACCCCGGCAAGCGTAGCTTAACCTGACAGATCGACCCGTGCGGCTGTTATTACTTAGCCACGAGCTCCTCTAGAAGCAGAACTGTATAAGTGTGACCAAAATCGTTCAGCGAAACGCGAATGGAGCTGATTAAGTCGACTTTCGCACAGACGTAAAAATATCGCGGCGATTTTTTTTTGCGCACTGGATTTTCAACGCTCTGCTTAGCGCCGAGAGTTGAAAATCCAACAGTGTGTTTTTTCAACGCGCTGGGATGCACTCTGTTGTTGTTAGGTTGGATTCTCGAAGCTCGGCTCAACACCGAGAGTTGAAAATCCAGTGCGCAATAAAATCCCGCCGCGATATTTTTACGTCCGTGCGGACGTCGGCTAAGTGTGAGTAGTCCCTA
Source organism: Cosmia pyralina (assembly GCA_946251885.1). Lineage (NCBI taxonomy): Eukaryota > Metazoa > Arthropoda > Insecta > Lepidoptera > Noctuidae > Cosmia > Cosmia pyralina. Next base: position 9,813,110 of record OX276368.1, on the reverse strand, counting down.
AACCGGCTTTAAACCAAGCAAAGGACGCGTCGCGCTCTAGGCCGGACGTCACACCTACACTATCTATGTGCGCTCACACAAATGCAAAGCTCAGCTTAGGTCTCGGGGGCTGTATCAATATGTAATGGATGGTCACCCATCCACGGAATCCATAGGCAAGTGTAGCTTAACCATCGATTGACCTGTGAAGCTGTTATTATTCAGCCAGGAGGGGTCTCCTGGCTGAATAATATATATATATATATATATATATATAATTATTCTATATATATTATATAATTATTATACGGTAAGACAGAATTATATTCTGCAAGTTATTAACAAGCAGCACAGTATTACTCCTTACAATGCACAAGTTAATACGAAGCGCAACTTATCTAATTTTTGCTCACCGTTGCGCTTTCACACGACGTCCGCCAGACGACAGCGGGTATATCTTGCCATTTTTCTTTATAATAAATTGAACAAAACCCTGAACCTAAATCCCCTTACAATTCGTGAGACCAAAAAGAAGGTAAAGATCTGGCTACTGACACAGGACTACAATGCAACTGAAAATTTACTGCAATCAACCTAAATATTATTTTTGAACGCAAATCATTGGTATTTACACACACACCCCTAACACACCCTCTCACATACACACACACGCGTATCAGTACTATAAATTTCAATTTTTATGTTTATTTGGCTTATTGTAATTTATTTTGTTCTAATGTTATTTCATTCTAATTATTGTTCTCAATTTGTTATCTAATTTTGTTTTAATCCACATTCTATTATAGTTTTAATTTTGTTTTTTGTTTTATTGAGATCATTTTATTTGCATTCTAATTTTAGTTTTTCATTATATTTTTAAATAATTTATGTTTCCTATTAAACTTATTTTTAAGTAATGTAATTTCATCACCTATTGCTACATACACTTACTTGCTTTTATTTGTTACCTAAATGGATGAAGTCACTGGCTCCTGAAATACAGGTACTCTAACCTAGCTCTGGTGCCAGGGTCTCAAATTTCTCTGTAACCTATTTATGGCAATAAAGAATTTATTTATTTATTTATTTAATTATTCAAATTGTTTATTGTGGTACAATATGGTGTTACAGTTTATACAATGAAGTACCTATCTATGACCCGCCTTTCGGCATACAATAATTTAAAGACTTGCAATATTAGTCAATAAATTAGGTTAATTAAAAAGAAAAAAAAAAGTACAATAAAAAGAGTCAATAGTAATTGAAATAGTAGTCAATAATTTGTGAATATTTAAAACAATATAACTAATAACGATTATGAAATGAATTCAATAAATTAATAATCTGTCATCTACAGTCTGATTTTTTATTCGACGGAATTCTGACAGCTGTAATTTTTTGACACTTCAGATATGATAAACCTTTTCTGTCTTGTTATTTTTATAAGTTATTTAAATGACTAGAATTTTTGGATATAAAATAACAAAAAATATGAAAGATAATGAGATCAAGTAAACTATATGACATTGTAAATAGAGTTTGTTCTATGCATTCAATGCACACTATTTAAAATATTAATTTTATATGGCTAAATGGAAAAAAAGAGTAAAAGAACATATTTTTTAAATTTAAATATTTATTTAGGTATCATCATTACCACTAATATCATCATCGTTGTCTGAGTAACTACTCAGACAACGATTCAACAACAAGAAGCGAAGATTTTACAATCAATAAGATTTTCCTAAAAAAGGTTTGTAACCTATGGATTAGTGGACAGGGATTCCTGTGAAAGAAAAATAATTACCTTACTAATTATTGTAACTTCAATAATTTGATAATAAAAAATCTGATTATCATTTTAAAATTATCAGTCAATTTTTAAGTTTTACTTTTCTAATTTAAACCTTAAATTCAAGAAAGATTTTTTTTTTAATTTCGCTTAAATGCGTTCCGTTTTTAGTAGGACCGTTTTCTTACTGGCAACACTTCTGAAATGTCAGAATTCCGTCGAATTAAAAATCAAACTGTAGGTACTCATTAACAGAGTAATGTACCTTCTTATATAGTTTTAATAAAGGTTTTTTGTAATCAAGTATTTCATTTAATTCTTTGATTTCAGTAGGAAGCTTATTATAGATTTTAGGTGCCATTCCAAGAAGACTTTTCGAAAATAATGCAGTTTTGAAAATTCTCATGATTATAAATAATGTTACCAAATCAGAGGGTCAAAATCTAGTTACTGTCACCAGTTTTGATGCAGTTGGTTGGTAACAGTTCTAACGTAACTTAAACCATTTCACAATACACAGATGACCACAGTAAAATGTTTAAGGCGACGATAACCGACTTTTGTTGATTTTAAACTGAAGATCACAACATCTAAACGAGTAGGTAGTGTTAATAATTTGGAAAAAATATATGTTAACTTATCATGTGAATATTTTAGATTATGTTCATATTACATAGTATAATTAATTTGCAAAGTTATTTCTAACGCGGATAAAAGTGAAACCTTCACCATTTTAAAGGGAATTTAATTATGTATCTTTTACTAAACGTGTTTTAATATAATACCTTTTGTTTTATGTCAATTAATAATGCGTCTAATTTGGGACAGTGCACCTTGATGGGAGAGTCCTATTACTGGCTTGGACGTACGACCAGTGTTGCCGTTAGGACCATCTAGTTTGTGGCTACATCAAAGAAAAAAAGTTGCCAATTTTGTAAATAAATTACTTTCGAAATTTCGCTAAAAGTGGCTAAAGTATTTTTGGCTTGCTTTATCCTATTAATATTGTTAATAATATAATTTTAACATATAGGGATGGGTATAGGTGGATTTAATAGTGTTGTTAAAAAAATATTAGAAAATGGTTACAAGTTTAGCTAAAAACATTAAAATTATTGTTTTTTTTAGTAAAAAATTAAAAATCTATTTGAAAGTTTACAATGTCTTCTGGAATCTCTTCGTTAATTGATGATGATGTAGATGGTATTTCAGTTGGTTTTATTGGTTTGACCGTTTTTGTGAGTTTTGGTTTTCTGGAGGCAAAACAGTAATAGAAGTAGGTATGTAGTAATAATCAAAAAAGTTGCCAGAAGTAGCTAGATTCATTTTGGTGGCTAAAACGGATTAGTTTTTGGCTAAAACCGTTGATAATCCGCTAGATCTAGCCACAAAGTGGCTAAAACGGCAACACTGCGTACGAACCCGTTGCGTGAGCTCAGCACAGAACACGCAAGCTAACACTCAAGGCCTTTGGTATATATCTGCGTCTTAATTGCAGAGACGTCGGGGACGCGGCGGCAAACGACGTAATCACCAACGATCTTCCACCAGCCAACCTGAAGATGACGTAAGGAATGCATTTGTTTTCTATTAAGTTTTCCCCCGACCCACCTCGTCGCATCGCATCGCCTGCCCGAGCTATTACTTCATTTTCGCTTAATATTCTTTCTGTAATTTTTTCTTTTGTCTCAGGTCCTAATAGTCTTAGCGTGATGTTAAATAGCCAATAGCCTTCCTCAAGAACTGCGCTATCAAATGCAAAAAGATTTTTTTGAATCCGATTGGTAGTTCCAGAGATTAGCGCGTTGAAATAAACAGACAAACTCTTCAGCTTTATTATTAGTATAGATTTGATAGCCATTAAAAAAGTTATAGTGAGCCAACCTTAAAAGATAGTTTTGTCAATAGTATCAAATTAGTTGTCAAGTATTCTAATTTCAACATACTAACGAAATAATCTGCTTTGGCTCATGAATAAAAATAATAATAATAAAATGTATTTATTTTCTCCCACAAATACACTTCTGGACACATCTTTTGGCCCACCTTGTATTTTCAGTTTCGTTTGGTCCTAGCTAAAATTTTATATTAGGTCGAGCAAAAAGTTTTTATGCAGTTTTGAACCTGGCACATTCACAATTTCATTCAATAGTCTTTTTTTGAATTTCGAACACAGAATTTAAAGAAACAAAAGACAATTTGGAGCCTGTTTGTTGATATCAAACAATCGGATACTAAGAAAACTTGGTTTTATTGGTTTACTTGGATTTAATTCTTGAAAAAGTGATTGATATCTTTGGTTTTGCAACAAACATTACTTATTCTTAACATTAAGGTGAGGTTCTATCAATAATCTATGGATACTTCACCTGAAGTCGCCGCCCAAGCTGTGGCACTTATTCAGGCCGGACACAGCCAAAGAAACGTGAGTGCTCAAATTAATTTAAGTCGATCTGCGGTCCGAAATGTTTATCGGAGGTACCTAGAGACTGGCGGCTTTGTTCGTCGCCAAGGAAGGCCACGATCTCGGGTCACAACTGAAAGGCAGGATCGATTCATCGTGACGACCAGCTTGAGAAATCGTCACCTTACCTCCATTGAGATACAAAACCAACTTCGCGACTTCCACGGAGTATCTGTGAGCGCTCGAACTGTTCGGAGAAGGTTAAAAGAACGCGATATGGTACCACACAAGCCAGCTAATGGCCCCAAACTAACGCGAGCCCACCGAACAGCGCGCCTTCATTTCGCACGCAGTCATTTAAATTGGACACAGCAAGATTGAAGCCGTGTACTCTTTTCTGATGAGTCTAAAATTGTGTTACATGGCAATGATGGAAGGAAGAAGGTCTACCGACGTAAGGGAGAGCGTTTCGCACAATGCTGCTTTGAAGAGAGGGTTGCTTATGGCGGTGGCTCATGGACTGTCTGGGGCGGTATATCCGCGAGCGGCAAAACTCAACTTGAGGTTGTTACAGGACCACGGCTGCCAACATTAAATGCTGAAAGGTACATTCGTGAGTGCTTAGAACCTCACGTGATACCATACGCGGACTATGTGGGCCCAAATTTCCTTTTTATGCATGATAATGCAAGAGCCCATGCGGCCGGCATCGTCAGGGAATATCTTCGGGATGTGAACATCACAGTTATGGACTGGCCAGCCAGAAGCCCAGACATGAACCCCATTGAGCACATGTGGGACGAGCTAAAAAGACGTGTTAGGGCTCGTCAGCCAGTTGCCCAGACGATGCAGGAGTTGAAAACTGCCATAGAAGAGGAATGGGAGATGATCCCTCAAAATTTCATAGAGCGGTTGATAAACTCTATGCCTAATCGTATGAGAGCTGTGGTAGATGCCCATGGAGGCAACACGCGTTATTAAAATAAACATTTATTTGATAAAACATGTTTTTTATTCAAAAATCAATTGCCTTTAACAAGGCGCATATCCGACTTGTTAGGCGTAGCTCCATGTCGTATGGTATTCTGAATTCAAATTTAAAACAATACGATCGAAAAAGATGGTAAAATGTATCAGGTTTAAAACTGCATCAACAGTTTTTGTTCAATCTAGCAATCATATTTCGGTAGGGGCCATCGAAACCTAAACTCTAAGGTGGGCCAATAGATGTGTCCAGAAGTGTATTAAAATGGACACAGTATAAAATTACAAAATTTGAATATGGAAGACAGGAGCCCATACTAAGTATAACCTGTGCTACTGGTCTCCTGGTCTCCTTATCTCGAACACAGAATTGAGAGCCAAACTAAGGACATAAATTGACAGCAGCAGGGAGCTCTTACAGCTAAAACAATAAAATAAAGTAAACTTTAAAAACAATACAAATAAAGAAAAAAATAAAATAAGAAGTGGTGTTTTCATACTCGTAAGTATGTGATTTAGTTCGTGAGTGTATATGTGGGTTTAGTGGGTGTGATGTACGAGTTGTGCTTGTGATGTTTTGGGTGTGTGTGGGTGTGTGTGTGTGTGTAGTGCATCTGTATTATACTTCTCTGTAACTGTATAACAATTTCTCAGTATCATAGTACCTATCATGACGTGGGTTTATCAATTAATTATCAAAAAACTAAATTCATGCACATTCATTCACCACACCTGAGAAGTAGTGAAACACCAAGTATTGTGGCTCACGAACACCAATGTATGCACCAATGCTTGGATGTCTGTGTCTGTAAACCTATTGAAAACGTTAAAGAACATGTCTACTCGTATTTAGGGTTCAAGATTGATCATAAATTTAACTGGGGCCCACATGTGGACTATGTATGCGGTAAGCTTAGGACTATTATGTCTACATTGTGTATATTAAAGCACAAATTGCCTTACAGGACCTTGCGATTGTTGTACATAGCACTGGCCGACTCTGTAATTAATTATGGTATAACTAGATAGGGAAGAACTTATAAAACGTATATTAAAAAAAATTATAATATTCAGATAAGGATTTTAAAAATATTGGTACCATATAAAATTAAACTAAAATTTAAGCCTAATTATGATATGTTATTTGAATATTGTAAAATCATTTATGTGTTTAAAATTCAAATTCAAAATCAAATTCAAATGGTTATTGTGGTACACAGGTAAAAATAAGGTGTTACAGTTTATACAATGAGGTACATCTATGACCCGCCTTTAGGCATACAATAATTTAAAGACTTGCAATATTATATTAATAGTCAATCATTTAGGTAAATTAATATATTAGTCAATAATAAGAAATAATCATAAATCAAAATAAATCAGTAAATTAAAAAGAGTCAATAGTGTAATAGTAATTGAAATAGTAGTCAATAATTTGTAAATATTTAAAACAATAGGCAATAATTTAATAACTAATAACGATTAGGGAATAAACGTAAATAAATTAAAATCTGTCATCTAGGTATTCATTACTTGTTATATAATAGTTTTAATAATGCTTTTTTGAAATCAAGTATTTCATTTAATTCTTTGATTTCAGTAGGAAGCTTATTATAGATTTTAGGTGCCATTCCAAGAAGACTTTTCGAAAATAATGCAGTTTTGTGTGGAATGGTGCATATATCTCTGTTGCGACGTTTAGATTTCAGTGTTTCAAATATATGAAAGTTGGATTTAACAAACACTTTGTTTGATAAAGTCAAATTGGCTATGGCCTCTGATTATTCTGTTTTTGTGAATAAGCTGCAGAAAACAAACAGACAAACTTTGTTCGTAACCTGTCATACTTGCCTCTATATAAGCTGCCAAAGGTTAATAATGAGTATGGTAAGAGAGCCTGGACGTCCGCCTTTCCTAACATTCTAAATAAGTTGCCAAAGGAAATTGTCAAAAAATTAAAAAACAAAAATAGTCAACGAATTAAAAATATCTTAAAAGCCTACATTACTCTGGGGAAGTTTGGAATGGAGGATGTCTGCGTGTAGGTTTTTAGCCTTTAACTATAAGTGAGCTAACTCTAAAATAAGTTAAAAAAAATAAACAATAATAATAATTATTGAAAGCCGCGCAGATCTTTGCGATACACACTCATATTGCACGGCTGTTGCGGCATGTCATGTAGCTCGTGTCAAATTTCCAAACACTGACCAAGCTACACGGCCAAAACCTACCGCACCAGCCTGGCAGTGCAGGATTGAACGTCGTATTAATGAGGCCAGGGTACTCATTGGGAAGCTCATCTGCTTCAGGGAGGGCAATACACGTCCCAGGGTGACGCGCTTTGTGAGATGGGGGTTCTCGGGAACTAGTATTAGTCCTCGAGAATATGTATGGTGTGTCACAGAGCGCATCGACTTCCTGAAGCAGAAAGTTTATGCATGGGCAATCCGTATTCGTCGGTATAGGCGAAGAGTGGATCGGTACACTCGGAACCGCATGTTTCAGAGTGATGAAAGGTGGGTATACAGAACATGGGAGCGGCCTACTCCCACTCAAGGTGTGACTGACGTGCATCCACCGGATAATGAGACCATGAGTGCTTTTTGGCGAAGCATTTGGTCGGTGCCCGTCAGTCACACTGAAGGTGATTGGATGCGTGTTGTTGAGCAAGCGTGTGATTCAATACCAGACATGGAGGCTATTAACATTAGTCCTCTGGATGTGGCCTGTGCAGTCCGTCCGTTACCTAACTGGAAATCTCTAGGACCGGACGGACTGCACAATTTCTGGATTAAATGGCTACAAAGGTCACACGCCTGCTTAGCCTCGCAATTCCAGTCATCTTTAGAGACCGGGTCGCTACCACTGTTCTTTACGACAGGAGTTACCCACCTGCTCCATAAATCGGGTAGTACAGCGGAACCTAAAAATTATAGACCAATCACATGTTTACCGACGGCCTATAAAGTCCTAGCTATAATATTTTGACAGGAACGCGTCTCTGGTGTGCTAGCTATAATATTTTGACAGGAACGCGTCTTTGGTGTGGTAGTTATAATATTTTGACAGGAACGCGTCTCTGGTGTGGTAGCTATAATATTTTGACAGGAACGCGTCTCTGGTGTGCTAGCTATAATATTTTGACAGGAACGCGTCTCTGGTGTGGTAGCTATAATATTTTGACAGGAACGCGTCTCTGGTGTGCTAGCTATAATATTTTGACAGGAACGCGTCTCTGGTGTGCTAGCTATAATATTTTGACAGGAACGCGTCTCTGGTGTGCTAGCTATAATAATAACTATTTGATACAGTCCATTCATTTATATGTTTTACGATTTGCAGTGGAAAAATGGAACCACCACCGAGGTCCCGATAGCCCGAAGCGGTAAAGACAAACGAAACAGGGACAGATCATCAAGAAACCCTAATTTTGATATCTACGATCCTGGTCAGAAGGTAAATAAAGTATACCTTTTCATCATAATCATCTGCCTAGCCTTTTCGCAACTATCTTGGGGTCGGCTTCCAGTCTAACCGGATGCAGCTGAATACCAGTATTTTACATGGAGCAACTGCCTATCTGACCTCCACAACGCAGTTACAGGGTAATACTGGTTGTCAGACTTTCGACTAAACGACTGTCAAAGATCCACGAATGTCATCCGGGACCAACGGCTTTTTAACGTGCTTTCCGAGTCACAAAGAGGTCTTGATATGTAAACGTGGTCACCCATCCACGGACCAACCGCAGCAAGCGCAGCTTAACCTGATCGATCGACCCGTGCGGCTGTTATTACTTAGCCACACAAAAATATTTATTTGCAAGAATAAGGTACAATAGATGTTAAAGTTATCTTTAAGTAAATAATTTATTGGAATAAACCGATGTTACAAAAAAAAAAATTGAAACCCTGACTCCAGAGATAGATCAGAGAGCCTGTATTTCAGGAGTCAATGACTTCTTCCAAAGAGTTTAAAATTATGCGACTTTTATGCCTATCTGCCTACTCAATGCAACTATGTTGGGGTCGGCTTCCAGTCTAACCGGATGCAGCTGAATACCAGTATTTTAGGCGGAATTAACACCCGAGCCGTAGGCGAGGTTGTTTTTGAACCGAGAACTGCAATAATAAATGTCCACGTGTATCAAACGACATTTTTCAATAGACTTTTGAAGAAATAAAATAAAATGACGAAAAATATTTTTGTCACGAATTATTAGGAAACTACTCATATGATTAAAATTTTCTTTTTTATCCGCGCTTTGCTTTTGCCAGGTTGAAGGAGAAGCAAAGGTATAAATAAAGCCGATAAACAGCCTAATATGAAAAATAGAAATTTCAAATATTGGTTTTTGATGATATTCTATTTATAAACATTATTTAAATATTCAAAAAATATTAACGCCGTAAAGACGCTTAACTCTTTGCCGAGATTAAAAAAAAAAACATTCACCTCCGAATAGAGACGGTGTGAAAGGCATTGAACCAATTTGGACTATGTATAGGTATAAGTTATCTGTGGCAATTTTTATTCCCGCACACGTGTTGGAAAATGAAAAATCGCACTCGTGTGAAACATATTGCATTGTGAACCTAATCGTAGTGCGATATGAACCAGTTTTCGAGGAAGTGTATTGAAAAATAAAATAACTAACACGTTATACCTTGCCTTGGACGGTTTCCATTCCTCCTTAAAGGACCGTGCATCATTTTGGGCTAAACTCTCAACAGTGATGAAACTTAGGCGATGTGAAAGCTTTTGTGGTATTATTTAATTCATACCAAGGCAGCCAAGTCGAAATCGAGCGCGAACATGGTGTTTTGGCGTCCATTTTTAGGGTTCCGTACTAAAATGGTAAAAAGGAACCCTTATGGTGCGACTCAGTCTGTCTGTCCGTCTGTCACAGCTGGACATCTCAAGAACTACTAATGCTATCAACTTGAAATTTGGAACAGTTTTAGATGACGTTTGTCCAACCATTTTGCAAATAAGAAAGATTTTTTTTTTTTGCAACAGGGACTGAAAGGGGGTCTTAATAATTCGAAGTGGGGCTACTAAGGCATATGGGGTATCATATGAAAGAGCGCTGTTTACACTATAACATCACTATAAACACTGCAACCACTCACTTATTTTAAACTGCTTTAAAGGAGGTCAGTGGCAGAAGTTGTGCGCTCAAGACACTTTCGACGCTACGACTTTTATTATATTTTGACCGATACCGCTGTACCGCGCCTTGAGAATGCGCGCGGCGAGACGGGGCGTCCTACCCCCACCTTGTCACGCATTCCTAAGGAGTGGTGCAGCGGTATCGGTCAAACTATAGTACATACTGATTCCATGATCTGTGCTTAGCCTGCTTGTTTGCTAACAAAATAACAAAATGTGTTACTTCCAGGGTTGGGAGGCAGGATTTGTCGAGATGCCTAAGGACCTGTATCAAGCACATTTAAGACCTGGAGTCATCTTCAGGATCCATATGTCCGAAGCTGTCCTCAAGATGCAGTACCGAAAGTAGGTAGAATATAACAAAAAGAAAATTTTAAATTGACTGCCTCATTGGTCTAGTGGTTGCAAGCGCTACTGCTGAGCATGTGGTCCTGGGTTCGATTCGGGGAAAGTATTATTGGGTATTTCCAACAGGAATTTCTCAGTAGCAGCCCGCAGTCTGGATTTGTGCTCGGTTGATGACAATAGGCGCGCCCCCTATTACATGGGACTTAAACATAACTGGCGAAATGTGGGTGTATGTATCTATATAAATAACAAGAGACTGACTGACTCATCGAACTTGAACTAGAAAGCTGAAATTTTGCACAGAAGTTCCCTTTATAATGTAGACACGGAATAAGACAGGATTTTTCTCGTGCCTTTGTTGTTATAATGAAAATTCCCACATCACGCAGGATTTACCTCAGTTTGACGAGGGCTTTGATGTTGCAGTTACGGTGAAGATAAAGACGAATCAGTTATAGAAGCCGATGTGGAATACCTTCGTTTAACACGGAAAGTAATCAATGATGAGATCACCAAGTTTGAAGACCTGCAGTGGCTGATCGGATGGTTCCATAACCGATCTGATCTAATACAGGAGCATATGTGTAATACTAGGTATTATACGGTTGGTAAGTTGAAATAATTCAATTGATTTTCAATCTATCTATAGTAGTGGTTCCCAAAGTTGACTGGACCGCGACCCACCTAACAAAAACTTCCAAATTCGGGATTCATCTCTTGGCTATCACGGAGAGAAAAAAAACCGGTCTCTGGACCGGTCTTCTAGCTAGTCGGATTTCTGAAAAGTGTGCTATTTAGAGACATCGTTTTATTTTTCCTGTGATCTTTACATACACTTCTATCACATAGAATATTTTTTCTTTATGCAAACTTCGGAGATAAGGGGGGGGGGGGGTATTTTTTTTACATTTTTCATCAAAATTCGAAAACTAGGCGGCCTAAAAATATAATAATGTTTGAGAATGTGCAAACAGCGTTCTTTCATATGATACCCCACATGCCCTAGTAGCCCCACTTCGAACTTTTAAGACCCCCTTTCAGTCCCTGTTGCAAAAAAAAAAAAAACTTTCTTTATCTTATTTGAAAATTAGTTGGCTAAACGCCATCTAAAACTGTTCCTAATTTCAAGTTGATACGAGTAGCATTAGTAGTTAGACAGACAGACAGACTGAGTCGCACCATAAGGGTTCCTTTTTACCATTTTGGTGCGGAACCCTAAGAAACTCAAATTTTAAATACAAGGATGATGATTATTATTTTTTGCCACTACAGCTTTAGCATAAACTCCAATTTTAGATATTTTTAATTGCAACGATTTTGATACATCCAATATAATTCGGTACCTAATTAGTTTTATTATAGCTGAAAATCAATTGAGGAGCTCGTGGCTAAGTAATATCAGCCGCACGGGTCAATCCATCAGGTTAAGCTACGCTTACCGGGATTGGTCAGTGGATGGGTGAACATCTTTACATACCCACGCTTCTCCGTGCCTCGGAAAACACGTTAAGCCGTTGGTCCCGGCTGTCATTCGTGGAACTTTGTTAGTCGTTACGGGTCGTTAGAAGCTCTAAAGTCTGACAACCAGTCTTACCAAGGGGTATCGTATTACCAAGTTACTGGGTTGTGGAGGCCAGATAGGCAGTCACTCCATGTAAAATACTGGTATTCAGCTGCATCCGGTTAGACTGGATGCCGACTCCAACATAGTTGGGAAAAGACTTGGCAGATTGATAGCTGAAAATAATTTTTTCGAGGCCTACCCAATAAGTAAATTAATACAGGGTACTTTCCGTTGACCTAGAACCATAAAATTTGGCAAGAAGCAAAGTGTCTCAGCACAATGAAAGGAAAAATTCCGAAAATTGTTAATTTGTAATTTTATCACATATTTTTTTTTTGTGATTACAATGTTAAGTTTGTTTTTGGGATAATTCTTTTCAACTACGAAAGTACGAAACCCTTCATTGTGCGTGGTCCTACACGCACTTGGCCGGTTTTTTTAAGTACGATAAATCTATCTGTTATATTTCAACTCGTCCTCTTTCAGGAACCCCCCCAACGATGTTCACCCACAGCGAAGAATACATGAAGCGTATGTGCTTATTCGACAGCGTGTACATCGACCATATTCCGTACGTCGTTGGTGAAGACAGCTCATTAATGGCGGCAGTGGCACCACCTGTGCTGCATTGTGACGCTGCTACCTGCACTTCCGTGCCATTTATAGACAGGTAATACAATATTAAAACTCTGCCAAGAGATCTGCAGGAGAACCAAGTTGACCGACTTAGCCCGAAGAACTGCCAAACTTAAGTGGCAGTGGGCAGGCACATGTTTCCAGAACATTATGGCGGATGAGGCTGGAAGGGCATACCGGAAGGCGTCTCACAAGGAAGACCGATGACCGTGTGAAGACTGCTGCGATGCGGGAAGCATAGAACCGGTCGAATTGGCGGTGCTTGGGTGAGGCCTATGTCTAGCAGTGGATGTCTTTCGACTGAAATGATGATGATGAAAGCATTGGCCAAATTGAAGCGAATCCGAAGGGATGAAATTCGCTCACACCGATTGTGGCAACCATTGTATTAGTGCTACTATGTGCCAACTAAATTTTATGGAGGTGTTGAAACTGGCCCTTATAGGGCGCAATTTGCCCACTTGCGCGACCATTGACCGAAAGTGAGCCCGAACGAAAACCCAGGATTGTCCGAGTGCACGAAAGTGAGCCTAAACGGACAATGACATCGCGCGCGTTCCGGCTCTTACTTTTTAATTTTTGTAATTTTGTGTGCGGACCTACTTACCACTCGCGTTGTAAGTTCTTTGGAAAGGTGGTTATGTATAGCATATTTTTGCCAAATACCGTGAGGTTGTGTTAATTGTTTTTTATTGGCGGTAATATACTCAAACAGTTTTTTTTTTATTGAAAAAAAAAACTACTTAAGTCATCTATTGTTATAAATCAAAATTCGTAATCTAGCCTAGTCTATCCACTTTAAGAAACAGTAATTACTTTCATAGCGATTCATAGGAATGTTTTGTGTACAAGCCGTGTATAAGTGGCTAGGCGCACCGTCGCGCGCCGACAAAAAATCTCAAGTACATGACGTCACGCGGGGAGCGGGACGCGTCAGTGGTTAAATAACATTCAACGATCTATGAGAAGGAGTGGGCCGTAATACACCACGTTGGCCCAGTCCGGGTTAGTAGACGTCACATGTCTTTGAATTTTTGGTTCTAGGACATGCCGGTTTCCTCACGAGGTTTTTCTTCACCGTTTTGAGAGCAGTGGTGATGAAATTATTTGTACAAGTAAAGCGCCTGCTGGGTTTGAACCCACGACCTACTTACAACTCGTAAGTCGGGGCCTATAGGTACAACTGGGCCACCACTTAGCGCAATTCAACTTGCGCTTAATTTTAGGAAACTGCTTAAATGATACACCTTCCAAAATGAATAATTTCCTTTTCACAGCGTGATGTTCGACGAGCGCCTTTCGCGTACGAATGTGCGCACTCTCACACGTTGTCAGGCATCGTGTCGTGCGCACTGTCGCAACGACCCAGACTGTCTCAAGCGCTGCTCCGACAGATGTCTGCGTACTGACTAAAGCTGGTTTCTTCAGAAAGCGGTGACCGGTTAAACAATAACGGCTACAGAAATACAGAGCGTATTTAATTAATTTGTTTATATAAACTTACACTATCATAACAGATTCACACCCAATGCTATTAACTGATTATCATTTATTAGTTAACACATCGAGAGTCACCTTCACGAATTCCGCCAATGTACAATTAAAAATGTCAAGCCTTTGTGAGGCGTATGGCTCTTGTAACCAGTGCGAATTTGCCTACGTTAGAGCGAGCCACCGGGACGTCGAGCTGTGTCCTCGGCACCTGCCGCAGCCTGGCGTTTGGAACGAGCAGCCTCAACGAGGCTAATATATTAGGATTATTTAATCTACCATGAAACACTTCAAATATATATTTTGCTAACGCTAAGTTACCTCCAGCTTTGATACTTTAATCTCAAATACTAGTGAAAATTACAGAATTTCTTGACGGACGTGTTAATATGACGGAACCGCTTTCTTAGGAAGCTAAAGCTAAGGTTTCCTAGAAGACCGGCAAGCTTAAGAGCGGAAGTCAAACCCCGCTGCCCAAAGATTTAAATCGCTAGATTTGCCCTCACCGTACTTAGTCACAAGAAAAAGTGCCCATACTGAGAAGAGTGAGCTCTGCAACATTGTCTGTCAGAAGTGTCAAAACGAATCAGAAATGCGACTATCTTTTGACGCGTGGCGAATCTAACGATTTAAATCTTTGCCACTGCCATCATTTTTATGACAGCTGTCACTGTGGCCGTTAGTGGCGGCCACCGTTCTTCTAGAAAACTATAGCTTTAATTTACAACCCTACAAGGATCTTTTGGGGCATGCCCAATATCGGAACTTTCGCCGTCAGCTTGTTTTTTTTTTTCAATACAATTTCACATTTTTTTATTTTTATTTATTTATTTCTAAAACACTTAGTTTATTACAATTAGGTTTTAGGCACACAACGAAAATCTCTCAGAGCTTATCTGTGCGCTGGCAAGCCGCTCATTTCAGTTTAAAAAAACGTTATTTACTACCAATGCTATACATAAATTACCTTTTAGTGATACTTAGGTACTTTAAGAGAAATGGGTAAGGAAAAGCTTTTGTACTTATAACTTTTCGAACTGGTTTTGTATAGCGTTTGCAAGTCTTCTGGAAGTTTATTAAGGAAAAAAGGTACTATCAACATCAGTTTTAGTATATGCGAAACCCGAAACACGTGTCTAGTTTTTTTTATCTAAAGAATCTAGGTACCTATGTACAACATTTCAAAACTGTATCATGAAAAATTACAAAGTTATAAGCTTGTTATGTTACCTGGTTGTCCGTACAAAAACATGATCACCACGCGGCGCCCGCTGTGCGCCCGTGTCTAGTGCTGCTATGACCTGCCGTGACTTGTGTTCGTCGCGCGGTGTCCATATTGTAACCTTTTTTAAAGATTTTTGGGGCAAAATATAACACGGTATAAAAATTATTGGAATCGATTCAGTTATTTATTCTGAACAAACTGTATTCAGGTTTCGCATAAACTAAAAATAATGTTGTACCTATATTCTGCAATCCAATGTTTACCGTATTTGTTTACTTACATATGTTTACTTACATACAACATAACAGATTTAAATAAATCTAAGGCGGTGTACTGTAAAATTTAACTAAACATAATAAAAAATAAAATATTATAAAAAATAAAACACGATAGCAAAACTTACTCGTACAAACTAAGAAACAATGTAGAGATGAAATGCAATCAACAGAAAAGATACAGAAATTTACTTCTTTTTACATTATATTTACGTATTCAATTTATGTTTTTTGTTTACGCAACGCCCCCGTTAATATCATTCAGGTGCCAAAAGATCCTTGTAGCGCTATAGCTGCTTTTAACAATAAAATGTATTGACGAATATGGTTTGTGTTTTATTTCGCTCTTAAGCCTCTGCCTCGAATTTTGCGGGCAGCGGGGCGGCAGCGGCGGCGGAGCGGGAGCGGCAGGATTTTATGCGTAAAAAGTAATGGACCGGACCTCCAAAACAGCGGCGCGGTAGCGGGGCGGGACAATGCGAGACGCGCCGCCGCCGCCGCCGCCGCCCCGCTGCTCGCGAAATTCGAGGCAGAGGCCTAAGTCTCTTAGTGAATAGAATAGAATAGAATAGAATCATTTATTCGCTAAAGATGTGGTTTTACAAAGCTGTTATAATTTATGGGTGGTACACAGACATCTCACCTGCAGTAGGCATGCGAAAATTACAGGCTTATAAATAGCAATACATTAGAGTTTTATTGAAATAAATTGAAGTTAATTTGCAATCATTAGAATGCTACATAATTAAATAATGTGGTTTATTCATTATATTCGACGTCATCGCGTCAACGCCGGCTATCGCTGAAAACCAGCGCTGGGGCTCCGTTTCGCATGGGGTCGCGGCATTAAGCTGAGCGGTAGCCGTTTTGCGTAGATGTGACGCATATTTTCCCCAAAACTTGCTTTTTACATTGTTATTTTATTTTGTTGTCCTTTGCGTCATGTTTACCGCAAATAAACGTATTTTCTTTTTTTCTTTCTTCTTATTAACAAAAATTACAAAATTAAATGATGTCAAACTGAAATGTCAAGATATGGATTGTCAAATTAGTTATTTTATTCAGAGATACTATATTACAATAGTTTTGTAATCAATTATCAATTCTGTACATAGATCAATTTTGCTTGTGATTGAAAAATTAATTACTTAACTGTGTAAAAACAATTTTCAATCAACCATTATTTGTTTGTTTTTGAATTTATTCATAGGTAGTTCTCTGTAAACACGTGGGATGTGATTGTACACTTTTATGCACATCATTTGGCTATTCTTTTTATGAAAAGTGGTTCTACATGGTACAACATTCAGCTTGGTGGGATCCCTTGATTTATACTTGCAGTTCTCTCTGACTTTAGCAAACAAGTGCGTTTGGTTCCTCACAAACATTCCTATCTCTAATATGTACATAGACACCAGAGTCAAAACACCTAGTGGCCTAGGTAATTAAAACAACTTTAGTAATGGTGTATCTGCGAAAAAACTATTTATCTTTATAAATACTGTGTCAAAGTCCATAGCGAAAGTGTGCGAAAAAAAATTTAAATCAGTTTGGATTAAGGACGCTGTTACAAATGGGTAGTCAAATCATTACTTTTTTTACACAAAAGTATGGTTATTAAATAAAATGCTTTACATTCTTAACATGTTTTTTGGCCGAATTGTTGATAGATGTGCATGGTACGATTCTGAACTATAAATATAATTTTAATTTTAGATAAGTACAGTTTCTCAATAAAGGTACCGAAGTAAAAATTTTCATTTCGACCTACCTAAAATTATATTTATAGTTCCGAACCGTACCATGCACATCTATCAACAATTCGGCCATAAAACATTTTAAGAATGCAAAGCATTTTATTTAATAAACATACTATTGTTTAAAAAAGTAATGATTTGACTACCCATTTGTAACAGCGTCCTTAACGTCAATGTACGTTAGCAAAGGTTTACTCGTCACCTAACTCCAAAAAGGTCTGTACAAAATACACGTAGAACTAATAGTTCTCGAAGTATATGTACGAACGTACGCGTTTTCAGGCGTCGCGTGTCGTGCGCATAGTCGCAACGCAACGATCCCTACTGTCTCAAGCTGCGTTACTACGACAGATGTCTGCTTCTGACACCTAATACATAATAGTACAAATATAGAATTCACTCCGCAAAAACATTTAAATAAATAGCGACTCTTGCAACGACACAATAAAGTGCAATTCAGGTCGCACAGTGTTAATTGCTTACAGTTATATTCACCTAGATGTTGCTCTCTTTCTATCGCATAACTCTTATGCCTTCTGTCACGTTAGGGTTGTCTTCTTTTACGACCGAACCGAGTGAGTTTCGAACTAACGTGCGAGCCGGCGGCAAGAATGAATTAGCCCGACAAGTCGAGTCCGCCGCGTACTTGTAGCTTCATACCTAAAATGCGGAGTGCGCCTGGTCTGGTTCTGACTTATGTAGTGTGGCTTATGTGGTGTTACTTAATACCGATACAACCCTCAACAAAACTACTATAAAATACTGTAATATTTGTTGACTTTATATTGATTGACTATCAATGTCGTTTTATTAATTACTGTAACAAAATCAAATTACAATACCGTTCTGTGCCTATTGCTCGCCTACTACGTTATTTATATTGATAATCTGTTCATATCAGTACAGTTGAACGCGATATTACTCAGTTTTCAGAGTAAAATTTTAATTAAAAATATTTTGGGGACCGATAAATTCTCATTTGTCCCCATTTAGGGACAAACATTCGGGGGCAGATGGGAATACTCCTTTTATTCAAGGTAGAGACAAAGTGGTCCCACGTATGCAACGTATCCACTTGCGCAACCGCGGGAAGTTTGTTCCCCAACATTAGATTGTCCGTGGGAACAAAGTTCCCAAGACAATCCCATAAAAAATATAGGTCTCGCTTGTTTTTTCTTTGTAGAAAATCTAGAAATCTAGAATCTCGAAATCTGAAACTAACTGTGTTTGCTCTTTACATACCTATTTTTGTGAATTTTATACGGTCATACATTCAAACGAAATATACACTACGATAGAGTTTAGTTCTCTGGCATCCACAAAAACATTCGAACGTTACAAGATTTCAAGAATCTTCGTCGCTTTCGTCATTGTTTGTAAACACGTGCGAAGTGCCGGCTGACGTCACGGTGCGCGTACGCATGACTGTATGATGGACTGTTTTTTGGGGTACGTATCAAAATCCCGAAAGTTCATAATACCCATGATTGAAATACCGACGTCCATAACACCGAAATTCAAAATACCGAAAGTTTTAAATGTCGATAGTCGTTCTATCGAAACACAACATACCGGTGTTCAAAGCCCGAAAGGACGAAATCCCGAATGGACGAAGTACCGATGGATGAAATCCCAAAGAGCGGCGACGTAGTTCCCGCGATTACTCATAGATGGGCACCCCGAGGTTAGGTTTGGTTAGGTTACTTTAAACCTTTTATACAGAGCCCCGCGAAGCGGGGCTTAGTCAACATAGGAGATAAGAGCGAGCGAAGGGCACCCCGAGGTTAGATTTGGTAAGGTTACTTTAAACCCTTTACACAGAATTTCAACAATTTGACAATTCAATTTTTTGACAATTTCGGGATTTTAAACTTTCGGGCAAATGAACTTTCGGGATTTTAAACTTTCGACCAAACAACCATTCGGCGTTTCAATTTTCGGGATTTCGTCCGTTGGTATTTAAAAATTCGGTCTTTTAAAATTCGGGATTTTGATACGTACCCGTTTTTTGTGTAGAGCCGCTTTCGCACTAGTGGGTTACACAAGGGATTATCAAATACCTCGTGTCATAATGCATTGCGTACGTGGAACCAGTTATTTCTACCTTTAGTTCTGCTCTTACATACTTAAATACGAGTAAACCATAAACTAAAACAAAAGAAGTTTTTTATCTGCCTAGCCTTTTCCCAACTATGTTGGGGTCGGCTGCCAGTCTAACCGGATACAGCTGAATATCAATATTTTACATGGAGCGACTGCGACTGGGTAACACGATATCTCTTAGTAAGACTTGTTGTCAGATTTACGGGCTGTTGTTTAATTTTGTAGATCTTTGACAGTCGTTACTCTTCCCGTAACGACATATCTACAAATGACAGCCGAGATCAACGGCTAGTAGCTCGCGAAATTCAAATTTTCTTCCTTTTTTGCAGTTTGCAGGTTAGTATCAGGTTGTATACTTATTGATAAAAATATGATACGCGGTTATGAAAAATATGTATTTACATAATTTTAACCATATGAATCATGAATAGGTACATGTTTTTAAGTTAGATTTCCTGCGTGTTCGTCTAATTTCCGAAATCAAACCAATCCGCAGGAAATCTAACTTAGAAAGATGTATTGATAATTTTTAAGGTTAAAATTAAGTAAATACATATTTGTAATAGCCGCGTATCATATTTTTATCAACATACAACCTGACACTGACCTGCAAACTGCAAAAAATAGAAGAAAATTTCGCAGCTACTACTGCGGATCCCCGTTAACGTGCTTTCTGCGGCACGGATAGGGTTACCATATGACAGGCGTTTGCCGCATTTGACAGGCATTTTAAGTTTTAGACAGGCGTGCGGCCGGCATTGGTCTGAGACAGGCATTTTTAAATTTCGCGTCCGCGCGCGCATCGCGGTTGCATAAATGAAAGCGCAATGCGCGCGCGGGCGCGAAATTTGAATGACACCGGCGGGCGGCAACTTAACTACACAGTGGTGCAATTTTCTCAAAAGTAGGAAAGTGAATGGTGACATTACAGAATTCATGAAAATTTGCCAGTTTGTGTTCTCTATTTTGGCACACAATGCGAACGTAGATCGTACGTTTTCTCTCGTCAACGCCCAGTGGAGTAAAGAAAGAAATCGGCTGACAATTGAATCAATAAAAGCAATATTGATTACTCAGGAAAATTACAAAACTGTATCTTGTGAAGATTTTTACGTTTATGTTTTAGAAAAAAAAAAAGAACTATTAAAAAAAATAATGTCCTCTGACAAATATCAGTAATAAATATCCCTCTTCATTATTATCTGTTGGCTTTTACTTATTACCTACAGCGTTTTGCTTTAGACAGGCATTTTTCTGAAAACTCAGGCATTTTAGGTACCATAGACAGGCATCCCTCTATTTACATATGTAAATAGAGGGATGCCTGTCTATGGTACCATATGGTAACCCTAGGCACGGAGTGGTCTCGGTATTTAATGGTTGGTCACTCATCCACAGCTCAACCTCGGCAAGCGTTGCTTAACCTTAAAGATCGACCTCTGCAGCGGTTATTATTATAGGAATCGGCCGTAAGACAATTTTGAAATCAGTGAAAGTATTGGTGGCTTTCACACCTACTATTACTAGTATTTCCATGTTTAAATTTCATTCAATCAGGAGCTCGTAGCTATGTAAATAACAGCCGCACGGGTCGATCCATCAGGTTAAGCTACGCTTGCCGGGGTTGGTCCGTGGATAGGTAACCATCTTTATATACCGAGACTCCTCCGTGCCTCGGAAAGAACGTTAAGCCGTTGGTACCGGCTGTCATTAGTGGATCTTTGACAATCGTTACTGGTCGTCAGAAGCCCGAAAGTCTGACAACCAGTCTTACCAAGGGGTATCGTATTACCCAGTTACTGGGTTGTGGAGGTCGGATAGGCAGTCGCTCCATGTAAAATACTGGTATTCAGCTGCATCCGGTTAGACTGGAAGCCGACCCCAAAGTAGTTGTGAAAAGGCTAGAGGCAGATTGAATGTTTAAATTTCATTGAATATAAATAACATAAGATCACGGCTTGTTTGCTCGAAGGGTTAACATGACTGGAGAAATATGAATATGGGTGTACTATATATAGTACACCCATATTTCTTTCTTCTATTTTGTTTTTTTTTTCTTACTTTTTTTTAATTTTTTTTATATTATAGTAAATACACCCTGGTTTCACCAGATATGTTTAAGTGCCATATTTAATAGGGGAAATAATAAAGCTTCCGAAAAACAACTTCCAGCGAGCTGAGGTTGACTGTAATACTAACTAAGATGTGTTAAAATGAATTACCGAAAAATTAATACAAAATTAACCGACAAAAATGTTTGTTTTTAACAAAGAAACATGAGCTTATTCAAATTATAATTCTACGAAAAATAATCTATACTTTCAAATAATAGACTGAATTTCCATAAAAAATACTAAACTTACGAAAAAAATTGTGAGTTTCCGAAAACATATGTTCTACTAAAATAGTAGTTTTCTTAAGCTCTATAGAAACCAGCTTAATTTCTATTATTGGTTATAGAATAACTTTTTTAACTCTCAATTTGAAATGAAAATAACTACCTACCAGTCGGGATGGAAGTTTATTTTTTTTATTTTTTTATATGAGTACGACTACCGCGGACTTGGTGGTCCGCGCCTTTTTTTATTGTTGTATTTTTTTGTGTTTTTTTTTAAATCTATGGTACAATCATAAACTCCTCTGTCGGACACATTCTCTAATCTTAAAATCTACGTGAATCCATCCATTTTTTTTTTCTTTTTTTTTTTTCATACATATACACATGCTCATGATTAATATGTATATTTTTCATGCAATTTTTTTTTTTTTATACGTTTTACACAGGCATTACAATTTATTACTATCATAATTATGTTATCTTATTACTACGTTAATATTTTACACAATTATTTAGGACTTATTTCTGTTACTTTACAAAACTGATTAGCACTTATTTTTACACAATTACACAATTATTTACGACTTATTTACATAGTCGGGATGGAAGTTAGTGTACCCCCACTTTATGGTTAAAATAGGTCGAATCTGTCCCAAAACCGAATCGGGGCACCCCGACTCCACGTAGTCTTTTGGCTGCCACCCTAGAGTGTATTTAAAAATATGGAGGCGCGGAGGGAGAGCAGCCCCCACCCGCTGTAACAAAGTTAGGCAGCCGTGCGAGCCGTAGCGGCTGAGGTCAGGGCAGTAAGCCGAAGCTGCGGAGGTCAGCATGGCTGCCTATCCTTTGTTACGTAAGGGTGAAGGGGCTGCACTTCCCGCAGCGCCGGAGACGTGCAGAAGCGACTTTGTTTTGTCAAACTAGTGTTTTGAGGTTAGGTTACAATAATTTATTTTTCTCAGGAATGGTGCGTTCTCTTTTCATGGGAGGACAACTAGGGGGGAGGGGGCACCCCCCTCCCCCACCCCCTCTATTTTTATAATGTCACAATAGTTTAACAAGCGCCACTGTTATAAAATGTGTAAGGTTGATTCTAAATTTACAATAGGTAAGTTACGATAAAAATGACTACCCGTAGATTTCGGTAAAACGCAATTTAAGCTGGTGGAAAAAATATTACGTCAGCAAATATAATGTATTAATTTTTCGGAATTTTCAGTATTTTATTCGGTTAAATTAGTATTTAATGCAGTAAATTTCATATTTTGAGTAAGTATACTCATATTTTAATTTTTTTTCGGAGCTTTTATTACTACCCTTAATAGGTGGCGACCCTATTACCATAAACTCGGCACAAATTGAGATTCCGGGCTACTACTGATAAATTCCAGAGAGAAAAACCACCTAACACTTTGCCCGATCCGGGAATCGAACCCAGGACGTCATGCTCAGCAGTAGCGCTTGCAACCACTAGACCAACGAGGCAATCCATGATTATCACACTAATATTATAAAGGCGAAAGTTTGTGAGTGTGTGTGTTACTTCTTCACGCTCAAACGGCGGGATCGATTTGGTTGAAATTTGGTATGTACGGTCAGCAACAGAAGTCTTTTAACACTGCTACTTTTTGACATTATCGAAATTAAGACAAAATAATAATAATAACCTGCTTTTTAGCATTTCATTTGTTAGATAAGAGTTAATTTTCTTTAAAAATTACGTCTGTTCCGATTTTAATGAAGTATTTTTCTTAATAATTAAGATTTAGAATACTCAACTGTTAATCGACTTTTGTTGCTGACTGTACCTGGATAGCTTATACACATAGGCTACTTTTTATTCCTGTCTACGCGGGTGAAACCGCGGGGCGCAGCTATTAAATATTATATTTACTTATCAAGAAAGTTATCTCAGAAGCAAACAAGCATATAGATTGTCGAAATTATCGACACAGCTAGAACGATTTTTATGAAGCTTAAACTGACAGATTTTATTTTAAATATTCAATTGCGCTTACATTCTTAAGTGGTCCTCTAATGACACTTCCTCAACCGTGATGTTTAGCAGTTTCAGGCAATATTTTCGAAAATGTTGACGTCCAAAAGTGCTTTTTAAAGCGCTTCTCCGATCGAACGACCTTGAGCATCGGTCCTTCTCTGCCGCCCTCCATTTTAACTCGCTCTATCCCGCTCCTTCCGCACGCTTCTTTATCATAGAATTCACAACTTGTTTGTAATTAGTTAAAATGAAAAGCGATCTTTT
The DNA here is from genome assembly GCA_946251885.1 of Cosmia pyralina. Taxonomy (NCBI): domain Eukaryota; kingdom Metazoa; phylum Arthropoda; class Insecta; order Lepidoptera; family Noctuidae; genus Cosmia; species Cosmia pyralina. Next base: position 9,788,779 of record OX276368.1, on the reverse strand, counting down.
GAAACAAAATAAAAAATGAATTATTTCGATTTTTAAATTATCTATCCATTCGTGTATTCTTCAAGCTTGTGGCTAAGTAATAACAGCCGCACGGGTCGATCCATCAGGTTAATCTACGCTTGCCGGGGTCGGTCTGTGGATGGGTGACCATCTTTACATACCGAGACTCCTCCGTGCCTCGGAAAGCACGTTAAGCCGTTGGTCCCGACTGTCATTCGTGGATCTTTGACAGTCGTTACGGGTCGTCAGAAGCCCGAAAGTCTGACAACCAGTCTTAGGAAGGGGTATCATATTACCCAGTAATTGGGTTGTGGAGGTCAGACAGGCAGTCGCTCCACGTAAAATACGGGTATTCAGCTGCATCCGGTTAGACTGGAAGCCGACCCCAACCTAGTTGGGAAAAGGCTAGGCAGATTGATTGATTCTCCTGCTCTTATCCTAATCTATTTGGTGTCGGCCCAACATGTCTTTTTCTTCCATACTTCCCTATTAGTCGTCATCTCGGTAGTCACTCCCTTTCTAAAACTTATATCCTTCTCGTATCTCTCTAGCTTTCTCGCCCTTCCACTTCGGCTCTTGCAGACACACTATGTTCAGTCGTCGTCTTTTTAAAACACCTGCTAATTCCCTTCCTCTTCAGACATCGTACCTACATTCCAGCTCGCGCACCTCAATCTAAATTCTCTCACACTTCAAGCTTGCGTCTTACGTCGCACCCGCCCGTTCTGGTGCGACAACCCTTGTCCATTTCCCACAGAAGCCGGGTGCTGCCCCTGCGCGTCTCCTGTGGGGTACGCCCTAGCCCTATCGCGCATCATATCATTTCCACTCATATCGGCCGCCAGCCTGACACCAACCCTCCTTGGGTTTTGTTGGTGGTTTGCCCGCCACCGTACGGGTGATCCAAGGTGCTTCTGTGGTATGCACTAGGTCTCCAGTTCCCTTAGTCGCCTCCTACGACACCCACGGGATGAGATGGGGTGGCCAATATCTTAATCCGGGACCACACGGAAATATATTTATAACATAATCAATCTGCCTAGCCTTTTCTCAACTATGTTGGGGTCGGCTTCCAGTCTAACCGGATGCAGCTGAATACCAGTATTTTACATGGAGCGACTGCCTATCCGACCTCTACAACCCAGTAACTGGGTAATACGATACCCCTTGGTAAGACTAGTTGTCAGACTTTCGGGCTTCTGACGACCCGTAACGACTGTCAAAGATCCACGAATGACAGCCGGGACCAACGGCTTAACGTGCTTTCCGAGGCACGGAGGAGTCTCGGTATGTAAAGATGGTCACCCATCCACGGACCAACCCCGGCAAGCGTAGCTTAACCTGATAGATCGACTCGTACGGCTGTTATTACTAAGCCACGAGCTCCTCAAAATATATTTATAACACATACAAACAAATAAGAACGTGCATTGTGATGACAGGAATCGACAATAAAAAAGTAATGTTCTTTTAGATGTAGTTTATTTTTCAAAATTAATGAGTTTTGCTAGGGGTAGTGCCTGAACGGCCTACTTGAGATAAGAGATTTGAATTTGACTTTGAAAAACCCGTTGTACGGTTGCACCAAACGTCACAAATGTAACTTAAATGGATTTGTGGTAAATCTCAAAATATCAAGCAAGAAGACAAACTATATAAGTAGCTTAATTATTTAATAAACTAATTCGATTTGACTTCAACAATAACGATTGTTGTGACAGTTTTTCGCCAATTTGAAAATAAATCAGCTAGGGTTAGATTTCTTTCTGCTGTGTCGTATTTATGTAATGGATAACATGTTTTTTGTCAGCTTTACATCTTGGATCCTCCTCGTTTAGGGAGCAGTCACCGTTGTTCAGACAGTCTGGAACATCGCATCTAGCACCTCCATAATTGTCCATGCACTGACAGATTGGCTCATCCTCCTCATTCAAGGTGCAGGTACCGTTGTTCGAACAATACCCACGATACATGCTGATTTCACACCGTTCCCCAGAATAACCGGCATTGCATCTGAAATAATGAAAATGTGAAATGGGGCAACCTAATTAAAAAGGAGACCACCAGTAAAAGTAGAATATTAAAATTTACCTGCAGTTAGGAACTCCCTCTACATTGTAACTACAGTCACCTTGGAGACAATAGTTCAGACAACCTGATACCTGGCATCTATCACCTGCATAATCATCTATGCACTGACAGACTGGCTCATCCTCCTCATTCAAGGAGCAGGTACCGTTGTTCGAACAATACCCATGACACATGTTGACTTCACATCTTTCCCCGGAATAACCGGCATTGCATCTGAAAAAATTTAAATGTGAATAGGATAACTAAAATTAACTAGGTAGCCAATAGAAGAAGTAGGTTATGTTTTACCTGCATTTAGGAACTCCCTCTACATTGTAACTGCAGTCACCTTGGAGACAATAGTTCAGACAATCTGACACCTGGCATCTATCACCTGCATAATCATCTATGCACTGACAGACTGGCTCATCCTCCTCATTCAAGGAGCAGGTACCGTTGTTCGAACAATACCCATGACACATGTTGACTTCACATCTTTCCCCGGAATAACCGGCATTGCATCTGAAAAAATTTAAATGTGAATAGGATAACTAAAATTAACTAGGTAGCCAATAGAAGAAGTAGGTTATGTTTTACCTGCATTTAGGAACTCCCTCTACATTGTAACTGCAGTCACCTTGGAGACAATAGTTCAGACAATCTGATACCTGGCATCTATCACCTGCATAATCATCTATGCACTGACAGACTGGCTCATCCTCCTCATTCAAGGAGCAGGTACCGTTGTTCGAACAATACCCATGACACATGTTGACTTCACATCTTTCCCCGGAATAACCGGCATTGCATCTGAATAAAATTAAATGTGAATAGGATAACTAAAATTAACTAGGTAGCCAATAGAAGAAGTAGGTTATGTTTTACCTGCATTTAGGAACTCCCTCTACATTGTAACTGCAGTCACCTTGGAGACAATAGTTCAGACAATCTGATACCTGGCATCTATCACCTGCATAATCATCTATGCACTGACAGACTGGCTCATCCTCCTCATTCAAGGAGCAGGTACCGTTGTTCGAACAATACCCATGACACATGTTGACTTCACATCTTTCCCCGGAATAACCGGCATTGCATCTGAAAAAATTTAAATGTGAATAGGATAACTAAAATTAACTAGGTAGCCAATAGAAGAAGTAGGTTATGTTTTACCTGCATTTAGGAACTCCCTCTACATTGTAACTGCAGTCACCTTGGAGACAATAGTTCAGACAATCTGACACCTGGCATCTATCACCTGCATAATCATCTATGCACTGACAGACTGGCTCATCCTCCTCATTCAAGGAGCAGGTACCGTTGTTCGAACAATACCCATGACACATGTTGACTTCACATCTTTCCCCGGAATAACCGGCATTGCATCTGAATAAAATTAAATGTGAATAGGATAACTAAAATTAACTAGGTAGCCAATAGAAGAAGTAGGTTATGTTTTACCTGCATTTAGGAACTCCCTCTACATTGTAACTGCAGTCACCTTGGAGACAATAGTTCAGACAATCTGATACCTGGCATCTATCACCTGCATAATCATCTATGCACTGACAGACTGGCTCATCCTCCTCATTCAAGGTGCAGGTACCGTTGTTCGAACAATACCCACGACACATGCTGATTTCACACCGTTCCCCAGAATAACCGGCATTGCATCTGAAATAATGAAAATGTGAAATGGGGCAACCTAATTAAAAAGGAGACCACCAGTAAAAGTAGAATATTAAAATTTACCTGCAGTTAGGAAGTCCCTCTACATTGTAACTACAGTCACCTTGGAGACAATAGTTCAGACAACCTGATACCTGGCATCTATCACCTGCGTAATCATCTATGCACTGACAGACTGGCTCATCCTCCTCATTCAAGGAGCAGGTACCGTTGTTCGAACAATAGCCATGACACATGTTGACTTCACATCTTTCCCCGGAATAACCGGCATTGCATCTGAAAAAATTTAAATGTGAATAGGATAACTAAAATTAACTAGGTAGCCAATAGAAGAAGTAGGTTATGTTTTACCTGCATTTAGGAACTCCCTCTACATTGTAACTGCAGTCACCTTGGAGACAATAGTTCAGACAATCTGACACCTGGCATCTATCACCTGCATAATCATCTATGCACTGACAGACTGGCTCATCCTCCTCATTCAAGGAGCAGGTACCGTTGTTCGAACAATAGCCATGACACATGTTGACTTCACATCTTTCCCCGGAATAACCGGCATTGCATCTGAAAAAATTTAAATGTGAATAGGATAACTAAAATTAACTAGGTAGCCAATAGAAGAAGTAGGTTATGTTTTACCTGCATTTAGGAACTCCCTCTACATTGTAACTGCAGTCACCTTGGAGACAATAGTTCAGACAATCTGACGCCTGGCATCTATCACCTGCATAATCATCTATGCACTGACAGACTGGCTCATCCTCCTCATTCAAGGAGCAGGTACCGTTGTTCGAACAATAGCCATGACACATGTTGACTTCACATCTTTCCCCGGAATAACCGGCATTGCATCTGAAAAAATTTAAATGTGAATAGGATAACTAAAATTAACTAGGTAGCTAATAGAAGAAGTAGGTTATGTTTTACCTGCATTTAGGAACTCCCTCTACATTGTAACTGCAGTCACCTTGGAGACAATAGTTCAGACAACCTGATACCTGGCATCTATCACCTGCATAATCATCTATGCACTGACAGACTGGCTCATCCTCCTCATTCAAGGAGCAGGTACCGTTGTTCGAACAATAGCCATGACACATGTTGACTTCACATCTTTCCCCGGAATAACCGGCATTGCATCTGAAAAAATTTAAATGTGAATAGGATAACTAAAATTAACTAGGTAGCCAATAGAAGAAGTAGGTTATGTTTTACCTGCATTTAGGAACTCCCTCTACATTGTAACTGCAGTCACCTTGGAGACAATAGTTCAGACAATCTGACACCTGGCATCTATCACCTGCATAATCATCTATGCACTGACAGACTGGCTCATCCTCCTCATTCAAGGAGCAGGTACCGTTGTTCGAACAATAGCCATGACACATGTTGACTTCACATCTTTCCCCGGAATAACCGGCATTGCATCTGAAAAAATTTAAATGTGAATAGGATAACTAAAATTAACTAGGTAGCCAATAGAATAGGTTATGTTTTACCTGCATTTAGGAACTCCCTCTACATTGTAACTGCAGTCACCTTGGAGACAATAGTTCAGACAATCTGACGCCTGGCATCTATCACCTGCATATTCGTCTATGCACTGACAGAATGGCTCATTCTCTTCATTCAAGGAACAAGTTCCGTTGTTCGAACAATAGCCATGACACACGTTGACTTCACACCTTTCCCCGGAATAACCGGCATTACATCTAAAATGATGAAAATGTGAAATGGGGCAACCTTACACAAGGAGACCATCAGTAAAAGCAGAATATGTTTTACCTGCATTCAGGAAGTCCCTCGACTACATTGAAACTGCAGTCACCTTGGAGACAATAGTTCAGACAGTCTGATAACTGGCATCTATCACCTGCATAATCGTTTATGCATTGACAGACTCGCTCATTCTTCGCATTCACGGAACAGGTACCGTTGTTCGAACAATACCCATGACACACGTTGACTTCACACCGTTCCCCGGAATAACCGGTATTACAACTGTAATGATGACAATGTGACATAGGGTAACTAAAATAAAGGAGGTAGCCGTAACCAATAACAGAAGTAGAATGTTGATTGTTGAATGTTTACCTGCATTTAGGAAGACCTTCTTCATTGAAACTACAGATACCTTGAAAACAATCATAGTTCTCACAAACTGAAACACCGCATCGCTCACCGGTGTACCCAGGTGTGCATTTGCAAAGAGATTGTCCAATAATTTTAATACCATGAATACAAAACGGCTCTGCGTATTCTCTAGCAATGTCTAATGAGAAGTAGTTATTTGGTATATGCATTGAGTCGTCGGTCATATTGTTATTTGATACCAGGCTTGTCAGCGCTTTGCAAGCCTGAACTTCATGAATTTGTTCGCTGATTTTATATTTTGCGGCTATACCGATAACACTGAAAGTATTCTGAAGCTGAATAAATCTGTTGTCATCACCAGTTTTTATTGTAGCCTTCGGTAATTTGTAAACCCATCTCGGACTGCCGTTGGGGGCGGACCAATCCACCATGTAGAGCGATCCTTTTGAAATGGCTAATCTATTTGGATATGTTGAATTAAAATAATTTTCTTGCTGACCAAACGATTGTAACTCAGCAATCGTTTCATCACCTCGAAAATATTTATGATATACTCCTTTTTTCGGATTTTTTCCACTCAAATCTGCACTATAAAGATAGGTAAATAACCTGGCAGGCATAAACCAGTATATTTTCTGTCTCTGTTGGTCAATAGCCAAGCTGTTTATGTTCAATTTGAATCTAGCTTTTATGACCACTTCTCTTTCGGCACCATTCAATCTAGCTCTCTCTATAGTAGAATCCTTGCGCTCCTGGTTGATCCAGTAAATATACCTGTAAATCAAAAAGCACAACTGCTTATCACGAAGTAATAATATAAAACACTAGCTTTTGCCCGCGGCTTCACCCGCGTGGATGTCGGGAAATATCCCACGGGAACGTACTACCGGGAATCCCTTCTTTATTCCTTGTCTACTTGTTAAAATTTCAGCTTTCTAGGTCCAAGGGTTAGGGCTGTTCGTTGATGAGTCAGTCAATCAATCAGTCAGTCAGGACTTCACTTTTTATTTATATAGATAGTTAGCTTCTGCCAAAATTCTGAAATTCCTTGCTGCTGATGCATTGCTTGCCCACGCTATTATTTTGTTTTAGCTTAACGTACTTTCGGACTTTTTTTCTTTTTGCTCGACACCTAAGAGTCCTAGAGTGATGTTCAATATGCCTATAGCCTTCCTTAAGAATTGGGCTATCAAATGCAAAAATAATTATTAAAGTCCACCTGGTAGTTCCAGAGATTAGCGCGTTCAAACAAACAAAAAAGTGTGTGTGTCAGCTCCGACGCAGACTTGAGGTAACTCCTGTTTTTGGTGCCGACTTTCTATTTCTCGTCATCCCTCCCCGTCTCCCTCTAAGCCCCTTCTCACCCCTCCTCCTCTCCCTCTAATCCTCCTTTCACCCCCCTCCCCTTCCCATCCCTCTCTCCTTCCTCTCTCCTTCCTCTATCATCCCTCTCACCGCCCCCTCTCACCCACCACATGCCCTCACCCACCCCATCCCCTCTCCCTCTCACCCCCTCACCACATCCTCTTCCCGCTAACCTACTCCTTCCCCTTTTACCCCCTCTCACACTCCGTTCACCGCTTTCCCCTCCCCTGTGCCCTCGCTAACTCCTCCCCCCTCACCCCCTCTCCATACCCTCCCCACTCTCTATACACTCCCCACTCTCTACACCCTCCCCCTAATTGCAACCTCCTATCCCTCTCCACCTCTTCCCGCTCTCCAATCAATCTGTCAATGTCTCTACTTAATCTCTCTTCAATGAATCAGTGCTATACAAAAAGCAACTTTAAGGTATAAAGGCACTTGTCGCTCCCCCTTCTCCCTCTAACCCTACTCTCACCCTTCCTCCTCTCCCTCTAACCTCCTCTCATCCATCTCTCCTTCCCACCTAGCACCATCCCCTCTCACCCCTTTCAACCCCCTCACCACCGCCTGTCACCCCCTCAACCTCACCACCCCCATCATCTTTCCCTCTTACCCCCCTCACCACATCCTCTTCCCGCTAACCACCCCCTTCACTGGTTTCCCCTCTCCCTCTACCCTCAACAACTCCTCTTTTCCCCCTCTTCCCCCTCTCCACCTTCTTCCCCCTCACACCATTCTATCCCTCTCCTCCTCCCTTAATTATCCTCCTCTTCTCCCTTCTCACCACACCCTCCCCTTCCTCCTTGCCCTCCTAAGTAACCCCTCCCCTTCCCCCTTTCCCTCCTTACCACCCTTCTCCTGCTCCCTTCACCCTCTACCCTTCCCTCTAGAGGAAAAACTATGAATGACAAATTTTATTACTTGCTTAGGCAAGTATTTGTGCCAAGTTTCAAGATAATTAACTAAACGAATAAGATATTTCATCTAAACCATATTCCCTGTTTTCAACCCCACAAGGGTGGAATTTAAAAAAACCGCTTGGGATATTTCCGTAACTTGACTGAAAGATTATTACCACCAATTTTCGAGGTAATCAAGCCCCACAGTAAAACTTGCCCTGTAAAATTGACTACCCCTCTTCACTCCCTTAGGGGTAGATTTTCGAAAAACCCTGATACACGTTATTCTTCATTTTTGATCTCATGTATAAATACTGAATTTCGAGTTAATCAGACCGCGCGTTAAAATTACTCCATACAAACTTTGACACCCCCTACATCCCTTTTTAGGGGGTTGTTTAGGAAAATTAAAAATGACAAACTTTATAATTTACTTAGATAAATATTCATGCCAAGTTTCAAGTCTATTAACTCAAGGAATAAGATTTTTAATACAAATTTTGGACCCCCGTTTGGTGAAACGGGGGTCCAAAATTTGTATGAAGGGGGTGCCCTTAGAGGGTGAATTTTGACAAATCCTTTCTTATTGCACCCCTAGACCTTATAAGGAACCTACGTATCAAATTTGGAATCTCCAGACCCAGCGGTTTGGGCTGTGCGTTGATATGTCAGTCAATCAGTCAGTCAGTTTCTTCTTTTATATATTTAGATTTACGTGAAAATTTAAATGATCAAACTATTTTTGGTAACGTACCCTCTACAGCTATCCACGGCAATGTCAGTGGGGATTCCGTGGACCATCTTAATTAAAAAATTTCCGTGAACATTGTTCTCAGATCCAGGTGCAAATGAAATCCAATTAATGCTTCTTTCCTTAGTGTCAGTGAAGAAGAGCATTTCTGTGATCGGATCGAAGGCCAGCCCCTGAATGTTCCTTCCATTTCTCTGGATGTAGCAATTGTATTCCACGGAAGATATATTATAACCACATATAGCGTCGTTGTCGCTCTGTTTGTCGACGTACAAGAGCATGTTGTGAACTTCATCGTAAGCTAACGCTGCGCCAGTGAGATTTTGGGTATGAAAATGTACGGTGTCAATTAGGCCTCCGTAACTGTGGAATTCTAGTCGATCTCCTTCACCATAGGCGATTTCTGAAACAAAAGAAAAATTGTTTATCTAACATGCACTTCACGTTGCACCTGCATTCAATAAACTGGGATAAGGGCACGAGGATGAACACTGAAACCTGGACCTTATGGAGTGCTGTGCCTAATATTGTAGACACAATCACGCCATAAGCCCTGATGTACCCGAGTCTTTTCCTCCTGGGCAAGGTCGGGTACACTAGGCTGGCAGTAATAAGGAACATTGCGCTGGTCAAACATGTGGCGAGCGTTCTGCTAGGGTTGATGCGCTACCTGGAGTTGCTAGCAGCACTGCGGCTGCACGCGCCGGACGGGTGCGTAGGTAAGCGCCACCACCCGGCGAAGATGTAATTTGGGCAAGAACTGCTGCTACTCAAAACAAAATAAGGGCCACCACTATTTTTCTGCGTAATTTAATTCTTGTCAAACTTACGATGCTGGGGGTGTTTAAATTAAATCAAACAACTATTTTTTCATCAAATAAAATTAATTTTAATAAGATTAAATAAAAAATTAACGACATAATCATAATTTTTAGGTTTCGCCATATTTACGGGTATTTAAACGTAAACTTTAAAATTAAAGTTCAGTCTCAAAATCACAAAATGTACAGTTGCTTTTTATGGGGTTAGTAACGAGTATGTCCTCCCCTTTTTAAAACACACTCTCGAAGCCCGAAGGCATGCTCTCAATAAGATGTCTAATGTTCTCGTCAGGAATCTCCTCCCAACACCTTTTCAAGAGGTCAATCAACTGGCGCTGGGTGTGTACATCCTCTTGAGCTGCTCTGACTCGCCGTTTCAGCTGGTCCCAAAGGTGTTCGATCGGATTTAGGTCGGGGCTGTTGGCAGGCCATGGCAAAACCTGAATATTGGCTTCCTCTAAGACAGTCATGGTCACTCGGGCTGTGTGTGCTCTTGCATTATCCTGCATTAGGATGAAACCGTCGTCTGCTTGTTGTGAAAACGATATCACATGGGGCCTGACAACATGTTCGATGTAACTTTGTGCTGTTACTGTACCCTCGTTCAGAAAAACAAGCCCAGTTTTGCCTTGTAAGCTGATTCCGCCCCAGACCATGACATTGGGACCACCAAATCTGTCACGTTCGTGTATGCAAGGATCAGAAAAGCGTTCACCGCTTCTTCTCCACACTCTGACACGTCGATTGTCACTAGAAAACTTCACCTTGCACTCATCCGTGAAGAGCACGTTACGCCATTGCTCCATCCCCCATTCAAGATATTGACGCGCAAATCTTAAACGGTTTGCACGCTGGCTCCCGTTCAGTTTAGTTTGAATTTCTCGCCTTCTTGAACGTTGCAGGTCTTCGTGCAAGCGATTGCGTATAGTTTAGTCACTGACAGTTGTACCTGTAGACGATTTTGTAGAGTGCGCGCTGTAACAGTTCGTTCACGTCTTGCACAAAGTCGAATGTACCGATCCTCGCTGGCAGTAGTAGCACGTACTCTTCCCGAGCCACGACGCCGAGACACACTACCGGTCTCCCGGTACCGGTTCCACAAGTTTTGAACAGCCCTTCGTGAATATTCTAACTGCAGAGACACGGAACGTTGCGATTGACCACCCTCAATCATTGTTACGGCTCTAATAGCAGTAGCGTTGTCCATATGGTGTCGACTTCTTGGCATTGTACAGTTAAACAATCGATTTGCACGCTTAACTTCAAAAAACAACCGTAACACACAGCGAACTGAAGTTAAACTGATTGAAATAAAACACAAAAATTAAACAAAACTACCCACTTGAAAAGGTGCGGGATAAAATATCAGTCAATCCGTACCCTCGGCCACAATATTGCCCATACTTCACTGTTATCGTTTCTTAACCACTTAAGATCATAACACAACTCATAGAAATGAGTTATCTTAACGTAGGTCAACATTCTGCTATTTTAAAATGTACTCGTAAATGTACCTACAAGTGGCCCTTATTTTGTTTTGAGTAGTATAAATGATATCACAGTATTACTTCGCAAGGACACGTTATGACGTTTATTAATCAATTCGCTACATTGACCTACTTAGTCCGAGGCGTGAGACTAACTGCCCGCGTCGACCAGCCCTGCGTCGAACTATTACAATAATGTGTGCGTCAGTACCTTACATCCATTCCCCCCCGTATTTTTAAATTTTTGAATTAAATAAATTATATATTAAGCTTATTTAGTATTTTCCGCGGTTTTGATTTTTACTTACAATTCATTTTATCTTTCTGTTCTTAGTTGTAGAATATAATTCTGTGTTTATGATTACATGCTTCATTGTTACATAGTTACTTTGTACTTTTTTCTGTAGGTACTCTGAGCTAGTTTACAGTTCTCTAATTAACTGATACCAATAATGGTAATTTATTTAACATAACAACGGACATACAAATATTTTGTATCTTATATCTATGTCTTAATTAAAAAAAATACCCATGATCTTACTATTCGTAACTCTAAACCTAAAAGGTCATTCATTTGACCGTATGATGTCTATTACATTTAGGGCCTATTTCACGATGTCACTACTCACCGAACAAATTCATAAATGGAACAGAATTTGTATGAAATTATCTGCCAAGTAAGTTAATAGGAACTTAATCGTAGGTGGTGAAATAGGCGCTTAGACATTAAATGTGTTTGTTTTTACTTAACATCATCATGGACAGATTCACAAAATGGCCTGAAGCCGTACCAGTGCGCGAGATAACAGCTGAGATCGTCGCAAAAGCACTGTATGAAAACTGGATTGCTAGATTCGGCTGCCCACTACGTATATCGATCAAGGCAGGCAGTTTGAATCGTCGGTGTTCAACGCGCTAATGAAAAAATTCGGCATTACACGCATACGCACGACCGCATACCATCCACAATCAAATGGGCAAATAGAACGCTGGCATCGTACGCTAAAAGCTGCGTTAATGGCTAGAGGCGTACTACCAACTGGAGCGACGAACTTCCCACCGTACTGCTTGGCCTCCGAACAGCGCTGCGTGAAGACAACAACCTGAGTCCCGCGCTAATGACCTACGGTTCTACACTACGTGTGCCATCGGATTTCTTCGCACCGGCTACTACGACTAACGAACGAAGATGTCGAAGATGTCGGACGAAGATTACGTACGCCGCCTCACACAAACGATGACGTCACTCTCACCTTCGTGCACTACCGCTAGAACAACAGCCAGTCCCTTCATACACAAGGACCTCGGTACGTGCACACACGTCTTTGTGAGGAACGATACCGTGCGAGCGCCGCTGACACCACCCTACGATGGACCGTATCCAGTGCTACAGAGACACGAAAAATACTACAAAATTCAGCTACCGCATCGAGAGACAGTTGTATCGCTGGATAGACTGAAACCGGCATACATCTGCAATGAAACACCAAACACAACAAGCCCTACAAGCCCTACAAGCCCTACAAACGCAGCAAGCACGCCGAGCATCGTGAATCCTGTACCTTCACATTAACCATACATCACCAGGACCGGCAGAATATGCAAGCCAAACGTACGCTTCGCTAAGGAGGGGGGTCTGTGAGGTACGCATCGCTACATCATCCTCAAACCACGCATCGCATAGAAATGAAGACCGCCCGCGCTGCGAATGCGTTATCGTGCGTAAGGCCTCTGCCTCGAATTTTGCGGGCAGCGGGACGGCAGCGGCGGCGGAGCGGGAGCGGCAGGATTTTATGCGTAAAAACAAATGGACCGGACCTCCAAAACAGCGGCGCGGTAGCGGGGCGGGACAGTGCGAGACGCGCCGCTGCCGCCGCCGCCCCGCTGCCCGCGAAATTCGAGGCAGAGGCCTTAGTGCTATCTCGCTCGCTCGCGCATCTGTCTCGTTTCTTTTAGGTACTTACAGTCTTGTAAGCGCGTTCTTATTGGACGATCGCGCGACGCCTTCATGGTAGCACTGGCACTACTTCAGCCCCTAAGATTTTGCACTTAAGCTTGTTGTGTGTACAGAAAAATATACGCTCCTATTTCTACACTACTACTCTTGTTTTATTCCATCATTACTTACATTGCTGCTACAATTTTCCTGAGTAGTTTCGACGGTTTTTGATCACCTAACTACATTTGGGACAGTAGTCTCTAGAATTGCTTGGTCTCTGATTCTTCATACACTGTCATAAGCCGATTCTTCAATAACTCGTACCTTTTTGTTTCCGGTGGTGCTAGTAACACGTCACTTGCCTGCTCCACGTTGTCCTTGACGAGTTTCGTTACGAGCATGTTGTACTTATCCCCGTCTGACATCTTTTGATTTGCAACCACAGCCTCAAACTGTACCAACCACAACCTGGGTTGGTCGCTCCAGAAAGTAGGGATCTTCGACGTCAGAGAGACCGCCGCATCTCCGAGTTATCTTGTTCCCGCTTTTCGCCATTTTATTCTGTTTCACTGTACTGTCCGTCACTAATTAATGTTTCCACCACCATTAATTCTTAACACAGGGGTCACCAGTGTGAGTTATCCCTACGCCCTCTACAGGTGGTGGATATAAATGATATCACAGTATTACTTCGCAAGGACACGTTATGACGTTTATTAATCAATTCGCTACATTGACGTACTTAGTCCGAGGCGTGAGGCTAACTGCCCGCGTCGACCAGCCCCGCGTCGAACTATTACAATAATGTGTGCGTCAGCACCTTACACTTTTTATCCCAGTAGTAGGTACGTTTCCGTGGGATAATTTCCGACCTCCACGCGGGCGAAGCCGCGGGCAAAAGATAATCATCATCATAATTTTCCTGCCCTTATTCCAATCTATTTGGGGTCGGCGCAATATGTTTTTTTCTTCCATACTTCTCTATTAGTCGTCATCTCGGTAGTCACCCCCTTTCTAGCCATATCATCTTTCACACAGTCTATCCATCGTTCCTTTGGTCTTCCCTTACTCTTATAGCCATCGTTGGCAAATGATAGTATACTTATATAATTAGTGCATGATAATAATAATACTGACCTATTACTTCCCCACTCCAGGGCAAAGTCCTTGAAATACAGAGCCTATAATGGTCGTAATGTTCTCACTGCTGTGTAGGGCTCAGCTCAGGCCACTTCTCAGTGAGAGGCAGCGGGCTAATCCACCACGCGGTTGATGGATGTCACATGTCTCCGATTTTTTATTCTGTTCTGGACATGCCAGTTTCCTCACGTGTAAGACTTACCTATTAATTAGCTTTAGGTTATGTAAGGTAGTGTGTGAAATGAAAGAGGGAATCAAAATCAAAAGTAATTTATTGAAACTAGGCTGAGAATTAGCACTTTTCATACGTCAAAATTACTTAAGACAGTTCACCAAAACGCCCGCCCTTCGCCAGTTCCTGCTACTTTAGCTGGGAAGAAGAAGTGGCGGAACAAACTCTCCAGCAGCACGGCTGTCTGTTCAGTTAGAAAAACTTGATTCCATACAATTATCTCACAAGCATTTATTGGAAACCAAAACACTTTATTCAACAGGATATTATTAACTCCAGCAATGACAATAGACATCTCAGGCTTAGAGTACCAAAGTTAGACGGCTGGTTATATTAAGTAGGTAGTAATATCAACAACCAGTAGCACTCAGATATTCAAATATTAAAGATGAAGGTTAACTGACCTGGTCTTACTCCAACGGCTAGTAATATATACCTAGAGTAATACATTATTACCTTATGGTCTTTATTTATTTATTTAATACTTCAAGCACACAAATGTACAGAGGCGGACTTAATGCCATAGGCATTTTCTACCAGTCAACCTTTGGGTGATGCAGAGACAAACAGTGGCAGGTGCAATTATGAAAAATTAAGGAATAAATATTTATTCAAATATAAAGATACTCATATACCTATTACAAACTATAGATATAATAATGTATACCTAATTATATATAAATATAAGCACAAATAAATATACACTAATACACGAATAAACTAAAACAAATAAGACAAACGATGGGAAAACATTACCGTTGTGATGATACTGCCAACTTCTTGCAAATGTGCTCACGAACTTTAAAGGATAATCGGTTGGTTACCATCCTGATTTACTGAGGGAGCGCATTCCACAGAGAGATGGACTGAATTAAGAAAGAAGAGTGAATGAAGTCTGTACGTGACATAGAAGAAGACGATTGTGAGATGAACGTAGATTTCTATTGTGGTTGGCGCAAATGTACTGAAAGTGGGGAGCTAAATAACTAGGGAAAGAGGGAGAGTCAAGAAATGCAAACAAGGTGGTCAGCGCCCTTTGCTCTCTGCGCTGGCGTATAGGCAACCACTTTAGAAGCGCCCGATGCGCAGAGACATGATCATATTTACGCAGATTGAAAACGAATCGAATGCAGTTATTAAGAAGACGGTAAAGTTTGTTGAGGGGATCTGCATTCAGGTCATAGTAGCACACATTACCATAGTCGATGATAGGGAAAATTGAGGACTGCACAAGCATTGTCTTGGTACTGGATGGTAATACATTTTTCAGTCAATACAAAGCCCGCAGCGTTCCAGTTACCTTCTGACTGACCCTAGCGACTTGAGTACGCCAGTTCAGGGTACAATCGATGTGCAAGCCTAGGTCCTTAACGTCAGTGCTAAACGGAACGATCGTACTATTGAAGAGAACCGGTGGCAATGTGTTACTATCCACCTTACTAACACTACGAGAACTCCCAATGATGATCGCTTTACACTTATTTGGGTTTACTGTAACGCCAAATCTATCAGACCAGGTTTTTATTGCTGTCAAGTTCCTATTTAACTTGTCGATAGCGTCAGGTAATTCATCAACCCTCGCTTGACAGTACAACTGCAAGTCATCTGCATACAGATGATATGCACACTGAAGCTCGGAAGTTATAAGATTAATAAAAAAAGAAAACAGAAAAGGAGAAAGAATACCGCCCTGAGGAACGCCAGTTTTCAAATCACACCAGCATGATGAAGAATCCCCAACACGAACAGATGGCTGACGTTCCTAAAGGTAAGAGGAGAACCATTCCAGTGCTTCGGGAGAGACCATAACATAGGACAGAATAGCTAACAGTATGTCGTGACTGACGGTATTAAAGGCATTCGAGAAATCAACCAACACTAGTGCAGTAACCTTGGTGTCTTTCAGTCCTGCCCTTATATCGCCAGTCACTTTAAGAAGGGCGGAAACAGTGCTGTCTATGGTCTTTACACTTCGGCGTCGCAGCCAGGACTGAGCTGCGCACGGCCGTCTACATTTTTGCAATAATACAGTCATGCCACACCGCGTCACGTCCGTCCCCCACCGATCGTTTACATGATTCCGTTTACACGTTACACGTTTACGTGTGATATGTCCAAACATATTTATTTATTTGATTCGAACAAGAAGGCGGAAGTTGATAGAAATAAATGCGTTTATCTTGAAGATAAAGCGCACCTAGTATATCCGCTAGGTACAATTGTGAGGTTTGAGGTCAATTCTAACTTATGGAGTTGTATTGCTAACTCTAATGATTATATTTCTGTAAAGCCATATTAGTTACGGGCGGGAATCATATTTTAATCAACATACAACCTGACACTGACCTGCAAATTGCAAAAAACGTAAGAAAATTTGAATTTCGTGGGCTGAGTTTATTAAAATCCTAACACACGGAAGGAGTTGGTAATAAGAAAAACATACGCTTCTAGTATACCTACTCACCCCAGGAGTGCGCCACCCCCAGGAACAGCGCGACCATTGCAAGCACACACTGCGTTCTACACATTTTATGCTTCAGAAATTCAAACTTGTTCCAACACAGGTAGAAGGTCCAATGCTCCACTGGTGAACGATGTTTATATAAAAACCAACCAGTGATATGAGACTCTCTGATAACATGTCTCATTATTAGGTTATTTCATCACACAGATAAGTTGGTGACTTTTGGACTTTAGTGTACTCGGTGCCAATTTTTAACCGATTTCAAAAAAGGTGGAGATGCTCCAGTCGAAGCGTCTAAATATTTCTATATTTCTATACGGATTTCCGCAATTGTCGATTCGCCCACAAATAAATCAACTTCAGGCGAGTTGACACTGAAAAACTTAAAATATTTAAAAGTTCGATTCGCTTCGGGCGAATCGACTAATAAGCCATTTTGACGGGACTCACTGGGAGATTTCGCACACAAAAATGTACAAAGGCGGACTTAATCCTTGGACACTCTCTACCAGTCAACCAAAGGCGGTGAAGAAATTAGATGGCAGGTGCTCTGTTTGAGAGGAAAAATGATTAAAAAATATATTAAAGTTATGAAAGCAGATAGCTAAGGAGTTACTTAGGCTACTTTTATTTTAAAAAAAAAAGTAAGTTTAAAAACTAAAACCCGACTACTGAAAAATCACGCTCTAAAAAGTATGAAACAAGAAAATGTTCTCATCTGAAATTAGAAAAAGACTGACAAATTAAAAATCCGGAGTCACACGATAACGTGTAGTCTGTTCAATTTTAACTTGTCTATCTGTTTCTAATTTCAGATGAAAATATTTTCTTGTTTCATAGTTTTTAGACCGTGATTTTTGAGTAGTCGGGTTTTAGTTTTTAAACTTACTTTTTATTTTATCATAATCATGCTGAGATAGGAGACTTTTGTCCTCGTAGTACGGGACTTTCTGTTTTTATTATTTTCATTACACTTTTGTTTTTTTATTATTTTTAAAAAATCCGGAGTCACGTAATTTGTTCGATTTATGGGCCCCTAACATGACGGATTTTTAATTTGTCTGTCTTTTTCTAATTTCAGATTAGAATATTTTCTTGTTTTAATTTTAAAAGTAAACAGAGTGTTTATCAGAGTGACATGTTTTATTCGATTCAAAACCACATAAATTCAGTATTAATCATAGGTAGATGAGGGTTCAGAGAAGTTTATTATGAAAATAGATTTGACGATAAAGCGCTGTCACTTTTGGACTGCATAGAAAAGAAAGAGATGCACGATGATGCAACGATCGTAACTAATTGTAATCTGAGGTACATTTAAGTCATATTTATATTTATTTCTAGCAGAAACCTTTTGTAGCTCACTTCTGATTGCATGCGAAAAAAGTGCGGATACTGTTTTACTAACATACATAGTTCCTTAATGTACACACGCCAGCACATCAAGCTACTACAATCTGTCAAATTTGTTTAATAGATTTTCATCTTTATCGCTAAATCATTAGGTTCAAGGTTGATTGGGAAAATTTGACAGTTTCGGGTGGCTCGATGTGCTGGCGTCTAGACAACACAGACGATACGTATCCGTGACATGCAGTGACTTCTGCAAATACGGACACTGTTGATCGTAGACGTTTTATTGCGTGTACGACTTTGTCTAGCTTATCGCATGCGCAATTGACATGTGATTTCCAGTTACAGTTTTGATCCACTATTATGCCCAAGAATTTTGTGTTTACTACTTGTTCTATTATACTAAGACTTTGACAGTTTGCTTTATCTATTAATCCAATAAAAACTTTTTAAAAAAAAACACTACAAAATGAGAAATAATTTTAATTTAAAAGTCGGTGTCTTTTGTGTTTTCTTTTTAGATTTATTTTTTGCCACCGACTTCCGAAATTAAAATAATTTTTCACTTTGTAGTGGTGCCTACCCCACACAAATTTGAATACCACCCTGCAAAACAAATTAGAGCATCATTCACATAGACTATGTGAGAAAAATACGTATTAAATTATTGAAGCTAACTCAAAAGCCACTCATCAGAACTTGAAGATATTTAGGTATATGCGACCATCTCAAATAAAAACTTTGCAAAAAGGCAAATATACATCGCGCTAAGCCGTGTCAGAATTTGGAAGGCGTAGTTTTATGTTGACGGAGATAACGAGGCTACGAAATCTGACTTCTGACAATCAAGGCCACATAACATACAACTCAAGTAGCGCAATTTGAAGCGGCATTTAATTACCTTACAATCATTTATAGCCAGAGTGCACCTCATGACAATTCCAATAAGCCCAAACACGGCTAGAATACATTGTTTTATTACTGAGTTCCGGTGCATATCTTCCAGCTTCTTCTTCAGATCGGTTCGATGGTACCATTTTCATCAGAACCTTAAAGCTTCGTCATAGTCGCTTAACTATCTTAATCAAGATATCTTATTGCCACCCGTGTAATACTTATTATCGTTGGGAAGTTCCCGTGGCCATCTGTGGTCTTCTTCATCAGTACCACTTCACCAGATGCTACTTTCTGAATGCAAATGCTTGATTTGTTGATGAAAATACCAAAATCGCTATATGTATGCCTATAATTTTAGAGGAGTTCCAATTCCTCATGGATCCCATCATCAGAACTAGATTTTGATAAAAATGGGACCAATCTGAAAGTATATCCTTTCAAATAAAAATATGATTTTCCAAATTGGTTTATAAATGACGGAGTCCTGAGGTATTAAAATATTTTTTAAAAATACAACCGAATTGAGAACCTCCTCCTTTTTTTGAATTCGGTTAAAAATACGTATGAATGAGTACTTATTACTTTTCTGTAAAATCTACGCACGCTTTAAACGATGTGTCTAAGATCTATTATTTCGCGGACATTGGTGTGGGTTACACTTTTACCTAGTTTTTAATTTATTCTCTCACACTAAAATTGTAACGTGTAACTGTTTTATGTCCTAATAAAATAAAAAAATTAAAAAAAATCTTTTCATACCTATGGTCATACACGCACGCCGGTTGCGAGTACTACGCACCTGACTTTTCTGAAGAACATCAACAATAAGGTCACTATATGTCTTTCTAGGGCGCCCCTTCCGGCGTTTCCACTCACATCTGCCTTGTAAATACCTTTTGTTAGACCGTATTAACGTGAATGTCTGGTTCGCGGGTGTATTTCTCAGAAATGGTTGAAATATATCTCAAAAATTAGTATTGTACCACTTGTTAAATAATTAGTACCTCGTGACATCGCAAGTTATTGCAATAGTTACATACACCCGCCATTCTGACGTCAGCTTGGCGGGCGTATTTTTGTGCAGCCGAGATTACTGAGAAGCTAGATATAAAACATACCTACATGGATATTTAGTACCTAATTGGTACCTCTCGAATCATACCATAGGTCAGTGAAATGTCATCGGAATTCGTCAGAAATTGAAAAATTGATCTACAGCCATTCCTTTATACAGGGTGTTACAATATGTTGTTTGTTTGACACAAAGAGTAGAGGAAACCGGGGATACTTGACTATAGGGATACTTAGCATCGGGTGG
Source organism: Cosmia pyralina (assembly GCA_946251885.1). Lineage (NCBI taxonomy): Eukaryota > Metazoa > Arthropoda > Insecta > Lepidoptera > Noctuidae > Cosmia > Cosmia pyralina. The sequence continues at coordinate 9,768,260 of OX276368.1, read as the reverse complement.
AATGACAGCTCACTTCACCAAACTTTTTACAGAATAGACCGGCAGGACTCGTTTACTCCATCAGCCGACCGGCATGACGATTATTTGCCTGAAAATAAGGCTACATAAATAATCGTCTGTAGTCATACTTATAGAGACATGAGGCACATGGTGTAAAGTTCACTCATCCTCCATAGAAAAGGGAGTATCCTCGGAGTCGATAGCTCGAGCGATCTAATAATAAATTTCTCCTGTCGCTAAAGAAACCTTTTTGTTTTTGCAAAATAAAATTAAACAATAAAATTAATTAATTATTTTAGTAAATAATGCATTCAAGAAGTATGGGTTCATCATGAGGTCATCTACTGAGTTCAAGCGAGTTTCTACTTATCTTTACCTATATAAGACTCTTGTAAGATCACAGCTTGAATATGCCGTTCCAATCTGGAACCCATTCTACCAGAAATACAAAGATGAGATCGAGAAGGTCCAGCGTAAGTTTCTTCGAGCTTTGCATTATAGGTGTCACGGGATATACTTGTCGTATTCTCAATTGTTACATAAATACAAGTTGATTACCTTGGAATCCCGACGCAAACTCTTGGAAGTTACAGTACTACATGCTATTGTTCATAGTGGATTTGACTCAATTGACCTCACGACCAAATTATGTTATGCAGTTCTTCGCACCGTTAATAAGCGTAGTGTTCGTGCAGGTACTTTGGTTGCTGTCAACATATGTCGTACTAATTCTGGTTTGCGCTGCCCTATGCGTCGTATGGTAGATTCTTACAATCAAAACATTATTGATATTGATATCTTTATATGCTCAAAAGCTCAATTCAAATGGAATGTAATGAAACTTCTATTTAGTAATAATGATATTATTAATTAATGTTAGTCCTTTAATTTTAATATTATATTTCTATTTTTTTTTAATGTTATATTGTTAAGTCTTTTATTTTTCTTCTTATTATTTATTTTTTATTGTATTATTATCGTATAATATTATTAATTCATTTTTTTTTGCTCATCTAGTGGCACTCTTTACCATATTTGTTTTGTAATATGCGGATAATGTAGTGGGCCACAATATTGTTAACATTTCTTATATATTTTTTCTAAATGTTATATTTTATATTGTAGCTGTTTATTATCCCTCAATAAATAAAATTAAAATGTGAACATAACAAGATAATAAAATATAATTGGAAAAAAAACAGAAAAAGGTCACCGAGATAACTGTGTGTGTGTGGAATATCTGCTTAGGTATATTAACGGGAACTCTTATCTACCAGTCTCTTATCACCAAGTCGAAAAGACATATTTATGTTGCGAGAAACCAGCGTTTGGCTTTAGAATCAAAAGAGCAATCACCAGCGGTGGATGCACCATCTACGTCTGCTGAAACAAGTTTATATTTCTGAAGTTTAAAAATGTGTAGAACGCAGTGGGTTCTGGCGTTGGCAGCGCTGTACGTGGGGCTGGTGCAGTCCTGGGGTGAGTACGAGGAACGTATTTAATTTTTCACCTCCTTACAGCATATAGGCGGATGATTTTCATTCTACGATTTTTTTAATATATGTAACGACCTACACTATTTAATCCACTATTTCATAATTCTATGACGTACTCGTAGGTACCTACACAAGATTAATTCATATATACAGCAATTGCGCCGAATAATTTAATAAAATGCTTGCGAACAAGTGTTGTAGTGCGCGAGGAGCTCGTGGCTAAGTAATAACAGCCGCACGGGTCGATCCATCAGGTTAAGCTATGCTTGCCGGGGTCGGTCCGTGATGGGGGACCATCTTTACACACCGAGACTCCTCCGTGCCTCGGAAAGCACGTGAAGCTGTTGGTCCCGGCTGTCATTCGTGGATCTCTGACAGTTGTTACGGGTCGCCAGAAGTCCGAAAGTCTGGCAACCAGTCTTACCAAGGGGTATCGTATTACCCAGTTAATGGGTTGTGGAGGTCAGATAGGCAGTCGCTCCATGTAAATTACTGGTATTGAGCTGCATCCTGTTAGACTTGCTTTTCGTGAAATAAAAAAGACCACAAACTTGCAAACTGCTCTGGCCACCTACTATGCCTATGCTCATGCATGGCTTAGCTACGACGTAATAATGTTGGGAAATAGCACAGACGCACCGGCGCTGTTCCCAACTCAAAAAAAGTTACTTCGGATTTTAGTTAATTTAAAACAAACGGATCGCTGCAAACCCTATTTCATAAAACTTAACATTCTGACTCTTCCTTCCATATACTCGTACGTACTGGAAATCTGTAAATTCGCACACACACACCAAGTCTTTTACACTAAACGAGAAGACATACAAACGAGATACACACTACGACACAAAACACGATTAAACCTACCGACATCCCGTCTAAAAATGCACTCATCTAGTCCACTGGTTGTCGATAAAAATGTACAACAAACTACCAGAGGTACTCAGAAATGAGAAAAAAATAGCTATTTTTACAAATAAATTAAAGAAAATATTACAAAATAAATGTTATTATAGTATAAATGAATATTAAATTGACAAATCCATAGAACTGACATATTAATATAAATGAATAATAAAAAATTTAGATTAAATTAATAATTAATAAAATGTTACCATAGCTTTTACTTAGAATAAGTTAGTTTTGCATGTATCACTATGTCCTCTTCCTTCAAACTTTCTCTTGCTGTGCCCGACAGGGTTCACGATTGTTACAACATACACACATCAAAAGTGTCTAGGGATCAACATATATTTTTGCAATAACTTTTCTCCTGATTGATATTAATTAAAATTTTCTTTAAGGATTCATCAAATAAAGTGTTTTCGTTTGTCACAGTAACGATAAACCAAGTCACCTTTGCATTAATAAAGAAATTTGCCATTTTCCTAATAAAGGGATTTTTGACATTTGAACCACTAACATTAAAGTTCGAAAAAAAGACTGAAATAACAGTTTTCTTTAAAATTTTATTGGGTAACTTAAACAATTAATAATCCGTGTTTCTACCGCGAACACTAACAACACAAGAACATCGGTTTGGCATACTCAAAATGAGTTCATCCAAATCACGCTGTGGAATGGCCGCCCATGTTCGTTGCAACAACAAAAAAAGGTCTTCTTGCGACTGGATACCCTCCATATTCGGCAGAGCTCTTCTCTGTAGCATATCCCATGCATGCTCAATCGGGTTCAAGTCTGGCGACTGAGCAGGCCAGGGCAGGACATTGATGTTAGCTGCGGCGAGAGTCTGTCTTACAACTCTTGCGGTGTGCGGTCGTGCATTATCATGCATTAACTGAAATAAGGGACCGATTTGCACTTGTAGAGGAACGATGACGTCTGATACAATCGTCTCAGCATAAATTTGAGCGTTGAGGTTGCCTCTGATCCAAATCAACTCAGTTCTTCCGCCGATCCAAATACCCGCCCATACCATGATGGTTCCACCACTATAAGGATGGACTTCCTGGCAGGATTTTAATCGCTGTTGGCGTCCAGGGGTTCTCCAGTGTCGTATACGTCTTGTATCCGGTCTCATACCAAAACGAGACTCATCAGAAAAGCAAGCACACGAAACGCCATTGTTCTTCTGCCCAATTTCTGTGTTCAAGAGCCCATTGATATCGAATCCTACGATTGTGCATTACTATAGGTGGTACCCGTAGCGGTCTTCGGGAATGAAGGTTCACTTCATGCAAGCGGTTTCTGACTGTTTGGTCGCTAATTAAGTTCCCTGAAGAGTGATGAAGCCTCACGGCTAACATCATGGCGGTTATAGTTGGAGCTCTTCGAGTTAAGATTTGAATGTATCGGTCTTGTCTCCGTGTGGTGCAGCGATACCGTCCTCCATGGCGCTCAGCCACGGTACCAGTGCTTCGGTAACGTGTCCAAAGTCGACTGATAACACTCTGACTTGTATTCAGAGCTAAAGCCACAGTACGTTGCCGGGAACCAGCTTCTATCATTCCCACGGCTCTGAGCATTTCTTCCCTGCTTAAATGACGTCGCCGCTCCATAATAACGTTGGTTTTAATCAGTAGTAGGGAAACAGTAGCACTAATAATGTCTTCAATGCGTTGTATGTTTTTATAGGGAAAATATTGACAGCTGATTTTCATCTTTTACTCGAATTTGATTCACAGTTCCTGATTCAAATTATGAAATGCACCAAAAAGGATCCATATAAATTTATAAAATCATAAATTTATTACAAAGCCACATCTCAATCTCAAGAAATCCGCATAAAAATGCTTGATCCCTAGACACTTTTGATGTGTGTATTATGTCTACTTACCACCTAATAATATATATTGTGGAATGCAATAAATGATTGAGTATTGAGTATTGAGACTGGAAGCCGACCCCAACATAGTTGGGAAAAGGCTAGGCAGATTGATATTGCAGTTAGTTTTTTAATTAATCTTTTTATTATTACTTAATAGTGATGGAACAACGTTAACAATAAAAAAATATTTTCTTGGTATAGACTCATACCACGTACAATATTAGGTAAAATGACTCACGGACCCGATTCACACCGCGCTCGTGTGAGGGGATAACTGTAAAATCACGTAAATTAGCGAAATCGGCAAAATTTCGTGTACGGCCAACGGTCCGACACGCACTTGGCCGGTTTTTTTTTAGAAATAGCATCTGCCACATCTCCACCTGTTTGCTACTGAAAATGCGCTTTTCATCATGTTTTGCATCTTATCGCGTAATTTGTTAGGTGTCCCACTACAGTCACAAATATTCTGCTTTTGATTTTCGATAACTCTTTAAATAGAAAAAAGTCAGCGAAATCCTCGGTGAACATTGGAAATTTGTAACTCGGAATGATTTATAAAACAATATTGTCTTTTAATCCGTTCAGCTGCATCCGGTTAGACTGGAAGCCGACCCCAACATAGTTGGCGAGGAAAGGCTAAGCATATGATGAATCCGTTTAAAACTTCAAGATAATATTGATGGTATTGCGATGGGATGGGAAAGCAGTTTGTTAATCATCACACTATACTTTTTACGAGTATCTTGTGGGACACGATAAAAAGCATAATGTGATGATGATTCTTTATGTTGATGACTTATTACACAACTCTGAATTATAACTTATTTTTAAAGTAAAATAATATAATAATGCTTCTGTTTCAGACATCGCCGTAAGCCTAGGAGATGAACTCGTATTTTATACCAATGGATACAAAACAGACACCGTGAATTTAAGTTTACACAATATCACAGCGTTAGCTTACGATGACGTGCATGACATGATGCTTTACGTCAACAAACAGAGCGACAACGACGCTATATGTGGTTATAACTTACATTCCAAGGAAGAAAAATGTTTTATCAATAGGGACAGCAGTAACATTCACAGTATAGCCTTCGACCCGACAACAGATATGCTGTTCTTCACTGATACTAATGAAAGGAGCATACGTTGGATTTCATTAAAACCAGAGTCTATTAACAATGCTTACGGAAATCTGTTAATCAAGATGGCTGACCGGACTCCCAGTGATATTGCCGTGGATAGCAGTAGAGGGTACGTTTTCAATGATAGTTTAAAAATCAATAATCTGCTGCATTTCATGCTAATCAATAGTGTTACTCAAATTACAGGTATATTTACTGGATCAACACAAACGTAACACAGAACGATCAGTACATGGAGAGAGCTCGATTGAATGGTGCTGAGAGAGAAGTTCTTAAACTTAAATACCAATATTTGGACATATTTAGCTTGGCCATAGACCCACAAACACGGACATTGTATTATTTTATGCAAACTGACCCTTTGATGAGCAGAAATTTGGATGGTCAAAACGAAGATACAGTAATGTATGATGAACATGGTTCTACACAAAAAGATTTGACCGTTTCAAATGATTACATTTACTGGATTTCCGGTAACGTGAACGACCAAACCATTTGGCAAATACCAAAAAATGAAAGACAATTAGCAGGGCAAAAAGCGATTAGTAAGTTCTATAGTAAAGGTCCACTCGGTATAGCTGCCAATTACAATAGAAAAGATAAAATTCAGGGATTTCAGGCGTGCGAAGTGCTATCGAGTCTATTATCAAAAATCACAGTAACCAACAAACCCCTCGATACTCAACAGACAGGAGAAACAGAACAGAAAACAGAATGTACAACAGTTGCTGAACTGTTTTGTGTGCACGGTATAAAAGTTAGTGAGACATCTGTTTGCAAATGTACACCTGGTTACATTGGTGAGAGATGCGATGTTTCAGTTTGTGAGAACTATTGCTTGCAAGGTAACTGCAGTTTCAATGATGAGGGACTTCCTGAATGCAGGTAAAATATTTTCTATTCCTTCTGATAGTTTCCTTGTTTATGCATAAGCATAATCAGCCTATAACGTTCCCATTGCTGGGATCAAGCCTCCTCTCTATGAGAGCAAGTAGGCCATAATCCACCTCGGCTGTCCGGTGATCGCTATCACGTCTTTGAAATTTTGGTTTGGGACATGCCGCTTTCCTTACGATGTTTTCCTTCACCATTTTGAGTGCAGTTCTGATTAAATAAATTACACAAAGTACCTGCTTGGTTTCGAACCCACGACATACGACTTGGATGTTGGGGTCGTTACCATCGGGCACAGCTGCTTCCAATTTTCCATTTTTCGAGTTCAATTTTGTTTACTTAACCATGATTGATAACAGAACAGATAAAAGAGGTCTGTGAAAATTAGCGCACTGCTTAAAAACTTTTCCTGAAATACTATTATGTACAAATCTCACCGTGAAAACTTAGGTGAAGTGAGCGTGGAGGGAGCTGTCAATAGTGTTAATCCATAACATCAGGTGGAATGACAACTCACTTCACCTAGGTTTTCACGGTGAGATTTGTACAGAATAGCACTGCTGTATCATTTTCAAAAATGCATTACATGTCATGCACGGACGTATAGGGTTACGTCTCCAGTGCATTACATGTCATGCACGGACGTATAGGGTTACGTCTCCAGTGCATTACATGTCATGCACGGACGTATAGGGTTACGTCTCCAGTGCATTACATGTCATGCACGGACGTATAGGGTTACGTCTCCAGTGCATTACATGTCATGCACGGACGTATAGGGTTACGTCTCTAGTGTATTACATATCATGCACGGATGTAGAGCGCTACGTTTTCAGTGCATTACGTGGCATGCATGGATGTATCCCTATACACGCATCATGCCACCACGCATCGTCTCATGCATGGACAGTGAAAGTGTTAAAATTAACGGCACCTTTATAATTGGTGTAGACCTCTTATATCTGTTCTGTTATTGACATTATTACTATTTCAGATGTGATGCCGGTTATTCCGGGGAAAGGTGTGAAGTGTACGCGTGTCATGGTTATTGTCTGAATAACGGTGACTGTTCCCTGAACGAGGAGGATGAGCCAGTCTGCCAGTGTGTTGGCAATCACGAGGGAACAAGATGTGAAGCTGTTACAGATGTCAATTTCACTTTCACCAATACCCCTACGAACTACAAAAACCTTACTCTAGCTGATTTACTGTCAAATTGGCGAAAGCTTACCGCTACCTTTGTTATTGAAAAATAAATCTATTGATTACAATAAATTACTTAATGCAACCATTTACTTATCTGCTATTTGAAAACGTTATAAAGCTTCCGGTCGTCAATAAGGTTAGATAATTCAAGAGTTGTTTAGTTTGATTCTTTAATAAAATGCAGTAAATATCCCAACGTATGGTGTTTTATTTTAGGTTGGCATAAAACATAATTATACAGGGTGGCAGGGACATCGACACGCGAACTCTAACAATGAATTCAGCACATGATTCTAGCGTAGAATTTTTTTATCGGTTATCAAAAAAAAAATCTGCCATTTCTTAGAAAAGTGCAATACCTACGCGGTCAAAATGTATGGAACAGCAAATTATTATTTTTGAATAATAATCGACCAAATATTTCAACGCAGCGAGGTTCTGAATCATGTACTGAATCCATGGTAAAAGGTTTCGCGTCGATGTCCCTGCCACCCTGTGTAGCCTGCACTACACTACTCGCGAAGTTGTTTCGATGAAGTACTGGTCGAAGTTGAAAGCGGTTAAAACTGTTGAACGAAGTGAAACCGAAGTGCCCGTCTACACTCTCGTATTCGCTTAACTTCGATCAACTTCGCGAGTAGTATAGTGCAGGCTTTAGGGTACCTCCAACATGGTATCGCAACTTGGTTTTTTGCACAGATTGATGAGTCTGAGGTTGTTGGGGATCTGTGAAAACTACACTCACATCCATGGCTTGATTTAATGTCCAAAAAAGTGAATGCCTGTCGTTCAGGCTAGAGGAAAGTGTCCGACAACGATACCTATCTGCCATAAAACTATGTGGAACACCACTGAAGAGGGTGGCTCATTTTAAATATCTTGGACATATGATGTCCTCTGATCTGAAGGACGATGCAGACAGAGTGAGGACGCAGGGCGTTGTCTGTAAGGGCGAATATGATGGCTCGCAGGTTTGCTCGTTGTACCCCTGAAGTGAAAACCACTTTATTGAGAGCATGTTGTACATCTTTCTACACGAGTAGCCTATGGGTCTCATACACGCGCGGACAGTACAATGCCTTGCGTGTGCAATATAATAATGCATTCAGGGTGCTGATGGTGCTGCCCTGATTCTGCAGCGCATCAGGGATGTACGCAGAGTTGAAAGTAGGCTGGTTTTATTCTACTATGCGAAAACGATGCACATCTCTGGTGCGCAGGGTTCGGGCTAGCTCCAGCGGCATCAGAATCAGAATCAGAATTCTTTATTTGTAAACATAGGTTAAATTATAATAGTGTGCGAGATGTTATAGGCAGGTAGATCCTCTATGTTTTGCCCAGAGGCGTACAAATACATTTAAATAACATTGTCGAATTTTTACTTTTAACACATCACATTAGTATTTATTGGTACATTAACAGAATACAATAAACGTGCAATATCAATACAAATAGAAAATAGAATCAAATTCAGTAAAAATGTCAAATAGATTACGAGTATGTTACATGTCATAGTAATACCAATGTCAAATAAAATTCTAAGTCGTCAGAATGTATAATTTTCTTAGGTAGTAATTATAGAATTATCGTCCAAATATTCCTGAAGTGAGTAATAGCATTTATTTATCAATATTTTTAATAGTGCCGTTTTGAAATTGTCTAGATTTAACGTTTTAATTTCATTTTTTCAGGTAGTTTGTTAAATATTTTTTTGGCCATACAAAAGGTACTTTTATTCATTAGTGCAGTTTTGCCATAAGTCACTTCGAGTTCTGACTTTTTGGCATCCTGAGGGCATTCGCGCCGAGGTTCGATTGTCAGTACCTGAATCATTGTTGTATGATTACTTACTGAGCAATCGAAGTCTGTAATCTCCTTGTTTATGTGGTTGTTTTAATTGTGTAGCTTTTATTTTATTTATTTTGTGCAATTTTTGTGTTTATGAGCCTTTGTTGGTCGAAATAAAAGTTTTTTTATTTTTTGTTTACTGAATTCACCCCATCAGTCTGCGGAGGACTGTCCCTTACACCCTGTATTAAAAAGAAAATCAATGTTGACATTACATTTTTTTATTCTTAATCCAAAAACTTTCGTTCAAAAATCACATAAAAAATTTACTATGTACCCAATTTCAATACATAATATTATTTACTGACTAATCCTAAGGTTTATTATATTTGAACTTGAGCAAGTTTTGTTAAATGTAGCATGATAATAGAGGTATGAGGAACAGGGTTAAAGATCTTCATCCTTTATAGAACAGGGAGGATCCTCGGACCAGACGGGTGTTGGTGTCTGGTTGGCTACTTGCCCGACGATTGTTGTCGGGATGAATATTGAAAATCGGATAAATTATGCTAGTCGCACGGCGAACTTTGCTTGCGCGATGCAGGATTTTGAGCGATGTCAGTGTGATGGAAAATTGGAAAAGACGGTGTAAAGGCCAAGGCAAGAGTCTGAAATACCAAATCGGGCTGCAGCGCATCGTGGCTATACAAGCAGTATGGGTCGACCGAAGGAAAAGTTACGCTTGCCGCAGTCGTTTCATGGATGGGTGACCATATCCATTACATTATAGAGGCCCCTCCGTGCCTTGGAAAGCAAGTTGAGCCGCGCTGACATTCGTAGATCTTTGACAGCCGTTACGCCAAAAAGGCTGACAACCAGTCGTACCAAGGGGTTGTGTTAACTAGTAACTGGGATGTGGAAGTCAGATAGACAGTAGCTCCATGTAAAGCTGATGTTCAGCTGCATCTGGTTGGACTGAAAGCCGACGCTAACATAGTTGGGAAAAGGCTAGGCAGATTGATTGGTGCAAGTGGGCTTCAGGCTGACTTTTCACTGAATGTAATAAAGCAATGTCGCATACACACACGAATCATTAGTTCACTGGAGAAAACTGACAGGCGCTACTGTCACTTGGAAAAATAAAATACTCATAATATTCATTATTAATCTAATTTATTGAATAGTTAGTACCTAATTGTTTTAGATAGTTTTGATCTTAATCGATGTATAATTCGTGTAAAATAAATGTAATTAAAGCGAAATTATGTTGTTATTATTGTGTGTTTAAAGTCTGAAATACATATAATATGACCACATTATTTTAAAAAGTGACAGTTAGCATCTGTCAGATAACTTTTATATTTAACAATTCAACGTTAGCGTCTTCTCGGTGCGCAGCGCAATAGGTTAGGCTAGCCTTTAGGCGGGTATCACACATCCGCCGCGAAACCCTAGCAGCAGAATCGCAGTGGTTCAATTCAACTGACTGAGAAACTGCCTGCTGTCTACCTAAATGCGGCTTATCAGAAACCCAAGAGTCTGACCACCAGTCTTACCAAGGGATATCGCTTTACCCAGTAACTGGGTTGTGAAGGTCAGGCACTCGCTCCATGTAAAATAATGGTATTCAGCTGCATCCGGTTAGACTGCAAGCCGACCCCAACATACTTGAGAAGGCAGGCAGATTGATTGGGATTCAGCTTAGAACTGGCACGAATTCACCTTCAGGAACCCGGCGATGACTACCAACCGACTACCGACTTGCGTGAAAGGACAAATGTCATTCAAGCTATTGAGCCATTTTAAGCCAAAGCAAAAGCGTCGTTAAGGCAAAGGGATTACGAATATAATTTATGATTTCTTTCGAATGCCCTTGTTTTGCTCTAAAACTTTCAACTTTAGTTCAGTTTTCAGTTGAAATCAGACGACCACAATAAGTCTGCCCCTTGAGAAGCCATATTTTGAACTAGTGATGGTCGCGGGAATCCACTGGATGCGGGTAGCACAAGACCGGTCGTTGCGGCAACGGCAATGCTCAGCATTTTGATGTCTTTCGGCAGAATGATCTTACCTCATCCGAACATCCGACTCACGATAATTATGATCTTAGTTTTATAGTCTTTGATGCACCTTGGCTTGGTTTGGGGTTTCGCTCGAATAATAATTTTTTGGATAATGGAGAAACAGGGTGGAGAATGGAAGAAGTAACTCCAACCTGCTAAAGTGGGGCTACCTTGACGTAACGTCAGCAGGGTATGTATGTGTGGAACTATGTCCTATGTCGCAAACTATGCTCCACCTCGTATCCTGCCCTCTGTGTCCCAAAACTTACGACGCCGTGGAAGTTTCGAAGTTTTGGGCAAACAAGACCTGAAATAAGTACCGTCGTGCCAGCGACTCCAAAGACAGTTAACAGTGACAGGGGGTGGACAGTTTCTCCATTGAAAAGGGAGGATCCTCTGATCAGACGGATATTGTCTCGTGGGCCCTTTGGGTTTTGTGGGGCTGTTGTATAAATGCAAATTTCGCGGTAAACTTTGCTTGCGCGATGTAGGTTTTATGTGATGTCATGTCATGTCATGACAAATTGGAACTGTTTTACAATGGAAAATTACAATATTCTTTTAAAAGTCTTGCTCAAATTCAAATATAAGGCATGTTTTAACAAAAATTTTGCGTTTTGTTTCTCTGGTTCAATTATCTGATCATGGACACGTTATGTCCTATGAAGCCTTTCGCTTTTTCGTCCGGAGGGTTTGACTTTTGAATCGCCCCAACTGTTCAGGACTGGTGCATTAACATCTGGGTCTGTGGAAAGGAACATATAGTTATCAATGTTAAAACATTCATTTGAGTAACGCTTATTACTGAGCCAGTCAAGTCTGGAAAAATCTCACATGCTAAAAAATGCACACTATAAAAAATACCCAAATCGCTATAAGTGTGCCTATAAAATTTGAGGGTTTCCCTCGATTTCCATCCTCATCAAATTCTGATTTGGTGACAATGGGACCACCTTGAGAGTATACCCTTTCAAACAAAAAAAGAATTTTCAAAATCGGTCAACAATTGACGGAGAAATCGCGTTAACAAACACACAAAAAAAAATACAGTCGAATTGATAACCTCCTTCTTTTGAAAGGCGGTTAAAAAAAAATTACCCATTATTTCTCGTTTCCTAAAGTTACGGTTTCTTAGAAGAGCGGTGGCCGCCACAGGAACCACTGTACTTTAGCACCCGTCGCTTTTGTATAATAGCTATTTTTTTATGGGTAGAGTAGACCCTTTTTAATGTATTTTTGAAAACCCTTAAGTGCGCAAAAAAAAATGCCAAAAAAATTTTTTTTTTAATGTCATTGTCAAACATTTCGAAGGTCAAGGTCAAATAAATGTTAAATTTTTGCAGTAAGGCGTAATCGACGGAGCCTCGCTTGGCGGGGCTCCTATTTCTGGGTGTTTTAAAAAAATAACCACTAACCTAACCTGTCCGAGTCGGGGTGCCCGAAGTCCCGAGCTCGCTTCGCTCGCTCTTGCATCCTAAGTATTTAGTGTGTAGCGTACCTACTGTGTAATAGGTTGACATAAACTTTAGATTTTTTTTTCTCAAAAACTAGTAGTTTGCGCAGTGTAAATATTTTGCGAAAGTGTTTTGCTCGAAGACATCAACACGCTATTAAATTGTGAAGTTTCGGATGCGCCTGTGTTCAATTTTATTGTGTAACTAAGTTTGATTTTCTGAAATTTTAGATTTTTTTTTCTCAAAACTAGTTATTTGCGCAGTGTAATATTTTGCGAAAGTGTTTTAATCGAAGTCATAAACAAGCTATAAAATTGTGAAGTTTCGGACGCGCGGGTGCTAAAGTACAGTGGAGCCCCGCCACATCACGGCCACAGTGACGGTCGTCATGAAAATGACGGCAGCGGGATTTGAATTTACGGTGTCAAAACCGCTATCTAGGGAAACACACAAACTACTTTCATAAAAAACCGTTTCAGTGACGTCATTCACCGGTAAATTGCAGACGCTATGTTGCGGCCGCCGCTCTTCTAGGCTTTATGTACATCCTTTTAAGGGGTCATTATACAGGCCAAGTGCGAGTCGGACTCACGCACGAAGGGTTCCGTACCATTATCTATAAAAACGGCGAAAAAAATCACGTTTGTTGTATGGGAGCCCCTTAAATATTTATTTTATTCTGTTTTTTAGTATTTGTTGTTATAGCGGCAACAGAAATACATCATCTGTGAAAATTTCAACTCTCTAGCTATCCTTGTATCATGGTTCACGAGACAACCAACCTGGTGACAAGCGCACAGACAGACAGACGGACAGCGGAGTCTTAGCAATAGGGTCTCGTTTTGCCCTTTGGGTACGGAACCCTAATAACAATCAGCTGTATCCTAAAATGTTCTCGTCAAAATGTAGGGAACAGCAGTTTTAGGTTTGGTCCCATAGTAAAAGTTGTTCATAATGATGGGTACAATTACCCGGAGATGCGCTAAGGAAGCCCGCGAAATTCAAATTTTCTTACGTTTTTTGCAATATGCAGGTCAAAATCAGTTTGTATGTTGATTAAAATGATTAAAAATATTAATTATTAAAAATGAAGTAATTAATTATAATTCACTAGCTGTTGCCCGCGGCTTCGCCCGCGTGTATGTCGGAAATTATCCCACGGGAACCTTCTACCGGGATGAAAGTATCCTGTCTCAATCCGGGTTATAAACTATCTGTATACCTACCAGCGCTGGGGCTCCGTTTCGCATGGGGTCGCGGCATTATGCTGAGCGGTAGCCGTTTTGCGTAGATGTGACGCATATTTTCCCCAAAACTTGCTTTATACATTGTTATTTTATTTTTTTGTCCTTTGCGTCATGTTTACCGCAAATAAACGTATTTTCTTTCTTTCTTTCTTTGTATACCAAATTACATCCAAATCCGTTCAGAGTGATTGAGTAACAAACATCCAAACATACAAACTTTCACATTTATAATATTACTAGGATTAATTATTAATAATTAATTAATAAAATGACTAATTATTAAACATTAATATTCGCGGCCGTAACTAGCGATTTCATGAAATCATGAGGTTTGAGGTCAATTCTAACTTATGGAGTTGTATTGCTGATTCTAATGATTATAATTCTGTAAAGCCATATTAGTTACGGCCGCGAATCATATTTTAACCAACATACAACCTGACACTGACCTGCAAATTGCAAAAAACGTAAGAAAATTTGAATTTCGCGGACTGCCTTAGCGCATCCCCCTTGAGAGGATAACAGTGATTAAAAATACACCCAGTATACATATATTAGTCATGGTTCGTACTCTTTCGTTGTCGAGCACCATCTCCAACGTCGGCTATATCTCGACTGGGTGCTTTTTTTTCATCTTTTTGTTTCCTTCTTGGAGCTCGTGGTAAGTGTAACGGGCCCCCACATTCCTCGCAAATCCCGGCACCTTCTCCTAACAGACATATTAAATTAAGTTTACGGAGGATCCGTCAATGTAGTCCCACGAAATCCAAAATTTTCTTACGTTTTTTTATAAAGGGAAATATTTAACTCCTCTAAAAACTTATTGAACTTCTAAAGATGACACTTTTTTGAATTAATGAACCTCTAAAATATTTTTGGATTTCTAATGATGCACACTTTTTAAAAATTAAAAAACACGAGCGTTCTCTGGAACACTTTTCAAATCGAGGTCCCCCGACTGCATTGACAATTTTATTTATTTGGTTAGTCAGTTAATACAACTTGTTTTTTACTTTTTAGGTTTTTTGGCAAGACAGTCGTGTTTTTTTATTTTTTTTATTATTTATTTTTATTTTACAAATTTTAGTGGCTATTCAGACATAAGCATTTACTAAAGTCTGATTAAATCGTTTGCAACTAAAGATGAAATGTTTGTTTTGCATAAACACTACAGGATTCTAACGATACCTCATACATCGAAATCTATCTTAACCCTGAAAACATTACACTCCTTTTTGAGGCAGTCGTGTAATAAATAAGCTTCTTTTTAACTTTCTGGCATTTTTGCAGTTGATCGCAGTTACTAAGCTAAGGTACCACGACCAAACAAATGGGTTAGGTTAGGTTGGAACTTTGCGGCCAGTGCTCGACGATTGGCTCGGGAGGAGGCAGGAGGCACGGCTCCCTGTCTTTTCGGGCGACGGAGGTACTCTCGGGGCATGGCTGCTTCGGGAAGTACCTGTGTCACATAAACAGGGAGCCGGACGCTCGGTGTCACCACGCGTCCACTGTCGGGAGGATACGGCGTGGCATACACTGGCAGAGTGTGCCGCATGGGAGGAGCCGCGCCGTGCTCTCGTATCAGAAGTCGAAGCCAACCTGTCGCTGCCGGCCGTCGTTCGTTCGATGGTCGGGAGGGTACATTCTGTACTGCCTCTCGGGTATTGAATTTTTGTCCCGCCAAGAAGTTATCCAAATTCTGGAAAAAGTAGTAGTCTGTAGGCGCAAGGTCTGGTGAGTAGGGCGGATGACGGAGAGCAACTTGGAGACCGTCTGCTGTGCAGTATGAGGTCGCGCGTTGTCGTGCAGGAGCAGCGGAGACGAGCGATTGACCAATGCTGGTTGGAGATGTGCCAGCTTCTCCATCATTGTGTTCAGTTCTTCACAGTACACATCTGAAGTAATGCTCACCCCGTTTGGTAAGAAGCTGTGATGAATCACACCGGCGCTAGACCACCAAACAGTGACCATCACTTTTCTAGGGGTAAGTTTTCGTTTAGGGCATTGTTTAGGTGCTGAACCAGGATCCAACCAACTTGCTGAGCGCTTGCGGTTATCAAACAGAATCCATTTTTCATCGCAGGTAACAATGCGGTTCAAAATTCCTTCATTTGTGTGTCTGTTGAGCAGTGCAAGGCACGTCTCGACGCGTACTTCGCGCTGGCGATCATTGAGTTCGTGGGGGCACCCATTTGTCAAGCTTTTTTACCTTGCCAATTTGACGCAAATGGACTAATATTGTTTTGACGCTAACGTCGAAAGCTGCTGCTAATTCAGCCGTAGATTGTGTATCATCAGCTTCCACAATCGCCTTTAATTCGCCATTGTCGACCAAAGTCTTCGGACGACCGCGAGGTTCATTTTTCAGGTCGAAATTTCCAGAACGGAAGCGAGCAAACCAATAACAAGTGGTGCGTTGGTTTGTAGTGTTAGCTCCGTAAACGTCGTTGATGTTGCGTGCCGCTTGTGCCGCGTTGCTGCCACGACGGTACTCATATTCCATAATTACTCGAATTTTTAACGTCCATGATGACGAAAAAGATTGAAATGCGGTGAAAATGTAACACTAATCAATAAACAAATGACTACTTTTGGAAAAAAAATCCATGTTTTTAAAATAAAATTAATTTGAAATTAGAATTCTTAGCCAAACAAAAATTATTTTGATTTGAAATGGCCAGTACTGCAGAACGGCAATTTCATAGGTAAAGACCTAATATTTTTTCGCTATCTACTATATTTTTACAGGCAATGCCTTCTAAAAGACTATATTTGATATAAAAAGTTGACAACCCTAACCGTGACCAACCAACGGATGCGGCCGGCGAGCGCTACATTGAAGTTGCTCGCAGTTACTTGACTATTTATTATTTTTAGGACCCCAAAATAACAGGGAATTATGTACCTATTTGAGATTCACAAAAAAGGGCGCAATCATTATATTAGAGGTTCAATAATATTTTTATGAGCGCAAAATTGGAATTATTTGAGGTTCAATTAAATACCATGCCTTTTTTTAAATTGCAGCGCTGTTTTACGTTGTATGTTGATCAAAATTATATGTATACGCGGCTATTAGCTGTACTGATGATTTAAAAGTTTTAAATGATTGTAATTTAATCAATAGTTTATTGTAATAAAATTGTTATCATAATCATTCTGAGACAGGGAGCCTTTTGACCTCGTACGGGACTTTGTTTTGATTACTTTCTTTTTACATCTTTTTTTTTAAGAGTGTTTAGCTGCCTGTGCGAGTCACAATAAATACTTTTTCTTTCTTTCTTTCTAATTATGGGTAATGAGTTCTGAAGCTTTTTCAAAAAACAAAAAATGCAGTTTTATATTCCTTCAAAATTGAGGTCATGGTTCCTTTGACCGCTTTGCCCTCTATCCAAAGTTTCGAATTTATGACCTGATGTGCCATCGCAACAATAGTTCATTAACGTGACTATCATAAATCCCCCCCCCCCCCCCCCCACTTGATCCCAAAAACCGTCCCATAAAGGTTTTGGCGCGTTATGAGATTCTTTTTCCATTAGTTCTTTTTACAACTTTGACATTATGCTCTAACTTTGAACACCCCCACTATTGGAGCAGCTGCTGACCCTCAGATCTCCTATGCACCAAGGAAAAACTATTTTTGGTATGTTTTTCAGCCGGTATAAAACAAACGCCACCGCACGTAACTATATGGAGAAGAACGGGCAAGAAACTCCACAAACACTCTTTTAAATCAAAATATTGGTTATATCATATAGGTAGAAATTATAAAATTATACCTATTTGTGAGAATGACGCAGAAATATGAGCTCGTTAAAAGCATCCGTAATAAAAAGATTAAAAAAAACAATTCAAAAATTATAATAAGCCGTAGGAGCTAAGAGACGAGCAGCACTTAATTGCGTAACACATTATCAATCGGAATTGGTTTCATTTTGAAACAAATCGCTAATCCATTGCTTCATATGTTCGAAAAATTAGTTTGCTCGACAACGTAAATAACGCAATGAATGTTGTTAAACTATCAAAATGAAACCAACTCCGATTGATAATGTGTTTCGCAATTAGTGTGCTGCAAATTGCAAAAAACGTAAGAAAATTT
Organism: Cosmia pyralina; assembly: GCA_946251885.1. NCBI lineage: Eukaryota > Metazoa > Arthropoda > Insecta > Lepidoptera > Noctuidae > Cosmia > Cosmia pyralina. The sequence goes on along the minus strand of OX276368.1, from coordinate 9,750,071 downwards.
GAATTTCGCAGGCTACTACCACCTTCGCATGAAGATATTTAGAAGATAGTTCGTATTGAGAAGAAGTTGAATTTTTCTTTTGTCCAATAAAATGTTTTTGTAGAACTAAGAGTAGATTCAATTAGAAGTTGGACTAAACCGCGCAGAATACGACATGCGATGCTGCTTTGGTTTTGAAAATTATATTTCCCCTCCCCCAGATATTAAAGTAAAATTTCTTAAGAGCCTATACTACCTCAAATGTCTTAGGCATCCTCTGTTATGTCCAAAATACTGCAGCATTAGTTTTGAAATAAATATATGATAAAGTTGAGAATTAATGTTAAGTACTATGTTAGACGAAAACACGATTCCATAAAATTTTCTGGATGGAATAAAATTCCAAAGTTACCTCCAAACCGAACTAAACCGCTGGTATTTAAAAAATTCTTAAAATTAGATCATGCAATTTTGCATACTAAGTGAACTATAAAGCGGCACCCTAATTGCGTAACACATTATCAATCGGAGTTGGTTTCATTTTGACAGTTCAACAACATTCATTGCGTTGTTTACGTTGTCGAGCAGACAAATTTTTCGAACTATGAAGCAATGGATTAGCAATTTGTTTCAAAATGAACTCCGATCGATAATGTACGCAATTAGGGTGCAGTAGTGCTATTCTGTAAACATCTCACCGTGATAACTTAAGTGAAGTGAGCGTGAAGTGAGTCGTCATTCCACCTGATGCTAGGGGTTGACACTATTGACAGTTCACTTTAAGATCACTTCACCTAAGTTTTCACGGTGAGATTTTTACAGAATAGACCGGCTGGTCAGTGTCAGGTTGTATGTTGATAAAAATATGATACGCGGCTATAACAAATATGTATTTACATAATTTTAACCACAAAAACCACCCTACAAAAAAATAAAAGTGACAAGGGGCTGGCCTATTTTTTGGTCAAGCATTGCCATACAACGTGGCAATGCTGCCAGCCTTTTGGGCACTTTTCCTGTCGACAGCGATGCGGCCGAATTTTTTGATGCCCTATGATTATTTCCCCTCCTTTTTTATACTATACTTGTACATATTTATTTTAAGACTGTTACATTTTAAATTATGTAAATAAAATAAACTACAAAAAAAGATATGAATTTTTGAAGATCCACCGGCAGAAAACTGTACGAAAACAAAAATAAATCGAAAACTACAAAAAATCGCGGAACATACATGGGGTATTTACGTATACTCCTGGGTATGAGGAATTCAGATTTTTCATATTGACGTCACTATTTGACCCACCCTGTATTATGCCAGTCGCGCGGTAAACTCTGCTTGCGCGATGCACGATTTGAATGACGTCAGGTCAATGATGCGTAGTTCGCATGTGGCATTGTAGATGCCGCCACAGCCACGTTCTAACCAAAGCGATCGTCGCGTTTTTTTTTTGTTTGGTGAACCCAAACACGTGGTCGCACCAACAGATGGCGCTTTCCGGTTTTCCGAATAAATGAGTAGGTACATATTACGAACGCTATTTTTTCAATTCCGTGTACAAGCGCGACGTTCGCGTATTCGCGCGACCAATCGCTTTGGCTAGTACAAGCAGTATTACCAAGTATCGGTCGTGTTACCCAGTAACTGGGTTGTGGAGGTCAGATAGGCAGTCGCTCCATGTAAAATACTGCCAATGGCTCTGGTACCTATTCAACTGCATACGTTTAGACTGGAAGCTGACCCAAACATAGCTGGAAAAAGGCTAGGTAGGCAACTCAGCTGTCCCCACCAAACTCGAATTTTGCCACAGTTTTTAAAATAAACATTTTTAATCAAAGTAAGCTGACGATTTTATTCAAGCAATTTGTATTCTTGTAGTAAAATTGCTATAATAAAATTATAATTTCATCAAACTTGGTCGATTTTTCAAATTCATATTATAATATTCCTTTTAGGGCCGATGTTTCAATAACTTTTATCTGAAGAATATGGCAGTTTGACATTATTTTCTACACAAAAGCTGTCAAAACGAAAATTGTATTTCTCACCAACTGACCTGACAGACGTTATCCTGTCAAAATTTAAATCTGTCTACAGGGTGAATTAGAATTCATGGGCATCCTTTTAAGCGGTCGTTGTACTCATCATTATGAACAACTTTTTTTATGGGACCGAACGTGAAATCGCGAAAAAAAATCAGTTGATCCCCACAGTTTTAGGGTTCCGTACCAAATTGGTAAAAAGGAACCCTTATGGTGCGACTCAGTCTGTCTGTCTGTCCGTCTGTCACAGCTGGATATCTCAAGAACTACTAATACTATCAACTTGAAATTTGGAGCAGTTTCAGATGACGTTTGCCCAAATATTTTGCAAATAAGAAAGAAATAAAAATATATATTATTCTTTTTTGAAACAGGGACAGGGTCTTCAAAATTTGAATTAGGGCTACTAGGGCATGTGGGGTATCATAGGTATGAAAGAGCGCTGTTTGGACATTCTCAAATCTTCTTCATTTTTTTGATGAAAAATATAAAAAAATACCTTCCCCCCCCCCTCATCTCCGAAGTTTGCATAGAGAAAAATCTGAAATTATTCTATGTGATAGAAGTTTATGTAAAGATTACAGGAAAAATAAAACGATGTCTATAAATTGAACACTGTTTCAGAAATCGGAATCAAATCGGTGAGCGAATCCGTCTCGCTCTTGACCGGTTTATATTTTATGTTTGCATAACTCGTCAAAATGATTTGATTGATTTTTTGATGAAGAAAATTTTGACAAATCAGTCCAGCCGTTCTGAAGTGATGCACTTGCCATCGAACGGCATTTAATTTTTATCATACAGAGGCGATTAGATCACATTATTGAAAGCATGTATTAAGTACTTGATCCTGGGGGTAAGTAATATATGATTTAATTGCAAAATCACAAATATTTACAAAATTTAACAACAATCTATAATTTTATTTTATTTAATGATCAGTTAATAGTATAAACTATTGATATAGGTAATTTAAAAGTAACTAATTTTTGTAAACATAACATACATTGAATATAAAATCGTTTGATATAACACTCAAAAGACATAAAATCTATTTAGTCTAATATGATAAAACGCCTAGTAAAAAACACAAAGCAAAAGCTTTCATCGTCAAATATACGAGACATTCACTGCCTCATCTAACCCAAATGATTCACCAACAATAGAGGGTATCTGGCGCTCGGCGGCCGCTGCCGCGGCATGCTCGCTTCGCTCGCTCGCCTTCGCGCGTTAATGGTCACGGTTCTAACCTAACCTAACCTAACCCAACCCAAATGATTCCCCAACAATAGAGGTAATGGTCACTGTTCTAACCTAACCCAAATGATTCACCAACAATAGAGGAAATGGTCACTGTTCTAACCTAACCCAAATGATTCACCAACAATAGAGGGTATCTAGCGCTCGGCTGCCGCTATCGCGGCACGCTCGCTTCGCTCTCTCGCCTTCGCGCGTTAATCACTGTTCTAACCTAACCCAAATGTCGGATTGCTCTGAATCAGGGTGTTATAATAATGATGGTATCAATATATTTTGAACGTTAAACCTAATGATTTTCGATTAAATAAACGTTCAATAACGTTATACAAAATAAGTTTTAGTGTCTATACACACTATGCCGAAGTTACGCGAGCGAAGTTTGGCATGATTACGCCTGCAATGCTATTTGAATGAGTGACGACACACTATGCCGAAATTACGTTGCGTTCTAGCGTACAGCCGAACTTCGGTCGGGCGTAAGTTCAGCGGCAATTCGGCGGCAACGTATTCTGTAAAGCACACATTATACGCGACCGAAGTTCAGTTCGATTGCCTGTTTAGATAACACGACACGACGCCACGACAGCGTTCAAGACACTGAAGTTCCGCCGCGTAAGTTCGGCACTTATGGTGTGTCATATCAGCCGAACACAGTCAGCCGCGGAACATCGGTCGCGTAACTTCGGAATAGTGTGTTTAGACACTTTACATGTATAAATGTAATGAAATTATATCAACAGTTGGTATTTCTCACGTTTATTACATCTTGTGAACGTTATTGAAATGAAAATATACCAACTATCCTTAGATATGAGACGCACCCTGATTCTTGAGTCCACTGCGTCCAATTTTGTAGTCGGTTATCTATATAAATAAAAAAACTTTTTTACAAAAAAATACAACCGACTTCTAAAAACAACACTACAAAGTGAAAAATAACTTTAATTTCGGAAGTCGGTGTCTAGTTAAATGTATTTTCGTTTTTTGCCACCGACTTCCGAAATTAAAGTTATTTTTCACTTTGTAGTGTTGTTTTTAGAAGTCGGTTGTATTTTTTTGAAAAAAAGTTTTTATTTTTCACTTTTTAGTTGTGTACCTACCCCACACAAATTCTAATACCACTATCTGCAAAACAAACTAGAACATCATCCATATAAAAGTGGGGGAAAAATACGTATTATTGAAGCTAACTCAAAAACTACCAAAGCAAAGTTAATCAATTTTATATGGGACCAACTGTGATGTGAACCTCTCGAATAAAACAAAAAATCCAAATCGGTCCAGCCATCTTCGAGTAATCGGGGAACATACATAAAAAAAAAAAAAGGTTCCGACGAATTGAGAACCTCCTCCTTATTGAACTCGGTTAAAAAGAGAAGTCCTGACTACTTTGTACAAAATTATTTCTTTTTTCAACTATCAATCGTCTACTACGACCCAGTTTGTTTATTTACCTGCAATTTTGGATTTGAAAATAATAAAGCAACTTATCTACAACCCACACAAAAATCGTAACAAAAGCTAGATGCACAAAAAAAAAAAAATAGTACGATAGACAAAAAAATTGATTTTTTATAAAACAACTTAAAATTCCAATATCTTGAAAACGGTCAAGTTTGGGGTATCATATTTCGTACTCAAATCAGTCAGTAATGTTGGGAACTACCACCCCCTAAAGGATCTAGGTCGACTTAACCTTTAACCCTGTATAAACAGAGTAGCGATTATGATATCACACTTTGAAACCACGTATTCATTACTATTATTCTAGACCTCTCTGCGTTGAAATTTTTCGTCAGTTATAAAAAAAAAAAAATTGTTGTTCAATACATTTTGACCACGTAGATATTGCACTTTTGAAACGAAACATTGTTTTTTTTTTTTTGACTAGCTTTGCCAGCGGCTTCGCCCGCGTGGATATCGGAAAATATCCCACGGGAACGTCCTCCCGGGAAATCCTTCCATATTCCTTGTCTACATTATAAAGGGAACCTTTGTGCAAAATTTCAGCTTTCTAGGTCTAAGGGTTTGGGCTGGGCGTTGATGAGTCAGTCAGTCAGTCAGGACTTCTCTTTTTATTTATACAGGGTGTCCAGTAAATAGCACGACATACTGCAGGAGGTGATAGCTTGGGTCAATACCTATCAAAACAACACAATATATGTTCAGCAAAATCTTATGGATTTTTTTTCACCACTGTAGGTTAAAGTTATGCGAAAAGAAAATCGTTATGTGAAAATTTAAACAAAAAATACTATTTCTTGAAAACATTCTTGTTTTTGATAGAAAAAAGACTTATCAATGAGTAAAGTAACTATTCACGAATAATTTAATGTAAAAAAAATAATAGAAAAGGAATGTTTCATTACGAGATGCTTAAAAATCTGTTTCAAGGTAGAGATTTTTCGATATTTCGGAAAATTTTGTATAACTGTAAATCCGTAAGATTTTGCTGAACATATATTGTGTTGTTTTGGTAGGTATTGACCCAAGCTATCACCCCCTGCAGTATGTCGTGCTATTTACTGGACACCCGTATAGATCATGGATCTCGTAGAACTAATAGCAGATAAGTTGGACTAAACCTGCTTGGTATTCATTCTCACGTCTGTCGCTGCTGAAGTCCACAACACTGCTCTCGAACTCCTGAAGACGCGACCGGCTCTGTCCGCAGCCGACTGACTTATTCGAATGGCGTCGCCGACGGCCGCGGACCCGTCGAGAACTTTGGGTGGGCTTAAAGACGGCCTGTGCCGCTGTGTAGACTCCCGCCAACCGTGCTGTTGAGCGAGAGAAGCCGGTGAGAGCCGGTGAGTGAGAGCGAGGACGCGCATAGATGCGCGCGTATACGCGAGTACGCGCTTCTATACGCGCGGTTAGGCAACTGTGTCACGCTTCAATGCGCTTCGACGTGCTCCGTGAAAGTCTGAGCCTTCTAAATTAAAAAAATACTATTAAAAACAATTTTCATCAAGTTTCCAGCATCCTAATTGTTTAACACACTTTCCATAACATTTTGAAGCTTTTGAAGAAAAATCCAAATCCATTGCTTCATAGGTACGATAAATTCGTCTGCTCAACAACGTAATGACGCAATGAACGTGGCTGAACTGTTAAAAAAGTGAAAAATAAAAACTTTTTTACAAAAAAATACACCCGACTTCCAAAAACAACACTACAAAGTGAAAAATAACTTTAATTACGAAAGTCGGTGTCTAGTTTAGGTGTGTGTGGTGGGTGTTAGTTTTCGTTTTTTGCCACCGACTTCCGAAATTAAAGTTATTTTTCACTTTGTAGTGTTGTTTTTGGAAGTCGGTTGTATTTTTTTGTAAAAAAGTTTTTATTTTTCACTTTTTAGTTGTGTACCTACCCCACACAAATTGTAATACCACTACCTGCAAAACAAACTAGAACATCATCCATATAAAAGTGAGGAAAAAATACGTATTATTGAAGCTAACTCAAAAACTTCCGAAGCAAAGTTAATCAATTTTATATGGGACCAACTGTGATGTATACCCTCTCGAATAAAACAAAAAAAATCCAAATCGGTCCAGCCATCTTCGAGTAATCGGGGAACATACATAAAAAAAAAAAAAAGGTTCCGACGAATTGAGAACCTCCTCCTTTTTGAAGTCGGTTAAAAACGAAAGGAATTGAGCCATGTGTGTTATGCAATTATTTTATAATGACTGGAGGAGTATTTAAAAATCAGCAATGCTTAACGCTTGTCGATACATTAATACGTCTGGCGCACTCATATGCCTATCGCAGTCCACTGCTGGACATCGGCTTCTCCCAGGTTGCGCCACAACACCCTGTCCTCCGCCTTCCGCATCCAGTCTGTCCCAGCCAACTTTCTACGACGATCGTCGGTCCATCTAGCTGGGGGGCGTCCCACACTATGTTTGCCGATACGCGGTCTCCACTCCAGGACTCGTCTGCTCCACTGGCCATCGGTTCTTTGACAAACAAGGCATAGACTTGCTGACTGATTTGCTTAATTAATTACTGGAGTTATTCCGTTTAGACATCCCAAAAAAATTCTGGGAAAAGCATGTCCGAGAATCCACCCTAACTCAATCTGCCTAGCCTTTTCCCAACTATGTTGGGGTCGGCTACCATTCTAACCGGATGCAGCTGAATACCAGTATTTTACATGGAGCGACTGCCTATCTGACCTCCACAACCCATTAACTGGGTAATGCGATACCCCTTGGTAAGACTGGTTGTCAGACTTTCGGGCTTCTGACAACCCGTAACGACTGTCAAAGATCCACGAATGACAGCCGGGACCAACGGCTTAACGTGCTTTCCGAGGCACGGAGGAGTCTCGGTATGTAATGATGGTCACCCATCCAGGGTACCGACTCTGGCAAGCGTAGCTTAACCTGATGGATCGACCCGTGCGGCATTATTACTTAGCCACGAGCTCCACTAGAATCCACCCTAACTAAGCCTCAAAATTCCGTTTATTCAACGTATGTCCGAGCATGAACGAATCTTATGCTCTAGGCCTAAGCCTAGGGCGAGTTCTCGGACATACGCGTTTTCACTTGGGTGGATTTTTTGGGGTGGAGAGAAACGGAATAACTCCAGTAATTAAGCAAACTTTATCTTATTTCTGCGGAGAACTGAGAATCGACGCAGATATCGGTGGCGTGTATTTTCATAGGGCCGCCCGATTTAATTGTGTAAACCAAAATCGCTACGATTATATCGTTACCGTGTATGGAGGTACGAGTAGACAGGTGGTACTCCAATGAGCCACGACTGTGACGCCACATCGCAAACGATGCCTCACCTTGACATGTCGAAATTCTTGTCGCGCTCGCTATGCAATAACACCTGCACTGTGGAAGACCTTTGCGAGGCCAACGATAAGGATGCTTTTCCACCAGATATGTGCTACGCAGCTATGTTGCGAGGATGTGAAAGCTAAGCTACGACACTATGTGACCATTTCCACTAATGCTAAGTTGTGTAGCGAAGCGAGTAAGATGTGCTATGAACATGCGCCGCCGCGAGGAGTTGTGCGAGGAAGATGCGCAGCTCGAGCTATGCGATGCATCGACAGTTAGGAAGGCATGGGGAGCGGCAGCTAGACCACTCTCGCATTCTTAGCTCCCATCTATAGCACGCATCCTTAGCATGCGTTCATAGCATGCATCCATTTCACGCATCCTTCCATATAAGAAACAGCTTAGTTGAACCCGTTTCCACCAGTGCTATGCTATGTGGACCAATGAATATGATTGGTCGATATCAAACGCATCCATATCAAAAGTGGAAAAGCATCCTAACGTTGTCGAAGTGGCCGAATTCTGAAAGAAGCTTATTTAAAAAAAATGGAATCATCGATACGATGAAGAAGAAAGAGTCAGCCACCAAACGTAGTACCAATTCCGAGCTGTGTGACTTCGGGCAAAATAACAAAAAGTAAAATTAACAAAGCTTCATATATAGCGGGACTGATGCCGTAAGCCGAGCTTCGTGCCACACAGGAGGTGCCCTTAGCGAGTAGTCACCTAAGTTTTAATTTATTAAGGCATCCACAAGATGCCTATAGAGGCATGAGGAACAGGGTGTTAAGTTCACTCATCCTCCATAGAAAAGGGAGGATCCTCCGACCAGACGGGTGTTGTGTCTGGTGGGCAACTGCCCGACGGTTGATGACGGGACGTTGTATATATGCTAGTCGCGCTCTGATTGCGCGATGCAGGATTGCGTGACGTCAGTGTGACGCGTTCGTATGTGGCTATGTAGATTCCGCGACAAGCCTGGTTTGGCAGCCTCATAAGATTGACTTGTGAGATGCCATACATAAATAAAAATAAAATTTTGTGGAACTTACTTAAATTTTCAAAGTTAATCTTTTGCAACTCTTTAGCTTCGTCGTTAATTCGACGCGTGATGATCATCCGCTTTGTTTGTTGCGGCATCGCGGCCAGCATATACTGATGGTCAAAGGCCGCGCCATACATATTGGTGAGTACTTTTACCTGTTTCGTCATAATACGTTTTGAAATAGCAGCAAATCTATTTAGCGGCAGCATTCTTTAAAACCTCAACTACAACACAAAAATGCACGACAATTATTGAAACCTTTGAAAGATAAATTCTGTGACAGAATTTTTAGAAAATTTAATTTTGTTCCTTCTTCTTTTAGCTTGGTGAAAACTTTTTGGTTAGTTTCAAAACTCTATAAACTTACCTGTTGCAGGGGAAGCCGATACATCTTCACAGTGTTTTTGAAATTGTTTTGTCTTGTGAAATATACTTGTTTTTTATTTTTGAGAGATGGGCCCACGATATTTCATGATCTGTCGGAAAGATGGAGTTTTGTATGGGAAAGCGCGTCTCGTACTGGAAATAAATTACAGCTGTTCGATTATCAAACTTCAAAATATTTAATTTGGTAGTGGTGTGGTAGCCAGTGACAGTATTTATTTTGAAATAAACAAATAGTTTTTATTTCTTATTTTTTGCAGCTCGTGTCGACTCCGTTTTGATGAGAGGAATATATGAGTGCTACAAAAGGCTACAGTCCTACCAACTTATCTGTGAACTGAAAGGGGACGGCACCGTCGATTCAGTGTTGCTAATTAATATAAGTTGCCCAAAATTGAGTAAGTTTTCAAGAAGGAAATTTCATATTAGACATAATCGTTTAATAAGAATTACAGTTTTTTACAAATTAAAAACAATGATACCTATATAAAAATAATAAAATAAATAAAAAGAATTTCATAATTTACAATTACTTAGGTACGCTAGCAGTTTAGTCTCTCTGCAATAAATAATGGCTATATTTAAAAAGTAATCCAATGAAGTGGAAATTCAGCAGATAAAATGTTCCACGGGGGGGATACAACTTTCATGCGAAGTTAAGTAGGTACCTACCCTACAAGAGGTACCTGGATGTCTAGCATTTAGTTATGACCGTACCTAACACCAGATTTGACTAATTATAATTAGCAGTGGTACCTAGTGGCAGTGTAGTGTAATAAAAAAAAACAAATTGCTTTACAATGATTTATTGAAAACCAGGTTTACAGTAATTGTGATCTTTAGATGAACCTGCATACACAACTTCATCCTGGTTGTGATGCCATACTCCGCTTATTTCCGTACCACTATCATCATTATCACTATCGCTTTCGGTTTCAGTGTCACTTACCACTTCTATAATAAAAGGTTTATCTAAATACAAATCATATTTAAGTATTCTCCTTCTAACCTGCGAACGTGTTTATAATGCTGTGCCCACTTGTGAACTGTAATAGCGTCAAAAGCTTCTTTAACTAGGCGGGGAATTTCAGCATTTTTGTGCTCAATATTTACATCAGCAACTTTTCTTTTCATTGTGCTCCATATGAGTTCAATGGGATTGAGATCACAGTGATAAGGTGGTAAATATAAGCATTTGTGTCTATTGTTTTCTAAATTTTTTCAATCTCATATACAGGTTCAGGCTTGTTTCTCTTAAATTATTTCTAAAAGCTGAGGTTTAGTCAAATTCTCTCCGTAGTCAATTTTATTTTGGGTCAACCATAATTGCATATCTTTTTATATGGAATTCGTATTTGGAACTTTATTCACACAAATACGGTGATAAGTAGCATTATCCATCGCTATTATGGAAGTATTATGTTTCGGATGATTAAATAATTATATTCATCTTCAATATTTTATTCAATATGACAGTGACCACACAATGACATGACAAAGTGACAAAGAAGTAAATGAGATAATGAATGAAGTCGAAGTAAAGAGGCCACATATATAACACCTCCGTCCCAAATCGTCTAGTTGTTAAGTTCCGGAGGTTATTGTTACGGTTTTACTGTTCCTCTCTTGGTATTAATGTACCCAGCATCTGATCAACATGTCTTTTGCAAATCTGACCGGAATCAGTTTCTATTTGATAATGTAATTGGCCTAATATCCTTAAAACGGTTCCGAATTCCCACTTAATATGGTCGTTTGTGTAGCTGCGTATTTGCACTCTCTGCCCAACAGTAAATGAGCGTACCGTTGCCTCATCAGTCGGCGGCCGTGTTTCATCTCTCGTCCTCGCCTTGAAATGAACACTTAGGGTGTTTCTTATCTCCCTGCCAAACATGAGCTCATATGGGCTTTTATTTGTGCTGCTACTCGGCGTCCTCCGTAGGCGTTCCTTAATACCTAGCAGTTTGTCTTGTATAAAGCCTGGTTCTGCGTTGACGCTATGTATTGCCTTTTTAATTGTTTGTACGTATCGCTCTGCCTGTCCGTTCGTGGCCGGATGGTATGGGGCTGTGGTTTTGTGAACAACCCCGCTTTCTCTAAGGAATGATTCAAATTCATTTGAAACAAATTGTCGACCGTTGTCTGATACTAAAGTAAGCGGAAATCCAAATGTCACGAAAAGTTCTTTAAGTTGGCGGATACACCATGAGCTTGTGGTTGTTTTCGTTTCTATAATTTCCACCCATTTTGTAAAAGCATCTACTATTATAAATAAGGAATACCCCTTAATCGGCCCAGCAAAATCGATATGGATCCTTTGCCATGGGCCTGATGGTGAGTCCCAATGATGTAGTACTGCGCATGCAGGTTGATTTTGCTTAAGTCGACATTCTCGACAGCTTTTAACTATGTCTTCTATATCTTGATCCAAATTTCTCCAGAACACGTATCCACGCGCTAGTAATTTCATTTTTACTATTCCAAGGTGTCCTGTGTGTAGTTCTTCTAAAACCTGCTGCCTCAGATTTGCCGGTATCATCACACGTGTTCCTTTTATAATGCAACCGTCTTGTATGGTCAATTCGTTATCATTGTAGCCATGTCTTCTCACTGAGGTACCATTTTGTAAAGCTTTCAATAAATTGTTGTATTCGTCATCTAGTTGTGTATTTTCGGCAATTTTTATACGGTCAACGGCAATTGTGTTCATTTGATTTAATTGAAATGCGCAATGTACGTCAATTAGGTTATTTGCTACTGTATCTACCGGAAATCGTGATAGATAATCTGCATTGCTATGATCATCCGATGTTCTGTATTCAATAGTGTAGTCAAAACCAGATAGGAAATGTGCATAGTGAAAGAGTCTCATTGTGCTCATAGCCGGTAAAGTTTTGTGTGGATTGAAGATCGTAGTTAATGGTTTATGGTCTGTAATAAGTATGAATTTTCTTCCGTAGCAGTAATGAAAAAATTTCTTTAATCCCCAGAATAAAGACGTCGCTTCTTTGTCTATCTGACTGTATTTTTTTTCACTACTCGTCAATGAACGTGATGCAAAAGCAATAGGCCGATCAGTTCCGTCCGATAATCGATGCGATAGAACTGCTCCAAGTCCAAAAGGTGAAGCATCTGTAGCGAGAACCAAGGGCTTCTCAGGGTCAAAATGCATTAAAACTCTCTCACTGAGGATTTCCTGTTTAATTTTCTTGAAACTCTCATTACATTTGTGCGTCCATTCGTATTTAATGTCCTTCTTGAGTAGGTTATTAAGAGGGCTGGATATTGAAGCTAAATTCGCTATGAACTTATTATAATAATTAGCCATTCCTAGAAATGTCCGCAGTTCGTTGATGTTGCTGGGACATTTTGTATCCAGAATAGCGTTCACCTTGTTTCTATTTTTGTGCAGTCCATTTTTATCAATGGTATGACCCAAGTATTCGATTCTTTCTTGGAAAAAGTTACATTTATCCTTATTGAGTCTCAAATTTTTGTCTTGTAATTTTTGTAATACCAAGCGTAGTCTTGAAAGAAGTTGTTCTTCTGAATGTCCTTGAATTACTATGTCATCGAAAAAGCATTTCACTCCAGTTACTCCTTGAAGCAAACGATCCATAAATTTTTGCCATAAATTCGGGGCAACCTTGACGCCAAACATAAGTCTATTTACTTTGAATGTTCCCTTATGTGTGCTTAATGTTTGCATCATAGCGCTCTCCTCGTCCATCATCATGTTTAAGTAAGCTTGTTTGATATCAAGTGTGCAAAATATTTGACCTCCGTTCATTTCTACCAGAATGTCCTCTATGATCGGAATAGGGTATTGTTCATCTCTTATTACTTTATTTAAGGTGACTTTATAATCCGCGCATAAGCGTATACTGCCATCTGGTTTGACAATAGGAACCACTGGTGTTCCCCACTCAGAGCTATCAACCTTTGTAATTACCCCTTGTTCGCAGAGTCGTACTATTTCCTCATCGACTTTATTTTTAAGAGCATACGGTATACGTCTTGGCTTAATAAAAATTGGTGACACTTCTTCCTTTAGGGTCAAATGAGCTTTGTAATCTGGTATGCAGCCAAGGGAGCCATCAAATACATTCGAGTATTCCGAAAGTAGCCTATCCAGTTTTAGCTGATGTTCTTTAGCATTACTCGTAACTGCGTTTATGTTTGCCAGATCCAAGTTGATTGCTCGTATCCATGTTCGACCGAAGATAGGGTCAACATCTTGTTTGATGATGTATAATTTTCCTTCAAGTGTTTGGTCATTGTATTTACACGTAACGTAGGCTACTCCGAGAGGTGCGAAGATTTCTCCTGTATATGTTCTCATCGTAATGTTAGTTTTGTAAATCTTGCATCCAGTGTTCAACGCTTTAAAATCTTTATGAGAGATAGATGACAGAGCTGCTCCTGTATCTACTTCCATTTTGATTTTCGAGTCATTTATGTTTACATTTATCATAAATTTGTCTGTGTTGTTGGATCGTATTAAATTCATATCCCAGGGGGTTGTGTCATCGACTGTATCGGAAGAGTTGTCCGTGTCCTGCACCACTACATGTTCAGGCTCCAGTTGGTTGTTCCCAGGTGTTGATTGTAAGCAAACGCGAGCAAGGTGACCTACTCGTTTGCACTTGCTGCAAGTATCCTTGATGCTGCGACATCTAATAGCTCGATGTTCCTTACTTCCACAACGAAAGCATTTCCCTCGTAAGTCCTTAATCGTTAAAGGTTTATACTCTGGCTTTTGACTGCGGTGTTTGGGGTCAGCTTGAACAGTTTTCACATGTAGTAGACCTTGGTTCGAAGAGTGAGCTGATGACATATAGCTACTGTCAGATTTTGCTAATTCAATAGTGGTTGCTTTATTAATTAAGTCCGAAAAATCGGTTACCATTGTTTCCTGTAGTATTTTGGTACGAATATCGGTGTCATTTAATCCTCTTATAAATTGTAAGGTAAGAAAATTATCACAGATCGACTTCTTACAGGTATTGCACGTGAACTCGCAATCTTGAGCTAAATGTTTCAAGTGTGACGAGTATGTCATGACTGTCTCGTCAGAACCTTGAAGTCGCGAAATAAATTTATGTTGACGAGCCCAAATGCTCGGTTTTGGATCTATATAATGTTGTAATATTTGAACCAAGCTGCCAAATTCTAGTTCACAAGGATCGTTTGGTGCGCACAAGTCGTAAGCTTTCTGGTGTAATTCTGGTGGCAATAAACTAAGCAGCGTGAGGGTCTGGATTTGTGAATTGTTACAATTATTTAGCTTCATGTAGGTTTTTAATCTCTGAACAAAGTTATTAAAACTTTCTCGTTCCTGTAACGGTTGAAAGTTGATTCTTGGTGTCGTTTCCGGTGTACTTTCAAGTGAAGCCGTGACGTAAGTCGATGGTGTAGGGCGTAAGCCATGTAGCTTTAGCTTTAATTGTAATATGTGCTCTTCTGTTGAATGCCGCTGTTCAATTTCAGTCTCCACATCATGTATTTGCAATTCGATTTCATTTTGTATTTTTTCAAATTTTTGTTCATAATTTGTTAGACTTGTCAGACGTGAACTTACTTCGTAATCCGAAGGATTTTGTAATTGTTCCAGTGTACGTTCGAACTTTGTAAGCTGGCCGCGTATAGTTGCGCGCAGGCGAGTAAGTCGCGCCAGTTCTGCCTCCATCGTCGCCAATATTATGTTTCGGATGATTAAATAATTATATTCATCTTCAATATTTTATTCAATATGACAGTGACCACACAATGACATGACAAAGTGACAAAGAAGTAAATGAGATAATGAATGAAGTCGAAGTAAAGAGGCCACATATATAACAGGAAGGCTCTCGTAAATTAGATACAAGTTCTTCAATAACCCACTTTTTAAAGTTGGTACTATTCATCTCGTCATGATAATCACCACTTTTTGTGTTTATTTAAATACAAGTAGTGCATATTTGTAACAAATCCAGTATCTCCTTCCGCGTGAACAATAATATATCTTTGCCCTTTCGATACAGGCTCCAATACTCCGTCTTCACCCTCTTCTTGCCAACATTTACCCGATGTATGCGAAGAGTGAATATAGGTCTCATCTAAATAAATTATGGGCCTTCCTTAACTATTTTTGAAAGTAGTCCTTGACTCACACCTGAAATATAAGATAATAAAATAAATGTTAGTAGAAATTTGAAATCTGGCAGGTTAGTTTGCTCACTCAGTTAGCAGGTTATCTATTAGATGTACGTTACCGTTACGCTAACCTGCAGCAAGATTATAAACGAATATTTCGTGAACATAAATAATTAGTTAAGTATCGGGTAATTTATAACAAGAAAGTTGACAACACCAACCTGTCGCTGAAATTCGTTTGTATATTTGATTAAATGGAATAATCGGAGACCCCGCCCGAGCTTCTTCTTCAAAAAAGGTTTTAACCTTTAGAATAATGTTTCGAGCATCACTTTTAATAGCTTTCGGCATATTTAACTTTATAAATTCAGCAATATCAAGACAAAACAAGCAGAGAACTCGAATGTAGTAGACACTGACAATCGAATGACATTTCAACATGACGGTCGAGTTCCAATTTTCGCCATTTCTCAGATAAGTTGGTAGGAGTTGTATAAGGATATTTTGGCGCAAGAATGACATTGACAGGAGGGCTTTGTTGGAAATTGTGTCACAGAAAACAAAATGGCGACATTAGTTCCGATTTTGACCACACGCAACAATTTGTTCCCTGTATATAATAGGTCTTTACCTATGAAATTGCCGTTTTGTATGAAAAAATTTAAACGATTTTTTTTCATGCATTTTTTATTTGTATTAATCGAAGTAATCACCCATGCAATCAATGCATCTTTGCCAACGCAGTGGCAGTTTATTGATGCCCTTCTTAAAGAAATCAGCTGGACGGGAGGCAACAAATTCTTCAAAGGCATTTTGTACTGCCTCTCGGGTATTGAATTTTTTTCCCGCCAAGAAGTTATCCAAATTCTGGAAAAAGTAGTAGTCTGTAGGCGCAAGGTCTGGTGAGTAGGGCGGATGACGGAGAGCTTCCAACCCCAGTTCTTGCAACTTGGAGACCGTCTGCTGTGCAGTATGAGGTCGCGCGTTGTCGTGCAGGAGCAGCGGAGACGAGCGATTGACCAATGCTGGTTGGAGATGTGCCAGCTTCTCCATCATTGTGTTCAGTTCTTCACAGTACACATCTGAAGTAATGCTCACCCCGTTTGGTAAGAAGCTGTGATGAATCACACCGGCGCTAGACCACCAATCAGTGACCATCACTTTTCTAGGGGTAAGTTTTCGTTTAGGGCATTGTTTAGGTGCTGAACCAGGATCCAACCAACTTGCTGAGCGCTTGCGGTTATCAAACAGAATCCATTTTTCATCGCAGGTAACAATGCGGTTCAAAATTCCTTCATTTGTGTGTCTGTTGAGCAGTGCAAGGCACGTCTCGACGCGTACTTCGCGCTGGCGATCATTGAGTTCGTGGGGCACCCATTTGTCAAGCTTTTTTACCTTGCCAATTTGACGCAAATGGACCAATATTGTTTTGACGCTAACTTCGAAAGCTGCTGCTAATTCAGCCGTAGATTGTGTATCATCAGCTTCCACAATCGCCTTTAATTCGTCATTGTCGACCAAAGTCTTCGGACGACCGCGAGGTTCATTTTTCAGGTCGAAATTTCCAGAACGGAAGCGAGCAAACCAATAATAAGTGGTGCGTTGGTTTGTAGTGTTAGCTCTGTAAACGTCGTTGATGTTGCGTGCCGCTCGTGCCGCGTTGCTGCCACGACGGTACTCATATTCCATAATTACTCGAATTTTTAACGTATCCATGATGACGAAAAAGATTGAAATGCGGTGAAAATGTAACATAACTACTAAAAACAAACAAATGACAAATGACAAACAAATGACTACTTTTGGAAAAAAAAATCCATGTTTTTAAAATAAAATTAATTTTAAATTAGAATTCTTAGCCAAACAAAAAATATTTTGATTTGAAATGGCCAGTACTGCAGAACGGCAATTTCATAGGTAAAGACCTAATATTTGTTGTTGTTGCCCACGATATTTCATGTTCTGTCGGATAAAAGTAGTTTTGTCTATGAAAGCGCGTCTCTATTAGGTCCATGGTCTCTACTGACGGAAATAAATTACAGCTGTTCGGTTATCAAACTTCAAAATATTTGATTTGGTTGTGTCGGGATGTTGGGGTAGCCAGTGACAGTATTTATTTTGAAAAAAATAAAAATGTCTGTGGGACGTTCCAGACAAATTAAAATTTTAACAAAACTGGGAAGCATGGAAGGGGGGCGATAAAAAAAAATTTTTGACAATTTGTATGGCTGTCAACAAGATACGTATACTGTGAAAATTTAAAGACTGTAGCTCCAACCAAACCAACAAAAGTTTGGTTATAAAACCTATGTGACAGACGACGGACCAACTTATCTGTGAACTGAAAGAGGCGCCACCGTCGATGCGTCGACACAATCGAATGACATGCGTCGGCACAATCGAATGAGATTTCAACATGACGGCCGTAGTTCCAATTTTAGCCATTTCACAGATGAGGTGGTAGGAGTGTAAGTGACAGCAATAAGGCTCCGTTTCGACCCTTCGAGTATGGAACCCTCAAAAAAAAAAAAAAACTTAAAACAGTAAAATATAAGTAACAAAATACAAAAAATAAAGAAAACCATATTATTTACAGCTTGTTTGTCTTACACATTATCTGTGGATTGTGCACGAACCATAACAAGCAACACCTTATTAACCGACTTCAAAAAGGAGGAGGTTCTCAATTCGTCGGAACCTTTTTATGTATGTTCCCCGATTACTCGAAGATGGCTGGACCGATTTGGATTTTTTTTGTTTTATTCGAGAGGGTAACACATCCATCACACACACACACACACACATCACATCACAGTTGGTCCCATATAAAATTGATTAACTTTGCTTTGGTAGTTTTTGAGTTAGCTTCAGTAATACGTATTTTTTCCCCACTTTTATATGGATGATGTTCTAGTTTGTTTTGCAGATAGTGGTATTAGAATTTGTTTGGGGTAGGTACACAACTAAAAAGTGAAAAATAAAAACTTTTTTACAAAAAAATACAACCGACTTCCAAAAACAACACTACAAAGTGAAAAATAACTTTAATTTCGGAAGTCGGTGGCAAAAAACGAAAATACATTTAACACCGACACCGACACCGACTTCCGAAATTAAAGTTATTTTTCACTTTGTAGTGTTGTTTTTGGAAGTCGGTTGTATTTTTTTGTAAAAAAGTTTTTTTTATCTATTCCGTGCAAGCAACTGTTTATGTAAACGGTTCTAAAGGTGATGTCAGGTTACCTAAAATAACTTGCAACGATATCTTACTTTTAGGGAAAATAAACAAATTAATAATCCATATTCACTAAATGGAAAACACACAGTTATTTTAAGCGTTTCTAAGGAACATTATGGATTTAATAGGTATAGTCAACCGTGAGAGCTCGCGGCTAAATAATAACAGCTGCACGGGTCGATCCATCAAGTTAAGCTACGCTTGCCGGGGTTGGTCCGAGGATGGATGACCATCTTTACATACCGAGATTCCTCCGTGCCTCGAAAATCACGTTAAGCCGTTGGTTCTAGTCATGTAAAGAACTCGAGTCTTTGAGTCTTAATTCGATAGACTCGGCTCAATTTTACAAGACTCGGTGTACTAACAAAACTCAGAGCCTTAAGTCGAGCCGATCTGCAGTCCTTTCTCGAAAACTCGAGCGCCTAAATAGAACTCGTATTTCAAAAAGAGCTCGAGTCTTATAAACAAGCTCACGTCTCAAAAAGAACTCGAGCCTTAAAAAGAGCTCGAGTGTATCGTGTCTTGAGCGTATCAAGGTTGATTTACTTAAAACTACATAGACATAGTTCATGTGGCAACATGCTAAATGTGACCGTTAGGCATGGCAATATTAGGTTCTGTGTGTACCCCAAGAGGGATAAAAACGTGACACTATTTATTATGTCGGTACGGATCAATTTTTATTGTTTGTTATTTTTTATTCCCTGTTTATTTATAAAGGAACTCCAAATGGAAAAGAACTTGAGCGCGACTCGTCGCGTGCAACGACTCGAGCTCGAATCAAGACCTGAGCGCCATGTTGCGCTCGAGTCTCTATGTAGACTTAAGTGTTCTAGTCTGGGGGTGTTGTTGTAAAGAGTCGAGCTGTGCAATTTGTCAGCTGAGCCTAAAATTTAGGACTTTAAAGACTCGAGTTCCGACAACTCTTGGTTCCGACTGTCATTCGTGGATCTTTGACAGTCGTTACGGGTCGTCAGAAGCCCGAAAGTCTGACAGCCAGTCTTACCAAGGGGCATTGTATTACCCAGTCACTGGTTTGTGGAGGTCAGATAGGCAGTCGCTCTATGTAAAATACTGGTATTTAGCTGCATCCGGTTAGACTGGAAGCCGACCCCAACATAGTTGGGAATAGGCTAGGCAGTGAGAGCAGTGGTGGCCCAGTGGTATCGGCCACGACTCACGAGTCTGAAGCGCCTGTCTGCGCCAGACTCGTGAGTTGCGCTTACTCCAGGCTTGTCTAGGCGCATTACTTTTTGTACCTAAATTATTTCATCACTACTGCTCTCAAAATGGTGAAGGAAAACATCGTGAGGAAACTAGCATGTCCTAGAACCGAAAATTCACATCTACCAACCCGCACTGGGCCCGCGTGGTGGATTACGGCCCACTCCCTCTCACTGAGAGGAGGCCTGTGTCCCAGCAGTGGGAACATTATAGGCTGATTATGATGATCGCATCGACAAGAGCTATCAAAGAGAGTACCTACTCAGTCAGCGACGCTCGCTTGGCGAGCAGAACACTCGCTGAGAGACTCACGCTTGGTGCATACGCATACCAGCGAGTACTCGTTCGTGGCAGCGACAAGAGCTTTCAAAGAGAGTACTCGTTCCGCGACGCTCGCTTGGCGAGCAAAAAACTCGCTGAGAGACTCACGCTTGGTACATACGCATACCAGCGAGTACTCGTTCGTGGCAGCGACAAGAGCTTTCAAAGAGAGTACTCGTTCCGCGACGCTCGCTTGGCGAGCAGAACACTCGCTGAGAGACTCACGCTTGGTACATACGCATACCAGCGAGTACTCGTTTGTCGCAGCGACAAGAGCTATCAAAGACAGTACTCGCTCAGCGACGCTCGCTTGGCGAGCAGAACACTCGATGAGAGACTCACGCTTGGTGCATACGCATACCAGCGAGTACTCGTTTGTCGCAGCGACAAGAGCTATCAAAGACAGTACTCGCTCAGCGACGCTCGCTTGGCGAGCAGAACACTCGCTGAGAGACTCACGCTTGGTACATACGCATACCAGCGAGTAATCGCTTGTCGCGCACTCGCTGCTCGTTGCTCGCCAACTAGTTTTTAGTTTCTAGCTCTACTCGCTTCGTGAGACAGGTTCACAGGTGCCTTCTTATCAAGAGTTTCATCTGTCAGCCATTTCACAGAAAACTTGGAGTTATTTATGACGTTTTTCCCTAAAATTAATATTCAAAGCACATCAATAACAACATCCTTCTACGGTTGAGTATTTCACAAGGCAACTAATGTTTGGTAACACGCGTCTTGCCTGAACTGTCATCGGTTGCCTATTTTGTATAATGTCATGCCAATATACAATTATATTACAAGTAAAAAAAAAAAATTTTAAAAAAAAAACAACCGACTTCCAAAAAAAACACAACAAAATGAAAATTAACTTTATTTCGGAAATCGGTGTCTTTGGATCTGAATTTTAGTTTATTGCCACCGACTTCAGTTAGTCACTTTGTAGTGTTTTATTTTTTTTGGAAGTCAGTTTTTTTTTTTTTTTTGTAAAAAAGTTTTTACGTTTTTTTAGTGTGTTAGTTTGTAATTTATCTAAGTTACAATAGCCTAATGTCAATTGCTCATCACATTTTACAAAATATTGCTTTTCCCGATGCAGGGACGTGAATTGTTGAGGAGTTCTCCTAGTAAGAACCAAGAGAACTGGAGCAGATGGTGGAGTCACCATCACCATATGCATTGTGACGAACATAAATTAATTAGCAACCATAAATCGCAACTCGTGAAATACTTAGGTATAATTGAGTAGTTCCGATGGCCATCTGTGGTCCTCATCATCAGTTCCACTTCACCACAGTGCTTTCCGAGAAAAAATGCACGAGTTACTGTAAAAAATACCTAAACACTACAGGTGTACCTAAAATTTGAGGGATTTTTAACGATTTCTATGGGATCTATTCCACTCTGACATAGTGACAATGGAACCACCTCGAGAGCTTCTTCTTTGAAAGGGTATCTTTCAAACAAAAAAAGAATTTTACAAATACAACGTGTCGTTTTGCATCCTCGTCAAATTTAAGGGTGTGGTATAGACCATCAAACCGAACAACTTTCTCCGTGGCACCAACATCGTAATCGCGAAAAAATAATCAGCCGTCCCATACATTTGCGTCGACTGGTTGCTGAAGTTTTCTTCTATGGGCCAGTTGAAAATTTTTAGTTGGTCCCATGGAGAAAGTTGTTCGGTTTGATGTTCTGTATCACACCCTGAAATTTGACAAGGATGCAAAATGACACGTAGTACATACTGTGTATAACACAAAGGCATCGCTCGTCGCGCGACACGCGGTGCGTTTGTGTCGCGCGTCTTTACAACGTGAACACACAGCCTTTTACTTCGTGCGGCAGTGGAGAGAATCTTTGTCTCTCATCGTAAATAAAGTTTCAAATGAGGATTTCAGTAATTTATTCTGACATCGCTAACAGTGAAGGATAACATCGCGATCGTGACGAAACCCGGACTTACCTAAACGTCAGTTATTCTGAATTCGCCAATCCGCACTGTGCTTCTCCTTTATGAGGAAGCCTTGGCACTGCAGTGGTTGCAATTTTAATCTCTAAGGGGTAGGTAAGAGCAGTGCTGGCCTAGTACAGTAAACATTTTGAACTGTTTGTTTTATAAAATTTAAACAAATCTGTTTTTGTTCTCCAACCCAGCACCCTAATAATTGCGCAACATACTATCAATCGAAATTGGTTTCATTTTGACAGTTCAACAATATTCTTTGCGATATTTACGTTGTCGAGCAGACAAATTTTTTGAAGATATGAAGCAATGGATTAGCAATTTGCTTAAAAATGATTCAGATTCCTATTGATAGTGTGTTACGTAATTAGGGTGCTGATATCGGCTGTCATTCTTGGATCTATGACAGTCGTTATGGGTCGTCAGAAGCCCGAAAGTCTGACAATCAGTCTTACCAAGGGGTATTACCCAGTAACTGGGTTGCGGAGGTCAGATAGGCAGTCACTCCATGTAAATACTAGTGTTCAGCTGTATCCGGTTAGACTGGAAGCCGACCTCAACGTAAGTAGTTGGGAACAGGCTAGGCAGATTGATTGGGTGCTGATATCGAAACATGACAAAGAAAAAAATAAATTAATTTGATGATTTTTTTTGGGGTCATCAACCGCAGAGTAGTTGAAATATCAGTTTTCAAAAAAATTGTTTTTTTTTGTATAAACTTCGATCATAGACGATAAAACAAAAAATACATATTTCTCAACTCATACTTCAAGTAAACAACACTACCAGCGATCGTTGACCTCCCAAAAAAAAGTTTCAAATTTTTTATATTTTTATTTTTCCGTGCTTAGAGACCCATCACGTCTGCAGAGTTTCGCTAACTAATTTAATTTGTCCTTGTACAGTTAACAATATTCTACGATCTACGCAATTGTAAATCATAATTTAAGTAGCGAGATAAGTACATAGTAAATAATGACATTTATATGTAGCGGTGACATCATCAGCTATTTGTTTTGCCTACTGTGTGAATTCTTCAATACAAAACATTTAAATGCGAAATACCACTTACTGACTGACTAATTACGAAATCACGGAAACTTATGCTGGATTATTTTTTTTTACCGTCTTGAAAAAAATATAGGCTATAAATAGGTACCTAAACGGAGTTTTTTTCAAAAAAAAAAAAAAAAAAAACAAAATTCAAATCATAGGTCATGTGATTTGAATTTCGATATTTTTAAACGATTTATTACTTTTTTTTTCAAAATTTCTGTTTTTATTGTTCTAAAATGAAAAGTTTAAGTACATTGAATTTGTAGTATACTTGGATAATTTTTTCTAACTAAGCTATTAAAAAAAAAAAACTAGGTATGCCATAAGGCTTCCACTCCGTTCACTTAATATATCCTATTTTTTTCAAGACGGTAAAAAATGTCAACCGGTATGAACCTTTGAAACTATCAGTACCTACGCCAGGAGACTCATGGCTAAATAATAACTGCCACACGGGTCAAGTTTCAAGGTTGCCGAGGTTGGTCCGTGGATGGGTGACCGTTCATTACTTACATGCTGACCCCTTCGTGCTTTGGAAAGCATGTTAAACCATTGGTCCCGACTGTCATTCTTAGATCTTTGATCTGATCAGATAGGCAGTCGCTCCTGGGCAAATTGATATATTCCACAACGTTATAACCCTTGACATTAAATTACAATCAATCTGCCTAGCCTTTTCCCAACTATGTTGGGGTTGGCTTCCAGTCTAACCGGATGCAGCTGAATACCAGTATTTTACATGGAGCGACTGCCTTTTTTTTTTTTTTTTTGACGCTGAGAAATGCTTTTGCATCCCCGCTCGTGGGGGATGAGACGGGGTATGTGGGACTCCTGTCAGAATGACAGTATACCCACTAAAACTCAGCAGTGTTCCCACATCGCCATGATGGGAGGGCCATGGGAAACCGGCTCAGCCTTTACGTCCACAACCCTCCCGGCGCATGCCAGCCTAGCTGGCGGGCCCCGCGTGCCCCCCCGGTTGGGGGGCTACGGGAATGACCGGGAACACCTGGCCATTCCCGTCCGACACTGGTGGGGGCCTGTGCAATACAGGCAAGGATGCCCCCACACCCGTTGCCTGCTGGCCCCCACCTGGGAGGAGTCGTCTGCTCCGACCCCTCCTCCGCCTTCGGAGCGGCGCCGCGTGAGGGTCGTCCTCCCGCGCGCGCTCCGCCGCCATTTCGGCCGCAGAGGATAGGGAGAGCGGCCGACGTCATACCGACACTCCTCTTCCCCTGCGGCCCCACCGCGTCCGCCATCAAACGGTGGCGGCCCCGTCAAGGCCGCGGAAGGTAGGGAGAGCGGCGTACCGCAATACCGGCACTCCTCTCCCGCCGCGGCCTCCAATCCTCAGCCGCGATGCCTCCCATAAGACACCGCGGCCCGCCTCAGTTGCGGTGTCGCCCATACGGCCACCGCAACCTACCCGCTGGCCGCTACGTCGTCGGCTTATCGGCAAAAGCCCTGACGAGCGGCCCCCGCATGGGTTCCTCTTCGCTTCACCGTGGGTGACCAAGCCACGGCTACTGAGCCCCCCCGCCTCGACAATGCGGGAACCCTCCGGGGGGGGTGGAGCGACTGCCTATCTAACCTCCACAACCCATTAACTCATTAACTGGGTAATACGATACCTCTTGGTAAGACTGATTGTCAGACTTTCGGGCTTCTGACGACCCGTAACGACTGTCAAAGATCCACGAATGACAGCCGGGACCAACGGCTTAACGTGCTGTCCGAGGCACGGAGGAGTCTCGGTATGTAAAGATGGTCACCCATCCACGGACCAACACCGGCAAGCGTAGCTTAACCTGATGGATCGACCCGTGCGGCTGTTATTACTTAGCCACGAGCTCCTCCTCCTCCGACTCCATTAAATTACATAGGTAAGTAAATGCTGTAACAATAACAATATGTCCAGTCAACAAATACAGGGTGAAATTAATTTGGTTAGCTAGCGAAACGGGCGCGATGGGTATCTAGACGATAAAATAAAAATTAAATTAATTAGATGATTTTTTTGTGGGGTCATCGACCGCAGTACAGCAACTCATACTTCAAGTAACAACACTTCTAGAGGTCGTTGACTCCTAAAACAATCTTACAACAAATCTTTTTTATTTTATTGTAGGTCTATCCATATATATATCCATATATTTTATTGTAGGTCTATCCATATATATATCCATATATTTTATTGTAGGTCTATCCATATATATATCCATATATTTTATTGTAGGTCTATCCATATATATACCCATATATTTTATTGTAGGTCTATCCATATATTATTATAAAAATGAATCCCTATTTCCCTTGGTCATGCCATAACTCGAGAACGACTTTACCGATTTCATTCATCTTTTTTAGGGTTCCGTATCAAAATGGTAAATTATAGTTTATAAAACTAAAAAACACGCTTTAATACCATTAAACTGAACTAAAAAGTAAATAATAGGTCTTTACCTATGAAATTGCCGTTTTGTATGAAAAAATTTAAACGATTTTTTTTCATGCATTTTTTATTTGTATTTAATCGAAGTAATCACCCATGCAATCAATGCATCTTTGCCAACGCAGTGGCAGTTTATTGATGCCCTTCTTAAAGAAATCAGCTGGACGGGAGGCAACAAATTCTTCAAAGGCATTTTGTACTGCCTCACGGGTATTGAATTTTTTTCCCGCCAAGAAGTTATCCAAATTCTGGAAAAAGTAGTAGTCTGTAGGTGCAAGGTCTGGTGAGTAGGGCGGATGACGGAGAGCTTCCAACCCCAGTTCTTGCAACATGGAGACCGTCTGCTGTGCAGTATGAGGTCGCGCGTTGTCGTGCAGGAGCAGCGGAGACGAGCGATTGACCAATGCTGGTTGGAGATGTGCCAGCTTCTCCATCATTGTGTTCAGTTCTTCACAGTACACATCTGAAGTAATGCTCACCCCGTTTGGTAAGAAGCTGTGATTAATCACACCGGCGCTAGACCACCAAACAGTGACCATCACTTTTCTAGGGGTAAGATTTCGTTTAGGGCATTGTTTAGGTGCTGAACCAGGATCCAACCAACTTGCTGAGCGCTTGCGGTTATCAAACAGAATCCATTTTTCATCGCAGGTAACAATGCGGTTCAAAATTCCTTCATTTGTGTGTTTGTTGAGCAGTGCAAGGCACGTCTCGACGCGTACTTCGCGCTGGCGATCATTGAGTTCGTGGGGCACCCATTTGTCAAGCTTTTTTACCTTGCCAATTTGACGCAAATGGATCAATATTGTTTTGACGCTAACGTCGAAAGCTGCTGCTAATTCAGCCGTAGATTGTGTATCATCAGCTTCCACAATCGCCTTTAATTCGTCATTGTCGACCAAAGTCTTCGGACGACCGCGAGGTTCATTTTTCAGGTCGAAATTTTCAGAACGGAAGCGAGCAAACCAATAACAAGTGGTGCGTTAGTTTGTAGTGTTAGCTCCGTAAACGTCGTTGATGTTGCGTGCCGCTTGTGCCGCGTTGCTGCCACGACGGTACTCATATTCCATAATTACTCGAATTTTTAACGTATCCATGATGACGAAAAAGATTGAAATGCGATGAAAATGTAACATTAATCAATAAACAAATGACTACTTTTGGAAAAAAAAATCCATGTTTTTAAAATAAAATTAATTTGAAATTAGAATTCTTAGCCAAACAAAAATTATTTTGATTTGAAATGGCCAGTACTGCAGAACGGCAATTTCATAGGTAAAGACCTAATAATAAATTTTTCAATGTAAGAATAAAGTGATTGAAAAGCAGTTGCATGCAGCTGAGATGAGAATGCTAAGAGGGATGTGTGGTGTTACACGAATGGATAGAATAAGAAATGAGTACATAAGAGGAAGTCTGAAAGTGGCACCGGTGACTGAAAAGTTGTGCGGAAATCGGCTGTCATGGCATGGGCATGTGATGCGGAGGAGTGAGGAAAATGTCGTGAGGAAAGTTTTGAGTATGAATGTCGATGGCTATAAGAGTAGGGGAAGAGCAAAGAAACGATGGATGGATTGTGTGAAAGATGACATGGCTAGAAAGGGGGTGACTACCGAGATGACGAATAATAGAGAAGTATGGAAAAAAAGGACATGTTTCGCCGACCCCAAATAGATTGGGATAAGGGCAGGAGAATGATGAATGAAGAATAAAGTGATTAACGAGAAAATTAATGTCATTGTAAAAAAAAACGTGGGGTACTTTCGAATTACAGAGTTAGTGTAAGAATGTCGTATAAAGCACCCCACGCTTTTTTTTACAATGACATTAATTTTCTCGATAATCAGTTTATTCATATTGAAAAATTTATTTTTTACTTTTTAGTTCAGTTTAATGGTATTAAAGCGTGTTTTTTAAACTATAATTTATTTTTCAATTTTTTAGAGATAAATCTTTAATCCTGATGATCCTGATCAAATAATAAATTTAATAGGACAAAAATTTTAAATTATTGTATTGTCATTGGGCCCTGTTATGTGTGTAAAATTTCGAATTAATCTGACCATTTAAAGTAGGTAAAAATCGAGTTCATAGATTCCGTTACATACAAACATACATACAGGTGAAGCTAATAAAAGCGTGTTAAAAAGGAACCCTTACGGTGCGACTCGATCTGTCTATCTGTCCGTCTGTCACAGCCAAATTGCTCTGAATCTAATGGACCGATTAAGTTGAACGGTACAGACACGAGTGATCCTATAAGGGTTCCTTTTTTTCCTATTGAGGCACGGAACCCTAAATAAGAAAAGAAAGTGGATGAAGCGCTGGTTAAAGGAACGATTCGTTCTCAGCCATTCAAACTTATTGGAGTTACTGCGACGTGAATGACATCCGTGTGTGATATTTTGCACGCCGCTATTCAGATGCCCAGTTTGGCAATAAAAAATGCTACCATTGGTAAGCAAAACGCTTCGTTTTTTGTTTATAGGAACCGAGCATTACGCATTAATGGATGTAATCCACGCGCTCCAATCCAACTGCCAATGGGAGCGCGCGCCAGTCCTTCAAGGACGTTGAAGGTCAAATAAAAATTTGGATTACAACTGCCGTCTAGATGGATGGCAACAGGCAAGGTCACCTCTGTTGGGATGCTGGATTACATCCGTCTGGATCATGTTTAAGTCCCACGTAATAGGGGGCGAGACTATTGCCATCAACCAGGCACAAATTCAGACTCTGCGTTGCTGCGGAGGAATTCCAGATGGAAAAACCCAATAAGTAACTCTTTGCCCAACCCGATGACCCCATAACCCTCCTCCAATATGGGGTTAGGAGAGCAGTAACCGTTTTAGCACCAGTACAAAAAACCTACGAGTATATTCCGACCACGCCACCGAGGTCCCTCGTGGCGACCACCCCAACGTAATTGTCCCAATTGCTCGGTGAAGAAGTGCCAGCTGGTGGCGTAGCTTAGCCTGTAGCTTGTAATAACTATCGAGATATGATCCAGTCAGTCCCATCTCGCTGTCCTCCCCTCAGCGACGCCCTATGCCGAGGTTCGTAACCCACGGGGGTGTCCTTGGCGTGCAGTCGCTTAATTTATAATTAATTTTATACCCTCGCTGGAAGCTTTGAGTTCGCTTAAGGCAGCTACAAGATTGACTAGTTAAGCGGTCATGGTCAATTACGAAATGCCCTACACAAAATAAAAATCCGGGAATCGCACCCAGGACCTCAGGCACAACAGTAGCTTGCGATCACTAGACCAACGAGACAATTAAGGAGGTACTTAATTTGCCATGTTATTTGTCTATTATCTTCAAAATATTTTATTTTATTTATAAAATAGCAATCTACGAAATTACCCTGATACTTTTTTTTTCTACAGCCATTTGATGCTGATGACCCAATGTGACCCTGACTGAAGCACTGCCCCGCTCTAAATTATGTCTTTCTCAGAAAAATCGCCTTAAAAATTAAATTTCAATAAAAAAAAACGACAATAAAATCGTCACAATGGTCAGCCATTATTGATATGTATTAAAATTAAAATGGAAGCCACATATAACAAACATCTGCGCTGATCCGCGTCCAGTGCGCGCCGAGCGGTCGCTAAACGACCTTGTCACACAAGGAAAATAAGCTGAGAAATACAAGAACCGGCTTCCGAGAACTCGTCAGTGTGTTTTGTAAAATATTATGTTATAATAGTGCAACTTTTGGTTCTGAAGACTGTTCGTGGACGCAAAGGTGGGTGACGTTTTGATTTTTTTCGGGACGCCTTTTCCAGGCAATGGTCAAAAAGTTTTTGTGCCATACTTTTTTTTTATTGTGGTCCTTTATTGGTTGAAAATGTGTGTTTTTATAATTATTATTTTTAGCTATGGAATCGTAAACAACGCATAAAAAAGCCTTTTAAATTATAGAATGTGATGAGATTTTCTTAAACAGAGATAGGTTTTTAATGATGTACGAGTACAGTCTAACACCTTATAATCTAAATAAAGTTCAAAAGAAGTTCCAATTTATTTAGATAAAAATGACCCTGACTTTAGCTGTAAGTAGGTACGTCTCATTTTAAAGCTGTTTAAAAAATGCTATTTGTGTACGTACTCGTACTTATTAAGTAAAACATTGCCTTGTAAATGTTTAAGTAAATAGTTCCAGCGATAAAGCCTAATCACGATTCTATGGTTCAAAAGGTTATCGTATTAAAATAAATAAAAGCATTGAATTTGTAGGTAGGTAAAGCAAATTTTGACTATTTTAACCATCTTCAAAAAAGATGAGATTCTATGCCCATCTGTGCCCATGTATTTTCATCGATTTTTTCAACAATTGTGGACCGATTTTGAAAATTCTGCAGGAGTTTTTGAGTTAGCTCCAATAATGCGTAGTTGTGTGTGTTGATGATGTTATAAAACTTTCTGTCAGTGTTGTTTCAATAGCAAGTTGTGGTATAAGAATTTGTGTGAGTGTGGGGTTAGGTGTCACAACTAAAAAATGAAACAAAAAACTTAAAAAAAAAAAAGTGAAAAATAAATTTTGATGTAGGTAGTTCGAAAAATACTAGATGCGGTCGGTCGATGATCTGAGATAAGTACCTATCCATCTTATCTAGCAGTTTATTTGGTGAGGTGGATACTTCTTCGTCGTATCGATGATTCTCTTTTATTAATTTGAATATTTTTTTTCTTTTATTTTTTTTTAAAGAAAAAAAATATATAAGCTTCGACCAGAATTCGGCTAAGTAATTCGACATCATTATCGTTGGCCTCGCAAAGGTGCACAGAGCAGGTGTTTTTAAACAGAGAGCACAACAAGAGGTGAGGCATCGTTTGTGATGTGGCTCCACAGACAC
Source organism: Cosmia pyralina (assembly GCA_946251885.1). Taxonomy (NCBI): domain Eukaryota; kingdom Metazoa; phylum Arthropoda; class Insecta; order Lepidoptera; family Noctuidae; genus Cosmia; species Cosmia pyralina. The sequence continues at coordinate 9,719,308 of OX276368.1, read as the reverse complement.
TGTGACTCGTCGGAGTACCACCACCTGACTATGTTGTACCTGCAGCGATCCACCTGGCTTGAGCTTTCCAGGTGGGCTATACCATGCCACCAACTACCAGTTGATTGCCCGCTGGGAGCTTTCTGAAGGTTCAACATACTCAGCTGGACTTAGCTGTGGATTTTTTTTTTTTTTTTGTAAAAAAAAAGGTGCGGTCAATAGTGTAGCTACGCTCGAACTACGAAGACCGCTATAAATAAATAAATAAATAAGTAATAAGTTTATTGTATATACAAGGAGAAACACATAGGGTATTTATACACTAAACATGTTTGTACAAGTGATAATAAAAATTAAGTTGAACAGCTGACTCCTGAACTAAGTAAAAAGATACTTGTATCTGAGAAGTCAAAGTTCCTCATAAACATGTAATAATAACTAAAATGCAATCAGGCTCATTAATTACCATAATGATAATTATATTTGTGAACAAACAACAGAAGGTCAATTCTCGTACCTAAAAACGTTCAAATTCAAGTCACAATCTCATGCCAACAACAAACAAATGTCAAAAATGTACGTAAACGCTATGCAATTTTTGACAGATTGAGACAGATGAGAATGTGAACGTGTTATAAAAACGGAAAATTGCCCCTCAGATTGCGTTTTAAAGCATAACCTAAAAATAACAAAAATATATCCTAACATAAAACTAAAACTATTCAACTAAAACAAGGCGTCGAAAAATTCATTCGCATCGTTGTCGACCGGTAAAGTACGAGTCAATCAATCTGCCTAGCCTTTTCCCAACTATATTGGGGTCGGCTTCCAGTCTAACCGGATGCAGCTGAATACCATTATTTTACATGGAGCGACTGCCTATCTGACCTCCACAACCCATTAACTGGGTAATACGATACCCCTTGGTAAGACTGATTGTCAGACTTTCGGGCTTCTGACGACCCGTAACGACTGTCAAAGATCCACGAATGACAGCTGGGACCAACGGCTTAACGTGCTTTCCGAGGCACGGAGGAGTCTCGGTATGTAAAGATGGTCACCCATCCACGGACCAACCCCGGCAAGCGTAGCTTAACCTGATGGATCGACCCGTGCGGCTGTTATTACTTAGCCACGAGCTCCTCTAACGAGCTAAAGTACGAGTATTGTTATATAAATTCATTGTACCTATTTTAAATTTAGTTTTAGTCTTCCAGTTTTACCAAGGGTAGCATTGATGCATTGAAGAAACCCAGCCCGACATAAATTACCAAAAAATAGGAAGTAGAGAACTCGGGATGGCAGAAAAAACAGGAGTAAACTCCAGTCGTGGGTCGGAGCTGACACACACACTTTTTTTATTTGTTTGAACGCGCTAATCTCTGGAAATACCAGTCGGATTTGAAAAAATATTTTTACTTATGATAGCCCAATTCTTGAAGAAAGTTATAGGCTATTAAACATCACGCTACGTCTCTTAGGAGCCGAGCAAAAATAAAAAAAGTCAGAAAGATCGGTAAGCGAAAACGAAGTAGGTAATAGCGCGGGCGGGCTTAGCGTCAAATTCAAACTCATTAATTGTTTGTCACATGTGGAAAAAAACAATCGAAATATACATAATTATGATTATGATCATAATAAATCATTTTATAGAGTTTGGAAGGGGTGTTCGAATTTGTAGGAGAAAATACAAAATTCACGAGAACGAAATCACGGCAACGGCGGGAAGTGCTAGTTTTAAATAAATTTTACCTTATTTTACTGTAAATAAAAATAAAAAATAAAAATCCTGTCTTAATAAGTAAATGTACAGGTTTTTTTTTTACTTGATAAACTTGAATTTTTTAGCGAAATACCAGTTCAGTATGTTGTTGACCTCTACAACCTTTGAAGATACTTGAATTTCGCACTGTGATTAAAATATTAAAGAACTTAAAGATTATAATATAAAGAGGGGCTCGTGAATAAGTAATAACAGCCACACGGGAAAATTGTCAAGGTTAAGCAACGCTTGCCGAGGTCACTCCGTAGATGGGTGACCATCCATTACATATCGAGAACCCTCCGTGCCTCGGAAAGTACGTTAAAGCCGTTTGAGTATCGTGTTACCGTGTTACCCAGTCAATCTGCCTAGCCTTTTCCCAACTGTGTTGGGGTCGGCTTCCAGTCTAACCGGATGTAGCTGAATACCAAGTATTTTACATGGAGCGACTGCCCATCTGACCTCCACAACCCAGTAACTGGGTACCCGAACCCCTTGGTAAGACTGGTTGTCAGATTGTCGGGCTTCTGACGACCCGTAACAACTTTCAAAGATCCACGAATGACAGCCGGGACCAATGGCTTAACGTGCTTTCTGAGGCACGGAGGAGTCTCGGTATGTAAAGATGGTCACCCATCCACGGACCAACCCTGGCAAGCGTAGCTTAACCTGATGGATCGACCCGTACGGCTGTTATTACTGAGCAACGAGCTCCTCCATTGTAAATAATAACTAATATAAAATTGAAATCCATATTGAAAATGAAGTTTAAAAAATATAAATTGATTTGGTTTCATTTGCGAATATTCAGCTTCATTGGCTCAACTCTATAACGATTCCTTATCCTACTTCGAAATCACTTCGATAAGTTACCCAGTCGCTTCATGTAAATCCGCGCTGTAGCGCATCGGGCATGTTTGATGAAGCAGATAAGCTTTCAAGCTATCATGCGAAAAAGAACAGCATCCCTGATGCGAAGGATTCGGGAGAGCACCAACAGCATTTTAAAGATGATAGTGAATAAGCTTGATTGCCGGTTCCTGGGGCACTGGACCCGTATGCACTGCTGCAGGTCTGGTGCCGCGGGAAGCGGACATAGTTATAGGTTTTTAAATTAATTGTAGATTTGTTTTGTTTTATTTTATTTTAATGAGGATTGTTACTACCAACAGCTGAGCTCGTGAGCTCGTGGCTAAGTAATAACAGCCGCACGGGTCGATCCATCAGGTTAAGCTGCGCTTGCCGGGGTTGGTCCGTGGATAGGTGACCATCTTTACATACCGAGACTCCTCCGTGCCTCAGAAAGCACGTTAAGCCGTTGGTCCCGGCTGTCATTCGTTGATCTTTGACAGTCGTTACGGGTCGTCAGAAGCCCGACAATCTGACAACCAGTCTTACCAAGGGGTTCGGGTACCCAGTTACTGGGTTGTGGAGGTCAGATGGGCAGTCGCTCCATGTAAAATACTTGGTATTCAGCTGCATCCGGTTAGACTGGAAGCCGACCCCAACATAGTTGGGAAAAGGCTAGGCAGATTGATTACTAACAACAATATGAATCTTGTGTTCGATTTAAATAAATAATAATATAATAATAAAAGCTGAATTGAGCACAGATAAAACTTTTTGCTCATAATACACTTCATTGTTAGCCTATAAAAAATTAATTGCATAGACTACAGAATTCGAGGAAGCAAAAACAAAATTCTTGTTTGGAAAAACTCAGCAAAAACAGAACGTTGGGTATTTTCATTTATTAATTTATTTATCTAGTATTGAATCTCATTGTTGATGTGGTTTGCTGCAGTGGCCCATGGGATTCCATGTACTAGTTAGGGTTCCGCACCAAAATGGTAAAAAGGAAACCCTTTTTTTTTTTTTGTGGGTGGGAAATCATCAAATGACTTCTCCCGCTCCGGGCAGAGCGGGAGGGCGTGCCAGACTTTTACTGACTAAAACCCACCCGTGTTCCTTCAGTTGCCCGTGCCAGGGCCACGGTATCTCTTTCGAACTACCCGCGACCCCGGCGGCTAACACAACGCGCCGTCGACCCGGGCCTGGTCCTTACCCCTTACCGGACGGCGAGCTGCCCATTACTCGTCGTCCGCAAGCCCGCGCCTACGGTGGCCGGGAATCGGCGATAGATTCCCGCCGCCCAGGGCGTCTCCTGCGGCGGCTAGGGGCGCGAGGGCGCGGCTGCTGCCTCTCCCTCTCGCGTTCCGCCTCCTCCTTTGCGAGCATTACTGCTTCGCAGAAGGAGGTGACGGCTTCCCATGCACTCTCGCTCCGCACCATGGCCTGGACCAAGTTTGAACGCGAGAGATCGCCCCCGCCGATCGCCTCCGTGATAAAAAAATATGGTGCGACTCAGTCTGTCTGTCTGTCCGTCTGTCACAGCTGGATATCTCAAGAACTACTATTGATATGTACTTGAAATTTGGAACAGTTTTAGATGACATTTGCCCAAGTATTTGAAAGATTTTTTTTTTTTTTTACGTTTCTATATTTTGTATCAGGGACTGAAAGGGCGTCTTGAAAATTCGTAGTGGGGCTACTGGGGCATGAGTGGGTATCATTTGAAAGAGCGCTGTTTGCACATATTCAAACACTTTTTTCTTTTTTTATGCCGCTTATTTATCAATTTTTGATGAAAAATGTAAAAAGAAATACCGTTCCCCCTCTTATCTCCGAAGTTTGCATAGAGAAAAATTTGAAATTATTCTATGTGATGTAAAGATTACAGGAAAAATAGTACGATCTCTCGAAATAGCATACTTTTTGAGAAATCATCACCAGTCTCAAACCAAATAAAAGTGGAGGTCAGATGGGCAGTCGCTCTATGTAAAATACTTGGTATTCAGCTGCATCCGGTTAGACTGGAAGCCGACCCCAACATAGTTGGGAAGAGGCTAGGCAGATTGATTGATCATGCCTATTCTTGTCCCACAGCTGGGCAAAGGTCTCTTCTCATACAGAGAAGGCACGAGCATTGATCACCACGCTTGCTCAGTACGGGTTGGTGATTTCAGACTTATATTGACTACCTATAAGTCCAGGTTTCCTCACGATGTTTTCCTTCACCGATGTCAGTAATGACCAAGATAAATAAATAAAAATAAAAAAAAAAATAATAAAAATGTTTATTTCAATAAACTACACTCATACCAACTTACTGTGAAATGGCGAAAATTGGAACTACGGCCGTCATGTTGAAATGTCTTCGATTGTGCCGACGCATGTCATTCGATTGTGTCGACGCATCGACGGTGGCGTCCTCTTTCAGTTCACAGATAAGTTGCTAGGACTGTACATATGAATTAACAAAGTCACATTGGTACTTGCCCGGATTTGAATCACGACATGACATACAGAATAGACTAAACATTTTTTTTTTGGTCTGTCTTGTAGATAACTAAAAAATATTGGACGGACACATAATTTTTCTTTTTTTACGTTTCAAAAGATTACGGCGCGGCGATACATTGAGTTGCATGACGACATGGCATGACGTGAGTGACGTCATGCCAAATAAATGCAATGTATGTTCGATTTTATACTACGTATATAATTTAGCAAATCTCCTTGCTAGATTTTATACGTAGTTTGATAGAGTTGTGACGTAGCGAGCCCTCACTTACAAGTATTTTTTTATTATTATGTTGAAGCAAAAAATACTTGTCTAATATTTTTTTATTATCTGACTGAATAAATAAAATTTCTTTTTTTTTTACCCAGGCATCATATTTATAAAAAAATATGGAATAAAAAAAATATATCAATCAATCAATCTGCCTAGTCTTTTCCCAACTATGTTAGGGTCGGCTTCTAGTGTAACCGGATGCAGCTGAATACCAGTATTTTACATGGAGCGACTGCCTATCTGACCTCCACAACGCAGTAACTGGGTAATACGATACCCCTTGGTAAGACTGGTTGTCAGACTTTCGGGCTTCTGACGACCCGTAACGACTGTCAAAGATCTAAGTACGAATGACAGCCGGGACCAATGGCTTAACGTGCTTTCCGAGGCATGGAGGGGTCACGGGCAAGCGTAGCTTAACCTGATGGATCTACCCGTGCGGCTGTTATTACTTAGCCACGAGTTTCTCACGAGAGAATAAAAAAAAAATATATTTAATAACAATAACTAGAAAAGATTTAGATATCGAAATTAAAGCTTCTAGGGCTAATCCTACATCGACATGTCCCACTACCCATCACTAATCGAATTTGTAAAATAACCTTCGATTTAGCAGCACTAATGGCGAATGTAAAAAGAAGCAAAAAACATCGGCAAATTACTGTAAAAATTTAAACGATTATTGTCGACAGTAATCGTTTAATAATCGTCAATCGATTTGAGTACTTGTCTGACATTAATTGTTTGTTACTTTTGATTTTTTGTTTTTTTTTTTTTTTTTTTGTTTTGTGCAATCGGTGGGACTGGTTGGGACCTAGGGCTGGGGGATTGATATTAATGTAAGTCTAATTACTTTTATAATCTAAATAATTAATTATAATTTCTTTTCGTTAAGTAACTTGAGAGTTATACTTTTGTTTTGAATCCCTTTTTTTGCCTGGAATCTAATAATACTCTGAATATCTAAAGGTTTTCAAAGATTTATTAAAATGTTAATATTTTTTTTTTTTTTTTTTTTTATTAAAACTAAGCAAGTATTTAAAGATTTTAATAAACAGAATGAACATTTTTTTTTTTTGACTGGCTTATCCAAAATATGTACTTTGGTAATCTAAAAGTTTTACTAATTATTTAAACCACAAGAATAGAATAAAATAGAATATTTTTATTTTGCATTAATTATGTTACATGCATAAAAAATGTCTTAGGGAGGATGTGCTAAGGTAGCTCGCGAAATTCAAATTTTCTTACGTTTTTTGCAATTTGCAGGTCAGTGTCAGGTTGTATGTTGATTAAAATATGAGACGCAGCCGTAACTAATGCCCGGAGGACACGGTGGAGCATACAGTGGAGGTCTGCCCGGCTTGGGCGGAGCACCGCCGTGTTCTCACGGAGGCGATCGGCGGCGGCGATCTCTCGCGTCCAAACCTGGTCCAGGCCATGGTGCGGAGCGAGAGTGCATGGGAAGCCGTCACCTCCTTCTGCGAAGCAGTAATGCTCGCGAAGGAGGAAGCGGAACGCGTGAGGGAGAGGCAACAGCCGCGCCCTCGCGCCCCTAGCCGCCGTAGGAGACGCCCTGGGCGGCGGGAATCGATTGCCGATTCCCGGCCACCGTAGGCGCGGGCTTGCGGACGACGAGTAATGGGCAGCTCGCCGTCCGGTAATGACCAGGCCCGGGTCGACGGCGCGTTGTGTTCCACGCGCGCCTCAAAGAGATGTCGGCAGTGACGGGGTCAATTGGGCCGATGCCGCCGGGGTCGCGGGTAGTTCGAAAGAGATACCGTGGCCCTGGCACGGGCAGCTGAAGGAACATGGGTGGGTTTTAGTCAGTAAAAGTCTGACACGCCCTCCCGCTCTGCCCAGAGCGGGAGAAGTCATTTGATGATTTCCCATCCACAAAAAAAAAAAAAAAAAAAAAAAAAAAGCGTAACTAATAGGGCAGAACATGATTTCATGAAATCGCTAGATTTGAGGTCAATTCTAACTTAGGAGTTGTATTGCTGATTCTAATGATTATAATTCTGTAAAGCCATATTAGCTACGGCCGCGAATAATATTTTAATCAACATAAAACCCGGCACTGACCTGCAAATTGCAAAAAACGTAAGAAAAATTGAATTTCGCGGGTTACCTTAGCGCATCCCCCTTATATATAAATAGTTCCACATGTTTTACTTGCTTATTTCATCATGCAAAAATACCAATTATTATAAACAAACACACTTCAATATTACCATGACATCATTGTGATTAAAAAATACTTTAAAATTAAAAAAAAAAAAAAAAAAAGAACTGCTTCTGTTCATAAAAAGTGCTCAGTGCGTTTAAAATTGTTTGGCAATAGCGAAATAGATATTTGACAGACGTTACGGTTAATCAGAAGCCCAAGTCTGACAGCCAGTCATATCAAGAGGTATCATGTTACACAGTAATTGGTTTGTAGAGGTCACTAAGCTAAGTTTAGTTCCGGTGCGCATGAGATTGGTGCCGATTCTGTTGTACACCGAACTAAACTAACTAAACTATCACTAAAATTCCTTACTTTTTGCTATGAGAATCTTAGAGCTATTCTGCAAAAAAAAACCTCTAAATTTAATAACAATTTTGACACAACTAAAATCGAGTTTTACAATCGTGACTCCGCGTGGTATAGTGCCTGTAGTATATTTGACCCGGTGGCTTTAATTGGAACTAACGAAATCACTATGAAGTGACAGGCTTGTCATATTTTGTTCACCGACATCGGTGTCGTTACCGGGTGAAATATCTTTTAGAGCTGGAGGGGCGCAGGGAGGGGGCAGCTTCAACGTGTTTTATATGGAATGTAGGTACCTTTTTTTTGGTACCTTTTTTTTAGTACCTTTTTTTGGTACCTTTTTTTTTGGTACCTTTTTTTTGGTACTTTTTTTTGGTACCTTTTTTTTGGTACCTTTATTTCTGGTACCTACATGTTGAGACATAGGGGTTTATGGAGTTCATAAAGGGGGGCCTAATTTTCATTATTTTTGCGATAGGACTCACCGTTTTCGAGATATATGCAAAAGAAAAGAAAAAAATACACTACTGTTTTTGCATCCGAAGTCAAGGTCTCGGTGTGAATTTTAGTTCATGTCAACTAATTTTATTCCACACCTTTTTAATCGCGATTGAATATAGTCTGATTTAGTTTGACAATTAAAATTTTAGGTGAAAACAGTCAAATTCAGAATAGCAAAATTGCCATTTTCACTAAACTAATAACTCCGTACAATCTTAGTCCTGTCAAACTAAAATATAGTTAAGTTGTGTCACTTTAGTCAATTTCAGAATGGGAAATCGTCGTTTGACAGGAATAAACTAAATTTTAGTGATTTTTAGTCTAGTTTAGAGGCATTTGTGACAAGAGAATCGGCACCATTATCTCGCGCGTCAAACTAGACAGCTGTAACGCCCTTTCACTTACACACCGAGCTAAACCACGCTTCGATGTATCCTCTTAAAAACTTAAAAGATTTACATAAATAAAATTATGAATATAAATCGACATTAAATATCTACTACACGGATACATTCCAAACGTACCTACATACCTATAATAAAATAAAATATTAAAAACACGTTTTCTCGTTTTTAAGCGGTTTTAATCTGACAGCGGAAAAATAAAATGTGTAGTGAAAAGATATAACAATATAGAGGAGCTCGTGGCTAAGTAATAACAGCCGCACGGGTCGATCCATCAGGTTAAGCTACGCTTGCCGGGGTTGTCCGTGGATGGGTGACCATCTTTACATACCGAGACTCCTCCGTGCCTCGGAAAGCACGTTAAGCCGTTGGTCCCGGGTGTCATTAGTGGATCTTTGACAGTCGTTACGGGTCGTCAGTAGCCCGAAAGTCTGACAACCAGTGTTACCAAGGGGTATCGTATTACCCAGTAATTGGGTTGAGGAGATCAGATAGGCAGTCGCTCCACGTAAAATAATGGTATTCAGCTGCATCCGTTTAGACTAGAAGTCGACCCCAACATAGTTGAGAAAAGGCTAGGCAGATTGAGTGAAAAGATATAACGATGCTTGCAAGAAAAAACTAACCCAACATACTTAGTATTTTTTTGTGAGCTACTCTACTACCCAATAATTTAAAATTATTCAAAAAAGAATCAAAATTAAACTTTTGAAAATGGAAAATAATATATTTCGAATAAATCCAGTGACAATATTTTGACGCCGAGTAGTACCTACCAGCCAAAAAGATTAAATAATTATGTTAATTCATGGCGCTACTATCGCAAGACCTCGTTGCAACGACCTTATAAGGTCAAACAGAGATGATAAATCTATGTATTTGTTATTACATAGTAATCTTAAAAGTACACACATCAAAAGTGTCTAGGGATCAACATATATTTTTGCAATAACTTTTCTCCTGATTGATATTAATTAAAATTTTCTTTAAGGATTCATCAAATAAAGTGTTTTCGTTTGTCACAGTAACGATAAACCAAGTCACCTTTGCATTAATAAAGAAATTTGCCATTTTCCTAATAAAGGGATTTTTGACATTTGAACCACTAACATTAAAGTTCGAAAAAAAGACTGAAATAACAGTTTTCTTTAAAATTTTATTGGGTAACTTAAACAATTAATAATCCGTGTTTCTACCGCGAACACTAACAACACAAGAACATCGGTTTGGCATACTCAAAATGAGTTCATCCAAATCACGCTGTGGAATGGCCGCCCATGTTCGTTGCAACAACAAAAAAAGGTCTTCTTGCGACTGGATACCCTCCATATTCTGCAGAACTCTTCTCTGTAGCATATCCCATGCATGCTCAATCGGGTTCAAGTCTGGCGACTGAGCAGGCCAGGGCAGGACATTGATGTTAGCTGCGGCGAGAGTCTGTCTTACAACTCTTGCGGTGTGCGGTCGTGCATTATCATGCATTAACTGAAATAAGGGACCGATTTGCACTTGTAGAGGAACGATGACGTCTGATACAATCGTCTCAGCATAAATTTGAGCGTTGAGGTTGCCTCTGATCCAAATCAACTCAGTTCTTCCGCCGATCCAAATACCCGCCCATACCATGATGGTTCCACCACTATAAGGATGGACTTCCTGGCAGGATTTTAATCGCTGTTGGCGTCCAGGGGTTCTCCAGTGTCGTATACGTCTTGTATCCGGTCTCATACCAAAACGAGACTCATCAGAAAAGCACACGAAACGCCATTGTTCTTCTGCCCAATTTCTGTGTTCAAGAGCCCATTGATATCGAATCCTACGATTGTGCATTGCTATAGGTGGTACCCGTAGCGGTCTTCGGGAATGAAGGTTCACTTCATGCAAGCGGTTTCTGACTGTTTGGTCGCTAATTAAGTTCCCTGAAGAGTGATGAAGCCTCACGGCTAACATCATGGCGGTTATAGTTGGAGCTCTTCGAGTTAAGATTTGAATGTATCGGTCTTGTCTCCGTGTGGTGCAGCGATACCGTCCTCCATGGCGCTCAGCCACGGTACCAGTGCTTCGGTAACGTGTCCAAAGTCGACTGATAACACTCTGACTTGTATTCAGAGCTAAAGCCACAGTACGTTGCCGGGAACCAGCTTCTATCATTCCCACGGCTCTGAGCATTTCTTCCCTGCTTAAATGACGTCGCCGCTCCATAATAACGTTGGTTTTAATCAGTAGTAGGGAAACAGTAGCACTAATAATGTCTTCAATGCGTTGTATGTTTTTATAGGGAAAATATTGACAGCTGATTTTCATCTTTTACTCGAATTTGATTCACAGTTCCTGATTCAAATTATGAAATGCACCAAAAAGGATCCATATAAATTTATAAAATCATAAATTTATTACAAAGCCACATCTCAATCTCAAGAAATCCGCATAAAAATGCTTGATCCCTAGACACTTTTGATGTGTGTATGTTTACAAACGGATACAGATGAACATTAAAAAAAAAAGCAGCCTCTAGGGGAATTCCATTTGATTAGGTATTCATGAATATAAATTACGTTAATAACGACACGAGCGATTAGAATGACCACTGACACTGGATGACTCGATTGCCATTAAGCTGGCATTCACGGTCAGTCCATTTTTTTTTTTTTTTTTTTTTATTTATTTAAATAATGCATAATATATGTATTTACAATCCCAATTAAGCCTTAAACTAAAGTGGTAGGTATATAATAATAATAATGGGATCAACCTGAAATAGGATAAACCTTTGATTTGGATTAAATCAAATGGATGGATGCTAGTATTAACGGCACTCACGGTCAGTCCATTTGGATTAAATTAAATAAATGGACGCGAGGCCTTTTCGCCGCGCAGCGTGATGCCATGGCCCACGTTTTTCGCAGTCACGGGCAAATGGCGCAACGCCAAGCGGCGTGAGGCTATGGATTACGGTGTCATCCGTGGATTGACGTCGCGCCAAAATATGGATTGAAGAATCGACACTCACTATCCAATTTTGGATGTAGGTCACCCCTTTTGGCGCGATGGACTGACCGTGAGTGCTTTATACAAGTTATTTTTTTCCTACTTTTTAAAGAACCTGTCCCACCGACGATGCGGAAACGATTACAGCTATCGACTAAGGTCTCGATGGAGAAACGTACATACTCGTACAATAGATATAGGTGCCGTGTCAGTAAGACACCTGAAGGTCAATTCTCGTACCTAAAAACGTTCAAACTCAAGTCGCAATCTCAGCGACAATCAAGTGACGATCGTTGAATCCGTACGGCTTAACATACAAACTTTGAAGTCCTTTTTTATCGAAATGAATGAACCGATTTTAATGAAACTTCGTACGCATAAGCAGGATACATAGGTCTAAAAAGTTAGTTAAGAACATTTTCGAAATGTCTTATTTGAAACAAGATAATTGGAAATCTCTGTTTCTATGGAATATTTATAATCGGTCGAATTTAGCTGCAACACTATTTTTCGAAAATGTTCATTCATTTCGATAAATGAAAAGGACTTGAATGTTTATGAAATGCCGTACGGAGCCAACGCTCCCTTCGGCGCCCTTCGGCCTCAAGCGATGCAACTAACGACGCGACTTACGCCATCGCTCGCGTCACCTGTTAACTCCCGTTCGCCCGTAATAAAATCGCGGCGGGATTTGATCGCGCACTGGATTTTCAACTCTCGTTGTTGAGCCGAGCCTTGAGAATCCAACTTAACAATAACAGAGTACATTCTAGCTCGTCGAAAAAACACACTGTTGGATTTTGCACTCTCGGCGCTAAACAGAGCGCTGAAAATCCAGTGCGCTATAAAATCCCGCCGCGATTTTATTACGCCCGTGGGAACGGGGGCTTACCGTCCGTCATTCAGCAAGTCGCGTCGCGTCGCGGTGACTCGTGGCACGTTCTAAACAACTTCTTTAATTTGTTTGCCCCGCAGTCGCTGTCACAAGCAAGACGCGTGTCACTTGAGCGTGTAGCTCGTGGCCACGGGGTATTTATTTTCTTTTTATCTTATTTCTTACTTCCTCTAACTTCTATTGTTTTTAGGATTCCACTAATCAGGAGACGTAAAAGAAGGCAACGTTATCCGCCCGTCTTTCTGTGTGAATGTCAACATCAGTTTTCTCAAGAACAACGGGAGGTATTGACTTGAAATTAATATTAAATGCTAAGGTCACCCATCTCTATTGTTATAAGAAAAATCCAATTATATTTATTTGGTTAAGTAAAAATACGGCCGAAAATCACTTAGGTATATTATGTCTTACTGAATCAAGGTACTTCCCGATGACGTAGTTTCCAGTTTGATGCTTAAAACCGGTTTCATTACATACATAGGTACTCGTAAGTCAATTAAATTTTCATTAATGATTCGAGCAGTTACTAGTGATTCCTTCAATGTAGCAAAATTACATTTGCTGTAAGTCGTCTGGACATGCGGAGTAGGTAAATTGAATAGTTTAAAGAACGCGGTTTGGAAATTATAGAAGAGAAAAGAAGAATGTTGACGTCAATCTATCTCCGAGCAAAAAGCGAAACGATAAGCACTCGCCTTGAGCCGAGGTCAACGACTCCTTGGAAGAACAGGCCTTGTAGAATTTTGAAGGAGGTTGCAAGGCGATTGATGGCGTTGGATTATACGAAACGTATTAATTGCGCGATTCGCATGCGAATAAGGAATATTTAGCAATCTTTCGGAAGGTTGAAATAAATTGCTTTAGTTTGAGTCCTAGTGTATTCACGGCACAGAATTTGATGCGCACGAGCCGACCAGTGATCATGAACTGAACTATAGCCATCATCGCTTCGCTTCGTCGCGTCCCTGAGACGTTCGGGCCCACAGGCAAGCGTAATGTCAGTCACATAGCCGACGCTCGCACGGGCGTAAAAATATCGCGGCGGGATTTTATCGCGCACAGGATTTTCAACTCTCGTTGTTGAGCGGAGCTTCGAGAATCCAACAGTGTGCATCCTAGCGCGTCGAAAAAACAGAGTTGGATTTTCAACTCTCTGCGCTAAATAGAGCGTTCAAAATCCAGAGCGCGAAAAAAATCGCCACAATATCTTTACGTCCGTACGAACGTTGAACGAAGCCAACGGCGCGCGGCTTCAACATCGTCATAAATATTAATTTCACGATCTGGTCCTATTTGCAGCAAATGAAAGCTATAATGATGTTTTAAATTATTATAATTAGTAATGACTTTATCATTTGCTGCGTAATGAATAATTTTAATCAATTTCAATTTGAAAAGGCCAATTTCACGGGCCAAATTGATGGATCCCCCTTAAACGCTGGCCACACTGAAGTGAACCCCGCGCGGGAAGCTTTAGAAGAACCACGAGTCCAAGACTATACAGATATTAGAGCATTATTTTTGGCGTGATATTAATAATTAAATACATTACAAAATTACGGGCGTATTCAAGCATGCTGTGTGACATGTATTTTGTGAAAATAAAAATAAAATAAACTTTTTATAGTCGTTGTTTTGATTATAGATTGATATACTTACTCTGTTTTTTTTTAACAAACGAGTACCGAAAATTTTGACTGCGTTGCTATTGGTCCACGTAATCAACATAAAATCCGTTCCACACAAACCAAACACTGTAGTTACATGTACATTCAGTTGAGTCATCGACTACCTGCGCGTCGCACGTGTTTTACTGAGTGAACCAGACGATATTGTTTATCCGCGAGTCATGACATGTCTCCTGTACAGTAAATTTTAGAAGTATTCAATATGAAGGGCCTTAACAATTTCAAAACAAAACAAAGGCGTTGGCCCCACCCCTACCAATGACCCATCTTACTCTGTCAATATCGGAAATGTGCGAGAGATATAAATCAGTAAACATTTGTAAAAAAAAAAAATACTAATTCGAAAGTAACTTTGTCTGTCTGGGCTCTATCACGCCTTGCACCTTAAGGCTGGGATAGCCGTAAAAACGTCCGACTTTTAATGACTTGAAGTGAAGATCACCTCTAATACCGCGGCCACATTAAGCCGTTGATTATCGCGTTGTAGGGCGTTAGCTGTAGTGGCTACACTACTTACCGCGATAATTTGACCGAATTTAACTACTTACCGCGATGTTTATGGCGTTTACGGGCATTGACGTTGACGTTAATGTGGCCCCGGCATTAACGAGCGTTGTTAATGATTTAGAAAACATTTAGGTTCATTTGAGCATTTTCTTAATAACTTAATATTTATGTGAATATTTTATATTATGTTAAACTAGTTTATTTAATTTGTAAAGTTATGTCTAACGCGGATAAAAAACTGAGAATCACGCAAAAACTGTCAAGCGTATTTTTATGAAACCTTCGCCGTTTTATATATAATTGAATTAGGTATTTATCTTTTAATATACGTGCTTTAATATAATACCTTTTCTTTTATAATAATGCGTATAATTTGGGACAGCGCTCCTTGATGGGCGAGTCCTATTACTGGGTGGACGTACGACGCGTTGCATGAGCTCAGCACAGAACACGCAAGGCCGTTGGCATAACAATATTAATGCGTCATTATCGGCTAAATGGATTTTGATAAAATTTGGCACACAGGTACCATTACGGTAAGGATATAGGATTCTTCAGGTTGATTTGATACGTTTTTTACCCTGGTAGTACCTTCCCGTGGGATAATTTCCGACCTCCATGCGGGCGAAACCGCGGGAAAAGCTACTATTCCTAGTAACAGGAAAACGGTAAACAAAACAATAATGATCTAGCATTTTAGCACATAGTTAATTCAGCATAGTAAAAACACACTCCCGGACGTCGAACGTCACAATAAAATTTCCCGCTGCTAAAGACTTCGAACAAATCTGGGATTTTTTTACGAATAAGTAAAGAGAGGAGGAGCTCGTGGCTAAGTAATAACAGCCATACAGGTCGATCCATCAGGTTAAGCTGTGCTTGCCGGGGTTGGTTCGTAGATGGGTGACCATCTTTACATACCGAGACTCCTCCGTGTCTCGGAAAGCACGTTAAGCCGTTGGTCCCGGCTGTCATTCGTGGATCTTTGACAGTCGTTACGGGTCGTCAGAAGCCCGAAAGTCTGACAACTAGGCAGATTGATTGACATTTAAGGCTAGGTTGTTCGGGCCTGTAGGCCTTTGAAACGCTACCTCCGCCTCCCCCAAATGTAGCGCGACGTGTTTACTTACGACGCGCCGCCGACGATTTCGCGGAAAATCTATGCTACAGTGTAAAATATTTGCAGTTGATCAACTTAATTAGTTTTTCTTAGGTCGATTTTTTTTCCTTAGGTTTACATTTTATGGTGTCTACGGTGGAGTGAACTAAGATTATTACATAAAATGTCATTTTGTTTTCACATTATCAGATAACTGTACCAACACGATTCGATAACAATAGGTACAATTATTATCAGCCCCATGATATTGGTGAATATCGATGACCATCGCGACACGACAAACAACCACACTACTAAGTCGGCGGCAGTTTGAAAAAGTTTTCTCAATTGAAAGAATGCCCGCTACTCTCACCCCGCACTGTCTTCGCCGGTAGATATCGTGCCGATATCGGTATCGGTGTGTGTGGAAATCAGTTATCATGGTATGGGCATGTGATGCGGAGAAATGAAGAAAATGTCGTCTGGAATGTTTTGATTATGAATCTGGATGACTATACGAGTAAGGGAATACCAAAGAAACGATGGATGATCTGTGTGAAAGATGTTGTGGCTAGAAAGGGAGTGACTATCGAGATGACGACTAATAGAGAAGTATGAAAGATAAAAACAAGTTGCATCGACCCCAAACAAAATTGGGATAAGGGCAGTAGAATGCTGATAATCGGTATCGGTCGTTCTCTACGACGATATAAGTGACATTAAAACACAATGTAAAAGCGAATTATTCCATTACTTCATTGGGCTGAGTAGGAAACGAAAATAGCAGATAGTTACAGATTGAACCTTTAAACGGCTGTTTTAGTAAACTTTCATCAAACCAAATAGCTTAACGGTTCGACGACTGCTTTGCAAACCCGTGGTTAAAAGTTTGATTCTCAACTGTTATATTTTTTTCGATTCTTTTTTTTATATTTTGTTATATACCTACTGTTATTTGATAGTTCGCATAACGAACACAGAAAACATAAAGTTTAGGCCTCTTATACCATCTATATTTATAATAAAAATAAATATCAATGGTTAGCTGACAGTTAATGAGAAATACCGAGCGTACAATCTACTGTTATATTTTTTAGCGATAGCCGGGTTCGTTAGAAATAATCTGTAAGAATCACTCAGTGTATTCGTGTTATGCCATTAGGTATTACACCTGTTCGTGTCGCGTTTTTTTAATTAATCCACTAAAAACGAAAAACTTCGCAAGCAGTGGGAAATTGCTACTGAAGGCTGCGCGTTTCGACCTCAGGACAAGCTGCTTCGTCGTCGGTCACTTGCTCCCGCGTCACCAGTCCTAACTCTCTGTGTATTTTGGCTGCTGAGAGAGACCACAACTACAAACGTACTGTAAAGGAAAGTTTTATAAAATGTGGCTGTTGTTTTAGTATATTGTGTGTCTAACTTGCATCCCCTATAACCCCTTTAGTGACTGAATAAAAAAAAAATTTTAGAATGGGCTAAAAATGGTCGTACTGTTTTGCTTATGCTGCAAACATATTCTTTTGTTTTTGATGTTGACCACTGCTCATGAAGATCAGTAATTATTGACAACTACATATGAAGGAACAATTGCCGTACTTTATTATCAAGGGATGTACCTACTGCTACAGCTATAATTTATCGAATCTACTATTCTAAGACATCAAAATTAATTTAGTATATTGTCTAACCGGCCCCGCTCATGTGGGATTGCCGTCCCATAGGACTATTTACCTAAACAAAAGTGCAAGAATCAATATGATAAAAGTTACAAACCAACAATAGGATACGTCATCGACGAACTTGCTTTAGAACATGGGCACTGAGTGATACGGTTACCGCCTAACCATGGCTACGTTCACAAGGCGCTATTTTTCGAATGTATAGAACACGATATTTTATCGTATGCTGTGACTTTTTGTACTCAAAACTGATCATGGGGTGTCGTTTTTATGGTTTTCGAGGGAGCCAAAGCCGGTAGTGAAGTCAAAATGAAAATTCAAGATTTTTTGACAAAATTTTCACATCCGCCGATGTGAAAATTTTGTGTTTGTGTTTTAAATCATACGTTATAAGGAACTTCATTCCTGACGGTGGTCTCCAACCGCACATTTTTATTTTTTTCTAATTTTCACTGTTGTTGCCAGAGTGAAAGTTGATTATTATTAGTATCCAACCGACAACCGGACACATTGTATTGATATTATGTGCAATTTATGTAGGATATGGTAGTAGACTAGTAGTGAAGACAGTTCGATGGAGATTGAAAATACTAATGTGGATGAATCTGATGAAAAATCTTAGAAAAATGTGTTTTAAAACTTCTTCATAAATGACCACGATAAAAAATTATAAACTACTCGCGCTTGACTATAATTTTATCGATAATAATTTGCAAAACCATCACAAATCACATTTTCGAAAACGATATTATGAATTAAAACTATAATATAATTACGAGATATTTTTTCTGAGCTGTCGCAATTTCATATCTAATGTTTTCGTCTTTTGTTTGAATTTTTTTGAACAACAGCAGGGAGAGCGAATTTTTAAAAATTTTGACACAGGTCCAACCTCGATGACGTCCCGCAGGACTCTGACCGCGAGCGGATTTAGCCAAATTTACTAATTTTGAGTTTATTTAAAAAAAATCTATTAAACTCAAAATGCCAACCGTTAAATTCCCTCCGAAATACGATTACCTCATGATACATGCAATTTTCATAACATTTTATGGTGTAATTAGGAAATGAAACGGAAAATGGTTTTGAAATCGACCATGTTTCGGATTTTTTTTTTATCGAGGAAATTACTATTTATCGTGTTTTGAACCGTTAATTTCCCTAAAGCAAGGATGTAGCTATGGCATATATTTTTTTCAGGACCTTAATACACTAATTTGACCATTTAAAATTGATTCTGAAAACAGGAAAATTCGGATAACCCCCCGTTAAGTACATGCAAAACACAGTATCTTTAGAGTTGTTTTAGCAATTAAGGACAGGTTTTTAATGATGAAGTCATATTTATCACTAGGCATGTTATATAGTAATCAATCAATCAATATCAATAGGAGTATAATAATCAATAGGAGTCAATCGATCAGGTTAAGCTACGCTTGGCGCGGTTGGTCCGTGGATGTGTGACCATCTTTACATACCGAGACTCCTCTTTGCCTCGGAAAGCACGTAAGGGGGATTAGGGAGATGCGCTAAGATGGTCCACGAAATTCAAATAATTTTCTTGTGCTTTTTGTAATTTGCAGGTTAGTGTAAGGTTTTATCTTGATTAAAATATTATTCGCGACATTATCAAATATGTACTTACATAATTTTAATGATAAAAATCATCAATACGAGTGCATCCGTATAAGTTGCCGTAAATTATATACGGTTATCTACAAAATCATGATTTTACATGAGAGTGTTTTGAACGCAAAACTGTGATTACAAAGCTACATTTTTCAATTTTACATAATTTAGTTATCCTAATAACTACCAAGATAAATTTACTTTAAAAAAAGTAAAAACCGACTTCGAAACCAAAAACGAATAAAATAACTTTCATAAAACACTTCAACAGCTTCTGAAGTCGGTGTCAAGCTAAAGTGCATTGAAGAATTGATGACACCGACTTCAGAAGGTGTTGAAGTGTTTTATGAAAGTTATTTTATTCGTTTTTGGTTTTGAAGTCGGTTTTTACTTTTTTAAAGTAGGTAAATTTATTTTTTAATTTTTTGTTGAATATACAATTACATAATTAGGTAAGCCCAAGTCGAACGAAAAGAAGAATCATCAAAATCCGTTTAGAAATGCCGGAGGTACAGTGCATTTATGCATATAACTTCGTACATAAGAATAATTACATAATTTACTATATACTAAAACCTTCCTGAAAGTATGTAGATCACGGTAGTGAAAGAATCATCAAAATTGGTTCATCAGTTTTTGAGAAAATCGCGGACAAACAAACATACATACATACATACGTGCATACATACATACACACATACATACATATGGGTCGAATACAGAACCTCCTTTTTTGAAGTCGGTTAAAAATGTAATATATTTTTGTCCAAAATACGGTAATGTCTTTACTTTTTTGTATGTGTATTCTATTATATTAGTAAAAAATCGACCAAATGCGTGTCCGGCCACGCGTAGTTGTAGGGTTCCGTAGTTGCACAATAATGCGGACTAAGAAGAGGGCTTTTTGTTGTTTCATGAATAAATGACTATTACTCGTAAACTTGAAAAGCTTACTTAGCTGTGATAGTTTTCCTTTTAACTTCGTTATATATACTACTACCGTGAATTTTTTCACCCATCCAAAACTAATCGTTTAGCTGGCAGGGGGAGGGGGAGACTTAACTCTAACAAAAATTAGCACATTAAAGCTTAATATTTCAGAAACGGATCTCTAAATCGAAAAATTGATTTCACAAACCCACAATATTTTTGAAAGACCCATCCAACAACACCCCACACCATGGGGTAGACGAGAAAAAAAACATCCCCACTTTATGTGTACAGAAGGTACCCTAAAAAAAATTTTTTTTCATGTTTTTATTTTACTACTTTGTCGGCGTGATGAATATGTATATCCATGCCAAATTATAGCTTTCTAGTACTAACAGCCTCTGAGCTAAGCTGCGGACGGACGGATGGGCATAGCGAAACTATAAAAGGGTTCCTTGTTGACTACGGAACCCTAAAAATTGAGAATTAAACAGGAAAAAAATAGAATATAAAAACAGCATTCTGAGTCGAATTACGTAAAAAAGTGAATTTCGTAAAAAGTGCAGTTGACTCTGCCTATTTTGCCACCGTCACTCGAACTGTCGACACGGAAACGTCATTTTGTATATTCTTCCGTCGGCAATACCTGTTTCTATGGTGCTCATACACCACACACCACACACCTAGGTACGTTATCACGGTTACATTTTAACAGAATACGTCGACTGTATCCGTCACTGGTTATAAATAATTTCATTTAAAATAAAATTTAATAAGTTTTAATGTTATTTATAAAAAAAAAAAAAAAAAATTGTAAAATTTGGTATAATGATACAATTAGTACCTATATAAAATTATAAATTTAAAAATAATTATTTTTAATAAAATTAATTAAAAGGAATTCGGCAAAAATTTATATTCACTTGTTTATCAAAAACATTCTTTGATACGACACAACAACAGTCTTTGATACGAAACAACTTTGGCTATGAAACACTATATCCGATACGTGAAAAAAAAAAGTATACCATCGGCAAACTTTCCTGTGAACCACTTTTCAACCTTATGGCGTTAGTAATAAGGTCGAAAACTGGTTCAGTTTGCCGATGGTACATCAGTAGCCGACTATTTCGATTTCGACGCATATTAGGTATGTATGATAAGCATTTTTTTACGCATCAGGTAAGAGTTCTCTTGATCCGTTTTTTCTCCGAATTCAATTCAATTCAATCTTTTATTTCGGAAATCATCCTTATTGTATTTGGTTAGCATTAGACCTTACAAACTATGTTAGTGTTAAAATTACAATCAGAGTTAAAATTAAAACTTAAAATCAATATTAAAATCAAAATCACAATCAAAAATCAATCAAAATTTTCTTTTTATTTATGGTACCTACCTCACACTAATTCGTATACTACTAGCTACGTAAACAACAATGACAGAAAGTATTATAACATCATAATTATACACAAAGTGGATTAAATAGTTTTAACGAAGCTAACATAAAAACTACTCAAGCAAAGTTAACAAAATTTATATACAACGTGTGTAAAACTTTAATACCTACTCGACGCAAATGTCCCATACATTTGCGTCGAGTAGGTATTGAAGTTTTCTATGGGACAGTTGAAAATTTTTTTGCGATTACGATGTTGGTCTCATGGAGAAAGTTGTTCGGTTTGATGTTTTGTACCACACCCTGAATTTTGACGAGGATGCAAAATGACACGTCGTTGTTTATACCTAAGCAAGCTACTACCAAATGAAAAAAGAATTTTCAAAATCGGTCCACAATTGACGAGAATATCGATGAACATACATTTAAAAAATACTTACAGACAAACAATTATATTCTCCTTTTTTGTAGTCCTTTAAAAACGAACTCATTTGTTTTAAAATCATCATGGATTTCAGTTCAAACTTTTCGATTTAAATATCGTTTAATTTCTCTTCCAGATGTACAAAATAATACCCATCCTCGTGCTGGTGGCAGCTGCCCACGGCCAGAACAATGGGGACCTGGATTCAGTGCTTACTGAGATCTTTGGACCTGCACCTGGTACTGGAACCAACCAAAATCAGTTGTCGACTGCACAGCCAATCCAGGACAAGACTCAGGCTTCCACCATCGTGCCACCAGTCCAGCCAAACAAAAACACAGGTAAACATAAATTGGATAGTTACTAAGTGGAAATATCGCTCTCAATCAATTTCAAGACAATAATATTAGGTCTTTACCTATGAAATTGCCGTTCTGCAGTACTGGCCATTTCAAATCAAAATAATTTTTGTTTGGCTAAGAATTCTAATTTCAAATTAATTTTATTTTAAAAACATGGATTTTTTTTTTCCAAAAGTAGTCATTTGTTTATTGATTAGTGTTACATTTTCATCGCATTTCAATCTTTTTCGTCATCATGGATACGTTAAAAAATCGAGTAATTATGGAATATGAGTACCGTCGTGGCAGCAACGCGGCACAAGCGGCAAGCAACATCAACGACGTTTACGGAGCTAACACTATAAACCAACGCACCACTTGTTATTGGTTTGCTCGCTTCCGTTCTGGAAATTTCGACCTGGATAATGAACCTCGCGGTCGTCCGAAGACTTTGGTCGACAATGACGAATTAAAGGCGATTGTGGAAGCTGATGATACACAATCTACGGCTGAATTAGCAGCAGATTTCGACGTTAGCGTCAAAACAATATTGGTCCATTTGCGTCAAATTGGCAAGGTAAAAAAGCTTGACAAATGGGTGCCCCACGAACTCAATGACCGCCAGCGCGAAGTACGCGTCGAGACGTGCCTTGCACTGCTCAACAGACACACAAATGAAGGAATTTTTAACCGCATTGTTATCTGCGATGAAAAATGGATTCTGTTTGATAACCGCAAGCGCTCAGCAAGTTGGTTGGATTCTGGTTCAGCACCTAAACAATGCCCTAAACGAAAACTTACCCCTAGAAAAGTGATGGTCTCTGTTTGGTGGTCTAGCGCCGGTGTGATTCATCACAGCTTCTTACCAAACGGGGTGAGCATTACTTCAGATGTGTACTGTGAAGAACTGAACACAATGATTGAGAAGCTGGCACATCTCCAACCAGCATTGGTCAATCGCTCGTCTCCGCTGCTCCTGCACGACAACGCGCGACCTCATACTGCACAGCAGACGGTCTCCAAGTTGCAAGAACTGGGTTTGGAAGCTCTCCGTCATCCGCCCTACTCACCAGACCTTGCGCCTACAGACTACTACTTTTTCCAGAATTTGGATAACTTCTTGGCGGGAAAAAAATTCAATACCCGAGAGGCAGTACAAAATGCCTTTGAAGAATTTGTTGCCTCCCGTCCAGCTGATTTCTTTAAGAAGGGCATCAATAAACTGCCACTGCGTTGGCAAAGATGCATTGATTGCATGGGTGATTACTTCGATTAATACAAATAAAAAATGCATGAAAAAAATTCGTTTAAATTTTTTCATACAAAACGGCAATTTCATAGGTAAAGACCTATTATTTAAAAAACTTTTTTACAAAAAAATACAATTGACTTCCAAAAACAACACTACAAAGTGAAAAATAACTTTAATTTCGGAAGTCGGTGTCTAGTTAAATGTATTTGCGTTTTTTTTCCACCGACATCCGAAATTAAAGTTATTTTTCACTTTGTAGTGTTGTTTTTGGAAGTCGGTTGTATTTTTTTGTAAAAAAGTTTTTATTTTTCACTTTTTAGTTGTGGTACCTACCCCACACAAATTCTAATACCACTACCTGCAAAACAAAGTAGAACATCATCCATATAAAAGTGTGGAAAAAATACGTATTATTGAAGCTAACTCAAAAACTACCAAAGCGAAGTTAATCAATTTTATATGGGACCAACTGTGATGTAAAACCCTGACGAATAAAACAAAAAAAAATCAAATCGGTCTAGATAAACTACCGGACAGCATAAAAAATTACACCCTACAGCAATTTAAAAATAAACTTTAGGTTTTTTTGATACGGAAATGTTATTATTCGTTAAGTGATTTTTTGAATGACCCTATGTGTGACATCTTGACAGTTTAATAATTATTATTGACATTCTTTGATACATTGTTGTGCATAATCTGGACTTTTTAAAATAATTTATTTGTATCTTAATCATTTTTTTTTTCTGTTTTAATCTATTTCACTATTTTATAATTTTTACTCACTTGTTGATAGTGACATTATTTGTAAAATTTTGCATGCCAAAACTCAGGCAGAATGTACCCGGCTCACTATATGTTTTTATAGCAACTTATTGGACAATACCTACATTCTATGCGAATAAATGATTTGATTTGATTTGAAGCACAGCGCACGGAGACGCCTTGGCTTGGCTTGGCGGCTGCTAGAGGCGATACTCTCAACCATAGATTAATACAGATGGGACACTCCAGAAAATCATTTAAATAAAAAGCGACTCTTGCTAAAACACAGTAAAGTGCAACTCAGGTCGCACACCGCTTCATTACCTACAGTTATATTCACCTACAAGTTTCCTCTCTTTCCATCGCGTAACTCTTATACCTTCTGACTCGTTAGGGTTGTCTTCTTTTACGACGCGGCGCGTGAGTGAGTATCGAACTCTCTGAGCTCTGCAGTGCAGCAACTCGCACTGTGTAAACAGCCAAGGCAAGCCGAGGTACTGACAAGCGAGTAAACAGTGCGAGCAGCTGTCTACTGTTTAGTCATTAGCTCGCATGTGTAAACCAGCCATATTGACTTATAGAAACTGACAGCTTCGAATGGCAAAGATGAAAGAAGTTATGCGCTTAACTTTATTTTTTCTTTCTTTATTTATTTCTTTCACTTTCGGCGCCACGAAATTTATTAATACCTACTGCAGTCTCTAGGTACTATCACTGCAGCGACTCCGTGCTCTGTAGCCACAAGGTCGTACCTATCAGCACGAACTGTTATGAGAATAAATAATATAAAAAAAAAATACTGCCGTCACAAGGAAAAAGAGCACTACTAACATTTTTCCGAAATTGAGTTAAATACATATTCGGAATCAGAAAAAAAGGCACATCTGCCACATTTTTTATATATTGTAAACTAAAAGGGCATAATTACACCATAGTTCATATTATGATACGGAAAAAGGACTCATTTGACTTTGATTACGTCGAAAAGTCACAAATGTTTAGATGTGGCTTTTATTTTATTTTTTATTATTTTGTTAAATAAAAAGGCCCATCTGGTCCATATTAAAAATAAAAGGCATATTTATTTATTTATTTATTTATGTCAGACACAATGATCCATAGTTATGTTAGTACAGGTACCGACTTAAAAATTATGTTAGTGGGCCATTATTTTTTTCCAGGGCCCAAATTGAGTAACTATGTCGTAAAAATAATTATAAAACCAATTAGTTTATTTTTTATTTTTTAGGTTAATTTAGTTTTATCAATATTTAAAGTAAACAGTACAGGCATTAGCAGCGATGTTTTTTTACTATTTATTGTTTTGTTTGATATTAATACAAGGAAAGGAGTAGAAAAACAACAACTGTGTTACTTACTTAGAATAATCAGTTTTATTGTAGGAACTTTTACCTCAATTTTAAAAACCTATCAGACATAAACTTAGACAAGAATTACAATAATCTTATAATGTAAAATCACAATCATCTCAGTCTAATATCTTATTTTCTAATTAAGTTTACCAATGCGTTACGTTATTTTAATTTAAGCTACTATAATTTCTCAAACTATGCCATAATAATAGCAATTTAAGCTCAATCTTTATAGCACAGGTTGAAAAATGGTAGATAAACAAAAAACGATAAAATTTGTGGTGGTTCAAAATTATATTAAAAGCTTTATAGCTCTTAACGTATTCAGAAAAAGAGGGACAAAAAAGTAACGCAGTAGTTGGATAAGTAACACAGTGGTAATCTTATCACAGCACCAGGTGTTTTTTTTTTCGCTTTAACTAATAGAAACGCTCTAAAAACAATAACAATAATAATAGGTATTTGAAATAAAATAAAACTTCTCCTTAAAACAAAAACAAAACGAAATATCCTCTCAAATTAACATTTTTAAACATAAAATCTTTGTCTCATCAGTCTTATTTCTCAAATATATTTAATGGAACATCAAATTCGTAATATACACGTTTACCCTTCTTAATTATTTTAGGGTTAGGAACTATCTTGACAATATTATCATATGGTTCGTACGAAACATCCCTTTCAACAAGCTTGAACATTTTCCCCGAATCGTCAACTGCTTTTGTTTTTTTGTGATTTTGACTTTCTTGCCCGATTTGTCAATAACTTCAGATCGTCGAACCCACTGTTGGTATTTTACTATTCGGCACTGATTCTCTGTATTGAAGGATATTTCATTCGTGTTGCAGGATTCACAATCACCTGTCATGCATAGTCGGTTATCACACACAGTTTTCTCAACAATTTGAGTCATGTTTGACTCTGCTATAATTTTGTTGCAGTAAAGAGCATTTAGCATATATTGTGTATTGGTATGCGTTTTACATTGACATGTATCTCTGCCATCAACTGCTGGGGGTTTTACGTAGAATGGTCTATGCTTGGTGAAATAAGAGTATGAGCAACACTCAATAGGATTCTCCCTTTTGAAAGAAATGAAAAGATTCTTCATTGTATCAAGCAGATATCTCTTCTGTGCCTTATTTTTTTGTAAGTCACGGTTTCTCGTTTCCCAGCAGTGATCCTAGATACATCATCACGATCAAAAAATTGACGGATCTTTTTATCAGAGTAGCTTGTCTAGGTATGGTCTTCCTATTTTTTAACTTATTGATACCGAGAGTTTCTTGAACAATGGAAGTTTTCAGCCAGGAATCTTTTATGAAATGTTCGTCAAAAATACGCCTGATAGCTAAGCGGTCTTTAAGTTTCTTTATTCTGGAGTAATGGTTTTTAATAGCGTTAGACAAAGCTATGTATTTTTTGTCTCCGTCCTCTGACTTTTTTCCTTTTTGTCTTTGGTATCTTTTCTTGTACTTGTTACATTTTCTTTTCAATTTCTCGTTTTCTTCCTCCAACTTCTTATTTTGTCTGTATAATGCAGATCTGTCTCGTCTTACTTGTCTTCTTCCTCTTGACCTTGGAGAAACCGGAGTTCCTGATCGTGGTGTTGAAGCCGGTGTATTATCTAGAATAACTTGCACTCTTTTCAGACGTTCTCGACGTTTCTTGTTTGCCACCTTCCAT
This sequence comes from Cosmia pyralina, assembly GCA_946251885.1. Classification (NCBI taxonomy): domain Eukaryota; kingdom Metazoa; phylum Arthropoda; class Insecta; order Lepidoptera; family Noctuidae; genus Cosmia; species Cosmia pyralina. Next base: position 9,691,834 of record OX276368.1, on the reverse strand, counting down.
TTACGCTTTGCAGATCTATGTTCTCTTTCTGTCATATCCTTTACAAGTTTTTTAGTAGCATGATATCTCTGAAGATGTTTTCTTTTAGCCTCAGCATTTTTCACAGGGTCCTGTTTCAATTTTTCCCTATAACGCCGTTGTTTTTCTGCCGGTGTTAACGCCATTATATTGAAAATAATATACTGTAACAAAATAACCCAATAATTAATTAAGTGAACTGTAAAATAGATAAATACACTTCGAAAACTGTTTACTTTGCAACTGCGTTACTGCACCTACAACTGCGTTACTTCTTGTGGTAACGCAGTGTAGTGGTAACGCAGTTGTAAAAATAACGTGTATTCTAACAATTGGGTCATATGATAATAAATACCTAATTATTTTTGAGTGCATGCACATATTTACTTATTCTATTACAAAACGCAATAAAAAAACAATCAAATATTTAAAAAACTCACCGTTTGCCGTCGGTAACTCAGCGGCCGCACAATAAACACACGCGCCTCTCCGGACGACTCGAGCTCGACTGACGCGGCCAGCGTCTAGGCCACGAACACCCGCCTCACCCCGCCAGCAATTCACATTAAATCAAACGAACTTAGTCGAAAATGCACGAAAAAAGTCGAATTTAAGACTCACTTTTGCTTGGTAACACAGAGTACTAACGTTTTCTTACTTCAACAGAGACAATACAAGAAATATTTCGTAAATAATACACGGTTAAAGAAAAGATAAACTTATTAGCCTGTTAATAAAGTTCATGTTTACCTTAATTTCCGTAGATATTTTAATTTAATAGTGCCGTGAAGAGTTTTAATGTAATTTCAATGTATTTGAAGCGAGTTGCTTGCTGGGACAGCCTGATTTTGTATGAGATACGACTGCGTTACCGAGAAAAGCGACTGAGTTACCGTCATTTACGTCAAATTATAACATTTTTCACTAATGTTTATGTCTTCTTAGAGGGATATTATTGTTACGTTTCTACCAATAGCGATTTTATTTTAGTAATCATAGTTTTTTTTTAATGAATAGGCTCTGTTCTTGAGAGACCGATTATGGGCCCTGGAAAAAAATAATGGCCCTAGTAACAATAGAATAATAATACATATGTGAGCCTATTCTTTTTAATTTTCATCCACAATACAATTTAACAATGTGTTAAAAAGGAAAGACAACTAGTCAGATGTGCCTTTCATAACTAGAATTTTTGAAAAGAGATAAAGTGAGGGGGTCGGTCCCGAAGCGAGTCGCGTCAGTTGTGCCTAATGTGTCAATAAAATTCGAGACCACGCTTCTCTGTGCTAAAATATAAAAATGCCCAAAGAATTAAATCTAGCGATTTAATTCTTTGGGCAGCGGGATTTGACATTACGGAGTCAAAAACGCTCTCCAGGAAAACACACCAATTTACTTTTATTAATAACGTTTTAGTATACATACATACCGGTCAAAATCATAACCCTCCTTTTTGCTTCGCCGTAGTCGGGTAATAATGAAATTCCTGTTTCGAGTGGATCGAACGAAACTCAGCGGCCGAAACCCCTACTAAGCCATTCTTTAGTCCAAACAATAGATTTTTTGTAAATTTATAGATAGGTAATTGCATCATATTTTGCAATATATTACTAGCGTTGTGTCATCGCGCTTCTCTTTCTTTTCTATGCAGTCTGACAGTGACCCCAGTTTAAGTCCTGTAGAGGCTCGCGCAGACCGAAGCGACGCAACCCGGCACGATTCCGGTAGAACAATTTTATTGAAGTTTTCAAAGATATTGTTCCATCAGAGTCGGATCGCGTCGTTGCGTCGCGCCAGTCTGCAAGAGGCTTCACGAAAGTGAGCAGTAAGGAAGGATTTTTGCCTAAAGGGCTTAAAATGAAAGTTTGTATGGTAGTACAAATTTTTTCCAATGGGAAATCCATGGGCCGGGCTTGTAAATTGTAATAATGTAAGTATTATTGTCAACAGCAAATGAAGTGGACCTGTCATGCAAGATGCCTGACGGACAGGAGGGCGAGTGTGTCGCGTACTACCTCTGCAACGTCGCCAATAACACTGTGATAACTGACGGTGTCGGCGTCATTGATATTCGGTAAGTAATCAAACGTTCTTAATACTCCTTCTTAGTGAATTTCTGAAGAGTTTGGAAGTTGGCGGTGTATTACCCCCGTGCCTCGGTGCGCACGTTAAGCCGTTGGCTCTGAGTCTCTCTCCGGTCGTGTCGGATTGCCGTCCCATCGGACTATGAGTGTGAAAGAAGAGAGAATGCATCTGTATGTGCGCACACACTTGTGCACTTTAATATCTCCCGCGCCGAAGACTGTCTCCGCTGAGATTGGTCACCAAGGCCGAAATTCGGTCTGGAGGACTTATTATTATTCAAGATTAAGAGGCTTATGAGCCGCAGTGCAGGTCTTTTGGCTCAGATGATGATGGCCTGCAGTCTGCGGCTTCTAAGAGTCTAATAAAAGAGTTTCCATGGAGTTTCATGCCCGTTCTTCTCCATACGGGCATGAAACTCCATGGAAACTCTCCATAGGAAGCTACTACACTTTGGAATGGGCAACTAGCTTAATATTTCTAAGTGGCCGACTCCTTTATAGTTAAAAAGTACCTGTAAATGGTTCCACTGAACTAAATGACGATAATCAGTACCTATCCTAACTATAACCTCACCTCCTCAGAGTCCGTGACGGTCCCTGCGAGTCATACATGGACAGCTGTTGCCTCATTCCTGACAAGAGGCCGCCAGACCAGCCCGTGAAACCTCAGCCTAAACCTGATGACCCAAAGGTATGAGAAACTACTTTTTATACTTTCTGGTCGTGCCTCGGAAAGCACGATTACCCAGTATCTGGGTTTTGGAGGTCAGATAGACAGGCGCTCCATGTAAAATACTGGTATTCAACTGCATCCCGTTAGACTGGAAGCTAATCCCAATATAGTTGGGAAAAGCTAGGCAGACGAGATTCTGTCATCTCATATGCCTAACCTTTTCCCAACTATGTTGCAACCGCAAACTCTATTACTCACAGTCACAGACGTATAAAAAAAGGCGGACAGATTCTCGCTAGCAAAAAACTGTGTATATCGGAGTCAGCCAGCTCGCTGTACCTACCCACGCACACATTCACACATCAGTCAACCATTTGTAATATGGTAACGTATTCGTAAAATGGTAAGGTATATAATATAAGGTAAAAATACAGCATTTCTTGTGAAATGTGTGCGTAGGCCTGTAGTAGGTACAGCGAGCTGGCTGACTCCGATAGACAGAGTTTTTTGCTAGCGAGAATCTGTCCGACTCATAGTTCTAACATCTTTCGAAAAACTGTGACAAATGACTGTCTGTCGAGGTGTTAATTCTGTTGATTGTTTTAAAATAGGTGTACAACAACATCACACAAAGTTGGGAGGTGGCAGCAGTACGTAATTTTTAATTTGTGTGTCTTGTTGTGTGTTTTCTTTTTAAGTTTGCTCTGAGTGAACCATCTGTGAAATATCTGTACTGTAATTTTAACGTGTTGAAATGCTCACTGGTGCTTTCTGCCTTGGGGAGGGCAGAGAGGTCTGTTAGACTTCTAACACACACTGTTCCTCAACTATAGTCCGTTCCCAGTAATTTTACATCTGCTTTTGCATAACTGCCAAAATCAAAGTAATCTTTATTTTTAAACGAATTAAAAAAAAAACTTCTTTACAAAAAAATACAACCGACTTCCAAAAACAACACTACAAAGTGAAAAATAACTTTAATTTCTGAAGTCGGTGTCTGGTTAAATGTATTTGCGTTTTTTGCCACCGACTTCCGAAATTAAAGTTATTTTTCACTTTGTAGTGTTGTTTTTGGAAGTCGGTTGTATTTTATTGTAAAAAAGTTTTTATTTTTCACTTTTTAGTTGTGGTACCTACTCCACACAAATTCTAATACCTGCAAAACAAACTAGAACATCATCCATATAAAAGTGGGGAAAAAATACGTATTATTGAAGCTAACTCAAAAACTACCCAAACAAAGTTAATCAATTTTATATGGGACCAACTTTGATGACCCTCTCGAATAAAACAATTTTTTTTTCAAATCGGACGACTGTAAAAAGTTATGCGTGGTCATACATAAAAAAAAAATTTAAAAAAACACGTGTCGGTTTGAGAACCTCCTCCTTTTTTTTTCGTCGATTAAAAAAAGGAGGAGGTTATCAATTCGACTGTATGTTTTTTTTTTGTAAGTATGATTGTTACGCGATTATTCCGCTAATTATGAATTGATTTTGAAGATTCTTTCTTTGTTTGGTAGGTGATGCTTCAGAGGTGGTGGTCCCATAATGAATTGTATTAACTTTGTTTGAGTAGTTTTTAAGTTAACTTCGTTTTTATACGTAATCCACTTTGTGTATCTTGATGATGTTCTAATACCTCCTAGCACTGTTGTTCAAATTGGTGTGAGGTAGTACCATAATTAAAAAGTGAAAAATAAAAAACTTTTTTACAAAAAAAAAAACCGACTTCCAAAAAAAGTAACTTTAATTTTGGAAGTCGGTGGCAATAAACTAAAATACAGATCCAAAGACACCTCGACTTCCGAAATTAAAATTATTTTTGACTTTGGAGTGTTTTTTTTTTTTGGAAGTCGTCGAAAAGTTTTCGTTACAATAAACCCCCGTCCGCACGGGCGTAATAAAATCGCGGCGGGATTTTATAGCGCACTGGATTTTCAACGCTCTACTTAGCGCCGAGAGTGCAAAATCCAACAGTGTGTTTTTTCGACGCGCTAGAATGTATGTTATTGTTAAGTTGGATTCTCAACGCTCGGCTCAACAACGAGAGTTGAAAATCCAGTGCGCTATAAAATCCCGCCGCGATTTTATTACACCCGTGCGAACGGGGGTTAAGGGTGCTGTTGGGTTGCTGTCACTGACACGTCAGTCACTATCACAGTGATAATTAAGGTTGCTGTTGGATGTAAACAGAATCAATGACGAACAACGATAATTTTGCAAGCGCCATTAATGTTCACTTTTTTCTTCTCTTCCTTTAAAACATCTGCAAGCCACTTCAAAATTTAAATAAAATCTTTGATAAGTTACTTGGTTGCCATGTTACAAAGTAAAAAGTTAATTCCATTTTTAGATTAGGTGCCGATTCTGTTGTGCACAAACTAAACTTAATTTAGGCTATTGCTAACTTTTTCTCTCTATTATGACAAGAAAGGGACGGAAGTAAATTAGAGCTGTCAAATTAGTTAGAACTAATTTTTCCATAGACATTTAGACGACACGTAAAAACATGTCGACTAAAAACACGGTGAAGCGCAAGACGTGAACTAGTTTGACATCTCCAACTTAGTTCATAGCTATAGCCGTCCTTTTCTCGCGCTGCCTGTTAGTAAAAGATAGCGATTCTCTAATTTTAGTTTAGTGCGTTCACAAGAGAATCGGCACCAATAATATGAGTTTTCATAGTACAGTAGAACATCGAAGTGAATAGAGAAGTGACAAACCACAGAACAGATAAGTAAAGAGATCTTTTCTGTGTGACAAACACATCATACTAAGCGAACGAAAGCATAGTCTTAGAAAATAAACAACTTCCTACATTTGTTAGGTATTTAATTTAATGGAGAGAAAAACTACAAATTGTACAGGTACCTGCAGTGGGCTGCATCAATTGGGTACCCCAGTTGCAGTAAATTTTAATCCAACTGGGGTACCCAATTGATGCAGCCTACTGTACCTATATAACTATTAATAAAAAACCGGCCAAGTGCGTGTCGGAACACGCACAATGTAGGGTTCCGTACTTGAAAAGAATTTATCCTCGAAACAAACTTAACAAAAAAAATTTTTTTTATGTCATAAAACTACAAATTAACAATTTTCGGACTTTTTCCTTTACTTGTGCTGGGAGACCTTGCTTCATGCCAAATTTCATTATTCTAGGTCAACGGGAAGTACCCTATAGGTTTTGATTTACTTGCGACAGTTCAAAATCAGTAGTATGTTCAGTATCAAAATGTGTCGCAAAATGGCCGTTTTATTTTATTGCGTTGACTTAGAAGTTTGTTTTTTTTTTTTTTAACTATATGGGACCATAGACTTACGTGTTTGATATTAATTTCAACTTGATACGTTCACGCGTTCCTGAGAAAAAGGGTCTTGACAGACTGACAAACTTGAAAATGTTGACCATAGCCCTACGTAATTTCAACTTGATGCCTCCACGCGTTCCTGAGAAAAAGGGTCTTGACAGATAGACAAATAGACAGACAGACGGACAACGAAGTGATCCTATATGGGTTACGTTTTTTCCTTTTGAGGTGCGGAACCCTAAAAAAGAAAAAAACATGAGCTGACAAAACAAACATACCAAAAACATAGAATAATAATTTTAATAAGTAAGTACCTACCATCGATCACTATTTTTATTAGTGATCGATGGTACCTACCTACAAACATTACATGTTTTTCTTTTTTCTTATTGTAAAATGTCGCCAAGCCTCATGATTTCATGAAATCCTGAGATTTGAGGTCAATTCTAACTTATGGAGCTGTATTGCTGATTCTAATGATTATAATTCTGTAAAGCCATATTAGCTACGGCCGCGAATCATATTTTAATCAACATACAGGGTTACTGGTAACTCGACGTATTCCTTGCAGGACGTCATAGTAGGGTTAAAATGCAGCAAATTAGGCCACCAAATGTTCTACCGAAATTCAGTAGTTTTTGAGTTAATTCGATTTTTAGCTTTTTTATGAAAAATCCCAGATTAAATCATTTGGAGCCAATTTAAAAATGATTTACGGCGCGACTGTACTGAAATTTAAGTTAACATCATAGCTGACGCCGTAGCAGATCCTTGTTAATAATTCAAAGTTCAAAAATGCCAAAAACTTTGGCAAATATCACTAAAGAAACATTTAGTTTTTTGTGAATTTTGCTATTACTTCATACAAAATGTTGTCTAGTGAAAATAAAAATTACTACGCCTGATGTACAAATTACTAGGAAAATATCCTTGTCTTATCAGCTATTCAGAAAGGTATGATTGTCAATACTTTTGCATGTGTGACAGGGAAAGAATGAGTTTTATGAGGAGCAGGTAAAATTGCGAGACGGTCAACCTATTGTTTCATATTCGTATTATTCGTAGTTTTTACCTGCGCTTGAACCCCAAACACTCGGCAAGCTTTGTGATTGGTCACTATTGTTCTCCCGGCATGACACGGGGTGCGACTTTACAAAATCTGGTCGTCAGAGTCAGTTAGTTTCAACTCTACGTCGCGCAAGCTCGTGTTTTGTTATCTGGCTATTTCCTTAACTGATACTGCGTATCTTGCTCTTGTGCTGTGCTGTGCCTTCATAAGTGCTGACTATGGCTGCATATTCTAACCTTGAATACGCTGACATAATGTACTGTTACGGACTTAGTGACGGTAACGCTGCTCAGGCGCGGAGAGAATATCAACTTCGTTTTCCCAACCGCCGACTCCCACACGTTAGTGTTTTTGGATCGACTTATCGGCGATTATCTGAAACTGGCAGCGTCCAAAGAAGCAGGCAAATTGACACTGGTCGTTCTCGGAGATACACGGCTGAGGACGAAGAGCTGATTCTTCAACGTTTTATTGACGACCCCAACATATCGACAAACATCGTAGCGCGTGAGCTTGCTATGTCACAGTGGAAAGTCTGGTCTGTAGTTCACTTATCAGGCCGACATCCATACCACTATCAACCTGTCCAGTCATTAGAAGAGGGAGATCCGCCAAGACGGCTTGAATTTTGTCGTTTTATGCTAAATGCCGACGCCGAAAGCGAAAACTTTTTAAAAAACATTCTGTGGACCGATGAGTCATGTTTTGACCGTGATGGTATCACAAATTACCACAACTTACATTACTGGGCACCGAAGGCAGAAGCAAATCCTAAGAAACTGAAACCAACCGCATCCCAGCGTAGATTCTCGCTTAATGTTTGGATGGGTATTATCGACGACAAATTAATTGGCCCACATTTTTTACCCCAAACATTAAATGGGGAACTTTATGAAGATTTCCTAAGAAATCATTTAACACCACTGCTCACGGATGTACCGGAAGACAGAAGAGCAAACATGATGTATCAACATGACGGATGTCCAGCCCACTTCCGAATCACAATTCGACAATTGCTGGATGAAACCTACCCAAACCGATGGATAGGGCGCGGTGGGCCAATTCCGTGGCCTGCACGTAGCCCTGATCTTACGCCACTAGACTTTTACGTCTGGGGTCATATGAAAGACCTAGTTTATGTGACCCCAGTAAATTCAATTGAAGAACTAAGGGAGAGAATAAGAGATGCAGCGGACCAGATGAGGGCAACAATCACATCAAGAATCACAAAAACTGAAGTGAGGAAGCGAATAAGAACGTGTATTAGAAACCGAGGGCAGCACATCGAACAAGACGTGTGAAAGTGTAGTAAAAGTTTTTAAACTGATATTTTATTATTAAAAATAATGCTAATATTCACGAAATAGTTTTATTGATTTTCCGAATAATCACCTTTTTGTGAGACGCACATAATGTAGTCCTTAACTTTGTATTAACTTTCATACCTTTCTGAATAGCTGATAAGACAAGGATATTTTCCTAGTAATTTGTACATCAGACGTAGTAATTTTTTTTTTCACTAGACAACATTTTGTATGAAGTAATAGCAAAATTCACAAAAAAACTAAATGTTTCTTTAGTGATATTTGCCAAAGTTTTTGGCATTTTTGAACTTTGAATTATTAACAAGGATCTGCTACGGCGTCAGCTATGATGTTAACTTAAATTTCAGTACAGTCGCGCCGTAAATCATTTTTAAATTGGCTCCAAATGATTTAATCTGGGATTTTTCATAGAAAAGCTAAAAATCGAATTAACTCAAAAACTACTGAATTTCGGTAGAACATTTGGTGGCCTAATTTGCTGCATTTTAACCCTACTATGACGTCCTGCAAGGAATACGTCGAGTTACCAGTAACCCTGTATAACCTGACACTGACCTGCAAATTGCAAAAACCGTAAGAAAATTTTAATTTCGCGGACTATCTTAGCGCATCCCTCTTAAGTGTTTAGTCAATATAAGCGGAGTCATAATAAACAAATTCCACTGTAATTTGTTCGGCCGCTAAACACGACAGATATAAATTTTCATACTAACTTTGCCGGACGCTGCTCGCATGCATTGGACCTGCCTTTGGTTTTGGCAGTGACCTTAAGAGGATATATTGAAGCGTGGTTAAGCTCGGTGTGTAAGTGAATTGGCGTTATGGCTGTCTCGTTTGACGCGAGAGAGACAGAAGACTCTCACGAGCACCGGAACTAAAAACTTTATGACAAAATTATATACATATTATATCAATTTTTAGCTTAGTAAGTTCTTAACATATTTAAATACCTTCAATTTAAAGCAAAATTTACTGCACAATAAGGAACTGTTTACGTATAATTTGTATAAAACAGAAAATAGACGATGCTACTTAGAAATATTTTTGTATCGAAAAAATTTCAAGTAATTATGTTTCGGTTTTAGTACAACAGTAGACAAATTAAGTCAAATAACACGTAAGGAAAATCATTTTGTTTTAAGAATTTTAAAAACACAAAATTATCGTTGTATCCCCTTAAATGGTCATTCCATTGTTGTTAGCCAGCCAACAAATAAAATGAAACAATGTGTTTATTATTAAAAGTTTTTCTACCTGAGAATCAATGTTATTTCCAAGATCAAATTACTGTGACTAAATGTATATATGCTTTATTATTGTTCTTCTTTTAATAAGGTGTCGTTATGATGCATACAATATGAAGCACAAAAAGTAATTTAATAGCCCATAGAATAAAAGTTGAATCATTGGCTTTGTAGGTAATAGGGATAAAGACAAAATTATTTAGAAGTCAAAATCAGTTGAAAGGACTTCAATACAATAATTGTAAAATGTATAGCTTGATCTATATAGATCAAGCTATACATTTCCAGTATAGTAGCAGTAGCTGATCTCCCATTTTATAGGATTTCCTTACAATGAGAGGTCAGTGGAAACTGGAAATGTATAGCTTGATGTGTAGCCGTGTGTATTTAGGTTCTTTTTTTTATGATTTTTTTTTTTTGTTTTTTGCATGTGCCTTATCAAGAGATTCTTATTTGAGTGTTGAGAAGATAATGATTACGTAATACATTATACGTAGGTACCTAGGTATGTCAAACAGTCAGGTAGGGGTCATACAAAAGGTTAATGCAGAAGGCTTGTTTCATACAAAAATGTATGAGTTATTAATCTAATGTATTCACCGATGGGTTAGGCAGAGGTGTACCTCCTTACGTGTCGACTGCACACACGGGTGTGCATAAGGAAAAATCCTTTATATAATAGGTATATAAGCTTACATCATATATATATAAACGTAAAAAAACATCATGCGATGGAAAAAATCATCATCAGTAGTTGTGAACCTATGGGGTTCGCAACTAACCCCCCCCCCCCTCCTCCCCCTGGGGGGTTTTGGTTTTATAAATCAGTATATAACTGCACTTGAAGAGTTAATGTATTTTTATATCGTCTAAATGTTTTTCATTTTGACTGTACATTTTTATTGTTTCGTGTAGAGTTGAGACTTTTTGTTAGGTAATATTAAATCGTGTAGAGATGGGATGGGTGAGAGTTGGGATGAAGCCCCGTTCGCGGTGCGGTGGGCAATCAGTGTCAAGCTAGGTGGAGCGAAGACTTAAATTAGTACATAATTTACATCCAAAGGGTTAAAGTACACCCACATTTCACCAGTCATGTTTAAGTCCCATGTAATAGGGGGCGCGCCTATTGTCATCAACCGGGCACTAATCCAGACTGCGGGCTGCTACTGAGAAATTCCAGATGGAAAGACCCAATATCACTTTGCCCGACCCGGGAATCGAACCCAGGACCTCATGCGCTTGCAACCATAGACCAACTATGTCTTTTTTTATTTTTTTCAATTTTCTACTACAGTTCAAACATCCATGTCATGCGGCCATGCCATGTGACGTCATAACTCACTCTTTTTTAACCACAAATCATTTAAATCCATACTAATAATATAAATTCGAAAGTAACTCAATCTGTCTGTCTGTCTGTTTCCTTTTCACGCCTAAACCACTGAACTGATTTTAATAAAATTTCAAGCATCCTGGGGAAGGACATAGGCTACTTTTTGTCTCCAAAATAATCCTACAGGGGATAATATAGGGGATGAAAATTTGTATGGGAAACCCAGCATTTCTTAAGTTAGGGTTATGAAAATTCAAATTTATGCTTTTGGTAGGAAATAAAGAATGTGGTTCAGAGTTTTTGGAAAATCATCCCTAAGGGGGTAAAATAGGGGTTGATTTTAAAATTCACAAAACTGCATGGATAGGTATCGATAAAATTTGGCAAGGCTATAGATTTCATCCTAGGAAGGGACATAGCCTACTTTTGTCCAAAAAAATTATCCTACGCGGGGTGCTATAGGGGATGAAAGTTTGTTTGGGAAACCCAGCATTTCTTAAGTTAGGGATATGAAAATTTAAATTTATGCTTTTGGTGGGAAATAAATAAATAAATATGTGGTGCAATGTTTTTGAAAAATCATACCCTAAGGGGGTAAAATAGAGGATGATTTTAAAATTCACGAAATTGCACGGATATCGATAAAATTTGTCAAGGCTATAGATGGCATCCTAAAGAAGAACATATGAAAATTCAAATTTATGCTTTTGGTAGGAAACAAAGAAATATGTGGTTCAGAGTATTTGGAAAATCATCCCCTAAGGGGGTAAAATAGAGGTTGATTTTAAAATTCGCAAAACTGCATGGATATCGATAATATTTCTTTTGTGTTCTTGAAAATTTGATTTTTTTTGAGGAGCTCGTTGCTAAGTAATAACAGCCGCACGGGTCGATCCATCGGATTAAGCTACGCTTGCCGGGGTTGGTGCTTGGATGGGTGACCATCTTTACATACCGAGACTCCTCCGTGCCTCGGAAAGCACGTTAAACCGTTGTTCCCGGCTGTCATTCGTGGATCTTTGACAGTCGTTACGTGTCGTCAGAAGCCCGAAAATCTGACAACAAGTCTTACCAAGGGGTATCGTATCACCCAGTTACTGGATTATGGAGGTCAGATAGGCAGTCGCTACATGTAAAGTACTGGTACTCAGCTGCATCCGGTTAGACTGGAAGCCGACCCCAGCATAGTTGGGAAAAGGCTAGGCAGATTTTTTATCAATTCATTTTTGTGATAGGTTTTTCCCAGAGATTTTTATAAATCTGTTCTATGGTTTTTCCAATACCGAGGTTTCAATGATGACCGCGGTAGAAAACCAAATGCGCCATTTGCTATTCCCATAGTGAATTTGGTCATTCTCTTTGACCCGATACACTTTTACCGAAACCAACCTTTGATTATCATTTGGCATAGGTATCTAAGAGAATAGGGTATTAAAACCTTTTTTGAAAACTGTCTCAATTAGATTCTACATTGCTAATAAGCCATTAAAAAAAAACACAAAATTTTTACTCAATCGATAAGTGCCATAAAAATGCAATTAAATTTTACATTTTCAAATTTCGCGCGAAAACGCTGGACGCGGTGGACGCCATATTGCTCTGTGGTTATGACGTCAGTTGGCTGTGCAAACCATGGACCTAATAATATAATTTGCAAACAAACACTTTTAACGCGCTGATCAGCTGAACACCTTTTAATTTACACATCAGTATGACGTAATAACATGGCGGCTGCTTTCATGGTGTTATAAAACAGATTAAAAAAACTCGTAACTTTGTATTGAATTTTAAAATTTATATTGTTATTTTATAAACTAAAACTAACATTTTCCGACTGCTTTTTGCCCACGGAGTTTTTGCCTAAGCTATCTAAATAATATATTTTTAGATTTTTTCTCAAAATAATTACTGCAAAATAAGTACTGTATTATTTAATTTTTCGAAATACTCGGTAAATGATAAAAACCGAAGTTAGATCCAATCGTTTTACCATAAACGAGATTTGCAATATCGTAATGCACAACTCGGCATATTTTCTTACAAAATATTTTTCTTTTTGTGCACACGAATGCGACTTGACATGCAGGCGTACCACTCTTGACTGAACGAGAGCGACTTTTGCCAACTAGGTAGGACAAAACTTACATATCGGATTACCATTTTGTTCGCTATGTCCCGTCCCGTCTAAGTCAATAGTTTAACTTCTTTGAGCTAGGCAGGTTCTATGGAAACTTCGCCTTTACCTACTACTTCATTCTTTATTCTAGTCCCTCCATCAAAGATGGAAGAGTGACAAATGAACTTGGTTCTAATGTCTGTGTGTCCTTCTTCGACAGGTTGGCTGCCGTACGGATGCATGTGTAGAGGTTGTGACTTTTTATTTAATACTTAGCTTGTTCTCCTTGAATGTTGGATATTTTCTCGTATTCCTTGATACCTAGGAATCAAAGGAAAAGCGGCCGTAAGGGCCGTCATGAAAATCTGAAATTTTCACCATTATTTGACATTTAGTATTTGACATCTTTGGGGGCGAGATCAAACCTCGCCTCCCAAAGATTCAAATCGCTAGAATAAACTGACCATAGTCACAAGAAAAAGTGTCTATACTGAGAAGAGTGAGTTCACACATCCATGATAATCAAGTGAAGTCACTGGCGTCATTGCGTGTCAGAGGTGTCAAAACGAAAGAGAAATGCGAATATCTTTTGACGTGGTAGGGCGAATCTAACGATTTAAATCTTTGCCTCTGTCATCATTTTCATGACAGCTGTTACTAAGGCCGTTAAGTGCGGTGACCGCTCTTCTAGGAAACCGTAACCTAAAGCTTTGGTTTCTTGAGAGAGCAGTTCCGTCATATACAGGGTGTCCAGTAAATAGCACGACATACTGCGGGGGGTGATAGCTTGGGTCAATACCTACCGAAAAACACAATATATGTTCAGCAAAATCTTACGAATTTACAGTTTTACAAAATTTTCCGAAATATCGAAAAATCTCTACCTTGAAACAGATTTTTAAGCATCTCGTAATGAAACATTCCTTTTCTATTAATTTTTTTACATCAAATTATTCGTGAATAGTTACTTTACTCATTGATAAGTCTTTTTTCTATCAAAAACAAGAATATTTTCAAGAAATAGTATTTTTTGTTTAAATTTTCACATAACGATTTTCTTTTCGCATAACTTTAACCTACAGTGGTGAAAAAAAATCCATAAGATTTTGCTGAACATATATTGTGTTGTTTTGATAGGTATTGACCCAAGCTATCACCTCCTGCAGTATGTCGTGCTATTTACTGGACACCCTGTATAACGGCTGTCATGAAAATCCGTCATATTTACTATTATTTGACATTATTGTGTCAAAAAGTGCTCTGTGTTTGGTCAGCCGTTATTGTGTGACCTTTCATCGCTTTCAGGAAATCAAAGCTTTATCGTCTCTTCTTTTTTGTTTGTTCGTTCGTCTGTTTTGTCTTTTCCTCTGTGATGTTTTTGAGACCTCCTTTGATGTTTTTCTTGGGTTCTTCTGATGTCTTGTAATTGGCAATTTTTGTTTGTATGTGCGTCTCTTTTTTATCTTTGCTGTCTCTGTGTGTTGTCTTAGAATAGAATAGAATGCATTTATTTGTCAGAATATTGTACAAAGCTGTTATGTGAATTATGTATTACGATCATAATATTCTGCCGTTTCCGGCGTACAAATATGGTTTGTCAAATTATGGGTCATCATTACATTAAAATTACATTATTATTCATTGGAATTAGAATTACAAATAATATAAATGAATTGAACAATAGTTGTAAAAGAGTTTAATTATATAAGTCAAAATTCAATAATGTCAAGGTGATAGTCTGCTTAGTAGGCAATAATGTACAAATGTTTAGTAAAATTTTTCAGTCATAAAATCTTCAGTCGAGTAATAATAACATTTGCTTATAAGAAAGTTAAATAATTTACACTTGCGGCTGAGAGTTTTGAAGCCATCAGGTAATTTGTTGTAAACAGTAAAGGACATGCAGTATACATGTAGGACGGAAGAATTGGTTGTTTTAGCAAAAATAAACACCTTTTCTAAATAATAAATCAGCTTTTATTTTTACACACTTTTCATCTTTTTGACTCCTTTTTGTTCTCTCACCTTCGTCTATGCCTCTACGTTTCTTTTTTTTAAATCATCACATTACAGTTCAGAAAAAACATAGCTAACCTACTTTAAATTATAAAATAGCCCACAACTCGGCCATCCTGCCATAGTCTGACCTCAGACTATGAACATACCTACTCCACTACTTACTTATTTTAAAACAACAACTCAAATATTAACTAGTATCATCACAGTTTTAGAAATAAACTAATATAAACATCATAATTCTAACATCTTAAAATTAAATGTCACTGTACACCTGAGATCCAATGCCTTATGTTACTTTAAACTGTTTTATAATAAAATAAAGAAAACTTAAAATTGAAATGTTGAAAAATGTATAATATAAAAAACAACACAATAAACAACCAGCTTAGTAGCTCACCTCTGGCCATCTTTTCATGTAATCGGCTGCAGTTGATGTTCTTATAGGACCCTCAGCAGTAACTTCAGCTTTTTCCACCTCATATCGATCTTTCCCAAATATCTTCACGACCTTGTAGGGTCCCAAATACTTTGCCTTTAACTTCAAAGTCTTTCCGAATTGTGTTCTTCTAATAGCTACAAAATCTCCCACAGCATACTTTACACTCTCCTTTCTTTTTTTTGTTATAATTTTTCCTATTTTCTTCTTGTATTTTTAGAATCTGTATTTTGGCGTGTATTCTCAGCTTTTCTCTTTCCTGTACATACTCTTCTCTTTCCTCTTCCTGTAACATGTTAATTATCTCTATATTTTCTTTAAGTTTCATTTTGGTACCAATCAATAACTCGAAAGGAGTTGTACCTATACTGCGCTGAAAAGTACTATTTAATGATCTTTGCACCTGGCTTACATGACGGTACCATTGCTTCTCATCTCCTAGACACAACTTGGTAAGTATGGAGATTAAAACTCTGTGTACTCTCTCCACCTGTCCATTATGTTCATAATAATCCATGTATGGCTGCTGTTTTACAACTTCTAAAATAGCACTTGTTCCTTCATCACACTGTTGAGCCTTTCTTATCTGGTCATGGACTCCTCTTGTAACAATATTCACGTAAGCGCTGCGACTCAGGGCGTCTACATGTCTCATCTTGCTTCCAGATCGATGTTTAACTGTATAGTCATATTCCTGTAATAAGAGAACCCACCTGGCCACTCTTGTTGTTAAATCTTTCTTTTTTAAAGTCATCTCAAATGCTGAACAATCTGTAACAATCTTGAACGGGATTCCACATAGATATTTTCTAAACTTTTTCACACCTTCTATCACAGCTAAAGCCTCCAACTCGTAACTTGTATATTTTTTCTCTGCATCTGTAGTTTTCCTGCTCATGTAGTACACTGGATGTAAACAATTGTCATTTGGATCTTGTTGCATGAGCACTGCTGCGTAAGCTTGTTGGGAGGCATCAGTGTGCAGTTTTGTCTTCAAAGATGGATTAAAAATTTTGATCACTGGACCCTGTGTCAACTTCTCTTTCAACTGATTGAAAGCAATTTGCTGCTCCTCACCAAAATGATAGTGACTGGTCTTCCTTAACAAATCAGTCAGTGGTCTTGCAATCCATGAGTAACCTTCAATAAATTTTCTAAAGTATGAGGTTAAACCTATAAAGCTTTGGAGTTGTTTAATGGTTCGTGGCTCTGGAAACTTCATGACTGCTTCCACCTTATCACTCGATGGCCTTACTGTTCCATTCTCAATTATATGACCAAGGTACTCGACCCTAGTGGTCAGTAAATTACATTTCTTCCAATTGATTTGGAGTCCATGTACAGAAGCCACTTTCAATACTTCTCTAAGTCTGTCAAGTGCCTCTTGATAGGTCTCTGCCATTAACATGATATCATCTATGAAAATCAATAAATGACCCTTTGCAATTATATCCCTGAAAACAATAGTTATAAAACGAGTAAAATAGTTTGGGCATATAGAAAGTCCAAAAGGTGCCCTATTAAACTCATACTGCCCTGTTTGCGTCACAAATGAGGTATATTTTATACTGCTTTCCCACACTTTTAAATGAAAATATGCATCTTTGAGATCTAACTTACTAAATATCTTATAACCTGAAAGCCTATCCATGTGATCGTCTATAATTGGTAAAGGAAATTCGTCTTTGACCATCTTTGCATTAATCTTCCGATAGTCAACACAAACACGTGTTGAACCATCCTTCTTTTTAACCAACACTAGAGGGCTTGAATACTCAGAAAAACTGGGCCTAATAATACCTTTCTGAATCCATTCCTTGATCTGTTGATCCACTATATGCTGTTCATGCAGGGATAGACGTCTGGGTCTTTGTGCAACCGGAATGTCATCCTTCAGAATTATTTTCATTTCGATTGGCGCCTCCTGCACCTGCATGGGCCTATAATCTTCCACCATTTGCATAACAACTGTGCGTATGTTATCATCTGCAATATAACTCACCAGTTGTTGCTGCTGTGCATCTGAAATTAAACACCTTAACATTTCACCTTCCCCTTTTGATATTAAACTAACACACCCATTATTAAACAACACAGTCGTAGTCATTAAAAAAGGTTGACCTAGTAACATCTTGTAAGGCATTGTATCTACCGGTATTACATAAAATAATACATCTAAATTATGACCGTCCATATTGATGATACCATTAAACTTCCCTAACGTATTTACTTTCGACGATCCAAGTCCAGTTAATAACAACTTTTCTCTAGTGTATGACGACACTTTTAATTCAAAAAATAAATCTACTGTTATCAAATTTAAATCACTTCCACTATCAATTAATGTTTCTACTTTCTGACCACAAATTTCTATTATTTTCTCCGATTTTTGAAGTTTGTTTTGAGTTTTATTGTTGACATTCAACACCGACTGAAGTTGCGGACCACTGTCACTGTCACCTTCAATGTTGATGTCTGACACTTTAATTCGGTTTTCGCCATCTTGATCGTGGTCGCCACCATCGTTCGCCGCAAACTTCACACACATCGACTGATGACGCTGCCGATTTTGCGACTGCGAATCATACTTTTGAATGTTGCTCGACTTACAATCTGGTGCAATGTGGCCAAACGTATCGCACTTAAAACACTTTACTCCATTCGGACAAGAATGAGATAGATGAGATGTATCACCACACTTGTAGCAATTTCTTTTAAGTTCAGCGGCTTGCAACTTTTGTCCGCGACCGCCACTACTCGTACTTTCTTGATTCTGTTTTGACAAACTGGCACGGACTCTCGACTTATTCTTGATATTTTCATATATGGACAACTTTTCCTTTAGAGCCGAGTAGGTGGTGACGCCGTAGAGTATTGCTTTGTTCATCTCCAAATCCTGTATTCCATCCACAATGTACTGAATGGCCACATAATCCGGGAATTTCGCCCGCTTGCCCAATTCTTTCATAACCAACATGTACTGGTAATAAGTTTCCTCGCGCCTCTTCTTACGAGAACTCATTAACTCATGCATTTCTTTAATATTCAATGAATCAGGAAATTCCTTTTGTAGTGCAGCTTTCAGCTCTTCGAACGTCTTGTAGGCTTTTTCTGACCGCAACCAGAGCTCAGCCGTGCCTGTTAGCGATCTACGGGCAACGATCAGCTTCTGTTGAGGCGTCCAGCT
Organism: Cosmia pyralina; assembly: GCA_946251885.1. NCBI lineage: Eukaryota > Metazoa > Arthropoda > Insecta > Lepidoptera > Noctuidae > Cosmia > Cosmia pyralina. The sequence goes on along the minus strand of OX276368.1, from coordinate 9,673,017 downwards.
GAAGATCTCGGAATTGTCCTCAATATCCTGAGCCCATTTAGAAGACGAATACGTCTTGTCATCGCCACTAAATTTCAAAATACCATCTGCGCCGAAACTGTTCGCGACGCCAAACATCGCCTTGTCGTCTTGCATCTTCAAAATACAGCTTTTACAACTTTCCCAAAACGACCGGCAACGAGTTCGCCACATGCGTGAGAAACCAATCTCGTTTCGAACGTAATATTTCTGCCAAAATTCTTATTCTTCCAATCCCGGACGAGCCCCCAAAGTTGTAGGACGGAAGAATTGGTTGTTTTAGCAAAAATAAACACCTTTTCTAAATAATAAATCAGCTTTTATTTTTACACACTTTTCATCTTTTTGACTCCCTTTTGTTCTCTCACCTTCGTCTATGCCTCTACGTTTCTTTTTTTTAAATCATCACATTACAGTTCAGAAAAAACATAGCTAACCTACTTTAAATTATAAAATAGCCCACATACATTATTAGAAAACAATTTAATTCTTCGCCTAGTAACATTAAGCATATGAACTGTGCGGCTGGGTCTGGATACAGCATCATTAAACAAGTCAAATTCATGTTTGTTTTGGTGTATAAAGATACAAATTTCAAAAATGTATAGAGCTGGAAGTGGCAGTAGGAAGTAGCAGTTGATATTAAAAGTTTAAAACTTAAAGGCTGATTTACACAAGTTCAGTAGCTGACTCAAAATGAACACAGAATCGAACTAACGGATTTCATGCGAAAAAAAATCGCATCGTTTAGTAACTGGAACCCGGGGCAGTAGCAACAGTATTCTGAAAACAGTGACTGAGAGTTTCTATTCTCTCATTTTGAGGCATCTTGTGGAGAGGATGGCCAGGTGAGAAACTTGTACCTTACTTAGTCATCTTCTGTGTAAAATGCTTCAAACTGTAATTTCAACATTACTTCTAATAATAATATTACTAACACTAGCTTTAAGGTATTACCAACACTATGGATCGTTGTTGTTTGCATTAATAAAATTTTGTTTTGATTATGAAGTCAGAGCTGGCGCCGAGAAGTGACGTCAGTAGTCGTACTACTGACTTCACATCAATTTACATGAAGACAATAACGGGTCAAAAATGACTTGTTCGAGTTTTGGAGTCATCTACACAGGGTCAGTAGCTGACTCCAAAACTCAGTCTTTAGACGGTATAACTGTCACACGCCTGTGTTGTATGTATATTTATGGCAGATATAATATCCACATTTTTAAACCAGAAATTATAATTATGTATAATTGAGAAAGGGCCTATTTCAAGATGTCCGAATAGCCACTACTTACCGAATAAATTCAAAAATGGAACAGATTTTATATGAAATTATCTGAAATCAAATTTTGTTCCATTTTTGAATTTATTCGGTAAGTAGTGTCCATTCGGACATCGTGAAATAGGCCCTTAGTACCATGTAATAGAGGGAAATTTGCAAAATAAAATTGCTTGTGCGGCACCCGCCATGAATGCTACGAATCTAGACTCCCAATAAATTTCAAATGTACCTGACCCGTGTACCCCACGGTCTCGCTCAGTAGCCGTGCCCGACGACCCCACTCTTAGCGTTTGTTACTAGACCGAGGAAGCCGATCTAATACTTAGGGCCTGTTTCACCACTTAATTTCATACAAAATCTGTTCCATTTTTGAATTTATTCGGTATGTAGTGGCTATTCGGACATCGTGAAATAGGCCCTCACTGTTTCACCATCTACGATTAAGTTCCTTTCATATGTTATCTGTTCCATTTTTAAATTTATTCGGTATGTACTGGCTATTCGGACATCGTGAAATAGGTCCTCACTGTTTCACCACCTACCTATTAAATTCCTTGGCAGATAATTTCATACAAATTCTGTTCCATTTTTGAATTTATTCTGTGAATAGTGGCTATTCTGACATCGTGAAATAGGCCGTTAGACGAGCAAATTAATGGGGTTTTAATTACAAAAACCTTCAGGGTCAAATAAAATTAGCTAGCGAAACTCCGCATCGTTATCTTATGACGATATAACATTTCAGTCTACATACAGCCTCTAATGTCTATGGGGCTACAGGCCCGATGACAATGATAGCTGACGACGGGGTAATGGCCGCTGGTAGTGTAGAATTACTTAAAATTATAGGCATAGAAAATCTTTTTTTGTATTGACATCTGCAGAGTTTCGCTAGCTAATTTTATTTAACAATGTGTAAGCAGTATTCGAATTCTAGGAGCAGGCTTAGCGTCTTTGTAAACATCAGTAAATCTGGTAATACGATACCCCTTGGTAAAGTCTAGTTGTCAGAATTTTGGACTTCTGACTACCTGTAAAGACTTACGAAAGACAGCCGGGACCACGTGCTTACCGAGGCACGGAGGGATCTCGAGGGATAATTATGTAATGGAGCCGAACACCCAATTATGGCAAGAGTCCTATGTAATTTAGAGGCTGATCCTATAGCAATTACCCATCCACGAACCGACCGCGGCAAGTGTAGCGTAGCGTACCTTCAATCGACATTTAGCCATGAGCCCCTCCGTCCTTGTAAACATCTTAAGAGGCCGTACACAAAATTTTGTCGATTTCGCTGATTTACGTGAGTTTTAACCGACGAAAAAAAAAGGAGGAGGTTCTCAATTCGATACGTATGTTTTTTTATTTTTTTTTTTATGTATGACAACGCATAACTTTTTACAGAGTCGTCCGATTTGACAAAAAATTGTTTTATTCGAGAGGGTATACATCAAAGTTGGTCCCATATAAAATTTATTAACTTTGTTTGGGTAGTTTTTGAGTTAGCTTCAGTAATACGTATTTTTTCCCCACTTTATATAGATGATGTTCTAGTTTGTTTTGCAGGTAGTGGTATTAGAATTTGTGTGGGGTAGGTACCACAACTAAAAAGTGAAAAATAAAAACTTTTTTACAAAAAAATACAACCGACTTCCAAAAACAACACTACAAAGTAAAAAATAACTTTAATTTCGAAAGTCGGTGGCAAAAAACTAAAATACATTTAACCAGACACCGACTTCCGAAATTAAAGTTATTTTTTACTTTGTAGTGTTGTTTTTGGAAGTCAGTTGTATTTTTTTTTGTAAAAAAGTTTTTATACAGTTTCATCTTATCTTATTATAAATACAGTATTTCTAAAAATTTTAATGCACAAAATGAAAGATCATTTTAATTATGATCTAATGTATGAGCTACATTTTAGAGTTCCATATCAAAATGGTAAAAAGGGACCCTTATGTTGCGACTCAGTCTGTCTGTCACGGCTGGATATCTCAAGAACTACTAATAGAATAGAATAGAACATCTTTATTTCGGTCATACCATATCCATATAGTGTTAGTAACATACAAAGAAATAACTTATTGCCTAGTGTTAGTAAAAATCAACCTCCGCACAAACTGCTGTACAATCGGAGAGCCAAGGCTCTCGGCTACAGTTTTCAGGATGCTGTTCCGACTGGCCCTCACCCTCCTCAGTAGCGACTAGATATGAGCGCCGCGCCGCGCCGGCGCGCCGCCGCCGTCGCCGTGAGTTCATGTCGACGCGTCGCCGCCGACTGCAGCATGCGGCGCGCCGTCGCGGCTACTCACAACTTGCTTTGTCGCTCGCACGCGCGGCCCGACCGGGCGACCCCGTTAGTTCGCCTAGTCGTTTCGGCACACTCGTCGCTTACGCAGTCGAGTTCAATATTTAACCGAGTAAACGTGTATTATTGTGTTGTGTTAACGATGGCAGCAACTTCGAGATGAGATGAGATGAGAGAGAAATGATTATTTTTCAGTAAACGTGATCTCCAATTATTATTTAGAAGACTGTAAAATTGTAATTAATAAATACGTTCCCTTAATAAAGCTTTTTTTGGTAATAACAATATGGTTTTCTTTATGTTATTTTTAAGAAAACTCTCCCTGATGAAAAAAAAACTCAGGCCCACGACCGGCCACGCCACGCCGCCGCGACGCCGCCGCCGCTGTGGATATTAACAGGCCACGCCGCCGCCGTGGAATTGGCCATCGACGCTCATATCTAGTAGCGACGCAGTTCTTTTGCGTATAATTGAATAGAAGCCGTCGGTGCGGGCGGGTTAATGATATTAACTTGAAATTTGGAACAATTATAGATGACGTTTGCCTAACAATTTTGTAAATAAGAAAGAAATAAAAATATACATTTTTTTGTTTTGCAACAGGGACTGAGGGTCTTAAAAATTCGAAGAGGGGCTACTAGGGCATGTGGGGTACCATATGAAAGAGCGCTCTTTGCATGTTCTTATACATTTTTTTTTATTTTTCTTGCCGCATAGTTTTCGACTTTTGATGAAAAATGTACCTACTTTAAAAAAAAACCGTTCCCCCCTTATCTCCGAAGTTTGCATAGAGAAAAATCTGAAATTATTGTGATAGAAGTTTATCCACTGACGCGTCACGCTCCCCGCGCGACGTCATTAGGATTGTACTTGAGATTTTTTGTCGGCGCGCGATTGGGCGCCTAGCCACTTATACGCGGCTTGTACACAAAACATTCCTATGAATCGCTATGAAAGTAATTACTGTTTCTTAAAGTGGATAGACTGGGCTAGATTACGAGTTTTGATTTAAAACAATAGACGACTTAGTTATTTTTTTTTTCTTTAAAAAAAAAATAGACTGTTTGTTTATATTACCGCCAATAAAAAACAATTAAATATAAAACGATGTCTCTAAATAGCACAGTTTTTCAGAAAACGGTACGGAACCCTCGTTGCGCGAGTCTGACTCGCTTTTGACCGGTTTTTTTTTTATTTTATTAATTAATTTTGGTTAATCGATCTAAACCGGCGAATGTTTTGTGAATTTTTGCTGTAAGAGGTTTAGAATATCAGATATTTACGAATCGTTTTGACGTCTAAAGGGTATGGAAAAATGATAACGTATTCTTGTGAAAGTTGTCTATACAATGTTTGAATCACTTTCATAGAAAATTTTCGATTAAAAAAAATATTCAACTTAGTCAAATTTTAGAGAAAATTGGCATAGAATTGCTTTGGATTTCGGCTACTTAGAACTCTCGTTCATAAAATTAAAACAAGAGAAATAAATTTCAGTTCCAATTCAATCCATTTCCGGAAAAAAATAATGCAAAAAAAGTAAAAACCTTAAAATACTTTTAAAACAACCTAATTCTCGCAGTAAAAACTCGACGCAAAATAAAAAGTAGCTCATTCATCTATACTAATATTATAAAGAGGAAAGATTTGTTTGTTTGTTTGTTTGTACCGAATAGGCTCCGAAACTACTGGACCGATTGCAACCATTTTTTCACCAGTAGAAAGCTAATTTATCAGGAAGTAACATAGGCTATAATTTATTTTCAAAAAATTTAGAGATCTTTAAGAAAATTGCAATAATGTAACTCAAAGTAGCAAAATTTTGCCTATAAAATTCATTATTTGGCGTACGCTGAGAAAACTATTGATGATACATAAAAAGTATATACTACATGATTAAAGTACTCATTATTACCTTCAAAAAGTCCGCGAAGCAACATATCTAACTATCATAGTTAAGTCACAATAGCAGCTTTTGTGTTCTAAAACTTAATTAGATCGCCGGTAGAAACAAAAGTTGGTTACATTCGTATCGTAGTATTAATTCTTATTCAAATAAATAGTTTTATCATCACGGGTATTTATGTAGCAGTAAAATACTTTTTAATTCATTCGAATCGGACGTTTAATTTCGAAGTTATCACGATTATAAAGATGCCGTATGCGTTCCGTTAGACGACGCGCTGCCGCGCCGCGATTAACTCGAAACTCAGTATTTTTATTCTTGACACCAAAAATGAAGAATAACGTGTTTTTCGAATATCTACCCATAAGGGGGTGAAAAGGGGTAGTAAATTTTTCAGGGGAAGATTTTACTGCGGGGCTTGATTAACTCGAAAATTGGTAAAAATAATATTAGTAAGTTATGGAAACATTCGAAACGATTTTTTTAAATTCCACTCCTGTGGGCATGAAAACAGGGAATACAGTTTATATGAAAAATCTTATTCATTTGGTTAATTAACTTGAAACTTGGCACAAATACTTGCCTAAGCGAGTAATAAAGTTTGTCCCCCGGGGGAAGGGAAGAGGGTCAAGGGAGGAAGTGGTGAGGATGAAAATGGGGGAGGCAAGGAGGGAAATGTGAAGGGGAGGGGATGGTGAGGAGGTGAAGGGGAGGTGAGGGGTGAAGGGATGGGGACGGTGTGGTGAGGGAGAGAGGGGGAAGGGGGTGTGAGAGTGGGTGAGAGGGGGAGGGAGAGGTTAGCGGGAAGAGGATGCGGTGAACAAATGTGCTAATCTCTCGAACTACCAGTCGGACTTTAAAAAATCTTTCTGCATTTTATAGCCCAAATCTAAAGGAAGGCTATTGGCATATTTAACATCACTCCAGGACCTTTACGTGGCGAGCTAAAAGAAAAAAAGGCAAAAGAACGCTAAGCGAAAACGAAGTAATAGCGCGGGCAGGTAATGCGATGCGACGGGGTGGGTCGGGGGAACAAGAAATTACACGCGGACGAAGTCGCGGGCAGCAGCTAGTTAGATCATAATTGAAATAATCTTTCTTATTGTGCATTAAAACTTATAGAAATACAGTATTTTAAGGACGCTGTTAAAAATGGGCAGTCAAATCATTACTTTTTTACACAAAAGTATGTTTATTAAATAAAATGCTTTGCATTCTTAAAATGTTTTTTGGTCGAATTGTTGATAGATGTGCTAGGTACGATTCTGAACTATAAATATATTTTTTTTAATAAACGATTTCTCAATAAATGTAGCTAAGTGAAAATTTTTACTTCGGTACATTTATTGAGAAAACGTAGGTACCTATCTAAAATGATATAGAAGCGTACCTTGCACATCTATCAACAATTCGACCAAAAAACATTTTAAGAATGCAAAGCATTTTATTTAATAAACATACTTTTGTGTAAAAAAGTAATGATTTGACTACCCATTTGTACCAGCGTCTTTAAATGTGAGATTATTTTTGTATAATCAGAAAAATTTCGTGTACGGTCTCTTAATGTTATTTTAATAGCCTTGTCATACCGGTTATATGCATGGCCATAAGACACTACGGGCACGAAAAACCAGTGTTCTGCAGACCCAGCTATTTCATTATTTGACAATATACTCGTAATAATGTATTCTGGATAACCCAAATGGTGTGATGTCGTGGTATGATTGTATCTATTCTGTAATTAGTCACATTATTATAATCAAATTGAGAACGGGTCTTCTCGCGATATTCACATTATTAAAAAAAATAAAATAGTCACATCAATCAATAGTCACGTCATTCTTTTTAAAATAGTCACATTATTGTCGATTCCAGGTAAAAAAACCGGTCAAGAGCGAGTCGGACTCGCGCACTGAGAGTTCCGTTCCGATTTCTGCAAAAGTGTGCTATTTAGAAACATCGTTTTATTTTTCCTGTAATCTTTACATGAACTTCTATCACATAGAATAATTTCAGATTTTTCTCTATGCAAAGTTCGGAGATGAGAGATATTTTTTTTTTTCTTACATTTTTCATCAAAAGTCGAAAACTATGCTGCCTAAAAAAAAGAAAAAAATGTTTGAGAATGTGCAAATAGCGCTCTCTCATATGATACCTCACATGCCCTAGTGCCCCACTTCGAATTTTTAAAACCCCCTTTCAGTCCCTGTTGCAAAAAAAAAAAAAATTTCTTTCTTGTTTGCAAAATAGTTGGGCAAACGTCATCTAAAACTATTCCATATTTCAAGTTAGTAGTTCTTGAGCTATTCAGCTGTAACAGACGGACAGACAGACTGAGTCGCACACTATAAGGGTTCCTTTTTACCATTTTCATGCAGAACCCTAAAAATACTAGCACAGTTGCATTAGTACTACAGACATATGTCAAAAAAATATATATATGTCGGAAAAGTGAAGTAAAAGGCTTGTTTACGTTCTAGTAGCGCCATCAATTAGCGTTTGAGATAAGTTAGTGGATTAATCAAATTGATAACAGCTGTCATTGAAGTCAGTAGTTCGAATCAGGGTTGTCAATGTCGAAGCTGTCAGTGTCAACGTTGTATCTGTCGGTAGTGCGTTAGTCTATTTTCGAGCTCTCTTGCTCCAGAGATAGCGCCTGCGCCGGTCGTGCGCACTGATTGATTAAGAAGCAACATGGCTGACACCAAGTCAGCACGTGACGAGACAGAGCACGTGGACGCTAATCCGTTTGATTCTCCGACATATATAATATGTATGTTCATATGTATGTGAATATTCATATATATTAGAAAAACCCTAATAACATCTTTGTATATCGATATCTCTTATATTAATTAAAACCAATTGCCGAATGTATGTAATGTGTGTGTAAGCGCATCACTTCAAAACGGTTGCACCTATTTGGCTAAATCTTTTTTGTTATTTGTAATTGTCAGGACAAGGTTTGTATGACAGATATTTTTTTTGAAAATTCACTTTTCAAAAACAGGGTTGTGGAGGTCAGATAGGCAGTCGCTCCTTGTAAAATACTGGTATTCAGCTGCATTTGGACAAGGCAGGCAGATGATAAGAATAATGTTTAATGATAATTATATACTACATATTTTAGACCTTGGTTCTACAGCAAAATTTACATATTATTTAGAAAAAGAAAAAAAGAAGAAGAAAAAGAAGAAGAAGAGGAGGAGGAAGAGAAGGGGTATACAGACGTATAAATGCGTCAATGTACCCACAACATAATCGTCAGACTTTATCAGTCCTCGGCTGGACAGATGCCCATAAGTTCCTACTACACTCATGCAGTAGCTACCAGTCAACCTCCGAAAATCTTCGCTCCACCTAGTTTGACACTGATTGCCCACCACACCGCGAACGGGGCTTCATCCCAACTCTCACCCATCCCATCTCTACATGATTTAAAATTACCTAACAAAAAGTCTCAACTCTACACGAAACAATACAAATGAATCAGAATGAAAAACATTTAGACGATATAAAAATATATTAATCTCCATGCATAGAATATGACAATGGGCTATTTTCCAAGCAAAATCACAAAGGTCTGTCAAGCTGTCCTGCACCATATACGACGCTTGTTTTACATCATCAATAAAATTTGAACCAGAACAGAAGCCGTCTTTTTTAAAGACAAGGGACAGCGCCATCTGTAATTTGTGTGGTATTATTTTATTTTTGTTTGCAAGTATTTTTAAATCGCCTAAATGTTTTTCATTCTGACTGCACGTTTTTATCGTTTCGTGTAGAGTTGGGACTTTCGAATCGCGTAGAGATGGGATCGGTGAGAGTTGGGATGAAGCCAGGAATGGGGCTTACGTCAATGAGAAAACAGATGACAGCGCCATAATAAATGTATTGTCGCTACTTCGGTGCCGTTGCTGGTGCGGAGGACAACCAGTCTGAGGGCGTCTTACCTTACGTTTGCAGCTGATGTAACCACGTATTGTTGGTTTTAGGCGATACCAAATTAATTGGGGGATTTGTCATAACCATTTATTTCACTATTGCAACAGTATGGATTTAATTTTTGGATATAAATGTTTATTATACTCTGACTATAGGAAAACACAATTGGGTTAAATTTCCTCAATAGAATTTAATTCCAAAAAGACCTCTACTTTTTATGTTTTTTTCTGTAATTCTAAAATCCTAAGTAATTTCATTGCAAAATTGCATTCAAAATGTGCGTATTAGGTAATTGAAAATTTTGTGTGAACAAATTTTTTAAATATGCGCTTTTATGTAGGTTCCAGCGCATTATTGTTGTAATTGACTCTGTCACTTTCATATTCCCGCCCAGTTCGCTTTTTACATATCACTTTAAAGTGTCTCATTATTCCTGTTTTATCTTTCAGCGAGAGGGATGCGGTTGGGCCAATCCTGACGGTGCTGATACACGAACCACTGGAGAAGTCAACGGAGAGACCAAATTCGGAGAGTTCCCTTGGATGGTCGCTATTCTCAAGTAAGTAAATAACTCATCACATCCTTTACTCCCCGACGCTGTAGACACAGACACCCCGTTTTGTCATGAGCCCCATGTAAATTAGAGGCCGATCCAATTTTTTTTTATTATTATTCTTCAAGATATTTATGATTTAGGGTTCCGTACTTCAAAAGGAAAAAACGGAACCCTTATAGGATCACTTCGTTGTCTGTCTGTCAAGACCTTTTTTCTCAGGAACGCGTGGGAGGTATCATTATCAAATACGTAGGTCTGTGGTCCCTTGGAGTTCAAAATAAAATCAAGCTTCTAAGTCAACGCAATAAAAAAGTACGGTCATTTATGCGACATATTTTGATACTCGTAAGTAAATCAAAACCTATAGGGTACTTCCCGTTGTCCTAGAATCTTGAATTTGGCAAGAAGCAAGGACTTACAGCGCAATTAAAGTAAAAAGTCCGAAAATTGTTAATTTGTAATTTTATGAAATAAAAAAAATTTTTTGGTTGTTCACTTAAGTTTGTTTTTTGGATCAATTCTTTTCAACTACGGAACCCTTCATTGTGCGTGTTCCACAATCACTAGGCCGGTTTTTTTTGTTTTATAATTTTACTCGCCAAACTTTCCAGTTTGATGGCGAGAAGAGATTGTACGGTCAGCAACAGAAGTCGGTTAACACTGCTAAATAAATAAAATAAAAAAAAAAATAAAAAAATTGTTTATTGATACCAGATACATTCACAAATTTGCAGGCTAAAGCGGGTAACAATTGAAATGTAGGGTAGACCGGGGACAATAGTACCATTTTCGAAACATCGGTTGATTACACAAATTTAACTGCCGCTTTTTGTTTTAAACATTATTATTTTACAGCCTTGGTTTATTATCTACCGAAGAAAACATCTAAAGTTGGCCTAGATTGAACAAAACTTGGTCAAAATCGACTTTGAATGAAATAATGGCTAGTGCTACAAATGACCCCCTTTAAGGGTTGATTGTACCAAAATTGCATAGAGTAATAAAACGCGAGTATAGGTATTAGTCATATTTTCGCAGTCATTTATTTGAAGTCTTATGGGTTTATAATCATTCTTAAAAATTAGGAACAAAAAAATCGTGAGATCGGTGTTTTAAATCAACACAAATGTAAAGTAATAACATTAACATAACAATTCTTCACTTCGAACAAAAATAAAATAAGTTTTTATTAACATATAATCAACTTTGGTTCACACGTTGCACATTTGCTATTATCCAGCTTTATAACAATTATAAAATAGAAATAATCAAAAAAACATATTAGTATGGAGGTACAATTAACCCCTGGTACAATTGACCCTCATAAAATATTAGTTACTTATAAAAAAATATTAGTCAGATTCGCAATTGTGACAAACATAAATTGACTCCTGAGGTGTACATTCCTCGTGTGCCCATAATCTGCATTGAGCACATTGAATCCACATTTCACTAGGGCGGCTGGCACTATAAGGTTCCATACATACAACACAAAACCATTCTTCTTCTCCTTCGCTGCTTTCAGAGTCATTTTTTGCTGCAGTTTCCTTTTTCTGGCTGGAATCACATTTTTTATTAAATCAAATCTAATAGAGCGTTTTACTTCTTTTGGCGTTAAACCATAATAAATATCTGCTGTTCTCACTAAATATTTCGCTATGCTTTGTTTTTGCTTATTTACCCCATAGAAATAAATTGGTCGGGATTTGCTTCTCTTTTACGTTTATATCTTATGAGAGACACATGACAAACGTTGAACATATTCGCAGCGGCGCATATGCTACGCCCTTTTAATATCTCATCATATGCCTGTTCATACAACAAAGTATCTCTTACCCACGGTCCGTTTTTTTATTCTATTTCGTGGCATCTAAAACAAAAACATGTCTAATAAGTAATTGCATATTTTAAGTATTTATTTTATTATTCTGTTATTATAACCACGGGGTTATTTCTACCATGGGGTCAATTGTACCGGTACCAATGACCCCGGCGATGTTGGTACAATTGCACCAAAGTAACAAATTTAGGAAAACCGTCTAATAGTCACATAATTCTAAACTTATAGCTTCCACATTTATCATAAATCAAAAGTTTAATATCCGTTTAAACTAACAACAACAATTATTTGTCGAAAAGGCTCTGGTAATACGAGTTACAGGCAATAATATTTTACGTAAAAACTTACCGCGGCTTGCCGAAAATCAAAAATTCTCCACTAACACGTCCGTTTCACAGCACGCGCGCCGGCGACTGAGGGGCGCCTCGGGACTCAAGTAGCGCGTGTGCTGGCGCACTCACACATGCAAAATTTAGCTCAGTAGTAGAAATATCGAAGATGGTACTATTGCCCAATGTTACTATTGTACCCGGTCTACCCTATAGTACAATACATGCTGATATTGATTGCCAAACTAAGCTAGAGCTTGTATTTTGGGAAACAATGTTCAGTCATAGTGATGACATACAATATACATTGACTGATGCTTGAGGACAAAGGTGAAATATTGTGAAAAATTTGTCGCTGCACGGTGCATATGGTTACAAAATAATTCTTCCTAATTATTATATCATTATATATTACGGTGCGTGTGCGTGCATGTATCTATGTATGTATGTATTTATCAGTAATAATTATGGGTGAGTGTATGTGGATGGGTGGCTACTTTTGACATCATCACACAAAATGATTTGATAAATTGCTTTTTTTTTCATGTAACAGTTAAGAGTTAATATTCTTAAAATTTTAAGTACTTCTGTTCCGTTTTGAATTAAATATTTCGCTTAATAATTAAGATTAAAAAACTGCAAGTGTTAATCGGCTTTTGTTGCTGACTGTACAAATAATATAAGTAAAATAAAACTAGTAGTATTGCAATTACCCAGGCACAAAAACGATTTTAGCGACAGAAACATACGCTTTACGCACGCCCTGAATCGTATGCTGTGTTCACACTGGTCCAACCGCACCTTTGTTGGCCTTCGAGAGTACCTCCAAATATATTTTAACTGTCGAGCAAACGTACGGTCGATGCTTCCATCCTTTTGGTGTTACCACCACGCTACGGATAGCCGGCACACAGGCGTTCGTAGGCACGAACGGTTTTTAGCGTTTGCTAAACCGTCCAGACAGGACCAATGAAAGCCAGCTAAACTTATTCGTTGGCATTCGTTGGGCTTATACGGGTAACTAGAGTACAGACACGCGCCGATATCTTGACCGACTAACAGAATAAAAAAAATCCAAAAAATAAAAAATAAAAAAAATCCAAAAAAAAAAAAAAAAACAAAAATCCAAAAAAAAAATAAGAATCCAAAAAAAAAAAATCCAAAAAACCAAAAATCTTTTGAATTGAACCCAATAAATTCTGTCCATCAGCAACGTTTCACTCTCGTAGTACGCGCGAATCCAGATATAATCCGGGGCAGATATAAGCTTATATCATATATATGTAAACGTAAAAAAACATCATGCGATGGAATAAAATCATCATCAGTAGTTGTGAACCTATGGGGTTCGCAACTAACCCCCCCCCCCTCCCCTGGGGTTTTGGGTTCATAAATTAGTACATAATTTACAGTCAAAGGGTTAAGTGCGTATGATACGCGGGTAAAATGCCATAAACCTGAACATGCAATTTGTCTGGTTGTACCATAACGTATCTCCTAAACAAATGGTCCAATCACAATGCGTTTTTTTTTTATTGATATTATATTACAGCGTACCTGTGGATGGGAGTGAAATATCATCATTGTAAGTACATAAAAGATAGGTGGAGTAAGTATAGAGAACGCTAATAATGTACTACGAGTGAAGTTGAATTTCTCTTTCTAACACACTGTTTACGTATAGCGTTTTCTCTTTCTCTCGTTCAAGTCTGGTTTTCTTAACTGCTGATTCTGGATTTAGTCGTCTTCTGTTTTTGAAGATCTTGCTGGTATATCAGCTGTACCAATAGTACAGGTAGCGGTATCACACCAAGACCGGTTTCCAAAAATACCGGTATTTCAAGCCCAGACCACGGCTACTTGGTTCAGTTCTTAGACGTAATTCTTCTCCAGGGTCTAGCTAGGGTCATGAGTAAGGAGGCCTCTGGCAAGATTTGAATTTTGCGCCCCTAATACTTATTTTTTAAGAAGAGTACACAACAACTTTAAAAGTGTAATTTAGCGCTCCTGCACACGATGCCGCCACCGCGCCGTCGCCGCGCCGACGCCGCATAACTACACTGTACATACGAGTCGCGCGAAGACCGCCACCGCGCCGCCGCCGCGCCGCCACCGCGCGCGGTCCAAAACAAAACTTTCCATGATAATTTCTTAAAAAGTTATCACGTGCATGTTCATACGCGGCCGGCAATGGAATGAATCAGGATAATGAAATAACTGGGACCGCGCGCGGTGGCGGCGCGGCGGCGGCGCGGTGGCGGTCTTCGCGCGACTCGTATGTACAGTGTAGTTGTGCGGCGTCGGCGCGGCGACGGCGCGGTGGCGGCATCGTGTGCAGGAGCGCTTAAGGACGCGTTACAAATGGCTAGTCAAATCATTACTTTTATACACAAAAGTATGTTTATTAAATAAAATGGTTTGAATTCTTAAAATGTTTTTTGCCTAAATTGTTGATAGATGTGCAAGGTACGATTGTGAACTATAAATATAATTTTAGATATGTACATTTTCTCATTAAATGTACCAAAATAAAAATTTTCACTTCGGTACATTTATTGAGAAAATGTACCTATCTAAAATTATATTTATAATTTCATTTAATAAACATCATCATCAACAATTCAGCCAAAAAAACATTTTAAGAAAGCAAAGTATTTTATTTAATAAACATACTTTTGTTTATAAAAGTAATGATTTGACTACCCATTTGTAACAGCGTCCTTAAGTTGTAGGTATTCCTTAAAATAGTTCTTAATAACAGGTCTTTACCTATGAAATTGCCGTTTTGTATGAAAAAATTTAAACGAATTTTTTTCATGCATTTTTTATTTCTATTAATCGAAGTAATCACCCATGCAATCAATGCATCTTTGCCAACGCAGTGGCAGTTTATTGATGCCCTTCTTAAAGAAATCAGCTGGACGGGAGGCAACAAATTCTTCAAAGGCATTTTGTACTGCCTCTCGGGTATTGAATTTTTTTCCCGCCAAGAAGTTATCCAAATTCTGGAAAAAGTAGTAGTCTGTAGGCGCAAGGTCTGGTGAGTAAGGCGGATGACGGAGAGCTTCCAACCCCAGTTCTTGCAACTTGGAGACCGTCTGCTGTGCAGTATGAGACCTCATCGCGCGACCGCGCGTTGTCGTGCAGGAGCAGCGGAGACGAGCGATTGACCAATGCTGGTTGGAGATGTGCCAGCTTCTCCATCATTGTGTTCAGTTCTTCACAGTACACATCTGAAGTAATGCTCACCCCGTTTGGTAAGAAGCTGTGATGAATCACACCGGCGCTAGACCACCAAACAGTGACCATCACTTTTCTAGGGGTAAGTTTTCGTTTAGGGCATTGTTTAGGTGCTGAACCAGGATCCAACCAACTTGCTGAGCGCTTGCGGTTATCAAACAGAATCCATTTTTCATCGCAGATAACAATGCGGTTCAATTCCTTCATTTGTGTGTCGGTTGAGCAGTGCAAGGCACGTCTCGACGCGTACTTCGCGCTGGCGATCATTGAGTTCGTGGGGCACCCATTTGTCAAGCTTTTTTACCTTGCCAATTTGACGCAAATGGACCAATATTGTTTTGACGCTAACGTCGAAAGCTGCTGCTAATTCAGGCGTAGATTGTGTATCATCAGCTTCCACAATCGCCTTTAATTCGTCATTGTCGACCAAAGTCTTCGGACGACCGCGAGGTTCATTTTTCAGGTCGAAATTTCCAGAACGGAAGCGAGCAAACCAATAACAAGTGGTGCGTTGGTTTGTAGTGTTAGCTCCGTAAACGTCGTTGATGTTGCGTGCCGCTTGTGCCGCGTTGCTGCCACGACGGTACTCATATTCCATAATTACTCGCATTTTTAACGTATCCATGATGACGAAAAAGATTGAAATGCGATGAAAATGTAACACTAATCAATAAACAAATGACTACTTTTGGAAAAAAAATCCATGTTTTTAAAATAAAATTAATTTGAAATTAGAATTCTTAGCCAAACAAAAATTATTTTGATTTGAAATGGTCAGTACTGCAGAACGGCAATTTCATAGGTAAAGACCTAATATTATGAAGGACGGCAAACAATACAACATGAGTTCATTTAACTATAATAAAAATGAATGGCTAAATAAATATGTAGCTAAGCGCAAAACTCGAAAACAGCTGGACCAATTCGGTAATTTTTTTTTTTTTAAATATTCGTTGAAGTCCGTGGAAGGTTCTAATGATGAGAAAAATTGGAAATTTTGCCGGGAAAATTGAAAAATTCGGGAAAACTGAAAGTGCATTTTCTTGGGAATTTTGTATGAATTATTGAAGACAACGTCTGTCGGATCAGCTAGTGTATAATAAAATCTCTCAAGGTTCCTCTTCTGGCTTTTTCTGGGACCTGTTTGTCGACAATATGGTCAACATCAATACTTTTTGCAATCATCATTCTCCTACCCTTATCCCAATCTATTTGGGGTCGGCCCTTCCGTGTGTCCTTTTTTCCATATACTTTTTGCAATGTCATAATCAAACGATAGAAAGTATAGCGAGATTGCTCAAACCAAACGTTCTTGAAAGCACTCTGAGCTATACAACGTGCGGCTGCTATATCGACATTAATTAAAGACACAGGTAGGTCTAGTGGCGGTCAGTAATCATAAAAATTATAATTGTTCATCGTTTGTCTATTGTTCTGACTCAGCTGTGAGTAGCTTCATGAATAAATTGTTTGCAAAACCGCCAGAAGAAGACTCAAGTGGCGTGGCCTTTTTTTCTCGTTTGTTTCAACTTCATCTCTGCGCTACAGGTTGCTCCAAGATGCTATATTAGAAAATTATAAATAAATCTATATTTAATAACGTTTAATGAAATAAAAAAATCTTTATAAAACGATAACGCGGAACCGTATACGCGGTTGAGTTAGTGTCGCAATTGCAGCCGCGCACGTTGTGTACTAAAACCATTGAAAATTAAAAAAAAAACCTTTCAAGAGATCCAACCAGACTGGCTGTCACAAGATGTAGAAGCACGCTATTTCAGAACAAAATTTAATTTTAAAGTTTTTTCTATTCTCGATCTCAGTACCTACTTAGTAATACCTACTTAATTGAGATTATTTAAAATTTTATTGTAAGGAATTTTTTCAATACTTGAAGAAGATGGTAAGCAAAATAGGTGAAATTATTTATATTTAAGACCTTCTATGGGACCTTTTATACTTTTTAGTTTTTATACTTTTTAACTTACCAACTTTAACAAACATCGTACCTTCAGTTCGATGTTTGATATAATTAACCGATTCGTTGCGGATGGTACGACAGTCGTGTCATCATTTTTTTTGACGTGTGGCGAATGACACGAAAGGTGTACCATTTTGAAATCTAATAAAACTCCTTCAAATTAAATTTTATAAGGGTTTACTCAGAACAAAACTAGCATTGTTTTCCACGTAGAACAAGCCTGTAGCCTTCGTTTCTGGATATTGTTGAGATTCAAAAAATCAGGTGCTAACAACCTTTTCAAGTTGCATTATTTTTACGAATTTTTTTCAACTCGTGTCACGAAATATTTGTTCGCCGCCACAGTGTTCGAAAATGGGCGTCGCAACGAATCGGTTAAAGTAAGATGGTGCAACCCACCCTTATTAAAGTTACTGTTAGAAAAAAAAATAGATTGTTCCATTTGACAATTTGTTAGCTGACGTCACAACTTTAACTGTAACCTTCACCGCCCACGCTTCGCTGGTTAAAGTTATTGTGAAATATCTGTCACTTCTGTCAGACGCGTCGAATGTCATGTCCCTGCTCCGAACTTTATCTTTTACATTTGACATGACGCTGCAACAGCAGGCAGTCATTCTATTCATTCTAGCTAATGCGCACATTTTGAATGCAATTTTGCATTGAAATTACTTGGGATTTTAGAATTACAGAAAAAACATAAAAAAGTTGAGGTCTTTTCGAAATTAAATTCTATTGAGGACATTTAACCCAATTGCGTTTTCCTTTAGTCAGAGTATTAATCAAATATTCAATAAACATTATCCAAAATTCCACCCAATTTATTTTGGTATTGCCTTTAGAAATGCGACGTTGCCAGCCAGCGTGGGATGAACGCTCTTCGACTGCCATTTTTCTGTCTTCACCACGATATATTCCACTCCTAACAAATCCCTCTCCTTCTCAGGATTGAGCCAGTCAACGAGAATGAGCCAAACGGTATGAAACTCAACGTTTACGTCGGTGGAGGATCCCTGATTCACCCAAGTGTGGTGCTTACTGCTGCCCATTACGTCGCCAGTGCCAAGTCCCTGAGGATCAGAGCAGGGGAATGGGATACACAGAGCACTAAGGAGATCTATGGGTACCAAGACAGGGACGTGGCAGAACTTGAGACGCATAAAGACTTTAATAAAGGTAAGTCAATAAGAAGAGCTTAATTAAAAATTTAGTTGTAGCGACCCTAGCCATGCGATTTGCTTAATTGCAATTTTGACATGGTAAAGGAACGCCAGCGCGGGGCTCGCCAGTCGCTTACACACCTTCGCCTTGCCACGTCCTAGTTTGCTGTAATAATTGCAACCAAGTAGTGATCTTTTATTAAACAGTTTATTTATATTCAGTACAAAACAAATTCGCCTATTATTTATCAGGACCTTACACATATAACACGCACAACATATGGTGACCCCAGACGTTTTACAGACAATAGTTTTGTGTTTTATTTATTTTTGCGCCGTAAGCGACTCAGTGGCGACGTGGCAAGGGCGCGTTTATAAACCGCGTGGGAGCAAGTACCAGAGAATATTCTCGAAACCAGTGAAAATACCACAACGATGACTACCTCAACAACAGCCGGAGTAGTCGCGGCTGCGCAGGCAGCTGCCTCCGGAGTAGCATCGGTATCGGTGCAGGCAAGGATACCAGATTTTTGGACAGATTTGCCCAATTCATGGTTCTGTTAGTTCGAGGCTATTATGGCACCACAAAAGTTGGGTGACGCTGGTGAAAGCTGGGTGGTGGTGGGTGCTTTAGTTATGTCAGAAACTCTTAATCACACCTACACACCTGGGTTCTGCGAAGAGGTTCTGCCTAGCCTTTTCCCAACTATGTTGGGGTCGGCTTCCAGTCTAACCGGATGCAGCTGAATACCATTATTTTACATGGAGTGACTGCCTATCTGACCTCCACAACCCATTAACTGGGTAATACGATACCCCTTGGTAAGACTGATTGTCAGACTTTCGGGCTTCTGACCCGTGACGACTGTCAAAGATCCACGAATGACAGCCGGGACCAACGGCTTAACGTGCTTTCTGAGGCACGGAGGAGTCTCGGTATGTAAAGATGGTCACCCATCCACGGACCAACATTTTGCTAGTCTGTAGAAAATTTTATAGCTGACCGGACAGACGTTATCTTGTTTGCTAGAAGTCGATCGCAGCGCCACCTACCGGGTGTAGTTGTGAATCTAAACCATCCAGAGACCCAATCAAATATACACAAAAAAAATCATCAAAATCGGTCTAGCCTTTTAGGAGTAACTATTAGGTCTTTACCTATGAAATTGCCGTTCTGCAGTACTGGCCATTTCAAATCAAAATAATTTTTGTTTGGCTAAGAATTCTAATTTCAAATTCATTTTATTTTAAAAACATGGATTTTTTTTTCCAAAAGTAGTCATTTGTTTATTGATTAGTGTTACATTTTCATCGCATTTCATTCTTTTTCGTCATGATGGATACGTTAAAAATTCGAGTAATTATGGAATATGAGTACCGTCGTGGCAGCAACGCGGCACAAGCGGCACGCAACATCAACGACGTTTACGGAGCTAACACTACAAACCAACGCACCACTTGTTATTGGTTTCCTCGCTTCCGTTCTGGAAATTTCGACCTGAAAAATGAACCTCGCGGTCGTCCGAAGACTTTGGTCGATAATGACGAATTAAAGGCGATTGTGGAAGCTGATGATACACAATCTACGGCTGAATTAGCAGCAGCTTAAAAGCTTGACAAATGGGTGCCCCACGAACTCAATGATCGCCAGCGCGAAGTACGCGTCGAGACGTGCCTTGCACTGCTCAACAGACACACAAATGAAGGAATTTTGAACCGCATTGTTACCTGCGATGAAAAATGGATTCTGTTTGATAACCGCAAGCGCTCAGCAAGTTGGTTGGATCCTGGTTCAGCATCTAAACAATGCCCTAAACGAAAACTTACCCCTAGAAAAGTGATGGTCACTGTTTGGTGGTCTAGCGCCGGTGTGATTCATCACAGCTTCTTACCAAACGGGGTGAGCATTTCTTCAGATGTGTACTGTGAAGAACTGAACACAATGATGGAGAAGCTGGCACATCTCCAACCAGCATTGGTCAATCGCTCGTCTTCGCTGCTCCTGCACGACAACGCGCGACCTCATACTGCACAGCAGACGGTCTCCAAGTTGCAAGAACTGGGGTTGGAAGCTCTCCGTCATCCGCCCTACTCACCAGACCTTGCGCCTACAGACTACTACTTTTTCCAGAATTTGGATAACTTCTTGGCGGGAAAAAAATTCAATACCCGAGAGGCAGTAAAAAATGCCTTTGAAGAATTTGTTGCCTCCCGTCCAGCTGATTTCTTTAAGAAGGGCATCAATAAACTGCCACTTCGTTGGCAAAGATGCATTGATTGCATGGGTGATTACTTCGATTAATACAAATAAAAAATGCATGAAAAAAATTCGTTTAAATTTTTTTATACAAAACGGCAATTTCATAGGTAAAGACCTATTATAAGTACAGAAGAATTATACATACATCGGTCAACCATTCGTAATAATATGGTAACGTATTCGTAATATGGTAAGGTATAAATACAGGATTTCTTGTGAATTGTGTGCGTGGGCGCCTGTAGGTAGGTTCAGCGAGCTGGCTGACTCCGATAGACACAGTTTTTTGTTAGCGAGAATCTGTCCGCGTTTTATTGTACATACGTCTATGGGTGTCCCATAATTAATGGATTACCTCTTAAGGGGTCATTGTACTCATCATTATGAACAACTTTTACTATGGGACCGAAACTGAAAATGCGAAAAAAAATCTGCTGTTCCCTAACTTATGTTCTCATTGCATAACACGTCAAAATCTAGTGAACAGATAAATTTTTTTCACGATTTCAGGTTTGTTCCCATAGTAAAAGTTCATAATAATGAGTACAATGAGAGGTTACCATTAATTACGGGACACCCTGTATACATGTTCCGGAATTAACGCACACCTCTTAAGGGGTCATTGTACTCATCATTATGAACAACTTTTACTATGGGACTAAACCTGAAATCGCGAAAAAAACAGCTGTTCCCTACATTTTGACGAGTTATACGAACAAATGTAGGGAACAGCTAATATTTTTTCGCAATTTTAGGTTTGGTCCCATAGTAAAAGTTGTTCATAATGATGAGTACAATCAAAAGGTTCAACCGAAAAGTTGAATTTAGTGTAACAAACAAACTGTATAACATCTAAATGTACAGTCAACAAAAAAGATATCTAGGCAGGGTAGAGTAACATATTGGTATGTGATTTTTTTTTTTTTTTTTTTTTTTTTTTTTTTTTTTTTTTTGAGGTTGTGCGTTAATTCTGGGACATGTTATCTAAAGACAAAACCAATGACTGCCGCCATAACCTAGGAATTGTCGCTCAGCCAGCAGTCACGCTTCCACTTCGCGACCACCAGAACAAAGAGTCATCCACAAAAACATCGTAACAACACTGTCTATAAGCGTTAGGTAGCATAATCAACCGATAATGTTCCCACTGCTGGGACAGAGGCCCCCTCTCGGTGAGCAAGCCGTAATCCACCACGCGGGCCCAGTGCGGGTTGGTAGATGTCACATGTCTTCGAATTTTTGGTTTTAGGACATCCCGGCTACCTCACGATGTTTTCCTTCACCGTTTTGAGAGCAGTGATGAGCTTTCCACTAAGAAAAGCGCCTGTTTGGGTTCTAACCTCCGACCTAGAACTCGTCAGTCACGGCCGTTACCACTGCAGAGTTAGGTAGCACCCGCATTTCGTCAGTCATGTTTAACTCCATGTTATAGGGACGAGAATCGCGAAGCAGGTTATCTTATTGTAAAAATGCGAGTGTATGTTGATTTGTCAAGTCCTTCTATCATGCAGAAAATGAGATAGTTTAGGGTCCGCATAGAAATTTTTATCGCGAGAATATTCCCGAACAAACATCATTCATCGTCCGACGAAGCCCGAGCTGCATACGAAGTTCGGCGAACTACGTAAGCAGCTCGGGCTCTCGTCGTCGGACGACTGTATGATGACAGTGCTTATACTCGTAGTAAGTACAATGCGTGCCATGAAAGATGAGACTTAACACACCACGTAGTTTGACTTGCGCAATAGATTACAATCCTCTGATTCTGATTATTATGATTTATAGGTCTCTTTAGCAGTATGAAGTCTGAGACGGGAAGGGACCGGGCGGTGGAAAGAGCGCGGGAGGCGCGATGCTGCGCTCGCCAAGTCTCATCTTTCGTGGCACGCATTGTACCCAAGATTGATAACCAAATTCTATTTCTCTTCCAGGCAACCTGTTCTACGATATCGCGGTCCTCTTCCTAGCTACGCCAGTAGAGTTACAACCCAATGTGGGATTGGCTTGTCTACCACAGCCTAGGATCAAGCAGGAGGATGGCACTCGGTGCTTCGCCACCGGATGGGGCAAAGACGTGTTCGGAAAGGAGGGACGATACCAAGTTATTTTGAAAAAGGTTGGTGACATGAAGAAACTATTTTTGAAGTGAAAACTTATTTACATACCGTTCTACAGTTAGTAGATCATCAATTAACTTAGTACCTATTACACGATGTCCGAATAGCCACAACTTATAGAATAAATTCAAAAATGGAACAGAATGTGTATGAAATTATCTGCCTAAACCCGGAAATCGAATTCGAGATCAAAAATGTAAACAAAGGTGTTGCCAATTTTAAATAATAACCTCAATTGTGCAGTTTGCCGAAAAGTACTAAACATAGTGCTAAAATTGTAAGCATATCTTAAACAGTTAAAATATAATATTGCACACAGTTTTCAGCTTTAAAGTGACGTAAACTACGATCCAAGAATAATATACAGGGTGTCCAAGAACCTGGCGTCCAACTGGATTCCCACGATGCCCCAAGTTCTAACAGTACTCAGAAAAATATTTTAAAAAATCCACCCCATGTACTTACAGAATTATACTGATTTCAAAAAAAAAGGGGAAATGAGCACCCTGTGACATACTTTTGAATGCTGTGACTGCTAATGCTGATAATTTCGATATTTCTTGGAGGTTTTGTAATCTAGGGTATTGCTGTGTCTAAATAGAATGTAAAAATAATGTACTTATTGTACCATTTTAAAATAAAATATTATTTTAACTAAAGGTGATATGGAAAACTATTGAATTTCGCAACTTTGACCGACTGTAGTGTAAAAAAAATGTACCAAAATAGTATGGCAAGTGACGTCAAATTTTGACGCGTTTATTCCTCTTTTTAAAAAGGTATAATACTTACACATTAATTTGAAAAAAAAAAAATTGATAATATTTTTACTCAACAACCCAATTTTTACGAAGTGCCTACCTACTAACGGTAACTGTCGGACCCTTTCTTATCTTAGAAACTGTTATGTTACTACTATTATTTACTTCGGTTCCAAGAGTGAGCAAGAAGGAAATACACACAGGTAGATGGGTTCCCAGTAGAATAAAAGCAAAGAATGTTAGTTTAAAGATATTTTATTACAATAAATGTTCAAAATGTTGACCACCCGCGGCAATACAAGCTCTCACTCTCCTTAAAAAGGACCGCTTTATGTTTCGCGAGTAACTTTTTTGACGTATCACCTGCACTGCTTGTGTTATCTTCTCACGAAGGTCAGCGATGTCATTAATGGGCTTCGCATAAACGAGCTCCTTCATAGTTCCCCAGAAAAAAAAATCCAGCGGATTTAAGTCAGGTGAGCGGGCTGGCCACGGGATTGTTCCTGATCGCCCATTCCACCTGTTCGGGTATTGCTCGTCCAAAAACTCTCTAACGGATACGCGAAAATGTGCTGGACAGCCGTCGTGTTGGAACCACATATCTGGTGGGGTCTCTTCTAGTAAGTTTGGCAAATCATTTTGAAGAAAATTTAAAATTTAAAATTTAATTAATTTAAATTTTACACATAAACCAGCGCTGGGGCTCCGTTTCGCATGGGGTCGCGGCATTATGCTGAGCGGTAGCCGTTTTGCGTAGATGTGACGCATATTTTCCCCTAAACTTGCTTTTTACATTCTTATTTTATTTTGTTGTCCTTTGCGTCATGTTTACCGCAAATAAACGTATTTTCTTTCTTTCTTTCTTTCAAATATGATTCGCCAGTCAAATTCTCGGGCATCTCAAATGGACCAATAATATTCCCACAGAGAATACCGGTCCACATGTTCACTTTGAACCGGTACTGGGATCTATCTTCTCGCATCAAGTGCGGATTTTCCACATGCCACTCGTGCAAGTTGTGTAGGTTCATGTAGCCATCCTTCTTAAATGTTGATTCATCTGACCACAAAATTTTGTCGATAAAGTTTTCGTCTTCTCGATGTTTTTGCAGGATTGTTTCACAAAACGCGACTCGGCTCGGATAGTCTCGAGGTAAAAGACTTTGCACTCGCTGTACGTGGTACGGATGATATTCTTCTTTTTGGAGAATACTGTGTGCTGTGCTCTTCGGTATCCCCGTATCAGCTTCTATTCCTCGCACAGAGATGCTTGGATTTGCCGACACCGCCTCTAAAACTTCATCGCGTATGAAGTCATTTACGGGTCGTCCTTCACCAGCTACTTGATTGGGGAACCGCCCGTCACATAGTGATCTGTGCACATTAATGAAAACTCGATGGTCGGGATATCGCGTAGCCCTCGGATACCTTTCTCTGTAAAGTCTCGCTGCAGCTCGTCCATTACCTCTACATTCTCCATAAATGTAGTGCATATTTGCGTATTCTTGCGGAGTGTAGGTCGCCATGGTAGCACACACAAAACACAAACTGTCCAAACACAGGCAAAAGTCGTCGTAAAGAGTTCGTTTCAAAGTCCAGAGCACAAAGAGTAATCGAGTCCAATAAACAAAGCTTTAAATCGTAGTACGTGATCAATGGTAACAATAAGAGAGAGGTGCGTAGTAACGGCAGGAGGCAGTGACGCGTACTGACCGTACTGTTATCCTAAATAGCACGATCCCAGATAGCGTCACTATCTATCTCACTCGCACCTCTAACCTTTTTCTCCCTCACTCTTACCTGAATAATGGGGTACCATAAAGAAGAACCAGCAAATCGCAAAGATAGTTTCTGTCTTGCTCCCTCCTGTTGTAATAACGAATCACTATGGTGAGATGCATGCACATACCGTCCCTTACGGTCTAACCTGTTTTTTGAGAGGCCTGTTGTTATTTTTATGAGCATACAATAGTAATTCTTTAGAGGTTAGATTCAATTCGTCGTAAATTTTTCTTTCTAAGAATTCTGTTAGACATCGTAAAAATTGGGTTGTTGAGTAAAAATATTATCAAAAATTTTTTTTTTCAAATTAATGTGTAAGTATTATACCTTTTTAAAAAGAGGAATAAACGCGTCAAAATTTGACGTCACTTGCCATACTATTTTGGTACATTTTTTTTACACTACAGTCGGTCAAAGTTGCGAAATTCAATAGTTTTCCATATCACCTTTAGTTAAAATAATATTTTATTTTAAAATGGTACAATAGGTACATTATTTTTACATTCTATTTAGACACAGCAATACCCTAGATTACAAAACCTCCAAGAAATATCGAAATTATCAGCATTAGCAGTCACAGCATTCAAAAGTATGTCACAGGGTGCTCATTTCCCCTTTTTTTTTGAAATCAGTATAATTCTGTAAGTACATGGGGTGGATTTTTTAAAATATTTTTCTGAGTACTGTTAGAACTTGGGGCATCGTGGGAATCCAGTTGGACGCCAGGTTCTTGGACACCCTGTATAACTGTTTGAAATAAAATCGTGCAAATTATTTATATGCTACTGGCATTATGGCAGTGGTCTTAAATATTTGGACTTCATTTAGTGTTTTCAACTAGCGAAACGCCTAACTTCGCATGGGTGCTTTTTACTAATGAAATAAATGAGAATTTTCTTACACACAAACCTTGTCCTAACAATTATGAACGGAACAAAAAGAAATCGGCCAAATCGGTCGAACTGTTCTCAAGTGATGATTATATTGAAAAAAAATCTTAATTTGAATTACTAGGGAAATGTTGACTACCCCTGAACTGTCACTTTGACACTGACATTTATTTGTTTACATTTTCGATCTCGAATTCGATTTCTGGGTTTAGTATAACTTTCCGATTAACTATCGGAACTTACCTAATCGTAGATGGTCAAACAGGCCCTTAGTGTCACCAACTCACCACTAGTGAAAGTTACCATTTATAACCTATATTTGTAACCCATTCTATTCAAAATGAAAATCAATAGTCATTTATTCACACTAGGCGAGTATTAGCACTTTTCGAACGTCAAAATTACATATGATTTTGCCGTTCGAATAGTGCTAATTCTCAACTAATAGTTTGAAGACTTTTATTTTGAATAGAATGGAAGGAAACACCCGCCCTTCACCACTTCCTAGTGCTTTAGCTGGGAAGAAGAAATATCGCAACAAACTCCACAGCAGCACAGCTGTCTGTTCAGTTGGCTTACCTGAAACCCATTCTATTCAAAGCGAAAGTACTCTTAGAAGGTTTATAAAGTTGTTAAGGTAAGGTTTATAGTATCTACGTATGTACTACAGACATTTTACATCATATACTTACACTTTACATTAATAAGTATATGTTTAATAATGATTTTGCATTAATATTTTGCGAATCGCTCTAAAACGATTTGTTTTCTTTAATTTTCATTGTTATGACACTTATGTCAGGCTGTCAAGCTATCATTAGGTACTTTATTTTTCCTTTTGAAATTATATTTTGTTTCAAGTCTATTTTTCCCTTTTGTTTTATTAGGTTAGGTTAGGTTAGGTTCCAAATATTCGAATCCCGTTCGGCAGTTGTTTTAACCCAATTTATCTTCTCTTCCAGATCGAGGTACCCGTAGTAAAACACGACAAATGCCAGGCAGCTCTCCGGAAGACCCGTCTAGGCAGGTACTTCCAACTGCACTCTTCGTTCATGTGCGCGGGTGGTGAGCCTGGCAAGGATACCTGCAAAGGAGACGGTGGATCACCGCTGTCTTGTCCTATTGAGGTAACAAGAAATCATATTTTTTTGGCATAACAATCTGCCTAGCCTTTTTGCCAACTATGTTGGGGTCGGCTTCTAGTCTAACCGGATGCAGCTGAATACCAGTATTTTACATGGAGCGACTGCCTATCTGACCTCCACAACCCAGTAACTGGGTAATACGATACCCCTTGGTAAGACTGGTTGTCAGACTTTCGGGCTTCTTACGACCCGTAACGACTGTCAAAGATCCACGAATGACAGCCGGGACCAACGGCTTAACGTGCTTTCCGAGGCACGGAGGAGTCTTGGTGTGTAAAGATGGTCACCCATCCACGGACAACCCCGGCAAGCGTAGCTTAACCTGATGGATCGACCCGTGCGGCTGTTATTACTTAGCCACGAGCTCCTCCTTAGGCATAAGTTTAATCGAACCCCAAAAAATTCCCATTTGTATTTCCTAAAAATATGATTGGACACTCTAATAATTGTAACAAACTAGCTTCTGCCCGCGACTTCGTCCGCGTGTAATTTCTAAATAAAATTGAATAAAACAACCCACCCTGTCGCATCGCATCGCATCGCCTGCCCGCGCTATTACTTCGTTTTCGCTTAGCGTTCTTTCTGTTTTATTTTTGCTCGGCTCCTAGAATTATGTTTATTATTACTTAAAGTGTAATTTTCTAACGCGGATAAAAAACTGAGAATCACGCAAAAACTATCAAGCGTATTTTATGAAACTTTCACCATTTTAGAGATTCTTTAAGTGGAAATTTTACAATTTTAGCAGGTGGATTTAGATAGTCAGATATGAAATTCAAAATATACATAAGTTGTATGAAAATATAAACTAGAGCTAAGACAGCACTACACTTTTAATAAGAATTAAAATTAGAGGTGAAATCAAGACACTACAATTTTATTTATTTGTACTAGATGTATCTTGACTTCAACCATTTTGTAAATTTGATAATTTACAAAAAATTTTTTTTTTTTTTTTTTTTTTTTTTAAAAGAGCCGGGTGATCTGTAAATGTTTCCTGGGTAAAAAAAAGAAATTGTATTTAGTCCTTCAGTCAGAATATTAGACATGTATTTTTGCTTTATCATATTAATAAAAAAATACTTAGATAAAACGTATTAATTGGGGGGGGGGGGGGGGGGCTCGCTACGTCACATCTATAACAAACTACGTACAAAACTATACTCGAATATGACGAATAAGTCCTAACGAGACGTTCTTATATTTCTTTATGGAGGCCGATTTAGTATCGGACATTGGCCCAATATCTTTCATACATGATCCATCAATGGACTTGGGGCCCGGGGTCGCGAGTAGTTCCAAAGAGATACCGTGGCCCTGGCACGGGCAACTGAAAGAACTCGGGTGGGTTTTAGTCAGTAAAAATCTGACACGCCCTCCCGCTCCGCCCAGAGCGGGAGAAGTCATTTGATGATTTCCCATCCACAAAAAAAAAGGACGCTGTTACAAATGGGTAGTCAAATCATTACTTTTTTACACAAAAGTATGTTTATTAAATAAAATGCTTTACATTCTTAAAATGTTTTTGGCCAAATTGTTGATAGATGTGCTAGGTACGATTCTGAACTATAAATATAATTTTAAATAGGCACATTTTCTCAATAAATGTATCGAAGTGAAAATTTTCACTCCGGTACATTTATTGAGAAACTGTACCTCGTAAGTATCTAAAATTATATTTATAGTTCAGAATCGTACCATGCACATCTATCAACAGTTTGGCCAAAAAACATTTTAATTAATTATCTTTTAGTAAACATGTTTTAATAAAATATCTTTTGTTTTATGTATAAAATAATAATAAAAAATAATAATAATAATAACAATATTTAATAATTTGGGACAACACTCCTTGATGGGCGAGTCCTATTACTGAGTGGACGTACGACGCGTTGCGTGAGCTTAGCACAGAGCACGCAAGCTAATCGCTCAAGGCCATTGACCTGCGTCTTAAGTAGAAAGTATCTGATCAGTATTTTGTGTTGCATCCCCAAAAAACTCTTCCTAATTCAATTTCTCTTTTTTCACAGTACGAAAAAGACCGTTACGTTCAAAGCGGCATCGTCGCGTGGGGCATCGGATGTGGTGAAGATGGCACCCCTGGCGTATACGTCGATGTGTCCGTACTGAGAGACTGGATCGACGACAAAGTTGCTGGAAAGGGTTACGACCCTAAGACTTACACATATTAGGAGAAGATCGTTAAAGAGACAGTGGTTTGAAAATATTAAGGAAAAAATCAGCTTTTACTGACAGCGAATGTCAAACTTTAGCCGGCAAGCTAAGTGCGGCCCGCTTTAGTCAATGCGGCCCGCCTTAGCACTCCTGCGAACTTGTTACAAAAATGTATATTTAAACCACTGTCTGATAAAAACTATAGAATATGTTCAATTTTACTTCTAGCGCTGATTTTTGACAATAATAAATTGATAATAATATGTAGGTATTGTATTTATGTGTCTACTCATATAATAAATAGTGATTTTGTACTTCTCAAAAATTTTAAATGCGCTTTTTGCCTTTTATTAAAATTATAAATGTCAGTTTGAAAATCGATCCACCCTGCTCTTTTTTGTATACAAGTATAAAACTTTTTAAATGGTCTTGAATTCAAATTCGGAACAATGTGGACACCAAAGTGGTGGTCAAACTTTTTCTTTGACCCATCATTATTTTGATGTTCTAGTCAGTTCTAGGCCTTTTTTATAACTTACATGGAAATCCACGAATCCATTCAATGAATTACGATTACCTTATGAGATTTTACTTGCGTCTATTGTCTAATCAATGTTTTTAAGAAAAATATATTTTAAGAATACAAGGTTGTTTTATTATAGTACAGTTTTGGCCATCCAAATCCCCTCTAGGCACTTGTTCCACCGCACCGCGCCGGCCATGCGGATTCAGTACCTGATTTGGAACCTCGCTGCATTGAAATGTTTAGTCGATTATTATTAAAAAAAAAAAATTGTTGTTCCATACACTAGAAAAGGCAGATTTTTTTTTTGATAACCGATGAAAAATTTCTACGCTAGGGCGTTTAGAATCATGTGCTGAATTCATTGTTCGAGTTTGCGTGTCGATGTCCCTGCCACCCTGTATAATTATGTTTTATGCCAAACTAAAATAAAACCATACGTTGGGATATTTATTGCATTTTAATAAGACTGAAACTAAACAACACTAATATGAATGCGTACCTAATTGAAGGTTAAGACGACCGGAAGCTTTATAACATTTTCAAGGGTTACCCTTGTTTCATCGAAAAGAAATTGACAAATTATCGCTTCCCAAACAACTTTCCGCATAATTTAATTTGCTAAATTACTTAGCAAAATATCTCTTCACAAATAATTGTAACGCAAACCGTTAGGTTTGCGTTACAATTATTTAAACGTTCACTTGCCAAACATTAGTTTGGCAAGTGAACGTTTAAAAAATATTAAGTAACTTGTTTACCAACTAGTACTTTTACCAATTTTCATGTAGTCAAATATTTAAGTTGGAATAACACATTTTACGCAAAATATAATAAGCCAAATATGTAGTATCATCAGTTTTCAATTTACCATTTCTATTCAGTCAATTGCTTAGTCAATGACAAAAAATTTGGTTCTTTTTTTTAGATATTTTCTCCATTTTGTTTTCTATATAATCTAGTCGTTTCTGCCACTCACCGGCCGCTGCCGCGACACTGCTCACTTCGCTCGCTCGGCTCGTGCGTAGAAGGTCATAGTTTTAACCTAACCTAACCTAAACAATTTTTTTAAATAATTAACATCGTCTAACTAGTTCGGTTCTTGAACCTGCTAAAAATATTCTCTTTTTTTCTATATTTTTTTTTCTTTATAATCTAGTCGTTTCTGGCACTCGCCGGCAGCGGCCGCGGCACCGCTCGCTTCGCTCGCTCGGCTCGTGCGTAGAAGGTCACGGTTTTAACCTAACCTAACAACTAATCATTTGACCAAACTTTTACTGTCTAAAGATTGTTTGCTGTAATAAATCATTTGATTAAAGACCAAATGCCTTAATTACATTATCCCTGGTAATATTCTGCCAAGTAACAATTTGACCAAATGAAAATGTGCGTAGGTACTAAAATCATTCCAAATATTGCATTGGTATAAAAAAAGGTTGCTAAAATTTGTTTGGGTAGTGAAATTTTGTCAAAATCTTTTAGGCATAACAGCAGAATCCCCATTTTCAAATAGCAGATAAGTAAATGGTTGCATAAGTAAGTTTAACTAATCAATAAGATTTATTTTTCAATTACAACGGTAGCGGTAAGCTTTCGCCAATTTGACAGTAAATCAGCTAGAGTAAGGTTTCTGTGGTTCGTAGGGGTATTGGTGAAAGTAAAAGTGACATCTGTAACAGCTTCACATCTTGTTCCCTCGTGATTGTCAACACACTGGCAGACTGGCTCATCCTCCTCGTTCAGGGAACAGTTACCGTTGTTCAGACAATAACCATGACACGCGTACACTTCACACCTTGCCCCGGAATAACCGGCATTACATCTGAAATAGTGTGAATAGTGTGTCAAACACAAAACAGATAAAAGAGGTCTACATACTTCAATTTACATATAGGTGCCGTTAATTTTAACACTTTCACTGCCCTTGCATTACGTCATGTAATGCACTGAAGACGTAGCCCTATACTCGTACATCCGTGCATGACATGTAATGCACTGAAGACAGCTCTATCCGCACGTTCATGCATGACATGTAATCCACTGAAGACGTAGTCCTATACGTCCGTGCATGACATGTAATGCACTGAAGACGTAGCCCTATCCGCACGTTCATGCATGACATGTAATCCACTGAAGACGAAGCCCTATACGTCCGTGCATGACATGTAATGCACTGAAGACGTAGCCCTATCCGCACGTTCATGCATGACATGTAATCCACTGAAGACGTAGTCCTATACGTCCGTGCATGACATGTAATGCACTGAAGACGTAGCCCTATCCGCACGTTCATGCATGACATGTAATCCACTGAAGACGTAGTCCTATACGTCCGTGCATGACATGTAATGCACTGAAGACGTAGCCCTATCCGCACGTTCATGCATGACATGTAATCCACTGAAGACGTAGCCCTATACGTTCGTGCATGACATGTTATGCATTTTTGAAAATGTTATATGAAAAATTTTTAAGTAATGCGCAAATTTTCACAGACCTCTTTTATCAGTATGGAAAATTGGGAGCAGCGGTGGCTAGATGGTAACGACCCCAACTTCCGAGTCGTATGTCGTGGGTTCGAAACCAAGCAAGCACTTTGTGTAATTTATTAATCAGTGCTGCACTCAAAAAGGTAAAGGAAAACATCGTGAGGAAAGCGGCATGTCCCAAACCAAAATTTCAAAGACATGTGACAGCGACCACTACGGGA
The DNA here is from genome assembly GCA_946251885.1 of Cosmia pyralina. Lineage (NCBI taxonomy): Eukaryota > Metazoa > Arthropoda > Insecta > Lepidoptera > Noctuidae > Cosmia > Cosmia pyralina. Next base: position 9,640,089 of record OX276368.1, on the reverse strand, counting down.
TAGCCGTGGTGGATTATGGTCGACTCGCTCTCATAGAGAGGAGGCTTGAGCCCCAGCAATGGGAACGTGATTAAGCTTATTAATATGCTTAAACAAGGAAACCATCAGAAGGAATAGAAAATGTTTTACCTGCATTGAGGAAGTCCCTCGTCATTGAAACTACAGTCACCTTGGATACAATAGTTCAGACAGTCTGATACCTGGCATCTATCACCTGCATAATAACCTATGCATTGACAGATTGGCTCATCCTCCTCATTTAAGGAACAGGTACCGTTGCTCGAACAATATCCATGACACAAGTTGACTTCACATCTTTCCCCGGAATATCCGGCATTACATCTGAAAAGATGAAAATGTGAAATGGGGTAGCTAATTAAACAAGGAGACATCAGTAAGAGTAGAATATGTTTTACCTGCATTTAGGAAGTCCTTCTTCATTAAAACTGCAGTTACCTTGCAAGCAATAGTTCTCACAAACTGAAACATCGCATCTCTCACCAATGTAACCAGGTGTACATTTGGTCTCACTAACTTTCATACCGTGCACACAAAACAGTTCAGCAACTGTTGTACATTCTGTTTTCTGTTCTGTTTCTCCTGTCTGTTGTGTATCGAGGGGTATGTTGGTTACTGTGATTGTTGGTATTAGATTCGATAGCGTTTCACTCTCCTGAAATCCCTGAATTTTATCTCTTATTTTGTGGTTGGCGGCTATACCGTGTGGACTTTTACTATAGGACGTATTAATCTTTTTTGGGACTATATCTTCATTTGCGTTTTTCGGTATTTGCCAAACGGTTTGGTTGTTCACGTTACCGGAAATCCAGTAAATGTAATCATTTGAAACGGTCAACGCTTTTATTTCAGAACCACTTTCTTGTTTATCATATGTTATTCTATTATCTACGTTTTGACTATCCAAATCTCTGCTCATCAAAAGCCTAGTTTCCACAAAATAATAAATTTTCCATGTCTGTGGGTCTATAGCCAAGTTAAGTAATTGCAAATATTGGTATCTAAGATCCATAACTTCTCTCTCAGAACCATTAAATCGAGCTCTCTCCATGTACTGATCGTTATTTGCTGCGTTTGTGTTGATCCAGTAAATGTACCTGTATCAAATCAAATCAAATCAAATCAAATCAAATAATTTATTTGCATAATACAGGTTATAAAGGTGTTACAGATATAAGAAGTACATTGTATAATAACCTACTGAGGTGTGCAAATTAATTTATTACGTTATTTAACAACATTAAATAAATAAATTTTAAATTGAGTTACATAAAAAAAATAGAATGTCAAATTAAAAAAAATAAAAAAAAATGATAATTATAACAAGTCAATCAAAATAACAATAATCACTATATTTGTGGTGCCATTTCAGATAAGATCAGTCATGTTTCATTTAAGTAATCATTAATTGAATAGTAACATTTTGCAACCAGGAATTTATGTAAAAATAATTTGAATTGGCCTATTTTGTGTAGGTCTGTGATGCTTTTTGGCAACTTATTGTATATTTTGGGTGCCATGCCCAAAATGTTTTTATTAAATACTGCTTTTTTATGACGTCTTACGCATATTTTATTTTTGTGTCGTGTGCTTCGTATATATAAAGACACGGGAATGTTAGTAACTGGAACTGTTGAAAATGTGGCTGTAATTTGAGTAACATTATTGATTATCACGAAATGCAGGAGATATTGATTTTTAAACTGTCATTGAAAACGTACCCTCTACTGCTATCCACGGCAATATCACTGGGAGTCCGGTCATCCATCTTGATTATCAGATTTCCGTGAACATTGTTAATAGACTGAGGTGTTAATGAAATCCAATTTATGCTCCTTTCATTAGTATCAGTGAAGAACAGCGTATCTGTTGCCGGGTCGAAGGCTATACTGTGAATGTTACTGCTGTTCCTTTTGATGAAACATTTGTCATCCTTGGAATGTAAGTTATAACCACAAATAGCGTCGTAGTCGCTCTGTTTGTTGACGTAAAACATCATGTTGTGCACGTCGTCGTATGCTAACGCTGTGAGATTGTGGAACAATAAATTCACGGTGTCTGTTTTGGATCCATTGTTATAAAATACAAGTTCATCTCCTAGGCTTACGGCGATGTCTGAAACAGAAGCAAAACATTATACTTTAAAAATCTTACAGCCATATAAATTATAATTCACTTTTCGCACCTTACTTTTCGCAGTTTTTAACCGACTTCAAAAAGGAGGAGGTTCTCAATTCGTCGGAACCTTTTTTTTGTATGTTCCCCGATTACTCGAAGGTGGCTGAACCGATTTGGATTTTTTTTGTTTTATTCGAGAGGGTATACATCACAGTTGGTCCCATATCAAATTGATTAACTTTGCTTCGGTAGTTTTTGAGTTAGCTTCAATAATACGTATTTTTCCACACTTTTATATGGATGATGTTCTAGTTTGTTTTGCAGGTAGTGGTATTAGAATTTGTGTGGGGTAGGTACACAACTAAAAAGTGAAAAATAAAAACTTTTTTACAAAAAAATACAACCGACTTCCAAAAACAACACTACAAAGTGAAAAATAACTTTAATTTCGGAAGTCGGTGGCAAAAAACGAAAATACATTTAACTAGACACCGACTTCCGAAATTAAAGTTATTTTTCACTTTGTAGTGTTGTTTTTGGAAGTCGGTTGTATTTTTTTGTAAAAAAGTTTTTTATTAACTCAATTTCCAACGAACTAATAAATGTCTTCCTACCATCTTTATGCAGATGATTTACAAATTTACTCGCGAGCCCCTCTAGGAAATGTGTCTGAGGCTATCTTAATGATTAATAGTGATCTGGCCAGTATATGCGAGTGGAGCAAGAGGTATGGACTTATGGTCAACCCCATAAAGACGCAGGTTGTGGTGGTAGGCAGTTCTAGGCCGGTCTCAAGGATCGACTGGACGACTCTTCCCCAAGTTTCTTTTGACAATTCAGTTGTTCCCTTCAGTGAGAAAGTTAAAAACATGGGGATATTCATAGATAAGAATTTCTTTTGGACTGCGCAGCTACGGGAAGTTAGCCGCAGGCTATTTGCATCTGCTGCATCTTTGAAGAGATTGCGTAATTTTCTACCGACTGCCGTCAAGACTGCGCTTGCACAATCGCTTCTTCTTCCCATCCTTGACTATGCTGATGCCAGCTATCTTGACCTTAACCAACACCAACTCGATAAACTTGAGCGGCTTCAAAATGTTTGTATAAGGTTCATATTCGGTTTGCGCAAATATGACCATGTTTCTGAATTTCGTGTGAAGCTCAAGTGGTTACCAATTCGCCTTCGCCGGAATGCTCATATCCTTTCCCTTTTGTATAATGTGCTCTTTTCCCCTTCCACCCCTCTCTATCTCAAAAAACGTTTCCAGTTTCTTTGCGACTCCCACACAAAATTTTTAAGGTCATCTGATAACTTAAAGCTTAAAATGCCTATGCATTCCACAACTTACATCGACAAATCCTTTACTGTCCTAGCCGCTCGTTTGTGGAATGCATTGCCAGTTCAAATAAAACGCGCGCAGTCGTTACCTATGTTTAAAAGGCTCGTAAAGGAACATTATTTGTCGTTGTGATCTTGTTCACGTATTTGTAAATATCTTTAGTCTTCATTTATTTTCGTTGCTTAAATATTTAGTATGTATGTATTTATGTATCTATTATTTAGGATATGTATGTATGTATTTTAGTATAATATTGTTAAGTAGGCACTTATTATTTGCACCAAAGACAGCCCCATTTCATATCCAGGCAAATCACTGTCCATTCTAAGGTTGCCTGGAAGAGATCGCAGAAAGCGATAAGGCCGCCCATTGTATATTTTGTAGTGTTTAATTTTGTCTTTTTTTTGGTATGTATTTTTGTGGTGTATAAATATAAATAAATAAATAATTCAGAGTTGTGTAATAAGTCATCAACATAAAGGAGTACACACGATAAAAAGTATAGTGTGATGAATATCAAACTGCCCCGCAGGTATTCAAATATAATAAATAAAGCTTCATACAGAGTGGTATACCTATAATTTTTTTGGCACCATTCTGATTGCACCATGTAGTTGTATGTTATCCATTATATAGTTAAAATATGGCAAGTGCTTTATGAACCGTCTAAGACCATGGCCATCGCAATACCATCAATATTATCTTGAAGTTTTTAAATGGATTCATCATTTGCTTAGCCTATTCACAAATATGTTGAGGGCGGATTTTTTTACAAATCATTACGAGTTACAAATTCCATTTTGATCACAGGATTTCGCAAAATATCCTGTTTTTTTTTTTATCCATAGAGTTATCTAAAGGGGAGTATCGTGGTCAATCTTGAAAACAAAAAGCAAAATATTTGTTTTTTTTTTTTTTATTTTTTTTTTTACACCTAACAAAGTTCGCGATAAGATGTAAAATACGATGAGAAGTGATCGCATTTTCAGTAGCAAACAAGAGGAATGGAGATGTGGCAGATGCTATTTACCATAAAAACAGCCAAGCCTGAATAATACAATTATGTAGACTAATATCTGGTTTTTTCGTTTGTAATAAAAATAAAACACATCCAAGTTGGCCACGATGTAGGATTAAAATACCATTTCTGTATTAGATAAATTATTTTCTATTTTGAACTAATTAAAAAAACTAAAAAAAATACAACCGACTTCCAAAAACAACACTACAAAGTGAAAAATAACTTTAATTTCGGAAGTCGGTGTCTAGTTAAATGTATTTTCGTTTTTTGCCACCGACTTCCGAAATTAAAGTTATTTTTCACTTTGTAGTGTTGTTTTTGGAAGTCGGGTGTATTTTTTTGTAAAAAAGTTTTTATTTTTCACTTTTTAGTTGTGTACCTACCCCACACAAATTCTAATACCACTACCTGCAAAACAAACTAGAACATCATCCATATAAAAGTGGGGAATAAATACGTATTATTGAAGCTAACTCAAAAACTACCTAAGCAAAGTTAATCAATTTTATATGGGACCAACTGTGATGTATACCCTCTCGAATAAAACAAAAAAAATCCAAATCGGTCCAGCCATCTTCGAGTAATCGGGGAACATACATAAAAAAAAAATAAAAAAAAAAAGGTTCCGACGAATTGAGAACCTCCTCCTTTTTGAAGTCGGTTAAAAATAGATACAGGATGTAAGATTAAACGAAGGACCGGATAAGATTATTTAAAAAACTAATTCTGCAAAAATCGGACCCGGCATTTTGAAGTTATAAGCAGATTTGTATGTAACTACATTTTCTTGATTATGTTCTACAAAGTTTTTATTACTTGAATAATCTGTGAGTTAACTAAGGATAGCTGAAACAGTATATTGATAAAAACTGTAACCATATATGAGCAGAATGTACAAAATTAAATTTGAGTAAAATCACATTAGCTTCTAGATAGATCCTAAAATAAACGGACATTTTGTATACGAGTTTATGACGGGCCATTCACCAATCATTAACAATATAGTCAGCGACGCCCTAAGCTGAGGCCCGTACCTCTCAGGGGGTGTCCATAGCGAGTAGTCGCTTAGTTTATAAGTTTTATGCCCTGGCTGGAGGCCTTAGTTTATTGAGGCTCCCATAGGAAAGTCCGGTTAAGGCGAGTAGTGCCGCCAACTAGAACCACCATTGAGAAAAAAATCATAAGTCCTATGCTCACATTTTTAGTCAGATGGGGGAGAATTTTTTGTATCAAAAAAATCAACACTTCTCCTTGTTGATTTTGATTGATTTTATTCTTCTTGTTTTTTTGTTCTCTCATTAAATTCTACCTCATCTGACTGAAAATGTGAGCAAAGAAAATTACAAAATGTTCCATTTCTCCAGACTTACGACTTTTTTCTCTATGGTGGAGTTGGCGGCACTACTCGCCTTAAGCAGCCGACAACCTCCTAGGTTGATCTGCGAGATACAATTCACAAAAAAAGACTCATTAACAGTCAGTCTTAAGCCACCAGAGGAGGCAATTATTAGTGGAGCTCCTTCACTAACATTGAATTAGAATCAATGAGTCAAGTGAATTGTCAGAATAGCTCCAATAAGAAGTAACAAGTGCGAGAATAAATTGAAGAACTTGGATGAATCTATTATTTCATCACCACCACAGTCATTACTCTGTCAACAACAGTTCTGGTCCAAACGACCCAGATAATCAAGAACGAAGAACCAGTGAACGAATCAAGAATCGCGAAATTTGCGAATACTCGTAACACACCGTCTTGGTCTATCTATCTGTACATATAAATAAAAATAAATGGCTATTTAGCCATTCGTTTTTAATTTTTTTTTTTTTTTTTTTTTTTTATTAGCCGAATTGGTCCAGCAACACAAATATGTTGCTGGACCAATTCGGCTAATTTTTTTTTCAAATATTCGTCAAATTCCGAGGAAAGTTCTTATGAAGAAAAAAATGGAAAAGTACCCGGGAAAATTGGAAAGTTCGGGAATACTGAAAGTGTGAAAAATCTGTGGGAATTTTGTGTGAATTATTAAAAGGACAGAACAACGTCTGTTGTGTCAGCTAGTTAAAAATAAAAATATTGCAATACTTGTGTGCAGGCATTTTTTTTACTATTCGGCGCAGTTGCTGCGTAAATAAATTTATCATGTGTTGTAATAAATCACCTAGTTACATACATTTTTAAAAAAATCGTAGAATCAAAATCCTCCGCCTCTAAGCTGTAAGTATGTGAAAAATAAACTACGTTCCTCGTACTCACCCCAGGAATGCACCAGCCCCACGTACAGCGCTGCCAACGCCAGAACACACTGCGTTCTACACATTTTTAAACTTCAGAATAAAGTTGTTTCAACAGACGTAGATGGTGCATCCACCGCTGGTGATTGCTCTTTTGATTCTAAAGCCAAACGCTGGTTTCTCGCAACATAAATATGTCTTTTTGGTTTGGTGATAAGAGACTGGTAGATAAGAGTTACCGTTAATATACCTAAGCGGATATTCTACTCATCACATCTGTATGTGTGTGTCTGTGTTATGTTCACATTTTACAAAAACAAAAAGGTTTCTTTAGCCACTGGAGACATTTATAAGTTAATAAGGTATAACAAAAGATATTTACAAGGCAGATGTGAGTGGAAACGCCGGGAGGGTACGCTCTAGGGAGACATACAGGGTGTTTGGCAGAACGTTGAACATACGAAAATGGTGGATAGGTGGGGTCATCTGCTACTTACTCAGCCCTAATTTATTTGGCCCTGGCCCTCTGGATATTTTAAATTTTATTTTTTTTGCTTTTTTCTAGTTTCACCACTTTCTTAACTTTAAAGTGTAATTTTTATTACAAATGGGTAAAACAGGCAATACTTTGTTTTTTTTTTTAATCTTTAATGTTGGCAGATTCTTATAAAATTATTGTTTTATTCAGATGTTAGCTAGAAAAAAAGTTATGAGTCCTCAAACTTACAGAAAGGTGTAAAAAATTACTTAAATCTTAATTTCAACTTGCATTTAAAAAAAAAACAAAAAATGATTGAGGAGTTCCAATTCTAGCAAAACATCCCTAGTGTGTGACCTTTCTAATGGTATGTAATTTGCTTTTATAAAAAAAAAACTTTAAGAGTTATTTCATAATTTTATCAAGTAGGAAATTTTTGACGAAACTCTACCTTTACGGAAAGTGAAATGTTTTGCGAAATTTAACACTGCAAGGTTCGTAAAATTTAAATGATCGACGGCTTGCCAGTAGCAGTGGTGCAAATTGACATTCACTATTTATTCCCTTGGGATGGTTACACAAAGCAGGTAGAAATTTTATTTCACTCTTGTGCAGTCAAAGCTTATTTTTTTCTCTCTTTCACTCTCGTGGCACCGTGACGCCTCAGAATGAATTCTTTTCTTTTATTCAGTCGAGACTTAACTGCCTCTGCGATCTCACGTGCCCGTTACGCTTACGTTTGTTTTTGTTCACTTCGTTTTGTTTTATTGTTATCACTAGTTATGTAACCTGTTAAGTTTTTTGTTATTACTGTTACCTGTTGTTATTGGTAAAGAAATGGCTGCTTTTACCAGTGAGGAATACGCGGACATGTTGGAAGCGCTAATGCTAATTCGCGTGAAGCACGAAGGATTTATCAAGAGCGTTATCCCAACCGCCGAGTACCCAGTCATCAGACGTTTGCGAGTACTTACCGACGTTTACGACAAACCGGTAACCTGAACTTTCAAGAACCACGAGTGAACGCAGCACGACCCGATACTACCATTGACGAACAAGTTCTTGCCGAGTTTGACGCGGACCCAACTAAAAGCATTAGACAAATAGCTTCAATACTTGGTCTAAGCATATGGAAAGTGTGGTCTGTTCTCCGGGCAGATGGTAGGCATGCTTTTCACTACACTCCAGTGCAAGGTAAGATTTTCACTACACTCCAGTGCAAGGTAAGATTTTAACACATTTAAGCCGTTTACGCACTTCATCTGATACGATTTTGTGGAATGTAGTAAATTGTGAGACAGTTCAATTGATCGTTCCATTTCAACCTTGATTTCGTCACTTTCTTTATTAGTTGATTTGCCTCATGTTGTTTTTAGCGCATTTAATTCTAATTTCAAATTAAATTCGAATAAACTATTCCTATTCGGCCGCATTCACGTAACAATCAGGCGGCCAGCGCTTACATGATTCGGTTTGCGCAGGTAGTCAGCGTAGGTAAACTTGCCAGCGCTTATCGCTCCTTTTCAGAACAAAGTATGGAGATTCGCAAGCCCTTGAATGTGGTCTTACGTCTTTATGGCTAAGCCATAAGGCAATTTGGTACTTAAAACTTAAAGATAATTTAATTTAGATAATTGCAGAGTTTGAACTCGGAGGAAGAAAAGATTCAGTTTTGAAATCAATTCTAAGACGTGTTTTGTTTATTCTAGGTCTCGATGACAGTGATTTTGGGAGACGTGTGCAATTTTGTCGCCATTTGCTGCATACCGATGTGGACGACGTAAACTTTTTAAAAAGTATTCTGTGGACGGACGAGTCAAAATTTGACAAAGAAGGGATTGTCAATTATCACAATCTTCACCATTGGGCACCTAACAATCAAAACCCACACGTGAAGAGACGTAGGGGCTTCCAGAGGAGATTCAGTGTGAATGTCTGGGCAGGAGTGATTGGCGATAAGCTAATAGGGCCTCATTATTTGCCCGACAACATCAATGCAAACAACTACTTGGATTTTTTGGTAAATGATTTACCACCGTTAGTGGAAGAAGTGTTCCAAGTAGACATAAACAGGCCTATGGTCTTTCAACACGATGGCTGCCCAGCTCACTGGAGTCTGATTGTACGTGAACATTTGGATAATTGTTTCCCAAATTCGTGGATTGGCAGGGGAGGACCAATTCCCTGGCCTCCGCAATCGCCCGACCTCACTCCGCTCGATTTTTACGTGTGGGGAAGAGCAAAGGAACTAGTTTACACTACAGAAGTAGAAAGTCGAGAAGATTTGATAAATCGAATTAACGCTGCTTTCGAAGTTATGCGACAGGAGATGCTGCTGCGCACAACAACTGTAGAAATCAGACGTAGATGCCGCGCCTGTATTGTAAATGAAGGGCGTCAATTCGAACATCTGTAATTTATTAATTAAATAAATTATTTAAAATTATTTAATTGTTTTATTAACGCTCCTAACTGGTACATCTATTTTCTTAACATTGCAGTGTTAAATTTCGCAAAACATTTCACTTTCCGTAAAGGTAGAGTTTCGTCAAAAATTTCCTATTTGATAAAATTATGAAATAACTCTTAAAGTTTTTTTTTTATAAAAGCAAATTACATACCATTAGAAAGGTCACACACTAGGGATGTTTTGCTAGAATTGGAACTCCTCAATCATTTTTTGTTTTTTTTTAAATGCAAGTTGAAATTAAGATTTAAGTAATTTTTTACACCTTTCTGTATGTTTGAGGACTCATAACTTTTTTTTTAGCTAACATCTGAATAAAACAATAATTTTATAAGAATCTGCCAACATTAAAGATTAAAAAAAAAAACAAAGTATTGCCTGTTTTACCCATTTTTAATAAAAATTACACTTTAAAGTTAAGAAAGTGGTGAAACTAGAAAAAAGCAAAAAAAAATTAAATTTAAAATATCCAGAGGGCCAGGGCCAAATAAATTAGGGCTGAGTAAGTAGCAGATGACCCCACCTATCCACCATTTTCGTATGTTCAACGTTCTGCCAAACACCCTGTATAATGACCTTCACCTTCCTTCCTTTTCCTTTGACCTTGTTCTTCAGAAAGGTCAGGATCGTAGTACTCGCAACCGGCGTGCGTGTATGACCTGAGGCCTTAGTGCGAGTTTTTATACTTCTCGATTGCGTTTACGTTAACGTTAGCATATGTCAATTTACATGGAATAATTGTGTTTCCCATTATAGTCACCAGACGGCGCTTATTCAGCTTAAGTACAAATTGAGGTTTACCGGTTAACGTGATCGAGTAAAGTATAAAAAGTCGTACTAAGGCCTCAGATATAATAAACGTAAACGAGGCAAAAGGAGTATGTAAGTATTGTTACGTAGACGCTAACGCCATCTGTTATCGAGTAGCAGAACTACACGATAGGTCGATTCGTGGCAGATGTTTCTAGAACATTCTAAACCCTTCTAGAATTTTCTAGATATTTTAGTGTCGTTTTGCAGCATTCTAGATCATTCCCGTAAGTACTAGAATGTTCTCGAATTATGTACTCGAACTTTCTAGAACTTACATTCGACATATAAATAGAGGGTTGCCAGCACTTGCTTTGGGCCTTTGCGACCAGGGCTTAACCATATTGGAGGCTTTCGGCAACAATGTGACCTACGAGCGGCTGCTTGAGGCGTTGGAAGCTGGATATGGTGACGCACACCTGGAACACGTCTTTCGTGCCCAGTTGAGGGATCGTGTGCAGCGCAGTAGTGGGAACCTGCAGCGATGGGCCCAGGAAATGGAAAGACTGGTTCGAAAGGCGTACCAGTCTGCGTCTGCGCTCATCGAGGGGATTCTGATTCAAGCATTCATCAATGGTGTGCGGGACCTGGAGTTTGGAGCTGATGTTGGACTTGAGCGCCGTGGGACGCTGAGGGATGCCTTGAGCCATGTGTTGGAGGTGGAGGCGGTGAAGTGTGGGCATCGAGCCCGCCGCATCGAGGAGGTTGCCGCGTGGCCTGTGGGTGACCATTTTGGGTACGGCCCTGGATGCTGCACTTGTGGAGAAGGGGGCCGCCTCCGGTCCAGTTGCCCGAGGCAGGGTGCTGCCGGCGCGGATCGTAGCCGGAAGGGAGGGGCGGCTGATGTCGCCACCCAGCGGCAACGAGTGAACGCCGGGACTGCGGGGCGGATGCTAGCTGGTGTTAATGGAGCCCCAAGGATTTCTATCTCATAGGCCCGTGATGGGAGCAGCCTGAGCATCAAAGGTGAGGCCAAAGAACTACTACCTGTCCGGATGCTAAGAACGGACCTTAGCGACGTATGGAAGGAAACTATACAGCATGCTCAGCAAACTGGCACGCGGGAACAGTGATGCTCGGGACGAGCATGTCTTAGGAGGGGGCAGTGTTACGTAGACGCTAACGCCATCTGTTATCGAATCCATGTCTGCACCCGACAGGGAGGGTTACACTTCCCCGGGCCAACCCACCCGGGGAGTTAGATATAGGGTTATCGAGTTAGTGATCATGTCGTTCGATAGAGAACAGTTGTTCGATTTTCTAAAGGAGCTCCTCCTAAAGGAGCCGGATGTATTTCTCGACGCAGTCCTGAGGAACGCGAACCTCAGGGCGCGTCTCGCCGCTTTTCAGCGGACTGGCCCCATAGCCCCCACCCCTTCTGTCTCAGGCATCGCTGATTTCAGCGATGCCCTACAGCCCACCCCCGTCCCTCCCTTTGATTCAGGTGACTCAATGGACACTTCCCCAGTGTCCGAGAGACCCACCTCTCCTTACTCTATCGTCTCTGAGGCATCTGACTCGGAACCTGCGCACTGTGCGCAGGATCAGTCATCCTCTTCGTGTCCTCCTTCTTCCCCTTCCTCCGCCGAGGACGATGGTTTCGCCACCGTCCAAGGTAAGAAGAAGAGGAAGAAGAATCGGGTAGATTCCTCTGCCCAGGCCAGAAAAGGAAGGAAAGTGGGGGATTCCCCCACTCCTCCCTCCGCGGCTTCCACCGCTATCCCTCCCCCCCCCCCTCCGACCGTGGATCCCACGGCCTCAGTTGCCCCCACCACCACCCCCTCCGCTTCATCCTCTGTCCCTAAGAAGGCACCTTCCCCCCTCCTGTGTACATCCAGGACAAGGGGAAGTGGACAGATGTCTCGCGATGGTGTACTGATCTTAGGATCAATTACACCAACGCCCGATCTACCCAACAGGGTATTAAAGTGAGTATCCCCACGTCTCACGACTTCAGGGAACTCACTAAACTCCTCAGGGTGAGGAACGTGTCTTTCCACACGTACACTCTCCCTCAGGAGCGACAGACTAGAGTGGTGATCCGCAGGATCCCGAAGGAGCTCTCCGTCAAGGAGATCAAAGACGACCTTCTGTCGCAATCAATCCCGGTGGACGAGGTCCATCGTATGCACCGCTCCAGGGCAGGAGAAGCATACGATATGGTCCTCGTAATCTGTCCCCATTTCGAGGGGTACCACCCTATCTTCCAGATCAGATCGATCTGCAGCCTCACGGGCTTTGAAATCGAGAAACCCTGGAAGAGAGGCATCATTGGTCAGTGTCACCGCTGCCAATTGTATGGCCACTCTCAGAGGAATTGTCAGAGGAGTCGCCGATAGTGACTACAACTTTATTTATATCAACGTCGGTACTTATGGAAAGGATTGTGATTCAGGTGTTTTTAAAGATACAGCTTTCTGGTCCAACATGATTAACAATGCTTTCAACTTGCCAGAACCTGCTTCCTTACCTAATACCAACATTGCCTTGCCATATGTATTCGTACCTAGGCGATGAAGCATTTGCACTACATCAGAATTTACTGCGCTCATATAATAGTCAACAGCTTGATGCAGAAAAATCCGTTTTTAATTATCGGTTAACAAGAGCGAGACGATATGTAGAATGTACCTTTGGGATACTGGCCAATAAGTGGCGAATTTTTCATCGACCTTTAAATGTGTCATCGGATTTGGCTATTATGTTGTGAAAGCTTGTTGTTTACTGCAAAATTTTATACACAAAGAGGAGGGCGTAAAAGGGGTGCAAGAATCTCTAAGCGGGTGTGAATCAGAGGAGTTTTTGCCATTCGATTCAACAGAAATAGTTCCTACAACAGCTAATGATATACGTGACAAATAAAAGGAGTATTTTAATTCTGAATATGGCAGTGTACCATGGCAAAATATTTATTGTTAATAAGTAGCACGAAACGTGTTTCTTTCTAGCGGGAATACTCAAGCTAGTAGCACATTGCTCACGAGATATATTAACCAATACAGTTATTATAAATCTATTTAAAATATTTAAGTATTGCAATTATCAATTATTAGGAATTAACTGGATCTTGTATGTAGACTCGACATATAACTAAATGACCAAATTGATTTTAATGACTTATTAAGCTATTTTTAATCAAGTATAATATATTATTTAATTTAATTCTAATTTTAAAATGTCAATGATTCACAATAATTTAATTTTACTTAACATTTGCACAACCGAAAGTTTGATTATAGTGTATCAAACAAACTGTATAACATCTAATGTACATCCTATATTCTAGCAAATAAAGTTATCATTCATTCGTAATATACAGAGTGGATTATTTTAATTGTGTATGCTTCAAATACGTAATGTAGAATATGTGATTTGAATTAATGTGACTGATAACCTAATCGCCACTCTGTATAGAGGTACCCATCTGTTGCAATACGATTTAAATAAAAAACATACTGATCGTGTCTTGTCCCAAAGTTCCTTTAAGTCAGCTACTTATATATTTTTTCGATTGGCCCCACTAGACAGAAACACATTAACAAGAATTAATAAAATGTTGTACAAAAAAACTTACCGTATTTATTTTTCTCCGTATCAGGTAGTTCTGCAAAGTTCTCATTCATTATAATGGCAGATCTCAAACCAAGCTTTTAAACTTTTACGCTTGTCTTTATTTAGTTTCAAAGTTTTGTCCCATAACACTTCTCTGTCCTCCACTAAACTTATAAACGTTTCGTAATCAAAACTTTCCATGGTAATTTCTTAAAAAGTTACGCACGTGCACATTCGTGCGCGGCCGGTAATGGAATGAATCAAACAGAGGGAACGCGCGCGGAGGCGGCGCCGTGGCGGGCTTCGCGCGACTCGTATAGTTCGATTCAAACTTAATGGCGGCTCCGAAGTTAGCTGCGAGTGCAGACCGTGCAGGTACAATCAAGTCGACAATCATTTTGGCTCCATTTAGTTAAGTTCGATTAAGTTTTTTTTCATTTAAGAATTAAGATTTTTTTAAGATTTAGTTCTTTTAAGTTTGAATCGTACTTTAACTGCACTCGCAGCTAACTTCCGAGCTGCCATTAAGTTTGAATCGAACTATATCTACAGTGTAATTGCGCGGCGTCGGCGCGGCGACGGCGCGGCGACGGCGCGGTGACGGCATCGTGTGCAGGAACGCTTAGCCGGCGTTCGCACAGACGTAAAAATATCGCGGCAGGATTTTACCGCGCACTGGTTTTTCAACTCTCGAAAAGCCGAGCGAGCGTTGAGAATCCAACTTAACAACGACAGAGTGCATTCTAGCGCGTCGAAAAAACACTGCTGGATTTTCAATTTTCGGCGCTAAGCAGAGCGCTGAAAATTCAGTGCGTGAAATAAAATCGCGGCGATATTTTTACGTCCGTGCGAACGTCAACTAAGTATGCCGATACAGTTTGTACAAACACGCCTCACGCACACATTTACGTCATAGTATGCCGACCGGCCGCCATTACGTGACACGACGGCGACGGAGTCTTTGTCAAATCACGCACACATAGATCGGTACGGTGCTTCACTTTCGATACGCGTGGCGCGGAGTCTTTTTTTTCTTGTCCATGACATAGAACATAGAGTTTTGCGAACTATGATGTTTAAAATGACTGGCCTAAATACTTATAATAAAAGCTAGACAAATGAAATTTAGTGTGTTTCATAAGTTTGTTGAACGCTAAAACGTTTATTCATTTAGATTTTATTTATTTTTCTTTATTTTTTTTTTAAGTTCAAGTTTACCATATTGTTTTCAATTGCAATTATAGTTAAAATCCTAGCGGAAGAGCGGAGTCTCCTAACACAAGCAACTATTGCTTAAAAGGAGATCTCCAATACATTTATGACAAAGCACTTTGTAATAGTTGTTAGTTAACTACATGTTATCCTGAGAATTTGAGCTCTCTAGCATTATCCAGGCCGAAGCTATGAATGAGGGTTTTAAAATACGACTATTAAACGATTCGAGAAAATAGGTAGATAGTGCCCCACTGCTTTTTGTTTTCGGCTCGTCTTGGCGGGGGCACTGCCTTGCCCTCAGATAAGTAGTTTGATGATAAGATGTGGGTGTTTTTAAATAAAACAAAAGAATAATACTTAGGTAGGTACATTTTTCGTCTTGTAATTTTCACGTTTGGCCTAAAGGATTCCTTTTGGTACAGGAGAAATTACTAATAAAATTATTGTTGATGCGATCTTATAAACGTTTTTCTTTCTTTTTAAAACGTTTATTTGGACACAGTTCGTGAAATACAAAACACAAATCAATCTGATGCCTAGCCTTTTCCCAACCATGTTGGAGTTGGCTGTCAGTCTAAACGGATGCAGCTGAATACCAGTATTTTACATGGAGCGACTGCCTATCTGTCCTCCACAACCCAGTAACTGGGTAATACGATACCCCTTGGTAAGACTGATTGTCAAAGATCCACGAATGACAGCCGGGACTAACGGCTTAACGTGCTTTCCGAGGCACGGAGGAGTCTCGGTATGTAAAGATGGTCACCCATCCACGGACCAACCCCGGCAAGCGTAGCTTAACCTGATGGATCGACCCGTGCGGCTGTTGTTACTTAGCCACGAGCTCCTCCCATAGTGCTCACACATGTGCTATGCAATTATATATAATACTAAGAGAACAATGCAAAGAGAGTTTTCTCTCTTCTTAATCTTCAGCAGCTCCAACAATATTTTCGAATGCTAATCAATTAGTTAATGCGTCCTTGTGGAGCAGGACAAGCATTCAGCCAAGCATTTTTGTCAGCGATGTAATCCCCCAACTTATAATATGCCTGGCTGCATAGTGTGCGTTTTATACAAGATTTAAATTTCCTTTCATTCAGCTGGAGTATGTGGGGAGTTATTTTATTATAACATTTTAAACAGTACCCCATGAAGGATGAGTCTACTTTACTTACCCCTTGGTAAGACTGATTGACAGACTTTCGGGCTGCTGATGACCCGTAACGACTGTCAAAGATCCACGAATGACAGCCGGGACCAACGGCTTAACGTGCTTTTCGAGGCACGGAGGAGTCTCGGTATGTAAAGATGGTCACCCATTCACGGACCAACCCCGGCAATTACTTAGCCAGGAGCTCCTCTATCTCTCTATCTCTCAGGAGCAGTGAGGCACTAGGTAGGTACCTACCTATTTTCTCGAATTGTTTAATAGTCGTAAACACAATACACAAATAACAAATGGTGCTGGTGGCTGGTGCTGATCCATGCGTCATGTTCGTGAACGGGCGCCGTCAGTTGGGACTGGTCACAGAAAATTTATCTGTTCTGTGGGACTGGTCGTCTCTTAGCTGCCATGGCTTATTTTTAATTTTAATATTTAATTTAGTTGTTTTAGTTTTTATCTTTTTATTACGGTCGCTTTTTAACGTGCACGTCTTTCTACATTGTTCTCACATGTATATTTTCAACTTGAACGATGTAACCAATATTTTGTAAAAATATTATGATTTAAAAGAGTGTCCGTGGAGTTTCTTGCCCGTTCTTCTCCATAGGGATCTACTACGCTTTGGAATGGGCAACTAGCCTGTAACTAGTTTATTTGAAATAAATGCTTTGAGTTTGAGTTTGACAAAAAAAAAACAATGTGAAAATATTGTTATAACAACAATAGTGTTACCTCACGGCTGCAGTGTGTTAAGTTGCGGACATGCTTGTTTTATGTGTGTTTTGGAAAGCTAACAATGAAACAAAACCCTTATTAAAACTCCGCCGGCTCTAACTACTAAGTATAGTTTAAGAGAAATTAATAAAATCGAGAAAAATCCTTAAAAACCATAGAAACAATATCTCGTTTTTAGATTTGATTTTTACACTAAATGTTTTAAAGTATGATAGGAACCCCCCTACAGTGAACGTAGGAACCATTTATTTCTTGAAAACTTTAAAAATCTTGCTCACACAGGTGAGAATAATTTTTTTTCTATGGTTTAGTAAGTATTTTTTTTCCGGCGATTCTCTTCACGGTCGCGTTTTTTTTTTTAATGCCTAAATGTTGATCACTATAACAACGATCGCCACAAAAAGGAACAGATGCAAAAAACCCAGTTTTTCGGAAATATTGAATTTTAAAATTGTAGGGTTGTCAATCAAACCTGTTTGCAACATACAATACTTACTACATGCAAACATTACTCATTGTGATTATTATTTTTGACTCTCTCTGGTTTAAATTGTGATGTACATAGTTTACATATTTTAAGTTTATATGGAAAAATAGTGCAGAAATAAAGTCGAAATTAAAAATATTTACAGTTGAATTCGATCACTACTTTTGTTTATGAACTATCTTCGATGAAGGATATTTTGTGGGTTTGGGAAGGGGTCCGCCCTCGTTAAGCAAATGCTAAAACCCAATTCCTATACATAATATCTGGAGAAGCGGGGGTGAGGTGTCATGGAGCTGTCAAAGACCCATGGCACTGTTTTGCCTCAGCAGGCGCTGACCCGTCCTGCTGGGGGATGTCCGTCTGGGCCCCGAAAAGAGGACTTAATGCAAGGGGGGCATGAGGGTGCCAACCTTCATGCTGGTCAGCGAGTGGCAATTTACCGACGACCTAAGCCTAAATACGGATCCGAATACACTTACAAAACTGGAGATTTGTAATGTTTTGGTTGAAAAGGCCCGACAATATAGGTCCAAAGACCGGGTGACCTTGAAATCAACGAACGGACAATGATTATTTTAGATGCATTCTATCCAACAGGTATTCCTAACAATCTTGAAGTACAAAATAAAAGTCTTAAAAATAATATTTCCAAATTTATTTGTAAGTGCGAAAAACTTTATAATTACAACAAAAAAAAAAAATTAAACGCTTTAGTAAAAAAAATGAGAAATGGCTTACAACAATTTTCGATGTTGAAATACCAACCAAAATAGAAAAACATCCTTGGCTGAAAAAAAAAATTCAAAAAATTCAATTGATATCAAAAGTAATTTCAGCTGTTTAACGCTGGTTTTCTAAAGAACCTTTAGGGACAAATGACGAGGAGTACAAAGCATTTTCAACATAAGTACCTAATAGATATTTTTATACTTATCATTTAAATAAAAAGAGAAGTCCTGACTGACTGACTAACTCATCAACGCCCAGCCCAAGTCCTTGAACCTAGAAAGCTGAAATTTTGCACATAGGTTCCGTTTATAATGTAGACAAGGAGTAAGCAAGGATTTACCGGTGGTACGTTCCCGTGGGACATTTTCCGACATCCACTCGGGCGAAGCCGCGGGCAACAGCTAGTAAATAAATAAACTAGTAGGTAATCAAATATAATTACAAAAAAGAATATAACATAATTTAAACATTTAAAATATTCTAACCACAGATCATGATTATAAACACAGAATCTGTGGCCCTAACAAACTATAGGTACTAGTCCGGGCGGCCGCCGCACGATTACTTACCCCATCGAGTTACTGGAAAATACCACATTCCACGAAAAGTACACCTAAAATCGGTAGGAAAAAGTTTGTTTTGGAGGATCCGTGGCAGTGAGAACTTATGCTACCCACTTTGGACCATCATTTTACCACATGTGGTTACTGAACGAAACCTCTTCGTTGGTTTTAGTGTCTATTAATAGAGTCTAAAAAACTATGTCTGCCGAGCCTGGTGTTGGAGGGTTTCGCAGTCCAACCATTTTTAGGGCCACATCGGGTGGTCTGTTTTACCTCATCGAGTTACAGGATGAAACGAAGTTCTCCTAGTAGCTAAAATGATGCCCTTTAAAAATTAATTGATCTGCCAGTTCGTCCGCAACTTGGCAGTTTTTGCAGTCCAACCAAATTTGTATGGGGTGGAATTTTTTAACCACACCTGGAGGGAAAGTACTCTAAATACTGGAGATAGCAAATTTTACTCAAAGGAAACATTCCTTTGTTTTTAAAAAGAAAAAAATCTGCATTCAAAGATTTTCGAAAATTCGTTTGCCACACTCAGGAATCGAACCGGCTAAAATCCGAAAAAATAACACCCTGTACTTTTATGGCATCAATCGATAGGGTCAATCATAAGGATCAAATCTCTCTAACAAACATGATAAATTAAATGAAAGGAAAACCATGAAATGTAAACTTTATATTCAATGGGACAAGACAAAGCACTTTTACTAAAAGGACCATTAGAAAGTTATTACTTATTACCTAATCAACTAAGAATTAACAATTATCTTTGACATCAGTTATTTATTAAAACGACGACCACTGCCTTTTTCTTTTTTTTTTTTTTCGTGGATGTGAAATCATCAAATGACTTCTCCCGCTCCGGGCAGAGCGGGAGGGCGTGACAGACTTTTACTGACTAAAACCCACCTGTGTTCCTTCAGTTGCCCGTGCCAGGGCCACGGTATCTCTTTCGAACTACCCGCGACCCCGGCGGCGACGACCACTGCCTATGTTAATAACCATTTCAATACCTGGATTGGTACAAATGGCACAATCAGATGGACTGCAAGATCAACAATAAAAATTAACAAAAATAAAATTAACAATCGGAAAATTCCACCCTGTATAATTTGACTTTGGTAAAGTCAAATTATACAGGGTTGAATTTTTTGACCTCACCTAGAGGGAAAGTACCTACTTTAAATACTGGAGATAGCAAATTTTACTCAAAGGAAACATTCATTATTTAGAGTATTATAATAGTTTTTTTTATACAATTAATAATTCGCACATACCACAATTTTTTATTACTGTTAATCGTCTGGAGTAACTGTGTTTCGGCTCCAGAACGATGTAAAATTAACCGTGTATAATTGATTGTAATAAATCGTAAAGGTAAAGGTGCAGGAGTGAACAAATGCTACCTTTGCATATTTGTGTGCTTGCGTTATAAGTGCGTTCATTTAGAAGCGGTCTGTGATCTTATTATGGACGCATTTATGATTGATGACATTACGCAGATTTATTGCCACTCGTGGCAAACCCATTGAAATATTTTGTGGTAACGGGGGTACCTAACTTAGTGATAGCCGCTAAAGATATAGGGACTTTTCATAAATTACCTAATAGCTGTTTTAGCTGAATTTGACTCGTGAAAATATAAAATTTGTATTCTTACCTACTCACGCTCCTCACTTTGGGAAGCCGAAGTCATCATCTTCTTGCCCTTATCCCATATTACTTGGGGTCGGCGCAACACGTTTTCTTCTTCCATTCTCCCCTGTCAACCGTCACGCTATCATTCACTCCCTTCTCTTTCATATCATTCCTCACACAATCCATCCATCTTTTCTTTGGCCTTCCTCTGCCTCTCCATCCATCAACATGTATATTCATCACTCTTTTAGTCACATGCGTTTCGTCTCTCCTCATTACATGTCCATACCAAGACAAACGATTTCCTTTCAACTTTTCTGTCACTGGCGACACTTTCAAACTTCCTCTTATATACTAATTTCTCTCTATCCATTCTCGTCACTCCACACATCCACCTCAACATTCTCATCTCCGCTGCATGCAATTTTTTTTCATCCTTCTTCTTCATTGCTCAGCATTCCGATCCATAAAGTACGACAGGCCTTATCACGGACTTGTAAATTTTCCACTTTAACTTGAGGGGGATCCGTGGGTCGCAAGTTGTTCCTGTAACCTGGCGCCATTTGATACATCCTGAGTTGATCTGGTGCGTTATGTCTCGGTCTACTTCGCCATCCCCTTGGACAAGCGACCCGAAGCCGAAGTTGGGAAGCCGAAGTCAAATCTGCAAAATTCCATATAAAAAGAGTTCTGGGACTTATGGGTTACCTTTGAAAAAATATTTACACTTGCACAAGTGGAGGCCGTTTTGAACAGTCGCCCCTTGCGTCCTTTGTCCTCATCTCTAGAATGACTACCTACCTTTGTCCCCAGGGCACTTACTTATTAGGAGACCGCTCAAGACACCTGCCTGAACCTAGCTTACAAAACTAGAAAGAAAGTCACTTGCAAGGTTACGCTCGACTTCCACAAATTCATCAGCATTTCTGGTCACGCTGGCAACGTGAATACAACAACAACAACAACAACAGCAGTAGCATGAGCTACTACAACGAATGAACTGGAAGACGAACACAAAATCCCTAAATATTGGAGACCTCGTGCTTATCCATGAAGAACATGTACCTCCATTGAGTTGGCGCCTTGGACGGATTAAGTACGAGATATTCCCTGGCCCGGATGGAGATTCGAGAGTGGCTGATTTGAAAACCACTAGACTAGAGGCGTTCTACATCGGCCTATTATCAAACTGTGTCTACTTCCCACTGCTGAAGATTTACTATTGAAAGACAAGCCTTTCAACGGGTGGGAGGATGTTTAGGCTCGCCTGCTGACCGTCTATTAGCAGCGTGTGCTACATAAATATATTGCCTACAGATTTCGGTTAGGCGCACTTAATTATCGCTGTGGTGTGTGAAAAACATTAAAAAGTGTGACACTTCGTAACTTGCCAACCGCAGGAGCGGTCGAAATATTTTCTGTCCTCTGTAATGTATCTAAATTAAAGTAATTTTCAAAAGTTCAGTTATCATTGAAGAAACTAAAGTTCCAAAAATTCACCCTTTACGTCAGGTTAGTTTGTCAGTTGGCTACTAAGGTCATCCAAGTAGTGACACTTCTTGATGGTTTCTAGCCAGTTCTAGCGCTCGTGGTGCTCCTGTCAGTGTACGTCTGCGCTGTGGTTGAGGACTTAGTGTAACTTAACTAGTAACTTTTCAACCATGCTTTGATGATATAGTTGCCGGCACGAATCGTGAGCACAAACTCTAATCTTAAACCTAACGAATCTTATTTCCTATCACGGCAGGTTGCACACGGGCGGGAATAATTAAATCAATGTATTATCAAGCATATTTATATACAGATAGAAAACAGATTACAAGAGCACGCTGACTAGGGAAGGTAAAGTTAAGATGGAATTTGTGCTCACGACTCGTGCCGGCAATTATAACCGAGTCAGAGTTTTGGGTTACCTTCTATTGCATGTTTTTGGATAGTCCTGCACGCTTAGCATGACTGCCATAGAAACGGGTTTTGTCGACGGAAGAATAGACAAAATGGCAGATAGTAGAAATATTTGTACGCATTCAACGCGTCTAAGCATGGCGATGTGTAATTTTGTCTATTCTTCCGTCGACAAAACGTCGTCATGCTACGCGTGCTGATTTCAACTTTCTCAATTTTTTACCCATTCTCTGCTGATACTTGAGTGAGTGAGCCTTTCGGGTTACTATTTCATGTTTTCGGATACCTAACTCTATTAAAGATGCACCAGGAAACGAGGAGTTCCCGCTCCTCATCCCACTAACTTAAACACTGAATTATATCTTTATTTCAACTTACTGAAACCTTTACCCACGCTCTACCGACACTTTAGTGACAGTTCTGTCTGGGTTACGTTATGTTTTCGCATTGGTCTGTTATTAATGCATCAGGAAACAAGGAGTTCTGGCTCCTCAATGCTACTCGATTTTTCTTTTATTCTTCTTAAACACTGAATTAATGACGATTTCAACTTACTCAAATCTTTACCCAAGCTCTGCTGATACTTGAGTGAGCTTTCTGGGTTACTATTATTTCATGTTATCATTGTTCTGTCATCGCATTCGCATGTCATTGTGATGCATCAGAAGACGAGGAGGAAAACGGGAAAAGTGCCCAAAAGGCCTGCAGCATTGCCACGTTGTATGGCAATGCCGATTCTTTAGCCAAGAAATAGGCCAGCCCTCTGGTCACGTGAGGAGTCGTCCGGCCGCTTAGCGATGTCTTGAAAAACTAAGTGGGCACTCGGACCCCATGGCCCTATAGTGTTTCAATCCCAAACAGCTCGAAAATATTATATAATAAGCCTCCAAGCAATAATAATGTATCTCAGAACAATCCTTTGCACAGAATGTGTAAAAATTATAATGCTATTTGCTCACAAGTGGACATTTTTCACGACAAATTTAGTTCTTTCAAATCTTTCTTGCTGCATTATAATAATTATAACATTGCGTGACCTTTTTAGTCAATTTAAGTTTTATTAATATTTTATTTGTTGTTTATTTGTGTTTTTTTTTTTAATTTTTCTAAATTTTTCTAATTAAAGGTATTTTTTTTTCTTCTCTATATACTTTGATTCTCTATTTGATTGTTTATACATTTAAAATTAAAACCTTTATTGAAAACGAAGCATTGTTTGGTCAAGTTGTGTACGATTGTAATTGGACGTCAGGTTCACTCACTGTTTATTGTTAAGGCTCATTCTTTGTTTTTTATTAATCTGTTGTCTGTATCTGTACCTAATGAATAAAATAAAATAAAATAAAATAACTCCCAAAAACATTTGAATATTTTCGCCATTTGAGGTTTTCCACCTGCAGCAGCCGCCAGCACAGCCCACTGTGCTAGGAAATTGGGATGGCGCAAGGTTATCGACACATGGCATCCCATACCAAAGGTCGACCTAACTTTCGCTAATTGATTACATTTTTCAAAAAAGCATCTTTTCATTTTAACAATCTTAAAATTTGGTCCTGTGTATGCTAGAGAGGTGACAGACAGCCCTCTTAAGAACTTGAGGTTATGGACAACATTTTACGAATTTTCATTCGGGGTCCCCTGTACGTACCCTGCGGTAGCTACGCCCCTGAACTCAATAACTACATGAACCGTGTTATTATTTATTTTTTATAAAGTGTAGATGAAAATTATTGAAACTAAAGCTCATTATAATATTATAAGCTTTATTATCTATATCAATAACCAACATTTCAACCATATTATTAGTACATTAGGAACGCACATTCGAAAATTGAACAAAAAAAAAACAAAATAAAAGAAAAGTATTTTGGTCTCACGATTTAATACTTCGAAAAAACAGTAAAATAATTCCGAAAACAAAACTATTTACAAATGAAAATTAAAGAACAAGTGTAATTATGCTTAGAGCTAAGAAAACCATGGATTTAAAAGTCTGACAAATGAGTTCCACGTCATATTTGGCCAACAGTTCTTCCACAAACCAATGTTTGGTTTGGCTTGTAATGTTGCCATGACAAAAAAATATCGCCAAATATTACGGGAAAACTCTTAACTACAAAAATTTAAATACTTGAACGTGACTTAAAAAGAAGTTGCAACTCTTATAAATACTTTTTTTATTATAATTTCTATATATTTACCAACTTTCTGGAATGGACTAACACAAGTCAAATTGGCACTAGCATGGAGGGATCCTTTTTCTTTAAACTCTTTCACACCCTTGGTTTACTGCGAAATTACTGTTTTGTAATCCATTATTACCAAACTGGGCCCGCGTGGTGCGTTACGGCCCACTCCCTCGCAGAGAGCAGGCCCGAGTCCCAGCAGTGGGAACATTATGGGCTGTTTATTACGTATGTATATTGCGTGAAATGTCATTGGAAATCGGGAATGGATTGCAAATATGTAAAGTAGGAGCTGACCGTTATTTTCCGACGAGTACTTTTTGCTTTAGGCCCGATTTAGGCAATGAGGCCCGCTGTCATATTTATGCGGCCCAATTATATTTTTCATGCGGCCCGTCCGACAGTTAACCTTTTAAAGACTTCGTTAACGTCAGTCATATGAAGGTATCTTAAATAAGTAACATTCAGATTTTTTTAAAGTTACTTTTGTGATCGGGCCCAAAGTTGATTATAAAAATAAGATGTTAGCAAAAGTCTCGTCAAATACAGGGTTCTTATAAGTCTAATAAATACTATGCGTTTAATACAAGCTCAGAACAATATCGTTGTAGTTTTCTGGAAGTTAACTTGCGTTTTATTCAAAAGTTAAGGCCATGGTTTCTAAAATAGGCTATTTGTTAGACTTGGACAATGCATATTGAGTTCAAAAAATATAGGTCACGCCGGTAATTTTAATAGATTTATATTATAGGCAGTTTTAAAGTTATTTAAATACGTAATTGATACTCTTAGGGTCCGTCGAGTTTTCAGTGCGGCCTGCTTGACTTTTGCGGCCTGTTTGACATCATGCGGCTCGATAGTCAAAGGGAAAAAATTTAGACTCAATATGCATTCTCCAAGTATGTTTATCTATTTATAATTATATTATTCACACCCACATTTTATTAGTTTCTTTGTATCCGTAGGCACATTATCGGTTCTCAAACATCCTTAACATTATTATCTACATAATTAGTATACATAAGCAATTTTTATATAAGCAAATACGCAGTAAGAGTATATAGTTGCGTTTTCAACATCGAATAAAAACTAGACGAGTTTTAAAATTAGTGTCAAATGAAAATCGATGTCAAAAATCGAATTTAGAATTGATCGATTTAGTCTTTATCTATTGTCTATGCGTAGAGGCACCGTTTTTCTAATCGTATTAAATATATCGAAAACATTTCTTAGTTTAATCGACTATTAATAACAACAATAAATAGTTTTGGAATCAATTTGAGCTCAGAAGACGAACTATCGTGTTTTTACTACGGCACCAGTTTCAACGTTTGCATAACGTCATTTGTTATAAAAATACGATGTTTTAATTACTTCACATTAATATTTAGTGAGAGAAAGAGAAAAGTCGACCTTTTACAACAAAAAGTCATCGAAAAATGCAATAACAATAAAAATATTCAAAAAAAGAAACAGTCCCACAAAAAAAATATTGCGCTTACTCAAATGATTCTATACTTCAAAAATTTCACAGAAAATACTTGACATCCAAAAAAGGTTACATATATATCTCAAAACAGGCTGGCAGAAAATACAAAAAAAAGTTCTTTACCATATAGGCTGATTGTTCTCTCACTAACTCTTAAAACATCGTTTCTATTCTCAAACTTACTCTCCAGCATTAATCGTGATGGTCTTGCCTTTGGGATCATCGAAACGGTCCATGGTTCTAATGTCGAGCATCATCATGATTCCGTAGAAGGTGATGGCCAGGAGAATGAAGACCACCATGAGCCCTGCCCAGATGGGTGCAGAGAAGAATCCAACGCAGTGGAAAGAGTCACCAAACTCTTGAGTTGTGTTGCTCTCGAAGAATGGCTGGATCTGTGGATGATTATATTAATGCTGTTTAGTTTTGTTTTAATAATAGAACAGGAAAATTAAAGCTATGTTCCCCGAAGAAATAATAATCGGGGAGATCAAAGTTGTAATTATAAAAAAAGTAATTTCATACCGCACTAAAGTCTTATGGGGCGGTTTTTGGGATCATCTTCAACAGTTAGCTGCACGGAAGTGTGGAGAATATAAGTCAGTTGGTTGGACCATTATTGTTTCAATAGCACATCAGGGCTAAATTCGAAACTATGGGTAATTGGGCAAAGTGGTCAACGAAACCATGATCAATTTTGAAGGAAAATAAAACTGTATTTTTGTTTCATGAAAAAGCTTCTGCCTGAGGCGGGAATCTCAATCTACCTTCCCCACTACTGGAGCAGCGGACGCTCACATCTTTTATGTTCTATGGACAAAACTTAAGCATGCTCACTTAAGAAAATATTCCTGTGAGAGTGCAGCTAGTGACAAACGAACATTGTGCGACCGAGTCGTGAGCCGTGCATGCGATTATCGCCTTTGAGGTGATCATGCGGAACTTTGGCCCATAGTACACACGGCTACACATCAAGCTATACATTTCCAATTTACACTGACCTCTCATTGTAAGGAAATCCTATACAATGCGAGATCAGCTTATACTGGATATGTATACCTTGATCTGTAGCCGTGCGTACTATGAAAAAACTATTTTTGGTATGATTTTAAATTATCTGCCTACCCTTTTCATAACAATGTTGGGGTCGGCTTCCAGTCAAACCGGATGCCGCTGAATACCAGTATTTTACATGGAGCGACTGCCTATCTGACCTCCACAAGACCACAGCCCAGTTACTGGGTAACATGATACCCCTTGGTAAGACTGACAGCTTTGCTTTCCGAGGCACGGAGGAGTCTCGGTACGTAAAGATGGTCACCCATCCATGGACCAACCTCGGCAAGCGTAGCTTAACGTGATCGAACCGTGCGGCTGTTATTACTTGGCCATGAGCTCCTCGACAGCAAAACAACAACTAAAAAACATAACTGGCGAAATGTGGGTGTACTATAGGTACAGTCAGCAACAAAAGTCGATTAACTCTTGTAGTTTTTTAATCTTAATTACTAAGCGAAATATTTAATTCAAATTGGAACAAAAGTACTTAAAATTTTAACCGAAACAAAAGCAGTTTATCGAATAATTTGTGTTAATTTAGATGATGTCAAAAAGTAGCAGTGTTGACCGACTTCTGTTGCTGACCGTACACCCACATATCGCCAGGTTCACCTCTGCCTAACCCTCAAGGGTACAGTCGTGCTGTTATGATATAATACACAGTAGGTACTTAATTACTGTTAGTCTCTCTTGGGTATTGTAAAAAGGCCATTATGTAATTATTTATTTTACACTATAAATATATTTATTAATTCTGAAAAAGCTAATAACATAAAATAACATCACGCCGGTAATCCCCGGGGGCGTTGGCAGAGGTATATAATTGTTTATTAAACCCATTATGACGTCAGTTATATTTTTTTGGGTTCCACGCTTTGTCAGTCTATCGAGACTCTTTTTCTCAGGAACGTGTGGAGGTATAAAGTTGAAATTAATATCAAATACGTAGGTCTATGGTCCCTTGGAGCTCTAAAAAAATCAAACTTCTAAGTCAACGAAATAAAAAATACGGCCATTTATACTTTACTTGCAAATAAATCAAAACTGGGCTCGTCCGTTGACCCAGAATCATGAAATTTGGTAAGACGCAGGAAGAAGTCCGAAAATAGTGAATTTGTACTTTTATCACTTATAAAATTATATTTTTTGCGATTACAAACTTACATTAGCAGTTGGAGTATTGACCGTGACGTATAACGATGTATGGGAGAACATGTTTATCAACGACAATGTTTCAACTACTTTAAAATCCAGACCCCGGCCTGCTAATGAAAATTTACCGATTTAAAACGAACAAAAATAAATTGAGATATTATCAAGCTTACCTTCAGATCCTCAAAGCTGACTGAGTAGGTCTGAGTCTCATTTATGCTAGTGAAGGTGACATGCTGTGCACAACGGTAGTTGAAGCCAAGGATAGCAAACACTCCTTCATCTGATGGGTACAAGACGTCGGTTTCAGCTCCCATGGTCAGGACGACAGTATCTGTGGAGAAGAAGAGAGGCGTTATCCCGTGTTCATCGTTTTGCCACACACCCGACTAGGGTTGTCAACCGTACTCCAATCAATCAATCTGCCTAGCCTTTTCCCAACTATGTTGGGGTCGGCTTCCAGTCTAACCGGATGCAGCTGAATACCAGTATTTTACATGGAGCGACTGCCTATCTGTTCTCCACAACCCAGTAACTCGGTAATACGATACCCTATGATAAGACTGGTTGTCAGACTTTCGGGCTTCTGACGACCCGTAACGACTGTTAAAGATCCACGAATGACAGCCGGGACCAACGGCTTAACGTGCTTTCCGAAGCACGGAGGAGCTGTCAACCGTACTCCAATATTGTATTCTATTTCGCGCAGGCATACTTTATAATCTACAGCAGCAGAATAGTAAGCTAAAATACCCTATCTATCTATGCATTCAGCGAGTCTTTTCGGTCAGGGCTGTCTATTTCATTGACCATTCGTGGCAAGAGCCCAAGGCCCTGCGATCCATGGGCCCCCCTAGTTGTAGTAGACCATAATCAGTCACGTTCCCACTGCTCGGACACAGTTCTCCTCTCTATGAGTGGGTGTGGGCCGTAATCCACCACGCGGGCCCAGTGCGGGTTGGTAGATGTCACATATTATCTTCGAATTTTTTGTTCTAGGACCTGCCAGTTTCCTCACGATGTTTTCCTTCACCGTTCTGAGAGCAGCGGTGATGAAATTATTTACACAAAGTAAAACGCATGCCGGGGCTCGAACACACGACCTACAACTCGGTAAGTCGGGGCCGTTACCACTGGGCCACTACTGCTTTCCGTAGTCTGCAGAAGACGGCGTGCTAAAATTTTCGCCCTGATATTGATGATTTTTATTATTATAATTCTTTATATAAAAATTTGATACGGCCACGAATCATATTTAGATCAACATACAACCGAATACTGACATGCTAATTGCAAAAAACGTAAGAAATTTTTAATTTCGCGGCTACCCTGGCACTTTTGCCTTATAACATTTAACTTAGATCAATCAATCCGCCTAGCCTTTTCGAACTATGTTGGGGTCGGCTTCCAGTCTAACTTAATGCAGCTGAATACCAGTATTTTACTGGAGCGACTGCCTATCTGACCTCCACAACCCAGTAACTCGGTAATACGATACCGTATGATAAGACTGGTTGTCAGACTTTCGGGCTTCTGACGACCCGTAACGACTGTCAAAGATTCACGAATGACAGCCGGGACCAACGGCTTAACGTGCTTTCCGAGGCACGGAGCAGTCTTGGTATGTAATAAATTTACTTTAAAAAAAGTAAAAACAGACTTCAAAAACCAAAAATGAATAAAATAAAATAACTTAACAGCTTCTGAAGTCGGTGCCAAGCTAAGGTGCATTGAAGAACTGAAGACATCGACTTCAGAAACTGTTAAGTTTTTTAAGAAAGTTATTTTATTCATTTTTGGTTTTTGAAGTTGGTTTTTACTTTTTCTTTAAGTAAATTTATTTTCCATTTTTAGTTAAATATTCAATTACATATACCTAAGTAAGCCCAAGACGAACGAAAAGAAGAATCATCAAAATCGGCTTAGAAATGCTGGAGATACAGTATATTTTATGCTTATAACTTCGTACATAAGAATAATTACATAATGTATTATCTACTAAAACCTTCCTGAAAGCATGTAGATCACGACAGTGAAAGAATCATAAAAACTGGTTCATTCGTTTTTGAGAAAATCGCGAACAAACAAACATACATACATACATACCGAGTTGAATACAGAACCTCCTTTTTTGAAGTCGGTTAAAAATGGTCACTCATCCACAGACCAACCCCGGCAAGCGTAGCTTAACCTGATGGATCGACCTGTTCGGCTGTTATTACTTAGCTACGAGCACATTTAACTTAGATATGGCATAGAGAAATCGATGTTTTGACATATTTCCATTTCATCCGTGAAGCAGGGGCGGGTTGCTAGTTATATACAGGGTGTCCAGTAAATAGCACGACATACTGCAGGGGGTGATAGCTTGGGTCAATACCTACCAAAACAACACAATATATGTTCAGCAAAATCTTACGGATTTACAGTTTTACAAAATTTTCCGAAATATCGAAAAATCTCTACCTTGAAACAGATTTTTAAGCATCTCGTAATGAAAAATTCCTTTTCTATTATTTTTTTTTACATCAAATTATTCGTGAATAGTTACTTTACTCATTGATAAGTCTTTTTTCTATTAAAAACAAGAATGTTTTCAAGAAATAGTATTTTTTGTTTAAATTTTCACATAACGATTTTCTTTTCGCATAACTTTAAGCTACAGTGGTGAAAAAAAATCCATAAGATTTTGCTGAACATATATTGTGTTGTTTTGATAGGTATTGACCCAAGCTATCACCTCCTGCAGTATGTCGTGCTATTTACTGGACACCCTGTATAATGCTTGAATGTCCCTTATCACTGATGGCCTAGATATGGAATTGATAATTAATTAGATAGTGACATCACATACTTATTAAGTCCTATGGAACTAGTGCCTTGCGGTTACACCCAGCGCATTTTTTTTCTTTTTCCTTGGCTCCTAAGGGGTCGTAGCGTGATGTTAAATAGCCTACAACCTTCCTCAAGAATTATGAGTTATCAAATGCATTTTTTTTTTTTTTTTAATCCGACTGGTAATTCCAAACATTAGCGCGTTCAACAAACTCTTCAGCTTTATTATATAAAAACTTTTTTACAAAAAAATACAACCGACTTCCAAAAACAACACTACAAAGTGAAAAATAACATTAATTTCGGAAGTCGGTGTCTAGTTAAATGTATTTTCGTTTTTTGCCACCGACTTCCGAAATTAATGTTATTTTTAACCGACTTCAAAAAGGAGGAGGTTATCAATTCGTCGGAATCTTTTTTTTTTTTTTATTTTTTTTTTTTATTTTTTTTTTTATGTATGTTCCCCGATTACTCGAAGATGGCTGGACCGATTTGGATTATTTTTTTTTTGTTTGAAAGGGTATACTTCCCAGGTGGTCCCATGATCATCAAGTCAGGATCTGATGATGGGATCCTGGAGAAATAGAGAGAACTCTTCCAATTTTATAGGCACACTTGAAGCGATTTGGATAGTCTTTGGAAGAGTACATTCTTGGAGTGGTCCCATTTCAATTTGGTGAAGATCTGATGAAGAACTTCTGAGATAGGCAACGGAACTCCTCAATAAATGATAGCAAATGGACTGGGATTGCTGAAATCTCATGTCTGTTTGTTGTTCACACCAGTTCATAACATAACATCACGCCAGTACGCTGTGAAGGGGTAAGCACATGTGAACCACTAAAAAGTGAAAAATAAAAACTTTTTTACAAAAAAATACAACCGACTTCCAAAAACAACACTACAAACTGAAAAATAACTTTAATTTCGGAAGTCGGTGGCAAAAAACAAAAACACATTTAACTAGACACCGACTTCCGAAATTAAAGTTATTTTTCAGTTTGTAGTGTTGTTTTTGGAAGTCGGTTGTATTTTTTTGTAAAAAAGTTTTTATTCACTTTGTAGTGTTGTTTTTGGAAGTCGGTTGTATTTTTTTGTAAAAAAGTTTTTATTTTTCACTTTTTAGTTGTGGTACCTAACCCACACAAATTCTAATACCACTACCTGCAAAACAAACTAGAACATCATCCATATAAAGTGGGGAAAAAATACGTATTATTGAAGCTAACTCAAAAACTACCAAAGCAAAGTTAATCAATTTTATATGGGACCAACTGTGATGTATACCCTCTCGAATAAAACAAAAAAAATCCAAATCGGTCTAGCCATCTTCGAGTAATCGGGGAACATACATAAAAAAAAATAAAAAAAAAAGAAGGTTCCGACGAATTGAGAACCTCCTCCTTTTTGAAGTCGGTTAAAAAGATATTTGAACACCTGTTAAGGTAGAATATAGCAAAGTAGATATAGATAATAGGTCTTTACCTATGAAATTGCCGTTTTGTATGAAAAAATTTAAACGAATTTTTTTCATGCATTTTTTATTTGTATTAATCGAAGTAATCACCCATGCAATCAATGCATCTTTGCCAACGCAGTGGCAGTTTATTGATGCCCTGCTTAAAGAAATCAGCTGGACGGGAGGCAACAAATTCTTCAAAGGCATTTTGTACTGCCTCTCGGGTATTGAATTTTTTTCCCGCCAAGAAGTTATCCAAATTCTGAAAAAAGTAGTAGTCTGTAGGCGCAAGGTCTGGTGAGTAGGGCGGATGACGGAGAGCTTCCAACCCCAGTTCTTGCAACTTGGAGACCGTCTGCTGTGCAGTATGAGGTCGCGCGTTTTCGTGCAGGAGCAGCG
Organism: Cosmia pyralina; assembly: GCA_946251885.1. Taxonomy (NCBI): domain Eukaryota; kingdom Metazoa; phylum Arthropoda; class Insecta; order Lepidoptera; family Noctuidae; genus Cosmia; species Cosmia pyralina. The sequence goes on along the minus strand of OX276368.1, from coordinate 9,607,028 downwards.
GAGACGAGCGATTGACCAATGCTGGTTGAAGATGTGCCAGCTTCTCCATCATTGTGTTCAGTTCTTCACAGTACACATCTGAAGTAATGCTCACCCCGTTTGGTAAGAAGCTGTGATGAATCACACCGGAGCTAGACCACCAAACAGTGACCATCACTTTTCTAGGGGTAAGTTTTCGTTTAGGGCATTGTTTAGGTGCTGAACCAGGATCCAACCAACTTGCTGAGCGCTTGCGGTTATCAAACAGAATCCATTTTTCATCGCAGGTAACAATGCGGTTCAAAATTCCTTCATTTGTGTGTCTGTTGAGCAGTGCAAGGCACGTCTCGACGCGTACTTCGCGCTGGCGATCATTGAGTTCGTGGGGCACCCATTTGTCAAGCTTTTTTACCTTGCCAATTTGACGCAAATGGACCAATATTGTTTTGACGCTAACGTCGAAAGCTGCTGCTAATTCAGCCGTAGATTGTGTATCATCAGCTTCCAATCGCCTTTAATTCGTCATTGTCGACCAAAGTCTTCGGACGACCGCGAGGTTCATTTTTCAGGTCGAAATTTCCAGAACGGAAGCGAGCAAACCAATAACAAGTGGTGCGTTGGTTTGTAGTGTTAGCTCCGTAAACGTCGTTGATGTTGCGTGCCGCTTGTGCCGCGTTGCTGCCACGACGGCACTCATATTCCATAATTACTCGAATTTTTAACGTATCCATGATGACGAAAAAGATTGAAATGCGATGAAAATGTAACACTAATCAATAAACAAATGACTACTTTGGGGAAAAAAATCCATGTTTTTAAAATAAAATTAATTTGAAATTAGAATTCTTAGCCAAACAAAAATTATTTTGATTTGAAATGGCCAGTACTGCAGAACGGCAATTTCATAGGTAAAGACCTAATATTTGAACACCTGTTAAGGTAGAATAGGTATAGCATAAAGAAATATTTTGTATGTTTTAAGTAGCATGATTAATGTTATATTTATTTTAGAAAAATATATATAAGTACAAAAGTTAACATAATCAACTCGCAACCTCTTATTATATTACTCATTATTATAACTTTTACTCAATCAATCTGCCTAGCCTTTTCCCAACTATGTTGGGGTCGGTTTCCAGTCTAACCGGATGCAGCTGAATACCAGTAATTTACATGGAGCGACTGCCTATCTGACCTCCACAACCCATTAACTGGGTAATACGATACCCCTTGGTAAGACTGGTTGTCACTTTCGGGCTTCTGACGACCCGTAACGACTGTCAAAGATCCACGAAAGACAGCCGGGAGCAACGGCTTAACGTGCTTTCCGAGGCACGGAGGAGTCTCGGTATGTAAAGATGGTCACCCATCCACAGACCAACCCTGGCAAGCGTAGCTTAACCTGATGGATCGACCCGTGCGGCTGTTATTACTTAGCCAAGAGCTCCTCTATATAACTTTATTATTATAACTTTTACTATGGGACCAAAAATAAAATTGCAAAAACAAAACTGATGTTCTGTTCCCTACATTTTGACGAGTTAAGCGAACATAAATGTAGGGACAGCTGATTTTTTTTATAAATTTAAAATAAATTGTTTTAAAGTTCTTTAAGGAAATGGACGGAAATTGACCCAGACACGACTATCGAAACTACCGAGCATAAAATTTAAAAAAAAATACATGAAATGGGTAGTTCTTCACTTATACAGGAAAACCTATAAGAAGCCTATGGTCTTAAAATAAATCTCTCAATATTGTGCGTACAAGTTTTTTTTATTTTTATTTTAGATAATTCTTTCTTCATCCCAACTTCGGAACCCTTCATTGTGACACGCACTTGGGCGGTTTTTGTTGATTTAGCCCTCCTCCCTCCGGCTTTGCATTTGGACTAATGCCAAAGTGTACTTCAGTTAAATCTATGCTAAGATCAAAGATTTTCTAGAGATTTCTTGTTAGTATTTTCTCTTATGCAACATATTTAAATAGATAAAGGTACTGAGGCAGATGTGAGTGGAAAAAAACAGTGGCCACTTTTTCCGTTTTAACAATAAAATTATAATAAAACTTCAATACATCTCTCCAAGTTCGTGCAGAGTCGTTAGATTTCGTTCCTTCGAAGAATCTGCACGAAATCTAACTTAGAGAGATGTATTGATGATTTTCTTGGTTAAAATTATATAAATACGTAAGTATTTTTTATTGCCGCGTATCATATTTTTATCAAGATACAACCTGACACGGACTTGCGAAATGCAAAAAAACTAAAAAAAATAATATCGCAGGCTACCGCAGCGCATCCCCCTTAAGTATAGCATGTTGTCATAAATCTACGAGTACATTTAAACGAAACGCGTTTAAGTAGTTCCGGTGCACGTGAGAGTCTTCTATCTCGCGCGTCAAACGCCATTTCACTTACACATCGAGCTAAACCACACACGACACTTGAAATATTAAAAAGTAAAGATGAAGATGGTAACCAGGCAAAACATCGAGGTTTTCTAACACATTCCTACCTACCTAAGAACCATACTTACCTAAGAACAAAAGAAAACATTAAGCCCCCGTTCCCACGGGCGTAATAAAATCGCGGCGGGATTTTATCGCGTACTGGATTTTCAACTCTCGTTGTTGAGCCGAGCGTTTAGAATCCAACTTAACAATAACAGAGTACATTCTAGAGCGTCGAAAAAACACACTGTTGGATTTTGCACTCTCGACGCTAAGCAGACCGTTTAAAATCCAGTGCGTGAAAAAAAATCGCCGCGATATTTTTACGTCCGTGCGAACGTCGACTTACACAGACAGACTAGAAATAACTTTATTTTATAACAGATAACAGTTCGAGAGCAATGGTGACCCTGTGGTAATAGTCACAACTTATGAGTTGTAGGTTGTGAGTTCGAACCCAGACAACTGCTATCAAAAGGGTGAAAGAAAACAATATGAGGAAACACGGCATGTCCAAGAACCAACCAATTCAAAGACATGTGACATCCACCAACCCGCACTGGGCCCGCTTGGTGGATTATGGCCCACTCCCTCTTGTATGGTCTGTGTCGCAGCATGAGGAACATTATAGGCTACTTATGTATATATAGATAATGTTCTCCATAGCCTAAATCTGTAGGATATTAAAAGTTATTTTTTATCTTTCTATGATGAATATTAACAGCCGTCAAATATCTTTTAATCTAATTTTTTTTTCTTTTCTTTCTATCGAATGACAAAGCAATTAATTCAATCAAATTGACTAAGGAGTCAATTTGTTATAATTAACAAAGCATTTCAAAGGAACCAATAATTTTTTGAATTGTCAAGGGATCGGTCAGCCAGAGAGATCAAGCTAGTTGCCCATTCCAAAGCGTAGTAGTTACCTGTGGAGAAGAACGGGCAAGAAACTCCACGGACACTCTTTTAAATCAAAATATGGTTACAAAATATTGGTTATTTCATTTGTGTTGAAATTATACTTGGTAGAACAATGCGAAATATTGACTGTAATAAAAATATAAGAAACAATTCAAAAATTAAATTAAAACAAACCATGGCAGCTAAGATATGACCAGCTAACTAATTTACCCCAGATGGTGTCCCAAGATAATTATGGCAATGGAAATCACCTATTCTGCGGTAAAAAAAATATTTGTCATTTCTGTAGCCGCTTTCTAGCCATATAAAAAAATAAAAAAAATTTGGACTATCCATTGTTTCTTTGTTTTCCCCCTACTCTTATAGGAGTCTTTAACATACGTAATGAAACAATATAACTTACCAAAGAACCAGTAGCCAGCCTTAGAGTTGAAATTAAGGGTGAGCGTAGTGTTGTCAAAAGTCATCGTAGCATTCACGTATGTGGAGTTGATCACAGAATTCTGGGCCGTAACCTCTGCCAATGACCTCGAGTTGTTCCCAGCCTTGACCAGAATGTCTGCTGCAATCATACGGAGACCATCCAGAGTGTACATGCGGGTGTTTCGTGCACCTTCCACAGCACGACGCACTCGTGACTTGGTGTCCGGGATGGTCCATGATGGGTAGTTGGCCGTGTACACAGCAACGACGTTCGACGGTTCTGGCATATTCTTGACAGTTTCTTTCATGATGTCGTCATGGCGGCGCAGCATATCAGCCCTAGATTCTTCTTCCTGGGCGTCATTTAGGTTGATGAACACAAATCTGGCTCCAAGAGGGACGGAATCTTTAGAAATTATGTTCACGGCGTCGGCGCCAGCAGTGCGGTTCAGGGTGGGTATCGCATCGTTCACAGCAGGAAAGTACACAGCGTCATGAATTCTGCCGTGCAAGTAAGGGAAGGACGTCTCACCATCTTCATTTTTCAGGGAAAAATCTTCAACAGACAGCCTTTCTTCGATGAAAACGAGCGTCACAGAGTCTTTTACCGACTCGTGCTTGAGGAATGCCGCAAATTCTTCGCCGGTAGACGTCAGTGAATATGATTTAATGGAACCTTTGAGTGAATCGCCCCATAGAAACACTGGGACTCGTGATGCATAACAGCTAATTACACTTAGAACTAATAACGGGAACACCACACGGCAAAACGCCATTTTTAAGGCTAATTCTATTGGACGCAAAACGGACTAAAAGTTAGTATTTTAGCCCAAATTTGTCATAAAAAGACAGTGTTCGGGCGATGACGACTGACCATGGGTCATGTGAAAAGTGATCATATGATAAGTTTGACGCCTTGTCTATGGTTCGCTATTGTTGCCATTATTCGTTTTATAAACTGCCAAAATTGAGAAAAGTCATCTAAGTCAATACTCATAAAATTAAATTGGCTTACGCATCGTGGTTGTTGGTGGTTGGTGGGTGGGCTGCGATTCATTAAAAATATTTAACAATAAAAGTTATGAAAATAGTATGACTGTTTAATTTTTGACACACGCAAAGTACTCTATGTCCTGTTTTATTTTCCCAATTTTATGGGTACGCTTAAAAAAATTATGTATTTGTCTATAGATAGATTTCATAGCCAAAAAAAAAAGTTTTATTTTACAAGACTGAGTTGTGTTCACGCGCATTGAGCGCCTTGAATAATCTATTTAGATAAAATTAATCCGTTTTTCCCTTAGTCACGCCATAACTTGAGAACGGCTTGACCGATTTGATTTTTTTTTGTTTTTTTCTCCTCTTTAAAAAAAATTAAAAAAAAAAAAAAAATTGACAGGACAACGTCTGGCGGGTCAGCTAGTTTATAATAAAGTTACCCTTCTGACATGGCTCTAGCTTGCTCTAGCTAGACGATGTATATTATCATATTATCTAAGAGCTAGACTAAAAAATCTTTTTTACAAGAAAAAAACAACCGACTTCCAAAAAAAAAAAACAACAAAGTGAAAAATAACTTTAATTTCAAAAGTCGGTGGCAAAAACCTAAAATACCAAACACAGACTACTTAGGGGATACTACGTATGATCCAAAGACACCGACTTCCGAAATTAAAGTTATTTTTCACTTTGTTGTTTTTTTTTTTTGGAAGTCGGTTGTTTTTTTCTTGTAAAAAAGATTTTTATTTTTCACTTTTTAGTGGGTCAGTCTGTAATTCATCTAAGTTACAATAGCCTAATGTCAACTGCTCATCACGTCTTACAAAATATTGCTTTTCCCAATACAAGGACGTTAGTTGTTGAAGAGTTCTCCCAGTAAGGAACCAGGAGAACTGGAACTGACGGTGAAGTCACCATCAGCTCCATTTCAACTTAAGTATTGTGGCGAGCTTAAATTGCTTAGCAATAATCGAATCGCAACCTGTGAAATACGTATTATTGAGTAGTTCCGATGGCCATCTCTGGTCTTCCTCATCAGTTCCACTTCACTAAATGGTGCTTTCCGGGAACAAATGCACGAGTTACTATAAACGCTATAGCCTATAAAATTTGAAGGTTCCCCTCGATTTCTCTGGGATGCCATCATCAGATCCTAGTTTCCTTATCATGGTACCCTTGGGATATCTCCTTTCCAAAAAAAAGAATCATATAAATCGGTTCATAAACGACGAAGTTATCCGCGAACCGCGAAGTTATTTCTGTATACTTACTTTACTCTTTGCCGCGAACACACATAAATGTTAGTTCCATAGATTAATTATAGTTTTTGCGCTCTACTCTAGCATGGTGCGGGTGACATTTGACGAACTGTTCCTTTTCACTCTTGAACGTTATCGCGACTTACAATCATGATTTAATATTTTAGCTGCACCCTAAATATCATAATCGTAAAATACGGATTCAATAATAACTATAGTAAATTAAATAAATTATCCTGCCAAAATGTAATTATCTAAAAATAAAATCAAATTTAAAGAAAAATGAAGTGATACACGTGTAACGTAACGCTATAGACATGTTTAGTGATGTGATGTATTGCTATTATGGGTTTTTATCGATAGTCGATATTTTTTATAGAAAAAGAAGTTTACTGTACGTATTTTAATAAATTATCTTAATAAAAACAAATTACTGTCACCCAATCAGTTTGGCTTTCGGCAAGGAATGTCAACGGAAGATGCAGCCTTGGCTCTTGCCTCCACTGTAACCAGCAAAGTTGACAGTGGAGCCCGGTGCCTCGCTGTCTTCCTTGACCTTAAGAAAGCATTCGACACTGTCTCTGTCGCCATTCTTCTGGACAGGTTAGAAAGTATAGGTATAAGAGGCCAGCCACTTGCTTTGTTCAAGGATTATTTTTGCAGTCGAAAACAAAAAGTCAAAATTAGCGACACTATTAGCCTTGAAGAGACAATTACATATGGCGTTGGTCAAGGAACTGTCATTGGCCCCACTTTATTTTTAATTTATATAAACAGTCTCTGTAACATGAATATTGATGGGGCTCACATCTACTCGTATGCTGATGATACTGCCATAGTTTTTAGCGACACAACATGGAACAAAGTCAAAAAATCTGCTGAGAATGGCCTGTCCAGAATCGCATCTTGGCTCGACCACAACCTACTGACCCTAAACATCTCTAAAACTACCTTAATTTGTTTTTCTAAGTATAATAATTCCCAACCTTCAGCTCATTTCAAAATCAAAATTCACAATTGCTAGACCCCTTTTAACTCTAAATTCACTTGTCCTTGCATAGAAATTAATAAAGTCCAACACACGAAATATTTAGGTATAATGATCGACCAACGTTTGTCTTGGTACATACACACCGAATTAATAATGAAAAGAATAAGGAAACTCATCTGGACATTTAAAACGCTGCGTTACGTAACTTCTAGAGGACTTCTGTTACAAATTTACACGTCGCTGGCACAGTCAGTACTAGCGTACTGTTTATCAGTCTGGGGTGGAGCAACAAAGACTAAATACCTAGAACTTAAGAGAGCTCAGAGATCGCTATTAAAAGTGATGTTATTTAAGCCTTTTAGGTTTCCTACCGAAAGTCTTTACCTATCTTCTGGCCTTCTAACGGTTCGAAAACTTTACGTTCTTCAAATTACATTGTAAAAACATAAATCTCTCACGTTCGAACCCGTGAAGAGACAAGGGAGAAGAAAATATAAAATTCCTAATGCCCCTGTTAAATCAACATTTGCTAAGAGACAATAGGCTAGGCAATCCTCTGACTTATATAACTTAATAAATCTGGAATTAAATATTTACCCACTTTCATATCGAGACTGCAAAAACGCCCTGACTGAATGGCTATTCAAAATTCGGCGGAATTTAGTCCAAGCGATAAATTTATAAATACTAACATCTCCGGTTAATATCTTTTGAGAAATTCTCCCTCCTAAGTATACATCGTTTATGCTATTCATATATTAGGTACTATCGTTAAACACACGTACATACACATCCACATACACGCAAACACACCCCCCCCACATACCCACACACACACACACACACACACGCACACACACACACCCACACACACACAAACACAACATCGCGTCTATGAATAACTGATTTTTACTTTGTTTTCTTTTTCTATGTATTTTTATTTGAATTAATGTAATGTTTACTGAATAGCTTACACTGTAACTAGTGGAAGGACGGAATTTTCCTAACACAAGTAAAAACTTTTACTTAAATGGAAATTTCCCAAATAATATGTAACACATTTGTAAGTTTTGAAATAAACATTTATTTTTTATTATTATTATTTATTATTTTAAAATTTATGTTGTTAGACATCTATAGAGTTAAATTAGCCGAAAAAATTATACAATGAAAAAAAAACTTTTTTTTAAATAAATACCGGTAGTGCTTTGAATGTGATTTTTTAATGTTTTGTTTTTAATACATATTTTAAAATTGATTTCATAATAATACATATGACATATCAAAGACATTTTTAAAATTATTAGGAGAACGAGATTTTTGCTGTAAGAATCGTTATCGATAAAATTGAATTGTGCATATTGTCACTGACCTAGTCATGCCATACTGTCATGTGTCACCCGCACCATGCTAGAGCGCAAACATTATAGTTCTGTTTCGCTACGTTCATTAGATCCATGTCACATTGTACATGACAGCGAAACGTCGTTGGATTTCGTGAAAAAATGGTGGGGAGAAGGCACAAAAAAACACTTGTTATGATCGGATCTTATATGAACGCTTATTACGCGGCAGCGGCCGCCGAGTGCCAGATACCCTCTATTGTTGGTGAATCATTTGGGTTAGAAGAGGCGGTGAATGACTAGTATAATATTAGACGATGAAAAATTTACCTTGAGCTCGAAAAAAAAAAGAAGAAAAATTTCGCTTTTTTACAGTATCAACTTTTTTTTTAGGTAGAATAGACGCTTCATACGTCTGAGGTCAAGGACATTTTGAAAGTCAATGACCCTGAGGTCAAAATCAGCGATTTTTATAAGGTCACTGACCTTTAGCTAAAGGCCATTGACCTTGAAGTCAAGGTCAATGACCCTGAGTTCAAGGTCAATGTCCTTATAAAAATCGCTGATTTTGACCTCAGGGTCATTGACTTTCAAAATTTCCTTGACCTCAGAGGTATGAATTTTATTTTGTTTTTTCGCGATTTCCGTATTTCAGGGATACCAAAATTACACTAATAAGGATATATTATACCAAAAAAAAATAACTACTATAATAAATCGACGGGTTATAAATTAAGTACAGTGCTTCCAGAGTGTCCGTGGAGTTTCTTGCCCGTTCTCTTCCATAGGGACCTACACGCTTTGGAATGGGCAACTAGCTTCATCTTTCTGACTGACCGACCCCTTGACAATTCAAAAGTGCCTGTAATTGGTTTATTTGAAATAAATACTTTGAGTTTGACTTTGAAAATAAACGAGGCAAAAGGATTGAAGGAAGGTAAGGTCGAGGCAAGGATCGTAGCAGGTGGCGTTCTGTAGTTTCTGCCTACCCCCATGTTTTTATAACTAAGTATTATATAGTTGAGAGATATCAATAATAAACATCACGTCTGTGAAGTTTACACAATTAAACGGACATTTCAAGTAACTACCTACACCACTTACGTACGGTCGTTGATCCAAGAAAAAATCATCAAAATATTTTTTTTTGTGTTTTATCATGTTTAGATAGTTTCGCTAGCTAATTTAATTTGGCCCTGTATTTTTTACGAGATCGTTATCGACTGAATTGTTTTTGGAGAACAAACGTTTGTTCAGGATCATAAATAGATTGAATAGAGATAGACATAGAGAATGGACTGAGCGTTCCGTGTTCAGCTGTGCAGTGAATACAGACCGAAAAGTACGAGAGAGACAAAGAGAATTTGCGGCCAGTAGTTGTCTCTTTAGTAGTACTACAGGTATTGGCCGCAAATTCGCTTTGTCTCTTTCTAGAGAGTGGCCACTTTTGTGAGGCTAACGCTCAGAACAATATTGTTATTGCTTGTTATTGTTCTGAGGGCTAACCTCAGAACAATTCTCTATGTTTAGGGGGTCATAATACATAACATGTATTAACAAATAACGTTTCCCAAAAGGTTTCGGCTTTCGGGTATTTTTTCAATTACCTACTCTATTTTTCTGACAATTATTCGAGCTAGTTAACAGTTTTTAAGAAACCTATTAAGAATCTTGTCTGTTTTCCTTAAAACATGTATATTTCATAAAAATAATATAACACAATACTATAAAGGTTTAATTTTTAAACTCAATTTAATTTTCATGCTCAAAACGGGGCACACAGTAGGTAATGGCGGCTCGAGTGATGTCATCATCTATAAAGGCCTGGGGCCGTCTGTGACATCTGTGACTGTGACAGATCGTCTGCTGTCAAATAAGTAAAACAAATAATCAGTGTGTTGTTTTGTTTTGTTTGTGTATATTTAAAACGCAAGCGGAACGGACACTCAGTAGCTCGTTTTTCAAAACACATCGGACGTTTTCGTTTTGATATTTCTTAAATTCATACATTTCAATCGTGTTTTCTGACTATGCCTTAAATAAATATGCGAATGCTATTTACTTTTTCTAAAAAATATCCTAAATTTCGGGGCAAATATCCTCAGTCCCACCTCAGGATACTTTCACCATAAACCCTGAAGCAATGATATTTTGTCAGTGACATGACTCAAGATGTGACGTGTCGCGCTCTGATTCGTGTTCAGTCTCGCGTTCAATGTCACGTGAATAATTCCTATATTTTTTCGTAATTATTTCTCAAAAATATTAATTAATCTAAAATCATTTACAAAACTAGTTGACTTTTGATACTTTTAGCTCACAACCATTCTACATCATAATAAAATTGATTTTCTTACTGTCAAGCAGCCTATTGCTGGTCTGTACAAACGTACAGACCAGCAATAGGCTGCTTGACAGTAAAAAACAACAAAGCGTACAAACCTCAGAAGTACAAACGTACTTCTGAGGTTTGTTTTGTACGCTTTATCCATTTTACACACACCACCACGCGCCACCGGCGCCATGTTTTGGCACTCGAATGACATTGACAGGTTGGGTTTTTTGGAATGCATTGATTTTAAATACAAATACCGTATCTACCCAGATGGTGGTGTTAGTTCTGATTTTGGCCACGCGACAAAAGATCCTTATATTAGTAGACATGCAAACTCTTTAAACCGATTATGACTTTTTCTTTTTCCCCTCTAATCATCTCATATAATACTACTTCGTCTGTGAATCATCTTGGAAGATCTTTACTGGTTCTGTCAAAAACAAGAATCAAGAAAAATGAATTCGTTCGTTATCTTAACGTTTATTTGTCTTGTGCAAGCAAGTTATCTTGGTGCTGCAAACACTGTTCCTGTGTTTATGTTAGATTACGAGCAAGTTATGGTTCATGTTCAGGTAGACCCAAATCCCTTTGCCAAGTTGACGTCCCCTGCATTCGCAGACATAATCCACGACTGCGCGAAACGCAGTGCAGGAGTCATCATTTTTGTTGAAGAAACTTTTAGCGTCGAAGACATAAGCACAAAAGATAAAGAATACGGCACTCCCTACAAAAATTTACGCGCCTCCCTCCTTGCGAACAAGGACAAAGTGAAATATTTTCCATCAGTCATCGAACCCTTTACCCTGCTTAAAGAAATATTACCACCGACCAAAGACAACGTTTTTTTTCTGTCACAACGCTCGAAGTTGCAACTCCAGGATAATTTTAAGTATCTTTACATTTTTTTCCAAGACGGAGTCTCTGAGGCGAAGACAGATGTGTTGCTAAGACATGATGCTATCATAAAGAAAGTCGTGGACGCGGTTCGTCAGTTGAAACCTGGCCCAGTCGTAGCGTACTACACAGGGAAATCGAACCCAATAGTTGTGAAAAAGGTAGAATTTGTAAAGAGTGCGCCAACTGTATCTGCGAGGAAATCAGGAATTTTCGTCGTTTCGCCTCGGGCTCTTTTCCGGCTTTTTGGTTAGTAAGTTAATTAATCGTATTTTGGGTTCTCTTGCTAGTGGGTATCATAATTGTAAACGAAGTAATTACTGGGACCAACATCGAAGCGGAAACTAAAACTGTGTTTTTTTTCTTAACATACTTATTAAGGACGCTGTTACAAATGGGTAGTCAAATCATTACTTTTTTACACAAAAGTATGTTTATTCAATAAAATGCTTTACATTCTTAAAATGTTTTTGGCCAAATTGTTGATAGATGTGCATGGTACGATTCTGAACTATAAATATAATTTTACATAGGTACAGTTTCTCAATAAATGTACTTACCGGAGTTACTTCGGTACATTTATTGAGAAAATGTACTTATTTAAAATTATATTTTTAGTTCAGAATCTTACCATGCACATTTATCAACAATTTGGCCAAAAAACATGTTAAGAATGCAAAGCATTTTATTTAATAAACATACTTTTGTGTAAAAAAGTAATGATTTGACTGGTGCGCTAAGGCAGCCCGCGAAATTCAAATTTTCTTACGTTTTTGACCTGCAATTTGCAAAAAACGTAAGAAAATTTGAATTTCGCGGGCTACCTTTACTGGGTATTACCTATAAAGACGTCGCGTCGTTTTCACAGGAGTTAACATGGCAACGCCGACACGTCGCGCCGAGTTCATCCGACCCCCGACTATCTCTGAGGAGACGTACACTCGGCACGAATTGACTACGAGGTTTGCATTCTCTGAGTTCGAACTCGAGTGGAACTTTCAATTCAATGACTACGGATGGATATTACGTAGGTTATAATTTATGTCTCCTTAATTCTTTAATCTTAAAAAAAAAATATATTGACAGCTGTCAGGTTAAGTTCATGATGTAATCGACAAGAATTGGGAAGGTCAGGGGCCGTACTATGACGTGAAAAAAGATCATGGATCCATTATGGTTCCGTTGTAAAAAAAAAGGATGGTGCTGTAGGTCGATCTAGCTACGACAGCGCCATTTTGACAGTTTCCGTAATTATTTTTCTACAATCTTTGTTCCATAATATTGTATCCTTAGATCAATGTGCAGCCACGAAATATACAGGATGAAATTTAAAACATGCACCAAATCGAAATGGGAGATTGTACTCGACATTGTGAACAACTTTTACTATGGGATCAAACCTGAAGTCGCGAAAAAAAAATTGCTGTTCAGTACATTTATCTACATCAAACTCGTCAAAATGTAGGGAGCAGCTGATTATTTTTTTCACGATTTCAGGTTTGGTCCTATAGTATAAGTTGTTCATAATAATGAGTACAATCTCCCATTTCGATTTGGTGCATGTTTTCAATTTCATCCTGTATAAGTACATAAACGTGTGTGCACATTGGGTACCCTAAATTGTAGCTAGACCTTGTGCTACGGGACCTAAAAGAGAACACAAATAGACGCTCAAATGAATTCCTGTTGATGATACATCTTTTTGTGAGACTGAGACTAATAAGGGCAGGAATACACATGCCTGTAGCTTGTACAAAACTATGCAAATAGCTGGCATGCCATTGTGACATTCACCAATCAGAAGTTGTTATAGCGCACGGCATGCAAGCTACTTGCATAATTTTGTGCAAGTTAGGTACGTGTATTCTCGCCCTTGCGCTGAAATAGGTAAAGTGGCAACTGCAATAGGTACACACAGCAGCAGGTCAAGTTACTACAAATCTCTCAAATTTTCTCATTCAATTTTGAACTTAACTGTCAATATTTTAAGGTTTAAAATCATTTGGAGAAATTTAACAGTTTGATATAACCTGATATGCTGTTGTCTGTACCTACATGTAAAATATCTGAGATTGCATATTCATGTAGGTATGTACAAAATAATAATGCTTTATTTTCCTTCTATTATCACTTTAGAAAAAGTTTCTATATATGAGGGTAACGAAGAAGTTGGCAGCACAGTACTGAACGTAGGATCTCAGTACAACACCTCATACTTTTGTCCAGAACCTATCAGAATTTTAAATAGCAGAGACGGGAGTATGGTCACCATTGATCAAATCCACGTGAGTCTTTTCTTTACATGTTATTCAGTCAACCGCACATCCCATCCTATTTTGACCACAGTATAATAATGTAACAGCAGTGCTATTCTGTACAAATCTCACCGTGAAAACCTAGGTGAAGTGAGTTGTCATTCTACCTTATGTTAGGGATTGACACTATTGACAGCTCACTCCACGCTCACTTCACCTAAGTTTTCACGGTGAGATTTGTACAGAATAGCACTGCTGTAGTTTATCTTCATAGAAAATGACGCGCTTCGAATTCTAAGTTTAAACCAGTAGGTAATTAAACTTTTTAAACTTTCGCGATTTGTACACATTATAAAACAACATACAACAACAACAAAAACGTCGGGAAACAAGTAGGTACCTGTTTACCTCGTAAAAAGGAATATCGCGAGAAGACCCGTTCTCAATTTTGTTTTATAATATATACCAGCACGCAACAGTTCGAGAGCGCGGCAGTTACGCACGGACGGACGAGTATTTATCTACCGAGAGCACAGAATCAATAATAGTTCTAACGTCCAAGAGTCTGTAGGTAATTAATTCAAGGTCACTGCCCAGTTACACTACTGTAGTTTTATTATTCTGTGGTTTGACATTGACAGTGATAGCGCCATTGATTTTGTTCGTAACAGTAAGATCGGTTTTCGTAGTCCTTTCATATTTATTTTACCTCTGATCTTGCATATTGGATTGATGCCACTGACAAGTCTATCAACATCAAAGTGATCTCTATCTATTTTACGTTAAACTATGGTTGATGTTGGATTGCTGCTGACAGAGGTAAAATAACTCTGAGCGGACTGTACCGACCGCGTTGAGGGTCCAAAAGAAAAGATGGATAGATTATGTGGGAGGAGCTCGTGGCTAAGTACGTAATAACAGCCGGTCGATCCATCTTGCCGGGGTTGGTCCATGGATGGGTGACCATCTATACATACCGAGACTCCTCCATGCCTCGGAAAGTCGTTGGTCCCAGATGTAATTCGTGAGTCTTTGACAGTCGTTACGGGTCGTCAGAAGCCCGAAAGTCTAACAACCAGTCTTACCAAGGGGTATCGTACGAGTATTATTCAGTTGCTGGGTTGTGGAGGTCTGATAGGCAGTCGCTCCATGTAAAATACCGGTATTCAGCTGCATCCGGTTAGACTGGAAGCCGACCCCAAGTTAGTTGGGAAAAGGCTAGGCAGATTGATTGGATAGATGTGAGGAATGTTTGTGAAGTGAAGGGGGTGAGTGCTAGCGTGACGGTTGACAGGGGAGAATAAACCCCCGTGCGGACGGGCGTAATAAAATCGCGGCGGGATTTTATAGCGCACTGGATTTTCAACTCTCGTTGTTGAGCCGAGCGTTGAGAATCAAACTTAACAATAACAGAGTACATTCTAGCGCGTCGAAAAAACACACTGTTGGAATTTGCACTCTCGGCGCTAAGCAGAGCGTTGAAAATCCAGTGCGCTATAAAATCCCGCCGCGATTTTATTACGCCCGTGCGAACGGGGGTTAAGAAAAAAAATATTTAGGCACACAGGTTTTGTAGTAGGTACCTACATTAGGGAGTTGCAAAGTATGCATTATTATTTACATGGTGTAGGTACACATGGCTACATATCAAGCTAAACTTTCCAATATAAGCTGACCTCTCATTGTACGGAAATCCTATCTACAGTGCGTGTTCAGCTTATACTGGAAATGTATAGCTTGATAATGTAGCCGTGTGTACAACGATTTGTTCGGTGAAGCGCTGCTCTCCCTGAGTACCTAATCTGTTTAGGACACACAAGCAGAAGACAAACTATTTAATTGTCATAGGTCATGCATGGCCATGCACCTAATATACAAACTGGACTGAGCTCTCGTACCAAAACACGAGCAGAGAGAGAGATAAGAGGCTGTTTATCTCTTTCTAATAGGGTGACCAAACATTTTTATAACAATCAGGAAAATTCGTTTTGAAAGAGAATTTGGGTCCGGTGGACATTACGCGATTTCAAATTATTGTTTGTAATACAAAAATATTGTAATTAAGTTACTTATATAGTGAAATAATGAAACCTTATACAACATGTTCCCGCCATCGCGACATGCCTTCAACACGCGGGTAGGGCTGGTGGCCAATAATCATAAAAATTATAATAAGATAAAATAATTCTTAAATTGAAAAAAAGAAAATTTAAAACAAACAATAATGAAATAATAACGACTATTAGGATGCAAAAGACTCATTCATTATTCTATGCAATCTGGTAAAAGGTCATTGACCAACACCGTTTTTTTATGTTCATCGTTTGTCTATTGTTCTGAACCAGCTATTAAGTAGCTTCATGAAAAAAAAACTCGAGTGGCGTGGTCTTTTCTTTCTCTTTCGTTTCAATTTCATATCTGCGCTACAGGT
This sequence comes from Cosmia pyralina, assembly GCA_946251885.1. NCBI lineage: Eukaryota > Metazoa > Arthropoda > Insecta > Lepidoptera > Noctuidae > Cosmia > Cosmia pyralina. The sequence continues at coordinate 9,590,747 of OX276368.1, read as the reverse complement.
TGCACCTAGATGCTATTTTAGAAAATCGTAAATAAATCAATAAATAATAACGTTTAATGAAATCAAAAAATCTTTAAAGAACGATAATGCGGAACCGTATAAGAGTGTTGAATTAATGTCGCCATTGTAGCAGCACGTTGGATAAAAACTATACATATCTATCGAAATACTTTTTTCGAAAGCTTCTTATTTGAAACTGAACATTGTTGTGTTCTACGTCGGTTTTGAACTTATTTATTTATTATTCCCAACATAACTAACATTACAGGTTGCCCCAAATCGGTAGCGTGGTCTCAAACAATTTTTAGTGTTCTTTTTATAAGTATTCCTCTCATACTGAGCACCTGCCATCTAATCTCTTCACCACCCTTGGTTGACTGGTAGAGAATGCCTAAGGCATTAAGTCCGCCTTTGTACGTTTTATGTGCGAAAAGGTTAAATAAATAAATAAACAATAAGTAAAGTAACAATAAGTTAAGTATAGCATAACACATGTTGTAATCTTTGTGAACTCATTCAGAGAACAGTAAAATAAATCTACCCTTTCCGCGATTTCGTTAAGTATATGCAAGGCGCGCATCAAAGGTGCTTTACCCAGCAGGTTGGTCCGGCCGCGACGCACCGCCAGTAACCGCGGTCTCCGACGAGGCCGCGACACGTAGTTATCAGGCACGTTCAGACACACATCCTTTAGCACACCCGTGTTAGAGATCTTACCACGCAGTAACATAAAAATATACGTAACACAAGTGCCAAATTCCTTCTTGTTTCCAGCTTGTTGTACCCAACCATACCTAACACAAATACGATATATATAATGATACGTGGCTTATGAAGTAGACAAGGGTGCATGTAGAATGTCGTTCCGGGACGATGGCCCTTTCTTGCCCTTTTTTTCGTTTGCTCTACATAGCTGGTGTTTGGGTATTTAAGGGAAGCAAAGAGAAATAAAACTTAAGTGTCAAAAATCTAAATCAAAAGTTATTTATTGAAACTAGGCTGAGGAACAGAATCTGATAATACAAATTATAAAACACATATCCATACTACTGGAAAAATTTATGGTACCTACATTAGCATTCAACCCTCGTCGAGATTTTGCTATATAAAATCTGCCGGCTTGAAATGAAGGCTACACACCACAGAATTTTTAGTACCGTAAAAACAAAAAACGGGGCAAAGTGTGACTGACTTGGCTTTTGTTAAATTTTCCACAGCTTATTTCGATGATAAAAATAGTTTAAAAATGGAGCAATGTTACCCACCCTTTCGGAAACATTGCTCCTATATTTAACTTGTACTAAAACAGGCACATTTTAGAGACAGTGGTAAAGTTCAGCTACTATGCTCCAAAAAATAACAATATGGAAGCAAATTTTGTGTTTCTCGTCTAGTTGATATGGTTTGAACAAAATGAAACTAAATTTTTAATTAACCCTTCAAACGCCCGGCCGGCCCCTGCACTCGTGCGACACGCGCAGGGCAAGTTTAGAAAACTTTTTGATTTTTGGGTAGGCCTTCAGAAATACTGAAAAATCGGCCAAGTGCCATATACATGAACATCGCGAAAAGAAGCATTATCTCGTCTGCATTCGTGTCAAGTGTCAAGACGAGATGATGCGGTCAAAGTCCCTCTATTCCGCTTAGCCTCGACCGTCTGCTGGGCGTAGCGGTTAGTTTCACGGACTAAGTCTATGATGTCTTTATCCCATATGTCGGTAAAGGCATCTTAAGGCGAATCGTAATCTTTGAGTGGCCCAGGGGTAGGTCCTGAGAACACCTCACAAACACCCCTGACCGACTCAAAGTCCGACTGCCACGTGAAAGTAGGCGACGTACCCAGTAGGCGATCAGCTGCGTCGTCCATCCCCGTATCTATCGCGTTTATCAAATCCTGCATGGGTTCTTTTAACTCCTCAGCGTCGGGAATTTCCTTCCTGGAGGCACCTGGCAGGGCCTCAACGTTGTAGAGGTCGTCGAACTCGCTGCCGTTCTCGACGCCACGCCTAGGCGCCCTTCCTGATAGTGTCAACCCCGAAATTGATTGCAGCCCCGAAGTTGATGGACGACTTTCAATTTCGGAGTTGACAGCTTCCGAACTTGGCCCCAGCAGATCCTGCACCCACCGCCTGACATGCCAGGGGGCCTCCTCCAGCATCTCCTCGGTTTCTTCTTCCGACATGTCCAATGCCTCCACCCGCTCGACTACATCGAAACTGCAAGCAACTACAATATTGTAGAAATATAACCTAAATATGAACACATACTAAGAAGTTAAGCTGTGAGGGAGAGCTAACTTACCAAAGAGGCAAGGGCGGCATGGCCTGGACACGTCGGATGCGACCACCAGGGGTTTGTTCTATGGGCACAGCCTCGCCCTGAACGTTGATTGTGCCACCTGGCGTCGGTACCGCCGGGATAGCATGGAGGTGAAACAAAATATATAATGTAGTAATACCCTATACAGAAAATACTTACCGCGGCGGCGGGGATGGGGACAAATTAAGTTCGGGGCGCGGAGTTATTAGCCCCATAAGTATAGCTCGACGGGCGGCGCCATAGATATATGAAAGAAGGAGATATGCCCGGTAGTTGAAAATGTATCAGAACCCGATGTCGCTAGGTTGGCCCCACCACCGCGCCACTACTACACATGTAGTTCAATAAAAGCAATAGATACAAAGTCGCGCACACACTTGCAATTCATAAATCAGAACATACTACACAATCAATTATAAACCTTAACTCGTCACACACAGCGTGCATTTACCATGCACCGTACAACTTACTCACACAAAAACATCTGTCGCTATTATTGTGTTGTGCAAAAAGCAATTTATTTTACATATACGCTAGTGATTGACTAAAACGGAAAGTTATCGATACTTCCATTTATTACTGTACAAGAATTTGGGGTCCTGAAAATAAAATAAAAAATGATATGTCCAGAAAGTATTATACATTCTAAATAAAAAAAAATGTATATTAAAAAAAAACACGAATCAATAAATTAAAACAATCCGGTTAAGTTGGTTTAGGCTGTGAAACCATAGGAATTGTTGAACCCTGTGTTAGGTTCTGATGTCAATAATAAGTATTTGATACGATTATATTTTAATTTATTTTGTAATCGATTATTTATTGCAATCGACTAAATGTGCTTGCAACACCGACGGTTGAATTTGTGATTATCTGTGGTAAAGCTGTGAGTGTGCCGTAATGGCGGGCGACGGCTTTTCTAAACGCTCTTTTTTCGTTTGGCGCTCGTCGAGGTCGGACGCACAATTCGTCTTTTGCATTCGATAGCAGTACCTATATATATATAAAATATTATAAAATAAAATATTGTAATACGGGTTGTCTAAAACCCTAACACTTCGTAGCATCGAAATAAATACTATAGTGGAGTGCAGCAGTTTTATTACATTTCAGAAGTGGTAAGTACACGCCTATTTATATACATAATAATTATGTGATTTGATTTTTTTTTTTATTACGTGTTTTATCCCAGTGATAATCTATTACGATTTAATTACGTTTGTAACAATCATATGCCGTTAAAATTACGATTTGACAATAATTAAATATGAGGGTAGGCCAAAAAAAAGAAAAACATTTTTTTTTTTTATGGATTTATGATGCTTATCGGGGTTTCCGGGGCTACCAAAAGGGGTTGAAATTTTCGTTATTTTTGACCGCAGACGCACCGTTCCGAGATATTTTCGAAATACTTACCCTACACCAAAAAAAAAAAAAAAAAAAATTTACGGTGTAGTTAGTTTGGTGTACTTGTTCTAAGCCCAGTTTTATTTCTGTTCTATGGATTTAAACCATGCCACGCGATCGAGCGACTACCTCGCGGCGCTTATCAACGCCAATAAGGGGTCCATCACGCCACGCAGCCGAAGTACGGTCGACAGCGCAAGACAACGGCAGTGCTAGGCGAAGCAGTCACGGGCGCCTTCGAAGTCGAAGTCGTCATGCAGCTGAAGCAAGATCAAGAGCTGGTAGCGGCGTCAGTGCGAGGCGTCTTCGAAGTCGAAGTCGCGGTCGCAGTCGTCGTCGGAGCCCTACATTGAGTCAACGCGAGAAGGAGCTGGAACGAGAACGGGAGCGCCTGAACGCTTTGGAAAACGAGGTGAGGAGAGCTCGTAATCGTTTATCGTCAAAGCGCCGGTATAGTCCATGTTCGCGTGAATCTTCCGTACATCGCGAAAAATATGCTAAGCCAAATCGCCATCGTACGAATAATCGCAACAGCCATGATAATGTTTCCAATAATGCGGAACAACCTGTGAGATCTAGTAGCGTTTCCTTTAGTGCTAAAGATATAGCTCATTTGTTATGTTCTATTAAACAACTGGCGTCCCAGCCATCAACAACTTCACAGATGAACCGTAGTGGTGATTCTAAAAATATTTTAGCAGAGTTTAACCCTTCATTGAAAAACCAACGCATTGACGTTTGGCTTAAAAAAGTTAATGAGTGTGCTGCTGTTTATGGATGGGACGAGAGAACAACCATTCATCACGCGATGCAGAAACTTCAGGGATTGGCCAAAACCTGGTACGAAAGTCTAAATTCCATTTTGTTTACGTGGCCTGAGTGGCAAGAAAAGTTACTGAGTGCATTCCCATTCGAACAAAATTATGGCCAAGCCCTAGAAGAGATGCTGAAGCGAAGAAGTAGATACAATGAACCCATTGAAAACTATTTTTATGATAAACTGGCTCTCTTAAATCAGTGTGATATTTTCGATAAACGCGCGGTTGACTGTATTATTTACGGTATTGGTGATAAGTCACTAAAATCTGCGGCTTTGGCACTAAGGTGCAGTCATCCCGATCAATTATTGCAGTATCTGATGAGCAGCAAAGATAATAATGTAGGTGAACGCGTAGCTAATTCTCGATTCAGATCAGGGAACGATTCAGACTTAGCAAATGCTAAGCCAACAACCAAAACTAATGGTCCCTCAAATATTCATTGTTTTAATTGCAAGGAAAAAGGACATGTATTCTCTAGATGCCCAAAGCCTCTCATAACGTGTACTAAGTGTAATAACATTGGCCATAGTGCTGATAAATGTCATTCTAACTCTGACACGAACAAAGCTAAGGATCCAAGCAAAACTTTGCTTATTTCCGCATCTAAACCGAATTCTAAATTCATTAAAACAATAAAAATTAATGGTCAGAATGTGAAGTCTTTCATAGATTTTGGTAGCGAAGTCTCCTTGATTACAGAGTCTCTTGTAGTAGAACTAGGACTTCAGCATGACCGCGTACAAACGGTTCTGAAAGGCTTTGGTAACGAATTAGTACAATCGGTAGGAAAAGTTAACGTTGAACTTTCCGTAGACAATGTACTCGCTAACATTACTTGCCGTGTGGTGAGCGACAAATACTTAGATGTACCTGTTTTAGTTGGTCAGACTTTCACAGAACAGCCTCACGTTGTTGTGCATAAAACTGCAACAGATTTGAAATTTATAAACGTTGATGATGAAATGCCATTTTCACAAAGTCATACGGACAGGGATAATAAGGTCAAAGTTAGTGTGCCCAACAGCGTGATGTTATGTGGAAGAGCTTCGGTAAGAGTTTTAGTAGAGCCACGTTGTGAGGGGTACATTATGCTAGATGGCAAGATGTTAGGTAAGCCGCATCAGCAGTGTGTAGTGGCGGGTGGACTACACTTGGTCAAGCATGGGAGAACGGTTGTCGATTTAACACCTCTTAGTTCAGAATTCTTATTACCTTTAGGGTCAAACCTAGGCCGAGCAGTAGTCGTTAAGGTTGTAAATCGAGTCCTTGTACCAGACACGTCAGTCTCTTCGAAACTTTCTAATGATCTTGACATTAGCCAGATTCGCGTAGGAGAAAATATAACTAATTCTGACAGGTCAAGGCTATTCGATCTATTGCAAAAATACAGGCATTGTTTTGCTTCTTCGCTCGAAGAACTAGGCTGCACCAATGTTGTAGAGATGAGCATCGAGGTTAATAGCAAAACACCGGTTGTTTACCGTCCATATCGTTTGGCCCACAGTGAGCGTCAAAAAGTTCGCGAAATGGTAGATGACATGCTCGGCGCCGGGATCATCAGAGAGTCGGCATCCGAGTATGCAAGTCCTATTGTATTGATTCGGAAAAAGGATGGCAAGCTCCGGTTATGCATTGATTACAGGATGCTCAATTCTATAACGGTAAAAGAACGTTACCCCATGCCAATAATAGATGATGAAATTGCTAGGTTGTCCGGACAAGCTTGCTTTATCTCTCTAGATTTAGCATCTGGGTACTACCAAGTGCCTATCGCCGAGAATTCAAAACCGCTGACTTCTTTCGTGACGCCGGACGGCCAATACGAATTTAATCGTATGCCGTTCGGCTTAGCAAATGCACCAGCTGTTTTTCAGCGCATGATGAACAAGGTTTTGGGTTCTGCGCGGTTTACTGAAGCTACAGCATATTTAGATGACCTTCTTATTTATGGAACAAGCGTAGATAACTGTTTGATTAAGTTAGAGCACATATTGAAGTTGCTTGAGAAAGCCAACTTAACGCTTAACTTAACCAAATGCGATTTTTTGAAAGACAAGTTAGATTATCTAGGATACGAAATTAGCTCCGCGGGCGTTAGGCCTGGTATGAAAAAGATACAGTCAGTAACAGATTTTCCTCGTCCCTTGAATCAACATGGTGTACGCCAGTTTTTGGGGTTAGCGAGTTACTTTCGCAAGTTTATTCAGGATTTTGCTCAGGTTGCGCACCCTCTCAGTAAACTGTTAAAGAAAGACGTTACTTGGTTGTGGTCGTGCGAGCAGGAGCAGGCATTCAATTCCCTTAAAGAAAAACTCGTCTCAAGACCTGTGCTGGCAATCTATGACCCGTCTGCCGAAACTGAGCTGCATACTGACGCTAGCCGTGTCGGAATCGGTGGAATTCTTTTGCAGCGTTCTTCTGGCTCGAAGTCATTTAATCCCGTAGCTTTTTACAGCCGCCAAACTTCTCCGGAAGAGAAAAACTTCCACTCTTATGAGTTAGAAACACTAGCGGTCATCTGTTCTCTAAAAAAATTTAGGGTGTATTTGTTAGGGCAGAAATTTAAAATCGTGTCAGACTGCGGAGCACTACGAACTACTTTTACCAAACGTGATTTAATTCCCCGAATCGCGAGATGGTGGCTCATGATGCAGGAGTTCGAATGCGTGATTGAATACCGTCCTGGTGTCAAGATGTCGCATGTTGACGCTTTATCTAGAAATCCCCAAACTCGGAGTCAGTCTAGTGAAGTGGATACATATCCCATGGTAATGATGTTGAACACTGATGATTGGTTGCTTACCCTTCAGTTGGGTGATTCCGAGTTGAATAGGATACGCGACATTTTGCACACAAAATTAGATCCAGAAGGGCTAAAATACATCAAAGATAACTACGTTATTAAAGATAACGGGCTTTACAAACGTGTCGATGGTGACCCTGTCAAACTGCGTTGGGTAGTCCCGAAGGGAGCTAGGTGGCAGTTGTGTCGTCTTAATCACGATGACATTGGTCATCTTGGCGTTGAAAAGACTTTAGATCGTATTAGAGGGACTTATTGGTTCCCTCGTATGACAAAATTCGTAAAAAAATACGTGAATGCGTGTCTCGAATGTGCGTACTCCAAAACAAGGTCAAACCAGTCCGAGGGCTTATTACACCCTATACCCAAGATAGAAATCCCGTTTCATACGCTCCACATCGACCACCTAGGTCCCTTCGTGAAGTCTAAGAAAGGTAACTCTTACTTGTTAGTGGTAGTTGACGGTTTTACTAAATTTTCATTTATAAAACCGGTAAGAAATACGAAAACTTTAACCGCTATAAATGTATTGTTAGATATTTTTGACGTTTTTAGACCACCCGATCGCATAATTAGCGATCGCGGTACATGTTTTACCTCTCATGCGTTCAAGAGATTCTGTACCGAAAGGGGTATTAAGCATGTGTTGAATGCAGTCGCTAGTCCGCAATCGAACGGACAAGTGGAAAGGTATAACCGTACTATTCTGAATTCCTTGACGGCGCAGAATCTCGGGGACGACGAAAGGGTTTGGGACACCAAGGTTGGCAAAATTCAGTGGGGTTTAAATAACACCGTACAGAAGACAACAGGGAGAACTCCAGCGGATGTAATGTTCGGTACTCACATGAATAGTGAAATAGATCCACGTTTAAATGAAATACGTCAAACTACTAGGGACGCAACTGATCTTGTCACAATTCGCGAGCAGGTAAAAGATAGGATCGATGAGGAACAGACTAAACAAAAACAGCGTTACGATAAGAATAGGCGACCGGCTCGTACCTACGCAATAGGAGACTTAGTCAAAATTACAAAAACTTCATTTAGTAATGACGGCAAAAGCAAAAAGCTCAGTCCGGCTTACGTAGGTCCATATCGCGTAGTTTCTTCGCTCGGTAATGATCGATACGAGTTAGCCGCAATTCCCGGATTAAGTACCACGAGGAACAAACGTAAGACGGTAGTAGCCGCTAAACGAATGTTACCATGGGTTCATGTAGCTGCTTTAGAGCTTTACGAAAGTAGTACTGATGATGATGAAATTGATAAAGCAAGCGATTAATATGTAATTCTAGTATATTATTTTTCGCTTGGAATCCTATTGTATCTACATTATTTTGGTAAAATATGGTCGTAAATTATTTAAAATGCAATATGAGTTGTTTGATATAAAAGTATGATATTTGTGATGACATGTATTATTTTTGAAAATTGTTTAAAAGTGTCATGAATTAAAATCAATAAACTATACTATAGAATAATTAGTAATAGATATAATTAGTCTAAAATCGTAATGTTTTGATGTGTCCCTATTGTATTGAGGAACCTAGAGAGCTCCATAAGTTGGAGAAACATATGGGGAACCTCCAAAAGTTGGAGAAGTTTAGGGAACTCCAAAAGTTGGAGAACTCCAAAAGTTGGAGACGTAAGGGGAAATTCTAAAAGTTGAAAAAGCTTAGGGAACTCCAAAAGTTGGAGAACTCCAAAAGTTGGAGACGTAAAGGGGAAAAGCTTAGGGAACTCCAAAAGTTGGAGAACTCCAAAAGTTGGAGACGTAAGGGGGAATTCCAAAAGTTGGAAAAGCATAGTGAACTCCAAAAGTTGGAGAACTCCAAAAGTTGGAGACGTAAGGGGGAATTCCAAAAGTTGGAAAAGCATAGTGAACTCCAAAAGTTGGAAGACTGAGAATTATGGGGACTTCAAAATATAAGAGTTATTTTTCTATATTTTTTTTCTTTACTCATTTGATTTATATAAGTTTTAATGCATGCATGTTTTTGTTTGTAGGTATACATCTTTAATAGGTAGTCACTGTTCATGGTAGCTTAGTTATAATAATGTACTTAGCCGAGTGTTAGGTTTTGGCCTTTACCTGAGAGCGTGTATGAGGACATACACGTTGTCAGGATGGACGAGTGTTAGGTTCTGATGTCAATAATAAGTATTTGATACGATTATATTTTAATTTATTTTGTAATCGATTATTTATTGCAATCGACTAAATGTGCTTGCAACACCGACGGTTGAATTTGTGATTATCTGTGGTAAAGCTGTGAGTGTGCCGTAATGGCGGGCGACGGCTTTTCTAAACGCTCTTTTTTCGTTTGGCGCTCGTCGAGGTCGGACGCACAATTCGTCTTTTGCATTCGATAGCAGTACCTATATATATATAAAATATTATAAAATAAAATATTGTAATACGGGTTGTCTAAAACCCTAACACTTCGTAGCATCGAAATAAATACTATGGTGGAGTGCAGCAGTTTTATTACACCTGTTATGATGTGTTTACTCACTGACCTGTAAAGTGGAGGTATTTGTTCAGTACTTGACGTACTCTTAATTTTGGGATTGCCCATTCAAAAAGCCTGCGAGTTTTCTTTAGAGGCTGGAACATTTCTGCCTTAAAGTGAATTGAGCATATGGTGCTATATTTTGTTGGGAACCAGTTAGGTGGCCTTACTGTGGCATCAATCCATTCTTATTTTGTATTTGTATCTTTTGGGAAGCTAAAAAGGTACTATAAGAACTTATTTATCATTTACATAATAAGTATCTTAAGCTATAGTCTATAGTCTAGGAACTAGTTGGCCGCTGAGACAGGGGTGAGGCGGCGGTTCGCAACGCACGTACTGAGTAATGCGCCCCTGCTCCTCCATCCCACCGCTCACATACCTAAGCCGTTGTCTATACTTCTTAACCTCACGATGAGTAAGCAGGTAGCAGGCAACAGGCGAATAGGCTTTTGTTGTTAAAAAAAAACCCTTAGTTAAGAAATAGTTAAATATATGAAAACAAACACATACCATACTCATGCATAACAAATAAATAGCATGAATATGTTGACTTATTTTAAGCTAAAATCACTAATATTTTATCTGAACCATACCGATTACTACAACGCATTTGAATCTTGTGGTGCATAGTTAAAGACTTTAGCGGAAGTAAAATACCAAAACCAAAAAAACGTAAGGAAATAGCACGAAGATGCGATAATTTAAACCCAAAAACACTCCACCTAAACATTAATAAACTTACTTTACGACCGTTGGTTATGCATTTCTCTACTAGGTACGCTGTAAAATAATCAAAAACAGTAAAAAAGATTATTTTACATTCTCAAAGGTTTCCCAATCGTACTTAAACGTCATCTTTTCAAGTGTTCCAACCGGGCTAAAACGGTTGACAAATTGAAAAATAAACTATAATAGCAATATAATATTCGTTGGGCAATCGACATTATTATCGATAGCCTACTTTAGTGGATCTTAACCTCATCACTATCTCGCCGCAAGACACAGCGGCTGTACTATGCGACGCTCCGCGTAAATAAAGTATCGTTTTGTTATTTTTACATTGCTTGTCCAGTCGCTTAGCGACATACTTAAGGTAGTGGTTAAGGAGCAATGTATTTGCTGCAAAAATAGTACAGCCGCTGCGATATTTGAAAACAAAAATAACGTAGTAAAAGCAAGAAATATTTTACGATTTGTTGTTTTTTATGATTTTAAAGATAAATACAGTAAAATACTTTTACTTACATATGGTAAGTGATCCCGTGAGATACGAAGTTTTTAATATCACTTCGGTTTTTGCAGGAAACCACTGAACAACACGGCATTTTTATAATTTATCGTGACCACGGTCGAAAGCGTACTAGTTCGCGGAGACGGCCATTTGGCGAGTAAAGGCACAGCGTGCGCATAACGCGTGGACACAGGCACGCCCCCATGCCACTTCTCCTGTTTTTTATATTTCTATGGGCGGCGCTCTCTCGTTGCGGCCCCCCCTTTCAGACGGAGCGGGGGTCACGCTACGCGACCTCGACCTAGAAGTCTGCCTCGCCATGCTAAAAATATCATAAAACAATCATTTACTAAACTAATGGCCTAACTGTATATACCATGATCCTAAAAAAACATTAATTCTACAGGGCTATTTTTAAATCACTAGCTAAATTTTCACAGGGTGTTCTACCCATAAATATGAACCACTTTCACTATGAAATAATCAGCCGTCCCATACAAAAGTTCAATACCTACTCGATCAAAATGTATGAAAAAGCTACTAGCCTACCTGCTAACTAGCTAAATGTTCACAGGGTGGACCAACTCTGAGATCACGAAAAAATCAGCTGTTTCATACATTTTGATCGAGTAGGTATTGTACGAAACAGCCGATTTTTTCGTGATTTCAAAGTTGGTTGTATAGTGAAAGTTGTTCGAATTTATGGGTGAAGCTCCTTGTAAAAATTTAAGTAATGATTTAAAAATAGCCTTGTATTTGAGGACATCCACCTTTTTTTTTTTAGTCGGTAAAAAAAATCAATAATCTCGACATTTATTATTCTTAGATACGACAGATAAGAAAACTACATGTACCTACTAATAAAAATCCAATCACAAAAATGTAATAAATATAATCAGTAATTTTTTTTTGCAGTTAGTACTTTGCACTGACCAGAGGCGTACGTGACCACTTGAGTCCCTCGTACCATGTTCGTTGCGCCGTGGTAGGCGGGAAATCGCCGAATTTTACGCTTTGAAAAATGTTTCCAATGACAATACGCAATAATATTAGTAGCTATTAACCAAATTATGTTCGTAGATTAATAAGCTACATACTTATCTGTATTTCGAACAATATTATAATGATATATATCATAATAACATGACCCGATCGGCATACAAAAAACACAAACACAAATTTTGTTCATTACAGAAGTATCGTTGGTTTTTCACTGAAATATTTATCACTTTTCGTTAAACTATCACTCAATACGAAATCTACACTTATTTGTCAGTAACAATGTATAAGATTCTTTTAAGATTACTCACCGCTTTCGGCTTGCATTAATTTTTAATTTACGAGCTCGTACACACAAAACTGCCGTGTAGCTGTCAAAATGGCGTCCACAGACTACTTACTACTTAGGGATACTACGATGGCGTCTCACTTAAAAAACCACAGACGCATTTTGTAAAAATTACGGTTCGTTCAATTTTAATGGTGTCCCATTCAAATGTTACTAAAACTGGTCAAGTATGAATCGATTAATCGAATGATACAGCCAAATTAACATATTTCTAATTATTTTTAACATCTTAGATCCCCCAGTGTATTATTATATTGCTGCTAGACAAACTTTTATATAATTTCTTGTAGGTACCTTCTTAACATATTTACGTGGCATATTTGCTATAAAAAAAACTATTTGAATTCACTATACGTTACGTAGCACTTAAAATATGAAGTATTCAAGAACAATAATAATAATAACATAATTTGTAACTTTGCTCCAGGAGCAAAATATCCCCAAACATGGCGCAAAGTAGGAACGTGAAAGTAAAAAAGGTGAGATTCCCGAATAAATCTACACACCAAATAAATATTACCTGGTAACGTTAGCTAATTATATACCCATTACATAATACCCTATAAATAGGGTATAAACCCCAAATATCCTAGTAGATTCGTTGATGGAGGTGGATATTTTTGTTACTTCCGCAAAATGGCTGCTATCAATGAAAAGAAATGGGGGAAACTGGAAGTGCATAATTTAGTGTTGGCAATCTTATAAAACATTTATCGGATGCGTTCAAAAATATTTGAATTTCCTCGTAGACTTAGAGATTTGATCGAAATAATCTTTATTTAAATTTGGAGCATATTTACCTTCACGGAGCAAAGTAGCCTCATTTTACGGTAATTGTTTGTGATTCGGGAATTACATCCTGGTTGGATTTTTGCTTCATAACTTCTTTCGATGGAAAGCTGTAACCAACATAAAAAATATGTTATTTCAATCACGCGATACATAGGTACAAATTGTATTTTCGGCTAACATTAATATTAATCAGAAATATTAGGTCTTTACCTATGAAATTGCCGTTCTGCAGTACTGGCCATTTCAAATCAAAATAATTTTTGTTTGGCTAAGAATTCTAATTTCAAATTAATTATATTTTAAAAACATGGATATTTTTTTCCAAAAGTAGTCATTTGTTTATTGATTAGTGTTACATTTTCATCGCATTTCAATCTTTTTCGTCATCATGGATACGTTAAAAATTCGAGTAATTATGGAATATGAGTACCGTCGTGGCAGCAACGCGGCACAAGCGGCACGCAACATCAACGACGTTTACGGAGCTAACACTACAAACCAACGCACCACTTGTTATTGGGTTGCTCGCTTCCGTTCTGGAAATTTCGACCTGAAAAATGAACCTCGCGGTCGTCCGAAGACTTTGGTCGACAATGACGAATTAAAGGCGATTGTGGAAGCTGATGATACACAATCTACGGCTGAATTAGCAGCAGCTTTCGACGTTAGCGTCAAAACAATATTGGTCCATTTGCGTCAAATTGGCAAGGTAAAAAAGCTTGACAAATGGGTGCCCCACGAACTCAATGATCGCCAGCGCGAAGTACGCGTCGAGACGTGCCTTGCACTGCTCAACAGACACACAAATGAAGGAATTTTGAACCGCATTGTTACCTGCGATGAAAAATGGATTCTGTTTGATAACCGCAAGCGCTCAGCAAGTTGGTTGGATCCTGGTTCAGCACCTAAACAATGCCCTAAACGAAAACTTACCACTAGAAAAGTTATGGTACTGTTTGGTGGTCTAGCGCCGGTGTGATTCATCACAGCTTCTTACAAAACGGGGTGAGCATTACTTCAGATGTGTACTATGAAGAACTGAACACAATGATGGAGAAGCTGGCACATCTCCAACCAGCATTGGTCAATCGCTCGTCTCCACTGCTCCTGCACGACAACGCGCGACCTCATACTGCACAGCAGACGGTCTCCAAGTTGCAAGAACTGGAGTTGGAAGCTCTCCGTCATCCGCCCTACTCACCAGACCTTGCGCCTACAGACTACTACTTTTTCCAGAATTTGGATAACTTCTTGGCGGGAAAAAAATTCAATACCCGAGAGGCAGTATAAAATGCCTTTGAAGAATTTGTTGCCTCCCGTCCAGCTGATTTCTTTAAGAAGGGCATCAATAAACTGCCACTGCGTTGGCAAAGATGCATTGATTGCATGGGTGATTACTTCGATTAATACAAATAAAAAATGCATGGAAAAAATTCGTTTAAATTTTTTCATACAAAACGGCAATTTCATAGGTAAAGACCTATTATACAAAAGTCGTGTCACGTCTTCCGTCTACAAAACGTCTAGAACATGGTCACACTACCTAGACTCAAAATTGTTATTAAATAAAATCTTTGTTATTCGGATCCTTACCTGTGAAATGAAATGCCATACAACCAGCATATGATGCACTTTTACATCTCGTGATGCAACACTTTCTTACCATTATTTTCACTATTTAAGTTGAAAAAGAACCGCCATGAAACCATTGGTGTCAGATTTAAGTGTTACCAGAGTAATTATATGATAGCTACCAAACAATCATATTATTTTGATTATTTTTACTTATGGATTTTACTTATTTATAATTATTGGCTATGATGTACAGATCGTAAACCTATTTAAATATTTTTTTTTAATAAATAAAATTATTTAAAACTAATCTAAATGCTAAAAAAATATACGTAAATTATTTTACTTGTAGTTGGTGAAATATTTTCTACCATCTTTAACATTTTTATCTTTTGGCAATTGAGTAAAAGGGACAAACAGCTCGAACTGAGACTGTGCTCGAGAGAGATATCTCTCGTCTCGTTTTGCCTCAGCTAAGATATCCTATCAAAAGTAAACCTAAGGTGCAATTCATATGGTTCATTTTTGTATGATACGATTTTTGGAGAGCTCAGTCCTGTTTATACTATATTATTAGGTCCATGTGCATGGCTATGTTAATCGGCTTTTTCCGTACAGACAACAGCTGACATTAGAATAAATTAAACTGTCAAATTATTCTAAATGACATTTTTTACTTGTAGTTGGTGAAATATTTTCTACCATCTTTAACATTTTTATCTTTTGGCAATTGAGTAAAAGGGACAAACAGCTCGAACTGAGGCTGTGCTCGAGAGAGATATCTCTCGTCTAGTTTTGCCTCAGCTAAGATATCCTATTAAAAGTAAACCTAAGGTGCAATTCTTATGGTTCATTTTTGTATGATACGATTTTTGGAGAGCTCAGTCCTGTTTATACTATATTATTAGGTCCATGTGCATGGCTATGTTAATCGGCTTTTTCCGTACAGACAACAGCTGACATTAGAATAAATCAAACTGTCAAATTACTCTAAATGATATTTTTTACTTGTAGTTGGTGAAATATTTTCTACCATCTTTAACATTTTTATCTTTTGGCAATTGAGTAAAAGGGTCAAACAGCTCGAACTGAGGCTGTGCTCGAGAGAGATATCTGACATTAGATTATATCAAACTGTCAAATTACTCTAAATGATATTAAACCTTAAAATGTTTGCGGTTATGTTCAAAATCGAATGAGAAAATTTGACAGTTTGTAGTAACTTGATTACTGCGCAGTTTGATATCATACTTCCAAAGTTGTGACATCGATTTGTCTGTAGGCAACGCAAAATCGTAAAATTTAAAGTAATTTGAAAGTTATGAGAGCATTTTAGCCTTGGAAAGATTATCCATATTTCAAAACTAACGGGCACAAATCCTGACTCTGGGATACTACTCGTGCTGAGAAATTCCCGATGGGAAACCCCAATAAGAATCATTTTGCCCGACCCGGGAATCTTCAAGACGTCATGCCCAGCAGTAGCGCTTGCCACCAATATACAAGGCTGTAAATTGATTATAGTGTACCTACTTATCTTGTTAACCCATCAGATTGAACCAAGAATTAATGGATCTTCGGCTGTATTCAGCCCGAGCCAACACTGCGCGCCGTACTTTAGCGGGGGCATATTAGCTGCCCTGATGATCACTTTTTTGTGCCTAAGCATCACGATGTATGGAATACTTTCTATATACGATGTCGCCGGTAACGACCGCTACGATGATCCCCATGGCGAGCCTCTGAGTCATGACGTGGGACACATGGACGTATGAAAAAGAAGATGCATTGATCAGGCACGGATCTAGATTTTAACTCAACGGGAGGCTCAGATCAAGCTATAAATTTCCAGTATAAGCTGATCTCGCATTGTATAGGATTTCCTCACAATGAGAGGTCAGTGTTAACTAGAAATATAAAGCTTGATGTGTAGCCGTGTGTACTTACTTAATATCGTATTGTACTACTTATAAAAGAAAAAAAAACAGGTTTAAACTATGTTCATGTATAATGGGGAAGAAACTGTATAAGGGAAAAAAACTATCAAATATTAGTTCCGTCCGCGTAAATGGCGCTAAATGTTTGTTACTTTCATTCAACTGTCAACGGAGTTCCTTGCTGAAAACTTTGCCGCGAGATGGCGCTATGTGATTTTTCCTGTCGCCGAATGGTCGCTTTGTCTTCAAGATGACTTTGACAAGTGACAAACATACAGTTTTCTCTTATGGCAAAGCTTCCGGGAAACAATCCCATTTAGTTAGTCCAGGGGGGGCAACTGCACCTGTTGCTCCCCCTGTATCCGCGCTTGGCATTGTGAGTCTATTTAGGTTGCACCGTTTAAGGGTGCGTATCCACTGACGCGGAGTTGGGTGGAGCGGAGCGGAGACCTTCAGAAATCGACCAATCTTAAGGGTTGAAATCCTCATCGCGTCTCTTGTCTCGTCTGTGATTGGACGATTTCTGCACGTCTCGACTCTGCTCCGCGCAGCTCAGCGTCAGTGGAAACTCATCCTAAAGGTACGGCCAGGCTAACGCCGCGATCAACATGAGTCCGCTTCAAATAACTTTTGACACGTGGCGAAAATCAGAACTAGCGCCACCATCTTGTTTTACGAAGACAATTTCACAATGTTTATTAACAACCCCTTTCAATGTCATTCAGGCGTCAAAATATTGTTGTAGCACTCGTAACATTTTTGAAATTGTATTGAACAATATCGGGTTAGTTCCAATTTTGGCCACGTGCCAAAAGAACCTCGTAGCGCTATACAGTCGAACGCGCACGTCATTGTAACCATAGACTTAGAGAATGGACTGAGCGTTCCATATTCATTTGTGCAGTGAATACAGAAAATTACGAGAGACAAAGCGAATTTGCGGCCAGTGGCTGTCTCTTTAGTAGATAGTAGGTAGGAACTACAGGCTACAGGTATTGGCCGCAAATTCGTTTTCTCTTTCTAGACAGTGGTCACTTTTGTGACGCTAAAGCTACGGTTTCCTAGGAAAACGGCCGTCATGAAAATCTTTCATTTTCAAACCGCGCCCCCCCAAAGATCTACCTAAATCGCTAGATTTGCATTCATCGTACTTAAGTCACGCAAAAGTGTCCATACTGAGAAGAGTGAGCTCACACATTTATTAAATAGCGTTTCTATGACAATCAAGTTTAAGTCACTGCGTGATTGTGTGTCAGAGGTGTCAAACCGAAACAGAAACGCCACAATTTTTTGATGCGGTAGGGCGATTCTAAGGATTCAAATCTTTGCAACTGCCATCATTTGCATGACAGCCGTCACTGCGGCCGTTAAGACAAGTGCGGTGACCGCTTACAGTATGTTCTTTAGTCTAATGGTGACCGCTCTTCTAGGAAACCGTAGCTTAACACTCAGTCAAATTCTCTATGTCTATGGTTGTAACACTGACCTTGAGCTGGCCTAGCGTAATACCACAGTCTATACATCATGCAGTCGTACAATCGTGCGGGGTGTGAGGGGGCGAGACGCGGGAGGCGCGAGACCGAGCTGCATACTTCCACCGTGTTAGTAGCTCGGTACATAATTTTCAGGGCTATCGTGTTGATTTTATTATTTTTTTAATTTATTATTATTATTTAATTTATGTACACGGAAAAATACAGAGATACGACATAGTAACATTTGAGGGTAGCAGGACACTTGCGCGAAAGACATTTCCGCGAACCCACTTGCGCCAAAAGACATTTCTGCGAATGAACTTTTGCGTGAACGGACGTTTGCGCGAAAGACACATGCGCGACAAGACATTTCCGCGATTGGACTTTTTCGCGAATGGACTTTTGCACGCAAGACACTTGCGCGAAAGACACTAGCGCGAAAGACACTAGCGCGATGGACACTTGCGCGAATCCGCTTGCGCGAAAGACGCTTACGCGAATCCACTTGCGCGTCAGGACAGTTGCGCGAAACAGTTGCTGAAATGAGATTTCTTCATAACATCACGCCTGTATTCTTCCAAAGGGTAGGGCAGTGATGTACAGTACACTGTACATTTTTTTTTTCTTATTTATGTGTACAGAAAAATACATTTGAGTGCCTACTTATATTATTAGGTTTTTTATTTGTTAATTTTTTTTTCGACATGGGTGTCATTTTCATGGTATTTAAGGTCGCTGAAAACGACAGTGCGATCAAAATGAAAATCCAAGATGGCGGCTGCGAAAATATTAAAATTTTTCGACATGGTTGTCATTTTAATGGTATTTGGGGTTGCTGAAAACGATAGTGGGGTCAAAATGAAAATCCAAGATGGCGGCTGCGAAAATTTTCAAATTTTTCGACATGGTTGTCATTTTCATGGTATTTGGGATCGCTGAAAACGATAGTGGGGTGAAAATGAAAATCCAAGATGGCGGCTGCGAATATTTTAAAATTTTTCGTCATGGGTGTCATTTTCATGGTTCTTGAGGTCGCTGAAAACGATAATGAGGTTAAAATGAAAATTCAAGATGGCGGCTGCGAAAGTTTTCAAATTTTTCGTCATTATCATGGTTTTTGAGGTCGCTGGAAACGATAGTGGGGTCGAAATGAAAATTTAAGATGGCGGCTGCGAAAACTAACAAATTTTTCATCATGGGTATCATTTTCATGGTTCTTGAGGTCGTTGAAAACGATAATGAGGTCAAAATAAAAATCCAAGATTGTGTAAATTTTAAAATGTTTCGTCATGGGTGTCGCTTCTATTGCTTTTGAGGACGCTAAAGCCGATGAGCTCAAAATCAAAATGGATTTTGACAAAAAGAATTGAATGTATCGCAGTCGCTATCTTGAATTCTGATTTTAATCCCGTTATCGTTACCAGCGACCTCAAAAACCATGAGAATGACATCCATGTCGAAAAAAATAAACTAAAGAGAAAAATAATAAAATAATTAGAAAAAAAAAAACTTAAGAAATAAACAGGCACTCAAATGTCGTTTAAAATAATAATAATGTCGATAACGATGTTGATCTCAAATAAACAAATTAATTAATTAATATCGTTTACTTGGGACAACCCTTGCTGTTGCGACAATGTCTAGACGTTGTCGGCATTTACCAAAAGGCGTCGTCCTACTGTATGTTTTTATACTGTGGAAATACGGAGTTACAATAGAATACAAGGCCAGCCTTTACTGGTTTTATTACCACTGACGTGCGGACGATTGTCCGTCGCAGACGCATGCTGAGCGCGTTTTTTGATTAAGAGAAATGTTTCCTTAAATTAAGAACATTTTGCCTAGTTTATTTTAATTACTAAATAAAAACTTTTTAAACAAATATTGAGTGATTATTATTTTATTGTTCTCTAATTTGAGAATTTCTAACCGACAATGTTTGAAAGGGAAATGCCCATTTGATAAAGAGGTTTTGGCCAAGTGACGCCCACGAAAGAAACAAATTAGAGGCATTACGGTTGACATCATAGATAAAGATACAAACACTATTTTTTACATAGAACTCGGTTGGACTTTTAAAAATCAAAGTATAAAAATTCAAGGTTAATAAAAGACATACTTAAAGATTTCCGATTTTTTATTAGTTCTCATTTAAATATATGACGAGCACTTCATCTAGAAATTGGGCTGGGGGATTTATATTTGATTGAAACCTTGCCCAGCCCAAGAACCCGGGTTCCATATTCGCGTCAGGTCCTTCGTGAGAAACAGGTACGGTATCCATTGGCAAGCCGGTGTCGTCGAGAGAGGCGGGTACAGAATCCAATATAAAGCCAAGGTCGTCATCGGAAGTGGTTACAGGGTCCATAATCGTAATCAAAGTCGTCGGAATATTAAATAGAAAAACGCAGTAGAGAAAAAAATCACGAGTCGCAAGAAAACAGCACCAAACAAAATGTGAAATGTCACGTAGGGATGTCTTTAAGAAATCGATTTATAGAAAAATCTATAGTTTTGTAAAACTTGAAACACGGAATCGGTTAAATGGATCGTATTTAGAAGCCCGAAAATAGACAAACATTTTTTTTGTCTCTAAAGAAAATAAAAGCGAAACAACTATATAATGTCAAAAATAGATTTTCCTAAATACGTACTTTTGGTAACCGGTTTTAGTGTATCGTTTTTTCAGTAAATGTTGTCATCCCTACTTTGACAGGTTTGACCAACGACCGGAAGTGTAAATACGATTGAGTTTCTTGATTAAATCGGCTTATAATTCCGGAGGTTTCAATACAAATAAGTACTAGCAATATTTTAGTTACTAAATGGGTATTTTTTTTGTATTTGTCACATTGATGGGCAAAACATGGCCAAGAATAGGCGTTTCCCTTTGAAAACACTACAGGTCTTTATCTGATTTATGATCAGTAAAATAGCTTTGGTTTCCCCAAAAAAGCGGGTTCCGTCTTATTATAACGGCCGCCATTATGATCTGTCACTTTCACCAGTAAACCCCGCTGCCGAAAGATTTGCCCTCACCTCACCTAGTGAAGAAAAAGTTAAAAATGATTCAACATAACGTTAGAAATAAAAACTCATAAATAATTCTTAGCAGTGTATTTGGTAAAGCTGACCTACATCAGTAAACTATGTAGAAATTAAAAAATTATAATTAATTAGAACAAAATTGGCCCAATGTAACAGCTCTGTCGACCAAGTTATACAATATACATGTCATTGCTACAGCTGTTTATGGATCTTTTGGCGCGTGGCCAAAATGACTAACGCCGCCACGCGCCATCTTGTTTCTTCAATACATTTCACAAAACAAAACGAACGTTTAATAACAGCGTCACTGTTAACGTCATTCAAGCGGCAAAAGATCCTTTTAACACTAGTTACTTGAGATAAATATTCGAATACATAGGGTGTTTGTAAGCGGGGTGCACAATGCCAGGGGGTGATAGTTGACAACTTTTATGGCATCTTGAGCTATACATGTCATAAACGAAGTAGTTTTTTTTTTTATCTCATATTTTTTTAAAATAACCTAATTTCTGACAGGTTATTTTTTTTTTTTCTTTTTTGTGGTTTGTCAGATGTGTACCTAATGTAATAAACAAAGTTCCAAAGTTCCAAACATCAGTGTTATTGATAAAAAAAAATCTAGAAAAAAAACGAATCATTTACAGTTCAAAATAAAATACATACTTCGTCTAAGACATGGCATCAATGATATTATATTAAACAGATATGTTATGCCCTCACAAAACAACTGAAAAAAGTGTTCCGTGCAGCAGCGGCAACACACATACACACTTTTCATTAATTTTACATTTCACTACAAGTCAAAATAATAGAAAAGAGATGGCTTTATAAACCAACAAGAAAAAAAGAGACAGCTAGAGTTGTCAATTGCGCGTGAATGTAAACAAACATTATTCTGGCCACCAATCATATCATGTTGGCATCATAGACTAACAAATTTAACAAACAGAAGGTACAAACCACGCGTACAAAATTTGTACACGCGGTTTGTACCTATAACAACTAATAAACAGTACTAAAGGTAGGTACTTAGGTAGGTGAGAAATAAAACACGGTGTAAAAGGAAAATCATATTTATTTTGCAATGAAAACAATACACCTTCGAAAAGATTTAATTTATTTCTTTTCTGTCTCTTAGAGAGTTTATTTATTTAGTTTTACTTAGAATGCCAGAGGCCTTAATGCGAGTTTTTACACTTACGCGATCAAGTTAACGTAAACTTAAATTTATACTGAAACTGAATAAGCGCCGTCTGGTGACTATAATGGGAAACACAATTATTCCATACAAATTGAAGTACGTTAACGTAAACGTGATCGAGTAAGCATAAAAACTCGCAGTAAGGCCTCAGAACAATTCCAACTTGGGCAAATAGGAGGGTAGTACCTAAGGAATACACACTTTTATACACATTTTTAAAATTTTTTTACCTCTATAAAAGGAACAGCATTATTTTTGAAAAGTGTTCGACCTTTGTTTGAAGTATATTTATCAGTGGCCTTGAAGTGATTGCTACAAATTCTACTGCTTTTTGAAGGCATCCAATCTGATTCACTTCGTTGTTTACGAACAATTGCGATCCATTCTTGAAACCGGACCTCATTGGCTGGAAACCTTAACGAAGAAAAGACAATAAAGCTATTTATATTTTCTTTTCCCTATATTAATTAAGTATATCAATTATTACATAAAAACAAAATTATTAAATAATACAAGATTAGAAAAAAGGAAAACAGAACTGTGGGGTAACTATGACTTTACTGCCTATGATGTTCGCATCTGTACTTTTATTCTATGTCCGGAGTGAGCGCGTCCTTGTCGTCCTCACGACAACATGTGTATTTCTATTTCTTTCCTTTTTCTAACCTCCAAATATCAGAATATTAGGAAAATAATTGAAATATATTAATAAATCGAAGTATATTGCGTACTTACATGTGGTATGAGATCCCTTGTGTTTTATTAACTTTGGTATCATAATTAGTACACTTTCTAAATACACACGATGGCATTTTTTAAATTTTTTAGCTGCTTCAACAAAGCGCCGTCTCGTCACCATACGTGACGCAGACTAAAGGCAATATGTCCTAATTAGGATGTTTTCGAGTCTTCACGAATGCGCGCTTACAACATATCTGTTTAATATAATATCATTGCATGGCATGCTCTAAAAGTCTAAATGGTGTCAAGTACTTCCAAACACCTGTAGGTATAACACAAAAACATCGTGAATTTTCGTTTCATTTCGGACAATGTCGGGGGCACATTTCTTTTATTGTAATACTAAACTTAAATGCATTAGTCCTGATGTGTTGATATCACCACGAAATGTGCACTGGACATTGAATAATAGCATATTTCAGTGTTTTTTTTTTTAAACAGAAGTAATATTTTGCATACGCTAGGTACTAAAACAAGTGTGTCATAATATTAATCAGCATAAAATTAACATACAATACATCCGATGAATCATGGCCGGTACGAACTTTGCGCAATATAATTTTTAAAAACTAAACACGACGGTCTCAAGACGGAAAGTCTTTGACTAGTGCGTGTTGCCTATGGCACTGAAACATGGTCGCTCGCAATGGGCCTTATTAGAAGGCTAAATGTCACTCAAAGGGCATTGGAGAGGACTATGCTTGGAGTTTCCCTACGTGATCGAATCAGGAATGAAAGAGATTCCACAGGGATCTAAGGTAATACGCTACGACATAGCCCCAAGAATTGCCAAACTTAAGTTGCAGTAGGCAGGGCACATTGCTCGCAGAACAGATGGCCGTTGGGGCCGAAAGGTTCTGGAGTGGCGGCGGCGTACCGGAAGACGTAGCGCTGGAAGGCCTCCCACGAGGTGGACCTGTACCTGGTAACTCCGCAGGAATCCGCTGGAGGCGGGAAGCACAGAACCGGTCGAAGTAGCGGTGCTTGGAGCTATGCCTAGCTTCTGTTATTCTGGTAGGAGAAATTTACCTTTTTAGTATATTCTTTGAAGAGTGATTGCCTGCAATCTCTAAATAATTTTAATTGCCGGATTGCTATTTTAATGAAAAAGTAAATGATTACAAGGTACACTAGCAAGGTAACTATACAGGGTGGCAGGGGGACATCGACGCATAACCATGTCACCATGGAATCAGTACATGATCCTGGACCCCCAAGCGACAGAAGTGAAAACAACGAAAACTATGCGTAGTACAATCAAAGTCAAAAATATAGGGACGAACAGACTGTTCAAAATGATCTCAGCAACTACGAAAATTAAACTTTATTTCAATTGGATAAAGTTCTTGTCAGAATGACAGTTATCTTGTACTGCCTCATTCTGAAACATTCCTTTACATTTTTGTTAAGATCATTTTGAACAGTCTGTTCGTCCCGATATTATTGACGCTGACTGTATGTCGCGTGACGCAAACCCGTAAGTTTTCCCCCAACCAAGAAACGCTCAAAGCGCCTAAAGAATTTTTAACTTTAAAAATCAGCTGTTTCCTACAAAAGTGCAATTAATGGAAAAATGTATGAAACAGCAATTTCGTTTTTGTGCATTCCAACTGAAATGCTTTGTTTCAAAATTACGTAGCGTATGCAAAATATATAGTACAGTTACCAAGCGTTAACATTACACATCCGGCTTTAGAAAGAGACACACGTAAGTGACAGAGAGGACGCTTTATTTACGCCGAACTTTTTCTAAAACTCTTGTGCTGTTTATGGTCGGGCACTGTATGTAATTCAGTTCCTATACTATTAAGAGGGATCATCCCACGAAGGCTGGTAACGTCGCATTTCTAGAGGGTTTTCGCGATTATTTTTTAATAAATTAAATCGAAAGAACTATTTTTTTTCGGCCAAGTACTAAATATTTGTAAGTATCTATGCTATTTTATTAAAGTTATTTTGGTATACTCATAAAAATTTACATAATAGTGATGCCAATTTTTATGAGTATACCAAAATAACTTTCGAAAAAAAAAAACAGAACTGATTAAAATTTATCAAAATAATCACGAAAAACCTGTAGAAAAAAATACAACGTTGCCAGCCCGCGCAGTACTGAGATAACACAGCCTAAATTCAATGATGAGACTTGCGGTCAATATTTTATAATAATTTGGATGAAAAACTCAATTTATGAATTACAAATCATTTTAGGAGGTGTTAGACGGAAAATAACGTGCTGTGTTATTTAAAAGTAAGCAGTATGATAAAATAGGCGGAGGTTCTAGGTTTAAACGCAGTTTCTACGTCAAATGTCAATTTTAATAATAATTTTCCTTAGGGTAGCAATCCACTCTAATTTACAAGGTGCAGTCTGTGGCATAAAATAAGATTGAAGCAAAAATAAAAATTGCAACGTCTATACAGCGTTACGATGCACGATGCCAGTCATTTATTGTTTAAATTTTTAAAATTGCACCATACAAATGAGTCTTCCCCAGGATAATGTAAAGGTATAAATGAGGGCTACCGTTTTTGCGCTCACCAGTTAGACCCACTGTCGAGTAAGGTCCTGAAGAATAGCCAAAAAAACATAGCTGTAAACTCGGTAAATAATCATACTTTGACAAAAAATGTGTTTGTAAACAGTAAAAAAACTAACCTCTGATAATGCATCTCTTATTTTTAGCTCCGCTTTTAAAGCACTGACATTCATTGACCCGTAACTTATATTTGGCATAATTAATCTCAAGTATTGCAAAATATTATTATTTCTTCTAACTAGAAATAAATCCGCGTAGCCCACCCACAAACAGTGACATTTGACAAGGGACAAAGGACTTCGGGAGATAATAATTAAAAAAAAAATATAGTTAAATTATTTATAATTTAATAAAAATAACGGCTGCAAGTCCCATCTTACACTACAAGGAAACCACGAGCCCTTTTACACTAAATAACAATTTAATATTAAATTCTAAGTCTAAATTTAAAATGGCTTCTACAATGTGATAAGAAAATGTGAAATATTGGACTACTGGAATTTTTGTAGATACAATATTATGCATTTTCTGTGATAGGTATGTTGTTGCTACGCAGTGGTATGATAAAATAATATAGTTTATTATACCAATGTGTATCAATCCAACTCATTGCACAGGACTCAATTTTGATTACATTTTTTGCCAAACATCTCTTTAAAAAACGTTTGTGACACACGATACAAGGAAAACGGTGAAAAAAGAAAACGGTTTGTGTGAAAACTTACGACTGGAGCCGAGTATACGCGATTCAGCGTCATCGACCCGAGCGTGACGCTGCGACGGTTCAGATTCGTTCACTGTTTGGAAAGAACGCAGTGCGCCTGCCTGCCTATACAGGTGAAATTTTTAAACCAACTTTTACTATGGGACAAAACCTGAAATCGCGAAAAAAACCAGCTGTTCCGTACATTTTGACGTATTATGTACTATTATGTAGGGAACAGCTGATATTTTTTTCGTGATTTCAAGTTTGGTCCCATAGGAAAAGTTGTTCATAATGTGACTCGATATTGTTTGTTCGCAATAAACGATTTGTCTTTGACCCCCTATGAGGTTGTGCGATAATTAAGTTACACCTTGTAAAATTGAGATTTGACAAACGCTACCACATTGAGCCACTGTGAATTGAGTCGTTTTCGATGAAGCACTAGCGTGTAAAGCTAGTCTCCTAGAACAACGGTGGCCGTCATATTATAACAGCTGTCTTGTAAATCTGTTATTGTCACCAGTATTTGACAATAAAATGTCAAAAAACGCTCAATATTTTGACAGCCGTTATTGTGTGACCATCCACCGCTTTCCTAGGAAACCGAAGCTAAAGTAGACAATATTTTGTGCCTACCCTCAAATGAAATGTAGGGATGAATCGATCATACATATACATCTTAATTTCATAACAATTCCAGCTAAAGTTGGTGAGTTGGTAAACGAGGAAGGATCGGCAAGATGCATTTAAAAATAAATAAATAAACTAATAATAAAATACACTAGTTATCTAGGAATCCGTGCCTCGGAAAGCACGTTAAGCCGTTGGTCATGGCTGTCATTTGTAGATCTTTGACAGTTGTTACGGGTCGTCAGAAGCCCGAAAGTCTGACAACCAGTAACTGGGTGTGGAGGTCAGATAGGCAGTTTCGGCTGCATCTGGTTAGACTGGAAACTGACCCCAACATAGTTGAGAAAAAGATGAGTTACCTACAAATCGCTAATCAACTATAGGTTTTTTTTAAACTCAAATATATTATTTGTCCACACCAGCGGTCACAAGAATCCGCTGGACGCGAAAAGCACAGCAAGTTTCGACGATGCTTAGGAGAGCCCTATGTCCAGCAATGCACGTCTTTCGACCCTTAGATCTCGTTCAAAACCTTACCCACTTTAACTAGAGTTTCTACCAAAGAATCAACTGTTCCAAGCATACCGTAAAGTATTAGTATGGAGTGATATCGACCAATCAAAAGTGAGCTTTATGACGCGACGCAGGCGCTCGGCCAATGAGAGACATTCTTCTTTATACGTCACTCTATACTAAGTACTTAAACATACCATATAGAGTGTTACATTATTAGGTTTGCGAATACTTTAGGGTCGATAATTTACGTCATATTAATATTAAGCCAGAATTTAGAAAATATTAGCTGAAAATCATCATATCTTCGTACTCGGATAAAATAT
The DNA here is from genome assembly GCA_946251885.1 of Cosmia pyralina. Taxonomy (NCBI): domain Eukaryota; kingdom Metazoa; phylum Arthropoda; class Insecta; order Lepidoptera; family Noctuidae; genus Cosmia; species Cosmia pyralina. The sequence goes on along the minus strand of OX276368.1, from coordinate 9,562,818 downwards.
TTCATAAGGTTGCTTTATGTGCTATATCAAAATGAAATATTAATGTATTATACACAAACCTCCCCGAAAAAAATTCTTAAAATTACAGCATCAAAATCCATTGTGCAGTTTAGCAAAGCGCACAAGTAGGGTAGAATTGGGGATTCTGTATCTCGCAGTTCGAGCGAAAGCGAGAACGATTGATACAGAACCCCCAATTCTTTTTGTCGATCTGCGATTCTGTTGAAGCCCAATGAGTTTTGCATTTTACTCTCTGACGGATATACATTGTTTTAAGACAGTTTGTTTTGGCTTCGGTTATTACAAACACGAGAAAGACGATCACAGTCGAAAGCGCACTAGTTCGCGGAGACGGTCATTGTCTATGAGTGGATCATATTGACACAGACACGCCCCCTTGTCCACTTCTCCTGTGTTTATATTTCTATGATTACAATATTCACATAACACTAGCCTCAACACTAGGATTCCCTGTATTGTGTTGGTTGATACTAAATAAATAAGATAAAACCATATCATTCATTATTAAAAATGTTCATGGGATGTTGTAAAGAACAAAAGGATAATGAAGGACTTTGCCCCGAACAAACAGTTCACGTGGGCAAAAACAAGGGGGGTATTTGTGAAAAAAAAAAAAACTCATTAGTTAGTCTAGGATTGTCGTCAATAAATTTAGAAACTCTACAATATGCAAAAGTAGAAAGCATAATAAAAGATTTAAAATCCAACTGTCACTGTAGCGGTGTAAAGGTGCAAACCTTTTCAATATGGTTGGAAAACCATTTAAATCAATGTGTCCAATTACAATTATTAGTATTAAGACTTTTATGTGCATGTAACGTAAACGTTTAGATTATTTTTTTAGTGATAAGATTTTTATAATACAAACAATTTTGTATAGGTATACGTACCTGTAATTAGTTTTAATACTTTTTGAGGGTATAAATAAAAAATTATGTTGATTTACTATTTTGTTTTGATTTACAGAACGAAAACCGACATTGTATTATACTTTATATAGATTATGACGTAAATTACCCTTCAAAGTGTCCCCTAATAATATAGCACGTTATTATAAAACCGATCGGTTATTATTCCTGTACACTGATGCGAGCATACCACGAGTACTGGGAGTACAACATAACTAAGTGGCACTTAGTCGAGTACAACTCAACTGAGTGTTAGTTACTTAGTTCTTTTCTTCTTTCTTCTCTTGATTCTGTTGATCGGTTGATTGGGTTGTCTGCTGCTGCTGGCCTTCGCGTTCGGCTGCCATCTGGAGATAAAATATTTACATTATTGTAATGATAATAAATTAACTATGGCTGGAAAGAGGATGACTACAGAGATGACGACTAATAGAGAAGTATGGAAAAATGGGAGGCAAATGTTGCGCCGACCCCTAATTAATTGGGATAAAGACAGGAGAATGATAATAAAGAAAACCGGCCCAGTGCGAGTCGGACTCGCGCACGAAGGGTTCCGTACCTATTAAAACGACAAAAAAATCATGTCTGTGGTATGGGAGCCCCCTTAAATATTTGTTTTAGTTTAATTTAATTATTTATCTTTAAAGTGAATATATAACTAAATATTCTGTGAATATTTCAAGCGTCTACCTGTTGCCGTTATCAATATCGAGCAAAAAAAAAATCACGTTTGTTGTATGGGAGCCCCCTTAAATATTTATTTTATTATGTTTTTTAGTATTAGTTGTTATAGCGGCAACAGAAATACATCTGTGAAAATTTCAACTGTCTAACTATCCCAGTTCATGAGACACAATCTGGTGACAGACGGACGGACAGCGGAGTCTTAGTAATAGGGTCCCGTTTTACCCATTGGGTACGAAACCCTAAAAACGAACATAGTCACATTGGTGCAGTATGACAACGTTCAATCGTATATCTTCGGAAAAACCGAAATAAGTAAAGCAAATAAAATGTGACTCTCGACCAATAGAAATTATTTATATTCCCACCTAAAGTATTATAGATTGACGCACTAATTCCGTCACTCCCTCATTGGACCAGTCAAAGACATGTTGCCCCACGATAAAGTTACAATGTACAGAGGCCAAGCATCAAGCTACCACAAACTGTCAAATTTCTTTGATAGATTTTCAACTTTACCACAAAGGAATAAGGTTCATATTCAATTGGGATAATTTGACAGATTGGGGTAGCTTTATGTGCCGTTCTCTGTACATGTTGCAGCAAACTGGTTTAATTAGTCGTTTAGTTAACCGCCTAGCCTTTTAACTAACGGCCTGAAAGACGGTTGGAACTGTGATCAACCACGCGCGAGCCAAATTGGTAGCAGTAACTAAGCCAGGGCACCCCAACCAATTGGGCTAGGTTAGGTCCCTGGGGTGGTCACGGCGTGCAATGTGTTCTGGTGCGCCAGCGATGGGGGTTACTCCCCAGAGGAGGGTCCGGTAACGGACAGCCGTGGCGGGTTCGCGGATGAGTGCTAACGCGTGCCCGTGTTCCCGCCATAAGCGGCAGAGGACACCATGGAGTTTTAGCCCTCATAACTGCACTGTCTCCCCGTGGTAGTGCAGTATGCATGAGCATTTCACGCAAAAAAAAGGTTAGAACTAAGACAAACCGCCTGAGAAGCGAGCGGTGCGCGGTAGCGGCCGGCAAGCACTGCTTCCAAAGGCTAGGCGGTTAACTAAACCACTTGGCTGCGACATACACATGATGACATATCAAGCTATTTATTATTATATTCTCACATGAATGATGTAACCAATATTTTGTAACTATATTTTGATATAAGGGAGTGTCTGTGGAGTTTCTTGCTCGTTCTCCTCCATAGAAACCTACTGCGCTTTGGAATGGGCAACTAGCTTCATCTTTCTGACTGACCGACCCATTGACAATTCAAAAGTGCCTGTAATTGGTTTATTTGAAACAAATGCTTTGAGTTTGAGTTATAAGCTGACTTCTCAGTGTACAGAAAGTCGGAAAGTATAATGAAAATCTTGGGTAATCAGAAGCCCGAAAGCCTAACAACAGTCAAAGACAGTATCGTGTAACCCATTAACTGGGTTGCGGAAGTATAGGCTGTTGCTACAAGTAAAAAACTGGTTTTCATCTGCATCCGGTTGGATTGGAAGCCGACTTCAATGTATTTGTGAAAAGGTTAGGCTGATTGATTGATGAGTCGTATGTACTATGTTGTAGTCGCAAATCATTCAGCTCGCTTTGTAGAACTAAGCTGTTTGATATAGCAACTACTTTGATTTAGCACACGTGCTTGACCAACCGGCTTTTAAGAAGGCAAGATGGCTCAAATGTGTGCGTGGTTTTGTTAAATGAATGCACTAATGAATGTTGGGTGTGGCAAAAGAAGCATGAAAGTAGAATAAATGCTGTGGAAATTCGTTCCTTGCGAAGCATGTGTGGTGTGACTATGAATGATAGCTGAGGAATGACGTGATAAGGTAACGGTGCGCGGTTTAAAATAAAAGATGTAGTGACAAAAAACCGGCCAAGTGCGTGTCGGACAACGCACAATGAAGGGTTCCGTAGTTGAAAAGAATTTATCCCATAAACAAACTTAACATTGTAATCCAAAAAAATTTTTTTTTTTTGTTTGATAAAATTACAAATTAACAATTCCGGACTTTTTCCTTTACTTATGCTGTGAGACCTTGCTTCTTGCCAAATTTCATGATTCTAGGACAACGGGAAGTATCCTACAGGTTTTGATTTACTTGCGAGTATCAAAATATGTCGCATAAAAATGGCCGTATTTTTTTACTGCGTTGACTTGGAAGCTTGATTTTCTTAGAGCTCCAAGGGACCATAGATCTACGTACTTGATATTAATTTCAACTTGATACCTCCACGCGTTTCTGAGAAAAAGGGTCTTGACAGTACGGGTTCCGTTTTTCCTTTTGAGGTACGGAACCCTAAAAATTGAAAAGAGTATGTGTAGATGGTTTAGTTATGTTGAGAGGATGAATGAAAAGTGAAGAACAAAATGTACTTATTAACTCTGGTAGATGTGAGTGAAAGCACCAGGAGTGGACGCCCTAGGAGGACATTAGTGACCTTATTGGTGATGTTTGGTCCCATAGTAAAAATTTTTCATAATGACGAGTACAATGACCCCTTAAAAGATTGCCACTGTTTACACTTACACCCTGTATAGCAGGTGCTATTGAATTGTGAAGAAGTCGGTCAATCAGAAAGATGTAGCTAGTTGCCCATTCCAAAACGTAGTAGTTCCTATGGGGAAGAACGGGCAAGAAACAAAATGGACACTCTTTTAAATCAAAGTATTGCTTATATCATTCATGTTGAAATCATGTGAGAACGATGTAGAATTGTAGATGGACGTGCAAGTTAAAAGCGTCCATACATAGTAAACAATTAAAAAATTAAGGACGCTGTTACAAATGGGTAGTCAAATCATTACTTTTTTTTACACAGAAGTATGTTTATTAAATAAAATGTTTTACATTCTTAATTTTTTTTTGTCCAAACTGTTGATAGATTTGCGTGGTACGATTCTGAACTATAAATATAATTTTAAATAGGTATATTATCTCAATAAATGTACCGAAGTAAAAATGTTCACTCCGGTACAATTATTGAGAAACTGTACCTATCTAAAATTATATTTATAGTTCAGAATCGTACCATGCACATCTATCTACCGTTTGGCCAAAAAACATTTTAAGAATTTAAAGCATTTTATTTAATAAACATACTTTTGTGCAAAAAAGTATTGATTTGACTAACCATTTGTAACAGCATCCTTAAGCTGCTGTAGTGGTATGTAACCCACACATGAGCTTAAGTACACAGCAGCAGGTCAAGTTACTACAAACTGTCAAATTTTCTCAGTTGATGTGGAACTTAACCAACAACCGCCATGATGAAGAAAATCGCTTCACCTAATTGTGAGGAATGCAGAGTTGTCGAGGACCTACAACATTTATTGATGGAATGTGTCCAACATGTAAGGAGTGACCTTATTATTTGAACCATTCTATCCCAAACAAAATGGCGGCGATGTGAAGCGTTTGTTCAAATTCATGGCCCTCGTCTTGTGAAAGTACAATTGTTTAGGATACGATGGGACTGACACGCTATGCGTAAAAGCCCCTAAAAACAAATTAAAAAAAAAAAGAAAAGAGGAGTCCAGAGTCCCAGCAACAGGAACATTATGCTATGCTTACCTTCTTGTACGCTTGCTCGAACAGCTTGAGACTGGCCTGCTGCAGTGTGCTGGTGGTGGTGCGAATTTCCTCTGGGTCAGCTGTTTCCTTCTTCGCGAGCAGCTCACGGAGTTTCACGATGTCTTCACGGAGTTTGTCGCACTGTTTGGTAGAAGAAAATCATGAATATTATATATTTTTGATGTGTAACATCTTTCCTCTCTTTTTTCCTTTACTACTGAGAATTTCCTGATGGAAAACCCCAACAACACTTTCCTCGACCTGGGAATCGAACGCAGGACCCTCATGCTCAGCAGTAGCGCTTACGACCACTAGACCAAACGAGGCAGTACGAGATTATTTCTAAAAACTCTATACAGACTCGTGTTGTCGCCCACCCGCGGTTTAGAATCGCAACTACCACAAACATAATATAGTAAAGTAGTGAAAATGCTATGTGCCACGGTTTCTAGGAAAGCGGCGTGCAAGAGGCACGCGACTAGCTGGTACCGCGACTACTCTCGCACCGCTGCAAAAGTGTACCGCGCACTGGCGCGGACACCGATCGGCGGTGCTTATACAGTACGACACAACTTAGATGTAGCATCGGCAAAATTCGTAAAACCGATCACCATACGAATTGAGTACGCCTTCAAAATAAGTAATCTTTATTACTGCTGCGAAAATGATCTTTATGCAAACGCAATAACCTTGTAAAGTCATATAACCAAATACATTCATAAAATTTTAATGAATGAATGCAAATTTTCAAATCTATGCTACATCTAAGTTGTGTCGTACTGTACTATTTTGTAATTTTTTTCTTAGTTTATAATTATTTCGCCGCGAGATTGAATCTCTAAAAATGGCTCGAGTTCGAGATTGGATTCCCTAGTTCTGCCTAATCACTTTGTTGCCCTTTTCCGGTGTCCTTATACCTTAGTGCGCGCGCAAGTGCTAGTCACCGCCTGAGGTTTGTGGGCGATGCGACGGGGGAGGAAGAGAAAGGCCAGGCTAACTCAGTTTAAAAATTCAGCCTTGCGAATTCCGCTCACTGACGAAGTCATAACATCAAGTGCACAGGTGGGCTATTGTCTATGGGGAGATATCGCATACGCACTTGAGATCTGTGCCGTCCATGAACCCCCCATCTGTGGAGATTGTCTTTACTCCGGCCGATATGAGTGTAAAATCGTACCAGGCCAGGCGTACTCTGCATTTTAGGTATGAAGCTACAAGTACGCGGTGGGCTCGACTTGTCGGGCTAATTCAGTGTGAGCTGCCGCGCGCCGGCCGGGGCGCACGTTAGTTTGATACTCACTCACGCACCGCGTCGAGTCAGAAGGTATAAGAGTTACGCGATAGAAAGAGAGGCAACTTCTAGGTGAATATAACTGTAGGTAATTAAAGCTGTGCGACCTGAACTGCACTTTATTGTGTCGTAGCAAGAGTCGCTGTTTATTTAAATGATTTTGCGGAGTGAATCTTCTGTAATTGTACTATTATATAATCTATGGTACTATTGTAGATAATCCACTCACCTCTTCCTGTGGCAGCTGGCTCTTGTACTCGTCCATCTTAGTCTCAGTGTCGTGTAGAACACCTTCGGCCTGGTTGGACACCTCGACTCGCTCGCGCCTCTGTTTGTCTGTCGCAGCGAACTGTTCGGCGGCTTTCACCATGTTCTCAATCTCGTCTTTGGATAGACCGCCTGATGACTGGATCACGACTGTTGGGGGGAAAGAGGAATGATAAGTCCAAAATTCGTAAAAGTTCTGTGTTGTCTCGCTCCTTCGTTTTAGAACCGTTCCAAAAATATCTTGATTTTTTGTTTCCCAAAAATTTAACCAATACAACAGTAATCAGTATTTGATGAGCTCGTGGCTAATTAATAACAGCCGCACGGGTCGATCCATCAGGTTAAGCTACGCTTGCCAGGGTTGGTCCGTGGATGGCTGACCATCTTTACATACCGAGACTCCTCCGTGCCTCGGAAAGTACGTTAAACCGTTGGTCCCGGCTGTCATTCGTGGATCTTTGACAGTCCTTACGGGTCGTCAGAAGCCCGAGAGTCTGACAACCAGTCTTACCAAGGGGTATTGTATTACCCAGTTACCCAGACTGGAAGCCGACCCCAACATAGTTGGGAAAAGGCTAGGCAGATTGATTGAACGGTAGGTAATCAGTATTTGCAAAACTGCAAAACAGTTGATAAAATGCTTGATTGGATGCTATTTTGATAAATTGAGTGCTTCTGATTTGATTATTTGGATACATAATTTATACCCGACATTCTACAATAGAGATTAATTTTACAACTTCTATTTTCGTTGATGATTTTTCAATTACAAATATTACAATTTAGTCATTTTATTCCAACAATAATTGGGATGCTGACTAAAGCTTTTTCTTGTCCGACATGTAGATTATTAAAAAAATATTACGACACGTATCTTTTTACGTAGTCAAAAGATTACGGCGATACATTGACAGTGTTGCCGTTAGGACCATCTAGTTTAGTGCTACACCAAAGAAAAAAGTTGCCAGTTTTGTAAATAAATTACTTTCGAAATTCCGCTAAAAGTGGCTAAAGTATTTTTGGCTTACTTTATCCTATTAATATTGTTAAAATAATTTTAATATAAAGGGATGGGGATAAGTGGATTTAATAAAACAATATTTAATAGTGTTGTTAAAAAATGAATAAAAACTGGTTGCATGTATAGAGCTAAAAACATTAAAATTACAGTTTTTTTTTAGTAAAAAATTAAAAATCTGTTTGAAAGTTTACAATGTCATCTGGAAATTCTGGAATCTTCTTCATTAATGGATGATGTTATGGATGGTATTTCAGATGGTTTGACCGTTTTTGTGACTTGTCAAAACTTCAGGTGGCAAAACAGTAATAAAAGTAGGTATGTAGTAATAATGTAAAAAGTAGCCAGAAGTAACTAGTTTCATTTTGGTGGCTAAAACAGATTATTTTTTGGCTAAAGCCGTCGAAAATCCGCTATATCTAGCCACAAAGTGGCTAAAACGGCAACATACATTGAGTTAAAATATGGCATGACGTCGCTCATTGCTAGATTTTATACGTAGCGAGCCCCCCCCCCCCCCCCCCCACTGTAACGCGTTTTATCTATTATTTTTTTGTTATTAATATGATAAAGCAAAAAACACGTGTCTAATATATTTATATTGTCTGACTAACGGACTAAATAGAATTTCTTTTTTTTTTACCCAGGAAACATCCCTATTGTAGGAATAACCCTCTTTCTTCGCCGTAGTCAGATAAAAATGGATTAAACCTTCTAAATACAGATAAATGTTGATAGCTTAAGAATTAAACCTGGACAGGGTTTGTTTACAATTTCATCAGATACGTTTGGAACAGCATAAAAATGCAATGTGCCACGGTTTCTAGGAAAGCGGCGTGCAAGATGCACGCGACTAGCTGGTACCGCGACTACTCTCGCACCGCTGCAAAAGTGTACCGCGCACTGGCGCGGACACCGATCGGCGGTGCTTATACTATGTTGAAACAACAAGTTTTAAAGCATATATTATTTTTTCATCAGTCTTCGTAATCTGGGTATCGGGTTTCCCAGATTTTAACACCCCAATCAAATGGGTTAGGTTACATGTATATAAACAAAAAGAGAACCCCTGACTGACTGACTCATCAACGCCCAGCCCAAACCCTTGGACCTAGAACGCTGAAATTTTGCACAGAGTTGGTGAGGAGAGGAGGATGACTTACTCTGTTGCTCCTTGCCCGTGCCCTTGTCCCGAGCAGACACGTGCACGATGCCGTTGGCGTCGATGTCGAAGGTCACCTCAACCTGAGGCACGCCACGCGGCGCGGGCGGGATGCCGACAAGCGAGAATTGTCCCAGGAGCTTGTTGTCGGCCGCCATCTCTCGCTCGCCTTGGTGGACTTTGATCTCAACTTGGGTTTGGCCGTCAGCAGCTGTGGGGAATTTGATTGGTTATTTATATTGCAGGTACACACACACACACAGAAACAGAAACGAAAGTATAGACCCTAAAAGATAAAAACTATTTTTTTTTTTTTAATTAATGCAGTAACGGCATGTAAATTAAACTTATCAGGTTTTATTAGAATAACAATTTTTTCTTGTTTTAATAAAAATGAAATTGTAAATTGATGAAACCATTTCAAATTATGGAGACTCTCGATATAATTATGCAAACAATTCGTATTGTAAGAACAATGTTACGTAAACAACGCTAACTTAGCGGAGAGATGCGAAAATTACGTAAAAACTATTTGATGTTCGGGTCATACCAGCCCCAATTCTGTATGATTCCCCACTTATAACTTACCAAGAGCAAACCACGTCAATATCGTGTCTTGTAGGAACACCTTTATACAGGGTGTCCCGTAATTAATGGATAACCTCTTACGGGGTCATTGTACTCATCATTATGAACAACTTTTACTATGGGAACAAACCTGAAATCACGGAAAAAAAAATCAGCAGTTCCCTACATTTTGACAAGTTATGCGAAAATAAATGTAGGGAACAGTTGATTATTTTTTCGCTATTTCATGTTTGGTCCTATAGTAAAAGATGTTCATAATGATGAGTACAATGACTCCTTAACTCTTAAAATGTCGATTGCACACCATGTGTGCAGATAACAATAGAATTTCAATTGTGTCTGCTAATTAGCGCGCGACGGGTTAAGAGGTTATCTATTAATTACGGGACACCCTGTATTCCCAATTCTGTATTCTCGGTCCCAATAAAATAAATGGACAAACTTTTAGAAATAATTCAGACCACCAAAATAAGGACAATGGTAAAAAAATATAAGAAAAACGCATTAGATACTTAAAAGAAAAAAACAAATGTGCAGGCGCACGTCACCACGTCACCGCCCACGCCCGCCGCGTTTTTTTTATTATTTTAGGTCAAAATAAAATCACTTGAATCAGTGTTTTTTTTTTTTTGCTTGGCTATCTTTGGTTAGACGTACTGAAACGCTGTGTTAATAAATTAACAAAAAATTATTCTTCACTTCAAAATGGAGCCATGCTGCCGTCTTATTGAATTTTTAAAAAAAAAAAAAAAAATATAGCCCGTGTCACTCGGGACGATGTAAGGATTCTAATGATACCCCATACATCCAAATCTGTTCAGGCATTTCAAAGTTATGGTGGATTAAAGAAACTCACATACCTACAAACATACATCAACCCTGAAAAAACATTACACTCCTTTGGGCAGTCGTGTAAAAATTGGACGTCTATTTTAATGGGACCTTACGAGTGGTTTCGTTAATTGTTCTATAACACAATTAACGAAACCGCTTATAACACACACAAACGTTATTAGCTGATGTCGTAATTAGCTCAAGGGATTGGTTTCGAAGTAAGGAATTATAAGTGGTCATAGGCCCATGTGGAAACCAGCCGTAACTCTACATGTTAATCAAACTCTCGGCTCCCTCACTGAACTGATTCAAGAATCGACTAGACAGATTAAATATCTCCAAGCTATTTGATACACACGCATCAGCTAGTTAGCTGCTAGTGTGCTTAAGCAAATTATAATAAACTCTTAATCAATTAATACACAATATCCTAAAGATATTCCTTCCAAACTTACCGGTAGAGAAAACTTGGCTCTTCTTAGTCGGTATAGTGGTATTCCTAGTGATTAGCTTAGTGAAGACTCCTCCAAGGGTCTCGATACCCAAGGACAGAGGAGTGACGTCGAGTAGCAGGATGTCAGTGACGTCACCGGCTAGGACTCCACCCTGTACGGCGGCACCGACGGCGACGGCCTCGTCAGGGTTGACGGCGCGCGAGGGAGTGCGTCCGAAGATGTCTTGGACTGTTGTTTGTACCTGGGATAGGAAATTGGTGATGAATTTTCTTCGTGGATTGGTTTTAGTGTTAAAGAATGGCGTGACGGTGGAGACACATACACTGTTTTACTATGTAAGTATCTATGATATTTATCTACCAAGGAAGTAGATTATTATTCCTAGAACAGATTGCCATGATGCAGAAACAGCAAAAAAAAAAAAGATTGCAGGTTTGGTCCCATAATAAAAGTTGTTCATAATGATGAGTACAATGGCCCCTTAAGGAGGGTACGCGTTAATTACGGGACATGTTGTACCTATTTGTAACCACGTTCTCGAAAACAGCTCTAACGATTTGCAATGAAAGATGTAGATAGGGGTTATTGAGGACGAAAAATCGAGGTCTCATTTCTAGGAAAATTCGTTTTCTCTATTTTCACCCGAGCAGAGCTCACCCAGGTACAGGCTACACATCAAGCTATACATTTCCAGTTTACACTGACCTCTCATTGTAACGAAATCCTTTACAATACGAGATCAGCTTATACTGGAAATGTTTAGCTTGATCTGTAGCCGTGCGTACTAGAGAAAAAATAAGCCTTTCTAGACTAAAAAAACTCAAACTTTAGCCGTCTTAGAAGACACCCCTTACTAAGCTTCTTATGCACTAAGTATCCATCGCTTCTTTAGTATATGGGATGCATTATCACAGCCTATTCGAGCCCTTAAGACTCTACCAGCAGACATACGACGCAGTTTTATTTTGGAATCAATAAAAATGTATGTGAGCGTATAACCCGACCCTGTACAGACAGAGCCGGGGAATATAACCCCAGTTCAATCTGGCACCCGTCTGATAGACCGCCTAGACAGCCATGAGGGACTGACATCAGCTTGTGCTGTTAAGGTGCTTAGTATATTCAATATTAGTGTGTGCCGACTTACTGGAATAAACATACAAATACTTGTTCCGCGGGAATCGAACCCGGCTTATTAGCGCAGCAGTCAATCTTTCAATCACTGCGCCAACTGTGATTAAAAAAACCACGTAAATCGGCTCATTAATCACGAAGACGGCGTACATACATGAAAAAAAAAAAATTCGCCGAATACATAACCTCCTCCTTTTTAGAACTGGGTTAATTATACATTTTTCAGATTCAGAAAACAGCAAGAAAATCAATGCTTACCAAAACCATGTTTCGGAGATTTTACCTTCCACATCATGGCGCATTTAATTCATATATTTCTGGTTTTTTAGATACAAAAATAATCACTGTTACTCGCGAACAAAGATTTAAATCGTAATATTTACCCTCACCGTACTTAGGACGCACAAGAAGTGTCAAAACTGAGATAATGGGAAAGAAAACCGTCAAATTAGTTCTACATAGATGGCGCTAAGTGTATGTTTCATTCTGCTGTCAATGGAGTTTTCTTGTCGCCGCCGATTGGTCGCTTTGTCTTCCACAGCTCTCTCTGGCGGTGAAGCTTCTGGTAAAAAACTCCATTGTGAGCTTACACATCCCGAATCATTCGCTCATAGAAAACAGTGCGAGACACACGCCAGAGAAACTTAATTGTTTTGGTAAATCCAATACATGCCCACTTGTGAGGAGCCACGGTACTCTGGATCAGGTCGAACACAGCAGCGTCAGATGATGTTCTTACCTTGGGCATGCGGGTCATACCGCCAACAAGCAGTACTTCACCGATGTCAGATCGCTGCACTTCGGCGTCTTGTAGGGCGCGCTGGCACGGAGCTACCGTACGCTTGATCAGGTCGCCGACTAACGATTCCAGTTTTGAGCGGGTCATCTGTTGACGAGAGGTTTGTATTAAGAATCTTCGTTTTTATCATCATACTAGCTGCGCCCCGCGGTTTCACCCGCGTAGACCGGGATAAAAAGTAGCCTATGTGTTAATCCAGGGTACAAGCTATCTACATACCTACATTAATAAATAATACCTAATTTCATACAAATCGGTCCAGCCGTTTGAGCGTGAAGAAGTAACAAACATACACAACGTAGCGTAATAAATGAAAGAAAATCTTCTGCCACAATAAAACTTAAGATTTATTCTTAAAAAACCGAATAATACAATTTATAAAAAAAAGTATTAGGGACATACCGAGCCTTTTATAAAAGTCTAGTAATATAATTTAGAAGTTTTGATTCTTTAAAAAAGTACAACGAGATAGAAATTTAAATGCGTATTTCAGGATACGAACGTATCGCAATTCAAAAAATATCGACCTAAACCGGAAGAATTGCAATTCCCAGGTACGATTGAATTAAAAAGTTAAACAATAACTTACTCGCAAAAGGTAAATATATATGCTCGTGAAGTTTAACATACCTGCTAAAATAAGACTAATTTCGGATATTAAATCAAATATGGTTATCTGACAGTCCTGGAGATCGCCGGGAATCCGTGATTCACGAAGATGGAAATTAGGCGTAAGGACGCGAAGGGTGTGTTTTGATATTTAAAAAGCTCCTCAGCTCATAAGGCACTAACCCCAAGAGAAAGCCAGAGATCAGAGAGGCTTGGTGTATTCATCCCTCGCTATTCGCGGTCACATACAGGTTTCTTCATTAAAATAGGTACATCACCTCAACTGGATCCAACGGCCACCAGTCCAACCTGATGCAACCGAATACGAGAGTTCTCACATGGATGGAACAACTGGCAATTCAGCCTGTAAAGGGCTTAACAGTTGAAGAATTTAGCCAACATATTCTACACTTACTTCTTGAACCAAAATTTAGAAAAAACTCGGTAATGAGCCCGAAAAATCTTTGACAGAACAAAGAAAAAATCATCCGTCATCCGAATTCAAAAACGCTTCGCGCTTAATAAAATGCTTCTTAAAATGTTTTTGGCCGAATTGTTGATAGATGTGCATGGTACGATTCTGAACTATAAATATATTTTTTTTTGATGAAAAAATTTCTCAATAAATGTACCGATGTGAACATTTTTACTTCAGTACATTTATCGAGAAAATGTACCTATCTAAAATTATATTTACAGTTCAGAATCGTACCATGCACACCTATCAACAATTCGGCCCAAAAACATATTATGAATGCAATCAATCTGCCTAGCCTTTTTTTCCCAACTATGTTGGGGTCGGCTTCCAGTCTAACCGGATGCAGCTGAATACCAATATTTTACATGGAGCGACTGCCTATCTGACCTCCACAACCCAGTAACTGGGTAATACGATACCCCTTGGTAAGACTGATTGTCAGACTTTCGGGCTTCTGACGACTCGTAACGACTGTCAAAGATCCACGAATGACAGCCGGGACCAACGGCTTAACGTGCTTTCCGAGGCACGGACATTTTATGAATGGAGAACATTTTATGAATGCAAAGCATATTATTTAAATAAACATACTTTTGTGTAAAAAAGTAACGATTTGACTACCCATTTGTAACAGCGTCCTTAACTCAACAGAATAAAACAGATTTTATCAACTCACACTTCAAGTAACAAGACCAGTGTTCATTGACCCCAAAAAATAAAACATTTTTATGTTGTAGTGTTTATATATCGATATCCACCCACCACGTCTGCAGAGTTTCGCTAGCTATTTTAATTTGAATCTGTATAATAGCAACGCTTTATTAGGAAACTCTTAGCCGTCTTAGAAGACACCCCTTACTAGGCTTCTTATGCACTAAGTATCATCTCTTCTTTAGTATATGGGATGCATTATCACAGCCTATTCGAGCCCTTAAGACTACCAGCAGACATACGCCGCAGTTTTATTTTGGAATCAATAAAAATGTATGTGAGCGTATAACCCGACTCTGAACAGACAGGGCCGGGGAATATAGCCCCAGTTCAATCTGGCACCCGTCTGATAGACCGCCTAGACAGCCATGAGGGACTGACATCAGCTTGTGCTGTTAAGGTGCTTACTAAGAAATCACCCATGTTACAGGGGACTTACAGTGAGTTGCACGAAACCAACATTAGTTTAACAATACTTTAAATTGATGCTGTCACTTTCTTTTTGATATAAAATGTAAGGGATAGCATGAATTTAAAGTCTCCGTTAAACTAATGTTGGTTTTGTGCAACTCAACGTTAGACATAACTGACGATGAAATTAGAAAGTACTATAATAATATACCTCAGCTTAGTCCTATCGGGAATACAGAGATGATGTTATACAGGATGTATCAGAAAGATGTGGTACAGATACAACAGACATTGAACAACTTTCTCCATGGGACCAACATCGTAATCGAGGAAAAATTATCACCCATCCCATATTATACAACGTGTGGTTTTGCATCCTCGTCAAATTTAAGGGTGTGATTATAAACCATCAAACCGAACAACTTTTTCCATGGCACCAACATCGTAATCGAGAAAAAATAATCAGCCGTCCCACACATTTGCGTCGAGTAGGAATTGAAGTTTTTTATGAGAAAGTTGAAATTTTTTTTCGCGATTACGATGTCAGTCCCATGGAGAAAGTTGTTCGTTTTGATGTTCTGTGTCACACCCTGAAATTTGACGAGGATGCAAAACGACACATTGTATAGCTTCAATACCTACTCAACCCAAATGTATGGGATGGCTTATAATTTTTTCTCGATGTTGGTCCAATGGAGAAAGTTATTCAGTTCGATGATCTGTGCCACACCTTTCTGATCATCATTATCTGGGTCGGCTTCAGTCTAACCGGATGCAGCTGAATACGACTATTTTACATTGAGCTACTGCCTATCTGACCTCTACAACCCAGGTACCGAGTCAGAATTTTGAGCTTCTGACAGCATGAGTGATGTAATAAAGCACTAAAATTCGAATGACTTGTACTTTTTATCGGTATGCGATGAAGCACGTCAAAATCAAATCTCAAATGTTTTAAATAGTCGGAAGTGTAAAAAGTAAGAGTGATATTTGACGTAAAAATGATGACTGCCAAAACTTCTGCGTTAAAAATAGACTGGCAATACGCCATATTGGTCTAAGTAATAAGCAAGTCATGTTTACAATTCATTTACACTTTCATTTCTTTATAGACTGTTGTAAATTATTTCATCACCACTGCTCTCAAAACGGTTAAGGAAAACATCGTGAGGAAATCGGCATGTACTAGAACCAAAAATTCAAAGACATGTGACATCTAACAACTCGCACTGGGCCCGCGTGGTGGATTACGGCCCACTCTCTCGCACAGAGAAGAGGCCTGTCTCCCAGCAATGGGAACATTATAGGCTGATTATGTAACCCAACAACTTTGGTTAGTTCAGAATTTCCAATTATAGTCCCATGCAATAAGAGGTGACCTTACTGCCATCAACCAGACCCAAATCCAAACTCCGGCTGCTATTATGGAATTGAAACAGTGAAAACCCAATAACACGTCCAACCTGGGGATCGAACCCAGGCCCACAAGTAGTGCATGCAACTCAACTACTAGACCAACGAAGCATCTTTTTAACCGACTACGACAATGGAGTAGGTACTATGTTCGACTATGCATGTTCACCGATTTTTTTTTTTTTTGTTTGAAAGGTCTCGAAGTGGTCTCTTTGTCACCTAGTCAGAATCTGATGAGGGGATCACACGGAAATCAAAGGAACTCCTCAAATTTTATGGGCACACCTATAACAATTTGGGTATTTTTCTATAGTAACTCGTACATTTGCTCTCGGAAAGCAACATTTGGTGAAGTGGAACTGAAGATGAAGACCAGATGGCCACTGGAACTACTCAATAATAAGTATTTCATGAGTTTGATTACATTAATATGGTTGCTATGCAAGTTATGTTCGTCACAAAGCATATTGTTCTTACCAGGAGAACTCCTCAACAATTAATGTCCCTGCATCAGGAAACGCAATATTTTATAAATGATGATGAGCAGTAGACATAAGGCTATTATAACTTAGATAAATTACAAACTGACCCCCTAAAAATTAAAAAAACTTTTTGCTAGTGGTGGCAATAAAAACAAGATTATTTTATCTAAAAGGCTGTTCTTACCTTGAGGTTCATGTGCTTAGGTCCAGAAGCGTCCATGGTCAGGTACGGAAGGTTGATGTCGGTCTGCAGGGAGCCAGACAGCTCGATCTTGGCCTTCTCAGCGGCCTCCTTCAGACGTTGCATGGCCATCGCGTCTTTACGAATGTCCAGGCCTTGCTGTTAATGGGAAATGAAGTTTAGAGGAACAGTTTACACAACTTAAGCATCAAACTCAAGGCATTTATTTCAATTAAACCGGGACTTTTGAATTGTCAAGGGATCGGTCAGTTACAAAGGTGAAGCTCATTGCTTATTCCAAAAAGACGATACTTTGTATGGTCAACTATACTTACAGAGTTAGCCGACGTTCGCACGGACATAAAAAATAAACCCCGGCGTTTTTTTTTCGCGCACTGGATTTTCAACGTTCTGCTTAGCGCCGAGAGTTAAAAATCCAACAGTGTGTTTTTTCGACGTGCTGGGATGCACTCTGTTGTTGTTAGGTTGGATTCTAGAAGCTCGGCTCAACACCGAGAGTTGAAAATCCAGTGCGAGATAAAATCCCGCCGCGATATTATTACGTCCATGCGAACGTCGATGTATTTGCAACAATTGTATAGGTCATTTGCAACCAAATGACCCCTCCCTTATGACTCCTATGCAAACGTCAACCATTTTCTTGTAATTTGACATTTTATACTGTTTTGATACCTGTGGCTTTAAAAATTTATAAAAAAAAAGTCCTGTCAAAATCGGTCCATCTGTTTCCGAGATTAACCGGAACAGAAAGGCAAATAATTTAAAAATTGATTTTTGTTATAAGTACCGTATATAATTTCTTATGCATTTAGTAAAAAACTGTTATTTTGACATTACAAACAGACACTGTAATTTTATTTATTTATAGAGACAAAATGTATAGGATCAACAAGATGCAAGATGAAAATGCAATGTGCCACGGTTTCTAGGAAAGCGGCGTGCAAGAGGAACGCGACTAGCTGGTACCGCGACTACTCTCGCACCGCTGCAAAAGTGTACCGCGCACTGGCGCGGACACCGATCGGCGGTGCATTAACCGATCACGGATCGCCTAATTAAGTTTTTAATATTTTGTAATACTCACGTCACGTTTAAACTCATCCACCAAGAAGTTGACGATGACATTGTCAAAGTCCTCGCCACCAAGCAAGGTGTCTCCGTTGGTGCTCTTCACTTCGAACACGCCCTTCTGAATCTCAAGCACTGAGATATCGAAGGTACCGCCTCCCAAGTCGTATACGGCGATGCTGGTGACAAAATGTGAGGTTAATTTTATGTTTGAAGTCGTTCTGAAGAGTTTAAAAAGGTCAAATTAAATTAATTGACGAAACTTCAACATACGTGATGGGTTTCTAAATATTAGATATTTTGAAACCCATCACGTATGTTGAAGTTGCTGATAAAGCAAAAACATATATAGACATGCATTATTTATATATTACATTTCCAATTCCAAACAAGTGAACAGCATCAGCGGTTCCTGCTATAGACAGCTGTGACAAACAGAAGTAGCACCATAAGGGCTTTCTTTTTACCATTTTAGTACGGAACCCTAAAATCTTATCATTTTCCATGCTAATTTTTTCTCAAAGTTTGTATGATCCCTAGCAGCAGTAGATAAATACTCGAAGTTATAAGTTTCATACTTTTTTGTTTTATCATACCATGCAGTGTGAAGTTTCGCCAGCTAATTTAATTTGATCCTGTGATTATTTTATGTGGTTTTTACAAACAAACTGAGTCGACGTTCGCACGGACTTAAAAATATCGCGGCGATTTTTTTTCGACGCGCTAGAATGCACTGTTGTTATGTTGGATTGTCAACGATCGGCTCAACAGCGAGAGTTGAAAATCCAGTTAATCTAACTAGCCTTTTCCCAACTTTGTTGGGGTCGGCTTCCAGTCTAACCGGATGCAGTTGAATATCAGTATTTTACATGAAGCGACTGCCTATCTGACCTCCACAACCCATTAACTGGGTAATACGATACCCCTTGGTAAGACCGGTTGTCCGACTTTCGGGCTTCTGAGGACCCGTAACGACTGTCAAAGATCCACGAATGACAGGCGGGACCAACGGCTTAACGTGCTTTCCGAGGCACGGAGGAGTCTTGGTGTGTAAAGATGGTCACCCATCCACGGACCGACCCGCTTGAATATCCAGTGCGCGATAAAATTCCGCCGCGATATTTTTACATCCATGCGTACGTTGGCTTACACAGAAGTGAAGATATAAATACTCACATTTTGTCGTCAGTCTTGTCCATGCCGTAAGCGAGGGCCGCCGCGGTAGGTTCGTTAATCACTCTCAGCACGTTCAAACCAGAGATCTGACCTGTTGACAGTCATTAAAACTATTGTTATTTAGACCTATTTCAATTATACGAAGACCACTGATGAAAAAATTGGATGAAAATGCAATGTTCCACGGTTTCTAGGAAAGCGGCGTGCAAGAGGCACGCGACTAGCTGGTACCGCGACTACTCTCGCACCGCTGCAAAAGTGTACCGCGCACTGGCGCGGACACCGATCGGCGGTGCTTATAATCATTGATGCCCGATTTTTGAGGCCTTTAGGTAAACTCGTTAATAGCTGGTGATACGATAATTTTCTATGCGCTAAGGTAGCCCGCTAAATTCAAATTTTCTTACGTTTTTTTTGCATTTTGCAGGTTAGTGTCAGGTTGTATGTTGATTAAAATATGAAACGCGGCCGTAGCTAATATGGCTTTACAGAATTATAATCATTAGAATCAGCAATACAACTATATAAGTTAGAATTGACCTCAAACCTCATGATTTCATGAAATCTCTAGATTTGAGGTCAATTCTAACTTATGGAAATGTATAATGATTATAATTCTGTAAAGCCATATTAGTTACTGCCGCGTCTCATATTTTAATCAACATACAAAACCTGACACTGACCTGCAAATTGCAAAAAACGTATGAAAATTTGAATTTCGCGGGCTACCTAAGCGCATCACCACCGAGTGTTCAGTGCTTATAGTAGTTTCAATCAAATAGATAAACTTCAATAAGAATAACTCACAAACCGAGCATCCATTTTGAGAATTTGGGTTGTTTAGTGTTCTGTAAACACTAAAGACACACATTCAAAAATAAATAAACGCTTTGATGCTCACACGGATTGGTTTATTGTTATTCTATTTTAGACTGTACATTCACAAGATCATTTTTTTTTAGCAGATAACATTATTTTGCCTTTGATAAAACTCAGTTTTGTGTATAACAATTGCACTTTACTGCGATTATATGCGACACATATCTAATGCTTTCTGTATGCCAACTCCACCTTTCTTCACCACGTTTTAACTCAAAAATCAAAGCATTTATTTCAATTAAACCATTTGAATTGTAGAGGAGTCGAGGAAACGGTCAGTCCGTTAGATGAAGCTATGGTGGCCGCCACTTAAATCTGAAATAAAGTTCATTGCTCTTTCCTTAATCTCTGCGTAGGTACCCCGACAATACATTACGACTCATTTTTTATTACTAGAAAAAGTCAAGGATCACGATAAAGGTCGTTTCGGGACAAGTTTATGTCATTATTTCTGTTTTCGGAATTACGTATTTGAATAAATGTATACGGGTCAATGACCTTAATTCAGATTTATTTGACTATAGGTATAGTTGTACAGACAACAGCACAGGTTATACCAAACCGTCAAATTTCTCCAAATGATTTTAAACCGTAGCACGTTGACGATTAAGTTCAAAATCGAATGAGGAAATTTTACAGTTTGTAGTAACTTGACCTGCTGCAGTACATTCCAAAGCGTAGTAGGTTCCTCCTTATCTACAGGTCAAAACTGTTATTACGCACCTGCATCCTTAGTAGCCTGTCTCTGCGAGTCGTTGAAGTAAGCCGGCACGGTGATGACAGCGTTCTTAACCGAAGTGTTCAGATAGGCTTCAGCAGTCTCCTTCATCTTTACCAGAACAAACGCTCCGATTTGAGATGGAGAGTACACTTTGCCGTCACTACCTGTCGGAGAACATGATAAAATTTAGTTTTAATTGTGATAAGCAGTCTTACCAAGGGTTCCGTGCCTCGGAAAGCGTTACACCGGCGGTCCCGGCTGTTATTCGTAGATCTATGACAGTCGTTACGGGTAGTCAGAAGCCCGAAAGTCTGACAACCGTCTTACCAAGAGGTATTGTGTTACCCAGTAATGGGGTTGTGGAGGTCAGATAGGCAGTTGCTCCATGTGAAACCCTGGGTGTAAATCCCTTTTCTGTAAGCGTTAAGTCTGATTTTCCTAATTTATTTGTTTAATTTAATTTATTTTTATTATGTGATTGTATGCTGACTGTACCTTTCATTTGTGACAGATAATTTTGCATGCCTAAATTGGTAGGACACAGTGAACTGCACAAACACTACCATCTAGAAATATAACTATACATACTGTGTTCAGCAAAAAAGATTTGAATTTGAATGCCAACGGAAAGATCTAATTGTATGGCGTTGACAGCAGCAGTCACGTGACATCTCTGAAGCTAATGTCAACTCCATACAATTTGATCGTTCCGTTGGCGTTGGCTTACAAAAAAGGGGTTAGCTGCATCCGGCAGCATCTGATATCGGCTGTGGAAGGCTAGACAGCCAGCCACTGCTAATGTTTTTTCATTGCAAAGAAGCAGTTAGATTGGCTGATGGCACAGACACGAGTATTGGACTGAGCGTTAGCCTCAGAAAAGTAAACACTCTCTAGAAAAAGACAAAGCGACTGTGCGGCCAATACCTGCCGCAAATTCGCTTTGTCTCTCTCGTACTTTTCGATCTGTATTCACTGCACAACTGAATACGGAACCCTCAATCCATTCTCTACGTCTATGGCTGATGGTAACTGGCCATTGGCCAATAACAGAGGCATTGTAAGTGTGTTGCCATCCTAAAAAAAAGCTGAACCCCAACCACAACCTTCAAGGGATATACAAAGCATTCCGAACGAGCTTCTCAAAGAGCACTTCTACTATAGTATAGTTAAAATCTCGCTGCAGACTCGGTCATAAATCATTCGAGTGTTTCGCTCTCTTTCCCACTCACGGGCCTTATGGGCAGGCCACACCCACACGTAGTCCTGTGCATTACTGCAGTCGATGAGTGATATCGATAGTTTTATATATTTATAAATGGGTGATAGAAATAAATACACGTTTTTTTTTTATTTTATTACCAAATTTACTACAAGAACGTAAAAACATATTAGTTTTTATATAATTACCTTCTGTTTTTAGAATTAACTAATGGATACTAATGTGATCTTACGAGAAGGAAGTCTCGTAAAAACACATTAGTACTCATTAGTTACCCTGCATACTTAATGAATGCAGTATGTTTACGTGATAACCTTAATGATTCTGTTATCGATAATGGCCTTGAGCGCGCGCAACTAGCGCACATCCCTACTCCGATTATGATTTATCACCAAGTCTGCAGCGAGATTTTAACTATACTATAATAACTGGTTTCTGTGGAAAAATGCAATGTGCCACGGTTTCTAGGAAAGCGGCGTGCAAGAGGCACGCGGCTAGCTGGTACCGCGACTACTCTCGCACCGCTGCAAAAGTGTACCGCGCACTGGCGCGGACACCGATCGGCGGTGCTTATACTAACTGTCTATAAAGCCTTCTATACATGGAAAGGTCAAATAAAAACGGTCACTCTTCAGTTCTTGAAGAGGCCGTACATACGAAATTTTGCCTATTTGCGTGATTTTACACTTAAAATACTGTATTTCGATAAGCTCAGCCGAATATGAAAGATCATTTCAATTATGATCTACTGAATGAGCTACCTACTTTTTTATTATGCGTCGAGTTTATAATGCGAGATTTAGGTTGTTTTAAAAGAATTGTTAATGCCAAATGTTTTTAATTTTTTGCATTTGATTTTGAACTAAAGTTAACTTCTGTTGTTTTAGTTTTATTAACGAGAGTTCTAAATTAAATTAATTTATTTCAATAGACAACAATTATCTATTTCTGTTAGTTAGTACAAAAGAAACTTGAACGCTATGTTAGTGTGTTGTTTATAACTAGGTACTAAGCTCACAGAAAAAACATTTCACCGGATGTTATGAATCACTTCTGCCTCACCAACACCTGCATGAAGTGATTCATAAGTCATTAATTTCTAAGTAGCAGAAATCAAAAGCAAATTCTTTGTAAATTTTCTCTAAAATTTTACTAAGTTAAATATTTTTTTTACTGGAAAATTTTACATGAAAGTTGTAAAAAGTGATTCATACATTGTATAGACAAGTTTCAAAAGAATACATTGTATTTTTCCCTTACCCTTCCCAAACGATTCGTAAATATATGATATTATCATAATAATAATAATAATAATGAATGTGATAATAATAATAGAAATGGCTGGCAACACCAACGTCAACAAACGTCTTGGAATTTGATTTTATAATATACAAATATTTTATCAGTTTTAACGATCATCAACAATATTTTGAATTTTATAAGTGCTTTTAAAAAAACCCAGCAATATACCTACAATCAATTAAATCCAAAAAGAGCATTTCGACATGAATAAAAAACTACCGAATAGGAGATGACATCTGTCATGTCATCTCCGAAAATAACATCGATAATATGAAAAATTCCGAAATAATATGTTGACAAGATCAGCCGCACGAAGAGCACGCCTACCACCTCCGGACTCTTCGCTCAGCTCCGCCTCACCGCCGCCGGTATCCAGCCTCACTGTGAGCGCTGTGACGACACTGGCCGCGGTAGTTGCGTCGAGCTCAAGCGACGAGTATTTCTCCCCGCCCACGACACCACCACCTGCTCGTCGACGGGGAGGACGCCGGCCGCCGGACGGTTTAGGACCTCGAGGCCCACCGGCCTCTGATAGGGTCCCAGCTCCCGGCGGAAGTGTGCAGCGCATGAGATGGACACGATCCATTAATGAGAACGTCATGCGCTCATACTATGGGGCTACAGAGGGGGGAAACAATCTGACCGCGTACCGTGTTCGGATGCTCTCTCTTTTTCAGGTGCTTGAGCCAGTTGTCAACGTTTCGGCACAACGACTGTCGGATCAGGTGCGGGTCATCCAGCGTAATCATATGTTGGATGACACTGTACTTGATCGCTTGCGAATTGAAATGCTGAGTAGCCATGTCATTGCCCCCCCGTCGCAGACTAATATAGAACCACCACAGTCGGACACAAACCAAGCTGATGAGGGAAGTGATGACAGGGCTATAAACGTAAGTACCCAGTGCAATGAAGAATTGAGGAGTGCTTTGGAAGGTGCGATTCGGGAATATCGATTCATGTCTCCCGAACTTAGACCACGCTTACCTCGTTTGCCCATGCATAACAAAAATAGGGCGCTTGTGGCGGCTCTGGATTCGCAGTTGTCAAACTATTTTGATGACTGCGAAGACCTCACCGATACTCATTCGATTCTGTACTGCGCGGCTGTAGCGGCATGTCGTGTAGCTCACGTCAAATTTGCTAATGACTCTAGAGCTACACGACCGAATCCAGCCGTACCAGCTTGGCAGTGCAGAATTGAGCGCCGTATTGGTGGGGCCAGAGCACTCATCGGCAAACTAATCTGCTTCAGGGAGGGCAATACTCGCCCTAGAGTGATGCGCTTTGTGAGACGGGCATTCTCAGGGACTGATGTCAGCCCTCAGGACTATATGTCCCGTGTCACAGAGCGCATCGACTTCCTGAAGCAGAAAGTCTATGCATGGGCAAACCGTATTCGTAGGTATAAGCGGCGAGTGGAACGATACACTCAGAATCGCACCTTCCAGAGCGATGAAAGGTGGGTTTATAGGAGTTGGGAGCGACCGGACCAAGGTGTGACTGACACGCACCTGCCGGATGATGATGCCATGTGTTCTTTCTGGCGCAGTATCTGGGCGGTGCCTGTCAGTCACACCGAAGGTGATTGGGCTCGGGAAGTCGAGCGAGCCTGCGATCCAATACGAGAAATGGAGGCTATTACCATCTGTTCCCAAGATGTAGCTCGTGCAGTCCGTCCGTTGCCTAACTGGAAGTCTCCAGGGCCGGACGGACTGCACAACTTCTGGATCAAATGGTTTCTTGGATCACACGCTCGCTTGGCGGCTCAGTACCAGTCTGCTTTAGAGTCTGGTTCGCTACCCCAGTTCCTAACGACAGGAGTTACCCACCTGCTCCATAAATCCGGTAGCACCGCGGAACCCAAAAATTATAGACCGATCACGTGTTTACCGACGGTCTATAAAGTTCTTACATCCATTTTGAGAGCTAAAATTAACGAACATATAGACACCAACTCCATCATGTCTGCCTCTCAAAATGGATGTAGGAATGGGTCCCGTGGTACTAAGGAGCTACTCCTCATTGATATGGCCATTAGCCAACAGGTTCGTCGTTCCCGAAAGGATCTGTCGACATGTTGGATAGACTATAAGAAGGCCTATGACTCGGTGCCACATACATGGCTCATGAGGGTGTTGGAGTTGTATAAAGTAGATGCAACTCTGCGCACCTTCCTGATGTCGTGTATGGGGCAATGGAGGACGGTCCTTCGCTATCCAGGATGTCGAAATATCCAGAGGAACAGCGAGCCGATAAGGATCGAGCGAGGCATATTTCAGGGCGATAGTTTGAGTCCGCTTTGGTTCTGCTTAGCCTTGAATCCTCTAAGCACACTGCTGGAGGATTCAGGTCTAGGATATCGGCTGCGGAGAGGTGGTCAGGTTATATCCCACCTCCTCTACATGGATGACCTAAAACTCTTTGCCCCCAACAATTTGCAACTGATGGAGCTACTGAAAGTAACTGAAACATTCAGTAGCGCCATCAGGATGGAATTTGGTGTGGACAAATGTGCGGTCATGCATGTAAAGCGAGGAGAGATTGTGGAATCCGTGGGAACTCAACTCTCGGATTCCATAAACCTTAGAGCCCTCTCCGCACCCGAAACCTATAAGTATTTGGGTATGTCGGAAGCGTTGGGCATCAATGTTACTGACATGAAGCAATCGTTGAAGGAGCGCTTCTTTGGCCGCCTGAAGAAAGTATTTAATAGTCTTCTATCAGGCGGAAACAAGGTGCGTGCCTTCAACGGTTGGGTCATGCCGGTTTTGATGTACTCTTTCGGCGTACTCAAATGGACTCAGACGGAACTCGACGCCCTGGATCGGAGGGTCCGTACGCTGTTGACTGCATATCGAATGCATCACCCACGGTCATCGGTAATGAGACTGTATATCCCGCGAAAGTGTGGAGGCCGAGGCTTTTTAAACGCTAAGACTCTCCACAACCGCGAGATATGCAGTCTCAGGGAATATTTCCTAGAAGCCGATGTGGGGATGCATCGAGATGTGGTCGCGGTGGACAAGGGCCTCACTCCGCTCTCCTTGGCTAAAGAGAACTGGCGCAAACCTGTAGTGCTTGACACTAACGATCGCAGGGAGGTATGGCAGAGTAAGGAGCTTCACGGACGCTTTTTCCGGGCCCTACATGGACCCGACGTAGATTTGTTAGCGTCCGTAGCCTGGCTGCGTTCTGGTGACCTCTTTGGGGAAACCGAAGGTTTTGTCTGTGCAATTATGGACGAAGTTATGATGACGAACAACTACCGGAAATATATTGTGAAAGACGGCACGGTTGACATCTGTCGGGCATGCCACCGTCCGGGAGAATCAATCCGACACATTATCTCCGGGTGTTCTCGTCTTGCTAACGAAGAGTACTTGCATAGACACAACCTTGTAGCCAGGATTATCCATCAGCAACTTGCACTGAAATACAACCTTGCGGAATCGGAAGTGCCGTACTATAGGTATGTGCCCGACCCAGTTCTCGAAAATGGAAATATCACATTGTACTGGGATCGATCCATCATCACTGACAGGACTATTGTTGCCAATAAGCCTGATATAGTGGTGGTGGATCGAACAGAGCGGCGCACAATGATTATTGACATAACAGTCCCGCATGACGGGAACCTCGTGAAAGCCGAGAAAGATAAACAAATCAAGTATCTTGACTTGGCTCGCGAGGTTGTCGACATGTGGGATGTGGACTCAGCGATCATTGTGCCGATAGTCGTATCAGCCAATGGCTTAATCGCCAAGAGCCTCGACCAACATCTAAGGAGGCTCTCGTTGGGCAGCTGGATTAAGGGCCTGATTCAAAGAGCGGTACTTCTGGACACGGCGCGCATTGTTAGGAGGTTCCTCTCTCTGGAGCCCTGACCGCCGGTAGCTTGGACCCTGTTCCCGATACCGGTGGGCTACTATGTTTTATATTTTTAAATGTTTTTTTTTTTATTTCCTGTTTTTATAAAAAAATATTTAAAAATGTGAAATATATGTATATAAATGGAATAAAGGAAATAATAATAACTGTATAATTTATTTTACATTTTTTTTTTTATTTATTTTTTTTTTTTATTTTGTTTATTTTTTGTTTTAATTTGTGTGTGTATAATTTTCGAGTAAAAAAAATATTTATTCTATAAAAAAAATATAAAAAATATATTATTCTAAACCTCTTACAGCAAAAATTCACAAAACAGTCACCGGTTTAGGTCGATTAACCAAAATTAAATAATAAAAAAAGTAGCTCATACATTAGATCATAAATTCATAACTGAAATGATCTTTCATGTTGAGCATTAAAACATAAAAATACAGCGAAATCGACAAAATTTCGTGTACGGCCTCTTATCTGATCATGTATGCCTTTACGTGGAATTTATAACAGGCAAAATCGCGCGCTTCGGGAATCATCGTCCATCTTCGGAAATACGAACGCACGATGATGAAATCTAAGAGCTGTTACAACCATGTGATTACTTACCTACTTTGTATTACTATGAGTATAACTCTATAAACTTTTGAGTGACAGACGAGGTGCGAGTAGGTAACCCAACAGAGAAAGCTTCATACAAACGCGAAATGATGGGTGCACTACTGCAAAGCGCGACAGTACAAAACAACAGCTTTGCCTCTGTGAGGGGTTACTCTGAGGAGCGACGTTCGTACTAATTCGGAAACACGAAGATTACCGAAGCGCATACCTTACTGTTCTAACTGTAGTTGCAATAAGATTAGACATATAAACAAAACTTTTTTACAGTCCGTTCAACCGATGTTGACTTCTATTCCGTAGGCTTAAGGGTGGTATTAAAGACAAAAAAGTGGTTACGATAACTACTGTTTACTGCAGCTGCCATTTGTCATACCACCAACGCAATGGAAGTCAAAATCGGCTGAACGGACTGTAAAAAAAGGTTTGTTTAAATTTAAATCTTATTGCAAATGGAGTATAGCTTAATGTTACATAAGAATTAATTTACCTTGCACCCAAGCATCCCCATTCGAAGCCCGAACAACCTTATACGAAAGATTCTTCATATCCTTCTGAACTTCGGGGTCATCGAACCGCCTGCCGATAAGTCGCTTGGTGGCGTAGAAAGTGTTGCCACTGTTGGTGACAGCTTGACGCTTCGCTGGCATGCCGACTAGGCGTTCGCCCTCCTTGCTGAAGGCAACGTGGGAGGGGGTGGTGCGGGAGCCTTCGGTGTTTTCCACGACCTGCAGAAAGGGAGCATGACATTTTTGAAATTTGCTGTTGTTTGGAATGTGGCGATTTTTGTTCTATGTTCGAAAAACCGGCCAAGGGCGCGGTGGGATCGCGGGTTCTTGGCTTCCATAGCAATGTTTAATTAATAAAAACTCCTATTAGATAGCACATTTCTATTTACTTATCTGTACAGTCAAACGCACGTAACACACGAAAACTGTCCTTACTACTACGAGATAAATGCGCTATCAAGATGGCTGCAATTGTCAAATTGTTACCATGATCATGCGTTTCGTAGAAAGTCATTAAAAAATCAAAATTTCTAAAGTCTGTAGTTTTCATGGTCTAATTGAAATTAAAACTATACTATAACTAGCTACTGCCCGCAACTTCGTTCGCGTGGAAAGTCAATAAAATACAGCCCGTGTTAAGAATAAGAATAATTTATTTGTCAAACATGCGTTTACATAAAAACTTTTTTACAAAAAAATACAACCAACTTCCAAAAATAACACTACAAAGTGAAAAATAACTTTAATTTCGGAAGTCGGTGTCTAGTTAAATGTATTTTCGCTTTTTGCCACCGACTTCCGAAATTAAAGTTATTTTTCACTTTATAGTGTTGTTTTTGGAAGTCGGTTGTATTTTT
This sequence comes from Cosmia pyralina, assembly GCA_946251885.1. Lineage (NCBI taxonomy): Eukaryota > Metazoa > Arthropoda > Insecta > Lepidoptera > Noctuidae > Cosmia > Cosmia pyralina. The sequence goes on along the minus strand of OX276368.1, from coordinate 9,533,533 downwards.
TTGTAAAAAAGTTTTTATTTTTCACTTTTTAGTTGTGGTACCTACCCCACACAAATTCTAATACCACTACCTGCAAAACAAACTAGAACATCATCCATATAAAAGTTTGGAAAAAATACGTATTATTGAAGCTAACTCAAAAACTACCGAAGCAAAGAATCAATTTTATATGGGACCAACTGTGATCTATACCCTCTCGAATAAAACAAAAAAAAAATCCAAATCGGTCCAGCCATCTTCGAGTAATCGGGGAACATACATAAAAAAAAAAATAGGTTCCGACGAATTGAGAACCTCCTCCTTTTTGAAGTCGGTTAAAAACTGACTAATCAGACATGCAAGTAGTATTAAATTAATAGATGTTGTGAGCGTCCATGTTTTGCCCATAAATCAATCTGCCTAGCCTTTTCCCAACTTTGTTGGGGTCGGCTTCCAGTCTAACTGGATGCAGCTGAATACCAGTATTTTACATGGAGCGACTGCCTATCTGACCTCCACAACCCATTAACTGGGTAATACGATACCCCTTGGTAAGACTGGTTGTCAGACTTTCGGGCTACTGACTGTCAAAGATCCACGAATGACAGCCGGGACCAACGGCTTAACGTGCTTTCCGAGGCACGCAGGAGTCTCAGTATATAAATATGGTCATCCATTCACGGACCTACCCCGGCAAGCGTAGCTTAACCTAATGGATCAACCCGTGCGGTTGTTATTACTTAGCCACGAGCTCCTCCTCATGTTTTGCCAATAACGGCGTACAAATTTTGTAGGTAAGTATAAAAAATTACGTTTAATTGCATTTTACATTATAGTTGCTAGTAGTAGTAGTAGTAGTATTACTCGCTGATAATGTAGCTTTGTTTTCATTAACTTAACACGGTAACCGGTACACGAACAAAACCTTATTCACACACCAAACAAATTTAGTTTTTCGTAAGTCGAAAGTTGTTATCGAGGTAACCCTATTTGACGGTAGCGAGGACCCTATTGATAAAGTAAGTTTAAGTATTAATTTTTAAAATCGGTTAAGTAGTTTTTGAGTATACAAATTCCTCCATTACAAACAAATACCCAAAAAATATTTTCTTTTTAATAATATTAGTTTAGACCAGCTTCTGTCCGAGTCTTCATCCGCAGAAAATTTCTTGTTTTAACGTAAAATATAGCATCGCATCGCCCGCACTCGGTACTACTTCGAACGCGCTAATCTCTTAAACTATACCAGTCGGATTTGAAAAATTACTTTTGCATTTGATAGTCCAACTCTTGAGGAAGGCTATATGCTATTTAACATCACGCTAGGACCCTTAGGAGCCGAGCAACAAAGAAAAAAAGTCAGAAACAACGCTAAGCGAAAACGAAGTAATGGCGCGGGCATGCTATGCGATGCGACGGGGTGAGTCGGGGGAAAAATAAATTTCACGCGGACGAAGTCGCGAGCAGAAGCTAACATTAGTATAGAATTATAAATGATTCATTATCACACTAATATTATAAAGGTGAAAGTTTGCGAGTGTGTGTTTGTATGTTTGTTACTTCTTCACGCTCAAACGGCTGCACCGATTTGGATGAAATTTGGTATGTAGATAGCTCATACCCTGGATAAACACATAGGCTACTTTTTATCCCGGTCTACGCGGGTGAAACCGCGGGGCGCAGCTAGTTTTTCATAAAAATAAAACATGACAATCCTAACTCAAGTAGGAACATAGTAAAGGTGATCCAATTCGAGGTTCCCAACTTTTATTTAAAAAAAATACAAAAAATCTAACAATATCTTCATTTTTTTTTTCTTTAATAAAATATCTAGTGTTATTCATTAATTAAAGGAAAATGATGTCAATCAAATGGATCTATGGATCTTCTGCAGCAGTTGATTCTTTTGAGGTAATTTTCCATGGTTTTTCGCAAATTTCATGGGTTATCTCGGCAATAACTTGGCGGATGTTAGTTTTTAGGTGCTCCGACGTTGCAGGTGTGTTGGTATAGAAACGACTCTTAAGAAAATCCCACAAAAAATATCCAACGGCGTTGAATCGCACGACCTTGGCGGCCAGTTGACGTCATCGTAACGTGAAATAATATGACCTCTGAAAGTTTCACTCATAACATCTAGCGTTTCACGCGCTGTGTGGCAAGTTTAATGCGTTGAGCAACGGTAAAGCGATTCATTTTGTAAATGTATTGTTACAAACTAACATTTGACGTTTGAAACACGCGCCATTACTAACAGCTGTCAAAATTACAGTGTTGCCAATATAGGAACTTCGAATTGGATCACCCTTTATTATGTGAGCAGAATCCCATGTCAAGTTGCCAACATTCTACAATAACACAAGCCTGTCCTAGTACGAACACGACCCGAACACAATACTATCTTTACCCTAATCTGTGTCACTTATAAATAGAATGAATGAAGTAAGAAAACTATTGGAAAACACATTATTTATCATACAAAAGTAAAGAAGATAAAATGTGTGTTCTTTTCTCCCATATACACGATGCAAGTTTATTGCCTGTGGCATAGATATAAATTGATACAGAAAAAAAATTACTTGCATCGTCAAAACAATTTACCAGAAACAAAATTTACTGATTGTTTGATTATAAAATCAAGACAAAACTAATTTGTACAAATTAAAATTAATTCAGGTGTATCCAATGGAAGAGACAGCTAAACTCCGAAGCAATACAACCTTATATGTCCCATTATTATTTTTAAGGTTCCGCAGATCCGTTCCGTTTAAGGTTCTAAGGTTGTCAACGGGACCCTCTCTATTACTTAGCCTAAGGGTGCGTTTACTCTGACGCGGAGCTGGGCGGAGCGGAGCGGAGACGTGCAGGAATCGTCCAATCAAAGACAAGATAAGAGACGCGATGACGATTTCAACCATTATTATAGGTCGATTCCTGCACGTCTCCGCGTTAGTGGAAACGCACCCTCAGGGCGATGCCACACTGCTCCGTTGCGTTGCGTCGTCGTATCGCAATGACGATTGCTTGGTTCTAAAAGACATGAGGATTTCATATCTTTTAGAACCGAACAAGCGTTATTGCGATGCAACACAACGCAACGAAGCAGCGTGGCTTCGCTCTAAGACGTCATCTGTCAGTCGCTCTGTCAGTCCCAGGGCTGTATCTTTAAAACTGCAATAGGTAACCAGTTAATAGTTAACAGAACATTTGTTGTAATGTAACAATGGCCGCTATAATGATAAATAATAAAAATATAGCTATCAATTAAAGTTTTAGTGGTGCAGAACCCTTAATGCGCGAATTCAACTCGCACTAGGCCGGTTTCATAGTGCATTCAAAGGACGGAAACTGGATGGATCACAATCATCATATTTTTTTTAAGTGACGCCTTACTGACGTACTCTAGCATTATCTGTTATAGTGATATGATATCAAAATACAAGGAGATTCGAGATAAAAATTACGTAATACAAAAATGTGCCGCGGTTTCTAGGAAAGCGGCGTGCAAGAGGCACGCGACTAGCTTTTTTTTTTTTTTTTTTTTTGTGGATGGGAAATCATCAAATGACTTCTCCCGCTCTGGGCAGAGGCGGGAGGGCGTGTCAGACTTTTACTGACTAAAACCCACCCATGTTCCTTCAGCTGCCCGTGCCAGGGCCACGGTATCTCTTTCGAACTACCCGCGACCCCGGCGGCATCGGCCCAATTGACCCCGTCACTGCTGACATCTCTTTGAGGCGCGCGTGGAACACAACGCGCCGTCGACCCGGGCCTGGTCCTTACCGGACGGCGAGCTGCCCATTACTCGTCGTCCGCAAGCCCGCGCCTACGGTGGCCGGGAATCGGCAATCGATTCCCGCCGCCCAGGGCGTCTCCTACGGCGGCTAGGAGCGCGAGGGCGCGGCTGTTGCCTCTCCCTCACGCGTTCCGCTTCCTCCTTCGCGAGCATTACTGCTTCGCAGAAGGAGGTGACGGCTTCCCATGCACTCTCGCTCCGCACCATGGCCTGGACCAGGTTTGGACGCGAGAGATCGCCGCCGCCGATCGCCTCCGTGAGAACACGGCGGTGCTCCGCCCAAGCCGGGCAGACCTCCACTGTATGCTCCACCGTGTCCTCCGGGCGATCCACACAATGGTGACACCCGGGCGTTTCCTCCCGCCTTATCCGAAACAGGAACCTCCCGAAACAACCGTGTCCGGTGAGGACCTGCGTCAGGCGGAAGGTGAGGACGCCGTGGCGCCTCTCCAACCACTCCTCAAAGAGGGGACTTATCGCCGCAATTGTGGCGTGCCCAGCGCTGGGTTGCGACAATCGCACTCTCCATGTCGCCATGAGATCCCGCCGGAGCTCTGTCCGCTGTACCGTGATTTCTCGCGGCAGCGGAGTTACGCCCCGGCGTTTCACCTCCTCGCGCCACTCCCACACGTGCGCGAGGACTTTTGCCTCCAGATCCCATGGCGGTGATCCGGCAAGGAGGCACGCCGCCTCACAGGAGACCGTGCGGTATCCCCGGACTAGCCGGATGGCCATGACCCTCTGGGACGCGTTCAACCGGCGGGCTGGTCGCAGCCTCAGGGAACGCGCCCACACCGGTGCCCCGTAAAGGGCCATGGACAGGCACGCGACTAGCTGGTACCGCGACTACTCTCGCACCGCTGCAAAAGTGTACCGCGCACTGGCGCGGACACCGATCGGCGGTGCTTATATCACAAAATACATATTTATATACTAAGCTAGGCTTTCCAAATTCCTATTATACAACGTGTCGTTTTGCATCCTCGTCAAATTTCAGGATCTGATACAGAACATCAAACCGAACAACTTTCTCCATGGGACCAACATCGTAATCGCGAAAAAATGTCCCATAGAAAACGTCAATACCTACTCGACGCAAATGTATGGGACGGCTGATTATTTTTTCGCGATTACGATGTTGGTGCCATGGAAAAAGTTGTTCGGTTTGACCACACCCTTTTGAGGAGGATGCAAAATGACACGTTGTATATTGAAACTTGATTAGATGATTGTATCGTGATCAAAACCAAGCACAATGGCTAAGAAGCACTCATCAGTCATGATAGGTAAAGCCGAGCGGCAAATTTATTTATTTAAGTTCAGGAATAAGTCGCTCAAATACTGACGAGCTGACCCGAATGTGATACAGTGAGGATGCCGAACGGAATTCGCCGATTGGCATGAGCCGAATATGTGTAGTCATTGCTTCGGCTCGGCTTTGTTGTTCCACAAAAATACTGCCGTCCCATCTCATCATCTTCCTGTCCTATGGTACGTGGGGTTGGCGCAATACGATTTCTTCTTCCATTCTCCCCTGTCAACGGTCACGCCATCATTCACTTCCTTTTCATTCATATCATTCCTCCAATCTCATGTTCCATGAGATTTGATAGCTGATTTACAGAAAATGCTTTCAGATACCTAAGGTTATTTTATTTATTTATTTTATTTTATTGTAATCGGAAAACAAACAGTATTAACAACTAACAAATTTAACATCAAACTAATCAACTAGTAACCAATTATATGTTTTCGCATATAATCTACAATGAAGAGCAAACTTGTTTGTTGTTAGTTCAGATAACAAGAGTTTTGACGAATAAATACAACTTAAAATTGTTCTAAAATGACTAATTGCCATAACCATAAGTATGCCAACATCAAAGACTGACAACTTATTATTATAATAATCATGAATATTTTATTATTCTTTTGTAATATTCATTTAAAAAATATTGCTTCTGTATGTTCAAGATCGTATCCTTGAGGGTAGTAATCAATTTACATAATATTTTGCATATGTGTATAAAACAAAGTCGCATTTTGTAACTGTCTGTGTGACCGTTTAAACTTTAGATCTTCTTTTAAACTACACCTTCGATGTGGCTGTCGGCTTGCACCAGGGGTCTGCACTCAGCCCTTACCTCTTTGTGCTGATAATGGATGCTCTTTCTTCGGATATCCAGGAAGAGGCTCCCTGGTGTATGCTGTTCGCCGATGATATTGTGCTGGTTGCCGAGAGTGGCTTAGAGGTCCAGAGCAGATTGGAGGTGTGGTGGAAAAGACTGGAGACCGTTGGCCTGAGAGTAAGTCGGACCAAAACAGAGTATTTGTTTTGTGATTTTGGCGGACTCTCCGGTCCTGTGCCCATATCTCTTGCCGGAACGCCCTTACCGATCTGCTCCGACTTTCGGTACCTCGGGTCGCTTGTCCAAGGGGATGGCGAAGTAGACCGAGACATAACGCACCGGATCAACGCAGGATGGATGAAATGGCGACAGGTTACAGGAACAACTTGCGACCCACGGATGCCCCTCAAGTTGAAGGGGAAAATTTACAAGTCCGTGATAAGGCCTGTCGTACTTTATGGATCGGAATGCTGGACAGTGAAGAAGACGGATGAAAAAAAATTGCATGCAGCGGAGATGAGAATGTTGAGATGTGTGGAGTGACAAGAATGGATAAAGTGAGAAATGAGTATATAAGAGGAAGTTTGAAAGTGGCGCCAGTGACAGAAAAGTTGAAAGGAAATCGTTTGTCTTGGTATGGGCATGTAATGAGGAGAGACGAAACGCATGTGACTAAAAGAGTGATGAATATACATGTTGATGGATGGAGAGGCAGAGGAAGGCCAAAGAAAAGATGGATGGATTGTGTGAGGAATGATATGAAAGAGAAGGGAGTGAATGATAGCGTGACGGTTGACAGGGGAGAATGGAAGAAGAAAACGTGTTGCGGCGACCCCAAGTAAATTGGGATAAGGGCAGGAAGATGAATCGATTTCGAAGCGGTTTTCACCATTATTTAAAACATTTAAGAAGCATAATACATTAATAGTTCACTTAAATATAACACAGAAATATTGACTTTTTGAAAATTCGTTATTGCACCCGTACGAAGCAGGAGCGGGTCGGGTCGCTACTAGAATGATAAATTACCATTTTTTTTTTTTTTTGTAAATCTCCATAGCAATGTGTACTTTGCCTTCTTGGAAAGTGGGACTCGAAACTTATTGAGTTAAAATGTTTCTAATCATCCCTATACTCCATTTACAATAAGATTAAGACATTTAAACAAACCATTTGTACAGTCTGTTCAACCGATTTTGACTTCTATTCCGTAGGCTTAAGGATGGCATTAAAGGCGAAGAAGAGGTTACAATACCAACTGTTTACTGCAGCTGCCATTTGTCATGCCACCAACGCAATAAAAGTGAAAACCGGTTGAACGGACTGTAAAAAAGGTTTGTTTACATGTCTAATCTTATTGTAAATTGAGTATAGATAACTTTAAAGTGTTTACCTTGGGTGTCTTGCCCTCCATGACGGCAACACAGGAGTTGGTGGTACCCAGGTCGATACCGATGACAGCGCCGCGGACGCTCTCCGACCTAAGTACATAAGAAAAAGTTGATAACTTGATTTTGTCATTACATCCTGCCTCATTGGTAAAGTATGCGTCAAACCTTAGTGTTCTTACTCACGAGCGAAACGCGTCAACGGCAGAACGAACTATACGCATCGGCGGCAGTCGTCGACGCGTCAACGTCCGCCATTTTGTTACTCCTAACTATTTGCAGTCCACTGAAAAAATGGCGGACGCGACACGCTACAATTGCAGCGTCGCTTTAGGTCGGCGGCGGTCGTCGCCTCTACCTATGACGCGTGTCGCTCGTGTGCTACTCGCTGCGCAGTACCGCAACCCTCACCCCCGCTGACACCAGAATTTGTTACTGCGCAGCGACAAGACATAAGTTCCGAACCGCCATACAGTTTGTATCGAGCCATACCTATGCCTTTTTTAACGCATAACCCTCTTATTATTAGATGTTGGAAAGTAATGTGCCACGGTTTCTAGGAAAGCGGCGTGCAAGAGGCACGCGACTAGCTGGTACCGCGACTACTCTCGCACCGCTGCAAAAGTGTACCGCGCACTGGCGCGGACACCGATCGGCGGTGCTTTAATTAAATCTTATTAGTTAAAACCCAGAAAAAAAAACCTGCTGTTCCCAACATTTACGTTCGCATAACTCGTCAAAATGTAAAAATTGTTCATAATGATGTGTACAATGACCCCTTAATAGACAAGTTCTCAGTTGATGGGAAATCATCAATGACTTCTTCCGCTCTGGGCGGAGCTATCAGACTTTTACTGACTAAAACCCACCCGTGTTCCTTCAGTTGCCTGTGCCAGGGCCACGGTATCTTTCGAACAACCCGCGACCCCGGCGGCATCGGCCCTATCAGACTCCATAACTGCTGACATCTCTTTCGAGGCGCGCGTAGAACACAATGCGCCGTCGACCCGGGCCTGGTCCTTACCGGACGGCGAGCTACCCATTGCTCACAGTCCGCAAGCCCGCGCCTACGGCGTCCGGGAATGGGCTATCGGTCCCGCCGCCCTCTCAGTAAACGCCTGGAGTCTACATTTTGTCTAGTTAATGATAATGGATGGAGAGCAGTGGTGGCCCAGTGGTAACGGCCACTTACGAGTTGTAGGCAGGCGCTTCTCTTTATGTAAATAACTTCATCACCACTGCTCTCAAAATGGTGAAGGAAAACAACGTGAGAAAAAAGGCATGACCTAGAACCAAAAATGCCAACCCACACTGGGCCCGCGTGGTAAATTACAGCAGCCCACTCCCTCTCACAGAGAGGAGGCCTGTGCCCCAGCAGTGGGAACATTATAGGCTGATTATGCTTATGCTAATGGCTCACCCAAATCAAGGGATCTACACAACTCTACCTAAACTTTTCCAAACTATGTTGAGTTCAGCTTCTAGTCTAACCGGTTGCAGCTGAATAGCCAGTATTTAACATGGAACGACTGCCTATCTAGCTTTCGTAACCCAGTCACTGGGTAACACAATACCCCTTGGTAAGACTAGTTGTCAGACTTTTTGGATTGACTATCCATAATCCATTTAGCAAATACATCATATATTTTTATCTTGCTAAGGAGATGAACTTCTACCATCGCACTGTTCCATCTCCAATGTCTACTACATTACGCTCGGCCCCTATTACCTGGGACTTATACATAACTGGCGAAATGTGGGTGTACACCACACTTCTGACACTTCGGGGAATACAGGCCCGTAGTGCTATTCTGTAAACATCTCACCGTGATAACTCAGGTGAAGTGAGCCGTAATTCCACCTGATGCTAGGGGTTGACACTATTGACAGCTCACTTTATGATCACTTCACTCATGTTTTCACGGTGAGATATTTACAGAATAGCACTACTGATGTTATCTCCAATGTACCTCTGTTCATCAGAATTTATTTGTTTGCACATTAAACTGGCATCTAATTGTAGAACTCATAGCATTGGCATGTATGGAATTTAATTGCAGCGTAATGCAATGAGATGATTGGAATCCATTTCATAATTCATTTGAGTTCCGTACCAAAATGGTAAAAAGGAACTCTTATGGTGCGACTCAGTCTGTCTGTCCATCTGTCACAGCTGGATATGTCAAGAACTACTAATGCTATCAACTTGAAATTTGGAACAGTTTTAGATGACGTTTGCCCAACTATTTTGCAAATAAGAAAGAAATAAAAATATATATTTTCGTTTTTGCTAAAGGGACTGAAAGGGGGTCTTAAAAATTCGAAGTGAGGCTACTCGGGCGTGTGGGGTATCATATGAAAAAGCGCTGTTTGCACATTCTCAAACATTTTTTTCTTTTTTTTAGGCCACAGTTTTCGCTTAAGATGAAAAATGTAAAAAAAATACTGTTCCTGAAGTTTGCACAGAAGAAAATCTGAAATTATTCTATGTGATAGAAGTTTATGTAAAGATTACAGGAAAAATAAAACAATGTCTCTAAATAGCACACTTTTCCAGAAATCTGAACAGAACACTCGGTGCGCGAGTTGGGCTCGCTCTTAACCCGTTTTTTATTTTATGTTTAAGCCATTGGTCCTGGCAGTCATTTGTGGAGCTGACAGTCATCGTGGGTCGTCAGAAACCCGAAAGTCTGACAACCAGTCTTACCAAGGGCCACCCACCCGGTAGACTGCAAGCCAACCCCAAGATAGTTGGGAAAAGGTTAGGCAGATGATTCATTTTTTATTTTCATTGTCTCCCGAGCCATTTCCCAATAATTCCCAACTAAGATGAGGTCTGTTTCCAGCAACTGTGGTAATCAATGCTTTTGCCTGCTCCTCGTCACATGATGCCTATGCCTTGCAATAGACAATAATAGGTTGGTAGGTTTTTTTCCATTGTGACACTAACCTGTTGAATGCCGTGATTACAGAAATACAAATTAAATTTTTATTTTTTTTCATGAGACAAAAAGATTTAAAAAAATATACAATTAATTTACTTATTATAATTAAGATTAGGCGAGTTTCCAGTCTAACTGGATACTACTGGATACCAGTCTTTCCAGAAGTTTCTGGAAAAACTGGTTGACAGACTTTCAGGCTTCTCATAACAACTGACAAAGACACCGTTTTTTTGTCCCTCAAGCACATAATGTTCCCACTCTTGGGACTCCTCTCTGTGAGAGGGAGTAGGTTGCTCTTAAGAAGTCTCTATGCTTTCTTGGTTTCATTCCAGACAGCATTCACTGAGATTTAAGAAATTCAGAATGATGAAATCAAGGAAATAATACTGAAACAGGCTTCTCTTAAAAACCCAATGTTTTGCTTTTACAATTGTTGGATAGTATTTATTCAAATCAGATATCATAATTTTATTAAAATATTGCAGTTCAAAGTTCAGCTTTGAGGTTATAATAATAATAAATAAGCCTTTTTATTCTCAACTTCTCAGTTGAGTAAAAATACTAGATATGTTCTTGTAGTTGTTATATTATATCCCGAAGCTCAGTTTGCCGTTTAGCATAGGCCTCCTATAAACATTTTCCATTGGACCTATCCCGCGCTACCCTACTCCAATGATGTCTATCCGTGAGTTTTAGGTCGTCTTCCCATCTTGTTTGTTGACATCCTCTACTTCTCTTGCCATCTCTGGGATACCAGTCAGTGACAACTTTGCAACATTTCTCTTGTGGATCACGTATCATGTGATTTGTCCATCTCCACTTTTGTTGGTCTATCCGGCTTATTATATCCACAACTTTGATTATATCCCTTATTAAGCTACATCTCACTTTGTCCTGTTTCCTTATACCTATCATGCTGCATGAGGTTATAACTTATCATCAAAATGTAGGGAATACCTAGCAGATTTTTTTTTAGGATTGGAAAGGAATATATAATATTTTAGGATAGGAAAGGTTGTTCATAATGATGATACAAAATTAGCTAGATATTTTAATTATTCACACCTTTTGCGAGTTACTTATAACTTGTAAAAGCTAGGGGTAGCTAAGGTTTAATTAGCTGATTTATTCCCTTACTATACTATATTACGGAGAGTTTGATAATAATATCTCAACTGTCACTATCATCAGAATTTTATATAATTGACAGCCTCCAAAAAAGAAAAAAAAAAAACATAATTTGAAGACAACGAGGAAGAAAGTGTTTAATTAAGATACGCCCTCGGGTGTATCAGACTTAGTTACTCTATTTGAATAAAACATTTATTATACTAGAGCTTGCAGTTTTCTCAGAAAATTCAGCTTTTTTTTACATCACATAGCTGAATGCATCAAATGCTAGTTCATAGGACCTTTCTCAAACTAGGAATGTTACCACGAAAGTCAATGAACCTAGCTCCAAGATGTTGAGAAATGAATGCAGTGTCAATTGACACAGTCTTAGAGCATAGTGGTCAAGCCCTATCGACCAAACTCCTTAATTTATAATGCATTCAAAGGTCAATCTGAGATATGCAATAAGTTAGGTTATGATGAAATATTAAAAAAAAAAGAAAATTAAACACTTACTTGTTCCTGTACTGGACAGCATGTTGCTGGTAAATGGGCACTGTGGGCGCTGCGGTCTGAAATGCACGATAACAAGGCGAAATGTTAACCTATACATTTTAGTAATCGGGTCCATGTGTGTGCAGTACCGGCGCGAATAATCAAAAGAAACACAAAGAAATAACACAAATTGCTACAGGGAAGGAGAAATTAATAAGTTTTTGACATTTTCAAACAATGTGACATACGATTTTCATTCGTTTTCAGAAATAAAATGGTCACTCACGTTTCTGATAATTGACGAGAAATTCCTTTGTGTGTATAGGTCTGAACTTAAGCCGGAGCACTCCAAAGCCTTACGGCCGATCACCCGCGTAGCGGTCAGCATTTTTGCGACAAAATTATCAACTATTTAATTTATTTGCGAGCTTTATTTTATTTCAAACAGAACATGTGGGTGACGCAACTTCATGAAAGAACGATTTTTACTTTTTTTTCTAGCACACCTCGAAGAACAAAACTTGCCAACACAAAAAAGTAACTACCGCCGGTTGTCCTAGAATGTTCTCCTTTTTTCTATACGAATGGGAATTTTTCATTGGCATAGGATTGTCCTTACTTTGTTTTATTGGTCCAACACCAATGACGTCATACGATGAACCAATGAAATTTACGGAATTATTTGCATTACTGAGTTGCTGTCAGTGAAAACTGTCTCATTATGTAATAATAACAAAATTAATAGAAAAATGAGAAAAGGTGTTTAATTTTAATTTTTGATAAAAATATGATCACGATGTCTTTTCTATCATCATAAATATATTGGCACCCATTTTTTCTAAATTATATTAATATAGTCATCAACTTTATGTGCCATCTAGTAACGACTAGTAACATTACATTTTACATATTTTGTTGTAAGATGGCGCTATGTGACCCTTCTGAATATTTTTAACAATCACTGAAAAATTCACTGTATTCTAAGAACTTTACATTTTTTTAATGACTTATTATGATATATTATATTAGCTTCTGCCCACGACTTCGTTCACGTGGAAGTCCTAAGACACCACAACATACTTAGGTAATTATCAGCCACATTTTTAAAAAACTTCTAATTAATATGTTTGTAAATGTAGTCTCAGCAGCCCAAATAAATGCAGAGAGCTGGGGACCATTTTGGTTATCCACTGAAAGGGTTTTTCTAAGCAGTTAATCAAAAACCCATACGATGTAGGTAACCCTTTAAGCTCTAGGTGAAATTATACGCCGGTTATTAAAAAAAAATTGCTGTTCCATACATTTTGACCGCGTAGGTAATTGCACTTTTGCAGGAAAGTAGCTGTTTTTTTTTTTTAATAACCGACGAAAAATTTCAATGCCAGGGAGTCCAGCAGGGCAAATGCGTAACACTATCAATCGAAATCTGTTTCATTTTGACAGTTCTACAACATCCATTGCGTTATTTACGTTGTTGAACAGACAAATTTTTCGAACATGAAGTAGTGGATTAGCAATTTGTTTCAAAATGATTCAGATTTCGTTTGATAGTGTGTTACGCAATTAGGGTGCAGAATCAAGTAATGAATAAATGGTAGTAAAAGGTTGTGCGATGTAATTTTAACTTTTTTTCAAAAACATTACACTCCTTTGGGCAGTCGTGTAAAAATAGGCAAGTCCCTACCCTATTCAATGTACGGATACATCAGGTTATGCCAAACTGTCAGATTTCTCCAAATTATTTTAAACCTTAAAACATTAATAGTTAAATTCAAAATCGAATGAGAAAATTTGACGGTTTTTATTAACTTGAATTGCTGCTGTGTGTAGGTACTTACTTACAGTTTTGACTCCGCTACGATTTTATTAATATGTACCTACATACATAGATTTATGCTACATACCTACATACACCCCGGCGTCGCAATGCATCGCCTTCCCGCGCTATTACTTCGTTTTCACTTAGCTTTCGTTCTGCCTTTTTTAATTTTTCTCGGCTCGTAAGGGTCGTAGCGTAACGATAGTAAGCGTAAAGAATTGGGCTATCAAATGCAAAAAGAGTTTTTTTAAATCCGACTGGCAGTTCCAGAGATTAGTGCGTACAAACGAACAAACAAAAAAACAACTACCAGTCAGATTTGAAATGATTTTGTTTGAATTACATCCACTTTCTTTATTTATTTACAAATAAACGTGAATCATGTCTTTCCTAGTTGGGAATTTAGGATCGGATAGGATCAGGCAAATGATAAAATAAAACTTCAAAAATAGTTTTAATTTATTGATGTAGGTACATAAATTGTATTGATTCGACTCACTTATTTACATAGCTATCAAAGGCTCTAAGTATTTTAATTAATAACAATACTGATCATCAAAAGCTTACCGATAACCGAAGTTATGTTTTTCCAAGTAAGTAGGTACTTACGAGTACCTATATTTTTTTTGTGTTACCAACACAAATAAAGAGTTACCATATATGGGTCTAATAAACACGATGTTCGAATAGCTATTACTTACCGAAAAATTCAAAAATGGAACAGCATTTTTATGAAATTATCTGCCTAGGCCCTCGTACATCGTAAAATAGGCCCTTACAGGGTTATTAATTGGCTGGCTAAACTCCGTAGACCCAATGGGTATCGATATAGCACGATGAAATAAAAAGAATTGATGGTTTTTTTGGCAGGTCAATGACCGCTGTTAGTGATGTTACTTGAAGTACGAGTTTAGAAAAACTGTTTTCTTATGTTTTATCGTGTTAGATATCGATACCTACCCATCACACAACTATGAAGTTTATTCGACTATATTACTCGCTAACTTGTAAAGCCTACCGAGTAAAAGTCGACCAGCAGTGCTATTCTGTACAAATCTCACCGTGAAAACCTAGGTGAAGTGAGTTGTCATTCCACCTGATGTTAAGTATTAACACTATTGACAGCTCACTCCACGCTCACTTCACCTAAGTTTTCACGGTGAGATTTGTACAGAATAGCATTGCAGCTTACATTTGCAGTTGGAATGTATGGGAGAACATGTTTATCAACTATAAATTTAAGTTTGTTCTTGGGATAAATTCATCCCAACTACGGAACCTTTCATTGTGCGTGGTCCGACACGCACTTGGCCTGTTTTTTTAAATTATAATATTGAACCAATAGCTAGGTGCCTATATAACATTAGGATATCAGTTGAGTTAAAGTACCTATTGTATGCCTTTAAGAGTAACACAGAGCCAATTACAGAAAACTAAAACCCGACTACTGAAAAATCACGCTCTAAAAAGTAAGTATTTTTTTACAAGAAAATATTCTCATCTCATCATTCTCCTGCCCTTATCCCAATCTATTTGGGGTCGGCGCAACATGTCCTTTTTTTCCATACTTCTCTGTTATTCGTCATTTCGGTAGTCACCCCCTTTCTAGCCATGTCATCTTTCACACAATCCATCCATCGTTTCTTTGGTCTTCCCCTACTCTTATAGCCATCGACATTCATACTCAAAACTTTCCTCACGACATTTTCCTCACTCCTCCGCATCACATGCCCATACCATGACAGCCGATTTCCGCACAACTTTTCAGTCACCGGTGCCACTTTTATACTTCCTCTTATGTACTCATTTCTTATTCTATCCATTCGTGTAACACCACACATCCCTCTTAGCATTCTCATCTCAGCTGCATGCAACTGCTTTTCATTCATCCCTTTTGTGGCCCAACATTCTGATCCATACAAGAGAGCAGGTCTAACCATTGTTTTATATATATATAAAAATATTCTCATCTGAAATTAGAAAAGGACAGACAAATAAAAAATCCGGAGGCTCACGTCATGCGACTCCGGATTTTTAATTAGTAGTCGGGTTTTAGTTTTTCAACTTAGGTATTTTTTATTAAATGTTCGCTATAGGTAGTCAGAATAAAGCTTTTTGGGAAATAAAAATTGGAAAAGTTGCCCGAAAAATTGGAAAAGTCGGGAAAAACTGGAAATGGTGTTTTCTATGGGATTATTCTATGAATTATTGTTTTGGCAGGACAATTTCTGTCGCGTCAGCTAGTATAAAAAAAGCGGCCAAGTGCGTGTCGGGCCACGCGCAGTAATAGGGTTCCGTAGTTGCACAATAATGCGGACTAAGAAGAGGGCTTTCATGAAACTTTGATTATTACTCGTAAACTTGAAAAGCCTACTTAGCTGTGATAGTTTTCCTTTTAACTTCGTTATATATACTATACCGTGAATTTTTTCACTCATCCAAATCTAACCGTGTAGCTGGCAGGGGGGGTGGACACTTGACTCTAACAAAAATTAGCACTTTAAAGCTTAATATTTCAGAAACGGATCCCTAAATCGAAAAACTGATTTGATTTGATTTTTGAACAACACCCCACACCATGGGGTAGACGAGAAAAAAATCATCCCCACTTTACGTGTACAGAAGGCCCGTGCCCTAAAAAAAACTTTTTTTTTTCATGATTTAATTTTACCACTTTGTCGGCGTGAAGAGTATATCCATGCCAAATTATATCTTTCTAGTACTAAGAGTCTCAGAGCTAAGGTGCGGACGGACAGACGGACGGACATAGCGAAACTATAAGGGTTCCTTGTTGACTACGGAACCCTAAAAACCAGCCAAGTGCGTGTCGGACCACGCATAATGAAGAGTTCCGTAGTTGAAAAGATTTTATCCCAAAAACAAACTAACATTGTGGTTGAAAAACATGCTCTCCCATACAATGATATACGTCACAGCCAATTCTCCAACTGCAAAAAAAAATTTAATGTGATAAAATTACTAATAACTATTTTCGGCCTTGTTCCTTCATTTGTGCTGTGAGACCTTGCTTCTTGCCAAATTTCATGATTCTAGGTCAACGGGAAGTACCTTAGAGATTTTGATTTACTTGCGAGTATCAAAAATGTCGCATAAATAAATGGTCGTATTTTTTTATTGGGTTAACATAAAGCTCAATTTTTAGAGCTCCAAGGGAGCATAGACATATTTGATTTTATTTCAATTTGATACTTCCTTGCGTTCCTGAGAAAAAGGGTCTTGTTTGACAGACTGACGGACATACAGACAGTCGGACAACGAAGTGATCCTATAAATAGGATTCCGTTTTTTTTTTTTTGTGAGGTACGTAACCCTATAAGTAGGTATTAGGTCTATAATTCTTTTGCTTATCTTGTATGTACCGAGTTATATAATATTTAATGAGGTAATGACATAGTCTATGTATAATTTACACTTAAATTAGACTATTGCACTTCTTTAAAGCGATCGTTCTTAATACCTTACTATAAATAACTTTAATTACTCAATTAAAAATTACAATCACAAAATGGACGTGTATCTTTTACTTATGCACTTAATTCACTACAGTTCGAAATAATTATTTACAAAGCTTTTTTTTTATACTCACAGCAGCCGATCTCATCATCTGCCTAGCCTTTTCCCAACTATGTTTAAGGTCGGCTGGATTTTCCGATAGGGCCGATGCCGCCGGGGTCGCGGTTTGGTCGAAAGAGATACCGGGGCCCTGGCACAGGCAACTGAAGGAACACAGGTGGGTTTTAGTCAGTAAAAGTCTGACACGCCCTTCCGCTCCGCCCAGAGCGGGAGAAGTCATTTGATGATTTCCCATCCACAAAAAAAACCGGCCAAGTGCGTGTCGGACCACGCACAATGAAGGGTTCCGTAGTTGGGATGTTTATCCCAAGAACAAACTGTAAATGTAATTTGTAATACTCACAATATTGAGAGATTTACCATGTTATTTTAAGACCACATACTTCTTATAGGTTTTCCTGTAATCTATAGGTAAAGACCTATTTATTGCATTTTTTTCAAAATTTTAGACCCGTAGTTTCGGAATTAAGGGGGAGAATGGTCAATTTTCGTCTATTTTCTTAAATAACTTTAAAACTATTTATTTTAAAATTATAAAAAAATATATATTTGAGACCCACATTTGATATGTCACACGGTATAGTTTGCAAAAGTTTTTTTTAATTCTCTTATTTGCCCCCCAAAAGTGACTTTCATATTCAAAATTCATTTATTTACTTTACCCGTCGGTGTTTAGTCGCTCACACGAGCGCGGTTCACACCGCGCTCGTGTGAGCGGTTAGGTCACAAAAGTTTATATGTGTACCAAATTTCAACTTAATCGGTCCATTAGATTCGGAGCAAATCGGCTGTGACAGACAGACAGACAGACACATGTGTGATCCTATAAGGGTTCCGTTTTTTCCTTTGAGGTACGGAACCCTAAAAAAGGGTCGGCTGAATTTAGCTGAATACCAGTATTTTACTTGGGACGACTGCCTATCTGACCTCCACAACCTAGGTACTGGATAATGCGGTACCCCTTGGTAAGACTGGTTGTTAGATTTTCAGGTTTCTGTCGACCCGTAACGACTGTCAAAGATCCACGAATGGCAGCCGGGACCAACGGCTTAACGTGCTTTCCGAGGCACGGAGGCGTCTCGGTGTATACCTAAAGATGGTCACGCATCCACGGACCAACCGCGGTAAGCGTAGCTTAACCTGAGCGAATGAATGACCCGTGTGGCTATTATTACTTTAGCCTTATGCTCATCGATCACTATAATAAAAAAACCACGAGCCCCTCTATCATGTATCCGTAAAAATCTTCACATTTTGAAATCACGACCTCGTTACAAAGTTAATGGTTACGAGTATTAGTTTGCACAGTGCGAGCTAGGGCAAGCGTCGGCCTACCGAGTAGCTGTAGTGCAGCAATTAACTCGCACTGTGTGGACGTATCATACGAGTTACTGAAGGATCCCACACATTACACAGTTGGCCTGCAGTCTGTGGTCCCAACAGGCGGCCTGCCGTCCAAGGTCTGCATAGACCACACACTACAGCGATTATTGCCTACCGGCAACGGTCGATGCCGGCTCTGAGTCCACACACTACCTGGCGGCAGCCGGCAGTTTCACACCGCAATATCGCCTGCTGGCAGGGGCTTGAATAGCGGTTCGTTGTCAGTTCACAAAGTGATAATAAAAGAAAAAAAAAAGAAAGAAAAATCGTTTATTTTGCACAAATAAAACGTAAACGTAACGTAACGTATAATGTATTTTCGTTTTTTTGCCACCGACTTCCGAAATTAAAGTTATTTTTCACTTTGTAGTGTTGTTTTTGGAAGTCGGTTGTATTTTTTTGTAAAAAAATTTTTATTTTTCACTTTTTAGTTGTGTACCTACCCCACACAAATTCTAATACCACTACCTGCAAAACAAACTAGAACATCATCCATATAAAAAAGGGGAAAAAATACGTATTATTGAAGCTAACTCAAAAACTACCGAAGCAAAGTTAATCAATTTTATATGGGACCAACTGTGATGTATACCCTCTCGAATAAAACAAAAAAAATCCAAATCGGTCCAGCCATCTTCGAGTAATCGGGGAACATACATAAAAAAAAAAAAAAAGGTTCCGACGAATTGAGAACCTCCTCCTTTTTGAAGTCGGTTAAAAAGTCGCAAAATTGACAACACTGCCGCCGGCTGAATACCTGCTTACTCAATTTGGCCTTGAGATCACGGATTGTCCGGCCCACAGAGCATGTCCGGCCGATACCTGCAGGTTTGCGCCGGCAACACACACTCTGGGATCGCATTGGTCGTCAATCCAAAACCATAAAAAAAAAAAAAAAAAAAAAAGGTTCCGACGAATTGATAACCTCCTCCTTTTTGAAGTCGGTTAAAAAGGAACTGTGAGTCTGTGGTCTATAGCGATTAACTGACAGGCTGATATCTGCCGGCGGACTGTAAATATGACAATTTGTATTAAGAGCATTGTATTAAGAGTATTACAAAAAAAGGGCCATTCGCACCATGGTTTGCATTCGTCAGCAGGAATCTTGTAAGAGACACTTTGTAAAATTGAATATTCTCACTGTACCTTCCCTATACGTAATGGTGCTCCTAACACATTTTTCTAAATATGTACATCAATATGAGACTGAAGAGGAAAGAAAGCTTAGAGAGAGCACGAGAAGAAAAGATTTTAAAAACACTAATATTCCTAAACTTAATATAGTCGAACACGGTACCTGCCACATGTCAGTGAAAATCTTCAATAAACTTCCCGTTGATATAAAATTATCACTTTACAAAAGGGACTTCAAAACTAAATTGAAGCGTTATCTACTGGAAGGCTGCTATTATTCTATTAATGACATTTAAATTGTAAACATACATATTATACTAGAAATTTACTATGATTATTATTTCTGTTATTATTAGTCTAAAAATCTTTTATTGTTCATTTACATTCACGACATTTATGTAAGTAATTGACTTTGGATATCTGACATTGCCTATATTTAATTATTTGTAGCATTATTATTCTACTTACTTAAATGACATTTATTTATTATTATTATTACTCTTCCTCATTGTAATTAAGTGGCATGTATTTTATTTTATTCTTTTTTTTTTGTTTTTGTATTTTTTTTAAGTTATAAAATTGTTTCTAATATTCGACACAATGTAAAAATTGTTATGAATAAATAAATAAATAAATAAATAAATAAATAAATATGTGGGGCCCCTTTACTAAGGTAGGATATGGTTTAATGAACTTTGTTGTAATTATGTATCACCTCATGAACCTATAACCTAACCATATTCAAGCAAATAAATGATTTGACTTGATTTGATTTGAAAAGGATAGACCGATGATGAATGACAGAGAAGACGCATATAGACGCGATCTTCATAAAGCTGAACTTTTTATAGGGACCTCTCATTGTGCGGAAATCCTACACAATGGGAGATCAGCTTATACTGAAAATGTATAGCTTGATAATGTAGCCGCATATTGTATAGTCATCTAGTCAGGAGTGGTAGAAGACGGTGCAGGGGCTGGTGGTTCATCTCTTGCAGCCAGGAGTGAGCGAAGGGCTAGGGCCTCCTGACGAAGAGCGGCAACGTGTGCTCGGAGGGACGCGTTCTCTTGTTCAAGGAGACAGGCTCGCCAGGCTATCTGGTGGAGGGAAAAGATTAAAGAGTTTAACGAAGAATACTTTTTGGGCTCTAAGGGCTCTTACACACGAACAGCAGTTTGTTGTCGACGTATGTAACTGCAGCCAACGCGATGTTGTTAGGAGTCGGCGGCTAGCTGTCGACATGCCGTCGACGTGCTGTCGACGTTGGCGGCTGCCGGCGGCTGATGTCGACGGTTAGCCGATTTCCATTTTCAACTGGCTCTTGTTCAGACGCCAGCACATCAAGCTACTACAATCTGTCAAATTTCTTTAATAGATTTTCATCTTTATTGCTAAAGCATTAGGTTCAAGGTTGATTGGGAAAATGTGACAGTTTCGGCTGGCTTGACCTGCTGGCGTCTGTACAAAGATGGTCGACGATATCGGCGTCGTCGGCAAGCTGTCGACGTGTCGACTACTTACCGCAGGCAGGTCGACGGCTAGATGCTGAAGTGCCAACAGGTGACGGCGACTGCAGTCGTCTCTGCCGTCGTCAACATGGCCCTTACAGTGGCAAAACCACACTTCGGCGAAATTATGTCATAGCAACTTGAAGCCTATCTGTTAGTTAAGTATTTTAACCGATCGCAGTCCCTATGACTTGACCTTGACATCAGCAGAATCATGTCAATAATCACGATAGTCAGAAACTTTGAAATGGAATTGGGCCCCGGGACTTCAACGAGAAACGAGATTATTCAGCCATAGTTAATGTATTGTCGCCTGTCGTTGTCGTGGCGCCATCAGCTGTATTCTCGTTGATGTCCCGTTCCTGGAGCGATGGACAAACTGTGTAAGAATCAGCTCTTTTTGAACGTAAAAATTACATAAGACAGTGCCCCAAAACCCCATCCTTCACAAATTCCTAGTGCTTTACCTGGGAAGAACAAGTGGTGCACAAACTTTCCAGCAGCACAGCTGTCTGTTCACTTAGAAGCACTTGATTCATACGATGAAATTGAATTCATGGGCATCTTTTATATCATTCTATATTCATCGTTATATGAACAACTTTTACTATGGGTACGAGTACAAACCTGAAATCGCGAATAAAAATCTGCTGTGTAGGGAGCAATTGTTTTTTTTTTCGCGATTTCAGGTTTGGTAAAAGCTGTTCACAATGTGAGTACCCCATCCCCCCCACGACCCCCTTAAAAGGATGCCCATCAGTTCAATTTCCCCCTCTATACTATGCAAATTGCTCGCCATGACAAAGGCTCGCCCCCTATTAAGAGCCTATACTACCTCAAATGGCTTAGAATGATTCTCCGTTAGGTCGAAAATACTGCAGCATTAATTTTGAAATAAATAGGTTTAAGGTAAAGTTGAGGAGGTACATGTTTGATGAAAACACCATTCCGTAAAATCTCGATAGAAAAAAGAATCCAAAGTTACCTCCAAACCGAACAATAAACCGTTGGTATTCTAAAAATACTTCAAATTAGATCACGAAACTCTGCATATTATCTGAACTAACTATATAGCAGGTCTTGTGTTTTTTATTTTTTTCGAATTACCATTATTTTCACCGTAAAAAGCAATTACCTAAACTGTCCGCGCCCAGCACCACATTCAGTCTCGGTTTCACTCAGTCCGCGAGCAGTATCGTGCGAGCGAAATAAAAACCTGAGGTAGTAGGTATACTCGTAGGCTCTTAATTGGAACTTTAACATTGCTGGCGAAATGTGGGTGTAGGTACTAAGTATATAGGTACACCTATGTCTGACCCTTCGCGGATTACATAGGCGTGATGGAATATGATTTCAAGAAAAAATAACCATTTACCTGGTCTTCTCGAATGCGTCTCGCGTCTCTAGACTTCTTGGCAGCTTGGTTATTTCTTCGCCGTCTTTCGAAGTACTTCTCATCTTTCAGTTCTGGAGGGATCGGTCTCTTCTCACCACGGCGACGGATGTCCAGCTCGCTGGTCGGTGATGGGAGCACTGGAGACCAGTTATAGGGATATAAGCCAATTTTCACAATCTACGGGACTTCCACAAGAAACTCCTGAATGCTGAATGCTGGTATCTACTATCACCATAACGATCAGTCCTGCCTAATAAGCCTATGATAATGTTCTCACTGCTGGGACACAGGCCTCCTCTCGATAAGAGGGAGTGAGCCGTAATCCACCACGCGGGCCCACTGCGGGTTGGTAGATGTCACATGTCTTATAATTTTTTGTCCTAGGACATGCCGGTTTCTTCACAATGTTTTCCTTCACCGTTTTGAGAGCAGTGATGATGAAATAATTTACAGAAAGTAAAGCATCTGCCTGGGTTCGAACCTATGAGCTACAACACGTAAGTCGCGGCTGTTACCACTGGACCACCACTGCTCATCAGAGGGCTTAGTGCGAGTTTTTATACTTCCTCTTTGTAATGAAACTGAATAAGCGCCGTCTGGTGAGTATAAAGGGCAACAGAATTATTCCATAAAAATTGACGAACGTTAACGTAAACGCGATCGAGTAAGTATACAAACTCGCACTAAGGTCACAGGTGTCAGGTCACTAACAAGAACACGAAAAAGAAAGAACCCCAGTGTAGGCCTGTGTAATGCAGGACCGCGGAAAGAAACAAATGAGGTCAGCAGTTAAATAAAATCATTTTTTTGCATAACACAGACTCAGAAGATGTTTCAAAATGTCCATAAGGTACGTTCCTGCACTGGACATGTGAAGTATGCAATGCAAATATATTGTAACGCTAGATGTCGCCAGCCAGCCGTTAAGCCGGCTATCAAGCCCGCCACGCCTAGCCGCTACGTCACTTCCCCCACTACGTGAGCCTTGCCCTGCCAACTTCTGAGCCGGGGGGGATGAAGTAGCCGCCAGCCAGCCGTTAGATATAAAAGCCCGGAGCGATGATTTTGGGTATTCAATTGATAATCATAATTGTAAGGGAACACTCTGCCCGAATAAAAGTATAAATCAATTCCTGTTTATTTTTACCACTGCCTTTATACTCAGAAGTGGTATCGAAGAAAAACCTACGATGAAACGACGCTCTGCTACATATAGAAGTCGACGGTCTCCTAGCCGGGAGGACGAAAATTCTGCGTCGGTAAACCAGATGTCTGAAGATTCACACGAAGAAGGTCGATGCACACCACCCGCACGGAAAATATTGAAGACTCTCCTAGCACAAGAAGTAGAAAAAACATTCAACGATCATCAACACGAAGCGCCTACCCTCATTCGTCGGAAAGAACACCGTGCCGCATCGTTAATTCCAGAATTTGACCCTGATAACGAAGAATGCACAGTTACCGCCTGGATAAAAAAAATTGAGTAACTAGGTCAAATCCACGGCTGGGATGACAAAACTAAGTCATTTCACCTTCAAGACAAGTTGAGAGGACAGGCAAGAAAATGGTACAATCGACTCGATGAGTACGACTACTCTTGGGACCAATGGAAAGAAATGCTTCTTCGTGCATTCCCGAAACATCGAGACTACGCTTATGTTCTTGAAGAAATGCTTAACAGAAAAAAACTACCCTCTGAAAGTATGACAAAATATTACCAAGAAAAAGTTGCTTTGTGCTTCAGAAGCAAATTGTCAGATATTGCTACAGTGTCCTGCATCATACGAGGTTTGCCTCTAGCGTTGCAATCAAATGCAAGAGCATTCCAATGCGAACGACCTGACGAATTGTATGAAAATTTCTTGTCGGCACTCGATGACTACAAAGTTCCTGTAACGGATACAAGAGGAGGCTACAAGGATATGTCGCGCCCCACAGAAAAGAAACCTTCCGCGAACCCTGACACTGATCCATGTCCGCGCTGCAAGAAAATTGGACATTTAGTGCGCAACTGTCCATTGCCTGACCAACGCAGCTGTTACAAATGCGGAGTTCAAGGTCACATTGCTCCACGTTGCCCATCAAATCCCAAAAATGGACCCACCCCGGGAACTGATAGCGTGAAAGAAATAAAGTTGCTTCAAAACTACAACGATGTTTACAAAAAGACTGCAAAGATCAACGGTACTTTCGTGAAATCGTACATCGACACGGGCAGTCAAGTAAATGTGCTTACGAGCGAAGTAGCTACTCTTTTAAGTCTCGAAGTCAAACCTGTCAATTTTACTTTGAAGGGATTCTCTGGCGGTTGCATCAATACTAACGGAGAAGTCGAGTTTGACCTTGAAATTGATAGCCTGCATATGACCTGTAAAGCATACCTAACGGACATCGAAATGAGTGGCGTAAATCTTTTGATCGGGCAACCGGTTATAAACAGTGAAGGCGTATCATTAGTTGTACATGAAGGCAAAGCTACACTTCAGAAGGAGCTGAATTTCCTTTCCAATCTGGATGCTACTGAAGCCATTAGCAGATTTCGTGTCGTCACTGCTACATGTGAATGCCTACCGCCTGGCATCTCCATTATCAAGGTTCATATTATTGGCAATGCGGCCAGTAACGACGTAGTAACACCTGCGAGACACTTCGAGTTCCAAGAAGTATCCTTCTCTCTGCGAGCAACGCTTCTACGCGGAAAAGAAGGCTACCTCAAGGTCGTCAACAGCGGAGCCAAGGACATCACATGGAAGGAAGGAACCGTCTTACTTCGCGCCGAAAGCTGCCAGGAACCATGCATAAATAACCAGGTCAGTCATCATGCCAATATTTGCAAAATGCCATTAGCCAAATGTGTTTTACAATTGAATGCCTCATGTGTTGATAATTGTGCCATTGGTGGGGTAGACGTAGACAAAATTAGGGTAGGCCCGATATGCAAATCTGATCATAATCAATTAATCAGTTTATTATCTCGGTATAGTAATTGTTTTGCTAGCTGTACTAAAGAGTTGGGATGTACAGATTTAGTACAAATGCGCATTAGATTATCCAATAACGAACCGGTACACCGTAGGCCTTATAGATTAGCACATCACGAACAAGAGATTGTTAGACAAAAAATTAATGAGCTATTAGAAGCGGGCATTATAAAAGAATCCGAATCAGATTATGCTTCTCCCATTGTTTTGGTTAAGAAGAAGAACGGAGATACTCGTCTATGTGTCGATTACCGAGCACTAAATGCGTTAACTATCCGCGATAGATATCCATTACCTAATATCGATGAGCAGATTTCCAAGTTATCTGGCAAGAACTACTTCACCAGTCTTGATTTAGCCCAAGGGTACCATCAACTTTGTATTCATCCTGAAGATACACACAAAACGGCCTTTATCACACCGCAAGGACATTACGAATATAATAGGGTTCCTTTCGGTCTCGCTAACGCTCCCTCAGTGTTTATGCGTTTAATAAACAAAGTCGTAGATAGTTTAGCAAATTCCAAAGTAAATTATTTAGATAAAAATAACTCCAATAATTTCATGAAACGATCGTCGGAGGTATTAGCATTTCTTGACGATCTCTTGCTACCGTCAGTCGATGTTCAAACAGGTCTAGACTTATTGGATAAAGTTCTTGAAAAATTGCAAACGGAGAATTTAAAATTAAACATGAGCAAATGTTCATTTTTACAAAATAAAATTTCATATTTAGGTTATGAAATATCATGTGATGGCATTCAACCGAGTGAATTTAAGTTGGTAGCTGTGTCTCAATTTCCCGTTCCGAGTAACGTACACGAAGTGCGTCAGTTTATTGGACTTTGTAGTTATTTTAGGAAGTTCATCCATAACTTTGCAATATTATCTCGTCCGCTTACCGAACTAACAAAAAAAAAATACGATGTGGGTATGGGGCGAGTCACAAAAATCTAGTTTTGAGAATTTAAAAAATAAATTATGTAATAAGCCGGTGTTAGCGATATACGATCCTAGTTTGCCGACAGAAATTCACACGGATGCATGCAAGTTAGGTATTGCAGGCATTCTTTTACAAAAACAGATTGACGGTAGTTTGCGCCCTGTCTTGTATTTTAGTCGAGTTACCAGCCGGGAAGAAAGCGTTTATCATAGCTATGAGCTCGAGTCTCTTGCAGTAGTGGAATCGTTGCGAAGGTTTCGTATATATGTGATAGGTAAAAATGTCCGTGTAATTACGGACTGTACTGCAGTACGCGATACAATGACAAAACGAGATCTTATTCCACGCATTGCTCGCTGGTGGCTTTTAATTCAAGACTATGATATTACTATTGATTATAGACAGGGTGAGCGTATGAAACATATAGACGCATTAAGTAGGAATCCGATAGATGCCGTTAATGTGTACCGTTTAGAAGTAAATGATTGGTTTAGTACAGTGCAATATCAAGATGAAAAGTCGAAACGTATTATTGATTTAATGCGTAGTGGATGCACAGATAGTGATATAGTGAATAATTATGAAATCATTGAGGGTAGGCTTTATCGTAAAACTGTTTACGGTACCCGATTAGTTGTGCCAAATTTCGCGCGATGGAAAATACTACAAATGCATCATGACGATATTGGCCATGTAGGATTAAAACGGTGCTCGGAACTTATAAAAAATGATTTCTGGTTTCCAAAAATGTCCCGATTTATACGGAAATACATCATCATCATCATCATCGTCATGTTTACATTGTGCGTACGGTAAAGGAGAATACGGTAGGAAAGAAGGCAAATTACATCCAATTCCTAAACCTACTGAACCCATGAAAATGGTGCATATCGATCATTTGGGCCCTTTTTGCAAAACTAAGAAAGGGTACCAGTACATGTTAGTATTGACAGATGCTTTCTCTAAATTCGTTGTTTCTGAGCCTACGCGTACTGTCAATTCTGTGGAGACAATCAGAGTTTTAAAACGCATATTTAGTTTATTCGGTTTTCCAGATCACGTAGTTTCCGATCATGGTAAGGCCTTTACGAGTAGATATTTCAAGAAGTTTGTAACTGAAAAGCAGTTTAAACACACGTTAACAGCTATTGCGTGTCCTAGGTCTAATGGGCAGGTAGAACGCACTAATCGCACAATTCTGGATGCGTTGAGAGCCACGGAACCCAGCGAGACCTCGCATAATTGGGACAATAGTTTACCAAATGTAATATGGGGTATTAATAATACTGTTAATGATACAACAGGGTGTAAGCCATACGATTTAATGTTTGCTCGTGTAGGTAGGTCAGTATGTGATGTCGCCATCCCTGATCGGATTTCGGAGCCAGTGCAGTCTAGACGTGATAGGGCTACTAATCGTATTAGAATAGCTAGCAAGAAAATGAAACGTAATTTTGATAAAAGGCGTAAAAATAGTACGATTTACAGAAAAGGTGATTATGTACTTTGGCGCCAGGCGCCGACTACTAGCGGCAATAGGGTTAATTCTAAGTTAGATGATCTATATTCTGGTCCATATGTGATAATTAAGGAGTTAGGTAATGATCGATACAAACTAAGAAGTATAAAAGGCCTTAGAGGATACAAGAAGTTTACAGGCCTAGTATCCGCTGACTCCTTACGACCATATCGTAGCATTGCTTCTATGTCCGATAGCGCCAGTAGTGTGGATGAGCAATTGGAAACGGAAGATCTCATAGATCTTCTTGAGAGCTAGATCAAAGTTCATTTCCCCATAATTTATCTTGTTTCTTGAGCTGACTTGTAATCATAGTTTTGTTGTTTCTATTGCGGGAGCAATTGTTACAGGATGGCCGAGTGTAACGCTAGATGTCGCCAGCCAGCCGTTAAGCCGGCTATCAAGCCCGCCACGCCTAGCCGCTACGTCACTTCCCCCACTACGTGAGCCTTGCCCTGCCAACTTCTGAGCCGGGGGGGATGAAGTAGCCGCCAGCCAGCCGTTAGATATAAAAGCCCGGAGCGATGATTTTGGGTATTCAATTGATAATCATAATTGTAAGGGAACACTCTGCCCGAATAAAAGTATAAATCAATTCCTGTTTATTTTTACCACTGCCTTTATAATATTTAGGAACATTATTTTCATCATAAATTAGGTACTTACAGTGTCATTGAAATATATATATAGATTCTATATTAAATTTCGTTACACATTTGTCGCGGCATCTTCATCGCCACATGCGAACTACGCATCACACTGACGTCATGCAAAACCTGCATCGCGCAATCAGAGTTTACCGTGCGACTAGCATTTAACTCCTAAAATGTCGATTGCACACCATGTGTACAGATAACAATAGAATTTCTATTGTGTCTGCTAATTAGCGCGCGACGAGTTAAACAACGTCCCGAAATCAATCGTCGGGCAGTTGCCCACCAGACACAACACCCGTCTGGTCGGAGGATCCTCCCTTTTCTATGGAGGATGAGTGAACTTTACACCCTGTTTCTCATGCCTTTATACTGGTGACCCCGAGTATGAACGTCAGCGTATTAATTAAATATGAATAAACTAATAAACTATAAAAATAATGTCAAGCAAATTACACATGAATCAAAGGTTAGGTTTATCAAACAGGGATGACCAATCCCACTTTGCGGATAAAGGAGGGAAAAAGTTATTTACGTAGTTAAACAGGGTTATTGGGAAAGAAATATTATAAACCAACTGATCATTTTCAGACACCCATGCAAATGTGACTCATTTTCTGAAGATTCTTAAACCACTTTGAAAATTTATAAAAAAATACAACCGACTTCCAAAAACAACACTACAAAGTGAAAAATAACTTTAATTTCGGAAGTCGGTGTCTAGTTAAATGTATTTTGGTTTTTTCTACCGACTTCCGAAATTAAAGTTATTTTTCACTTTGTAGTGTTGTTTTTGGAAGTCGGTTGTATTTTTTTTTTAAAGTTTTTATTTTTCACTTTTTAGTTGTGGTACCTACCCCACACAAATTCTAATACCACTACCTGCAAAACACACTAGAACATCATCCATATAAAAGTGGGGAAAAATACGTATTATTGAAGCTAACTCAAAAACTACCAAAGCAAAGTTAATCAATTTTATATAGGACCAACTGTGATGTATACCCTCTCGAATAAAACAAAAAAAAATCCAAATCGGTCTAGCCATCTTCGAGTAATCAAGGTTCCGACGAATTGAGAACCTCCTCCTTTTTGAAGTCGGTTAAAAAAAGGCATAATTTTTTTATTATTATTATCTGCTTGCTAACACTTCAATACATATATAAATAATAATTACCAATAAATGACAATTATCTTTAATAGGTTTTAATTATCAGAGTTACAAATCCTTACAATTTCATAAGTTCGAGCAGGTTTTTTGACAAAAAATGTCGATTTATGTAAAAAAAAAAATGGTTGACATTTGCATAAGGGATTGCCGACATAAATATTACCAATAACCCTGAATATCAGTCAATACTTACGTGTAGTACTCCTCGGTGGTAAATGATGGCAATAAGGCGGGATGCAGTGCAACTGCGGTGGCAATGCTGCCAGCAATGGATTCACCACGTTGTGCACATCTGGAATTAATGAAGAATGGTAATTATATCACGTATTTTGACAGTTTTCTGGTCTTTATAATAGATTATGTAGAAGTTTTTTCCATTCGCATACCTTTTTTTTTTGTGGATGGGAAATCATCTAATGACTTCTCCCGCTCTGGGCGGAGCGGAAGGGCGTGTCAGACTTTTACTGACTAAAACCCACCCGTGTTCCTTCAGTTGCCCGTGCCAGGGCCACGGAATCGCTTTCGAACTACCCGCGACAACGGCGGCAATACATTCGCATACCTAGTGTAAGTCCACGTTCGCACGGACGTAATAATATCGCGGCGTTTTTTTCGCGCACTGGATTTTCAACGCTCTGCATAGCGCCGAGAGTGCAAAATCCAACAGTGTGTTGTTTCGACGCGCTAGAATGTACTCTGTTATTGTTAAGTTGGATTCACAACGCTCGGCTCAACAACGAGAGTTGAAAATCCAGTGCGCGATAAAATCCCGCCGCGATTTTATTACGCCCCTGCGAACGGGGGCTTACACAAAGAGTGTATCAGAAAGGTGTGGTTAAACTTCAGGGTGTGGTACCGACCATCAAACTGAACAACTTTCTCCATGGGACCAACATCGTACTCGAGAAAAAATAATGTACTTCACTTAAAAATAATGACTGCGTCGCACTTTGATGACATTTTATTATAGAAATACAAAAAACTTTTCTTTCTTATAATCTATGCATTTTATAGTTAGGTTGTAGCTGGAACAAGGTGTTTGCATGCAGAATACAGGAGGCAAACTACAGACAGTTGCATAATAAAATTGACACGTATTATACCCACTTTAAATGATACCCACTTCTAGATATTTTCAATAGTAAAGGCATCGGTATGCTGACTTTGTTTAATTAAATACCTACTTTCAAGGGCGAGCTTCATCACAAAAGGCATACGTAAGTACTCTATTCAACATAAACTCTAAGCTTTTATTTCAGTTAAACAATTTATTTCATTTACAGGCACTTTTGAACTGTCAAGAAGTCGGTCAGTCAGAAAATATGAAGCTCTAGTTGCCCATTCAAAAGCGTAGTTGGTACCTATGGAGAAGAACAGGCAAGAAACGCCATGGACACTCTTCTACACTCCTACCAACTTATCTGTGAAATGGCGAAAATTGGAACTACGGCCGTCATGTTGAAATGTCATTCGATTGTGCCGACGCATGTCATTTGATTTTCCGACGGTGCCGTCCTCTTTCAGTTCACAGATAAGTTGGTAGGACTGTAAATTATATTGTTACGAGTAGGTAAGTAGATACTCTGTAAGTAAGTACTATGTCTACATAGCTGCCAAATATCATAGATACGTACAGTACAACACAACTTCGATGTAGCATCGGCAAAATTCGTAAAACCGATCACGATCCGAACTGAGTGCGCCTTCAACATCACCAATCTTTATTACTGCTTTAGACGAAAATGATGTTTACGCATACGCAATAATTTGTAGTCTTATGCCCCGGCCACACTACAACGTCAACGTCAATGCCCATAAACATCATCATCATCTTCCTGCCCTTATCCCATATTACTTGGGGTCGGCGCAACACGTTTTTTTCTTCCATTCTCCTCTGTCAACCGTCACGCTATCATTCACTCCCTTCTCTTTCATATCATTCCTCACACAATCCATCCATCTTTTCTTTGGCCTTCCTCTGCCTCTCCATCCATCAACATCTATATTCATCACTCTTTTAGTCACATGCGTTTCGTCTCTCCTCATTACATGCCCATACCAAGACAAACGATTTCCTTTCAACTTTTCTGTCACTGGCGCCACTTTCAAACTTCCTCTTATATACTCATTTCTCACTTTATCCATTCTTGTCACTCCACACATCCATCTCAACATTCTCATCTCCGCTGCATGCAATTTTTTTTCATCCGTCTTCTTCACTGTCCAGCATTCCGATCCATAAAGTACGACAGGCCTTATCACGGACTTGTAAATTTTCCCCTTCAACTTGAGGGGCATCCGTGGGTCGCAAGTTGTTCCTGTTTCAATGCCCATAAACATCGCGATAGTTAAATTCTGTCAAGATTCGGTCAAATTATCACCGTAAGTGGTGGCTACGCACCTACGGTTATCGTCCTTCAACGCGATAATCAACGGCAATTTCAATCTGCCTAGCCTTTAAAAAAGAGCATAATAAAGTTTATTCTATTCTATTCTATTCTTTTCCCAACTATGTTGTGGTCGGCTTTCCAGTCTAACCGGATGCAGCTGAATACCAGTATTTTATAAGGAGCGACTGCTATCTGACCTCCACAACCCATTAACTGGGTAATATGATACCCCTTGGTAAGACTGGTTGTCTGAGTTTCGGGCTTCTGACGACCCGTAACGACTGTCAAAGATCCACGAATGACAGCCGGGACCAACGGCTTAACGTGCTTTCCGAGGCACGGCGCGATAATCAACGGCGATGTCTGTATAATGTGGCCCCGTCAATATAACCAAATACATTCGTAAAATTGAAATTAATGAATGCAAATTTTCAAATCTATGCTACATCGAAGTTGTGTCGTACGAAACGATCCATCGCAATTGATGAATTGCCATCAATTTTTATTGTAGTATAAGTAATATTGTCAAGGGAGAGAGGAGGTGGGAGGCCTATGTCCAGCAGTGGACGTCTTTTGGCTGAAATTAATGAATATTGTCAATCGCTTCAACAGCACTTGGTAAACGATCAATTTGCGCATCAATGTGTATCAATCACGTAAAAATTGACAATTGCAATGACTGTTTGTCTACCGCACCGAAAATAGGACGTCAACTGGAAAATAGAGGGGCAACAACGTCTCTCATCTCATCTCGGTCTCAATCTGTCAAAAATTGTATAGCATTTGCCTACATTTTTGACATTTGATTGTCGCTGGCATGAAATTGCGACTTGAATTTGAAAGTTTTTAGGAAGCTACGTGAATTGGCCCTCAGAAGACGGAGCCATAGTAAATGTGCTGTCTCTACTTCGGTGCCATATGGGTGCCATCATCTGTATTCTCTTTGACGTCTCGCTCCCGGTGCGCTGGACAAACAGTATTTTATATTCTGTAAATATTTGCCGTACATTTAACCCCTGATCCTCCTGTCAATATCGTCTCCTCTACTATATATTATTGATACTCATTATTATGCATACATGGCCCCCGGCTTCCCTTCTCTAAAATAATGACGTGTTGCATTTGATCGACGCCACGCGACCCATAAACGGTCACGTTCGCACCGATTATATTGGTCATATAGTTTGACCAAATATTGGTTTGTTTTGTTTTTAGATCTTTAGCTATAGTAATTAACATTGCTATATTTTATGATGACAATAGACTGGCCCCCTATTATTCAATCTGCCATAGTTGGGGTCGGCTTCGCAGTCTGACCGTATAGCTGTATACCAGTATTTTACATGGAGCGACTGCCTATCTGTCCTCCACAACCCAATTACTGGATAATACGATAATACCCCTAGGTAACACTGGTTGTCAGACTTTCGGGCTTCTGACGACCCGTAACAACTGTCAAAGATCCACGAATGACAGCCGGGACTAACGGCTTAACGTGTTTTCCGAGGCACGGAGGAGTCTCGGTATGTAAAGATGGATCAAATGGATCGACATGTGCGGCTGTTATTACCCTGTTACATGGAACTTACATGGTCACCACCACAGAACAGGTCACCACCCACACCTCTGCCAAACTCTTCTGGGATTACTTTTAACAGATATTGTTTATTGACATCTTACGGGGAATGCAAAGTTTTTACTGTAGTAGACGCAAATGTATACCACCGGCCTTGAGTGGATAGCTTGCGTGTTCTGTGCTAAGCTCACGCAACGCGTCGTACGCCCACCCAGTAATAGGACTCGTTTATCTGTTCTGTGGACTCGTCCATCAAGGAGCGCTTTCCCAAATTAGACGCATTATTAATTTATATACATAAAACAAAAGGTATTTTATTAAAACACGTATATTAAAAGATAAATAACTAAATTACCTTTAAAATGGTGACGGTTTCATAAAAATACGCTTGATAGTTTTTGCGTGATTCTCAGTTTTTTATCCGCGTAAGACATAACTTATTTAAACATAGTCTAAAATATTTACTGAAGTTATTGAGAAAATGCTCTAATTTAACATATATTTTTTCCAAATCATTAACACTAGGTACTCATTTAGACGTGATCTTCACTTTAGGGCTGATTGTTCAATAGTCAGATGATTTTTATCTCAGGAATAAATGTAGCGGTTTGACTGCTGCCACAAACAGCTGTCGCAAACTGTCACATTTATTCTTCAGATAAAAGTTAGCTACCTATTGAAAAATCAGCCCTTAAAATCATTAACAGTCACAGTATGTGCTATACTTGACAGGTATGCTTTATTTTGCTAAACAAAAAAACAAACTAAATACACCTCTATACTAGTCCTGTCGATGTCCCCACAACATCACAGGTCATGACGTGGTGTTATATTAGTTAAACACACAATTGCACCTGCGGCCGTGGGGACCAGCACACCTGTGTGGCCCCCCGGGCCGCTGTCGTAATGATAGGCGCTAATTATTGAAGGGGTTTGTGGCAGACGATTATAAAAATGACGTAAATGACTTTGAAAGGTGAACTTCGTAAAATAAAATTAAATAACGGAAGTTGAAAGGCGACTTCTTTTTCTGCAGCCGTGATAAAACTACTATACAGGGTGGCCCAAAAGTCGTGGATCAAACGCAACTAGGGGTTAGATGGGGTCATCAGCTGCAAAAAGTTTTTCTACGGGAGGTCCTTAAGGTCAACCCCTGCAGAGTTATAATTTATTTTGTGTTTTTATGAGAAAATTGACTTTTTTTTTAACTAATTCTTATTAAAATTCGAAAAAATCTACATCCTGTATCTTTTTTATAATTTTCACTAGATAGGAACTGATGAGTCCTTGCGTTAGACATGCTATTTATGGTTGTTTATTGGGTGTGTTGAAGATAATATTAAGTTTTACGATTTTTTTTTTTCTCAAATCACAACTTTTTATTTACTTCGGACCCCACTGTGAAAAAAAAATACTCTACCGAAAAGTGACCCTGTATTACAAGTTTTGGCGCATTTAATAGGGATTCTGAAAAGGTATTTATTACACATGGCTATCCGTGAGACGGTGCAGATTATGTATTATGGTCAGAGGCAGGAATTTTGAGCATTTATTGTAAAATGTTTTGCTTAATAAAACAATGATTTCACAATCTTTGTTTTGTTTTTTCGTCCTAGAAAGATATTAGAGCCACTCATGGCCATGTGTAATTTTTTTAAAACATTATTTAATAAACCACCCCTACTACTTAGGTATCTAAAAATCTTAAATTCACTGACAGACAACACACAGCGTTAACCGCAGCGTTTAGAAGCTTGAAATGTGCAAGAGTTCCAAATTGAACACTTAGTGCTCATATAGACGAAAGGCAGGCGCCAACGTTAGAGGGAACTTCAGCCATCGACGCAACGAAGTTAGCCGTAGATGTGTCGACGGCAGCCGTAGACGCGTCAACGGTAGCCGCCGATTCTTCGCCACTCGTGTAGGTGGCAACTGCAGCCGTCGACACGTCGTCGCTCGTGTACGCGGCAACTGCAGCCGTCGAGACGTCGCCGCGTCGTCGCTCGTGTATGCGGCAACTGCAGTTGTCGACACTCGTCGGCTTGGAACTTGATAATTCAGTTTTTCCGTAATGTTATGACCGCAGAACAGATAAAAGAGGTTCTGCGGTTTTGGCAGCTGTCCATTCCGGGGTTTTAGATGCCTTCTCCTCGGTTCGTCGCCGTTGGTTAAAAATTAATTCCCCGGCAAAAAATAATTTACCGAAAGTTATTATTACAACCATCCTATTTTATTTAATAACCTGAACCGCAATCAGAATTAACCCCAAAATGAACATCGGGGGTTAAATTTGTGCAGTTAGCAAGAGGAGGGGTGTGTTCACCTAATTAAGTGTTATTATTGGCAGTATAGGGTTGTCTAACTTTCGGATTTTTATGGTACTAAATGGCGAACAAGCACGTTCCCACCTGATGGTACTTTGCTACCGTAGGAACAAAGCAGAAATTATCATGACTCTTAAAAGTCTCATCACTTTATATCTTAGTTCCTTTAGTCTCTACATTAGTATAGAATCAAAAATTAAACAATTAAATAATATTGTGGAAGAGCGAAGTCTCCTGACACAAGCTTATTTGCTTCAAACTTTTTTTTACAAAAAAAAAAACAAACCGGCCAAGTGCGTGCCGCACCACGCACAATGAATTTGTTTTTGGGATCAATTCCCTAAAAAAAAAAAAACTTAACATTGTAGTTGAAAAACATCAATGTGTCCGGCATTGATATAAAAAGTA
This sequence comes from Cosmia pyralina, assembly GCA_946251885.1. Classification (NCBI taxonomy): domain Eukaryota; kingdom Metazoa; phylum Arthropoda; class Insecta; order Lepidoptera; family Noctuidae; genus Cosmia; species Cosmia pyralina. Next base: position 9,496,885 of record OX276368.1, on the reverse strand, counting down.
ATAAGTCAATGGTGTCCGGTCACCGGTGTCCGACCCGTTAAGGCGAAGCAATTTGATCAATTTTATCAACAAATCCACCATAATGAGGCATTTTGTCCCTTCTGTTTTGAAATGGCGGCCATTTTACATTTTTTTTTTATTGTTTACGGGTGGGTTCATTTATTTTGCAATATCTACCGATGTAGAGGTCCTACTGGCATAAAAGTGGTTACGTTCGACAGCTAGAAAAGTAGGCAATATGTTGACACTAAAAGGTTTATCAAAAACTCCCATTAAAACCATAAAGAAAATTCAGACTTTTTAAGAGACAAATCCGCCATAATAAGGCATTCGGCAAAATACCTTATCATGGTGAATTTGTCGATAAAATTGATCATATTGCTTCGCCTTTTAAGGAACTGTTCTCTTGTGAAAATTTCAAGTTTCTAGATCCAGCGGTTGAGGCTGTGCGTTGTCTGTCAGTATAAATGAATTTAAGACTTTTATAATAATAAAAGTCGTAGATATACGAGTAGCGCCCCGCGGTTTTACCCGCGTAAGTCTCGAATCCGTAATAATATCCGGATAAAAGGTATCTTATGTGTTAATCAAGGTTATAAACATCTGTGTGCCTTTCATTAAAATCCGTTCAGTAGTTTTGCGTGGAAGAGTAACAAACCATCCTCACAAACTTTCACATTTACCTATAACTAGCTGCGCCTGCGCCCCGCGGTTTCACCAGCGTAAACCAAGATAAAAAGTAGCCTATGTGTTAATCCAGGGTATAAGCTATCTACATACCAAACTTCATCCAAATCGGTCTAGCCGTTTGAGCGTGATGCCCCGGCCACACTACAACGTCAACGTCAATGCCCATAAACGCCTTAAACATCGCGATGGTTAAATTCGGTCAAGATTCGGTCAAATCATCGACATAAGTGGTGGCTACACCTACGCTTATCGCCCTTCAACGCGATAATCAACGGCGATGGCTGTATAATGTGGCACCGGCATTAAGAAGTAACAAATAAACACACACACACTAACATACTATCGCCTAAAGAGAAAGAAAGAAAAACGTTTATTAGAACACAGTTCATGAAACACAAAGAACAAAAGAAAAAAATAGTGTATGCGTCACGGCTGCGCCAAAAAGGTATAGAATATTAGTGTGAAGTGTGATTAGTGTGATGATATTACTAGAGGAAGAAGTAGGATAGGAAGTAGAAGATTCTTAGGTCGTGCCCAGTATTAGAGACGAAGACTTAAGAGCGCTATCACAATTTCTCTTGTATTTGAGCGTTTGACTCGAGTTTTGATATGTGATTGTCGTTTTGTTAGAGCCACAAAATTAAAAAAAACATATGCCCAAGAAAGCTTGATTAGTTCTCTTGGGAGTGTTCTAAATAAATATTTCAATTTGTTTACAAAAATCAGTAAAAACCTTGTCTCTGCAAAGGATGTTTCATAAAATTTAACTTTTGGACATGTTTTGATGCTTTGTTACATCGAAGATATAATAATTTAATCATTTTAAAAAATGTCCTTGGAACAACTGTATCTTCAACTTTAGAGTACTCAATTCAGTTTTTTATGTTTCATACAGTAATACACCAAAAATAATTCCGTAAACCAGAGAGTTACTGACAATTTTTCGTCCGAAATTATATTTTTTATTTACGAATGTATAATCCAAATTCATACAAAATGTACTTAATAAATAAGGTTACTATGTTACCTTGCTTGATACAAAAAAATAGTCTATTTAAAAGTAAAATAATATGTTTAATTAATTATTGTATGTAGTGCTAAAAATCAATGTAAATCTCGGGACGCGCGGTCTTTAGCTTTAGACGCCGACGCATCGCATTATGTAGTAATTTAGCAGTTGTGATTACGTTTATTTTGAGTCATATAATAATATTTTTTTTGTTTATAGTGTGCAATTTCAATTTATGAAAAAATCACGGTCAAAATGTAATAGCGCCCTTAAAAATCTCCAACTTTCCTATTTTCTTGTCTAATTTATTTTATCCCAATCGAAACCCGTTCTCCACCCCATTTGGTACCATCACGAGGCTCATTATGTGATCGTGTTAGGTATATCTGATGCTAAATGAATGCGTACCTTATTATTAGGGGGTGAACGCGTAATAATTACGCAGTTTTTCAAACGGTGTGGCGTGGTTAGGTAATTGTTTATTTTTGTCTGATTTTATTATTTGTTTTTATTTTGCGCCATCCCATCTTCCACCTCGGCGTGCCGTGCTGGCGTTACTGCTGTGATTGTGGAAAATCTCAAGCGGCATAAGTACCTTATCAGTAATTATATTTTCGAACCGTGTTTGGGGTTGAAACCCTTGGGCCGTGGGGTCCGAGTGCTCATGGTTTGAACTTAACGAAATCTCGAAACGGCTGGTTGACACTCCCCGTGTCCCAAGGGCTGACTTTTACCTTGGCCAGAGACTAAGCATTGCAATACACCGTGGCAATACCGCCAGTCGTTGTACCTACATTAATTACCAGTCGAATGGCGACCTTCTTGAGGAGCTCGTGGCTAAGTAATAACAGCCGCACGGGTCGATCCATCAGGTTAAGCTACGCTTGCCGGGGTTGGTCCGTGGATGGGTGACCATCTTTACATACCGAGACTCCTCCGTGCCTCGGAAAGCACGTTAAGCCGTTGGTCCCGGCTGTCATTCGTGGATCTTTGACAGTCGTTACGGGTCGTCAGAAGCCCGAAAGTCTGACAACCAGTCTTACCAAAGGGGTATCGTATTACCCAGTTACTGGGTTGTGGAGGTCAGATAGGCAGTCGCTCCATGTAAAATAATGGTATTCAGCTGCATCCGGTTAGACTGGAAGCCGACCCCAACATAGTTGGGAAAAGGCTAGGCAGATTGATTGAATAGCGACCTGAAGGTCAGGTCTTTGTTTTGTAGCAGTGTGACTACTGCAATGGGCCCAAACAGTATACATGTAAGCAACAATACATGTACCGTCGTCGGAACGAAAAGAAGAAGAATTCTTTTAGAAGGATCGTCGGTCAGTTTGCCAACAAATCACTTCGAAAATCAGGAACAAAACTAACCAATACTAACCAATGTTGACACAGAAGTAAATATTGATTTATAAAAGTAATTAACCTCCGACCTTACGACCCTTAACACCTGCCTGATCACATAACTGATAGATAATCTACTTACATAATGAAATAACACTTTATTCTCAACGTTATAAAGTAGGAATTGATTTGAAGTTCCTCAGTTGATGACACCACCAAACTGTAAGTGGAAAATTTATTATTTAACAATGACTACGTGTTGGGTGTTATTTCAATGTGTACTTTTTTAATTTAGGGACTTTGATTGTTTTGTAAGTGCCTATATCTAGGTATCTTTGTATGAAAGGTTTTCAGGATTTTTGATGGGTTCTCTAGAGATCGGCCGCCATGATCGAAATTCGGTCAGGAGGACCCAATCTGCCTAGCCTTTTCCCAACGACGATGGGGTCGGCTTCCACTAGCTGGATACCAGTAAAATAATATGGGGCGATTTTCTATCTGAACTCTCACAACCTAGTTACTAGGTAACACGATACACCTTGGTAAGACTAGTAGCCAGACTATTGGGCTTCTGGCTAGGTAGCCACAGTCGTTGCAGGTGTAACGACTATCAATCAATCTGCTTAGCCTTTTCCCAACTATGTCGGGGTCGGCTTCCAGTCTAACCGGATGCAGCTGAATACCAGTATTTTACATGGAGCGACTGCCTATCTGACCTCCACAACCCAGTAACTGAGTAATACGATACCCTTCTGACGACCTGTAACGACTGTCAAAGATCCACGAATGACAGCTGGGACCAACGGCTTAACGTGCTTTTCGAGGCACGGAGGGGTCTCGTTATGTAGGTAAAGATGGTCACCTATCTACGAAGCAACCCTGGCAAGCGTAGCTTAACCTGATGGATCGACCCGTGCGGCTGTTATTACTTAGCCAGGAGCTCCTCTCCTGTAACGACTAAAAAGATTTAAAATGGCAGCCGGGACCAGAGGCTTAACGTGCTTTCCGAGGCACGGAGGGGTCTCGGTATGTAAAGGTGGTCACCACCACACTCATGATCACATCCACGAACTTCGTTCCAACCGGTGCAGTGTCCCACGACACCTCTCGACAGTTTTTGAATCTTATTATGCAAAAAACTGGCCTGTCTGTCTGTTTTTTTGTCTTGTCTGTGGTCAAGAGCTTTCCGTCCAATCACTGTGTAGAAGACATTGGGACTAAAATGTAAGAGTCAAATAAATGTTTCACCGACGGCGGCAGCGCCGGCGGCGCGCGGCGCGGGCAAATGTTTCAAAAGCTACATTAGCCGACGTTCGCACGGACGTAAAAATATCGTGGCGGGATTTTATCGCGCACTGGATTTTCAACTCTCGTTGTTGAACCGAGCGTTGAGAACAGAGTACATTCTAGCGCGTCGAAAAAACACTGTTAGATTTTGAACTCTCGGCGCTAAGCAGAGCGTTGAAAATCCAGTGCGCGAAAAAACATCGCCGCGATATTTTTACGTCCGTACGAACGTCGACTTAGCCGACTATCCATGCACGTCGCAAAAACCCAATCCTAAATTCATGTTAGTAAAATCCGGCCAAGTGCGCGTCGGACCACGCACAATGAAGAGTTCCGTAGTTGGGATGAATTTATGCCAAGAAGAAACTTTTCACTCGGGCCATGGGGTCCGAGTACGCACTTGGTTTTTTAAAACACTGCTAGCGGTTGGTCGACTCTTTACGTGACCCTATTTTTTGGTCAAAGAAACAGCATCGCACTACAACGTGGCAATGTTGCCAGCCTTTTGGGCACTTTTCCTGTTGACAGCGATGCGGACGAATTTTTTGATGCCCTATGATTTCCCTTCCTTTTTTATACACCGTGTTCATATTATTATTTTAAATCTGTTAGTTTACTGAAATAATATTATGTAGCATACAAATAATACAAGTATTTCATAAGAACAAACTTAACATTGTAGTTGAAAAACATGTCATCCCATACATTCCAACGGCAAATGTTACTTGGTTGGCTATTATTCGTTTAACTTGTAAAGCCTACTTAATTGTGATAGTTTTCCTTTTAACTTCGAATGTAGTACCTACCGCCGTGAATTTTTTCATATATTTTATAGAAAAAACTTTGACTGGAGCAACTAATTTCTAAACGTTTGATAATCTGTAGGTAATCTTTGTATCTTGGGTAGGTAGGCACGGTGACGCTACACAACACTGTCGCGACCGGATCGTAACAACCATGACGGAATTATAATCGTCAATACTTGATCGAAGCGTCAATACAACTCTATAAGATGAGCGGCGAGACTTTTGAAATTAGGTATTTGAAGAAACTATTGTTGTCGCTCTGCGAGCACTCTGCCCTCAAATTCGTGCGATAAGGACAACTGCAGATACGACTGAATAGCCTATGTAAAAAGTCATATTTCGAGGTTTGGCTCTCGCCTATTTCCTCCTCCAATATTGGACCAATTTAAAAGATATTTATTATTTTTTATTTTTTTTTATTATTTATTTATTTTATTTTTTTTTATTTATTTCTTTAAAAACTCGATGATTTTTTTTTTCAGGTTGGTCCCATAGTAAAAGTTGCTTATAATGATGAGTACAATGACCCCTTAATAGATTTCGTGTATGAATAGATACACCTATACTATGCCCCTATGTTTTTCTTTTTTCGTTAATAGTTATCAAATTTGTACACTAGGCCTCTGTTGACAGCGGTCTGAATAGGAAATTTTGAGCATTTTTTGAGGGTTCTAGTTCTTATAAAAATAATGTATTTATCAAAAAGGAAAACATACAGGCATACAAGTAGCTAATATTTACCTATATTTCTGTAAAAAATCATTGCTTTATGGTCATTAACCAAAGAGAAAAGAGCACCCGCATTTCCTTTTAAGACCCATCCTATTGAATGATTATTTCATGAAATTTTGACATTTGAGGATTATACTAGCATAAGGAGTTGTATTACTGATTCTAATGATTATAATTCTGTAAATACATATATGTTATGGGCGCGAATCAACATATAACCTAATACTGACTTGCAATTACAAAAAACATAAGAAAAATTGAATTTCGCGGGCTACCCTAGGAGGCTTTAGACTTACTTACCAGGAGCAGGAGCGGGCGCCGTCGGTGCCAGCAAATGATTGTAACTTCGCAGCAGACATGCGACAGACTCCAGAGAATATAGCGGCATTCCTGGCTCCATGGTTTATGGATGCACTGGCCCTTCTCTTTTAAACTGCCTCTTTCGAAGAGTTTGGTGGCTTTCGCATTGTTTTCGGCCTTGCGTTGTCTTCACTTTTTTGAAGCACTTTTTCACGTATTTATTTTAGTTTTTTTTTGCTTTTTTTAATTTATTTTGGTCCACATCGTTTATTAAAATAGAGTTAAGGTTTTTAATCTACTACATTGAATTAGAAGATTATTTTGTGTGATCTTCATTGTAGATCTTTTCTATGTGGTCCTATATTTTTGGTGCCTAGCTTAAAATATTTGCCAACTGTCGTGAGAAAAAAACTTGACCCACTTTTTAAAAGCTGTCTCTATAAGTAGATACTTCCACTTTTTACATCGATTTTTACAGTTCAGCGGTTCATTCCCTTATTTTAATTAAGTACCCTACAGATATTTTCGAAGTTTCGAAAAATTCTTTGAAAATTCGAAAACCGACGGCAACGGCAAGTCAGAAACACCAATTATTCAATTTGCACATAAATTATGGTGAATATTTTTTGCGAGTGCTCATTCTAAACTAATTTATCGTTACTTATCTCTATCTGATTCTTGCTGTATTTTTCAGTATTTTAAAAATAATTTAGTATTTTTCTTGTCACCACTTTCACCGCCATTCCAAAATCAAACAAACCGTTCAACTAACAATAAAACATAACGTTACACCACTATGGAAAATGCTACATCACTTTGAGTAATTCGCGCGCTTTCTTCCATTGGGGCCAACTCTAATTGTACAGCAACATCCTTGGCTGCTATTGGTTGAATGAGTAATTATCGGGTGGTTTCGCGGCACCTGATTGGTTGGGTGGGAAGCCACGCCCCCTATTTTCCCGCGGTAACCCGGCTTAGCTTATGACACTGCGTGTAACGTTCTACGCTGAATAGTTCATGAAGTGGCATTAAGTTTTCAGGTGGTTGGAGAGGCTCTTTACGAGGTCGCGTTTGTGTATTTGTTTAGGTAATTTATTTGTTTATTTTACAGAATTTGTTCCACTTTTCTTTCTGTTATCTTGATGATCTATCTATTAGATGAGGCGTAAAAAGTTATGTGAAGTCAGCTGTCATTTCACTTGATCTAGGGATTGACACTATCGACAACCTCAAGCCGACTTCACGTAAGATTCACGGCGACTTTTTTACAGAATTTATGGGCAGTTTCATCTTAGAAGCATAAGCATAATTAGCCTATAATGTTCCCACTGCTGGGACACAGGCTTCCTATCTTCGAGAGGGAGTGGGCTGTACCTGATCTACTACCACGCGGGCACAGTGCGGGTTTGTAAATGTCACATGTGTTCGAATTTATGGTTCTAGGACATACCAGTTTCCTCACGGTGTTTTCATTCACCTTTTTGAGAGCAGGAGTGTTCAAAATCAAAATCAAAATATTTTATTTCACCTAAACCTACATGGGCACTTTATGAAACGTCAGAAGCTAGGTGCACGATTCCAAATTGGTCGTTTCCTATGGAGAAGAGCCGGCAAGAAACTCCATGGTTACTGTTTTGAAAATAATTGGCTTTTACAATATTTTCAAATAACAGTGTTAATAGGTATGGGAGGACATTGGTGCCGATTCTGTTGTGCACAAACTAAACTTAATTTAGGCTATTGCTATCTAACTTTTTCTCTCTATTATGACAAGAAAGGGACGGAAGTAAATTAGAGCTGACAAATTAGTTAGAACTAATTTTTCCATAGACATTTAGACGACACGTAAAAACATGTCGACTAAAAAACACGGTGAAGCGCAAGGCGTGAACTAGTTTGACATCTCCAACTTAGTTCATAGCTATAGCCGTCCTTTTCTTGCGCTGCCTGTTAGTAAAAGATAGCGATTCTCTAATTTTAGTTTAGTACGTTCACAAGAGAATTGGCACCAATGTAGGCCTTTCATCAACTACCAGGTACTTAACAAAATAGAAAATAGTCAACAAATGTACAGTCTACTAGGCCTGCAACGTTCTCACATTCACAAAATAGAAAATATTTACACAAAGTAAAGTGTCTGCCCGGGTTCGAACTCACGACCTACAACTTGTTAGTCGGCGCCGTTACGAGGGGGGATCAAAAAGTAGTGAGAACGACATACTCCTTGGTAAGAAAAAAAATAAATACTGGCAGGCATAGCTCAGATACATATTTGTAATATTAATTATCAAGTTATCAATAGTCAATAGTAATCTGTCTCATTCTCACTACTTTTTGATCCCCCCTCGTACTACTGGGTCCACTAGTAAGCCCTAAGTACCTACTAAAATAATACAGTCAGTGCTAATACTTTGACCTTAAGGTGTCCTCGTAACGTACTCGTGAGTCGGGGCCGTTACCTCTGCGCCACCACTGCTCTCTTCGATCTGCAAGCCTGACGCTCGCTACATGATCAAGTTTTCCACATTCAGACAGCCTCCTATCTGAATGTGGAAAACTGGATCACGTGGATACAGCAACCAATCAATCAATCTGCCTAGCCTTTTCCCAACTATGTTGGGGTCGGCTTCCAGTCTAACTGGATGCAGCTGAATACCTTTATTTTACATGGAGCGACTGCCTATCTGACCTCCACAACCCAGTAACTGGGTAATACGATACCCCAAGGGGTAAAGTCTGACAACCAGACTTACCAAGGTAAGACTGGTTGTCAGACTTTCGGGCTTCTGACGACCCGTAACGACAGTCAAAGATCCACGAATGACAGCCGGGACCAACGGCTTAACGTGCTTCCCGAGGCACGGAGGAGTCTTGGTATGTAATGGAGTCACCCATCGGACCAATCTCAGTAAGTGTACCTAGCTTATATAGTCTTCGATCGACTCGTGCGGCTGTTATTACGTAGCCACTAGCCTCTCATATAAGTAAACATTAGAAAGTAGTAAAACTAACTAATACTTCTAGTTGCTACTATAAAGAGCCTTCTGAAAGCAACATGGCGTCGCGTGGCGTTATAATTGGCGCTTACGGCGTCGCCACCGTACGCGTTATGAGCGACCGAGTAACTAGGACAGAGGCGGCTATGGAGACGACTGCATATAAGTTTTTTCTGTAGAAGCAAAAGGAGTATGTAAGGACCGTAGCTGATTAAATATAAGTTATTAATAAGTTTATTGTACAAGAAGAAACACATAAGGTACATACACTAAACATGATCGTACAAGTGGTAGTCAAAATCAGGTTGAACAGCTGGCTCCGTAACTAATGGCAACAATTCTCGCAATTTATCCCGCTTGGGGGCGCTGTTGTAAATGTAGACCTATCAAATACTTTTCGTGTCAAATTATCCTGCCATTATCGTCAATCAATAAACTAAATCTCCATGGAAACCACAACCATTATAGTTTCAATGGTGATTTAGTACAATGCGATTAAAATGAAATGTTAAAATTCAAAGACAAGAAAATATTACTTACTTATCGTAATGTAGAGTAAAAGTGATGTGTATACAATTTCCGTTCATTAATTTTTGAACGGATTACGATTCTCGTAATTTATCCCGCTTGGGGACGCTGTTGTAGATGTAGACCTGTCAAAATACTTTTCGTATCAAATTGTCCTGCCATTAAAAAGATTCTTATATCTCAGGAGCCAAAGTTCCTCATAAACATTGGTTATTAACTAAAATGCAGGCTCAGTAATTACCATAATGATTTGTGAACGTCAACAGATTGCGTTATTATACAAATTGATTACACGCACCAAGACATTTTCATAATTAATGGATCCGTCTCTAATACTACTAAAACCAATGATATTATATGTAGAAAGAGGTAGATAGGTTACACACGCTCCGCAAGTGGCACGTCAAAATCTGGCTAATTAGCCACATTTTCGTCGTCTTGTCTCTTTTTCGCTCCCGATAATTAAGACATGCCGTCCTACTTCCACATGTCATCTAATCGTACGAAATTGTGCCGTTTTTGAACACCGAATGTTGGGTCGGTAACCTATCTACGTCTTTTTACATATAATATCATTGACTAAAACTAACAACATAAAACAGTCTGCACATTATTTTTAATTACATTCGTCATTGCATACCATTCCAATAATCGATTTTGTGAGGTGTCATAATTATTACAGAAGATATTCCAACGATGGAAGGCACTCCAACGATCACCTCATGAATGCTTTTCTCAGGTAATTATGAAGCAACCGCTAGAATATCCTCTATATCGTCATAAGACAAATTCTGCAACCAATTAGTTAGTTTTGCTTTCAGCGCAAACTTGGTCAACGTTCTGTAGATTCTGCCTACCCCCATGGGAAAAATCCGTGAGTTTATCTCTCAAGCATATAACCGGTCCAGCAGGGCAATTGCGTAACATACAGTAGGAACAGGTTTCATTTTGACAGTTCAAAAGGGTGCTCTGCTGCCCGTCTCCAGTGAATGACCATGAATGAGTTCATTCTTCTGAAATGAATTTCTATGATTCGGTTATCGCTTTCAAAAATGCTTAGTGATCAGTTATTGTGATTAATTCCAACAAACCATGTCTTACCAAGGGGTATCGTATAACCTAGTATAACTGGGTTCTGGAGTTCAGATAGGCAGTCGCTCCATGTAAAATATTGATATTCAGCTGCATCCGATTACACTGGAAGTCGACCCCAGCATAGTTGGGAAAAGGTAGGCAGATGATACAACAGCTAACCATGAGCAGTTGTGATGTCCTCGTCATTGTATTGTCAAACTTAACAGTCAACTGCTGGAGTGGACCGTCTTTTGCACTGACCTCGAGCAACAAGCAGCAATGGCACAAGAGCTGGAAGAAAAATAAGTTTGAATGAACGAATACTTTATATGCCAGAATATAGGTACATTGATTATGGTAAAGTTACATATGGTTTCACTATATTCGACTTTCTAGTCGTGCAAATTTTAAGTGACATTGTAATTTTTTATTTTTTATCAATCAGAAAGGGATTTTGATAGTCTATTCTCCTCTTTAATGTAGTGGTTCAGAGTTCGTAAGTAAAACAATGTTTAACTTTTTGGTGTATGCCACCCGGCTCATCAGACATAAGAACTCTCTTACGCAATGTCGTCTCCATCTCCAATTTTGGCCTTCGCGTTTATTATACTTAAAGAGGAAAGAGGATAGGCTCGTGGCTAAATAATAACAGCCGCACGGGTCGGTTGAAGGTTACGCTTGGCGAGGTCACTCCGTGGATGGGTGACCATCCATTATATATCGAGACCCCTCCATGCTTCGGAAAGCACGTTAAAAACCGTTGATCTCGGCTGTCATTTGTGGATCTTTGACAGTCATTACGGGTAGTCAGAAGCCCAAAAGTCTGACAACCAGTCTTTACAAGATAATATTACCCAGTATCTGGGTTGTGGAGGTCAGATAGGTTGTCCATGTAAAATACTGGTATTCAGCCGCATCCGGTTAGACTGGAAGCCGACCCCAACATACACTTCTGGACACATCTTTTGGCCCACCTTGTATTTTCAGTTTCGTTGGGTCCTAGCTAAAATTTTATATTAGGTCGAGCAAAAAGTTTTTATGCAGTTTTGAACCTGGCACATTCACAATTTCATTCAATAGTCTTTTTTTGAATTTCGAACACAGAATTTAAAGAAACAAAAGACAATTTGGAGCCTGTTTGTTGATATCAAACAATCGAATACTAAGAAAACTTGGTTTTATTGGTTTACTTGGATTTAATTCTTGAAAAAGTGATTGATATCTTAGGTTTTGCAACAAACATTACTTATTCTTAACATTAAGGTGAGGTTCTATCAATAATCTATGGATACTTCACCTGAAGTCGCCGCCCAAGCTGTGGCACTTATTCAGGCCGGACACAGCCAAAGAAACGTGAGTGCTCAACTTAATTTAAGTCGATCTGCGGTCCGAAATGTTTATCGGAGGTACCTAGAGACTGGCGGCTTTGTTCGTCGCCAAGGAAGGCCACGATCTCGGGTCACAACTGAAAGGCAGGATCGATTCATCGTGACGACCAGCTTGAGAAATCGTCACCTTACCTCCATTGAGATACAAAACCAACTTCGCGACTTCCACGGAGTATCTGTGAGCGCTCGAACTGTTCGGAGAAGGTTAAAAGAACGCGATATGGTACCACACAAGCCAGCTAATGGCCCCAAACTAACGCGAGCCCACCGAACAGCGCGCCTTCATTTCGCACGCAGTCATTTAAATTGGACACAGCAAGATTGGAGCCGTGTACTCTTTTCTGATGAGTCTAAAATTGTGTTACATGGCAATGATGGAAGGAAGAAGGTCTACCGACGTAAGGGAGAGCGTTTCGCACAATGCTGCTTTGAAGAGAGGGTTGCTTATGGCGGTGGCTCATGGACTGTCTGGGGCGGTATATCCGCGAGCGGCAAAACCAAACTTGAGGTTGTTACAGGACCACGGCTGCCAACATTAAATGCTGAAAGGTACATTCGTGAGTGCTTAGAACCTCACGTGATACCATACGCGGACTATGTGGGCCCAAATTTCCTTTTTATGCATGATAATGCAAGAGCCCATGCGGCCGGCATCGTCAGGGAATATCTTCGGGATGTGAACATCACAGTTATGGACTGGCCAGCCAGAAGCCCAGACATGAACCCCATTGAGCACATGTGAGACGAGCTAAAAAGACGTGTTAGGGCTCGTCAGCCAGTTGCCCAGATGATGCAGGAGTTGAAAACTGCCATAGAAGAGGAATGGGAGATGATCCCTCAAAATTTCATAGAGCGGTTGATAAACTCTACGCCTAATCGTATGAGAGCTGTGGTAGATGCACATGGAGGCAACACGCGTTATTAAATTAAACCTTTATTTGATAAAACATGTTTTTTATTCAAAAATCAATTGCCTTTAACAAGGCGCATATCCGACTTGTTAGGCGTAGCTCCATGTCGTATGGTATTCTGAATTCAAATTTAAAACAATACGATCGAAAAAGATGGTAAAATGTATCAGGTTTAAAACTGCATCAACAGTTTTTGTTCAATCTAGCAATCATATTTCGGTAGGGGCCATCGAAACCTAAACACTAAGGTGGGCCAATAGATGTGTCCAGAAGTGTAGTTGGGAAAAGAATAGGCAGATGATGTTTAATAAACTACTATTTTTTAATTAGTACAAGAAAATGAGCCTTTATCCGTACCCGATACTGGTCATATTTGTGTAGTCAAAAGTAAAAAAAAGAAATCCCAAATTTTGTCCACGAAAATTTGTCATAATTGGTAAACTCATAATTGAATCAATCATTCTTAACATTGCTACTAGAAAATACTACGCGCAGTGCTTTTCCATGTTTAATGAATACTATAATACTATGTAGCCTGTACAATATTTCCATAAACTGAGTGACATTTTGAGATATAAACAAACGCTAATAACTATGCCGTTTATGAATATTATTTATTGAGACTTTACATATATAATAATTTAATACATACAAGACCTTTAATAAGCCCTTTAACTATATGTAATAATTAAAAATTAGTGGTGTATACTTGTAACAAAAAAAACTCAAAATTCATCGTCTCTAAATCAACCTTGTATTAGCGGTCAAAAGGTTAAACGGTGAACCTCTCCGTAGTTTTCCCTGTGCAACGAAGGTCTAACATCAAATAACCGACTAACAATTATTGGAACGAAGGTGATGTTACTTTATCGCTTCTATTCGAGCACTATGGCACTTCATTATTTTTCAAACAACATTTCGCTTTTATTCCCCAAAGAATAGGAAAACCTTCTACCTATTTAGATAGTACCTAGCATTGGAACCTACGTGTTGGACAGGTGGCAATAAAATAAACGAATTTCGATATTTAAACAGATTTATTTTAATTAAGTTACGGGAGCAAAAAAACATTACACGGCATGAAAACAGGAAGGAACGGGGACAATATTTTTTATGATTTTTTCTTATACAATCTTATACGTACTAACTTGACATTGACAGTTGACTCATGTCATTGCTGTCACTCAAACTTTCCTTTACGAAGACAGACTGGTTTGGTCGTAAAAGTTATAAGAATAAAATTGTTCCGTCTGCAGAACAATTCTATTCTTATAACTTTTACGTTTACAAATAATGAAACATATTCCAAGAGTAGGTACACGCCAACAGGTCAAGCCACCGGAAACTGTCAAATCCCAATCAACCTTGAACCTAATGCTTTAGCGATAAAGATGAAAATCTATTAAAGAAATTTGACAGATTGTAGTAGCTTGATGTGCTGGCGTCTGTACTTATGTCCCAAAATGTAACAGGAGGGGGCGGGCCACCTGCCAATAATCTAGATTATGTGTTGATACTAAGAAAATAAGTAGGTCATCATTCATTCTCCTTCCCTTATCCTAATTAATTTAGGGGCGGCGCAACATGTCCCTTTTTCTAAACTTCTCTATTAGTCGTCATCACGGTAGTCACCCTCTTTCTAGCCATGTCTTATCTGTTCTGTGCCATCGACAGTCATACTCAAAACTTTCCTCACGACATTTTTCTCATTCCTCCGCATCACATGCCCATACCATGACAACCGATTTCCGCACAACTTTTCAGTCACCGGCGCCACTTTCAAACTTCCTCTTATGTACTCATTTCTTATTCTATACATTCGTGTACACGTGGTGTAGGTACACCACACATCCCTCTTAGCATTCTCATCTCAGCTACATGCAATTGCCTTCCATTCGTCCCTTTTGTGGCCCAACATTCTGACAAGAAAATAAGTAGGTACCTAGTTCCGCGTAGATGGCGCTGAGTCTGTTACTTTCAGTCAGCTGTCAATGAAGTTCTTTGTTTTAACAAAGAACTTCATTGACAGCTGACTTTGCTGTGAGATGGCGCTAAGTATTTTATCTTGTGTCCGATTGGTCACTTGTCATTTAAGATCATTTTAACAAGTGACAAACACTCAGCGCTCCATCGCGGCGTAGTTTCCAGCAAGCAACCACATTTAATTGTTTACAAAAGTTGAAGAAACACGTCAACGTCGAACGTGAACCTTGATAATTTATTAAAGATTTCGGACCTCAACATCAAACGCAGAAGAAGAGTTGGTGAATTTGTTTTACAAAATTTTTGGTTCTGAAAATTTCAATACAGCAGAAACTTATTGTTTCTGAAATATCTTTTATTTTCCGACACAAAACAAGCCAGTGCTACGTTTTCATTGCTATTATCACCTGTTTCTCGTTAGTCTAAACGCAAGCGCTACAGCTGAGCATGAGCTCCTGGGTTCGACTCCCGGGTCGGGCAAAGTGTTATTGGGTCTTTCCATCTGGAATTTCTCAGCCGCAGCCCGGAATCTGGATTTGTGCCTGGTTGATGGCAATAGCAAGTAGCAAACAAATGTCCTAAAAAGGTATTGTAGATATCTTGAAGGCAAGCAGATGAATTTCAGCTGTTGTCTTGGTTAAAACCACAGAAATCTAAATAATAGTGCCTTATCATTTTTTATAAATAATTTTTTTATTCAATAAAAAAATTTAATGTAAATGACTAACTAACTAACTATACAAATAAAAACAAAACAAAAGGACACTTAGGCGTCGAAGTACTCGTCCGCATCGATGTCATCCGGAAACGTGCCCAGAAGACTGGCAGCATTGCGACGTTGAATGGCAATGCTAATTCTTTGGCCAAAGAAGGAGCCAGCCCTCTGGTCACGTGAAGACTCGACCAGTCGGCGAGATATTTCCTAAAAAAGTAGACGCGCACTCGGGCCCCATGACCCGAGCGTTTATTTATTATTATTTATTTTAACTTTATTATTTAGATTTCTGTGGTTAAAACCAATATGTCCCTCAAGATATCTCCTAGAGACACACTCCAAGGGTCAGTTAAGTAAAAGTGGGCACAGCATTTAATAACGTGTTAATTTAGATAAACTTTAAACCTATTTAAGAATGTGGTTTTGCAGAAGTCTAAACACTGATTTAAAGATATCTTGTAGGTTGACTTCAGATCAAGAAATAGACTTAAAGATATCTGCAATACCTAATTAAAACTATCAATATTGAATTGCAGATATTCGATCTTATCTTAGTGAAGTAAAATTAAAAACTTATTTTGCTATAAAGTGCTTTAAGTAACTTTATTTTAGAAAATATGGTGAACTTATTTATTACAAAAACTGTTTTATGATTTATGAAAATAGCGACTATACAACAAATTTTGATGTCTAGAAAAGGCTTTCATATTAGGTCTTTACCTATGAAATTGCCGTTCTGCAGTACTGGCCATTTCAAATCAAAATAATTTTTGTTTGGCTAAGAATTCTAATTTCAAATTAATTTTATTTTAAAAACATGGATTTTTTTCCAAAAGTAGTCATTTGTTTATTGATTAGTGTTACATTTTCATCGCATTTCAATCTTTTTCGTCATCATGGATACGTTAAAAATTCGAGTAATTATGGAATATGAGTACCGTCGTGGCAGCAACGCGGCACAAGCGGCACGCAACATCAACGACGTTTACGGAGCTAACACTACAAACCAACGCACCACTTGTTATTGGTTTGCTCGCTTCCGTTCTGGAAATTTCGACCTGAAAAATGAACCTCGCGGTCGTCCGAAGACTTTGGTCGACAATGACGAAGGCGATTGTGGAAGCTGATGATACACAATCTACGGCTGAATTATATATTGATTGAATTATAATATTGGTCCATTTGCGTCAAATTGGCAAGGTAAAAAAGCTTGACAAATGGGTGCCCCACGAACTCAATGATCGCCAGCGCGAAGTACGCGTCGAGACGTGCCTTGCACTGCTCAACAGACATACAAATGAAGTCATTTTGAACCGCATTGTTACCTGCGATGAAAAATGGATTCTGTTTGATAACCGCAAGCGCTCAGCAAGTTGGTTGGATCCTGGTTCAGCACCTAAACAATGCCCTAAACGAAAACTTACCCCTAGAAAAGTGATGGTCACTGTTTGGTGGTCTAGCGCCGGTGTGATTCATCACAGCTTCTTACCAAACGGGGTGAGCATTACTTCAGATGTGTACTGTGAAGAACTGAACACAATGATGGAGAAGCTGGCACATCTCCAACCAGCATTGGTCAATCGCTCGTCTCCGCTGCTCCTGCACGACAACGCGCTACCTCATACTGCACAGCAGACGGTCTCCAAGTTGCAAGAACTGGGGTTGGAAGCTCTCCGTCATCCGCCCTACTCACCAGATCTTGCGCCTACAGACTACTACTTTTTCCAGAATTTGGATAACTTCTTGGCGGGAAAAAAATTCAATACCCGAGAGGCAGTACAAAATGCCTTTGAAGAATTTGTTGCCTCCCGTCCAGCTGATTTCTTTAAGAAGGGCATCAATAAACTGCCACTGCGTTGGCAAAGGTGCATTGATTGCATGGGTGATTACTTCGATTAATACAAATAAAAAATGCTTGAAAAAAATTCGTTTAAATTTTTTCATACAAAACGGCAATTTCATAGGTAAAGACCTATTATGTCGTTGATTGCATTGGAAATTTAAAACGCATGATTATTTCTCGTGTAAAATCTGTAGATAGTGCTATAAAACACACGGGCTTTTAAAATATTAGAAAACAAACAATAAAATTTTGTATAATAATATTGCAAATGAAAAATTTTGTTCCGTAGTGCATAGTACTACATTTTCTATAATTGTGCAAGTTATTAATGTAGTTAGAATTACTATAACAAAAATATAAGTTCAATCTACCCTAGTTTTTGATGAAGTGTCGTCGGAAAATGTTTTATTATTTTTTCACTTAAAGTGCAAAATGGCGTTAAATCTTATTTTTCCTAACGAAATAAGATTTTAGACAATACTGATTTTCTAAGGCTAGTTCGGACAAAGTAAAGACAAGTTACATTTCAAGTAGAGCTAATTAAGAGAGAGAGAATTAACCTACACTAAAAACCGTATTTTGAAGTACAATTTAATTTTTTTTGGTATTAAGTGATTCTATAGTTTGATTTAGTTAAGACCAGATTACGTCTTAATATTAGGTCTTTACATAGAAATATAAAAAACAGGAGAAGTGGCATGGGGGCGTGTTTGTGTCCACGCGTTATGCGCACGCTGTGCCTTTACTCGCCAAATGGCCGTCTCCGCGAACTAGTACGCTTTCGACCGTGGTCACGATAAATTATAAAAATGCCGTGTTGTTCAGTGGTTTCCTGCAAAAACCGAAGTGATATTAAAAACTTTGTATCTCACGGAATCACTTACCATATGTAAGAAAAAGTATTTTACTGTATTTATCTTTAAAATCATAAAAAACAACAAACCGTAAAATATTTCTTGCTTTTACTACGTTATTTTTGTTTTCAAATATCGCAGCGGCTGTACTATTTTTGCAGCAAATACATGGCTCCTTAACCACTACCTTAAGTATGTCGCTAAGCGACTGGACAAGCAATGTAAAACTAACAAAACGATACTTTATTTACGCGGAGCGTCGCATAGTACAGCCGCTGTGTCTTGCGGCGAGATAGTGATGAGGTTAAGATCCACTAAAGTAGGCTATCGATAATAATGTCGATTGCCCAACGAATATTATATTGCTATTATAGTTTATTTTTCAATTTGTCAACCGTTTTAGCCCGGTCACTTGAAAAGATGACGTTTAAGTACGGTTGGAAAACCTTTGAGAATGTAAAATAATCTTTTTTACTGTTTTTGATTATTTTACCTAGTTGAGAAATGCATAACCAACGGTCGTAAAGTAAGTTTATTAATGTTTAGGTGGAGTGTTTTTGGGTTTAAATTATCGCATCTTCGTGCTATTTCCTTACTTTTTTTTGGTTTTGGTATTTTACTTCCGCTAAAGTCTTTAACTATGCACCACAAGATTCGAATTCGTTGTAGTAATCGGTATGGTTCAGATAAAATATTAGTGATTTTTGCTTAAAATAAGTCAACATATTCATGCTATTTATTTGTTATGCATGAGTATGGCATGTGTTTGTTTTCATATATTTAACTATTTCTTAACTAAGGGTTTTTTTTAAAAAACAAAAGCCTATTCGCCTGTTGCCTGCTACCTGCTTACTCATCGTGAGGTTAAGAAGTATAGACCGCGCGGAACTAGTTGACCGCGCCTTAGGTATGTGAGCGGTGGGATGGAGGAGCGGGGGCGCAT
The DNA here is from genome assembly GCA_946251885.1 of Cosmia pyralina. Taxonomy (NCBI): domain Eukaryota; kingdom Metazoa; phylum Arthropoda; class Insecta; order Lepidoptera; family Noctuidae; genus Cosmia; species Cosmia pyralina. The sequence goes on along the minus strand of OX276368.1, from coordinate 9,477,482 downwards.
TACTCAGTACGTGCGTTGCGAACCGCCGCCTCACCCCTGTCTCAGCGGCCAACTAGTTCCTAGACTATAGACTATAGCTTAAGATACTTATTATGTAAATGATAAATAAGTTCTTATAGTACCTTTTTAGCTTCCCAAAAGATACAAATACAAAAAAAGAATGGATTGATGCCACAGGAAGGCCACCTAATTGGTTCCCAACAAATTATAGCACCATATGCTCAATTCACTTTAAGGCAGAAATGTTCCAGTCTCTAAAGAAAACTCGCAGGCTTTTTGAATGAGCAATCCCAAAATTAAGAGTACGTCAAGTACTGAACAAATACCTCCACTTTACAGGTCAGTGAGTAAACACATCATAACAGGGTTCAACAATTCCTATGGTTTCACAGCCTAAACCAACTTAACCGGATTGTTTTAATTTATCGATTCGTGTTTTTTTTTTTAATATACATTTTTTTTTATTTAAAATATATAATACTTTCTGGACATATCATTTTTTATTTTATTTTCAGGACCCCAAATTTTTCTTGTACTAATAAATGGAAGTATCGATAACTTACCGATTTAGTCAATCACTAGCGTATATGTAAAATAAATTGCTTTTTGCACAACACAATAATAGCGCCAGATGTTTTTGTGTGAGTAAGTTGTACGGTGCATGGTAAATGCACGCTGTGTGTGACGAGTTAAGGGTTATAATTGATTGTGTAGTATGTTCTGATTTATGAATTGCAAGTGTGTGCGCGACTTTGTATCTATTGCTTTTATTGAACTACATGTGTAGTAGTGGCGCGGTGGTGGGGCCAACCTAGCGACATCGGGTTCTGATACATTTTCAACTACCGGGCATATCTCCTTCTTTTATATATCTATGGGTCTTTACCTATGAAATTGCCGTTCTGCAGTACTGGCCATTTTAAATCAATATAATTTTTGTTTGGCTAAGAATTCTAATTTCAAATTAATTTTATTTTAAAAACATGGATTTTTTTTTCCAAAAGTAGTCATTTGTTTATTGATTAGTGTTACATTTTCAGCGCATTTCAATCTTTTTCGTCATCATGGATACGTTACAAATTCGAGTAATTATGGAATATGAGTACCGTCGTGGCAGCAACGCGGCACAAGCGGCACGCAACATCAACGACGTTTACGGAGCTAACACTACAAACCAACGCACCACTTGTTATTGGTTTGCTCGCTTCCGTTCTGGAAATTTCGACCTGAAAAATGAACCTCGCGGTCGTCCGAAGACTTTGGTCGACAATGACGAATTAAAGGCGATTGTGGAAGCTAATGATACACAATCTACTGCTGAATTAGCAGCAGCTTTCGACGTTAGCGTCAAAACAATATTGGTCCATTTGCGTCAAATTGGCAAGGTAAAAAAGCTTGACAAATGGGTGCCCCACGAACTCAATGATCGCCAGCGCGAAGTACGCGTCGAGACGTGCCTTGCACTGCTCAACAGACACACAAATGAAGGAATTTTGAACCGCATTGTTACCTGCGATGAAAAATGGATTCTGTTTGATAACCGCAAGCGCTCAGCAAGTTGGTTAAACGAAAACTTTAAACAAGTTTAAACGAAAACTTACCCCTAGAAAAGTGATGGTCACTGTTTGGTGGTCTAGCGCCGGTGTGATTCATCACAGCTTCTTACCAAACGGGGTGAGCATTACTTCAGATGTGTACTGTGAAGAACTGAACACAATGATGGAGAAGCTGGCACATCTCCAACCAGCATTGGTCAATCGCTCGTCTCCGCTGCTCCTGCACGACAACGCGCGACCTCATACTGCACAGCAGACGGTCTCCAAGTTGCAAGAACTGGGGTTGGAAGCTCTCCGTCATCCGCCCTACTCACCAGATCTTGCGCCTACAGACTACTACTTTTTCCAGAATTTGGATAACTTCTTGGCGGGAAAAAAATTCAATACCCGAGAGGCAGTACAAAATGCCTTTGAAGAATTTGTTGCCTCCCGTCCAGCTGATTTCTTTAAGAAGGGCATCAATAAACTGCCACTGCGTTGGCAAAGATGCATTGATTGCATGGGTGATTACTTCGATTAATACAAATAAAAAATGCATGAAAAAAATTCGTTTAAATTTTTTCATACAAAACGGCAATTTCATAGGTAAAGACCTATTATTTTCTTCACTTGTCATTTCATCATCAAATATTTTTTTCTTTGTGAGTCTAAAAAGATACTTCAATTATTCAATTGAGTTTTATGTGAGCTTTCAAATAATCTGAGTATAGTAAAAAAATATTTTTACTTTTAACTGTAGGCATACTTAATACAAACTAGTTTTGAGAATACTTAATCTGGTTTTTGGTATTCCTATCTTGCTTAAGTAGCGGTAGTTTAAAACGATTTAGTATTAAAGAAAGAAAATACTTAACGAAATCATTTATGATTTAGTAAAATCCAACTTTAGACAAAGTACAGATATGTAAGATTTAATCGCTATTCTTGTTTGCTACTTGGGGGATCGCCCCCTGTTATGTGAAATGTGGGTGCACCTCTATGCTTAACCATTCGGGGGTTACAGGCGTGATGATATGTTATATGTTTAATTTCAAAACAACAAACTGTTCTAAAGTAAAACTCTAGAAACTCGCCTCACATTGTAAAGTTACACCAGCACGTATTAATGATCGCTGTGGGAACGCGCACGTTGCGCCGACAATTAACTCTTTCACCCTACGCTTTACATAAACGCGCTGTCAGCGGACATAGACGAATAGGTAATGTATCATCAAACTACGAGGCTATGAGGCTATTTGTTGCTAGGGTAATTATATGACGACTGTAGGTACAGGTACTTGTAGAGGAGCCCCTCTACAAGTGGCTAAGAATAACAACTGCACGGGTCGTACGCTTGCCACGGTTGGTCCGTGGACGGGTGACAATCTTTTATCTACCTTGGGTCTTCCCTCCGTGCCTCGACAAGCACGTTAAGCCGTTGGTCCCGGCTGTCATTCGTGGATCTTTGACAGTCGTTACGGGTCGTCAGAAGCCCGAAAGTCTGACTACCAAGGGGTAATCAAGGGGGTCCAGTAACTATGTTGTGGTGGTCAGATAGGCAGTCGTTCCATGTAAATTGCTGGTTACCCGGTTTGACTGGACCCCAACATAGTTGGGAAAAGGCTAGGCAGATGATGATAATTGTAGGTATAAGAACCGTCACGAGCATAAATACATATATTACTATGGACAGCTTGGCAAATTCATCCATTATTATAATATCTGTCAGGCAGGATGACACATCAAAATTTTTCGTTTCTTTTCAATGTAATTGTATTTATTTTGAAAAATTCATTGAGTCTCAATAATATCGCAATGAATGTGTGCAATATGGATGGAGTTATGGAAATAAGGAGAAGTGTCTTGACGTTGCGTGACAGCGTAAGCGTGGGTGACCCATGGCCGGTTCAATGTCCACCGCGCACAGGATGGATGGAAAGCAGCACATGAAGTATTTTTTTGCTCCGTTGGTGTAATTGCTATAAGGCGTTCCAGTTGGAGGAAATCTGTCGTCAATATGACGGCAAGTATATTATGTGATCATTTGTGGAAGGCATATAGGCAGTAGCTGAGCAGTGGTGGCCCAGTGGTAAAGGCCACGACTTACAAGTTGTAGGTCGTAGGTTCGAACCCAGACAGGCGCTTTACTTTGTGTAAATTATTTCATCACCACTGCTCTCAAAACGGTGAAGGAAAACATCGTGAGGAAACCGGCATGTCCTAGAACCAAAAATTCAAAGACTATGTGACATCTACCAACCCCTCACGGAGAGGGAGGCCTGTGTCCCAGCAGTGGGAACGTTAGGCTGATTGTGCTATGTAGGCAGTACCGGCGTTAGGGTATAGAGTGCCGTTGGGCGACCACCCAGGACGCGCCGAAGGCGCAGTGATGAGGCTCCCCTTCACCTCTAGCGAATGCAGGTTACTTTTATCATCAAATCCCTAACAAGGATAAAATGTATGTTCAGTAAGTGTAACTAAAAGGCAGTTTGTTGGTTTGAAAACCTATCCCAGCCGAGGAGGCGCGGCGCGGCGTGCAAAAATTTTTGAGCTCGCTTCTTTCGATCTTGCATCCTACTCCTAATTCTCGAACTTTCTATATGGGTTGAAGTAACTCCTGTTTTTGTATGAATGTTCAAACAACCTCCTTACTTCTATGCAGACTTTTTTCGTAAACAGCTAAAGGAAAAAAAAAACATTTTGATATTTTCAATCATTTGAATTTTGTGACGTTCAGCTGACATTTCAATGCTTTACAAAAGAATTTTCTAATGACCACAAAAATTATCTTTTTGCCATGGATAAAACAATAGTGTTCAAAATGAAAGCATTTACTAAGGTGCCTTCCGAGTTCAGTCGTAAGTAGCTAATTACTTATAGTGTCTTACCAAGGGCATATCGTGTTACCCGTAACTGGGTTGTGGAGGTTAGTCGCTCCATATAAAATACTGGTATTCAGCTGCATCTGGAACTGGAAGCCGACCCTAACATAGCGAATCCTCTTTATAGGATCGTGATTAGACATAGTGTCAGATATACCTACTCGTATATCTGTGGGCGAAGAAGGGAAAGGATCGTCACCGTATCAACTCGAGCCGTGCAGTATTCTTTGTATGAAACTCTCTATTGCAACGCACACTAATCAGAATCGTAACGTAATCGCCTCGCCTCGGGACAAAAGGCGGCGAAAGCCGATACCGTGACGATACCTTTCCGAGTTGTGATATGACCTTACAATAGAAAAAAAAAGTTTATTAGGAACAATTTTAGGTATAATAATAGACACGAAGGTAGCGGCAAAAGTAAAATACTGTGGCGCAGCTATACAGCCCAACACAAAATACAAAGAAGACATTTAACAGAAAAAAGGAGAAAAATAACTCTTATGTTATCGATCACACTGTTAATTGTTATGGACTCAATTACAAGGACGTTAATAAAGATTACAGATTAATATACTGAATCTAGGACAGTATGTGTGACCACGATTCAACGATCACTGTCGCTCCATTAGTTCAAATCGACACCATACCCCTAAACTCCGCACGACGCCAAAATTTTAAGTGCATACTCATCAGATATAACAGATCCGACTTGTAGATTAAGTATTCGCTTTTTCCCGCGGCTTCACCCGCGTGGATGTCGGAAAATATCCCATGGGATCGTTCAAATGGAAAACATAGGGCCATTCTACAGAACAGATAACTGTTCTGTGGGCCGTCCGATTAACTATGCAAACTCAAATCCACAGAACAGATATTCTTTATATTTTCTGTGCTCAAATCGCTACGATATGTCGTTGCCGTGTATATGGTGGGCTTAAAGCTCCCAGTCAGCATGATTTTTTCCGACATCTTCAACAACCATTGTCATATTTTAGCCAATTTACACAAAACTAATGAATTATGCACTGAATCACTCCGTCCATTGGTGAAAACCGTATGAAAATCCGGTCGGTATCTACTTTTTGACTTTATCGCATTCAAATATATATCCAGATATACACGGCGGGAGGACTTTGTTAAGTTAAAATTTATTATGCTAGGATGCCATCTATAGCCTTCCCAAATTTTATCGAAATCCGTTCTGTGGTTAGGCGTAAAAAGGTAACAGACAGAATTTATAATATTGTATGGATTGTATTTTCTCTTCCCGAAGGAACAAGCGCCACGCCAGTTGTGTTAAGAAGTGAGACAATTTTAAGCCACGATGCAAGTTTTTTCCTGTGGCATACAATAAAATTGAACTAACAGATGACTAGCTTGCATCGTCTAAAACGAGTTATTCCGGTCGGATACCTGGTCTGATCCCCAGCTGGTTATTAATATGTTTTAATTTCTGTATGATCCACTATAAGCTTTGTCCGTATAGTGTGTGTAGTGCTATCAACAAATTGATTGATTGATTGAGTGTTGTAGTTGTGTGTTATCTTTTAATTATGCTTTTGTGTGTTGTGCTATTACTTTTGTCTGCTATCAAACAAATGATTTATCTATCCATCTAATTGTCGCTTACCAACAGAGCACAGCTAGCCACTCTGCCCTCTACAGATGACTTCAAATACGGGCATCAAAGATGAATCCTAAATATTGTTGTAATTTCGTCATCAGCCCAGCCGTTCCCAACCTCTTAGTTATACTTTTGGGGTCAGCTTCCAGTCTAGTACAGCTGTATACCAGTATTTTGAATGGAGCGATTACTATCTGACCTCCAGACACAATCCAATTACTGGGAAACACGATACTCCTTGATGAGACTGGTTGTCATATTTTCGGGCTTCTGATAAACCATAATTTGTTATTTTCTTGCCCTTATCCTAATTTATTTGAGGTTGGCGCGTCATCATTAGTCGTCATCTCAGTAGTTATCACCCCCTTTCTATCCATAACATCTTTCACACAGTCCATCCATCTTTCTTTGGTCTTCCCGTGCTCTTATAGCCATCCACATTCTTGCTCAAAACTTTCCTCACCACATTTTGTTGTCTAATAAAAATTGCAGTAAACTCTAAGCTGTCAGCATCATCTAGTCTCCCAACGATGAAGTTCCTCAAGAAATCATCATCGCGGGCGAAGGAAGAGGAAACTTTACCGAAGGGTAAAACCCTGTCTGTTTTGAGGCGTCCTTCTTCTGATCTTCGAGGCAAAGAACATGAGATATATGTGAATCTATGGAGGAACAAATCCGGGTTTTTATCTCAGCCGATGTTTAATTATGGTGCCAGCCTTAGTCTACGAGGTGGTCGTAAAAATGTAAGTTTGTTTTAAGTGATAAATGTAAAATGATAATGTAATATTTAAATGATTTATGTAAATCTTCTTATATGTATATAAAAATCAATTGCTGTCCGTTAGCCGTTAGTCTGGCTAAAGCTCAAAAATAGCTTGATCGATTTGAATATATTTTTTTGTTTTTATCTCCTCTTTACTGGGGTAGTTTAAAAGAAAAAAAAAATAGGAAAAGAAAAGAAATTGAAATTTTGACAGGACAACGTCTGGCGGGTCAGCTCTCAGCTAGTTGGTTTTTATTAAAAATATAGGTCAAAAATAAATTCTATTACTCTGCAATCAAGAGGTCACATCTTTTAAAGTCCAGACATAATCTTGCTCAGGCCATATTTATTTATTAAAACTATATGCACAAGTAAAAAAATACTGTAAAAAGGCGGACTTAATGCCTGAGGCATTTTCTACCAGTCAATCTTAGGGTAATGCGGAGAGAAGACATGGCAGGTGCAGCATAAGGGATAGATAACTCGAAAAAGAATAAATACATACATACATAAACAGAAAAAACTTTGTCAGGAGAAATAACGATAGGTAGAGGAGAAAAAGAATCCAGCAGATCAGCATATAAATAGCATATTGACCATGATAGTGCCTGAGATGGTGTCTGAAGAAAAAACCACGACAGATCTGAGTTGACCTGTCCAGTTTTTAAACCTACTTAATGACATATAAGAAATTACTTCGTTTATAGAAGTTAAGTTCCAGGTCTGAACGCGTTTAAATGGTGATTACTATAAAGTTTCAGGGTGAACTACATGTTAGGGTTTTGGGTGCTTTATGCTTTTAATAAGAAGCGAGATTTTGTTTAGTTATTAGTTAGGTAGATATGTGCGGGTAGGCTTCCCACAAGGTGGATCGATGCTCTCGTGATAGTCGCAGAAATCCGCTTTAGGCGAGAAGCATAGGACCGGTTGTGGCGACGGTCGGAGGAGGCCTATCCAGCAGTGAACGTCTTTCGGCTGAAATGATGATGACAACGACTACAAAACAACACACAACAACAAGAAAACAAAAACAAACAACAAAACACACAACAAGAAAACAACAAGAAAACAAAACAAAAAGACAAGAAAACTAATTTTTATCTTTACTCCCTCAGTTTTCTACTACAGCGATCAGCTATGATGACGATGAGCCTGAGAAGAAGAAGTCATCAGCGCCACCTCCAACGCCAGGTGGCGGTGCTCAGGGTCGGATTATCGCTGGTCAGTCTTCTACTTTCTTCTACTCTCGGTGTTTCTTATATTGCTGAAGACTGACCTGGATTTGATGGCCAACCTTCAGTAATACGAGAGACACCGAAATTACCGATATTTCTCCTTGTCTTATGGGAGGAGGTACAGATCAGCAGCCCTCGTGACTCAGGTACAATTGTGAATGATTCTCAGCCAAGTCTGGTTGTCAATCGTTACGGGAAGTCAAACACCGCGAAGTTTGACAGCCAGTGTTATTACCGAGGGGAATCGTGTTGTCAGTAACAGGGTTGTGCAGATCAAATAGCCTGTCGCGTGCCGCCCCATGTAAAATACAGGCATTCAGCTGCATTTGGTTAAACTGGCCGACTTTTAGTTGGGAAAATGCGAGGCAGATGCTCAGCCTTGCCAATGCACTCATTGACGTATTATGTGGCAGGCCTAAATTTATTTAACTTATGTATGACGTTTTTTTAGCATTTATTTTGTTGTGCGAATGTTTTATGCCACAATGCCAAATCAATATTAGTATGTAATGTTCCCGACTGTTACGGCACACGGAGTTTTGGACAAAGTTCAGCTTCTCAGAGCAGCGGCTCTTCCACTGTGACAGCGTCTGTCAAAAATTCCATGTATGGGCTCGTTGATATTTATATTATAGACTTTCTATCAGCATCTTATGAGTCTTTGACAGCCACATAAACTGGTACCTACTGTCTAATGTATACTTTCCAAAATAATTGTTTCGTTGGACCCCAGTTCAGGGGTCAGACACAAAAGTTTATTGTGTAAACTCGAGAGAGATAGAGAAATTTCTCTATCTCTTTCGCGTTTGCAAACTATTTTATACATTACTCGTTTACAGTACGGCCGATTTATCTTGGCAGGTCCGAACTTTGCGCTGAAGGCTGCGCAGTAAGATTTTTTAGGAACCAAGTGGTGACATGAAGCGAGTGTGTGAAGTACAATGCGCGAAACTTCTTAGTGCAGTTCGGACCTGCCAAGATAAACGTACTCTTGCTACTTACCTACTTACTTACTGAATCTACAGTCCGGCCGTGGAGAGAATGCGTTGCTAACACTGTAAGTGCATTTCTACTGACGCGGAGCGAAGACTTGCAGGGATCGACCAATCACAATGGTTGAAATCCTCATCGCATTTCTCATCCTGTCTGTGATTGGACGATTCCAGCACGTCTCCGCTCCGCTCCGCCCAGCTGCGCGTCAGTGGAAACGCACACTACCAGTTGGACAATTTCTAGAACTAATAGATAAGGATCAAATTCACAAAACACGCATATTCGTTAGATATGAAACTAGCAGGGTGTCAAGATAATAAGGGGGTCCCGCTCTCATTATCATCTTTATTGAGTGGCTTGTCTATTGCTCATACTGTCCTACAATGTATTAAGGCGAAACCGCCAGAGTAGCCTGCGAAATTCTTTCTTACGTTTATTGCAATTTGCGGATCAGTATCACATTATAGGTATGATGATTTGAATATGATTCGCGACCGTAACAAATCTGTATCTATAGAATTACTAGCTGCGCCCCGCGGTTCCACCCACGTAGACCGGAATAAAAAGTAGCCTATGCGTTAATCCAGGTTACAAGCTATCTACATACCAAATTTCATCCACATCGGTTCAGCCGTTTGAGCGTGAAGAAGTAACAAACATACAAACACCACACACACACACTCACAAACTTTCACCTTTATTGTGTGATAATACTAATAATCATTAATATCATCAGATACAACTCTCTAAGTGCACATAATCCTAATGTAAATGACTATTTCATGAAATCTTGCTATTTAGAATTGTATTACTGATTCTAATGATTATAATTTTTTAAATACATATACATATGTTGCGGTCACGAATCTTAATTTAATCAACATACAACCTAATACTGACTTGCAAATTGCTTGAAAATTTGAATTTCGCGTGCTACCTGGAGCTTCCCCCTTAGTCAACTAGAACGGTTTGTTCTCATAGTGATTGGCGCCGTGGTGGATGTACAGTTCGACAAAACCCTGCCTTTGATCTTGAATGCTCTGGAGGTGCCTGGCAGAAGTGAGTATTGCCATTTTAGTGAACTCGTCTAAACTAAACTGATGCGCCCCACTATCGCATGACCGCAGTGTGCGTAGGTATATTAATATAAATAGTGGGGAGCGTCATTTCTTAGCTTAGATAATCCGATCCAGCGGCACCCTAATTGCGTAACACATTATCAATCGGAGTTGGTTTCATTTTGACAGTTCAACAACATTCATTGCGTTATTTACGTTGTCGAGCAAACAAATTTTTCGAACATATGAAGCAATGTATTAGCAATTTGTTTCAAAATGAAACCAACTCCGATTGATAATGTGTTACGCGATTAGGGTGCTGTTCCTTGCTGTAAGCCGAACTCCGTACCTCACAGGGCATGCCCTTAGCGTATAGTCGCTTAGTTTTTAGGTGTTATGCCCTGCCTGGAGCAGCCACAGGAAAATCCGGCAGCCAGCAACCTCCTAGGATGACATGCAAAATGCCATTTCTTAAAAAAAAACAGCTTAGATGAGCTTAACTGTGGCTGATATTGGCGCGCCATTTAGTCCAGGTACCTACGCATGGGCGAACTCTCGGTATGGAGCCGAGCATTGAGAACCCAACAGGGGGGCATCCCAGCGCGTCAAAAAAACAAACTATTGGATTATCAACTCTCAGCGCTAAGCATTATGTTGAAAATCCAGTGCGCGAAAAAAAATCACCGCGATATTTTTACGTACGTGCTAACGTCGGCTAACAGCCGTTCCTAAGGCCTCGGCCTCGAATTTCGCGGGCAGCGGGGCGGCGGCCGGCGGCGCGGCGCGTCTCGCATTGTCCCGCCCCGCTTCCACGCCGCTGTTTTCGAGGTCCGGTCCATTTGTTTTTACGCATAAAATCCGGCCGCTCCCGCGCCGCCGCCGCTGCCGCCCGCTGCCCGCTGCCCGCTGCCCGCAAAATTCAAGGCAGAGGCCTAAGGGCGATTTTTTTTCGCGCACTGGACTTTTAACACTATGCTTAGCGCTGAGAGTTGAAAATCCAACAGTGTGTTTTTTGACGCGATGGGATGCACTCTGTTGTTGTTAGGTTGGATTCTCAATGCTCGGCTTAACACCGAGAGTTGAAAATCCAGTGTGCGATAAAATCCAGCCGCGATATTTTAACGTCCGTGCGAACGTCGGCTTATGGATAATTATACGTTGTAGCTTGTAGTTGTTGTAGCTACCCTTCTTTCATTACTCCGTGTAGCTACCGCAAAAGGCATATCCTTGGATAAAGAAAATGAGAAATATTTAATTGACATATTGCTGTTCTAATGGTGTACCTACGCTTTTTTTAGGGTTCCGTAGTTACCTCAAAAGAAAAAAAACCGGCCAAGTGCGTGTCGGACCACGCACAATGAAGGGTTCCGTAGTTGAAAAGAATTTATCCCAAAATCAAACTTAACATTGTAATCCCAAAAAAATTTTTTTTCATGTGGTAAAATTACAAATTAACAATTGTAGGACTTTTTCCTTTACTGGTTCTGTGAGACCTTGTTTCTTGCCAAATTTCATGATTCTAGGACAACGGGAAGTACCCTTACGTTTTGATTTACTTGCGAGTATCAAAATATGTCGCATATGGTCGTATTTTTATTGCGTTGACTTAGAAGCTTCATTTTTACCTTACCACCTTACCTTAGACATAGTATTTGATATGATACCTTCACGCGTTCCTGAGAAAAAGGATCTTGATAAACAGACAGACGGACAACGAAGTGAGATATCAATTTGAAATTAATATCAAATACGTAGGTCTTCGGTCCCTTAGAGCTTTAGAGCTCTAAGGGACCGAAGACCAGCTAACTAAAACAGCAAACAGCAAACAAAAACAGCAAACAGCAAACTCCAGCTTCTAAGTCAACGCAATAAAAAAATACGGCCATTTATGCGACATATTTTGATACTCGCAAGTTAATCAAAACCTCTTCCCGTAGTCCTAGAATCATGAAATTTGGCAAGAAGCAAGGTCTCACAGCACAAGTAAAGGGAAAACTTCGAAAATCGTTAATTTGTAGTTTATAACATAAAAAAATACATTTTAGCGATTATAAACTTACATTTGCAGTTGGAGAATTGACCGTGACGTACATTATCGATGTATAGAAGAACAAGTTTTTCAACAACATTACTAAGTTTATTCTTGGGATAAATTCATCCCAACTACGGAACCGTTCATTGTGCGTGGTCCGACACGCACTTGGCCGGTTCGTTTTAAATAAATGAGCTTCTAAAAGCTTTTTGTGCTTCTAATGAAGTAAACTTTCTTTGGTCGCAGTAACTAAGAGGGCACCCTGACCAGTGACCAACCCCATATATGCAACCACCACATCCAAGATGATCGCAATCACTTGCCTATTTAGTATTTTAATGACACCAAAATGGAATCGCTTGAGGCTCATTTATTATATCTTTTAAAAGTGTCCATTAATTATTTGGGGTTCGATTTAAATGCCATTTGATTATGAGGATGTGGAAGATTCGCGTGCCCTAACCAAATTGCACCAAATCTTGCAGAACCACGCCTGATCTTGGAGGTAGCCCAGCATCTAGGCGAGAGCGCTTGCCGCACTATAGCTATGGATGGTACTGAAGGCTTGGTGCGAGGCCAGCCCATTGTGGACACAGGAGCTCCAATCACCATTCCTGTGGGCGAACCGACCCTGGGAAGAATTATGAATGTCATTGGGGAACCTATTGGTAAGGAATTTGTTTCACTATCATCATCCACAGCCTGACTTCACCCAATATTGGTAATTGGCTTCTCATCGCTTGTGCCAATCCTTATGCTCCTGTGTCAGCCTCATGCAGGTTCTACGCGCGATTGCAACAATATCGTAAGGAATTGGTTTAGTGTCATTCCCAAACAACTGCACCAATCTTTAAAAACGCTAGGCTTAACTCACTCCACCTACCAAACCCTTCAGAAAGCTGCTATCCTGAACACTTGCAGAATTGTCCGAAAATTCTTGCAGAACGATAGTGACGCACATACATCACACGCACAGACATAATTCACCATTGCAACACAAAGTCAAAATGTAACATCATTACGCTCCACTATCACTTAGCTAGGTGAGCACTTTTAGGGGTAGCACTTGGCTTTGGCCCGTGTTACCCTATAAAACCGGCAGATCAGCCGAGATACAAAAATGTATAAGTAACAACATATAATAATAATAAAAAAATTATTTCGGAACAATAACAAAAGACAATACAACAAGTAAAACGATGATAGCTGCAAAAGTATAAACTGTAGAGCGGCTAACAACGCCCTTCTCCAGATACAGAATGGAATAAATGTTCCATGATATAAAGAGAATTTAGATTTAGTTAATAAAATAAAAAACAAACAAGACAAAAAATAAAAAAAATACGGGATTGTGGCGAACGCAAAGCTCCACATTTGGTTTCTGTTGGCAACACCAACAGAATGGACTATGTAGAAGGTTGTCAAATTTATGACACAGATTGACTGTTTTTCCCGCCAAGTTCGAGAGGTGTCCTCTCGGTTTGAGAAAGAATCTTATTGTTTCGGGACAAAGTTTCTCCCCTGTTGTGAGTCGTGTATTATTATTATGTAAGTGATACTCAATAAACTATATGAAGAACGAGTCGGTGATATCGTAATAATAAACCTCCGACCCGTCAGGATAATAAATTCTTTGGGATTGGCTTTTAATGTGTGATTGTAGGGTGAATGAGTGTGTGGGTGAGTGTTAAATGAAAGGTATGTGGTGTTTGTGATAAGTATGTTGTGTGCCGTGTGAAAGAGTGATGAGTATTTTACACTTCCACGAGTTTCTCTGTTTCATCATAATTTTGTGATTTTAACCAGGATTCAAGTTTATTTTTACATTTGCTCTTGGTTAATGGGTAGATGTGTAGGCTTTTGTTTAATTTAATGTAGATTTCGTCTGGAAAGAACGAAGGGCTATGTCGGACTCCTACCGACTAAAACCCCCACAGTTCCTTCTAGTTCACAGAACAGATAAAGAGAACTTCTTTATCTGTTCTGTGTTCTAGTTCCTTCTTCGACTATGAGTCGGGGGCCCGGGAGACACTTGTACATTCACCGCATCCCAGGACTGGTATCAACCCGCCATGCCCAGCGGGTCCCGTCACCAAGTGTGGCCGAAACCAGTGCCTGACTACTCGAGCGATGACACAGCCCCGATTTCGCCGCCCGCAAGCCCCTCCTTATGGTGGCCGGAGATCGTTAAGCGCCCTTCTACACCCGGCTACTCTTCTGACACCCCAGTATCTCGGATGGCAACGCATTATGTCGTTTCGCCGCAATGACCCTTACGATCACATTCTTGTTTACCACCTCAGAAACTACTGGACCCTGATTTCTTCGTCCTAACATGTTCTTAAGCCGCTGATAGACTCGAGGATTCTTGCGAATGTTCAAATGGAGCGTTCTAGCGAGCATTCTAGCGAAACGACAGTTTTGCTTCGAGCTTTTTGCCGAGCCGAGCAATTTTCAAGTCAAGTCTGTCATCTTCGTGAAGAATACATTTTTAACGAGTATTTATAGCGTTCGCTAGAATGATCGTGAAAATATTCGTAGCGATGTTGGCTCTATGCTTGGCTCTATTCGTTGTTCTGGTCGACAAATTTAAAAACGGCGAATGCTCGATGTTCTATTATAAGTAGATGCTCAAGTCTATCAGCGGCTTTTCAAACAAACAAACATATAACACACAATAAATATTAAATAGTTTTCTTTCTTACGAAACAGATGAGCGTGGTCCCATCAATACGGATGAATTTGCCGCGATCCACGCAGACGCACCTCCCTTTGTTGAGATGTCAGTAGAACAGGAGATTCTGGCGACTGGAATTAAGGTGGTGGATCTTCTCGCGCCGTATGTAAAAGGTGCGTGTCAATGGTTAAGTAGAGGTTTTGTAGGGTTCCGTACCCAAAGGGTAAAACGGGACCCTAATAATAAGACTCCACTGTCCTTCCGTCTGTCACCGGGCTGTATCTCATGAACCGTGATAGAGACAGTTGAAATTTCCACAGACGATGTATTTGTGTTGCCGCTATAATAACAAATACTAAAAAACAGATCAAAATAAATAATAGGTTGGGGAAAAAGTTTCTTCGCATTTTTTAAGAAAATTCAAAACGTTTTTTAATATACATTATTTACATTTATCTAAAATATGTAGGTACCATTTTGTTCGATAACTTTTTGCCATCTTGTAGATAGGAACATGATCCCATTGTTATAGAAATTTTGGGACTTCTGATCAAAATACCGCGACAAGTGGTTTTGGCAGTCCTCTCGTACACTGCCTAAAGAATTCTGAAGAGACCGAAACAGGTGGAAATCTGAAGGTGCAAGGTCAGGATTATACGGCGGATGCATTAACACCTCCCAGCCAAAGTCTCTTAATTTTTGCTGAGTGGCTAAAGATGTGTGAGGTCTAGCGTTATCATGATGAAAAACCACACCCCTTCTGTTGATTAATTCCGACCGCTTTCTCTCAACCTCATGCTTTAATCTCATCAGTTGTTCGCAATAGAGTTCAGAATCGATGGTCCTGCCTGGTGGTAACAGCTCATAATGAATAATGCCCTTCCAATCCCACCACACACACAGCATCACCTTGTTGCGACTTAACCCGGGTTTCGCCACAGTCTGTGAAGCCGGACCGGCCTTTGACCACGACCTTTTTCGCACGTTCTTGTCGTACGTGATCCTTTTTTCATCACCAGTTATCAGCTTCTAAAAATGGTTCGGTTTCATTACGTCGTAATAAAGAATCACAAATAAGTATACGGTTCATTAGGTTTCTTTCAGTGAGCTCGTGAGGTACCCAAATATCGTGCTTTTTTGTGTACCCAGTTTTTTTTCAAATGCGCCAAAACTGTTTTGTGGTCGATTCCTAGTTCTTCAGCTACGTCGTAACTACTGATATGCCGATCTTGCTCCACTTTTTCAAAAATGGCATCCATTTTATCCGTAATAGGGCGACCAGAGCGACGTGCATCTTTCACATCAAAATTTCCGGATTGAAAACGCTTAAACCAAATTTGTGCTAGTCTCACAGACACTGCACTGGGTCCATAAACATCGCAAATTTTTTTCGCGGCTTGCGTTGCATTTTTACCATTTTTGTAGTAAAATTTTAAAATGTGTCGAATTTCTTCATTAGATTCACTCATCTTGACAGTACGAAAAACAAATGAAAATCATGTTCTTTAAAATTTAAACTTTCAATGATACCAAAACCGGCCAGATACAAATAGTATAGCCAAAGCGATTTTATTTTAAGTTCATACATACTATAATGCGATAAGACTTTTTCCCCAACCTAAACCGTCACCCTATCATTCACTCATATCCCTCTTTCATATCATTCTTCACACAATCCATCCATCTTTTCTTTGACCTTCCTCTCCTTCTCCATCCATCAACATCTAAATTCATCACTCTTTGGATTTGTTTAACATCATAATCATTGTAAATTACAGTTTCTCTTCGTCAGTCTGCGTGACGGATTTTTTCTTCAAAACTACGAAACGGATTTTGATGCGGTTGGGGTTTTCACCATCATTTAGATACCTAATTTATTCCGGAAGGTTTATTTATTATCAGTCACACATCAATACAATAGGTACTTCTTATTATATATTTTCTCACATAAGCCATCTTGTTATTTAGGTGGCAAGATTGGTCTGTTTGGTGGCGCAGGAGTTGGCAAGACTGTGTTGATTATGGAACTTATCAACAACGTTGCCAAGGCGCACGGAGGATTCTCCGTAAGTTTAATGACAATGAAATGAAGGTTAGAATGAATGAATGAAGGTGGGGGAATATGGTACGTTGAGCAGGGTAAGACCAATGGAGTAAGTAAGGTTTGATAGATGTTAAAAGGTGTAAGTAACTTCCCCATATTATGTTCTGAGTATTGATATCTTATCTGTACCTATTCCTACGCCATCCAGGTAATATGAGAGAAGATGCGAAGAACGTGGATGGGATACTTTATGCATTTGGATCTGTGTGATACCGATGTGTATTTTGATTATATATTTTTGAGGTGTTTGCTGGCGTCGGAGAAAGAACGCGCGAAGGCAACGATTTGTATAATGAGATGAAAGTGGGCGGAGTTATAACAGACGATTACAAGACTTCTAAGGTAAAGTACCATCGAAAAACCTAGGCCTTTCCAATTTTGAAACAATTTTGCTTTCAATCTGCAATTGTACTTATGACAAAGTAAAACAAAGGACCATAGGGGAGGGGTTTTTTCAATGAATCAGTGTAGGTACATATACTAAAAGCGACTTTAAAAGGTGTAAAAGCGTCCGTTTTGTCGATAGTACCTACAATGCGAAATTATCTATTGCCGACTAGCGATGATAGTATTCCGCTTTGGTGGGTTAATTGAAGGGGATTGCTGATTGTCTATTGCTGATTGTATATTTTCAGTTAAATCATAGTTATGGCAGTTAAGGCGAGTAGTGCCGCCAACTAGCGCCACCATTGAGAAAAAAAGCATAAGTCTGGAGTTAAGGAACATTTTGACATTTTCTATACTCACATTTTTAGTCAAAAACGGCCGTTTTTGGAGTTAACTGGTACGGCTTCGAACCTAGGAGGTTTAGTGTTGATTTTTTTGACCTCACCTGACCTACTTCATCTGACAAAAAATGTGAGCATAGAAAATTTCAAAATGTTCCATATCTCCAGACTTATGATTTTTTTCTCAATGGTGATGCTAGTTGGCGGCACTACTCGCCTTAAATAAAATACCTACCTACTTTTTATTGTAGGCCATAGAAAAGAATAGACTGAGCGTTGCGTATTCAATTGTGCAATAAATACAGATCGAAAGGTACGAGAGAGACGAAGCGAATTTGCCAGTATAGTTGTTTCTTTCTACGCCTTGCCTGTGGCTTGCAATAAAGAGACAGGTATTTGCCGCAAAGTCACTTTGTCTCTTTCTAGAGAGTGGTAATTTTTTTATAAGGCTAACGTTCAATCCGTTCAATTGTATGTTGTAAGCACACCACAAACCACTAGCAACCATCAGCCCCGCACGCACGGGTGCAACGGCGAAACATCTAGATTTTTAATTAATTTTGATCCACATAATGGCAGGATACTTTGACACGAAAAGTATTTGAGAGGTCTACACTTCGGTCTACATCTACAACAGCGTCCCCAAGCGGGATAAATTACGAGAATCGTAATCCGTTCAAAAATGAATGAACGGAAATTGTATACCCATCTCTTTTACTCTACATTACGATACATAATTCTTTCTTGTCTTTTAATTTTATAACATGACATTTAATTTTAATCGTATTGTACTAAATCGCCATGGAAACTACGTTGACACGAAAGTATTTGACAAGCTAGCAACTACAACAGCGCCCTCAAGCGGGATAAATTGCGAGAATTGCTGCCATTCTTTTAAATCATGGCGTAAATCACATTAAATTCCATTGTGAAGTTTAGAAGATCTAGACGGTCACAGACATACAAGAAAAACGACTTTGTTTTACTTATAATACCTACTAGGTACCTATTATCTGACCCGTCAGACAGTGGCGGATTTGCAGTATTGGTCGCCCTAGGCCCCAGGCCATTTACTAAGTACCAGCCGCCCCTTTCTCAGCACCCACAGAAAAGATAAAGTCAGCACCCATCATGTAGACTACATAATGAATTTTCTTTATTGCTAACATTTATCGAAATCGATTCAGAAAACTTTAATGTATGCTAGTTATGACTGATTTTTTTTTCGCGATTTCAGTATTGGTCCCATAATAAAAGTTGTTCATATGATGAGTACAGTGACCCCTTTAAAGGATATTGGTCAATAACTAGTAACCCTGTATACGAAAGTGATTTAGGAAGATTATTGTTGTACGATGCGGTGCAGTGCGGCCCGCCATAATGTGCGCGAGCCTTTAGAATATTTAGGTACTTTCAGTTATTTCTTGTAATCATCAGTGATTTTTTTGTTACGATTGGCCGCCCCTAATATCTGGCCGCCCTAGGCCCGGGCCTACTGGGCCCTTAAAATCCGCCACTGCCGTCAGACGTCATGTCAAAAAATCATAGATATAAGAAAGAAGCAAAAAATCAATTTCGATTTTTCGGCTGTTCCTTTCGGTTTTTCATAATTTTCTTTTTTCCTAGACCACCTCAGTAATGAGACGAATAAAACGAAAATAAAAAAAATTAAAATCGGTCAAACCATTTTCGAGTTTAGTAGTTAGTTAGTTTTGTATGGCATCTCGCAGTTGACCACTGAGGTTCGAGACTGCTCAACCGGGCGTTTCCTGTGGGTGCCCCGGCCAGGCTTAAAACTAGGGTAAAATATTAGTCGACTGAGCGTCGCTAATAATAGGAAATTTTCGAGTTTTTGCGAGACTTTATTTATATAGCCTAATGCGGTAGCCAAGTCACACGCCCAAAATTAAAATTAAAATATTCTTAGCGTTGAATTCCAAATTTCCAACAACACAAATTGTTCTAAATCGGCGCCACAACGTGATAATCGCGAACTAAAAACTCATACTTAATAGCGAGTACAGCATCTATTACTATTAAAACCCTCCTTCTCCCTGGTCAGGTGGCTCTCGTGTACGGTCAAATGAACGAGCCCCCCGGCGCGCGAGCCCGTGTGGCTCTGACCGGGCTGACAGTGGCTGAGCACTTCCGAGACAAGGAGGGCCAGGATGTGCTGCTATTCATTGATAACATCTTCAGATTCACGCAGGCAGGCTCTGAGGTAAGTGCTGGTGACAACTGCAAGACATATTATGTAGATAACAATAATATACGCAGATATTGTTATTCCCGTAAGCAGGACGCAGTTATATTAGTACATTCGCTTGTAGCCGGAGGGGCTCGTGGCTAAGTTATAACAGCCGCACGGGTCAATCTAGCCGCGGTCGGTCCAAGAATGGGTGACCATATTTACACACCGAGACCCCTCCGTGCCTCGGAAGCACGTTAAGGTGTTGGTCCCGGCAGTTATCCGTATAAATATTTAATAGTCGTTACGGGTAGTCAGCAAACTGAATTGACAGTGGGCTGGCCATGTTTGTCGAAGGACCGATGGCCAGTGAAGCAGACGAGTCCTGCCTGGAGTGGAGACCGCGTATCGGTAAGTGTAGTGGGGGACGCCCCCCAGCTAGATGGACCGATGACCTGAAGAAAGTGGCTGGGGCAGACTGGCTGCGGAAGGCGGAGGACAGGGTGTTGTGGCGCAGCCTAGGAGAGGTCTATGTCCAGGTCCGGCAGTGGACTTCGATAGGCTGAGTTGTTTGACGGGTAGTCAGAAGGCCGAAAGTCTGACAAACAAGTCTTACCAAGTGGTATCGTGTTATGAATTGTGGAGGTCAGATAGGCAGTCTCTCCATGTATTCAGCTGCATCCGGTTAGACTGGAAGCCGACCCCGACATAGTTGGGAAAAGGATAGGCAGATGATGCTTTTAGCCAGGTTATAAACAAGAGCGGGCGAGCCCCCATTTACTGGGTACAATTCCATAGTTGAGGTTTGTGCACCCAAGACATTATGAAATATGTCTTGCTGTTAGTAGTAGATAGGAACTGTAAATACCCGGTACCCGGTACCCGGCGCCTCCACCAAATGTAAAGACCCGGTACTCGCAGGTTCTTTACTGGGGGGTAACAAATAAGTAGATCGAGGTCGGGAGACGAAAGGCTTATGCCGTATATATATTTATTACAATAACTCTATTCCAAGATAAAAATATATCACACTGCCTAAGCGGAGCCCTAGCAGAATCTATCTGTCATCCTACAAAGAAAAACGTGGTTCGATTTTCTTTCTAGAACACATTCAATATTTGAATTATTGAATGTCAGCCAGTATAACATTGTCGAGGCTTGACCAAAGCATCAAACCTCTACAGTACGTATCGTAAAAGTTAGCTGTGCCAATACAAATCGATATGATTTAGGAGTAGGTACCTATACTAATAAGAGTGACTGCCGAGCGTGTCGTCTTAGGTTCGATTCCCGGGCAAGGTAATGTCGATTTTTTCCATAAGGAAATTGGATTTTCAATAAGGAATTATTTACATAGCTGGCAAAATGTGGTCGTGCTAATCACATACTTCTTACCCCTCTCTCTCTGCTTACCCCTTGGGGTATACTACAAATTCAAATTCAAATTTTTATTTCAGACCATAGATCCATGTAGTGTTACTACAGGCGTGATGTTTTGATATTTTTAACATTATTCCTCAGGTATCGGCGCTACTAGGCCGCATCCCATCCGCTGTGGGTTACCAGCCAACCCTGGCGACTGACATGGGCACCATGCAGGAGCGGATCACAACCACGAAGACCGGTTCCATCACCAGCGTGCAGGTACAATGAAGATAGATATAATCACGGAAAACCTTATTTATCTATTCCGTGGATATAATCAATGTAAAGTACAACCCTCGGCAATCTTCGTGTTTCGTTCGTCAGTCGGCTTGGAAGTTTATAGAGATGGTTCGGTCTACACCAAGTGCAAAGGGCAATTGATAGAAATCCGACGACTGGACGAAACACGAAGTTTGCCGAGGGTTATTAAGAAAACCGTTTTACTGTAGATCCTCGTCTGGGGAAGAACGTCACAGCCAAAATGTGTTCATCACCTGGGGGAAGCGCTAAGGTAGCCCGCGAAATTCAATTTTTTTTAAGTTTTCTGCAATTTGCAGGTCAGTGGCAGGTTGCATGTATGTTAATCAAAATATGAATCGCGACCATAACAAGAATTTATTTACAAAATTATTATCATTAGAATCAGCAATACAGAAGTGCCTTCAAATGTAATGATTTCATGAAATAGGAATTCAATAGGATTACTTGGTCTTATAGGTTGTATTAAAGATTTTAATGATTTTCATAAGACAAATTCCCTTACACATACACACACACACACACACACACATACACATTCTTTTGACATTCTTGTTACGGTCGCGAATCATATTTTGATCAACATACAACCTAAGACTGATTTGCAAATTGCAAAAAACGTAAGACCAATCAAATTTCGCGGGCTTCCCTGGCGCTCATAATTTTGTAGTATTTACATAATTTGGAGAAAAAAGACTTAGAACATGGTAGGGTAAGGCAAAAAACACAATTTTTTTCATACTTGGTAGTACGGACCAAGAAGGAAAGTATTGTACGTGTTCAAGTTGGAGTACCTAATCCATTTTATAAGCTCTTCTGAAAATTGGTACATTGCACAGCACTGTGCAGCTTTTAGTTGACGACAGACGGCATACCTGAATCTGTTATATCGTGTGGCTCAACCATAGTTCAGGGAGCTCAACGACCCGTCACACGACGGTACCAGAGGGCCTAGAGCCATTTAACATTCGATTAGCGTTGACGCTAGTAGAAAAAAAAGCTGAAGCTGTAGCGATTGTAGAAATAGGAAGCGAATGCCATTTGTCAAGGCACTCAGATCTGCAGGACGTTTGCGTAAGCCACATAAGCAATAGGTACCTATTCAAAAGCGCCAGGTATCAGTCAGTCGAGTTTTATCTGCAAATGTCATAATAAGTTATGCAATTTCCAGGCAGTATACGTCCCCGCTGACGATCTGACCGACCCTGCTCCCGCCACGACCTTCGCCCATTTAGACGCGACTACGGTCCTGTCCCGGGCGATTGCAGAGCTCGGCGTGTACCCTGCGGTGGACCCTCTGGACTCTACCTCCAGGGTCATGGACCCTAATATTATTGGAGTTGAGCATTATGGAGTCGCTAGAGGTGTGCAGAAGATTTTGCAGGTGGGTTGAAGTTTTTTATTGATTTCTAGGAAGTGCTCAAGTTTTAAAAAATGGAAACATTTTGTAACTTCCTCTTAGGGTGGTTCCTCAGTGGTAGCCAGAGAAATTTAAATGTTCTTACGTTTTTTGCAATTTGCAGGTCAGTATCAGCTATCTTGATCAAATGTGCCACGCATATCGAAAGTGAAGCACAGTAAGTAAGTATGCCGGGACTGTTTGACAAACACGCCTCACACACACTTTTACATCATAGTATGCCGACCGCCATTACGTGACACGACGACGCGACGGCGCGGCGTCTTTGTCAAATCACGCACACATAGATCGGTACGGTGCTTCACTTTCGATACGCGTGGCGCGGAGTCCTTCGTTTTTTTCTAGTCCGTGTATAACAAATATGTATTTACATAATTCTGCAATAAAATGATTAATTATTATAACTAGAATAAAAATGAAAAAAATTAAATGGTATGGTATGGTATTTAATGGTGGTATGGTGGTGGTTTAATGGTGGTGGTGGTGGTGGTTATGGTGGTATGGTGGTGGTGGTGGTATGGTGGTTAGTAATTTAAATGGTGTGCATATTAAAGAGTATTCTATTCTATAACTATAAGAATCATCAACACATCTCTCTAAGTTAGATTTGTTCTCTTCAAATCTGATTTCGGAAATCAACCTGATTGAATTTCGCGGGATACCAACTGCGGATTCACCTAAGGTTTATTTGATTAGAAAGATTTGATTTCGAATAATAAAGAAAGCACATACTTGGTAAAAGATTTTTAATTCTGGAATGGTAGTAGGTAAGCGGAATTCGGGATGTTATGGGCCTGGGAAAGAGATGGATGATCTATTATTATGACCGGATAGTGCCATCCCTTTTTCACAACGGAAAATGAACGAACGGAAATGGCATTTAAACTATAAACAGTCACGGATATAACTTCGGCTACGTAAAATACGATAGGTAGGTACTACCACAGACGAAGGATACTACTACCTACGTCTACTTAGGATTATTCAAAATAATGTAATAAGAAGTAACAATGTCAAAATTGAGTTTCCATATCTGTCTAGTGACTTGTCTCTTCTGTTGACTCTACATGTATATATTTTTAACCGACTTCAAAAAGGAGGAGGTTATCAATTCGTCGGAATCTTTTTTTTTTTTTTTTATTTTTTTTTTTATGTATGTTCCCCGATTACTCGAAGATGGCTGGACCGATTTGGATTATTTTTTTTTTTGTTTGAAAGGGTATACTTCCCAGGTGGTCCCATGATCATCAAGTCAGGATCTGATGATGGGATCCTGGAGAAATAGAGAGAACTCTTCCAATTTTATAGGCACACTTGAAGCGATTTGGATAGTTTTTGGAAGAGTAGTTTCTTGGAGTGGTTCCATTTCAATTTGGTGAAGATCTGATGAAGAACTTCTGAGATAGGCAACGGAACTCCTCAATAAATGATAGCAAATGGACTGGGATTGCTGAAATCTCATGTCTGTTTGTTGTTCACACCAGTTCATAACATAACATCACGCCAGTAAGCTGTGAAGGGGTAAGCACATGTGAACCACTAAAAAGTGAAAAATAAAAACTTTTTTACAAAAAAATACAACCGACTTCCAAAAACAACACGACAAAGTGCAAAATAACTTTAATTTCGGAAGTCGGTGGCAAAAACGAAAATACATTTAATCAGACACCGACTTCCAAAATTAAAGTTATTTTGCACTTTGTCGTGTTGTTTTTGGAAGTCGGTTGTATTTTTTTGTAAAAAAGTTTTTATGGGCAGAAATGTATGGGCTTCGTCTAAATGTCTACATAATGTCCATCACTAATCAGCACCCTTTGCGTAACTGAATTGTATGAGTACTGTAGAGGTTTTAGTAATGTGTGTTCTACGAGTAGTAGGTATACAAAGTGTAACGTTAAATGTGTGTTCTACGAGTAGTAGGTATACAAAGTGTAACGTTAAATGTGTGTTCTACGAGTAGTAGGTATACAAAGTGTAACGTTAAATGTGTGTTCTACGAGTAGTAGGTATACAAAGTGTAACGTTAAATGTGTGTTCTACGAGTAGTAGGTATACAAAGTGTAACGTTAAATGCGCAAAACCTCTTAAGGGGTCACCTACTCATCATTATGAACAACTTTTACTAATTTAACGTTATACGTTGTAAATGAGGTGAAACACAACCGTCTTGCTCCAAAGCTACAAGTAGTTTATTGCTCTGTCGTATTTCGTTTGTAACTTCATCTATAATACTTCACAGCTGAAGAGGTTAGGCTAGATTGTATGCATTATTTAAAGTATCAAAACCTCTACAGTACTTATGTCTATGCACATACCAACAGTTCGGTAACACAGTTTCAATAACAATCCGAGAAGCATAATTGCTAATCTATTGCTTCATACACATATGAAAAATTCGTCTGCGCAACAACGTAAATAACGCAATGAACATGGGTGAACTGTCAAAATGAAACCCATTGCGATCAATTGTCATTTTGTGTGTGTCAATTAGCACGCGTAGCATGACGACGTTTTGTAGACGGAAGAATAGACAAATCACACATTGCCATGCTTAGACGCGTTGAATGCGTACAAATATTTCTACTACCAACTTATCTGCTATTTTGTCTAAGTATTCTTCCGTCGACAAATCCCGTTTCTATTGCGGTCGTGCTAAGCGTAAAGGTTATCAAACTTGCTTTTATATTCAATAATGGGTAATTTTGATATCATATCATTTATATTAAGGCGCCACAGTCGCAGACTTAGGCTGCCCTTTGAATGAAATCGTTACAGTACCTACTGCAAATGTGCGCAGTAAACCGGTGCAGGTGAAGGCAAATCTATTTCACGATAGATTATAAATATCTTTTAGTTCTTTAAAATGATGGCTTCCTTGTATCCAGGACTACAAGTCTCTGCAAGACATCATCGCTATCCTGGGAATGGATGAACTGTCAGAGGACGACAAGCTGACAGTGGCGCGCGCACGCAAGATACAACGGTTCTTATCGCAGCCCTTCCAGGTATTAAGACGTTCATTTTCTACCATTAACTGAAAGATTCACAAACCGGGACCACTCTTTGATTATTTTGCTAAGGAAAGTAAGCGTTTCTTACAAATGTGAACCTTATTATTATGTATGTATTATTTGTAAGATCCTGTACATTAGGATCGATGATTCTGACTATTTCTGAATATTGTGACAATCTAGATTTGATAGGTAGGTACTCTAGGCCCGGTACTCGCAGGTCCTTTAGTGGAGGATTTCGTAACTACAGAAAATAGAGACAGGCCGGGAGACGAATGGCTTATGCCGTATATATTTATAATAATAACTCCATTCCAACATAAAAATATATTACACTGCCTAAGCGGAGCCCTAGCAGAATCTGTATGTCATCCTACAAAGAAAAACGAGGTTCGATTTTCTTTCTAGAACACATTCAATATTTGAATGATTGAATGTCAGCCAGTATAACATTGTCGAGGCTTGACCAAAGCATCAAACCTCTACAGTACCTACCCATCACGTCTATGAGTTTCGCCAGCTAATTCAACTTGAGGTTGCAAGTATAGTGTCGTGCGCTACTGCTGAGCATGAGGTCCTGGGTTCGATTCCCAGGTAAGACAAAGTGTTATTCGGTTTTTCCTTCTGAAATTTCTCACTAGCAGCCCGCAGTCTGGATTTGTGCCATGTTGATGACAATAGGCGCGCCCCCTATTACGTCGGATTTAAACATAACTGGCGAAATGTTGGTGTACTGTAGGTACCTATATCTACATGTCTGTCTGCCGAAATCCTTCGGGATTACAGGCGTTATGTTATGGTGTCGTGATAATTTCGCAGGTGGCTGAAGTGTTCACCGGCCACATCGGTAAGCTGGTGAAATTGGAAGAGACTATCAAAGGATTCAAAAGGGTGAGCTGGTGTTTGTCAATACTAATGGCTGGTTTATACAGTGCGAGCTGCTGACTAGACAGTAGACAGCTGCTCGCACTGTGTACTCGCATGTCAGTAGCTTGGCTTGCTGGCTGCTGTGGCGGATTTGCCCTAAGAAATCGACAATAGAAAAAAAATCATCGAAATAGGTACATTTATTGAGAAACTATACTTATCTAAAATAATATTTATAGTTCAGAATCGTACCTTGCACATCTATCGACCGTTTGGCCAAAAACCTTTTAATAATGTAAAGCATTTTATTTAATAAACATACTTTTGTATAAAAAAAGTAATGATTTGACTACCCATTTGTAACAGCGTCCTTAATATCAAAACCTTTTCGCTGACAGATCCTCCAAGGTGAACTGGACCATATCCCCGAGGCGGCTTTCTACATGGTAGGGACCATTGAAGACGTGATAGCAAAGTCGCAGGAACTTGCCAAGAGCGTGTAGAGTTACGGATCAAGAGAGTGAGCAGAGCTTCGGGCATTGTGCTCTTGGTGCCAAAATCTATGCATATCGTGCATAGAGGAAGGCATATCGTGCTTTTGAATGTCATGCCATACCAAAGTTCGAACAATTTCATGCCTAAAGCTCCATTAAAACGACGCGCGACGCAAGTTTTTTGCTTGTGGCCATTGGTGTATAAATTAGGAAGATATGGTTTGCGCTCCTCGACGTGGACCGCATAAATTATGCTCACGGACACAATTGACCTTAGTCACAATCGAACTGCACATGTGTTAGCACGTTAAGTAAAGTTACCTTAATCGTCTAACTAAGCATCAACAATGCCTTTCTGTGTTTTCAAAATGTGCACAAATAGTTCAAAAACCAAAAACAAGTTCTACGGGCTTACTTTTCACTCGTAAGTACAGACAAAAATGTTAATTTGTTTAAAATTATAATATGAGGACATGCAATGTCATTCAAATCGTGAACATTCGGCCAACATTCCGACGGCTAACGCGATTTCGCTTGCACGACAGCGCCGGCTCCTATCTCTGTGTCCTTGTCTATCGGTAACTGTACGTTTGCGACTGTGATCGCAGATGTGCGAGTTTAGGTGCACGTAGTCCTGCGCCGAGTCCAGGTTTAGTGATTGCGATGTTAGCGCGTAACATATCTTCCTCTAATATATCAGTGCTTGTGGCATACAATACACACAAATGACTTGGCATCGCTTAAGCACTGTATAGACGGCGCAACTTGTTGTTTAATTTTATGGTATGCCACAGACAGGCAATTAAATGGCTACGTGTTAGGCACCTGTCCCACCGCCAGCGATTAACGAGAAGCGAGTATAGCTAGCAACTACAAACGATTTGGCGAGAGCAGCGAGTGCGCGACGACGACGAGCGATTACTCGCTGGTTGTCTCTGACAGCTAGTCGCTTCCTCGTTGGCAGTGGTTATAGTATCTATAACGTACTACAGACATTTTACATTATATACTTACTTACACTTTAAATTCATTATTATATGTATATCTTACTTCTTTAATGATTTTGCATTAATATTTTGCGAATCGGTCTAAAACGATTTGTTTTCTTTAATTTTCATTGTTATGTCACTTATGTCAGGCTGTCAAGCTATCATTACTTTTTCTTCCAAATTTTCTCTCATAGAGTTTATTACTAGCTTAGTCAAAAGGTTACTTTTGATTTACATAATTTAAATTATTTTTTTAACAATATGTTAGCTCAGATATTGTATTTTATAGATAATTATGATTGTTTACTGAATAACTGTATCTTCAATTAGATTTATAAAAATAAGTGACACACTCAGAATTCATCGAAGAGGTTCTTGATTGAAGACTGATATTCATGGCCGTTTCGATGACTGACAAGTAGCAGTTGCAAAAAAAGAGGAGAAGATCTAGACTGAAGGAGATATTTTTTTTTGCCGGCTGCTTTGGAGCTATGAGTGATTTTTTAAGCCTGCCTCTTGCTCCGCGGGCGTGGCCGAGGGCATGGAACACTGTGACGTTGTCGTCAAAGTGGGTTTCCTAGGAAGCAATGCTGAAGGCATCCTGAGAAACTATCTCAACAAATTCGGCATAGTCCTCGTGAATGAACCGTCTGTCGACGTCATTAACGCCATACTACAATTTATACTGTGATTTTTTATTGTGATTTGGCTGAAGAAACTTACGTCCAGCTTCTGAAAAGCTAATCAAACCAAGGATTTCAGTCACACTAGGTAGGAAGTGTATTTTTTAAAAATCTAGTTCTGTATTTTTTATTTCCTTTTCTAAATTATATTTCGTTTACGAGTCTATTCTCCTTTTATTTCTTTAGGTTTATAGATTCGTTACATGGTACAAGTGCCTAAATCAGGCTTTTGGATAATGCATGAAATTGTTTGAACTTTGGTATGAAAGGGCAATATTTTACTGCAATACCTATGTGGACGCAACACGGTGGCCGGCATCATTGCCAGCAATATCAGCCAGACTATGCAATATTACAGTATGTCCCGGCCATATAGCCACGTTTGGTATGGCCATGCATTTTCACGTGTGTGAAGTTAGGTCGAATTCACAATCTTGTCAATTTCTTTTAAAACATTATAAGCCGCTGCGACAAGTGTAATTACGTCAGCCATTGTTGCCTGATTGTGTAACCCGTTTACGAGTGTGAATCATGGGCCATATAGTTGCAGATATATTGCATTACATGGCCCAGCCATAAGCTGTAATAAAATGTTTTCGAGATGGCCGAGCAATAGTACCTACAGCCACACATTGCCGGTAAAGTGCATCCCGTTTAGGAGCGCCGTTTCAAAAATGACGTCTGCCTACTAAGTACCTACTCTTATCGTCATTGATTAAAATCATCAGCCGAAATAAATGTAAAATAGTTTAATTAGGATTTTATGGTATCTACTAAATAAGATTGTGTATGGTCGGCAACAGAAGTCGGTTAACACTGCTACTTTTTGACATCATTTGAATATTTTAAATTAACACAAAATGTTTCGATAAACTGCTTTTTCATAAAATTTTAAGTACTTTTATTCCGATTTAATTAAATATTTCAATTTAAAAAATGCAAGTGTTAATCAACTTTTGTTGCTGACTGTACCAGCACCCTAATTGCGTAACACACTATTTGAATGATTTTGAAGCTTATTGCTTATCCATTGCTTTTCATGTTCGAAGAATTTATTTTCTCAACACCGTAAATAACGCAATGAATGTTGTTGAACTGTCAAAATGGAACCTCCGATTGATAGCGTGCTACTTAATTAGGGTGCTGGTTATGTTGAGAAAATATGACTTGTAAGTACCTAATTTGATTTGTTAGCTACCTACTGTAAATGCCATTGTTTATGATATAATAAAATTATGATTTTAATAATCTTTTTGTTTAATTTAGTTAAGCCACGGCTCGAGTGAGAGCTGTCATGAAAACAATGGCGGCGGGGTTTGACTTCACGGTGTCAAAAAACGCTCGGAAAACTTACCAATGCCCTTGATCACACGTACAGAGTAGATGGGCGAGACCTCGTGTCCTACTAGTAGGACCACGAGAAAACACCCCCGAGTGTACAGTATCTGATGACCTGTTGTCACATTAGCTATTTCGTCGTTATCCGCCATTAGGTCACATTCACTAATACGTCACCTTGTGCATCTGGTCAGTTTTCTTATCTCGTTTCATGCCCTATTTTCGACTCATTCCAAACTCGTCCGATGCATATGTACAATGTACAGTCAGCGTCAAAAATACCTGAACGAAAACGGTTCACAATGATCTCAACACCTAAAAAAATTAAACTTTACCTCAGTAATTGAATACTGCGTTTATTCTTAAACATGTATTGTTTTGTATTGGGTAAAGTATATTGTTCATAATTTTTAGATCATTATTTTTGAACAGTCTGTTCGTTCCAATATTATTGACGTGGACTATATAATATAATAAGAAGTTAAAAGGAATAAATATATATAACGTACTAGCTACACCCCGCGGTTTCACCCGCGTGCGTAAGTCTCGAACCCGTAGGTCCGTAGGTATATCGAGAATATCTATTGACATGTCAGAATGTATAGGAAGATTACGAAATTTTAACTATTACAAGCGAAATCAAAGATGGCGGAAATAAAATCACTGAACCTATATTTTTTTTTATTTTAAACATCTACTTACAGGCGATTTTGTGTAGGTAAATCAAAATGCTAGTTAGGTGCCTACCCAACCCCCTACGAGAGTCCGTTCAGTTTAGTTTATTTTGTTTCTTTATCGTCATTATGTTTAAACTTAGTAAAAATTAAAACAAGATGGTACGAGTAGGTACCTTATTTATAATAAAATTTTGTAGTACCTACTGAAAATATTTGTTTTGTGCTTAATTGTACATATGCATCGGACGAGTTGGGAATGAGTCGAAAATAGGGCATGAAACGAGATAAGAAAACTGATCAGATGCACAAGTTGATGTATTAGTGAATGTGACCTAATGGCGGATAGCGACGAAATTAGCTAATGTGACGAATGGTCATCAGATCCAAATTTATACCATAAACACAACGGCATGAGTTCTCCGCCGAGTTAAGGGGATATTATTAAAACCTAATGCATATGGTTAAATCATTTAAATTTTCCATGCGTTATTTGACTGTATTGTCTACTGCTAGACTAAAACCGAAACATTAGGTATTAGGTACCTACTTGAAATATTTCCGTTACAAAATAATGCCAAAGTAGCACAGTCTATTTTCTGTTTTATACGATTATACACAGCTAGGTAAGCAGTTCCTTATTGTGCAGTATAAAATATGCTTTAAAATAATCGAAGGTATTTAAATATGTTAGGAACTCGGACCCTTTACTAGACAGAGTGCCCATCCTCGCGCTTCCCCGCACCCGCACTGACTCGCTTGCCCATTCGGGAGGTATAAACATGCACTCGGTGCGTACCTACTCGCCACTCACTGTGGCTGACACTGGCATGACCATCACCATCAGGGATTTTAATTTTGATACTTAACAAAAAATTTGTCGCTAATTACTTACTTAGTCGAAAGCCACTAAATAGGCTAAATTTCGATTAATTTTTCATTTTATAAAAATTAAAATCCCTAATGGTGGCCATGCCAGTGTCAGCCTTTTTTTTTTTTGTGGGAAAACACTTCTCATCAGTCATCATTTTTTCTCCCGCTCTGTGCAGTAGTGCTATTCTGTAAAAATCTCACCGTGATAACTTAGGTGAAGTGAGCCGTGATTCCATTTGATGCTAGGGGTTCACACTATTGACAGTTCACTTTAAGATCACTTCACCTAAGTTTTCACGGTGAAATATTTACAGAATAGACCGGCAGAGCGGGAGGGCGTGTCATACTTTTACTGACCCACCCGTGTTCCTTCAGTTGCCCGTGCCAGGGCCCCGGTAGCTCTTTCGAACTACCCGCGACCCCGGCGGCATCGGCCCTGTTGGATCCCGTCACTGCTGACATCTCTTTGAGGCGCGCGTGGAACACAACGCGCCGTCGACCCGGGCCTGGTCCTTACCGGACGGCGCGGCGAGCTGTCCATTACACGTCGTCCGCAAGCCCGCGCCTACGGTCCGGGAATCACCCTCACGTCGCTCGTGTTACACCTACCCGTCCATCCAACTTTCTCAGCCTAATATAATTTTGCTATCTCACCCATCTACTCGGTACGTGTGATCAAGGCATTACTTTCATAAGTAATATTTCAGTGACATCATTCGCCGGTAAATTGCAGACGCTAAAGCTGAGCGTCCACTGGTCCGCGCCGGCCGCAACCCACGCACGGCATACAACGGATTTCGATTTGCTTTGTATGAATTCATATAGCACTGCGTCCACTACCGGTACCACCCGTATTTTCATGTCTTCATACAAACAAACCAAAATCCGTTGATTTGCCTTCCCGTACCAATGCCCGGTTTCTGAGGTTTTAAAACGGAGTTTATCCATTCTATAGTGATTATTGGTTCGATATCGTGTTTCTGAACACTTCGTAATGAAAGAATTTAGCTTAAAAGTCAAGTGAATTACTAACGAGGACATCAAAAACCGAGCTTTTATGGAAGCAATTCGTCTAAATAGATTATTTTGTCGAACCAATAACTATTGCGAGTTTGAACTCCGTCTAAGAATTCATCAGAAACCGGGCATTTTTTAAATAGCGTTTCCATGACAATCAAGACAAGTAGTCACTGCGTCATTGTGTGTCAGAGGTGTCAAACTGGAACAAAAACGCGGCTATGTTTTGATGCGGTAGGGCGAATCTAACGATTTAAATCTTTGCATCTGCTATCATTGTCATGACAGCCGTCACTGCGCCGTTACACTCCTACCAACTTATCTGTGAAATGGCGAAAATTGGAACTACGGCCGCCATATTGAAATGTCTTCGATTGTGTCGACGCATCGACGGTGGCGTCCTCTTTCAGTTCACAGATAAGTTGGTAGGACTGTAAGTGCGGTGACCGCTCTTCTGGGAAAACAAACGCTATATGACGGCTCCTAGGCTATATTTTTCACGTTATATAGCGAGCACAGGTTTCTTAGGAAAACCAAATCCTAAAGGAAGGATAAATAATAGACCTTTAATAATAAATAAAACCACACAAATCGCTTTGTACAAATCACAATTTATTGTATTTACAAGCGCATCGCGCACTGCGTACAAACTTAATACAGTCTAACTATATAAATATATTTCGACTTCACGACTACAATCAAAACGTGGTCGGCAGGACTACGGTATCTTATGTGGAGGGTGAAAGTAATCATGAATTTGAACAATTTAATTACAATAAGCCCAACTCCGAAATTCTTAAAAAAAATAAAGCACGTTTCATACATCTTTGTGGAATACCTAAGTATTGCATATTTTCCTATATTATTAAAAGAATCGTGTGCACCTATTGTCGACACATAAAATAATGGATAAAAGTTTTAAAACAACAAAAAATTGTTTTATCAAAAAGTTAAAATTTTATCTTGTATCTGTCACAATTTTAATCAGAAAAGAATTCAACGATACTTCAAAGCATAACATTAGTGCTACACAGTCACTATCTACCAGATAACACAGTATTAGCCAGCAGATAAGTCAGTACTTATCCGGAGATGAATGAAACAGGCATTGTATAAGCTCCGCACAAATTAACCGTAGCTACTGCCGACGCTTGTATTAGGAAACATTACTGTAAACTTATTTAATTACTAATTATTAAAACTAAGAAGAGAGGAGACTAAATAGTAAACAACATCGTATATTAACATAGCCGCTCTAATATGAATACGTTATAAATGGACTTTACTTAGTGCCCGTGGAGTTTCTTGCCCGTTCTTCTCCATAGGAACCTACTACGCTTTGAATTTGACAACAAGCTTCATTTTTCTGACTGACCGACCCCTTGACAATGCAAAAATGACTAATTCGTTTGTTTGAAATAAATGCTTTGACTTTGATTGTCTCACTCCTTAGCAGAAAGGTTTGGTTAAACTGAGGGTGTGGTATATACCTTCAAACTGAACAACACAGGGCCAACATTGTAATCGCGAAAAAATAATCAGCCGTCCCATACATTTGTGTCGACTTGAAGTTTTGTATTGGACGACTGATTATTTTTTCGCAATTACGATGTTAGCCCCATGGAGAAAGTTGTTCAGTTTGATGGCCACATCCTTAATTTTGATTACACCTTCACCCTTTAAAAGCTCAAATTAACTAGCAATGGAACTTAACTTATGTCAAACCATATGCACAGAGAATGGACTGAACGTTAGCCTCACAAAAGTGACCGCTCTCTAGAAAGAGACAAAGCGAATATGCAGCCAATACCTGTCTCGCTTGTCATAAATATAGACAATAGTCTATAGCATAGACAAGTGAGGTTGGACCGTCGGGCGTCAAGCGTGAGTCGATCTTTACACCTTATTGACGGTTTTTGTTTTTTTCTTTTCAAGTATTCTAGTATTTGTATTTTATTTTATTTGATTTTATTCCCCTTGCTATTTTTAATTGATATCCGTGGGTATGTCCGTGGCATCACACAGGCCCTATCAGAATACCAGCGTTGCGGTATTTATTTTTTAAATATCGCAGCTTTATGCTGAGATGGGAGCCTTTTTGGCCTCGCACAGGTCTCTTTTTTTTATTCTGATTTCTTTTTTTTGTTTTTTTGCTTTTTAATGTTTATTTTGTTACTTTTATATGATCTTTTTTAACTGTATTTCCTGTGCGTGTCCCAAATAAAATATTTTTCTTTCTTTCTTTTCTTTCTTTCTCTTTTTTTAACCGAACGTCAAAATTAATGTGTCAACGCGGAACGATACATTCTAGACCGCCAGTGATGTGAACCAATCAGATTTTAAGATGATAAGAATGTTCTTTCTGCAGAATTAGCTTACCTACTGACAGGTTTTATGAGTTCTTAAAATTGTTTAGTTTACTTGACAAATTATTTAATTTAATGTTTTTTTTTTTTTGCGTAAATTATTTTGAGTACTATTGTATAGAATCAAGTTTTTCTAACTGAACAGACAGCTGTGCTGCTGGGGAGTTTGTTGCGTCACTTCTTCTTCCCAGCTAAAGCACTAGGAAGTGATGATGAACTGGTCTTATGTAATTTTGACGCTCGAAAAGTAATGCTTCTCAGCCTAGTTTGAATACTTAAATTAATTTTTATTAATTTTAATTTTGAATACTGGCCATTCAATTCGTCTCTCTCGTACTTTTCGGCCTGTAATCACTCCACAACTGTATACGGAACGCTCAGTCTATTCTCTATGTCCATGCGTCAAACCCAGTTACCTTCACAAGACTGAAAATACCACAAGACTTACTAAATATAACCAGCATTAATAAGCTTTAGTCGATAAGATGGGGCAGTAGCTTTATACCGTGCAAGATCAGTAACCATAATTTACTCATTGCTGAATGTCCCAGGGCAGATGGCATTAAATAGAAGGAGATCATTAAATATGAGATATTGCGGTATACATGCGCTATGATAAGATACATCAATCCATCAAGTGTTTCAGAATTACTAAGTCCCGGCTGTTATTCGTGGATTTTTGACAGTCATTACGGGTCTTCAGTAGCCCGAAAGTCTGACAATCTTACCGAGGGGTATCGTTTTACGAAGTAACTGGGTTGTGGAGGTCAGATAGGCAGTCGCTCCAAGTAAAATATTGGTATTCAGCTGCATCCAGTTAGACTGGAAGCCGACCCCAACATCGTTGGGAAAAGACTAGGCAAATGATGATTTCAGAAGTACTAAGCAAACTCACAGACAAACGACTTTGCTTTTTTTTTAATAATATTTCGAGATACGCTGACTTGCCCCGGCATCGATTTGTATTTGCTCTTATTTTTTTTTTATTACGACGCACTAGACCGGTAATAACATATTTTTAACGGGTTTAGGAGCCGCCTATATCTAGCTTAATCCAGTATTCTATCAGGGCGAATTAACGGCTACAACGTACATTTATAAGCAAAGTCCCGTATACAGGTTGTCAGTGTAAACACCGTTATCATTTTAAGGGGTCATGAACAACTTTTACTATAGGACCAAGCCAGAAATCGCAAAAAAAAAAAACAATTGTTCCGTACAAATATGTTCGCGTGACTCGTCAAAATGTAGGGAACTGCTGATTTTTTTTCGCGATTTCAGGTTTCGTCCCGTAGTAAAAGTTGTTCATAATGTCATACTACAATGACCCCTTAAAAGGATAACACTGTATTTACACTTACACCCTGTATAAATTAAATAGTCATGTTATGCCAGATCCCGTACTTGAATTGCTTATGTGTTTTCCATTCTAACATGCTTTTAAGTCTGGGCGTTGTTCATTTTGCACAAAACTTGCACAGATTTGGGCAAAATTAATGTGACAGGGTTTTTAGATGCACAAGTATTGCGTAGTTTCACACAACCGTTGCGCAGTTTGCATAATCTTAGCGCAGTTTCACCCGACTAAGCGCAGTTTTACCAAGCCCGGATCGGCACAACAACACATTACAACCGGTCGACAATCACCCTCGTGGACATTTTGACCTCACACGGCACACAACATGGAATGTCATCACTTAGACATTTAAACATTCATTTCTAACAAATTCATGCAGAAAATGTAAGAACTAAAAGTTACTAAAAACAAAAAAAAACATCTTCTTCACTTTACCAGCGACTTCGTCCGGCCAAAAATAGGGATGATGATAAAAAAATTTTTTTTTGTTCGTCTTGTAAATTATTAAAAAATATTGGACACGTGTTCTGTCTTTTTTTACGTAATCAAAAGAATACGGCGATACATTGAGATAAAATATGGCATGACGTCACGTTTAGCTAGATTTGATACGTAGAAGTGACGTAGCGAGCCCACACTCCCCAACTTTAATGCGTGTTATCTAAGTCACTTTTTATTAATATGATAAAGCAAAAAATACGTGTCTAATATTTTTTTATTATCTGACTGACGGACTAAACAGATTTTTTTACCAGGATTAATTAATATTAATTAATTAATTATATATATATATTAATTAATCAACATTAATCAACCAGGCATCATCATATTCCCTTCACCACAAGAAATTTAGAATGTACAATGCGTTCCAGACACCTGTCAGTTAAGCTTTGGTTTCCTAAGAGTCAGTTTATTTGGACAGCAATTATTGTGTGACCGTTCACCGCTTTCTAAAGGGTCAATTTCCACCAGACGGAAAAATCCTCGCGGATTTTGCGCACTACTTAAAAACTATCAGCTTTTTGTTATCTTTTCTTAAAAACAAAAAAAAAAAATCTTTTTAAAATATCGTATTTCTACTCATATGCATGCAACCTGCATATGATTTGAATTTTAATTTTATTAAATAAAAAAAAAAAGTTAGGTATGCCATAGGCTTCTTTCTACTCCGTTCACCTATTATAGCCTATTTTTTCCAAAACGGTAAAAAAAGTCATCCAGTAGCGCACAGGACAACCAACGGGATAATTTTTTGAGCAATGCGCAAATTTTCACAGGGTGAAACCCATGAACAACTTTTACTGTGGGACCAAAACTGAAACCACGAAAAAAAAAAACAGTTGCTCCCTACATTTTGACGAGTTTGGTGTAGATAAATGTACTGAACAGGTGATTTTTTTTTCGCGATTTCAAAGTTAGTCCCATAGTGAAAGTACACACCAGAACACCCTGTGAAAATTTGCGCACTGCTTAACAACTTATCCTGTTTATATCGATATTGTAGCTACTGCCGTTTGTTTGCTGCACAGCGTATCGCGTACTTATTCAATGAAATTCAGAAAGTGCTCGAGTATCCGCGCGGATTTTTCCGTTTAGTGGAAACCGACCTTAAGAAAGCGATGAACGGTCACACAATAACGGTTGTCCACGTTTTTTGACATCGTAATGTCAAATACTGGTGAAAATGACAGATTTTCATGACGGAACCGCTTTCTTAGGAAACCAAAGCGTTATTACACAGTCTCTTCACAATTATTTCACATCTGAGAGCAGCCTTATAGTAAAGAAGAAACTGTAAAAGTGCTGCAAACGCTGCTGAAACCTCTTAGGGGTCATTGTACTTATCATTATGAACAACTTTTACTATAGGACCAAACCTGAAATCGCGAAAAAAAAATCATTTAAGTTCGCATAACTCGTCAAATCACACACTGTGTGTACTGAACAGCTAATTTTGTTTCGCGATTTCAGTTTTGGTCCCATAGTAAAAGTTGTTCATAATGGATTCGGAGATTTAGTAATAGGAACCCGTTAGCACCCTTTGGGTACAGAACTCTAAAAAAGTAGATATAGGTTTTAGTTCCTTCATTTTCTGCATTAAACCGTATTATTGCTATTATCAGATACACGAGGGACGCTACATTTTGAATACAAACGGTAAACGAATACTATGTCTAGCTGTGCCAATAATAATAACACTAGCTAATTAAGGACGCTATTACAAGTGGCTAGTCAAATCATTACTTTTTTAAAAAAGTAAAAAAATAATCAAAAGTATGTTCATTAAATAAAATGCTTTGCATTCTTAAAAATGTTTTTGGGCCAAATTGTTGATAGATGTGCATGGTACGATTCTGAACTGTAAATATAATTTTAAATAGGTACATTTTCTCAATAAATGCACCGAAATAAATCATTTATTGAACATACTCATAGAGAGAAGGCACAAGCATTGATCATTGCATTGATTGATTGATTGGAGATTTCAGACTATAAAGACAAGGGGGGAGGGGGGGGTAGCTTGTGGCTAAGTAATAACAGCCGCACGGGTCGATCGATGAGGCTAAGCTACGCTTGCCGGGGTTGGTCCGTGGATGGGTCCTCGTCGTAGGTTCGTCCCGGCTGTCATTCGTTACGGGTCGTCAGAAGCCCAAAAGTCTGACCACCAGTCTTACCAAGAGGTATCGTATTACCCAGTAACTGGGTTGTGGAGGTCATATAGGCAGTCGCTCCATGAAAAATACTGGTGTTCAGCTGCACCCAGTCAGACTGGAAGCCGACCCCAACATAGTTGGGAAATGGCAGATGATGAAATCGAAGTTGTGGACGAGTATGTTTACCTATGACAAACTGTCCAGTTATGTAGGTCCAACTTCGAGAAAGAGGTCAATCGTCGAATCCGACTCGGCTGGGCGTTCGGGAAGCTTCACAATATCTTCTCGTCTCACATACCGCAGTGTCTCAAGACGAAAGTCTTTGACCAGTGCATGTTGCCAGTGATGACCTACGGCACTGAAACGTGGTCGCTCACAATGGGCCTCATTAGAAGGCTAAAAGTCACCCAAAGGACAATGGAGAGGGTTACGCTTGGAGTTTCTCTACATGATCGAATCAGAAATGAAGAGATCCGCAGGAGAAACAAGGTAACAGACATATCCCGAAGAATTGCCAAACTGAAGTTGCAGTGGGCAGGGCACATTGCTTGCAGAACAGATGGCCGATGGGGCCGAAAGGTTCTGGAGTGGCGACCGCGTACCGGAAGACGTAACGTTGGATGGTGGACCGATGACCTGGTGAAGGCCGCAGGAATGTGGCAGTGGCCGAAGGAAGCGCAAAACCGGTCGAAATGGCGGTGGTTGAAGGGGAGGGGGGGGTTGGGGCTGGACATAGGTCCAGCAGTGGACGTCTTTCGGCTGAAATGATGACGATAATGTATACTTTATCATGTACCGGTACAGCTAGACATAATATTAGTTTTGTTATTAAAATTATTTCAATAGAATGCACTCAACACACTAATACAATATACTTTGCGGTCATATTAAGAACATATTTTCATGTGCTTACATATTCAGGGTGTAATCTTAATCATCATTTTTCTCTTAGCGGGTCATTGTACTCATGAACAACTTTTACTATGGGACCAAACCTGAAATCG
The DNA here is from genome assembly GCA_946251885.1 of Cosmia pyralina. Classification (NCBI taxonomy): domain Eukaryota; kingdom Metazoa; phylum Arthropoda; class Insecta; order Lepidoptera; family Noctuidae; genus Cosmia; species Cosmia pyralina. The sequence goes on along the minus strand of OX276368.1, from coordinate 9,437,230 downwards.
AAAAAAAAATCGGCTGTTGCCTACACATAACTCATCAAAATTTAGGGAACAGCAGATTTTTTTTCGCGATTTCAGGTTTAGTCCCATAGTAAAAGTTGTTTATAACGATGAGTACAATGACCCCTTAAGAGGATAACGGTGATTAAAATCACACTCAGTACTTGCTGTTATTTGTCGATTCGTTACTAAAAGACTATTCATTTTAATCTAGTAAGACTGGGTGTTGTATCTAAAATACCAATATCATCATAAACATATAATGTTCCCACTGATGGGACACAGGTCTCCTCTCTTCGAGAGGGAGTGGGCTGTAATCTACCACACGGACCCAGTGCGGGTTGGTAGATGTCACATGTCTTCGAATTTTTGGTTCTAGGACATGCCGGTTTCCTCACGATGTTTTCCTTCACCGTTTTGAGAGCAGTAGTGATGAAATAATTAACACAAAGTAAAGCGCCTGTCGGGGTTCAAACCTACGACCTACAACTCGTAAGTCGGAGCCTTTACCACTGAGCCACCACTGTTCTTAAATAATTACTTCTAAAATACTTTTGTCACTAAAAAACAACAATTTTGTATGGAGATGCGTACGCATCCGTTCAGCTTTACGCGTATGAACGGATGCGTACGCATCTCCATACCAATTTGGCGTTTTTTTATGGACAAAAGCTGAATTGTGTAGTTAGTCCCTATAAGCATATAGCAGACATAATGAATAGTCTTTTAAAAACCGCTAGTTGAGATAAATTCCTTTAGACAAATACAAGCAAATAATGTCGGACACTCACAGAATATAACAGACAAGTCATACAATAAGGAACATATTGTTTGTAACACAACACATAAACAATATACATACATGAATACATTATGACATCACATGGCATACGTCACTACTGCGACGTCGACAGGCTTTATTTAAACCTGCAATATGCCACTGCTGGGAATAAATACATACACCTTATCTTTATGAATGTGGAGTGGTGTTATTATTGAATACCAGTCTTACAAAGGGGTATCGTGTTACTCAGTAACTGGGTTGTGGAGGTCAGATAGGCAGTCGCTCCATGTAAAATACTAGCATTCAGCTGTATCCGATTAGACTGGAAGCCAACCACAACATAGTTGGAAAAAACGCTACGACCGACAGCATCAACACCTTCTAAATTAAATCGATACAAGAGTACCTTTCATATTATATCGACAGTATCGATTTTATGACGAGTTTTAATTCTAGCGTAGGAAAACTATCAATTGTTATTCAGTTCTGCCTATCCTTCAAGAAATACATGCTTGGTGTTGTTTGTAATATTTTACACATACACACAGACAAACTCACGCCGTCTTCCAACGGGGGTAGGCAGAAACTACAGAACGCCACCTGCTACGATCAACATACATACTTAAACTCACACCTTTTCATGGTGAGTTAAAACGATTTTTTATGCCCAGCAGTGACAAACCCCAAGTAGTGGTACACCATATGACACCAAGATAAATCTTAATAAACCTAAACAACGAATGCTTAAAAAAAGATCACTATGAACCTAACACGACTGTAAAATTAAATTTAATAGTTTAAAACGAAAAAAAAAAGAAATATAATTAATAATAAAAAAATACTATTTTAGAAGTTCAAATTGTGATATTACTGAAATTGTAGACGAACTCTGAACTAACAGTTTTCAATTTTAATTATAATTATTATTTTTATAATATAAGTATATATTTAATTTTAGATTATTTTGACTTCTTAGTGTACTATGAATTTATAAGACAACATTATTTGCTACTTTCCAGCTTGACCGACAAGTTAAGTTGCTGTTAAAAACGGAGACCTTTTTAAAACACGCAGCAAGATCGCTACTTGAAAATTCAAGGCAACACTATGAGCAACTGTCAGTTTTGTGGGAATATATCCCACGGGAACATGCTACCCGGAAATCCTTCCTTATTCCTTGTCTACATTATAAAGGGAACCTCTGTGCAAAATTTCAACTTTCTAGGTCCAAGGGTTTGGGCTGGGCGTTGATGAGTCAGTCAGTCAGGACTTCTCTTTTTATTTATATAGATAGATTTTATTTATATAGACAAAGGGTCAAATTAAATTAGCTAGCGAAACTCTATAGACTTTATGAGGATCGATATCTAACAAGATAAAATAAACAAGTGTATTTTTTTTTAAACAAGCTTTTATTTCTCTGGAAATCATCTAGGACCAGAGTCCTTGTCATGACGAATCAAACGAACCCAAACTCGATATGATTGCGTCGTTTTATTACCGAGTTCCCATGACCACCTTCTGGCTCCATCATCAGATCAGCTTGATGGTACCAAAATATTGCATTGTCACCGATTTTACATACGTATACGCCAAATTTCAGCTCAATCGAACACATAATTAATCGATACATAATTTTCATGTTTTGTGTTTATTACAAATTCTTTACACGTTGAGCGCCATGTGTCCTTCCGGAAACACAAAATACCAGTTAGTGAGGCAGTGCTTTATTTGGAGGCCAGTGTGTCCGCCAGGAAATACATTTTAATACATTTTACTATGAATTTTAATACCTCTGGCCTCCACGTTTGTTTCTGATCAAAAGTTATGTCTGTAAATAAAACACCAAACTTGCTTGACTTGGCATGTGCCACCATGCAAAGTCCAAAAAATGAAAAACACCGTGTTTGGGCTTGGCGCTCAATGTTAACAATAAATTACGAATATTTATACGGAAAGGTAGTATTTTTTATCCATTTATAACTTTCAAGTTATTATACAGGATCAAATTTAATTAGCTAGCGAAACTCTGCATACGTGATGTGTCTCAATATCTAATATCTAAATACAATCAAATAAAAAAATGTTTTTTTTTGAGGTAAAAAGTCTTTGATAGAGATTTTGATTTGAAAATAGAATGTTACATCAATTATGACTCTGTCAAAACGCATTTCAAATAGGTATGATTAAATAATTGTCTTATAATTCATAGTACACATAGAAATCAATAAAAAGTCGATAAGAAAATAGCGATAGAGTTGGGGGTTCTAATAATAATAATTATTCTATTAACTGTTAAACGGTAATCGCCAGCACGCGTAGCATGACTGCCATAGACGACGGAAGAATAGACAAAGCTTCTTCGTCTCGGAAATTTTTGCCGAGACCCACACAGATGGCTTTCAATACATAATTCGCAACGAGGTAGTCGCAACTATATCTTGAGAGCTGTAGCAGAGAGCTGTACTGCTAATATTAGGCATTTTATGCTCAGGTGGGAAACAGGTTTTCTTGTTTGGTCGTCCTCTGTATTTGTCAATTTAACTACCGTTAAGTGCGGGTTACTTTGACTCTAGGGCATAACTTTGGCCCAAATCGAGACAGATGTTTACTGTCATTAAATCCACACAAGGTTCCGCAAGTACGCGTCTATATCACTATCTAATAGTTACCGAAGGACATACGACGTTCGGTTGTGTGGTCGTGACACTTCGGGCAGTTTATACAGTTGTCTCGATTTGGGCCAAAGTTATGCCCTAGAGTCAAAGTAACCCGACCTTACGGTATCTATTTTATATCAGGTATCCTTCCATCTTTTTTTCTCAACGGAACCATGATGGATCCGTGATCTTTTTTCACGTCATAGTACGGCCCCAGTACTAATAACACTAGAATATAAGTTGTTTTGTAATACTAACGCAATATGGATCATTAAAATTAAAATTATAATTAATTTATTATAATGACAGATAGTAGTAACATTTCCAACGTCTATGGGTGAATTCGACCAAACTTTTATTTTCAGTATAAGTCTTAAGGACGCTGTTACGAATGGGTACACGGCACACAACCGCGTAATCTATTGTGACTATTAGCTGGCTTGAAATAAGGTTGAAAATTGAAAATAATATTTGTGTTGCCGAGATGTGACTAAGCTGCGAACGTGCATTTATTTTCCGGGTTTTCTTTAGATTATTCAGAATATACAAAATCATTACTTTTTTACACAAAAGTACGTTTATTAAATAAAATGCTTTGCATTCTTAAAATGTTTTTTGGCCGAATTGTTGATAGGTGTGCATGGTACGATTCTGAACTATAAATATAATTTTAAATAGGTACAGTTTCTCAATAAATGTACTGAAGTAAAAATTTCCAGTGCGGTACATTTATTGACAAAATGTACCTATTTAAAATTATATTTATAGTTCAGAATCGTACCATGCACATCTATCAACAATTCGGCCAAAAAACTTTTAAGGATGCAAAGCATTTTATTTAATAAACATACTTTTGTGTAAAAAAGTAACGATTTGACTACCCATTTGTAACAGCGCCTTAACCTTCGAATAAATTTTGAATTGTTGACAGTCGTCAGTCGTCAATTTTGTTACACGGATAAAAGATATCCGACTTTGGTCAAATTAGCCTTAAGCATGGCGATGTGTCATTTTGTCTATTCTTCCGTCGACAAACCGTTTCTTTGGTGGTCGTGCTACGCTTGCAGTTACTGAAAGAATCTCTATGGGTCGTATCATACGCCTCAATACCAGGAGGATGCGAAGCGTACGATTCGTACAACCTTATATAGTCTATTCCAAATGTATCTCATGAAAATGTCAACAAATCCTGTACAGGTTGAATTCTTACACAATCACTCACTAAAGGTAAGGGAATTAGTAACATATTCTGCATTTAGAATGTGTCAACTTTATATCTCAGCAATTACTGTTTGAGTAACATTATTAAGGTGCATGCGCAATGGCAGCGCTCGAAATTCAAATTTCCTTACGTTTTTTTGCAATTTGCTTGTCAGTGTCAGGTTGTATGTTGATCAAACTATGATTCGCGACTATTACAAATATGTATTTACATAATTATAACCATAAGAATCATTAATACATCTCTCTAAGTTAGATTTGTTCTAAAATGTCATGATTTTTTGATGATTCTTCTGACGAAACACGAAGTTTACCGAGCGACATTAAGAAAATAGTCGTACTGTAAATACATATTTGTTATAGTCGTGAATCATATTTTGATCAACATACAACCTGACACTGACCTGCAAAAAAAAAAAAACGTAAGACAAACAATTTGTAAGTGGCATTCACAGGTACGTTTTCTGAGAAGAAATTCCCGTATTTTTAAAACGTTCACAGTCCCAACATTTTTCACATTGATTGTCGCCGAGATGAATTGCGACTATATTTTGAATGTTTTTAAACGGGAATTGACCATCTAATTTATTTGTTTACATTTTCATCAGACACTTTTGGAACAAACCATACCCTGTGGCTTATAGGGTCATGAACATTATGATCAAACATGATTTATCTTAACAAGGATATTGATCTCACCCTCAATTCCACCGCTACGTGCCCCAACAATGTCCTACACCTACATTACCGCTAAGTCAGTTATGACGTCATCATGTCGCTGGCGTTCCCGCCGCTCACGCCGGCTGCGCCCTTCAGCAGGTCGTTGATGTCGCGGCGGAACATCGATAGGTTTTGTGTGAATCTGTAAAGGAGAAAGTGGTGTCAGTTGTTAAGGCGCGGACTGACTACGATTTCAAACGGCACACAACCGCGTAATCTATTGTCACTATTAGCTGGCTTGAAATAAGGTTGAAAATTGAAAATAATATTTGTTTTGGCGAGATGTGACTAAGCTGCGAACGTGCATTTATTTTCCGGGTTTTCTTTAGATTATTCAGAATATACAAAATAAATAAAATAATTGTCCGGTTAAAGTTTAAAAAAAAATGCGAATTCTATTAAATTCTTTAAAATAAAGAATGTCATTATCGCTGAAAATACAGATATGTTCGACGCCAAAGTTTATTTTTGTGGAGCAACTTCCAAATTTTTAATTGGGAATATCAAACTATTTTTTTTTAAATTTTAACCGAATAGAAATTCGGTTAATATTTTTCTTTAAACCCTTCTCTGTCCACTGTATTTTTTGCGTCGGATATTTTCCTTGCGTTACGTCATACTCGACAATCCAAGAAACCAAACAACAGGACAAACGACCAAGCGTAATTACGCCTTAAAACAGTTTTCTAGCAAATTTATTAGTTCCTTAAGGCAGTGATTCCCAAAGCTGACTGGAACGCGACCCACCTAACAAAAACTACTAAATTCGGGACTCACCACATGGCTGTCATGGAGATAAAAAAGTTAAATTTTAAATACAAGGAGTGCTATTTCAATGATAAAGATATATTTGTTTCCTATTTTTTTGTTATTATAGCTTTAGGCATCAACTCCAATTTTAGTTACTTTTAATTGCAATGATTTTGATAAGTCTAATTTATTTCGGTACCTATTTAGTTTTAACATAGCTGAAAATCAATTTTTCAAGGCCCACCCAATATTCGCACGTGACCCACTAGCCCACTAGTCTGGGTCGCGACCCAGTTTGGGAAATGCTGCCTTTTTTCAAATTACCATTATTTTCACCGTAAAAAGCAATTACCTAAACTATCGGCGCCCAGCACCGCACTCAGTCTCGCTCTCACTCAGTCCGCAAGCAGTATCGTGCGAGCGAGATAAGACGTTGAGGTTGTATGGGCTCTTAAAGTAAGTTTTCTAATATTTAAAACTGAGTTGCGATTGAGAATTCGGCGGTAATACTACTGGTATTAGGACTTACCTGTCCCTATTCTTGGTGAGCAGGTTGGGCTCGATGCCGGCCATGAGCCCGTTGAACCAGTGCGCCAGCTGCGCTTGCTTGTCGCGCGGCTGCTGCGCGATCATGTCCTGCCTGATGCGTGCGAACTGCTCTTCGTTGAGGAGGATCAGTCCGAGCAGCGGGCGAGACATCGACCACTGGTTGCAGCAGTCTTCGAACATTATTACGTTCAGTACCTGAAAAACAAAAACATAATCAATACAAAATATATTAATAGGTCAAGCTGTGCTTGCCGCGGTCTGTCCGTTGATGGGTGACCATGACCATCTATACCGAAACCCCTCCGTGCCTCGGAAAGCACGTTAAGCCGTTGGTTCTCGCTGTCATTCTTGGATCTTTGACAGTCGTTACGCGTCGTCAAAAGCCCGAAAGTGACAACCAGTCTTACCAAGGGGTATCGTATTACCCAGTAACTGGGTTGTGGAGGTCAGATAGGCAGTCGCTCCATGTAAAATACTGGTATTCAGCTGCATCCGGGTAGACTGGAAGCCGACCCCGACATAGTTGGGAAAAGGCTAGGCAGATGATGATGATGATCTAAGTATTTTTTATTAACTTAAAGCCGGGCAAGTGCGTGTTGGACCACGCACAATAAAGGATTCCGTAGTTGAAAACAAATTGTCCCAAAAACAAACTTAATATTGTAATCCAAAAAAATAATTATTATGTGATAAAGTTACAAATTAAAAAAAATCGGAATTTTTCATTTATTGTGCTGTGAGACCTTGCTTCTTGCCAAATTTCATTATTCTAGGTCATTGGGAAGTATAAGTTTTGATTTACTTGCGAGTATCAAAATATGTCGCATAAGGTCGTATTTTTTTATTGCGTCGACTTAGAAGCTTCATTTTTTTAGGACTCCATGGGACCATAGACCTACGTATTTGATATTAATTTCAACTTGATACATTTACGCGTTCCTGAGAAAAAGGGTCTTGACTGACAGACATACAGACAGACAACGATATCCTATAAGGGTTCAGTTTTTTTTCCTATTGACGTACGGAACCCTAAAAATACGTGACTAAAAATATTTTATTTTGCATCTTCTGTATTAAATAATTATAATATTAGGACGTCTACGTCCATCAGTGGACATGTACGCACAAGTGAAGTACTTACGGTAGCTAGCAACTGTTGCATGATCTCCGGTCGCCGCTGCAACACTTCTATGAACATATTGCTGGTCTCCGGCGGCGGCTGGCGCGGGTTCGACACTTTGTTGCTAGCTGAAAACAAATATCATTTCGTAAATCGGCGGATACGATTGAAATTGTTCACAAGCATTTAACTCAGTAACGGCAGGCCAGGCGCACTCCGCATTTTAGGTATGAAGCTACAAGCACGCGGCGGGCTCGACTTGTCGGGCTAGTTCAGTGTGGGCTGCTGCGCTGGCACGTTAGTTCGATACTCACTCACGCGCCGCGTCGTAAAAGTTAAAAGAAGATAACCCTAATGAGAAACGAAGGTATGAAGGTATAAGAGTTACGCGATAGAACGAGAGGCAACTTCTAGGTGAATATAACTGTAGGTAATTAACGCTGTGCGACCTGAATTGCACTTTATTGTGTCGTAGCAAGAGTCGCTATTTATTTAAATGATTTTGCGGAGTGAATCTTCTGTAATTGTACTGTTATGTATTCTGTGGTAACGGACATATAGATATACATACATATTGCGTCTTGTAATAATGTCGGATTGATTGTTTTATTCGATTACACAGATTCAAGCATGAACGGCTGTACCGATTTGGGTGGATTCGACTCAGGTGAGCGTGGCCAAAAACACGCTGTTTTACCTGGCATCGCGTTGCGTAAAATTAGCATGAAAAACGAATTTTTGTTGGCTCATAAGTTCATAACTTTTAAATGGCTTTTTATTTTACTATTCTGTTTACGGACGAAAAAACGATTTCATGTATAACTTTGGATTCTGTTGCCGCATCATGCAACTAATTTCGCATCACTACGGTGTCAACGGGACATCACTAATCGACCGCTGCGATTGGCCGGGCTGAGTTGACGTGACGGCTAGTCAGCCAATCGGAGGACAACAAGTGGCGAGTTGGTGCAGTGCGTGTGTGGACGCCATGACAGCAAAAAACTTATGTTTAGAAGAAAGACTGTGAATATAAAAATTGTCGCAACAGAACGTGCGCGTTCTAATTTTATAAAAAACGAAAACTGTAATTTTTACCATTACATCAGTTGTTCAGCAAAAACGGTTGCAGTTATTTCACCGGCCTCAATCCTCTAACAGAAGCACCTACAGATTCACAATATCAATCAGTGGAGTAAGCCAACGTACGCATGGACGTTAAAATATCGCGGCGATTTTTTTTTTCGCGCACTGGATTTTCAACGCTCTGCCTAGCACCGAGAGTTCAAAATCCAACAGTGTTTTTTCGACGCGCTAGAATGCACTCTGTTGTCGTTAATTTGGATTCTCAACGCTCGGCTCAACAACGAGAGTTGAAAATCGAGTGCCCGTAAAATCCCGCCGCGATATTTTTACGTCCGTGCGTACGTCGGCTAATACTTACATTTCTGCACTAACTGTTTAAATAGATATGTGACTATGTGATCGAGAGTAGCGCAGCATCCCGTGCACACACTCGTATCTGAAAACAAATAAGATAAGGAGTATTTATCAAAATCTTCTATTCAATTTTTTTTTTATAGCAAGCTAAGCTGATGTCGACCATTCTGCCAATGTCTAAAGTGTTACAGATGGTGCAATCCACGAAGACGCGCCCCGATATTCCTCCTAACCGTTTATAGTATATGTGTGCAAGCTCCCGCCAATGTTTGAGTGTTATCGGTACACACCATAGTTAGTACAAGGTAATTAGTGTGTACCGATGTCGAGGTCAGAGAGGCAGTCGCTCATGTACTGGTATTTAGCTACATTCGGTTAGACTGGCAGCCGACCCCAATAGGCAAGGCAGATGATGATAATGAGTCTTACCTAGCAGTACAGTATTTTTATCTCACAAAGCGACACGCACTTTACTCGAGTTTACCAAGTGTACAAACACGCTGTGAATATGTGTGTAAGCGCAGGAGCTCTCGGTACCGTCCGAGATAATGGCGAAGTCGGAAGAGTGTGTGTGTGTTATGTGCTGACGCTTCTCGTCTTCACGCACACATTCACAGTATGTTTGTACATTTGGGTAACACGAGTAAAAAGCGTGTCGCTTCGTGACATAAAAATACTATAGTAATGTGCACGTACACTTACCGAGAGCCGTGAGTCCTTCGGAGATCGAACACAGTATGTAAAGCGTGGCGTCCGGCTGTAAGTTCGCTAGGAACGGCATGTGATCCTGGGCTAGTCGCTCTAGGAGAACGTAGTACGTTTGGGAGAGTTTGGGGTAGTCCTGAAATGTAGTAATTGAGATATAAGATGTTATATACACAGGTGACCAACAGCAATCGGTCCGGTAAGTCGGCGAAAACAGAATATAAAAAAAAAATACAGTAGTCGTATATGATGTGTAACATCTGAAGGTCAATTCTCGACGTTCAATTCAAGTCGCAATCACATGCCAGCGAGAATCAAATGACAAAAATGTAGACAAACGCTATACAAGATGCGATTGTGAACGTTGTTACAAATATTAGGTGTTTACCTATGAAATTGCCGTTCTGCAGTACTGGCCATTTCAAATCAAAATAATTTTTGTTTGGCTAAGAATTCTAATTTCAAATTAATTTTATTTTAAAAACATGGATTTTTTTTTCCAAAAGTAGTCATTTGTTTATTGATTAGTGTTACATTTTCATCGCATTTCAATCTTTTTCGTCATCATGGATACGTTAAAAATTCGAGTAATTATGGAATATGAGTACCGTCGTGGCAGCAACGCGGCACAAGCGGCACGCAACATCAACGACGTTTACGGAGCTAACACTACAAACCAACGCACCACTTGTTATTGGTTTGCTCGCTTCCGTTCTGGAAATTTCGACCTGAAAAATGAACCTCGCGGTCGTCCGAAGACTTTGGTCGACAATGACGAGTTAAAGGCGATTGTGGAAGCTGATGATACACAATCTACGGCTGAATTAGCAGCAGCTTTCGACGTTAGCGTCAAAACTATATTGGTCCATTTGCGTCAAATTGGCAAGGTAAGATCGCCAGCGCGAAGTACGCGTCGAGACGTGCCTTGCACTGCTCAACAGACACACAAATGAAGGAATTTTGAACCGCATTGTTACCTGCGATGAAAAATGGATTCTGTTTGATAACCGCAAGCGCTCAGCAAGTTGGTTGGATCCTGGTTCAGCACCTAAACAATGCCCTAAACGAAAACTTAGCCCTAGAAAAGTGATGGTCACTGTTTGGTGGTCTAGCGCTGGTGTGATTCATCACAGCTTCTTACCAAACGGGGTGAGCATTACTTCAGATGTGTACTGTGAAGAACTGAACACAATGATGGAGAAGCTGGCACATCTCCAACCAGCATTGGTCAATCGCTCGTCTCCGCTGCTCCTGCACGACAACGCGCGACCTCATACTGCACAGCAGACGGTCTCCAAGTTGCAAGAACTGGGGTTGGAAGCTCTCCGTCATCCGCCCTACTCACCAGACCTTGCGCCTACAGACTACTACTTTTTCCAGAATTTGGATAACTTCTTGGCGGGAAAAAAATTCAATACCCGAGAGGCAGTACAAAATGCCTTTGAAGAATTTGTTGCCTCCCGTCCAGCTGATTTCTTTAAGAAGGGCATCAATAAACTGCCACTGCGTTGGCAAAGATGCATTGATTGCATGAGTGATTACTTCGATTAATACAAACAAAAAATACATGAAGAAAATTCGTTTAAATTTTTTCATACAAAACGGCAATTTCATAGGTAAAGACCTACTAAGAGAATTGCCCCTGTCATATCACACCTTGGTAAAATTATTTTCTAGTTCCATGCCAATTTTTTCAATCCGTTACTCAAAACTTTTAGAAAAATATTTTCACTTCCTGTTGCTACATATAAAAAGTGATTGAAAAAACATGTTTTTGTTCGAAAGGGTCCAGCTGTCTTCGATTCGGGTAACATACATAAAAATAAAAGATTCCGACGAACTGAGGACCTCTTCCTTTTTTTGAAGTCGGTGAATAAATGCGTGAATTGAATAATTATATCTGATTTTTAATTCGGTGGAATTCTGTCATTTCAGTAGTGTTGCCAATAATAAAGCGGTCCTACTAAAAACGGAACCCATTTAAGCCAAATAAAAAAAAACCTTTCTTGAATTTAAGGTATCAATTAGAAAAACGAAAACTTAAAAATGGACTTATATTTTTAAAATGGTAATCAGATTTTTTATTATCAAATTATTGAAGTTACAATAATTAGAAGGTAATTATTTTTCCTTCACAGGAATCCCTGTTCACTAATCCATAGGTTACAAACCTTTTTTAAGAATATCTTTTTGTTTGTAAAATCTTCCATTCTTTGTAACTACAGACAGACAACGATGATGATATTAGTGATAACGATACCTAAATAAATATTTAAATTAAAAAAATATGTTCTTTTACTCTTTTTTCCATATTTTAGTTAATGTGCATTGAATGCTATTTAATGCACAGAACAAACACGATTTATACATTGTCATATAATTAACATGATCTCGTTCTCTTTCATATTCTTTGTTATATTATATCCAAAAATTTCTAGTCATTTATATTTAGAGAGAAAAGGTCTATGATATCTGAAGTGTCAAAAAATTACAGCTGTCAGAATTCCGTCGAATTAAAAATCAGACTGTAGAAGGTAACTTACAAGTAGATCACTCTGTGGTATACTGAGCAGTAACTTCACGAACATATTTAGCGCGTTATCGAGAGCCTCGTCGCCGTATAGCCTGAAAATAATAAAATGACATTATAATTTGCTGTCAATCGCAGATCTTTGACAATCGTTACGGGTATTTCTCTAGAAAGATCTTTCGGCGCGTCGCTAAAAGGTCAGTTCCCACCAAACGGAAAAATCGTCACGGATGCACGATTTTTTTCCATCACCGTTTTGAGAGCAATGGTGATGAAATAATATACACACAGTAAAGCGCCTGTCGGGGTTCGAACCTACGACCTACAACTCGTAAGTCGTGGCCGTTACCACTGCTCTCGCTAAGGTAGCCCGCGAAATTCATTTTTTTTATTTTTTTTTGCAGTTTGCAGGTCAGTGTCAGGTTGTATGTTGATTAAAATACGAGACGCGGCCGTAACTAATATGTCTTTACAGAATTCTAACCATTAGAATCAGCAATACAACTCCATAAGTTAGAATTGACCTCAAACCTCATGATTTCATGAAATCGCTAGATTTGAGAATGATTATAATTCTGTAAAGCCATATTAGTTACGGCTGCGTCTCGTATTTTAATCAACGCATACAACCTGACACTGACCTGCAAATTGCAAAAAAAAACGAAAGAAAATTTAAATTTCTAAATTTGTAGGGAAGTATGGATTTACCTGAACACTCCGAAGTTCGCGTAGTTGCCGCACAGCGCACACTTCAATATAGAGAAGCACAGGGAGATGCCCTTCAGTTTCATAGCGTACATCTGCTTTTTGTTAACATCTATCGTTAGTATTCTGCTGCCTGAAATGTAGGAAAAACATTATTAGTATTGAAGTCCTCTCGTGGCAGAGAATTTTAGTCTTAGGGAAACTAGCAATACTGTTGTGACGTATCGCGCTCAACGCGCATAACTCTAAACTTGTAACTATGTATATGTCATACAGATATATTTAATAGGCACAAATTGAAACAAAACCAGTCGCTCAATACACTTGTCGTAGAACACACGTCTGTCTTTTACTCAAATCCCGAACAAGCTAAAGTGAACCTTATAATCATCAACAAATACAAATAGCAACTGTCTTGAGAATCAATCTGCCTAGCTTTTTCCCAACTATGTTGGGGTCAGCTGCATACCAGTATTTTACATGGAGCGACTGCCTATCTGACCTCCACAAGTCCACAACCCATTAACTGGGTAACACGATACCCCTTGGTAAGACTGGTTGTCAGACTTTCGGGTTTCTGACGACCCGTAACGACTGTCAAAGATCCACGAATGACAGCCGGGACCAACGGCTTAACATGCTTTCCGAGGCACGGAGGAGTCTCGGTATGTAAAGTTGGTCACCCATCCACGGACCGACCCCAGGAAGCGTAGCTTAACGTGATGGATCGACCCGTGCGGCTGTTATTACATAGCTACGAGCTCCTCTCTTCTTTGCAACTGTCATGGGACTGGGAACGAAATTACTCCAGGTTCCTGATTACAGAATTAATCGAAATTATATATACTACCTACCGTAAGCGCATATAATATTGGAGAGCTCCCTGAACAGCAGGATGCCGTTGGGAGACGACACGTCGAAGTGTAGTCGCTGGTTCCTGTTCTGTGCTAGCTCTGCTGTTAGTTTGAGGACTGGCGTCGTCAGCGCTGGCTCCGAGAACCACACTTCTATGCCGCGGAGGAGGACTTTCATGTAGACTGGGTAACTGTGGTGGAAAAAAGAAAAATGTAATATTTGATTGTATCACAAAAAAACATTAGCTGTTTCATACAAAACTTCAATACCTACTCGACCAAAATGTATGAAACAGCTGATTATTTTTTCGTGATTTCAGTGTTGGTCTCATAGTGAAAGTTGTTCATTTTCATGGGTAGAACACCCTGTGAAAATTTGGGTACTGATATTTTTTTTCCGTATGCTAGTCGCGCGGTAAACTCTGCTTGCGCGTTGCAGAATTTGTGTGACGTCACGTATTAGATGCGTAGTTCGCATGTGGCGTGGTAGATGCCGCCACAGACTTAGAGAACAGGACCCGAGGCCCCTGGTTTTCAAGTGGTTTTACTATTACACGTGCCACAGATTAATACAGAAGGGACACGCCGCAGTTTAGGTATGAAGCTACAAACACGGCGGGCTCATCTCACTGGGTCAATTCAGTGTGGGCTGCCGCGCACCGGCCGGCTCGCACGTTAGTTCGATACTCACTCACGCGCCGCGTCGTAACAGAAGACAACCCTAACGAGGCAGAAGGTATAAGAGTTACGCGATAGAAAGAAGGTAGGTAGGAAAAGGTAAGGTAAGGTAGGTGAATATAACTGTAGGTAATGAAGCGTTGTGCGACCTGAATAGCACTTTGTTGTGTCGTAGCCAGAGTCGCTTTTTATTTAAATAATTTTGCGGAGTGTTCCATCTGTGTTCATCTGTGCCTATGCCTAAGGGTCTCTAGGAGTATAAGAGTGATGTTATGTATACTTACATCCAATCAAAAAGCATCATGTAGGTGGTTTTAGTGTTGAACGCGAAGGCTAGACCGCGCAGGTCTCGAGCGAGGCCTATTAATGTCTTCTTTGCATCTTCTGAACTGAACATCGGGGATTCTGGGCCGGATAGGAGGCCTATGATGCTTTCGAAGGCAGCTGTAAATGTAAAGACGTATTATGAAGTCTTTCAAATCATATCTGCATGTAATAACGATGTTGCCTGGGTGAAAAAAGAAATTCTATTTAGCCCGTCAGTTAGATAATAAAAAAATATTAGACACATATGTCATCATATTAATAAAAAAATTACTTCAATAACACGTGTTGAAGTTGGGGAGTGGGGGCTAGCTACGTCACAACTACGTACAAAATCTAGCAAGGCGTGACGTCATGCCACATTTCAACGCAATGTATAGCCGTAATCTTTTGATTTTGTAAAAAAGAAAAAATACGTATCCAATATTTTTTAATAATCTATGACTGACAAAAAAAAAATTTAGTCTTCATTTCTATTGACGTCCAAAAAAAAATTTTTGGTCCCTCGTATCGTGGCGTATCCGAATCATCCCCATGTTTCCGAGTTTTCAAAAAAAAAAGTAGAAAACTTGACTGTCGAGATTTTTTCTGGCTACTGAATGTTCATGAGTAGTACTTTTACGCATAAAATAATCAGCTTCGTAACTGTGAGCAAAACTATGAATGGTCTAAATTGAAAAAATTACGTTCAGTGCATTATGTATGACTTAGATTTTCAACTTTAAATTAAAAATCTAAACAGCTGCCATACTTAGGAACCATGAAGTCATCTGCAAACAAACAAACTCTCTTTCGCATTTATAAAATTAGTCAGGATTGATATAAGATGTATTTGGCAAACTAATGAAAGGACGGGCTCAGGGTATGAGAAGCGACGATCTTCGCAGGGTGGCTGGAAGCAGCTGGATCAGAGTTGCCAAAAACCGAGCTGAATGACTTGCGATTGGTGAAGCCTATGTCCAGCATGCGTAGCACGACCACAATAGAAACGGGTTTTGCCGACGATAGATTAGACAAAATGACAATGGTGCCGATTCTCTTGTACACCGAACTAAACTAACTAAACTATCACTAAAATTCCTTACTTTTGGCTATGAGAATCTTAGAGCTATTCTGCAAAAAAACCTCTAAATTAAAAAACAATTTTGACACAACTAAAATCGAGTTTGACAATCGTGACTCCGCGTGGTATAGTGCCCGTAGTATAATATGACCCGGTGGCTTTAATTGGAACTAACGAAATCACTATGAAAAGTGACAAGGCTTGTCATATTTTGTTCACCGAGCAGGGAAGGGGTAGCTTCAACATGTTTTTTTTTTTGGTACCTACAAGTTGAGGTTTAGGGGTTTAAAGGGGGGGGCAAATTTTCATTATTATTGCGATAGGACACACCGTTTTCGAGATATAAGCAAAAGAAAAAAAAAATACATCACTGTTTTTGCACTTGAAGTCAAGGTGTTGGAGTGAATTTTAGTTCATGACAACTACACTTCTGGACACATCTTTTGGCCCACCTTGTATTTTCAGTTTCGTTTGGTCCTAGCTAAAATTTTATATTCGGTCGAGCAAAAAGTTTTTATGCAGTTTTGAACCTGGCACATTCACAATTTCATTCAATAGTCTTTTTTTGAATTTCGAACACAGAATTTTAAAGAAACAAAAGACAATTTGGAGCCTGTTTGTTGATATCAAACAATCGAATACTAAGAAAACTTGGTTTTATTGGTTTACTTGGATTTCATTCTTGAAAAAGTGATTGATATCTTTGGTTTTGTAACAAACATTACTTATTCTTAACATTAAGGTGAGGTTTTATCAATAATCTATGGATACTTCACCTGAAGTCGCCGCCCAAGCTGTGGCACTTATTCAGGCCGGACACAGCCAAAGAAACGTGCTGCTCAACTTAATTTAAGTCGATCTGCGGTCCGAAATGTTTATCGGAGGTACCTAGAGACTGGCGGCTTTGTTCGTCGCCAAGGAAGGCCACGATCTCGGGTCACAACTGAAAGGCAGGATCGATTCATCGTGACGACCAGCTTGAGAAATCGTCACCTTACCTCCATTGAGATACAAAACCAACTTCGCGACTTCCACGGAGTATCTGTGAGCGCTCGAACTGTTCGGAGAAGGTTAAAAGAACGCGATATGGTACCACACAAGCCAGCTAATGGCCCCAAACTAACGCGAGCCCACCGAACAGCGCGCCTTCATTTCGCACGCAGTCATTTAAATTGGACACAGCAAGATTGGAGCCGTGTACTCTTTTCTGATGAGTCTAAAATTGTGTTACATGGCAATGATGGAAGGAAGAAGGTCTACCGACGTAAGGGAGAGCGTTTCGCACAATGCTGCTTTGAAGAGAGGGTTGCTTATGGCGGTGGCTCATGGACTGTCTGGGGCGGTATATCCGCGAGCGGCAAAACTCAACTTGAGGTTGTTACAGGACCACGGCTGCCAACATTAAATGCTGAAAGGTACATTCGTGAGTGCTTAGAACCTCACGTGATACCATACGCGGACTATGTGGGCCCAAATTTCCTTTTTATGCATGATAATGCAAGAGCCCATGCGGCCGGCATCGTCAGGGAATATCTTCGGGATGTGAACATCACAGTTATGGACTGGCCAGCCAGAAGCCCAGACATGAACCCCATTGAGCACATGTGGGACGAGCTAAAAAGACGTGTTAGGGCTCGTCAGCCAGTTGCCCAGACGATGCAGGAGTTGAAAACTGCCATAGAAGAGGAATGGGAGATGATCCCTCAAAATTTCATAGAGCGGTTGATAAACTCTATGCCTAATCGTATGAGAGCTGTGGTAGATGCCCATGGAGGCAACACGCGTTATTAAATTAAACCTTTATTTGATAAAACATGTTTTTTATTCAAAAATCAATTGCCTTTAACAAGGCGCATATCCGACTTGTTAGGCGTAGCTCCATGTCGTATGGTATTCTGAATTCAAATTTAAAACAATACGATCGAAAAAGATGGTAAAATGTATCAGGTTTAAAACTGCATCAACAGTTTTTGTTCAATCTAGCAATCATATTTCGGTAGGGGCCATCGAAACCTAAACTCTAAGGTGGGCCAATAGATGTGTCCAGAAGTGTAATTTTATTTTACACCTTTTTAATCACGATTAAAAATAGTCTGATTTAGTTTGACAATTAAAATTTTAGGCGAAAACAGTGAAATTAAGAATAGCAAAATTTCCATTTTCACTAAACTAATAACTCTGTACATTGGTGCCGATTCTGTTGTGCACAAACTAAACTTAATTTAGGCTATTGCTAACTTTTTCTCTCTATTATGACAAGAAAGGGACGGAAGTAAATTAGAGCTGTCAAATTAGTTAGAACTAATTTTTCCATAGACATTTAGACGACACGTAAAAACATGTCGACTAAAAAACACGGTGAAGCGTAAGGCGTGAACTAGTTTGACATCTCCAACATAGTTCATAGCTATAGCCGTCCTTTTCTCGCGCTGCCTGTTAGTAAAAGATAGCGATTCTCTAATTTTAGTATAGTGCGTTCACAAGAGAATCGGCACCAATATTAGTCCTGTCAAACTAAAATATAGTTAAGTTGTGTCACTTTAGTCAATTTCAGAATGGGAAATCGTCGTTTGACAGGAATAAACTAAATTTTGGTGATTTTTAGTCTAGTTTAGAGGCATTTGTGACAAGAGAATCGGCACCATTGTCATTGTGTTTGTTGATATTTAATGTCTAAGCATGGCGATGTTTCATTTTGTCTATTCTCCCGTCAACAAAACCCGTTTCTACGTAATGGATGATGAAGATAAGATATCCTCGTACCAGTGAGCGGCATCATGAAGGCCAGGAAGCGGTCCTCGTCCTCGCCCAGGTCGACCATGAGCAGACGGCCTAACGCCGTGTATAACATGCTGCGGCATCTCATCTCTGCTGCTCCAACGCCTGCGATGCCGAGGAACGGGAAGTGTTCTGCCTGTAACAGCGGAATGAGACATTAACATCATGCTTATAATCCACAAAGAGGTAGGCAGGGTTATTTTAAACTGGCTAGCTAAACTGCGCAGGCGCGATATTTAATCATAATAAAACAACAAAAAAAAAACACGTACAATGAAGGGTTCCGTAGTTGAGATGAATTTATCAAAAGAACAAACTTAACGTTGTATGTAGTTGAAAAATGTTCTCCCATACATCGATATACGTCACAGTCAATTCTCCAACTGCAAATGTAAGTTTATAAACTACAAATAAACAATATTCAGACTTTTTCCTTTACTTGTGCTGTGAGACCTTGCTGCTTGCAAAATTTCATGATTCTAGGTCAACGGTAAGTACCCTATCCGTCTTATTACAAAACAAGGTTCATCTTCAAACCCAGGTTTAAACCATGGACCCTTTTTTGAATTTCGAACTTTATTCCGACACATTAAGATGTCAGTTTTACAAACTGACAACTTAGTACCGGACTAAATTGTCAGTTTTGTATAAAGAACTGTATTTCTATCACAGCTAGGTTCTTATTACAAAAACTGGCTCTATGGTTTAAACCATGACAGAAGAAAAACCTCGTTTTGTAATAAGACCGTATAGGTTTAGATTTATTTGCGAGTATCAAAATATGTCGCATAAATGGCAGTATTTTTTTATCGTACAGACTTAGAAGCTCCAAGGGACCATAAATCTATGTATTTGATAATAATTTCAACTCAATACCTCCACGCGTTCCTGAGAACAAGCGTCTTGACAGACTGACAGATAGACGGACGGACGGACCACGAAGTGATCCTATAAGGGTTCCGTTTTTTTCCTTTTGAGGTACGGAACCCTAAAAACAAAGATTATATAATCAAGGCCCTCCTGAGAATTTATCTGCCCTCAGAAACAGTGCCATTGTGATATCACTTACCGTGTGATGCGTCAACATGAACTGCACTTCATCTAACTTGACGAGTTTGCGCACGCACGAGTATCCTCCGCTCAGATCGCTCAACAAACCGAGCGTCTTCGCTATTATCTGCTCAGAACTGCCCCAGTATTTCAGGTTTGTTATTCTGTCAACAGAATATTATTTGATTAGTAATCGTACCACATATTTAGAGTAGGCTAGATACCACAACCCACCAAGCAATCCCATCCGACCAAGCGTGCTATGTGCGGCATGTTTGTGCTGTGCACAAACTTGACGCGCTACTACTTTAGTTCGTGTTCGATCGCGCCAGGGGCGAGTTGTGTCGTCGAGAATATAAAAAAGTTTGTTATCTCACTGACGCTTAGCGATTGAAACGATTCTGTTTACGTTGAGCACATCACTAAATGGCTGGGATGAAGTTTTCGAAGGTATAAAAACTTTTTTACATAAAAATACAACCGACTTCCAAAAACAACACTACAAAGTGAAATATAACTTTAGTTTCGGAAGTCGGTGTCTGGTTAAATGTATTTTCGTTTTTTGCCACCGACTTCCGAAATTAAAGTTATTTTTCACTTTGTAGTGTTGATTTTGGAAGTTGGCTGTATTTTTTTGTTAAAGTTTTTATTTTTCACTTTTTAGTTGTGATACCTACCCCACACAAATTCTAATACCACTACCTGCAAAACAAACTAGAACATCATCCATATAAAAGTGTGGAAAAAATACGTATTATTGAAGCTAACTCAAAAACTACCAAAGCAAAGTTAATCAATTTTATATGGGACCAACTGTGATGTATACCCTCTCGAATAAAACATTTTTTTTTCAAATCGGGCGACTCTGTAAAAAGTTATGCGTGGTCATACATAAAAAAAAAACATAAGTACGTGTCGAATTCAGAACCTCCTCCTTTTTTTTCGTCGGTTAAAAAAGATGACACGCTCGGTTTTCATACTATCTAATGAACATGCGGTATCTAGCCAACTCTAAATCTTGGCTAAGTAATAACGGCCGCACGGGTCGATCGATCAGGTTAAGCTACGCTTGCTGCGGTTGGTCCGTGGATCGGCGACCATCTTTACTTACCAAGACCCCACCGTGCCTCGGAAAGCACGTTAAGCCGTTGGTCCCGGCTGTCATTCGTGGATCTTTGACAGTCGTTACGGGTCGTCAGAAGCCTGACAGTCTGACAACCAGTCTTACCAAGGGGTATCGTATTACCCAGTTACTGGGTTGTGAAAGTCAGATAGGCAGTCGCTCTATGTAAAAAGCTAGGCAGATTGATTTTTATTTGAATACTTAAATCACTGATGTGATGTTTTTCATTTGATAATTGAGGTTTGTTTATCCTGTCCTATACTATTAAATGAGCAACATTTCTATATTTGTAATCACTCCAAAAACGGCTCTAACGATTTCGATGAAAGTTGCAATATACTTATATATAGAGGTTTACGGGGGCGAAAACATCTATCTAGCTAGTTCTCATATCTGGGAAAATTTAGTTTTCTCTATTTTCATCCGAGCAGAGCTCGGTCGACCAGGTACTATTTTCAGACCATAGGTAAATTCTGGAGTAAGAATACCCAGCAGCGTACTCACATTTTCCTCATCAGCACACTGAGCAGCTGGCTCTCATCAGCAAGTCCCAGCACATCGCTGAGTCGCCGGTACACCTTACTGTTCTTCTGCACTTGTTCCCCCACGTAGATCTTACGGAACTGCTCGAAGAATGACATCATTGCTAGCTCCAGCTTCTCACAGCCGCCCTGTGGGAAGAAAGAACTTGATAAATATAAACGTACATGATTTTCATCATCATTTCAGCCGGAAGACCTCCACTGCTGGACATAGTCCTCCCCAAGTAACGCCACTTCGCCCGGTTCTGTGCTTCCCGCATCCGACGCATTCCTGCGGTCTTCACAAGGCAATATAAATGTACGAATTAAATTAAATTTGTACATATATACATGGTGTACTTAACTTAAATAACATACAACCTCTTAAGACGTAATTGTGTTCATCATTATGAACAACTTGAAAACGCGAAAAAAAAATCAGCTGTTCCCTACATTTATGTTCGCATAACTCGTCAAAAGGTAGGGAACAGCTGATTATTTTTCACGGTTTCAGGTTTAGTCCCATAGTAAAAGTTGTTCATAACGATGAGTACAATGACCCCTTAAGAGGTTGAGCGTTATTTAAGTTATATCTTGTATATGTTTGAAAAACTCGCTGTTATATGAAATGCCGAATACCAAAACAACTGTTTCATACATTTTGAGTTTGACCGTGTTTCACATTTTTGTGTGAAACACCAGATTTGTTTTATAACAGGCAAAAGTTTCTACTATTGGGTCTAGAATCATGAACTGGCAACATTCATTAATTCATTCATGGTAACTGTTTTAGTAGGCTCGTGGCTAAGTAATAACAGCCGCACGGGTCGATCCATCAGGTTAAGCTACGCTTGCCGGGGCTGGTCAGTGGATGGGTGACCATCTTTACGTACCGAGACTCCTCCGTGCCTCGGAAAGCACGTTAAGCCGTTGGTCCCGGCTGTCATTCGTGGATCTTTGACAGTCGTTACGGGTCGTCAGAAGCCCGAAAGTCTGACAACCAGTCTTACCAAGGGGTATCGTATTACCCAGTTAATAGGTTGTGGAGGTCAGATAGGCAGTCGCTCCATATAAAATACTGGTATTCAGCTGCATCCGGTTAGACTGGAAGCCGACCCCAACATAGTTGAGAAAAGGCTAGACAGATTGATTCATGGTAACTGTTTTCGCGGCGATTATCATATACAGGGTGTAAGGGATACACCCTGCACTGTACAGAGTCAAATGGGGTCAATGATCACTGGTAGTGTTGTTACTTTGAAGTCAATCAATCTGCCTAGCCTTTTCCCAACGATGTTGGGGTCGGCTTCCAGTCTAACCGGATGCAGCTGAATACCAGTATTTTACATGGAGCGACTGCCTATCTGACCTCCACAACCCAGTAACTGGGTAATACGATACCTCTTGGTAAGACTGGTTGTCAGACTTTCGGGCTTCCGACGACCCGTAACGACTGTCAAAAATCCACGAATGACAGCCGGGACCAACGGCTTAACGTGCTTTTCGAGGCACGGAGGAGTCTCGGTATGTAAAGACGGTCACCCATCCACGGACCAGCCCCGGCAAGCGTAGCTTAACCTGATGGATCGACCCGTGCGGCTGTTGTTACTTAGCCACGAGCTCCTCCTAGTGTTGTTACTTGAAGTGTAAGTGGATAAAATTTATTTTATCGTGTTGAGATACCGATAGCCATCACGTCTGTGAAGTTTACACAAAGAAACTGATATTTTAAGTGACTACAATACCAGCGGTTGATGACCCCCAATAAAACATCATCAAATTAATTTCTTTTTTGTTTTATCTGTATAAGTTTATCGTGCTGGTAACTATGCGTGCGCGATGCAGGATTTGTGTGACGTCAGGTGCAAAGTGTATTCTGTATCTGGTCCACCATACCTGGGCCCGATGTTGGGAATACGGCCCACTCCCTCTCACGGAGAGTAGGCCTGCGTCCCAGTAATGGAAACATTACTCTGATTATCTAGTTAATTCTCACCTGTGCTAGTCTAGAATCGGTAAGATCCATAAGCTGCAGCACTCGACAGACGAGCTCTCCGTCCATGGCGTCGTTCTCGTCGCACGTGTTCACAGAGGCGCGCCCGCCGATCGCGGCGCCGATTATGTAGACTAGCCAAGTTAATTGACCTGTAAGGAAAACGAGGTTGATTTAAATGATTCTTTATATCTTGCATGATGTCATAATATATCTACTTACTATCTATACATAAAAGATAAAGATATATTTATTTGTAAACATGTGTGACATTAATTATACATATAAATGCAAATGTGGATGTAAAAGTGAAAATCTGTGAGTTTCAACATGTTTTGCCACCATTGGCGTACAAAATGAATTATAGCAACTTGAAATTTAATACAATAGATTAGAAGCTATCATTTAAAAAATCTTTAACGCAATAATAACATTTATCGGTAAGTAACTTCTTAAGTTCTCTTTTGAATAAGTTTGGCTGTTTTATATTTTTAATAACCTCTGGAATCTTGTTATATATTAATGGTGCCATACAAAACACGCTCTTATGAAGGAGTGCTGTTTTCGCAGAGTGAGGTTGTAAGAAGTTCTTATATTTAGTACGTCTATTTCTAGTGACACTGTCTGACAAAAGAGGAAACCAGTGAGGATTGCTTCTAACATATAATAGATCATTACCCTTTACCTATGAAATTGCCGATTTTTGATACTGGCTAGTGTTGCTCTAGTTTTGAACTAGACTCTAGGCTGACTGTTGCTCTATAGTCTGATTTTTAATTCGTAGGAATTCTGACAGCTGTAAATTTTTGACATTTCAGATATCATAAACCTTTTCTGTCTTGTCATGTTTATAAGTTATATAAATGACTAGAATTTTTTGGATATAAAATAACAAAAAATATGAAAGAGAATGAGATCAAGTAAACTATATGACAATGTAAATAGTGTTTGTTCTGTGCATTCAATGCACACTAATATTAATTTTATATGGCTAAGTGCAAAAAAGGGTAAAAGAATACATTTTTTAAATTTAAATATTTATTTAGGTATCAATAACACTAATATCATCATCGTTGTCTGTCTGTAGTTACAAGAAGCGAATATTTTACAAACAAAAAGATATTCCTAAAAAAGGTTTGTAACCTATGGATTAGTGGACAGGGATTCCTGTCAAAGAAAATTAATTACCTTACTAATAATTGTAACTTCAATAATTTGATAATGAAAAATCTGATTACCATGTTAAAATTATCAGTAAATTTTTAA
This sequence comes from Cosmia pyralina, assembly GCA_946251885.1. Taxonomy (NCBI): domain Eukaryota; kingdom Metazoa; phylum Arthropoda; class Insecta; order Lepidoptera; family Noctuidae; genus Cosmia; species Cosmia pyralina. Next base: position 9,412,402 of record OX276368.1, on the reverse strand, counting down.
GTTTTAAGAAAACCTTAAATTCAAGAAAGGTTTTTTTTTTAAATTTCGCTTAAACGCGTTCCGTTTTTAGTAGGACCGTTTCATTATTGGCAGCACTTCTGAAATGTCAGAATTCCGTCGAATTAAAAATCAGCCTGTAGTAGTGAACTGCTTACTGACCTTGTAACATGGGTATCTGTTGCGGCTGCGGCACGCTGTAGGCGGCGGCTGCGCGGTCGAAGTGCGCCACCAACAGCTGGCACGTCTTGCCGTACTCGCAGCGACCCACCACTGATAGTTGCTCCAGCTGTTGCTGGACTGTGCCGACGTCGTCCAAGGGGTCTTCAAGGCCGTCCCTGACAAAAAAAATATTAGTTTAGTTAAGAAAAAACGGAATGAAACGCATGTTACTTAAGCCACGTTAGCCTTTTCCCAACTATGTTGGGGTCGGCTTCCAGTCTCACCGGATGCAGCTGAGTACCAGTATTTTACATGGAGCGACTGCCTATCTGACCTCCACAACCCAGTTACTGGGTAATACGATACCCCTTGGTAAGGCTGGTTGTCAAACTATCAGATAAATAAACGTTATTTATAATCCTTTTTACCCGACTGCGGCAAAGCCAAAAGGAAGGGTTATGATTTTAGCAGTCTATGTATGTATGTAAGTATGTATTTACGTGTGTTCCACCGTAGCGCCTAAATTACTATAATACGATACCCCTTTGGTAAGACTGGTTGTCAGACTTTCGGGCTTCTGACGACCCGTAACGACTGTCAAAGATCCACGAGTGACAGCCGGGACCAACGGCTTAACGTGCTTTCCGAGGCACGGAGGATGGGTATCCACGGACGACCCCGCCAAGCGTAGCTTAACCTGATGGATCGACCCGTGCGGCTGTTATTACTTAGCCACGAGCTCTCCTCCATTGTAGTTCAAAAATCATTGTTGAAAATTGAGTTTATAAAATAAAAACTTTTTTACAAAAAAATACAACCGACTTCCAAAAACAACACTACAAAGTGAAAAATAACTTTAATTTCGGAAGTCGGTGTCTGATTAAATGTATTTTTGTTTTTGCCACCGACTTCCGAAATTAAAGTTATTTTTCACTTTGTAGTGTTGTTTTTGGAAGTCGGTTGTATTTTTTTGTAAAAAAGTTTTTATTTTTCACTTTTTAGTGGGTCTGTTTTTAATTTGTATAAGTTACAATAGTCCAATGTCAATTGCTCATCACATGTTACAAAATATTGCTTTTCCCGATGCTGGGACGTTAATTGTTGAGGAGTTCTGCTGGTAAGAACCAGGAGAACTCCTCAACAAACACTCACCACACGCATTGTGTGACGAGCGGAAATTGCTTAGCAACCATATTAAAGTAATCGAATCGCAACCCGTGAAATATTTATCATTGAGTAATTCCGGTAGCCATCTGTGGTCTTCATCATCAGTTCCACTTCACTAAGTGGTGCTTTCCGAGAGCAAATACACGAGCTACTATAAAAAATACCCAAATCACTATAGGTGTGCCTATAATATTTGAAGAGTTCCTTCGATTTCTCCAGGATCCCATCATCAGAACTGGATTTTGACAAAAATGGGACCATTTGGGAAGTATACCCTTTCCAACAAAAAAATAATTTTTCAAATCGGTTGGTATGCGACGGAGTTATGCGCGAACAAACATAAAAAAAAAATAGAAACATCCGAATTGAGAACCTCCTCCTTTTTTAGAAGTCGGTTAAAAAATAACCGCAATTGTCAAATGACAATCATGTACAAGGTGATTTAAAATTAGAATATCGGGTTTATGTATTTAAATAATAAAATCAAAGCACTCAATTTGTAAGTAGCGCTACAAATTGGCGCTCACATGTATGTTTTCTGATCCATTAGTTTACATTTTCATCAAAGACTTCTGGTACTGACAATAATAGTTCTGAATCCATTCAGAAACGATGGTCTACCATTTGTCAATCTACACAAACCCATGTTAACAAAATAGCTAGATAAACAATTAATGATATGAAAAAAAAAACCGGAAATGTGCTTATCCGACCACGCACAATGAAAGGTTCTGTAGTTGGGATGAATTTATCCTAAAAACAAACAACATTGTAGTTGAAAAAACACGGTCAATTCTTCAACTAAAAATGTAAGTTTGTAATTGTAAATTACAAATTAACAGTTTTGTTTTCCTTTACTTGTGCTGTGAGACATTGCTTCTTGCCAAATATCATGATTCTAGGTCAACGGGAAGTAGTTGTTTTGATTTATTTGCGAGTATCAAAATATGTCACATAAATGGCCGTATTTTTTTATTGCGTTTACTTAGAAGCTTGATTTTTTTAGAGCTCCAACGGACCGTAGACCTACGTATTTGATATTTATTTCAACTTGATACCTTCACGCGATTCTGAGAAAAAGTGTTTTGACAGACTGACAACAAAGTGATCCACTTCTTCCTTTTGAGGTACAAACCTCCTGTTGAAGTGGATTTTAGTAAAAGTTGAGTCTTCTTGTAGATACAGTATAATTTTTAGCTTTTAACATGGGTACATTAGATAACAAAGGTAAAAGTTTCTTGCGCGACAAGAGCGTCGCGTGTCGTTCCAATCGCCGTGAGTAAAACGCTGGACGGACGGGACGCTGCCCCGTGCGCGTTCCCGTTGACGCCTCCTTAAATGTTTAGGTCTTGAGCATGGCTTTGTACACCAACTACGTTGCAAACACCTCCTTTTGAGGTCCTTTTGAGTCTCAACCGATGTAGGCGGCGGTTACTCCAGGTGCGTGCATCTCTAAGCGATGTATTACAACTATATACCTTAGCACGCAGGACACAGAGTCGAGTCTCGAGCCGATGTAGGCGGCGGTGACTCCGGGCGCGTACGTCTCCAGTAGATGCGGCTCCGAAGCCTTCACGTAGGGCACGGACGCGACCATGCGCTGCCACAGAGAGAGCAGGTAGTGCACCGAATTGGGCGCGAATTGCCACATCTGGAACAAAAAAAAAATTGAAAATTATCGATGGTGAAAAATTATTTTTCTTAGCATTTAAAAGTTCAGCGAAATAAGTCGAATATTTTTAATGTTTTGTAAATTATTTTGCATACTATTGTATAGAATCAAGTTCTTCTAACTGAACAGACAGCTGTGCTGCTGGGGAGTTTGTTGCGTCACTTCTTCTTCCCAGCTAAAGCACTAGGAAGTGGTGAAGGGTGGGCGTGTCTGTCTTATGTAATTTTGACGTTCGAAAAGTGATGATTCTCAGCCTAGTTTTAAAAAATGACTTTTGATTTAGACTGGAAGCCAACCCCAACCACAGATTAATACAGATGGGATATCCGCAGTTTAGGTATGAAGCTACAAGTACGCGGCGGGCTCATCTCACTGGGTCAATTCAGTGTGGGCTGCCGCGCACCGGCCGGCTCGCACGTTAGTTCGATAATCACTCACGCGCCGCGTCGTAAAAGAAGACAACCCTAACGAGGCAGAAGGTATAAGAGTTACGCGATGGAAAGAGAGGCAACTTATAGGTGAATATAACTGTAGGTAATGAAGCGTTGTGCGACCTGAATTGCTCTTTATTGTGACGTAGCAAGAGTCGCTTTTTATTTAAATGATTTTGCGGAGTGTCCCATAAGATAAGATATTTGTTCAAACATGAGCATTCACACACGAAAAACAAATTCTGCATGCAAAACGTTAATAAATAGGTCGTCATGCTTGCCTTATACAATGGCATACAAATATTTAAGTAGTAAGTAACAAATGTTTTTTTTTTTTAATTACTTACTAAAATTATACAGCAAATAAAACTATTTAAATAGTAATATAACCACAATTCAACTATCCAAATTAAAATATAACAGTCCTAGTTCACATAGAAAAATAAATTCATCCATCTGTATTAATCTATGCCCCAACAAAGTTGGGACAAGGCTAGGCAGATGATAACGGTATTTTTCCTTCCTTACCTGTAAGCTCTGCACAGTGAACTTCGCAATGAGCTCGATGAGTCTTGGGTAGCTGTCCACCATGACCAGCTCGCCCAGCTGGTAGTTGGACTTCAGGCGCGCCAGGAGACGGCAGAACTCGTGGTAGTTTGTCGGGTCTGATAGGCCCTGGAGCAAGTTACATAGTGTTAATATGGCTTCACGATTCATAATCGGGGGGAAGTTTTGGAATGATTTCAGGTTTGGTCCGTTACCTAGTAAAAGTTGTTCATAGTGATGAGTACAATGACCCCTTAAGAGTTTGTGCGTTATTTAAATTACTACTTGAATTTGTGGTTAATTTTACATCGTTCTGGAGCCGAAACACAGTAACTCCAGACGAGTAATAGTTACTATTGGCATTGTTGTTGTTTTTTTAAGACATCTAATAAAGAAGTTAGACAATTGTCACTTTTTTTCTGTCATTCGAGTTACATTTTAGTAGCGTTTCCACTATTTCATTCATAGACGCAAGATCGTACGGAACAAGGAAGGGTGGGCGGTCGGCTAGACTGTAAGCGTGGGGTGGGGGGTAAGGGGTCGGGAACGTGGCTTATGGATCATGCTGTCTGATCGATGAATGGATTTTTTGGGTACCGTTCGCATGTGTTGCCGTTTATCGATACGTTTTACACACGCATATGCATTGATCGCAAGGAAGCGTTACTTCGAGTTCTCATTATTTCACAAAATAAAACAATAAATTTAATTTTTCGTGATTTTTTTATTGTTACTTTTTGAAAATAATAGTCCCAATCGATTCGGTTTCGATGATCGAGTTCATGGCTTTCGGTTCCAGGATGACCTAAAATTAACCGTGTATACCGTGTGTTTTATAGCTATAATGATATTTACCTGTGTATTATCTAGAATCCTCAGCACCCCGGCAGCCAGCCTGTTCAGGAACTTGGCTCGCTCGTTGGAACTGAACAGCGAGCGCCGCACTGACGCCAGTTGTACCAGGCAGGCGAGTGCTAGGCTGGCCAGGGAACCTCCTAGTAGATGGTATAGCTCGAAGAACAGGTCTAATGTGCCTGATTCTAGGAATGTTGGACGCCATGATGTTGGGATCTGAGGAGAAAAAAAATAAGTTCTAAAACTAAATCCCGACTACTAAAAAATCACGCTCGTCGCGGTCGGTCTGTAACCAATTAAATTAATATTATTTACCTCCACTTTTACTTGTTTTTAACAATTTAAACATATTTATTTACTTAAACATTATGACATATATACATATTTGTAATGTGCTCGTCAAGACCTTTCTTTTTATACCAATCATGTCATTATTATCTCAATTTAATTTTTTTCGTGGTCAGAAATTTACGTGTAAAGTCCAACATATTAAATTTAGGGAGAATTTATATAGCCTACGTCACCCGGACCATTACTACGAATCTATTGATACCTCATTCATTAAAATCGGTTCAGTAATTTAGGCGCTACGGTGGAACACACGTAAATACATACATACATAGACTGCTAAAATCATAACCCTTCCTTTTGGCTTTGCCGCAGTCGGGTAAAAAGGATTATAAATAATGTTTATTTATCTGATAGTTTGACAACCAGTCTTAGCAAGGGGTATCGTATTACCCAGTAACTGGGTTGTGGAGGTCAGATAGGCAGTCGCTCCATATAAAATACTGGTATTCGGCTGCATCTGGTTAGACTGGAAACCGACCCCAACATTTTTGGGAAAAGGCTAGGTAGGTGATGATGATAATCTATATAAATATTGATTGACTGACTCATCAACGCCCAGCCCAAAACCCTTGAACCTAGAAAGCTGAAATTTTGCACAGAGGTTCTCTTAATAATGTAGACAAAGAATAAGGAATAAATGTTTTTTGGCCAAATTGTTGATAGATGTGCATGGTACGATCCTGAACTATAAATATAATTTTACATAGGTACCTTTTCTCTTTAATTGTACCGAAGTAACAATTTTCACTCCGGTACATCTATTGAGAAACTGTACCTATCTAAAATTATATTTATAGTTCAGAACCGTACCATGCACATCTATCAACAATTTGCCCAAAAAACATTTTAAGAATGTAAAACATTTTATTTAATAAACATGCTTTTGTGTAAAAAAAAGTAATGATTTCACTACCCATTTGTAACAGCGTCCTTCAAATCGGTTCATTCATTTCGATAAAAAAGGACTTGAAAGTTTGTATGAAATGCTGTACGGAGCCAACGCTCTTATGAAGAAAACAAGTAATAAGCACGTTGCAGTTGTTGTTGTGATGTTGTTGTCAATGTAAGTTAGTCACTCACCTGTACGGTACACAGATCATCACTCGACTCGTCGCTGGTCGTGCCTATGAAGTCGAACGTGAGACAGTTGTGTGCCAGCCTCAGTAACGCAGCCACCAACGCGTGTTGTCTTTCATCCGACAGCTCTAAAGGCTTGGCGCGCATCGTTCCAAGGAGTGAGCAGGACAGACGGAACATCTCGAAGAGTTGGGTATCCCTGGGGACAAATGTTTTTGTTAGGACATAGAAAAGGATATGATACTTCGTATTTAAGATAAACTTTTGTTCGAGACGCTTTCAAAATCGTTTTATTTCAGTTCACGGGTGAAAATATGATAAACGAGTTATAGTAAAGAACAATGGCCAATCCGGAGTTTGTTACAGAGATGAGACTCTCAATCATTAATTTATTTTTTAAAGCAGGGGGATTAATTGATAATCGTCAACACAACTAAGTAATTGTTGGAGCTCATTTCAATAGGTTTAAAAGTTATAAGAAATACACCGTTTCTTTATAATGTAACTAGCCACCGACCGTACAAAATATCCCGTCAGACACCTATTTATATACTTATGAACCCCATCGGTTCACTACTACTGTAAGCCCGCGGTCGCCATTGGATGATAGTTATGTTTATATATAAATCATATACGTTAATATACATATTATATAAAGTTTTCTCCTTACGTGCACTTGGTATACGTCCAACGTTTGAGAAGATATGATGTATGGATATTTTTGTAAAGTTAGTAGCTAATAAACACTATCAAAGGCAGACGCTTGTTTCCCTGAGACAACTTCTCGCCAATCTAAATTGAACCCTAACTCAAAAGTTATACATAAATAGGCAAATAAAAACGACAATAATATGTATCATCAAGTTGCGTTTTATAAGAATTTTCTAGCCCAAGCATGTTAGGAAAATGGCCATTGTTCTTTCGACTTTATATAACATCGTCTCTCGTCACTCGCACTTGTGTGACAATCGCTTACTAAGCTTGATTTTTATACTAATATTATAAAGTGGTAAAAATTGTGAGTTTGTATGTAGGGGGTAATCTTCGGAACTACTGATCCGATTCCGAAAATTCTTTCACTAATGGGAAGCTACAGAATTGCTGAGGGTCATAGGATATATTTTATGTTAAAAAAATAAACACGCGGATGAAGTCGCGGGCAGAAGCTAGTCGGTGTACAATGTGTACATGTTAAGCTCAAAGACCGAAAACGCTCATTGTAAAAACATTAATCGTAATGGTCAAACATTTTTATTTTTTTTTAACTCCCCTTCGGATAATAAACCCTTTGGATCCACGAGGCTTTATGATTGTTTATGTAACTACCGGCATACGAGAGGTTAATAAAACGCCTATGATTTTACACATTAAGTCGATGTTCGCACGGACGTAAAAATATCGCGGCGATTTTTTTTCGCACACTGGATTTTCAACGCTCTGCTTAGCGCCGAGAGTGCAAAATCCAACAGTGTGTTTTTTCGACGCGCTAAAATGTACTCTGTCATTGTTAAGTTGGATTCTCAACGCTCGGCTCAACAACGAGAGTTGAAAATCCAGTGCGCGATAAAATCCCGCCGCGATTTTATTACGCCCGTGGGAACGGTGCTTACACAAAGAGTGTATCAGAAAGGTGTGGTCAAACTTCAGGGTGTGGTACTGACCATCAAACTGAACAACTTTCTCCATGGGACCAACATCGTAATCGAGAAAAAATAATCAGCCGTCCCATACATTTGTGTCGAGTAGGTATTGAAGTTTTGGAGGGGACAGCTGATAATTTCTTCTCGACTAGGTACGATGTTGGTCCCATGTACAAAGTTGTTCAGTTTGATAGTCTGTACCACATCCTTAAATTTGATCACACCTTTCTGATACACACAAAGGTGTTTTATTCATCTAAATCAGCTAAATTAAAAAAAAATTAAATTAACAACTAAAAGCGCGATCACTATTGGCCTACGTATAGAAAAGAAAGAGAAGCGCGATGACACAACGCTTGTAATTTATTGCAAAATATGAAGCAATTATGTATTTACAAAAAAATCACTTGATTGCACTAAAAATTAGGGCTCTATTTGGGTTCATTGAAACATAACTTACAACTATAATTTATTTAAAAGGGGTGACTTAGTATAAAGTATCACTTAAATTAGCATTTAAAATTTTTACTTAAGGATTTCTTTTCATCGAGATTTTTTTAAACTTGTTTTGAAAATTCTAGTTGGAAAGAAGATACCAAAATGAACATGTATTTTTTCAATCCTGTAAAGGGTTCGACCCCCCAAGGGGGGGGGGGGGGCCTTGGTGAGATGACGTGAGATTTGGCTCGACCCCTCCCTCCTTCCCTAATCTCACGTGAGATGTTTCAAAATGCAAGCACAGATTAACGTTGATTACAAAACCATAATTTGCTTAATTATTTTTTGTAATACGAGTAATAACTGTTTTTTTCGCAACTTTACTGTTTCTTGCGAAAAAAAAATATTACGTGATATTTGCCGAGACCCCACACGTGAGATTGGGTGAGATCCGACTCGATACCTCCCCTCCTAAACACCTCAGTAAGTAATTAACGCCCCCAAACTATATACATTTTGAAAAAATTACATCCAAATTAGGTCAATTTGAGTATTGACATTGTTTTAAGCGTCAATAAGCGTTTTCGATCTTTGAGCCTAACATACGTACATAAAACTCGCCGAATGCATCCTCCTTTTTTGAAGTTGGTTAGCAGAACAATAGAGAGAAAACAAGTAAAGTGTTTATCATTATGATAGCATTTTCAATCAGTTTCAGTTCTTGAGTGTAATCGTATAAGTGCAATAGTCGCTTGGAGAGCTCACCGTGCGAGCCTCACATAGACATTCTCGTCTTTCGACGACCGATATGAGCGAATAGGAACTATGCTTTGACCGATACCGCTGTACCGCGCCTTAGGAATGCGCGGCGAAGCGGGAGGCGGGACTGACGAATGAGCGTGCTGCACTGCCCCCCCGTCTCGCCGCGCACATATCCAAAGCGCGGTACAACGGTATCGGTCAAATTGTAATAGCGCTTTTAACATGGTCTCACAGTGATCATAAGTACAATATCAGCCTATAATGTTCCCACAGCTGGGACTCAGGCTTCCTCTCTGCGAGTGTGTGGGCCGTCCACCACGCAGGCAGTGTAGGGTGGTGGATGTCACATGTCTTCACGTTTTTGGTTTTAGGACCTCCTTTTCTCAAAAGTAGTTTTTTTTTATTGCCAAATGGGTACATTACCCGAAGGGAACCAGGTAATTTTGAAAAGTTGGCGGTGATGGGCAAGGTAAAAGACCAAGTATCCGCCCTCACTGGACTCTCTGTTACGACCGCCCTGAGGAGAACTGAACGAAGTGGAGGAACACCATACATAAAGCCAGGAAGGCCTTTCAGGGACACGAGCTTCAGTAATGAAGTACACGACCAAGAAGAGCCAAATGAGCCTGCTCTAAACCTCGATCTCGCGTGATGGAAAACAATGGATGAGGTCTACGGAACGAGCAAGCCCAGAACATGCCTATTCACTCTTGTTTTGAAGGCTGACAGGTGCTGGGGGAAGCGCCAGGGTAGCCCGCTAAATTCAAATTTTCTTATGTTTTTTTTGCAATTTGCAAGTCAGTATTAGGTTGTATGTTGATTAAAGTATGATTCGCGATCGTAGCATATGTATTTACAAAATTATAATGATTAGAATCAGTAATACATCTTTTTAAGGCGCGCTATTAGCTAAATATTCACAAAAATTGGTTTCTTGGATTGTCGAGTATGACGTAACGCAATGAAACTATCCGACGCAAAAAATACAGTGGACTTCTAGAAGGGTTTAAAGAAAAATTTTAACCAAATGGAATAGTAAAAAAAAATACAACCGAATTGAGAACCTCTTCCTTTTTTTGAAATAGGTTAAAAAATAGTTTGATTTTCCCAATAAAAAATTTGGAAGTTGCTCCACAAAAATAAACTTTAGCGTCGAACGAACTGTGTATTTTCAGCGATAACGACATTCTTTTTTTTAAGAATTTAATAGAATTCGCATTTTTTAAAACTTTAACCGGACAATTATTTAATTTATTGTGCATATTCTGAATAATCTAAAGAAAACCCGGAAAATAAATGCACGTTCGCAGCTTAGTCACATCTCGGCAACACATACTATTTTCAATTTTCAACCTTATTTCAAGCCAGCTAATGGTGACGACAGATTACGAGGTTGTGTGCCGTTTAAAATCGTAGTCAGTCCGCGCCTTAACTTAGTATAATCCTAAATGTCAAGATTTCATGAAATAGTCATTCAATAGGATTATACGAACTTAAGACTTATATTGATGATGTTAATGATTATAATTATATAAATACATATTTGTTACGGTCGCTAATCATATTCAGATCAACATACAACATGATACTGACCTGCAAATTGCAAAAAACATAAGAAAATTTGAATTTCGCGGGCTACCTGGAGCTTTCGCCTTAAAGGATTCTTTATCAGCGCTGTTACTATAGTCCCAAAGTGAAACACCAGTATGTCATGAAGTGACACGCGTTTTACTTGTGGTAACCAAGTGTAGAACCACACTGTGAATGTGTGCGTGAAGGCGAGTAGCATCAGCACATAACACACGCACGCTCACACACTTCCGACTTCGCCATTGTCTCTGACTAGATATTAGATATATTGTCTCGGCAGTTAGATTCAAACTTAATGGCAGCTCGGAAGTTAGCTGCGAGTGCAGTTAAAGTACAATTCTAACTTAAAAGAGCCAAATCTTAATTCTTAACTCTTAAAATGTCGATTGCACACCATGTGTACAGATAACAATAGAATTTCAATTGTGTCTGCTAATTAGCGCGCGACGGGTTAAATGAATAAATTATAGTTTAAAAAACTAAAACTTGGTGCTGATCCATGCGTCATGTTCGTGAACGGGCGCCGTCAGTTGGGACTGGTCGTCTCTTAGCTGCCATGGCTTATTTTTAATTTTAATATTTAATTTAGTTGTTTTAGTTATTATCTTTTTATTACGGACGCTTTTTAACGTGCACGTCTTTCTACATTGTTCTCACATGTATATTTTCAACTTGAACGATGTAACCAATATTTTGTAAAAATATTATGATTTAAAAGAGTGTCCGTGGAGTTTCTTGCCCGTTCTTCTCCATAGGGATCTACTACGCTTTGGAATGGGCAACTAGCTTCATCTTTCTGACTGACCGACCCATTGACAATTCAAAAGTGCCTGTAATTGGTTTATTTGAAATAAATGCTTTGAGTTTGAGTTTTGAGTTTGAGTTTGAGTTTGAAAAAACTCGCTTTAATACCATTAAACTGAACTAAAAAGTAAAAAATAAATTTTTCAATGTAAGAATAAAGTGGTTAACGAGAAAATTAATGTCATTGTAAAAAAAGCGTGACGTGCTTTCGAATTACAGAGTTAGTGTACGAATGTCGTATAAAACACCCCACGCTTTTTTTTACAATGACATTAATTTTTACATTATTGGGACAATATTTTTGAATTATTATTGTATTGTCATCGGGCCCTGATAAGTGTGCAAAATTTCGAATTAATCTGACCATTTAAAGTGGGTAAAAATCGAGTTCAAAGATTCCGTTACATACAAACATACATACAAGTGAAGCTAATAAAAGCGTGTTAAAAAAAAACTTAATCGAGCTTAATTAAAAGGAGCAAAAATTATTGTCGACTTGACTGTACTTGCACGCTCTGCACTCGCAGCTAACATCCGAGCCGCCATTAAGTTTGAAACGAACTATACCCGAGAGCTCCTGCTCTTAGACACACATCCACAGTGTGTTTGTACACTTGGTAAGCACAAGTAAAGCGCGTGTCACTTTGTGAAACAAAAATACTGTCAAACTCAAAGCATTTATTTCAAATAAACCAATTACATGCACTTTTGAATTGTCAATGGGTCGGTCAGTCAGAAAGATGAAGCTAGTTGCCCACTCCAAAGCGTAGTAGATCCGGAGAAGAACGGGCAAGAAACTCCACGGACACTCTTTTAAATATTTTTTTCTTTACAAAATATTGGTTACATCGTTCATGTTGAAATTATACATATGAGAACAATGTAGAAAGACGTGCAAGTTAAAAAGCGTCCGTAATAAAAAGATAAAAACAACTAAATTAAAAATAAACCGTGGCAGCTAAGAGACGGCCAGCCCCAACTGACGGCGCCCGTTCAACATAACTGTAACATAATTATTTACCTGAAAGATGAGGCAATCTTCCTGTGTTTGGCGAGCGAACGGTTGGCATCCGCTTCGGACACCTGGTTCATTTCTACCACCAGCTGAGATAGTAGCTGTACCCCTATCGTGCATAGATCTTGACTCTGTGAACAAAAATTATGTGATAAAAAAAAATACAATATGTATTATTGAAATCATTTTTAGGGTTCCGTACCCGTCCGTCCGTCTGTCTGTCAGAACCGTAATAGGTAACCAGTTGAAATTTGATTGCGTATTTCTATTGCCGCTATAACAGCAAATAATAAAAATCACCTAGGCGGCCGAGCTCTGCTCGAGTGAAAATAGAGAAAATGTTTTTTTTTTTGTAATGTGAGACCTAGCTAAATCGATTTTTCGCCCCCGTTAACCCCTATAGCAGTTTTCGAGAACGTAATTACAAATATATCAATAAAACTACCTAACCTTAGGCTTCCAGTAGAACCGGATGCAGCTGAATACCAGTATTTTATATGGAGCGACTGCCTATCTGACCTCCACAACCCAGTACCTGGGTAATAACCCCAAATGGTAAGACTGGTTGTTGTCTGGTCTAATGACCCGTAACGACTGTCAAAGATCCGCGAATGACAGCCGGGACCAACGGCTTAACGTGCTTTCCGAGGCACGGTGGAGTCTCGGTATGTAAAATTGGTCACTCATCCACGTACCAGCCCCGGCAAGCGTAGCTTAACGTGACCGATCGACCCGTGCGGCTGTTATTACTTAGCCACGAGCTCCTCTTTATTGCTCATTTAATAGTATAGGATAAAATAAAATAATTTGAATTGGGATTATTTTTCATATTATGTAGATTATAATATAATAATAATAAGTTTATTTCGGACAAAATATCCATAATTGTGTTAGTGAGTACTTAAAATCTATGTTAGTATAACACAAAATAAAAACACATTAAAATTATATACAATTGCAAATTACAGATAGTTGTAAGCCCTATTTCATACGCTACAAAATATTGACATTAGCTTCGCTTTATATTCTTGAATTAGTAATGTTCGTTAGAAATAATAATATTTTATTTTCGCGAATGGCAGATAAATTTCCCAGAAACAGGCGTGATCAAAGTCAGCTCTGTCTGCATAGTAGTAGGACTGCTCTTATGCGCAGGAGTGTTCTCTGCATGGCTCCCATTATTTATAATAAGTTACCGAAAAGTTGGAGGGAGCTTAATAATGTACAATTGAAGAAACAACTTAAGTCATTTCTAACTGACAAAGCATATTATAATATTAAAGAGTTTCTGACAGAACCATTTATTTTGACATAGATTTTATTAATTATTTTTATTTACTGTTGACATATATAATTTTATTACTGTTTGCTAAATTCAAGGTAAATTAATGATATTGACTTAACTATTAAATTAATAAAAATCATAATTATTCATATTTGCACGCCATAATAAGTGGCAAACATGTCTGAACTAAACCTATTGTTTTTATTGTTATCCTGCATGCACGTTTTTATTCTTGTATGTGTACACATGTTTGAGCAAATAAATTTATCTTTATCTTTACAAATTTTAGACACATGGAGTCTGACCCAGTGCCTATGAAAAGGACCGTCTAACCGGTCCGCTATTGTTTTCAGAATGCTGTTGGAGCTTGCTCGGATACGGTGCAATATGGAGGCCGCTCTCTTTCTCATGATGGCATGAAAGCCATCATCAATATGAGCCTCCTTAAACATGCCAGATGCACTACAGCATCTCGGCAGCCCCAACAACATCCTGAAAGCATTATTATACTGCACCCGAAGGGTATCGAGTGTCCGTTTAGTACAGCTGACCCACAGGGTGCACGAATAAAATGATTGGCAGTATGCCCTGAACATTGTGCACTTTACCTCATTGTGGCACCGTTTAAACCTGCGTGCCAGCATGTTTCCACGGACAGCCAACGCCCTTCGTTCCCTCTCAACGTCCACGTCATCAGCAAGCTCCTCCGTGACCCAGTGACCCAGGTACTTAACCTGCGTCGCTCTGTTAAGCGATACACTATTTAGTGTAACAGAGGGGACGCTATCCACTTTACAATTCCGCGGTAGGAATACCAACAACTCGCTTTTGTTCGCATTGTACGTGAGCCCATGAGCCACGGCGTAGTCCTCGCATCTCCTCACAAGCTTCCGTAAACCGCTAATTGAAGGACTCAGCAACACCATATCATCCGCATAGCTTATGTTGTTAATAGTGGTGCCATCAATAGTGCATCCGACTGCAGTGCTACTGAGACCCTCAATCAACTCATTGATGTACAGGTTGAAGAGCCGAGGGCATGTCAAACCACCCTGTCTCACACCGCACTCCAACCTTTTTTTTTTTTTTTTTTTGTGGATGGGAAATCATCAAATGACTTCTCCCGCTCTGGGCAGAGCGGGAAGGCGTGTCAGTCTTTTACTGACTAAAACCCACCCATGTTCCTTCAGCTGCCCGTGCCAGGGCCACGGTATCTCTTTCGAACTACCCGCGACCCCGGCGGCATCGGCCCAATTGACCCCGTCACTGCTGACATCTCTTTGAGGCGCGCGTGGAACACAACGCGCCGTCGACCCGGGCCTGGTCCTTACCGGACGGCGAGCTGCCCATTACTCGTCGTCCGCAAGCCCGCGCCTACGGTGGCCGGGAATCGGCAATCGATTCCCGCCGCCCAGGGCGTCTCCTAACCACACTCCAACCTGTACTCATCGATTATGATTTCAACATAGTATTCTGTGCTTACCCTGAGAAAGTTGGTGATATCATTGATAACGTTGTGGAAGACGTACTCCTCCTTAATCATGTCGAACCAGCTCAGTTTGGTGATGCGCGCGAACAGCGATACCAGCGACTGAGGACAATATACACGGAGTTAGTGGTTATAAGGTACTAGTGTCTGCTCGCGACTTCGTCCGCGTGAAATTTCTTGCTCCCTCGACCCACGCTATTACTTCGTTTTCCCTTAATGTTCTTTCTGACTTTTTTTTCTTTTTTCTCGGCCCCTATGGTCCTAGAGTGATGTTAAATAGCCTTCCTCAAGAACCGGGCTATCAAATGCAAAAACAATTTTTCAAATCCGACTGGTAGTTCCAGAGATTAGCGCGTTGATAAACTCAAACTCAAACTCAAAGCATTAATTTCAAATAAACCAATTACAGGCACTTTTGAATTGTCAATGGGTCGGTCAGTCAGAAAGATGAAGCTAGTTGCCCATTCCAAAGCGTAGTAGATCCCTATGGAGAAGAACGGGCAAGAAACTCCACGGACACTCTTTTAAATCATAATATTTTTACAAAATATTGGTTACATCGTTCAAGTTGAAAATATACATGTGAGAACAATGTAGAAAGACGTGCACGTTAAAAAGCGTCCGTAATAAAAAGATAATAACTAAAACAACTAAATTAAATATTAAAATTAAAAATAAGCCATGGCAGCTAAGAGACGACCAGTCCCAACTGACGGCGCCCGTTCACGAACATGACGCATGGATCAGCACCATTTAGCTCAACCATTTTGAAGGGAACTTAATGATCCAACACACACGCCACCATCAGCGAGACATTTGAGTGAGCATGACATACTCTCAACCGCCAGGGCACACTCAAATCAGTGAAAGACGTACCCAGTAAAAGGTAGCTTAATAGTAGCTACATAGTGCTCACACGTGCTATGCAATTATATAATACTAAGAGATTGAATCTAAACAATGCAAAGAAAGTTTTCTCTCATCTTAATCTTCAGCAGGTCCAACAATATATCCGAATGCTAATCAATTAATTAATGCGTCCTTGTTGAGCAGGACAATATACAAACAAACTCTTCAGTTTTATTATTAGTAAAGATTTGATTACCATTAAAAAAGTTATGGTTGTGTTGTTTTTTTTAGAACTTTTTAAGAGGAACAATTCCGTCACACATGATTGTTGTGTAACTTAAACCGTTTACGCATCGCACGCAAGAGTAACTCTCAAAAGGAAAAATTTTTCCCCGTTTTTGCAATATTTTTAATTAATTGATGCTACGTTCCTATTGGTTGTAGCGTGATGTTGTGATGTAGCCTTCTTTGATAAAAGGGCTATCTAACACTAAAATAATTTTTCAATTCGAACCAGTAGTTCCTGAGATTAGCGCGTTTAACCAAACAAACTCTTCAGCTTTATAATATTAGTATAGATAATTCAGTAGGGTCGAGTTGTCCGGGTCCACTTCTCGGAAAATCACTCATACAGCCCTATTTAAATAAAAACACCCCGTACAGTTGGTAATCTATATATGTATATAAAACTTTTTTACAAAAAATACAACCGACTTCCAAAAACAACACTACAAAGTGAAAAATCTTTAATTTCCGAAGTCGGTGTCTAGTTAAATGTATTTTCGTTTTTTGCCACCGACTTCCGAAATTAAAGTTTTTTTCACTTTGTAGTGTTGTTTTTGGAAGTCGGTTGTATTTTTTGTAAAAACTTTTTATTTTTCCCTTTTTAGTTGTGGTACCTACCCCACACAAATTCTAATACCACTACCTGCAAAACAAACTAGAACATCATCCATATAAAAGTGGGGAAAAAATACGTATTATTGAAGCTAACTCAAAAACTACCAAAGCAAAGTTAATCAATTTTATATGGGACCAACTGTGATGTATCCTCTCGAATAAAACAAAAAAAAAATCCAAATCGGTCTAGCCATCTTCGAGTAATCGGGGAACATACATAAAAAGGTTCCGACGAATTGAGAACCTTCTCCTTTTTGAAGTCGGTTAAAAATGAATTGGTCATCGCGAACCTCCTCCTTTTTGAAGTTTGTTAAAAAATGAATCCCGATTTCCCTTGGTCATCGCGAACCTCCTCCTTTTTGAAGTCAGTTAAAAAATTAATCCCGATTTCCCTTGGTAATCGCATCACGCGTGAACGGATGGAACAATTTCGCTAATTCTTTTTTGTTGTGTTTATGATTGTCAGAAGGTTCTTATGAAAAAAAAAAATATGAAGAAAATTTCGCAGAAAATTTAAAAATTTCCGAAAAAACATTTTAACTTCACGCGTTTACATTAGAATATTCATAACCAAGACAGGACAACGTCTGTCGGGTCAGCTAGTTTATTATAATTATTACCTGTACAACAAAATTGGCCAGTTTCGGCCTAGTTGCCAAGTAGTTGAGGACATAGTTCCTGATGTCCAGGCGTTGCTGCGTCGACAGGCTCGCTGTCGATCTGAAATATAGAAAAAAAATACACGGTTAATTTTACATCGTTCTGGAGCCGAAACACTAACTCCAGACGAATAATAGTTACTATTGGCATTGTTATTGTTTTTTTAAGACATCTAAATAAAGAAGTTAGAAAATTGACACTTTTTTTCTGTCATTCGAGTTAAATTTTAGTAGCGTTTCCACTATTTCATTCATAAACGCAAGATCGTACGGAACAAGGAAGGGCGGGCGGTCGGCTAGACTGTAAGCGTGGGGTGGGGGGTAAGGGGTCGGGGGCGTGGCTTACGGATCATGCTGTCTGATCGATGAATGGATTTTTCAATGGGTATTGTTCGCATGTGTTGCCGTTTGTCGATACGTTTTACACAAGCATATGCATTGATCGCAAGGAAGCGTTACTTCCGAGTTCTCATTATTTCCCAAAAAACAATAAATTTAATTTTTCGTGATTTTTTTATTGTTACTTTTTTTCGATTCGGTTTCGATGATCGAGTTCATGGCTTTCGGTTCCAGAACGAACTAAAATTAACCGTGTATACATGTTACTCCAACATACATTTCAAGGATAAAAAGGGTTTTCGATAGGGTTTTTCTAAGCAGTTAATTAAAAACCCATACGATGTGGGTAACCATTTTGAATGGCTTTAAAGGACTATTTTGGTTACCCATTGAAAGGGTTTTCGATAGGGTTTTTCTAAGCAGTTCATCAAAAACCCATACGATGTGGGTAACCCTTTTGAATGGCTTTAAAGGACCATTTTGGTTACCCATTGAAAGGGTTTTCGATGGGGTTTTTCTAAGCAGTTCATCAAAAACCCATACGATGTGGGTAACCCTTTTAAATGGCATTAAAGGACCATTTTGGTTACCCATTGAAAGGGTTTTCGATAGGGTTTTTCTAAGCAGTTCATCAAAAACCCATACGATGTGGGTAACCCTTTTGAATGGCTTTAAAGGACCATTTTGGTTACCCATTGAAAGGGTTTTCGATAGGGTTTTTCTAAGCAGTTCATCAAAAACCCATACGATGTAGGTAACCATTTTGAATGGCTTTAAAGGACCATTTTGGTTACCCATTGAAAGGGTTTTCGATAGGGTTTTTCTAAGCAGTTAAACAAAACCCCATACGATGTGGGTAATAAGCCGTTCAAAAGGGTTAAACTTCAACTCGCTTAAAAACGATAGTGTAATATGACGTCTCGATGGCATACATTGCAAATAGCTAATATGGTAACCCAAACAAAACCCTTATAACTCAAAAACTCAAACTCAAACTCAAAGTATTTATTTCAAATAAACCAATTACAGGCACTTTTGAATTGTCAATGGGTCGGTCAGTCAGAAAGATGAAGCTAGTTGCCCATTGCAAGAAACTCCACGGACACTCTTTTAAATCATAATATTTTTACAAAATATTGGTTACATCGTTCAAGTTGAAAATATACATGTGAGAACAATGTAGAAAGACGTGCACGTTAAAAAGCGTCCGTAATAAAAAGATAATAACTAAAACAACTAAATTAAATATTAAAATTAAAAATAAGCCATGGCAGCTAAGAGACGACCAGTCCCAACTGACGGCGCCCGTTCACGAACATGACGCATGGATCAGCACCAATTAGCTCAACCATTTTGAAGGGAACTTAATGATCCAACACACACGCCACCATCAGCGAGACATTTGAGTGAGCATGACATACTCTCAACCGCCAGGGCACACTCAAGTCAGTGAAAGACGTACCCAGTAAAAGGTAGCTTAATAGTAGCTACATAGTGCTCACACGTGCTATGCAATTATACAGGGTGTCCCGTAAATAATGGATCAAACGTAACGGGTAGGTAGCTTACCTAATTTCCAACAACTAATTTGAATATTAAAAAAAAAAACCGTTACAGTAACCAGGATATTAATTTTTTTTCGAATTTTACGATTTTGTCTTCCAGAATTAAGCTTTTTTAATGCTGTCGCTGCAAATGATGACATTTTTAGGTATGATTTTTATTTAACATTTCTGAATAGCTTACTAATGTTATAAGATACCATTTTTTTTGAATACCGTTTTATTTGCCTTAGAAAAAAAATCTTGAGTTGAAAAGTTTTTTCTTTACGATGTTAGGACCAAAATTGAAAAAATTCTCCTGTAAAAAAAATGTATGACACCGAAGACCACCATTATTTTAAAAATTTGTACATTTAATAAGGTTTGCAAATTGGTATAAAACTTACGTCTAGTCCTTATCGTTACAAAGATATTGCTATGAATGTGATGAAGAAGACAGAAAATAAATTAAATTGGTACTATTCCATTTTTTCCTTTTCGTAATGGCTTATGCTTGAATGCTTGTAATCGAAGCAGGTAGTTAAGCGGATAGCATAATTCCGACCCGATGACGTCATCTGTCCGGAATTTGGGACCGCTACCTGTGGCGGAGTTGCACCTCAGTCAGTGTGAAAGGGATAGATAGCGCCGCTTTTTGGTAAATCGGTTAAATCGGTATGAAGTTGCGCAGGTTCTTTTGTTCTTTCCTGCGCCCTTCACTCGTACAGGCTTCATTGTTGCTTGATTTTATTAGTTTAGTTGTAACTAGTCTCTCTTCGAGTTGCTACGTCAGACAACTTTCGCTCCCGGTCAGTGGCTCGGTGTTTTCTTCTGTAAAATTTGACTTGTGCTGTGTTTTTGGACTTTGCTTTGCCTATCGATTTGGAACTCTTTGCGTATTGGACAAACGACTTGGCGATCCTACGGACTCCGAAAACATTCGTTTGTGTGTGCTTGTACGTGTGTGCAGTAGCGCTGAAACCTTATTCAGCCCAATGCCTCGTTATGAGTACACGCCACGGCAGTACGCCGAAATGCATTTTATCTACGGAGAAGCAAGAGGTAATGCCAGGGCGGCTGCAAGATTGTACCGTGAAAGATACCCGAACCTGGTTCGTTATCCCGATTATCGCGTCTTTATTAGAGTGCATAACGCGCTTCTTGAGGGAAGAATTCTTGGCACCGGAGTTGGTGGTACCCGTGAAGGACGACCGCGACAAGTTAATGACGAAGTCATTCTTCGAGAAATCGAGGAAGATCCGTCAGTCTCCGTTCGCGTCATAGCGCGACGCGTAGGAATTTCTAGATCGACGGTGCATCGAGTGCTACAACGGTGCCGATTGCACCCATATCACGTGCAACGTGTTCAAACGCTGACGTCGCGTGATTACCAGCCAAGAATAGAATTTTGCCAAAGGATGCTTAGAATGATTCGGGCGGACCCGCAGTTTTTTAACAAGATTTTATGGAGTGACGAGTCTTCATGCCGCCGAGATGGATATTTAAATTTGCATAATTTGCACAGTTGGCAGCTGATAAACCCATATTTGATGCGAGAGGACAGGAGCCAACATCAATTTAAAATAAATTTATGGGTGGGAATAATCAATGGGCAAATAATAGGGCCCTTTGAACTACCAGCTACTCTAAACGCCGAATATTATCTCCATTTTTTAAGGAATGAGTTGCCAAGGTTATTAGAAAACGTTCCAGAAGACGTACGGCAAGCAATGTGGTTGCAAAATGATGGGTGCCCCGCTCACTATGCGACGGCAGTAAGGGCGCACCTTGATGAAAGTTATCCGGACAGATGGATCGGCCGATTAGGACCAATTTTGTGGCCTCCGCGATCTCCGGATTTAAATCCCCTAGATTTTTTTTACTGGGGATGTTTAAAAGACAGGGTCTACAAGAATCCAATAACGTCGGAAGAAGAATTACGACAGCGCATCCAATCTGCTGCATCAGAAATAAACCAAAGCCGTTTTGTCCGTCGGATAAGAGCTTCCTTTATTAGGAGATGCAGACTTTGCATTCTTGTAGAGGGAAGGCAATTCGAACATTTATTGTAAAAACCAAATAAAACGATTTATTTGAACTAACTGTTTTTTTTAGTACGGCCTCCTAATTCTTTTCATACGCCTCAATAATTCAATGAACATTGCCTCTGAAATACTACAGTTACACATTTTTAAGAAAAAGTTTAAATGTACACACTTTTTTATTTTTTTTTATTAACGTTGATTTGGAGCACCTCTCAGATTCATAGCAATTATCTTTGTAACGACAAGGACTAGAATGTACAACTTCATACCAATTTACCAAAAATACAAAAGCGGCGCTATCTATCCCCTTCACGCTGACTGAGGTGCAACTCCGCCACAGGTAGCGGTCCCAAATTCCGGACAGATGACGTCATCGGGTCGGAATATGCTAGCCGCTTAACTACCTGCTTCGATTACAAGCATTCAAGCATAAGCCATTACGAAAATGAAAAAATGGAATAGTACCAATTTAATTTATTTTCTGTCTTCATCACATTCATAGCAATATCTTTGTAACGATAAAGACTAGACGTAAGTTTTACACCAATTTGCAAACCTTATTAAATGTACAAGTTTTTAAAATAATGGTGGTTTTCGGTGTCATACATTTTTTTTACAGGAGAATTTTTTCAATTTTGGTCCTAACATCGTAAAGAAAAAACTTTTCAACTCAAGATTTTTTTTCTAAGGCAAATAAAACGGTATTCAAAAAAATGGTATCTTATAACATTAGTAAGCTATTCAGAAATGTTAAATAAAAATCATACCTAAAAATGTCATCATTTGCAGCGACAGCATTAAAAAAGCTTAATTCTGGAAGACAAAATCGTAAAATTCGAAAAAAAATTAATATCCTGGTTACTGTAACGGTTTTTTTTTTAATATTCAAATTAGTTGTTGGAAATTAGGTAAGCTACCTACCCGTTACGTTTGATCCATTATTTACGGGACACCCTGTATAATACTAAGAGATTGAATCTAAACAATGCAAAGAAAGTTTTCTCTCATCTTAATCTTCAGCAGGTCCAACAATATATCCGAATGCTAATCAATTAATTAATGCGTCCTTGTGGAGCAGGACAAGCATTCAGCCAAGCATTTTTGTCAGCGATGTAATCCCCCAACTTATAATATGCCTGGCTGCATAGTGTGCGTTTTATACAAGATTTAAATTTCCTTTCATTCAGCTGGAGTATGTGGGGAGGTATTTTATTATAACATTTTAAACAGTACCCCATGAAGGATGAGTCTACTTTAGCCAGTCTGAAACCTAATTGGTCCCTATTTCTAGTCCTATAATTGTGTCCTTCACCTCTTTTACCGAAAAGATTTAGATTTTTCCTTACGTACATGATGTTTTCGTAGATATATTGACAAGGTACCGTCATGATGTTAATATCTTTAAACAGTTCCCTTAGAGAATCGCGCCTGCGGAGGCCATATATTGCTCTGATGGCTCTTTTCTGCAGAATAAAAATAGACTCTATGTCTGCAGCCCGTCCCCATAGTAAAATACCGTAAGACATAATACTATGAAAGTAACTGAAATAGACCAGCCTTGCGGTGTCTAAATCAGTGAATTGACGGATTTTTCTCACCGCATATGCTGCTGAACTTAGCCGTCCTGCAAGAGATGTTAAATGCGGACCCCATTGCAGCCTTGAGTCGAGCGTGATCCCCAGGAAAACAGTTTTATCGACGAATTCTAGTTTCTCTTTATTCAATACTATGTCACAATCAGTACTTTTAACATTTGGTAAAGCAAATCTTATACATTTAGTCTTTTTCCCATTTAATACTAAATTATTAGCAGTGAACCAATTATGGATCTGCAGTAGGGCGTTATTTACGTCGTCAAGATTTGATGCACGTCTATTTATCTTTAAAATTAAGGATATATCGTCAGCAAATAACACCATTTGTGGTTGGTTTTTTTTTTATACTCGTATTACATAGGTTATCTTAATGAAGGGGTAACCCTTTCTCTGAGTTTCAAGTAAAGAACCATTCAATGGGTTATCCATATTGAAGTGTTAACCCTTTTACTGGGTTTCAAGCCTAAAACCCATTCAAGGCGTCACACATGATAAAGGTACCCTCATAAACGGCTCACCCTTCGACAGACTTAACTCTTAACCGGGGTTGTACGGTCCCTGCTATTCATATTAGGGCGCACCGATAAAAGTGCTGGCGACGACACATGTACAGGGTGTTCAGCCACGATTTCGGTCGGGTTGGATATAATATTGGCATACTGCTTTGTATTGTGCCGTTCACATTTAGCGGAACCACCTTGCCCCGCTTGCCCGCAACCCGCGCATTCCCCGCTCTCGCCACCAATTTAAACATTACATACTTCGGTAACGTGTACGCAGGGAGGACTCGTTTAACCATGGAGGGCGAAAAAACATTTCAGAAGCAACTCACTACTACACACACACACTCTACAGACTACACACACACTACAGAAACTTGGGATTTGTTCTGAGACAGACACAAAGCTTCACAAACATTACAGCAGTTAGGGTCCTGTATGATGCACTAGTCAGGAGTCATCTGGAACATAGTGCGGTCATATGGGCTCCACATGAAGCTAAGTACTCTGTAATGTTGGAGCGTGTTCAGAACAAGTTCACGCGCCATTTGTACAGGAAATTATATGGGGTATATCCGTTTTACCCACTGATGTATCCCACTCTGTTTGTCCTGGGCATGGTTGGCTATAACCAATTGCATGTCCGACGGGAGTTTACGCTGGTTGCCTACTTGGTGAAGGTGCTACGTGGAGTGGAGAGTAACCCGGGAGTATTGCAGCGCTTGAGTCTGTGTGTGCCTGACCGCTACGTTTGGAGGCGGCGCAGCCCGCCACTGCTACTGGTACCTACAGCCAGAACTAACCTGCTTGCCAAGGCACCCCTTACCAGAGCTATTCGTACCATCAATGACCTTCAAACTCAGATTGATGTGTTTGCATGTTGTGTGAGTGAATTCGCAAGGGTATTATATATTATGCTACAAGCAAAATAATACTTAATTTTTACTTCAATCTGTAAGTAAAGTAAGTTTGTGTTTAAGATGTACTGATAAGTTTGTACTATGTGACGTAAGTAATTATGGTATACTATGTTTTCGTGATTTGAATGGTGTAATAATTTAATAATGTTGTTAGTTTTAATTTTTTATAATTTAAATTATTGTAAGTATGTAGCTTAGGTAAACTAATAAGTTTAAGTTCTTAACTGTCGCATTAGGGTAAAACCCTGTAATGGTAGTTTAAGCGGTTATAAATAAATAAATAATAAATAAATAAACTACTTTGTGAAGAGCCCGGGCCGCAATAAATCGACAGTAACGACGGTGGTGTTCACATTAGGTCGGGCGGTAGCTTATAGTGTAAACAGGAAGACTCTGCAGTCGGCCAACGGTAAAACTGTCGGACCAGTGGCCTTAGTGCGAGTTTTTATACTTACTCGATCTCGTTTACGTTAACGTCATCTTACGTCAATTTGTATGGAATAATTGTGTTTCCCATTACAGTCACCAGACGGCGCTTATTTAGTTTCAGTACAAATTGAAGTTTACTTTGACGTGATCGAGTAAGTATAAAACTCGCACTGAAGCCTCTGATGTGAACCGGGTCTAATAGAGATGTATAAAAGAACATGCAGTCGTGTGGAGTGTCAATATTAAGGAGGATGCGCTGTGGTAGCCCACGAAATTAATTTTTTTTTTGGTTTTTTTTTTTGCAATTCGCAGGTCCGTGTCAGCTTGTATCTTGATCAAAATATGATACACGGCAATAAAACATATGTATTTACATAATTTTAATCATCAATACATCTCTCTAAGTTAGATTTCGTGCAGATTCGTCGAACGAACGAAATCTAACGAAGCTGTACGAAATCTAACTTACGAGAGATGTATTGATGATTTTTATGATCAAAATTATGTAAATACATATGTTTTATTGCCGCGTATCATATTTTGATCAAAATACAACCTGACACGGACCTGCAAATTGCATAAAACGCAAGAAAATTTGAATTTCGCGGCCTACCACAGCGCATCTTCCTTAAATGTATATTATAGTCGTGACTTCAACTCCACGCGTTCGGCTAGTCGTGTAGTTGAGCACTACACCACACGACTGTAGCCGACCGCGTGAAGTTGATATCACGACTGTACGAAGTCGAACGTATATACACTTCTGGACACATCTATTGGCCCACCTTAGAGTTTAGGTTTCGATGGCCCCTACCGAAATATGATTGCTAGATTGAACAAAAACTGTTGATGCAGTTTTAAACCTGATACATTTTACCATCTTTTTCGATCGTATTGTTTTAAATTTGAATTCAGAATACCATACGACATGGAGCTACGCCTAACAAGTCGGATATGCGCCTTGTTAAAGGCAATTGATTTTTGAATAAAAAAACATGTTTTATCAAATAAAGGTTTAATTTAATAACGCGTGTTGCCTCCATGGGCATCTACCACAGCTCTCATACGATTAGGCATAGAGTTTATCAACCGCTCTATGAAATTTTGAGGGATCATCTCCCATTCCTCTTCTATGGCAGTTTTCAACTCCTGCATCGTCTGGGCAACTGGCTGACGAGCCCTAACACGTCTTTTTAGCTCGTCCCACATGTGCTCAATGGGGTTCATGTTTGGGCTTCTGGCTGGCCAGTCCATAACTGTGATGTTCACATCCCGAAGATATTCCCTGACGATGCCGGCCGCATGGGTTCTTGCATTATCATGCATAAAAAGGAAATTTGGGCCCACATAGTCCGCATATGGTATCACGTGAGGTTCTAAGCACTCACGAATGTACCTTTCAGCATTTAATGTTGGCAGCCGTGGTCCTGTAACAACCTCAAGTTGAGTTTTGCCGCTCGCGGATATACCGCCCCAGACAGTCCATGAGCCACCGCCATAAGCAACCCTCTCTTCAAAGCAGCATTGTGCGAAACGCTCTCCCTTACGTCGGTAGACCTTCTTCCTTCCATCATTGCCATGTAACACAATTTTAGACTCATCAGAAAAGAGTACACGGCTCCAATCTTGCTGTGTCCAATTTAAATGACTGCGTGCGAAATGAAGGCGCGCTGTTCGGTGGGCTCGCGTTAGTTTGGGGCCATTAGCTGGCTTGTGTGGTACCATATCGCGTTCTTTTAACCTTCTCCGAACAGTTCGAGCGCTCACAGATACTCCGTGGAAGTCGCGAAGTTGGTTTTGTATCTCAATGGAGGTAAGGTGACGATTTCTCAAGCTGGTCGTCACGATGCATCGATCCTGCCTTTCAGTTGTGACCCGAGATCGTGGCC
Source organism: Cosmia pyralina (assembly GCA_946251885.1). Taxonomy (NCBI): domain Eukaryota; kingdom Metazoa; phylum Arthropoda; class Insecta; order Lepidoptera; family Noctuidae; genus Cosmia; species Cosmia pyralina. The sequence goes on along the minus strand of OX276368.1, from coordinate 9,385,455 downwards.
TTCCTTGGCGACGAACAAAGCCGCCAGTCTCTAGGTACCTCCGATAAACATTTCGGACCGCAGATCGACTTAAATTAAGTTGAGCACTCACGTTTCTTTGGCTGTGTCCGGCCTGAATAAGTGCCACAGCTTGGGCGGCGACTTCAGGTGAAGTATCCATAGATTATTGATAGAACCTCACCTTAATGTTAAGAATAAGTAATGTTTGTTGCAAAACCAAAGATATCAATCACTTTTTCAAGAATTAAATCCCAGTAAACCATTAAAACCAAGTTTTCTTAGTATTCGATTGTTTGATATCAACAAACAGGCTCCAAATTGTCTTTTGTTTCTTTAAATTCTGTGTTCGAAATTCAAAAAAAGACTATTGAATGAAATTGTGAATGTGCCAGGTTCAAAACTGCATAAAAACTTTTTGCTCGACCTAATATAAAATTTTAGCTAGGACCAAACGAAACTGAAAATACAAGGTGGGCCAAAAGATGTGTCCAGAAGTGTATAACATTATTTTTAGTATATGCGAAACCTGAATATAGTTTGTTCAGAATAAATAACTGAATCGATTCCAATCATTTTTATACCGTGTTATATTTTGCCCCAAAAATCTTTATAAAAGGTTACAATATGGACACCGAGCGACGAACACAAGTCACGGCAGGTCATAGTGGCACTATCATAGGCACGGCCGCACAGCGGGCGCTGCGTGGTGATCATGTTTTTGTACGGACAACCAGGTAACATAACAAGCTTATGACTTTGTGATTTTTCATGATACAGTTTTGAAATTTTGTATAGTCAACAAAAGAGATATCTAGGCAGGGTATACTAACATATTTGTATGTGAATTGCTTCATGTTCAATTTCGTGACAATATACAATTTTGTGTTGGTGTGTTACAATGTAGGAGTATTGCAAAAACAAAGTAATATATTATATATAAAATTGAACATGAAGCAATTCACATACAAATACGTTAGTATATCCTGCCTAGATATCTCTTTTGTTGACTGTACATAGATTCTTTACATAAAAATACTAGACACGTGTTTCGGGTTTCGCATATACTAAAACTGATGTTGTATATCGGTTACGTGCGGTTGCTGCGTTGCAGCCCGTCCGATGGCAGCCTTAGCGTTCTTACTAACTTTTTTTCTTTTTGCTCAGCTCCTGTAGGTCGTAGCGTGATGTTAATTAGCCTATAACCTTCCTCAAGAATTGGGCTATCAAATGCAAAAAGATTTTTTTTAATCCGACTGCTAGTTCTAGAGATTAGCGCGTTTAAACAAAAATTCTTCAGCATCATTATTAGATAAGATAGAGCAGCGGTAGGCGGGAGGAGCTCGTGGCTAAGTAATAACAGCCGCACGGGTAGATCCATCAGGTTAAGCTACGCTTGCCGGGGTTGGTCCGGGATGGGTTACCATCTTTACATACCGAGACTGCTCCGTGCCTCGGAAAGCACGTTAAGCCGTTGGTCCCGGCTGTCTTTCGTGGATCTTTGACAGTCGTTACGGGTCGTCAGAAGCCCGAAAGTCTGACAATCAGTCTTACCAAGGGGTATCGTATTACCCAGTTACTGGGTTGTGGAGGTCAGATAGGCAGTCGCTCCATGTAAAATAATGGTATTCAGCTGCATCCGGTTAGACTGGAAGCCGACCCCAACATAGTTGGGAAAAGGCTAGGCAGATTGATTGATTGATTGAGAGCAGCGGTAGGCGGATGAGGTGTCGTCCTATTTGGCAAACCATCGTACGAGCAAACGATGCGTTTTCATCGCACGACGGGATTAAACACACACATTTCTTTAGTGTCCTAATTGAGCTTGCAAATCATCGCGCGAGCACAGGAACATATTTTCATCGCGCGACGAAATCGTATCGTTTGCTCGTACGATGGTTGGCCAATTAGGACGACGCCTGAGACTTTATAGAAAATCTACTCATTGGACAATTGAAAATGTCCAATTTTCAAAAGTATTATTATATGAGTCAAGCATGGTTTCATGTCTCGTATGCGGCATAGTTTTCACCCATCGATTCAATGATTACCTGCTAATAAGTTTAGCCAGCGTCGTAGCAGCGAGCAGCTGTGAATAGCTGGAGTCTGCGCGCTCGAGCAGCGCCTGGCATTTGCTCAGTGTATCCGGTGACTCCTGCAATAAAACGACCAATGTTATAAATTAGGTACTTGATACGCTACGCGGTTTCACCCGCATAAATCTCGATCCCGTGGGAATATCGGGATAAAAAGTATCCTAAGTCATGGTCATGGTCTACGCATGTGCTAAATTTCATCCAAATCCGTTCAGCCGTTTTAGCGTAACAAACAAACAAGCTCACTTTCCCATTTATTAACCGACTTCAAAAAGGAGGAGGTTCTCAATTCGTCGGAGTCTTTTTTTTATGTATGTTCCCCGATTACTCGAAGACGGCTGGACCGATTTGGATTTTTTTTTGTTTTATTCGAGAGGGTATACATCACAGTTGGTCCTATATTTCGCCCGCGTGGATGTCGGAAATTATCCCTTGGGAAGTTTCAACAGTAGTTGAAACTTGGTAAGTAGATGTATTCTGTGAATACATCTGTGATTTTCACACAAAAATAGAAAAAAAAAACAATAAATTTTGGGGGTTCCCAATACTTAGAACTGAAACTCAAAAATTTTTTTTCATCAAACCCATACGTGTGGGGGTATCTATGGATAGGTCTTCAAAAATGATATGGAGGTTTCTAATATCATTTTTTTCTAAACTGAATAGTTTGCGCGAGAGACACTTCCAAAGTGGTAAAATGTGTGTCCCCTGTAACATCTAAAATAAGAGAATGATAAACCTAAAAAAAATATATGATGTAAACTTCCACCGAAAATTGTTTTGAACGAGATCTAGTAAGCAGTTTTTTTTAATACGTCATAAATCGGTCTATTATTAAAACATCGATCAAAGTCACAACGAACTACAAGAACTTTTATATTATGTTACTTGCTGCTACGGAACCCTTCATGATTGAGTCCTACTCGCATTTGGCCGCTTTTTTATCTTTTCTCTTTATTTTTATTCAGCTAGATCCGGTTAGACTGGAAGCCGGTCCTAACATAGTTGGGGAAATGCTAGGCAGATAAGGATACCTCAAAGACTCAGACAAGCTAGTAACATACCTGAAAGCCGACGACCGCCTTCTCTGCCTGCTCCCTCACGAGCGGGTCCTGGGATTCGTACAGCTGTTTGCAAAGCAGCTCTATTTGTATCACCTCCTGCAAACAAACATACACATTCATTATAAAACATAGAATATATAGAATACATAGAATATATTTATTGTAAAACATGAGTATACATCATAATAATAAGTGCAAGGTCTTAAGATAACAGGTAGATCTGCATGTTTTGCCATTTATGGCGTACAAAACAACATTATAGTGACGTATAAAAACGGCATAAAAAAATAAAAAAATTGAGTTTAGACAGCATCATCTGCCTAGCCTTTTCCCAACTATGTTGGGGTCGGCTTCCAGTCTAACCCGATGCAGCTGAATACCAGTATTTTACATGGAGCGACTGCCTATCTGACCTCCACAACCCAGTTACTGGGTAATACGATACCTCTTGGTAAGACTGGTTGTCAGGCTTTTGGGCTTCTGACGACCCGTAACGACTGTCAAAGATCCACGAATGACAGCCGGGACCAACGGCTTAACGTGCTGTCCGAGGCACGGAGGAGTCTCGGTATGTAAAGATGGTCACCCATCCACGGACCGACCCCGGCAAGCGTAGCTTAACCTGATGGATTGACCCGTGCGGCTGTTACTACTTAGCCACGAGCTCCTCTTAGACAGCAAACTATGAAATTAAAAAACTTAATCCTAATGCTAATTAAAAAATAAAGTATTGTTTTTTACAGATTTGAGGGTCAAATTGTGAAGATGTCAATTGTAGGAATCTATTTAATCAACTGCGGTCATTTAAAGATTCGGATATGGTATAATAGCATTTGGCTCTGTTTAAATGTATTTTAAACAGAGCAGTAGGCATTTGTCTAATAGGTTTTGGAATTTTATTATAAATGATTGGTGCTAAACAAAAGGAGGAGCTCGTGGCTAAGTAATAACAGCCGCTCGGGTCGATCCATCAGGTTAAGCTACGCTTGCCGGGGTTGGTCCGTGGATGGGTGACCATCTTTACATACCGAGACTCCTCCGTGCCTCGGAAAGCACGTTAAGCCGTTGGTCCCGGCTGTCATTCGTGGATCTTTGACAGTCGTTACGGGTCGTCAGAAGCCCGAAAGTCTGACAATCAGTCTTACCAAGGGGTATCGTATTACCCAGTTAATGGGTTGTGGAGGTCAGATAGGCAGTCGCTCCATGTAAAATAATGGTATTCAGCTGCATCCGGTTAGACTGGAAGCCGACCCCAACATAGTTGGGAAAAGGCTAGGCAGATTGATTGGTGCTAAATAAAAAATACTTTTACGCATCAATGCCGTGGTTGATCTTGGTACGCATAATTTATTATTATCTCGCCGATTGCGATTAGAAACGTCTATTGTTTTTTAAATAGGTTAGGATTGGTTTAATATCATAACATCACGCTTGTAATCCCCGAACGGTTAGCAGAGGTGTCCTATTGATAAACCATTCTGAAAATGAACGCCCCTCCACAGCGATTACACTTACATGCAAAGAAGTGTATACAGTATGGAGCTCACATATATGCAATAAATCCAACCACATACTTGATATCACCTTTTCTGACGATATACAAAAAAATAACAAAATCGGTCCAGTAATTAAGTCAAAAAGTAGAGTTATGAGTCAATGAACTTGAATCCTTGAACATGTGTGCAAACAAAAAATCCCTGTTTGGTGAACAATGGAATGGGCACTGTGGTGCACCGCAGGTGGCCAGCTCTGTTGTATAAACAGTGATTACTTTTACTGAATTTATTTTGTTTGAAAAATTAACCTTTTTAATTTATGGTTTTTAATTTAACATTTAATTTTGCTATACTTCTGTGGACTAGTATTGCTAGTAGATTAAATTCTTTCACATGGTGCCAGTTCCATACTGTATACGCAATACACATAACTGGTCTTTGTCATTTCATCATCATTGCCATTCATTTTTCATTTTTGTTTGTCATCGGTTGCTCAGTCACCGGCGAGTACGGTCAACAACTAAATAAATAAACAGCTTACAGACTAACATACATAAAAATATACACAATAACACTGAATTTTAGGGTTCCGTACCTCAAAAGGAGAAAACGGAACCCATATAGTATCACTAATGTGTCTGTCTGTCCGTCTGTCACAGCCAATTTGCTCCGAATCTAATGGACCGATTAAGTTGAAATTTGGTACACATATGAATTTCTGTGACCCAAATACGACGGGTAAAGTAAATAAATGAATTTTGAATATGGGGGTCAATTTTGGGGGGCAAATAAGAAAATTTAAAAAAAGTTTCGCAAACTATATCGTGTGATACTCGTATATCAAATAAAAGGGCTTACTATGAGGGTCTCAAATATATTTTTTTATAATTTTAAAATAAATTGTTTTAAAGTTATTTAAGAAAATAGACGAAAATTGACCATCCCCCCCCCCCCTTATCTTCGAAACTACTGAGCCTAAAATTTTTAAAAAAAATGTGGTCTGAAAATAACATGGTAAATCTCTCAATATTGTGAGTACAAACTTACATTTTCAGTTGGATTGTATGGGAGAACGTTTTTCAACTACAATGTTGTTTGTTCTTGGGATAAATTCATCCCAACTACGGAACCTTTCATTGTGCATGGTCCCACACGCACTTCGCCGGTTTTTTTTATGCAAACGGTACCAACCCGACTTACCCAAACGTCAAACAGTCGGATTTGTCGGCAAACTAGTGTATAAATGACATGAACCCGCGACAGAGCGAACGTGTCGTTCCATACAAAGCGCATGCTCCCCGCCGTACAATGTTATTACCTGGACTGAGTGCACGATTAGTTGACCTCTAAGTGCGCCGGCGACGAGTCCATGTTGACAGTAAAGTCGCCGCACGCACATAAGTGTTGCAATAGTATTTCCTCTCACACATTGAAATAATCACGTTTTGTGGAGGGGCGTTCATTTTTAGAATGGTTCAACTCTACACCCACATTTTTCCAGTTATGTTTAAGTCCCATGTAACAGGAGGCGCGCCTATTGTCATCAACCGGGCACAAATCCAGACTCCCGGCTGCTACTGAGAAACTCCAGATGAAAAATCCCAATAACACTTTGCCCGACTCGGGAATCAAACCCAGGACCTCATGCTCAGCAGTAACGCTTGCGATCACTAGACCAGCGAGGCAGTCAGTCATCAGTTCATCAAAAGTGAAAGAGAAGTGTGGTCAAATTTAAGGGTGTGGCACAGACCAGAAAAAATTATCGGCCATCCCATACATTTGGGTCGAGTAGGTATTGAAGTTTTGTACGGGACATCTGATAATTTTTAGTCGATACGATGTTGTTCCCATGGAGAAAGTTGTTGTGTTGTTGTGAGGAGGTTCTCAATTCGTATGTTCCCCGATTACTCGAAGATGGCTGGACCGATTTGGATTTTTTTTTATTTTATTCGGAAGGGTACATCACAGTTGGTCCCATATAAAATTGATTAACTTTGCTTGGGTAGTTTTTGAGTTAGCTTCAATAATACGTATTTATGGATGATGTTCTAGTTTGTTTTGCAGGTAGTGGTATTAGAATTTGTGTGGGGTAGGTACACAAATAAAAAGTGAAAAAGAAAAACTTTAAAAAAAAAATACAACCGACTTCCAAAAACAACACTACAAAGTGAAAAATAACTTTAATTTCGGAAGACGGTGGCTAAAAACGAAAATACATTTAACTAGACACCGACTTCCGAAATTAAAGTTATTTTTCACTTTGTAGTGTTGTTTTTGGAAGTCGGTTGTATTTTTTTGTAAAAAAGTTTTTTTGAATGTCCCTTTCTTCTTGTCTGTTTATTTGTGTGTACATAAATGAGTAAATAAATAAATATAAATAAAAACCTTTTATCTCAGACAAAAAAGTCCATAGGCCAGGCAAGGTTGTTAGTAACAAGAATTTTGCTTATACCTAATTTTAGTAATTAAACAGTAAAAATTAGAAACTAGACACACCATCTACCCCTACAAAGTAGGCTCATCGGTCTCGCAACACATGAGAGTTCAGTGATCCTACTGAGCAGAAATGTAACAGTTCTAGTGAAATAAATACACTTCTGGACACATCTTTTGGCCCACCTTGTATTTTCAGTTTCGTTTGGTCCTAGCTAAAATTTTATATTAGGTCGAGCAAAAAGTTTTTATGCAGTTTTGAACCTTGCACATTCACAATTTCATTCAATAGTCTTTTTTTGAATTTCGAACACAGAATTTAAAGAAACAAAAGACAATTTGGAGCCTGTTTGTTGATATCAAACAATCGAATACTAAGAAAACTTGGTTTTATTGGTTTACTTGGATTTAATTCTTGAAAAAGTGATTGATATCTTTGGTTTTGCAACAAACATTACTTATTCTTAACATTAAGGTGAGGTTCTATCAATAATCTATGGATACTTCACCTGAAGTCGCCGCCCAAGCTGTGGCACTTATTCAGGCCGGACACAGCCAAAGAAACGTGAGTACTCAACTTAATTTAAGTCGATCTGCGGTCCGAAATGTTTATCGGAGGTACCTAGAGACTGGCGGCTTTGTTCGTCGCCAAAGAAGGCCACGATCACGGGTCACAACTGAAAGGCAGGATCGATTCATCGTGACGACCAGCTTGAGAAATCGTCACCTTACCTCCATTGAGATACAAAACCAACTTCGCGACTTCCACGGAGTATCTGTGAGCGCTCGAACTGTTCGGAGAAGGTTAAAAGAACGCGATATGGTACCACACAAGCCAGCTAATGGCCCCAAACTAACGCGAGCCCACCGAACAGCGCGCCTTCATTTCGCACGCAGTCATTTAAATTGGACACAGCAAGATTGGAGCCGTGTACTCTTTTCTGATGAGTCTAAAATTGTGTTACATGGCAATGATGGAAGGAAGAAGGTCTACCGACGTAAGGGAGAGCGTTTCGCACAATGCTGCTTTGAAGAGAGGGTTGCTTATGGCGGTGGCTCATGGACTGTCTGGGGCGGTATATCCGCGAGCGGCAAAACTCAACTTGAGGTTGTTACAGGACCACGGCTGCCAACATTAAATGCTGAAAGGTACATTCGTGAGTGCTTAGAACCTCGCGTGATACCATGCGCGGACTATGTGGGCCCAAATTTCCTTTTTATGCATGATAATGCAAGAGCCCATGCGGCCGGCATCGTCAGGGAATATCTTCGGGATGTGAACATTACAGTTATGGACTGGCCAGCCAGAAGCCCAGACATGAACCCCATTGAGCACATGTGGGACGAGCTAAAAAGACGTGTTAGGGCTCGTCAGCCAGTTGCCCAGACGATGCAGGAGTTGAAAACTGCCATAGAAGAGGAATGGGAGATGATCCCTCAAAATTTCATAGAGCGGTTGATAAACTCTATGCCTAATCGTATGAGAGCTGTGGTAGATGCCCATGGAGGCAACACGCGTTATTAAATTAAACCTTTATTTGATAAAACATGTTTTTTATTCAAAAATCAATTGCCTTTAACAAGGCGCATATCCGACTTGTTAGGCGTAGCTCCATGTCGTATGGTATTCTGAATTCAAATTTAAAACAATACGATCGAAAAAGATGGTAAAATGTATCAGGTTTAAAACTGCATCAACAGTTTTTGTTCAATCTAGCAATCATATTTCGGTAGGGGCCATCGAAACCTAAACTCTAAGGTGGGCCAATAGATGTGTCCAGAAGTGTATTTATTCTTATTCTTAGCTCTCTCGCTAATCATCGGACATAGGAATCTTAGGACGCTAATAAAAAAGCACGCTGAAGCTCGCACGACGCGGTTAAGGTGATATGTAAAAAGCGAACTGGACGGGAATAAGAAAGTGACAGAGTCAATTACTTCCACATTGCACTGGAAACAAAACAAAAGCGCCAAACCAAATAAAAATTATTTAAAAATAAATTAAGCTATCTATCAAAATTATTTTCAGTCTGATTTTTTTATTACCTAATGCGCACATTTTGTTTGCAATTTTGCAATTGCAAATGCATTACTTGGGATTTTAGAATTACAGAAAAAAATATAAAAAAGTAGAGGTCTTTTCTGAATTAAATTCTATCGAGAAAATTTAACCCAATCGCGTTTTCCTTCAGTCAAAGTAATAAAACAAACAATAATAATAATAAACTTAATAATTATGTTTTATTTATTAATGTCTAATAGTCATTAAACATATATGCAAAAATTAAATCCATACATGCTGCAATAGTGCAATAAATGGTTACGAAAAAGACTCCAATTTATTTTGGTATCGCCTTAAGTACGCTTTCCGCGGTTGATCCGTGGATGGGTGACTATCTTTACATACCGAGACTTCTCCGTGCCTCGAAAAGCAAGTTAAGCCATTGGTCCGGGCTGTCATTTGTGTATTTTACCAAGGAAGGGTCTTACGTATTACCCAGTAACTGCGTTATGGAGGTCAGATAGGCAGTCGCTCTATGTAAAATACTGGTATCAGCTGCATCCGGTTAGTCTGTAAGCCGACCCCAACATAGTTGCGAAAAGGCTAGGTAGATGAATCACCACAACATAAAATCAAGTAAATTCAGTCTGACAAGTCTGCCTGCTCTCATAAGTAATACCAGCCGCACGCGTCGATCTTTCAGGTTAAGCTACGCTTGCTGGGGTTGGTTCGTGGATGGGTGACCATCTTTACATAGGAAGGTGTGAGTTTATACAGGGTGTAAGGGCCAGCCCTCCGCAAACAAACAGGGTGCATTCAGCTCCTTATTTTGAATCATTATCTCAGGATATTTTTTTATTGTTTATTCAGTTACTATTCCTTTACTTCAATGTAAAATTAAATTCTGTTTACGCAGCTCTCCATTTATGTAAAAGAAACAGCTAAAATAAAAAAATCAATAATGGATATTGAAATACTCTAACGAACGACGGATGCGTGAAATGGCGGTGAAGGCTCATTGCGCTGCCGTTCGCTACGTGTTTTTTTGGTAAGGTGCAAGCTGTTTTTACATTGCGTGTGAGGTAATAAAACAAATAAGGTTTATTGGATACCCATAATGTTCCTGAAATAATTTCATGTACCTGTCATCTTAGTATGTTAAACTGAATTCACCCCATCAGTCTGCGGAGGGCTGTCAATCAATCTGCCCAGCCTTTTACCAACTATGTCGGGGTCAGCTTCCAGTCTAACCGGATGTAGCTGAATACCAGTATGTTACATGTAGCGACTGCCTATCTGACCTCCACATCTTGGTAAGACTTGTTGTCAGACTTTCGGGATTCAAATGACCCGTAACAACTGTCAAAAATCCAACAATGGAAGCCAGGACCAATGATTTAATGTGCTTTCCAAGGCACTAGGAGTCTCGGTATGTAAAGATGGTCACCCAACCATGGACCAACCCCGGCAAGCGTAGCTTATCCTGCGACCCGTGCGGATGTTATTACTTAGCTACAAGCTCCTCTCGAGTGTGTAATTGAAATAACTAAAAACAAACTAAAAAGCTCAAAATTGTCAAGTAGGTAGTATAGTATCTAATCTACGTACTACAGACATTTTACATCATATACTTACACTTTACATTCATTAATATATGTATTATCATACTTCTTTATTGATTTTGCATTAATATTTTGCGAATCGGTCTAAAACGATTTGTTTTCTTTAATTTTCATTGTTATGACACTTATGTCAGGCTGTCAAGCTATCATTACTTTTTCTTCCAAATTTTCTTTCATAGAGTTTATTACTAGCTTAGTCTATGAAGGTTACTTTTGATTTACATAATTTAAATTATTTTTTTAACAATATGTTAGCTCAAATATTGTATTTTATAGATAATTATGATTGTTTACTGAATACCTGTATCCTAAATTAGATTTATAAAAATAAGTGACACACTCTCAGAATTCATCGAAGAGGTTCTTGAATGAAGACTGATATTCATGGTTTTCGATGAGTGACAAGTGATTTTGGAAAAAAGGAAGACTTGACGGATGGAGACTGGAGCTCTGAAAAGAAACTGGAAGATCTCCAAAAATCCGTGTCTACTCAGTAAGACAGTGTCAGGGGTAGGACTGTTCTATACCCACCCCTAGTTGAAGCAATACGCTATGGTTGAAAGCTGTTGTGGAATATGGAGTGCCAGTAGAATGAATCTGCGTCTCATGAAGAAGTCCCCCTAGTGGGCAAATGTAGCGCCAGTGTGGCCAATGTTGTAAAGACTGCGTGGTGACCAGTCGACAAGTTTTTTAATATATTCTGTATTTTTTATTCTATTTTCCCTATTCTAAATTATATATTTCTTTAGTCGAGTAGATTCGTTACAGTAGGTATCAACAAATCATGAAAAATAAAAATCACATTTTCCCTACAAATTTTGTATATCTATGTGAACATGGAGCAGCTGTTTTTCTTTTTGCTCGCCCCCTATATCTAAAGGTGCATACATCATAATAGGCCCTAAACATAGGTACACCTCTGCCCAACCCTGAGGGGAATACTTATTGTATGAAATCCTTTGAATATATAGATAAAAATCCTGTGGAAGTCAGATAATTTTTTTTTATGACATACGTAAACATTTTTATCCCTTCTAAAACTTAGGTTATAAGAATAATATAATACGTATAATCTTAAATGCTTCCATTGAAAACTCGGGCAGTTGTTGATAACAATTTCATCATAGTAAAGAAATAATGATATGCAACAAAGGGCTGATTTTTCAATGGTCAGATAATTCTTATCGGAAGAATGTTTGACATATTTTCTATACAAAAGCTGTCAATATAAAATATAGAGTTATCTGACTACTGAAAAATTTGCCCTCAAAGAATAAAGGCCTATTTCATGATGTCTAATAGCCACTACTTACCAAATATACATTCACAAATGGAACCGAATTTGAATGAAATTATCTGCCAAATAATTTAATAGGAACTTAATCATAAGCATAAATAAACTGAACAGAATTATATGCGATGGTCATCAAATAATTCTATAAGGAACATTTGAAATGACAGTTACTATGTGTTCTATTATTTAAAATAAGTAGATTAATTTCATTTAGCCTGACCTGGTATCTTGAAAGTACAGAATCATTAAATTGTGCTAAATCCCATGAATTCCCTGAATTTAAGGTTTCTTGTTCAATGAAACAGAATGCTATAATTATTTACAAATGTTAAACTATAGTAGTGAAATTGAAGCAGGAGAATTTTAAGTGTAAATTCGAATTTTGGACATTTGCAACTTATCTAATGACATATTTAACCTTCCTTCTTAAAATTTTGTTTGATCAACAAAAGAAATTGTTCAGGCCTTATGAAATTGGGAAACTAGGGCTGAAAACAACATGGCTAAGTAACAAGGAGAGTGCTTATAGACCAATTCATGTTTTAACATAATTTGCATTGAAATAATTAGTGTCCTTCAAAATATCTACAACCTGAACTAAATATATTGTTAAACTAAGCAAAAAAAATATAAAAGTAATGATTGAAACAATCCGCATCCTAACAACGTAGAAATTTGAAAGTAGAACATCATAAATACTAAAACGCACTAGGGGGCAAAAAGTAGTATTTCACCACTATAGGTTTTGATTACATTTCAAGGATATGATGTGTAAACATCGCATTATAACCAAAGTGCCGGCAACATCATAGAATGAGTTACTCCTAAACGTTGAACAGACGTTTTTATAATTGATAAATTGCTAAAATAACGCTTATAAAGAGAATCAAACACACGGAATATCACTTCACGGACCAAACACCAATTAACAGTGACAAAATTAATGAAATTAGAGGCGGCATTAAAAAAAAATATCATTATATTTATTTGTGTGGTTTTGAAGAAGTGTTAAATGCAATATTTACAGTAAATTCATTTAAAATCATTTAAAAATCATAATATTTTGGTTCTCACCTGTTCTTCAGCCATCTTTGTTATTTTCTTGCATTTGAAATGACGTTTCGTTTCAGATAAGTTGTCTAATCATCAGACGATTTGTTTAATAACAACTCTAAAATTAGCACGGTATTGGAATATAAAAAAGTGTTCCTATTTATGAAAGATTCGCCAATTCTATGAAATATTACCTAGATATCCCTAAAAATGTTTTCTTTCTACCTTAAAAACATAAGTTATCCTGTCTAAAATATACAGTTCAGTTTTATATATTTTGCAACGAAACGTAGCAGTAGAACAAGAAGAGTCTCGTTCAATAAAATGCGTTCATTTTTGCATGTTTTTAGGATTTTCTCTCTTTCGCGTAAAAAATAAATGTTGTTACACTTATGTCCTGGCCACATTAACGTCAACGTCAATGCCCATCAACGCCTTTAACATCGCGGTGGTTAAATTCGGTAAAGATTCGGTCAAATTATCGCGGCTACACTTACGGCCAACGTCCTTCATGGCTATAATCAATGGCATATCCCGTTAATGTGGCCGCGACATTACACTAGTCCTGTCATTTGGTAGTTTTATCTATTTATTCGTAGATTTTACCTGGAAAGTTTTCCAGGAGTTTTGAAAACGGGTAGAGACACTGCTAATTTATCCCGCTAGGAGTCACATCATCGCTGGTGTTTTTTATATATTATGTCAAACACCATATTATTAGGGAAGGTACTGCTCGTATTTTGCGACCTATTTTAAACAGAATAAATTTCATGTCTATTATTTGTTTAATATTCATTAATCATGAATGAGTGAGAGTCAGCCGCCGCACCCATGGGGGAATCCAAAGTGTCAAAAAAGTGGTCCAGTTTGACAAAATTGTAAAAAATACTTTAAAAAAAAAGTAATTTCATACCGCACCATTACCGCACCAAAACTTTATGGGACGATTTTTGGAAGCATCTTCTACCCAAAAAAAAAAAGAGTCGGCTGCATGGAAGTGGGGGGAATAATGTCTTTACCTATGAAATTGCCGTTTTGTATGAAAAAATTTAAACGAATTTTTTTCATGCATTTTTTATTTGTATTAATCGAAGTAATCACCCATGCAATCAATGCATCTTTGCCAACGCAGTGGCAGTTTATTGATGCCCTTCTTAAAGAAATCAGCTGGACGGGAGGCAACAAATTCTTCAAAGGCATTTTGTACTGCCTCTCGGGTATTGAATTTTTTTCCCGCCAAGAAGTTATCCAAATTCTGGAAAAAGTAGTAGTCTGTAGGCGCAAGGTCTGGTGAGTAGGGCGGATGACGGAGAGCTTCCAACCCCAGTTCTTGCAACTTGGAGACCGTCTGCTGTGCAGTATGAGGTCGCGCGTTGTCGTGCAGGAGCAGCGGAGACGAGCGATTGACCAATGCTGGTTGGAGATGTGCCAGCTTCTCCATCATTGTGTTCAGTTCTTCACAGTACACATCTGAAGTAATGCTCACCCCGTTTGGTAAGAAGCTGTGATGAATCACACCGGCGCTAGACCACCAAACAGTGACCATCACTTTTCTAGGGGTAAGTTTTCGTTTAGGGCATTGTTTAGGTGCTGAACCAGGATCCAACCAACTTGCTGAGTGCTTGCGATTATCAAACAGAATCCATTTTTCATCGCAGGTAACAATGCGGTTCAAAATTCCTTAATTTGTGTGTCTGTTGAGCAGTGCAATGCACGTCTCGACGCGTACTTCGCGCTGGCGATCATTGAGTTCGTGGGGCACCCATTTGTCAAGCTTTTTTACCTTGCCAATTTGACGCAAATGGACCAATATTGTTTTGACGCTAACGTCGAAAGCTGCTGCTAATTCAGCCGTAGATTGTGTATCATCAGCTTCCACCATAGAAATATAAAAAACAGGAGAAGTGGCATGGGGGCGTGTTTGTGTCCACGCGTTATGCGCACGCTGTGCCTTTACTCGCCAAATGGCCGTCTCCGCGAACTAGTACGCTTTCGACCGTGGTCACGATAAATTATAAAAATGCCGTGTTCTTCAGTGGTTTCCTGCAAAAACCGAAGTGATATTAAAAACTTCGTATCTCACGGAATCACTTACCATATGTAATTAAAAGTATTTTACTGTATTTATCTTTAAAATCATAAAAAACAACAAATCGTAAAATATTTCTTGCTTTTACTACGTTATTTTTGTTTTCAAATATCGCAGCGGCTGTACTATTTTTGCAGCAAATACATTGCTCCTTAACCACTACCTTAAGTATGTCGCTAAGCGACTGGACAAGCAATGTAAAAATAACAAAACGATACTTTATTTACGCGGAGCGTCGCATAGTACAGCCGCTGTGTCTTGCGGCGAGATAGTGATGAGGTTAAGATCCACTAAAGTAGGCTATCGATAATAATGTCGATTGCCCAGCGAATATTATATTGCTATTATAGTTTATTTTTCAATTTGTCAACCGTTTTAGCCCGGTTGGAACACTTGAAAAGATGACGTTTAAGTACGGTTGGAAAACCTTTGAGAATGTAAAATAATCTTTTTTACTGTTTTTGATTATTTTACCTAGTTGAGAAATGCATAACCAACGGTCGTAAAGTAAGTTTATTAATGTTTAGGTGGAGTGTTTTAGGGTTTAAATTATCGCATCTTCGTGCTATTTCCTTACTTTTTTTTGGTTTTGGTATTTTACTTCCGCTAAAGTCTTTAACTATGCACCACAAGATTCGAATGCGTTGTAGTAATCGGTATGGTTCAGATAAAATATTAGTGATTTTTGCTTAAAATAAGTCAACATATTCATGCTATTTATTTGTTATGCATGAGTATGGCATGTGTTTGTTTTCATATATTTAACTATTTCTTAACTAAGGGTTTTTTTTTAATAACAAAAGCCTATTCGCCTGTTGCCTGCTACCTGCTTACTCATCGTGAGGTTAAGAAGTATAGACCGCGCGGAACTAGTTGACCGCGCCGGTATGTGAGCGGTGGGATGGAGGAGCGGGGGCGCATTACTCAGTACGTGCGTTGCGAACCGCCGCCTCACCCCTGTCTCAGCGGCCAACTAGTTCCTAGACTATAGACTATAGCTTAAGATACTTATTATGTAAATGATAAATAAGTTCTTATAGTACCTTTTTAGCTTCCCAAAAGATACAAATACAAAAAAAGAATGGATTGATGCCACAGTAAGGCCACCTAACTGGTTCCCAACAAATTATAGCACCATATGCTCAATTTACTTTAAGAAAACTCGAGCCTCTAAAGAAAACAGGCTTTTTGAATGGGCAATCCCAAAATTAAGAGTACGTCAAGTACTGAACAAATACCTCCACTTTACAGGTCAGTGAGTAAACACATCATAACAGGGTTCAACAATTCCTATGGTTTCACAGCCTAAACCAACTTAACCGGATTGTTTTAATTTATTGATTCGTGTTTTTTTTTTAATATACATTTTTTTTTTAATTTAAAATATATAATACTTTCTGGACATATCATTTTTTATTTTATTTTCAGGACCCCAATTTTTTCTTGTACAGTAATAAATGGAAGTATCGATAACTTTCCGATTTAGTCAATCACTAGCGTATATGTAAAATAAATTGCTTTTTGCACAACACAATAATAGCGCCAGATGTTTTTGTGTGAGTAAGTTGTACGGTGCATGGTAAATGCACGCTGTGTGTGACGAGTTAAGGTTTATAATTGATTGTGTAGTATGTTCTGATTTATGAATTGCAAGTGTGTGCGCGACTTTGTATCTATTGCTTTTAGTGAACTACATGTGTAGTAGTGGCGCGGTGGTGGGGCCAACCTAGCGACATCGGGTTCTGATACATTTTCAACTACCGGGCATATCTCCTTCTTTCATATATCTATGGCTTCCACAATCGCCTTTAATTCGTCATTGTCGACCAAAGTCTTCGGACGACCGCGAGGTTCATTTTTCAGGTCGAAATTTCCAGAACGGAAGCGAGCAAACCAATAACAAGTGGTGCGTTGGTTTGTAGTGTTAGCTCCGTAAACGTCGTTGATGTTGCGTGCCGCTTGTGCCGCGTTGCTGCCACGACGGTACTCATATTCCATAATTACTCGAATTTTTAACGTATCCATGATGACGAAAAAGATTGAAATGCGATGAAAATGTAACACTAATCAATAAACAAATGACTACTTTTGGAAAAAAAAATCCATGTTTATAAAATAAAATTAATTTGAAATTAGAATTCTTAGCCAAACAAAAATTATTTTGATTTGAAATGGCCAATACTGCAGAACGGCAATTTCATAGGTAAAGACCTAATATATTATGGCAGTCGTGTAAGTGAACATAATTGTTGCAATGGTACGGCTAAATTCGAAACAATGAGTAGGTAATAGGGCAAAGTGATCAACGGAACCCCGATCTCAATTTTGAAGGAAAATAAAACTGCAGTTTTGGTTTTTTGAAAAGCTTCTGCCACAGCCAGGAATCGAACCCGTTTTTTTTACAGAAACGGCAACCTTTTTTATTGCAATAACCGATAGTGTAGCAAGTATGAATCCGTTATTATTATTACACTCTTTGGTATGAATCAAATGCTGTAAACAAATGTAATGTGACATATCAAAGGAAATAGATTTTTTTTTTTTAATTTTTCGTAATTTAAGAAACACAAAAATTGCAAAACACTGACACTTCCTTTGATTTTACACAAAGTATTCCTTCGCAGTATTTGATCCTTGTCAGCAACATTATAGCTCAGTATAAAATACAAGGTACCTACTTTTCTCTATTAGGAATCGGGTTCGATTTCCGGTTCAGGCAGCTTTTTCAAAAAACAAAAAATGCAGTTTTATTAATATAATATCGAATTTATTTTTATAATTTCGAAGAAAATTGCAAAATTAAGGACATATTTCCTTTGACCGCTTTGTCCCAGTTTCGAATTTAGCCCTGATTTGCCAACGCAACAATCAATTTCATTTACGCGACTGACATATTAATATACTCCCCCCCACTTCCATGCAGCTGACTATTTTTTTGGGTTGAAGATGATCCCAAAAACCGCCCATAAGGTTTTGGCGCGGTATGAAATTACTTTTTCCTAAGTTTTTTTTTACAACTTTGACATGCTCTAACATTGGAAACAAAACTCCCGGAAGACTTTCCAGGTAACCCCCCCTTTTTGAGCACCAAATGACTTTACTACACGGCAAACTTGTTTTTTTTATTATTTTATAAGTTCTAGCTAGTGGGTCAAGGTCAAGTATGAAGGTCTCTATAATCAACGCAATCTAAGAAGTCCGTTTGGACAGCTGTCAAAATACTTTGTGTAGTGATGGGTAAAAAAAACGGTTGCTTTAAAAACCGATTCTCGAGACATATCGATCTACATTGCTTAAAACCGATTCGAACGATATAGTCGCGAATCATCTTTTGATCAACATTAAATCTGACGCTGACCTGCAAATTGCAAAAAACGTAAGGAAATTTGAATTTCGCGGGCGGAGAATGCGCAATGGTAGCCTGCGAATTTATTACGTTTTTTGCAATTTGCAATGTCAGGTTTTATGGCGATCAAAATATGATTCGCGAATATAACAAATATGTACATGTGTAATATGTAAATAATTAAGTACAGACGCCAGCACATCATGTTACTACAATCTGTCAAATTTCTTTAATAGATTTTCATCTTAAGGCCTCTGCCTCGAATTTTGCGGGCAGCAGGGCGGCAGCGGCGACGGCGCGGGAGCGGCCGGATTTTATGCGTAAAAACAATTGGACCGGACCTCGAAAACAGCGGCGCGGTAGCGGAGCGGGACAATGCGAGACGCGCCGCCGCCGCCGCCGCCCCGCTACCCGCGAAATTCGAGGCAGAGACCTTATCGCATTAGGTTCAAGGTTGATTGGGTAAATTTGACAGTTTCGGGTGGCTTGACCTGCTGGCGTCTGTACATAATTATAACCATAAGAATCATCAATTCATCTCTGAGTTTTTGTACTAAAATGCAAAAAAACGTAATAAAATTTGAATTTCGCGGGCTACCTTTGCGCATCTATTTTGTTTGACAAAATTCTTTCTAGATTTCCAGTCCTGTTTGCAGTAGTTTTGCGAGGCTGCACAGAACTTTAGACGAAAAATTAAAAATTTGGCGACTACTGCGCGCTGCGGACAGTTGCACATGTAGGGTCCGTTTCCACCAAGGATTACTTATTGTTCTAGATTCGCATAGCGCAGCTCTGGTGAAATTTCTTATATTTAAAGTCCCGGCATAAGGTCCCGGAGAGGAGTTTAGGCCTAAGGTTAAGGTAAGGCTCATAACACATCGCTTCCTCGTACAGCAGAGCCCACTACACATAAATAAATAAATAATAAAAACTTTATTGTTTATGAATTAAGCATTCAATATTCACTTAACACTAGCCTTCACACTAGGATTCCCATCCAGCATCGAGGATTGACATCCTCGCATCACTCAGCTTTCTCGTACAGCTTTGGTGGAAAGAGTTACATCGTTTTACAGCTCCGCTACGACTCGACTCCTCGCACCAGCTTACCCGCGCGTCTCAGGTGGAAAAGTACCCTTACCCTTACACCCACAACGATCTTTTGGCCTGTGACAAAGATCGAAACTTACAAGAACGCTCCCAATCGCTGTCAATGTCATTCAAGCGTCAAAAGATCCTTGTGTGGCTCTATCAGAAACGTTATAAGTGTGCGTCCACAGTGAATGCGCGGTGACTAGGGCCTAAGGCGAGCGCGACGGCACGGCAGGGGGGCGTGCGGTGGCCACAGTGACGAGCACAAACTTATGTAGCGTTTGTGACGTATTTCAGGTGTTGTAAACCATGGACGAGGATTTGGTATTTTTTAACCGACTTCAAAAAAAGGAGGAGGTTCTCAATTCGGTTGTGTTTTTTTTTTATAATGTTTGCTACTTCAGAACTCCGTCATTTATAAACCGATTTGGAAAATTATTTTTTATTTAAAGGATATACTTCCAGATTGGTCCTATTTTTATCAAAATCCAGTTCTGATGATGGGATCCATGAGGAATTGAGGGAACTCCTCAAAAATTATAGGCATACATATAGCGATTTTGGTATTTTCATCAACAAATCAAGCATTCAGAAAGTATCATCTGGAGAAGTGGAACTGATGAAGAAGACCACAGATGGCCACGGGAACTTCTCAACGATAGTAAGTTTTTCACGGGTGGCGAAAAGATATCTCGATTAAGATAGTTAAGCGACTATGACAAAGCTTTAAATAAATGGTTCTGATGAAATTGGTACCATCGAACCGATCTGATGAAGAAACCGGAAGGTAGGCACCGAAACTCAGTAATAAAACAATGTATTCTAGCCGTGTTTGGGCTTATTGGAATTGTCATGAGGTGCACTCTGGCCATAAATGATTTTAATGGTAATTATATGCCGCTTCAAATTTCACTACTTGAGTTGTATGTTATGTGTGGCCTTCATTGTCAGAAGTCAGATTTCGTAGTCTCGTTATCTCCGTCAACATAAAACTACGCCTTCCAAACTTCTGACACGGCTTAGCCCGACGTAAATTTGCCTTTTTACAAAGTTTTTAACCGACTTCAAAAAAGAGGAGGTTCTCAATTCGTCGGAACCTTTTTTTTTTTTTACTTTTTTTTATTTATGTATGTTCCCCGATTACTCGAAGATGGCTGGACCGATTTGGATTTTTTTTGTTTTGTTCGAGAGTGTAGGTATACATCACAGTTGGTCCCATATAAAATTGATTAACTTTGATTTGGTAGTTTTTGAGTTAGCTTCAATAATACGTATTTTTTCCCCACTTTTATATGGATGATGTCCTAGTTTGTTTTGCAGGTAGTGGTATTTGAATTTGTGTGGGGTAGGTACACAACTAAAAAGTGAAAAGTAAAAACTTTTTTTACAAAAAATTACAACCGAAAAAAAAAAGTTTTATTTGAAATGTTATACTCCTGAGATGGTCGCATATAAATATCTTTAAGTTTTGATGAGTGGCTTTTGAGTTAGTTTTAATAATTTAAAACGTATTTTTCTCACGTAGTTTATGTGAATGATGCTCTAATTTATTTTGCAGAGTGGTATTCGAATTTTTGTGGGTTAGGCACCACTAAAAACTGAAAAATAAAACTTTTTACAAAAAAAAGAAAAAAACAACTGACTCCCAAAAAAAACACTACAAAGCGAAAAATAACTTTATTTTCGGAAGTACCTATGTGGCAAAAAACGAACCTAAAAGACCAAAGACACCGATTTCCGAAATTAAAGTTATTTATCGCTTTATAGTGTTTTTTTTTTTGGGAGTCGGTTGTTTTTCTTTTGTAGAAGTTTTTATAGATAGCCCGTGTCAACATTTGACTTCATCCTGATTAAAATATCACCTAGAAACACCAGCGAAGATTCAAAGTTTATTTTATTTTGCTCCATAATTTTCTTGTTATTGTTCGATTACTGTGGTGTGGATGTTTAATGTGCCATATATGGTTTAAATTGAAACGTATTTATAAATACTACAGTATTTACCGCCATTTCACAAAAAAAAAAAAAAAATGCAGACTTACGCCGAGCGACAAGACTGAACCTGCACCCTAATTGCATAACACACTATCAACCGGAATCTGAATAATTTTGAAGCAATTTGCTAACCCATTGCTTCATATGTTCGAAAAAAAATCTACTCGACAACGTAAATAACGCAATGAATGTTGTTGAACTGTCAAAATGAAACTGATTCCGATTGATAGTATGTTACGCAATTGCCCCGCAGGTTGGTTACCTCTGTCACCCGAGTATTAGGGGGGTAAACTTACCTTCATGTTCACAGCAATTTTTTTAGGTGCGCCATCTATTAATTGTGTTCTTATTCACATAGGACATACTAGATGCCGCTACGAAACGACTTAAGACTACAAAGTTGTTGAAAATTACTATTTTAATTTCTAATTTATTTTTGTGGTTTATAAACAATATACAAGTTAACACTATTTACACTAGGTACTAAAGTAAATGAGTGACTAACTAACTATACAAATAAATACAAAACAAAAGGACACTTAAGCGTCGAAATACTCGTCCGCATCGATGTCATCCGGAAACGTGCCCAGAAGACTGGCAGCATTGCCACGTTGAATAGCAGTGCTAAGTTTCGACTTTTAAATTTTAAATTTCTAATTTATTTTCATTATTTTAGTTTAATTTTAAAGACAAATTACGGGCAAATATTTGTTTTTCGTTTATCGATTGTAATCCGATATATCGATTGTCAAAAATCACAAGATATGTCAAAATTCAAAATTTTCAAAAGAAAATGGCTGATACTTTTGCAATTTGTGTGTGCGCTGCATTGTTTTCGTGTTGTTTATGTTGTTTTATTTATTTATTTATTTAACCATTTATGTACACACAAATAAACAGACAAACAGAAAGGAACAGAAAAATACGTACAAAGGTGATGCTTATTTCAAAAGAAATCTCTTCCAGCATACCTGCGATAGGACAGAGGATAAAAAGAGATGTAGACAACGTGTGTAAGAGTAGAAGAGAAAATAAAATACATAAAATCCAAAACAATTAACTCATTAAATAAAACATATAATAAATACTTAAATACATACATACTACTAAAATCATCATCTGCTTAGCCTTTTCCCAACTATGTTGGGGTCGGCTTCCAGTCTAACCGGATGCAGCTGAATACCAGTATTTTACATGGAGCGACTGCCTATCTGACCTCCACAACCCAGTTACTGGGTAATACGATACCCCTTGGTAAGACTGGTTGTCAGACTTTCGGGCTTCTGACGACCCGTAACGACTGTCAAAGATCCACGAATGACAGCCGGGACCAACGGCTTAACGTGCTTTCCGAGGCACGGAGGAGTCTCGGTATGTAAAGAATGGTCACCCATCCACTGACCAACCCCGGCAAGCGTAGCTTAACCTGATGGATCGACCCGTGCGGCTGTTATTACTTAGCCACGAGCTCCTACATACTACTAAAATAAATACCACTAAAATAACTAACAACTATGACGAAGTGGAAAGATAGTGTTCTTTCACTCTTCTTTTAAATACTGCAATTGTTTGGCAGTCCCTAATGTCAGGCGGAAGTGAATTCCACAACCGAACCGCGTGGACAGTGAAGGAGTAGGAGTAGAAGTCAGTGGAGTGGGAAGAAGATTTAAGGAGGTTTCTCAGATGCGACCTGCAAGGCACATCAGAAGGACGGGCGTAGGAAAAGCGTTCCCGCAGATAGGAAGGCGTTTTTGGGGTTGTGAAGGATGTTAAATAAAAGACATAATATCCGAGAGTTCCTGCGAAGTCGAATAGGGAGCCACTTGAGTATCTTGCGGAAGTTAGAAACGTGATCATACTTTTTAAGGTTAAAAACAAAACGAATACAGATATTTTGCAAACGCTCAAGTTTATTCAAAAGCTCCTCAGTGGCATCCAAATAACAGGCATCAGCGTAGTCAATAATGGGCTGAATGAGAGTTTGAGCAAGGGAGATTTTGGTTTTCAAGGGCTCTGGAGGCATTTCAAGGAATAGAACGTGTAGTGCACTTTGTTTTTGTTTTCTTTGCTGCTAATACGTTGGGTTGACGCTCTGCTCCACCGTAAAGGGTTGAATAGTCAATCATCAGATTCGTCAGTCCGTCCTTGCGTTGAGTGTATCAGTGGGGCGAAGGCCAACTGAATTCAGTGTTTGTTTGCGATATTTGAATTTTGGACGCTATTAGTTAAGTGTTGCGGTATTGGACGCTACCTATTAGTTAAGTATTTTTACAATTTACAAATAAATCTATGTAGGTATTGAGTATTCAACAAGCTTTTTTTTTTAAAAACTAAATTAACCTTTACAAAATATTTATGAGAATAAATGTGCATTATTGCCCATGCTTATAGATTTATTAATAACATTATGGCTACCAAACATGGTTTTACATAAAATCAATCTTTAACTGGGAAATATTTGCAAAAGCAACCAAAAGTAGGTATGTATAGTATGGAACAAAAAATCCAGATGGCGCTACTCGTGACAGGATGTGAGGTTGGCATAAAAATCCCTTGAGATGGCACTCTATACCAGTATGATAAAGTGCTCTGTGGTCACTACACTATGCACGCAAACGGCGGTTTCATAGGTTAAAATAGGTTTGATATTTCGCGCCTATCGTCGCAACCGCGCTAGGCCGGCAGTGTGGATGCACACTTAGTTCCGTATTACAGAAGGAAACTCAAGCACTGATCTTTGTTTAAATCTAGTTTAAAACTAGTTTCAACCAATCAAATGGCTTGAATCTAGTTTTAAGTAATGCTTGAGTAATGACGTTCTGTAATACGGTCCTAAGTCTGTTTACCATTTACCACCAAATTAATGTTGCTGGCAGCATACACTCAGAAGACAAAACTGTGGCGAATGACGAATGATAAGATAATTCCAATATTTGTCAAAAAAATTTGTACTTTCCCAATCTATATTACAATACTATCATATCATGGACCTAATAATTTAGACTTGGTCGTTCATGGCAAAAAAATGTAAGAAATTATTTTCGCTGATTATTCAGATTCAATCTGCCTAGCCTGATTATTTAGATTGACGTATCCAAATTAATGTGGCTTACACAACGATGTTACGCACGAGCATTTCAAGATTAAGGAAGGTGTGTTCAGTTGGTTATATACCTCGTCTTCTGCGAGGTGAAGATTGTAATGCAGCAGGCAAGTTTGAAATAAAATAATGATACCTTAAATGATACCTAGGTACCTGGGTCAATAATTTTTCACAAAGCCTAGCAATTGTAGGTGGTGATGGTAAATTCCCGGGAACATTGCTCTAGCGAGATCTTTTCTGCTAAAATCTCGACAATATTCTTTTGGAATTTTATAATTATTCATACATTAAAATTGAAATAATGTTGTTTTAAGAAACGTTTTGATTTTTTTTTAAACAGATATAAAATCATATTTAATATTTTAACATGTCAAATACATAAAGCCAGTTTACAAAGAAAAACTTTACGTCATCAGAAGTCCACAGTCCCTAGACGTTCCCGGCGCAAAGGAGCCCATGACACTTGCAGCGTTTCCGCGCTGAATTGCCAGGGCTAGTCTCTGCACCAGGAAAGAACCAGAGCGTGGGTCACCGCCCCTCTCTCTAAGTCGACGGCCGATCTCCGCCACAAATTTGATCGCGTCGGACCCCCAGCAACCAGTGGTTTCCACTGCCAGTGGGACAAAATAGTACTTTGGCTCTAAGGCCGCATATTTGGCTCGCTTTTTGAGAGCGGCTGATTCAGCCGCGGGCCGCGGCACCGGGTGACCCGACAGTGCGAGGGAGAGCCATCTCCTTATCTCCATATCAGCGAATTTATTTAAATAAATTTTGGAAGAGAATTTACGAGAATTTACAAATTGGATATCTTTATTGTATGTACAGGGTCGAATTAAACCTAATTGCGATTTCAGACTTATGTTAGGTAATATCTTGACTAACCGTTTTGTAAATTAACATGTCCTATCTAAATGAGCCGGGTGGTCTGTAACTCAGGGCCCTCCTACTTCAGACACCTTTCTCTATTTAAGATTGTGCATTTTTATTATCTAGTGCCTGTAATACCTACTAATGTTGAGATAAATTAAGATTTATGATTATGATTTATGATAAATTAGCAAGCGAAACTCCGCAGACGTACAAAGTATCGATTATATAAACATGATCAAAGAAAAAGAAATTAATTTGATTTAAAACATCAAATTTGGGAGATATATTTTCGAGCCGTTTGGGGTTGAAACACTAGGGCACACTTGGTTTTTCAAGACATCGCTAAACGGTTGGTCGACTCCTCACGTGACCAGAGGGCTGGCATATTTTGTGGCCAAAGAATCAGCATTGCCATACCTACAACGTGGCAATGCTGCCAGGCTTTTGGGCACTTTTCCTGTTGACAGCGATGCGGACGAATTTTTTGATGCCCTATGATCCTTTCCCCTCCTTTTTTATATACCATGTACATATTATTATTTTAAATCTGTTAGTTTATTTAATATGTACATACAAATAAATGGATATAATAAACATGATTTTTTTTCTTTTGTCGTTTTTTTGTATCGATACCACAGAACAGATAAATCGATACCTATCACGTCTCCGGAGTTTCGCTGGTTAATTTAATTTGACCCCGTATACATATATTTTATTGAAGGTTTTATAGTATTGAGTGCATCTGAACTTTTTACGAAGTAGACGTCAAATTAATCTTCTTCTGAGCGAGAACATTCTCGAGAATATTTCCAAGAGAATTCTCATAGGTTCACATAAAAAAAATCGTAAGGTACTAATGATAAACCACCAAACATTAAACCCATAGCCCAATACGTTTTGTTTCCATGTTCTGCAATAGTCCTGCACCAACCGGGGGTTATCCTTGGGTGCACTTGCATAGTGCATACAGGGTTAATCGTCGACCCCAGGGTCCCGAGATACCTATGTCAAAGACAATTTAAATATAATATCTAATAAAGAAAAGGTACATAGATAATAAAATCAAAATAATAATCACGATTTCTTTGGATCAGATAAATGATGCATTTTGTAATTTAACACATTTTTGGTCGTTACTTGGTATTGGCACTTCTTGATATGTTTGCGACTGAATGAAAGATGATTCTGTCAGAATGTTTGATTTTTTGTGAGAAGAATGCATGACTGTAATAAATAATTTATATATAATGTTTAAATAGTGTAAGTAAGTAATTGGTTACGGCCGTTCTTTTTTAAAAAAAGTGAAAAATAAAAACTTTTTTACAAAAAAATACAACCGACTTCCAAAACCAACACTACAAAGTGAAAAATAACTTTAATTTCGGAAGTCGGTGTCTAGTTAAATGTATTTTCGTTTTTTGCCACCGACTTCCGAAATTAAAGTTATTTTTCACTTTGTAGTGTTGTTTTTGAAAGTCGGTTGTATTTTTTTGGAAAAAAGTTTTTATTTTTCACTTTTTAGTTGTGTACCAACCCCACACAAATTCTAATACCACTATCTGCAAAACAAACTAGAACATCATCCATATAAAAGTGGGGGAAAAATACGTATTATTGAAGCTAACTCAAAAACTACCCAAGCAAAGTTAATCAATTTTATATGGGACCAACTGTGATGTATACCCTCTCGGATAAAACAAAAAAAATCCAAATCGGTTCAGCCATCTTCGAGTAATCGGGGAACATACATAAAAAAAAAAAAAAAAAAAAAGGTTCCGACGAATTGAGAACCTCCTCCTTTTTGAAGTCGGTTAAAAATAATAGTTCGCTTATAATGAGATAGATGCTTAAGTGATTATCATTAGTACTATGAACATTAATTACCTCTAGGGCGCTGGAGACATTATAATTATTAGCATATTACGGTTTATTTCAATTTTTATTAATTCTCTGTTTCTCCGACAAAATGAATATTGCAGAATGTCCTCGATCGCAGAACATTCTCCGCGAGAGAATATTCTCTCGACCCGTCACTAATAAGGATGATGATTAAAAATATTTTTTTTGTGCGTCATGTAGGTAGATTCATTCTCCTGCCCTTATCCCAATCTATTTGGGGTCGGCGCAACATGTCCTTTTTTCCATACTTCTCTATTATTCGTCATCTCGGTAGTCACCCCCTTTCTAGCCATGTCATCTTTCACACAATCCATCCATCGTTTCTTTGGTCTTCCCCTATACTCTTATAGCCATCGACATTCATACTCAAAACTTTCCTCACGACATTTTCCTCACTCCTCCGCATCACATGCCCATACCATGACAGCCGATTTCCGCACAACTTTTCAGTCACCGGTGCCACTTTTAGACGTTATGTACGAGATTGGACTCGTCAATATTTTTTAATAATCAAAAGATTACGGCGATAATGTTGCATGACGTCACTGCTTGCTAGATTTTATTCGTACTTAGTTTGTTATAGTTGTGCCGTAGCGAGCCCCCACTCCTCATCAACTATAATGCGTTTTATCTAAGTAATTTTTTATTAATATTATATTCGTAACATTTTTTTTATTATCTGATTGACGGACTAAATAGAATTTCTTTTTTTTTTACCCAGGAAACATCCCTATTGTAGGTAAAGCGAGACGAATACAATTGAAAGGGTTACAAAGCTTCTCACCATCTTTAATTTTGCTTATCAAGTTTCAACTAATCACCCAAAATAAAACGCTTTCTTCCAATGTCTATGAACTTATACATACTAGCTTTTACCAGCAGCATTGCCCGCGTGGAGTTCGGAAATTAAACGTAGGTACTATTAAACCATGAAGCAGTAATGCTCGCGAAGGAGGAAGCGGAACGCGTGAGGGAGAGGCAACAGCCGCGCCCTCGCGCCCCTAGCCGCCGTAGGAGACGCCCTGGGCGGCGGGAATCGATTGCCGATTCCCGGCCACCGTAGGCGCTGGCTTGCGGACGACGAGTAA
This sequence comes from Cosmia pyralina, assembly GCA_946251885.1. Taxonomy (NCBI): domain Eukaryota; kingdom Metazoa; phylum Arthropoda; class Insecta; order Lepidoptera; family Noctuidae; genus Cosmia; species Cosmia pyralina. The sequence continues at coordinate 9,356,916 of OX276368.1, read as the reverse complement.
TGGGCAGCTCGCCGTCCGGTAAGGACCAGGCCCGGGTCGACGGCGCGTTGTGTTCCACGCGCGCAAAGAGATATCAGCAGTGACGGGGTCAATTGGGCCGATACCGCCGGGGTCACGGGTAGTTCGAAAGAGATACCGTGGCCCTGGCACGGGCAACTGAAGGATCATGGGTGGGTTTTAGTCAGTAAAAGTCTGACACGCCCTCCTGCTCTGCCCAGAGCGGGAGAAGTCATTTGATGATTTCCCATCCACAAAAAAAAAAAAAAAAAAACAAAATGTAAGTACTATTAAACCATGGAAACGTACTACCGAGATAAAAAGTAGCATATGTGCTATTCCAGACAGCGTATCCGTGCAGCTGTTCTGGCGTGATTGAGTAACAAATATCCATACATAACTTTCGCATTTATAATATTACTAACTGTTGCCCGCGACTTCGTCTGTGATCCATGATGAAAATGTAGCATATACTTATCCTTTTACAGGTCGTGGTCTACCCGTGTACGCACGGCTATAGATCAAGCTATACAAATTTCATTCAAATCCGTTCAGCCGTTTTAGCGTGAAAGCGTAACCAACAAACAAACTCACCTTCGCATTTATTATGTTAGTTAGGACTAGCTGCGCCCCGCGGTTTCACTAGCGTAGACCGAAATAAAAATTAGTCTATTTTTAATCCAAGGTATAAGCTACATATCAAATTTTATCCAAATCAGTCCAGACGTTTGAGAGCGTAAAGGAGTAACAAACATACGAACACACACACACTCACAAACTTTCGGTATTGGTGTAAAGTGTGATTACTAGAATAAGAAGAATTTATTTTAGATGTAGGTAGTTATGCTGGGCGTTGTTCAATGTACTTAACTGTAATTTCAAACTTTTTGGAATGCGAAGGAGATAATATGGCGGAAAAAGCCAGTGACATCGCTTGAAATTTGAAATTCGAACTCAAATATATTTTTTAAACCTACTTATTTAATGCACTTTACAAGCATACTCATGGCTTTTTTCGCTATTTTTCAGTTTCGTCTGCTGGGATAAGGAAAGCCCACAACACTACAAAATCTACAGACGATGGAGAACAAGCCACGATGAAAAAAAATATCGATGCACCCGCTTATACGTTACCATCAGAGGCAGACTTCAAGATTGATAAATTTAAAAAGAAAACTGGTGAAGCCCTAGGTCTGGATAAAATAGCCACTGACAATAAGCAACCTATAGTAACCGCTGGATTACCTCTAACGCAACGCGAAATATGCCAGAGAGTAATAGATCAAGCGTTTGGGAAAGCAGACGACACGCAGCCTGAACGAGTGGTGAATGAACAATATTTTTCCGGTATCGTCAACCGTGAAGATACAAGGCGTGAAATACATGAGTCCGAAAAGGCAAAATTGAAATTGCAAGAACAGAAAATACACATAGATAACCCTCTACTACCTGATGAAAGCACAGAGTATGGCATTTTCAAAATGTCTCGTGAGCTTGTTTTGAACGAAGATAACGAAAATGAAATCGTAACTATGAATTCCGCTTCAGCTAGAGAACCTGACTTGACTAAGAATTCGGAAAATATCAAGGAAACCGCAGAAGAAACTTCACCAGTCGAAGAACCTTACATACCTCCAGGTAAAGAAGACTTCGATAAGTGTGTTAACAATCTAAAAAGTATAGAAAAAAAGGCACTTTGTTATGATGATGATGCTGAGATAATCGAATTGGTTAAATGTGAAAGAAAATCTGATCCGTATGAGAAAGTAACATCAATTTGCCAACCTGTAACACCTCAGGTTCTTAATGCAACCACTGCAAAAGAGGACGAGAAACTATTAACTGAACCTTACATATCTCCAGCTAAAGAAGACATCGATAATAAGTGGGTTAACAATCTAGAAAGTATAGAAAAAAAGGCACTTTGTGATGATGATGCTGAGACAATGGAAGTGGTTAAAGGTGAAAGAAAATCTGATCCGTATGAGAAACTAACACCAACTTACCAACCTACAGATACACCTAAGGTTCTTAATGCAACCACTGCAAAAGAGGACGAGGAACTATTAACTCAAAAACTGGAAACCATAGAAGAAACTCCTATTGTTGAAGCACAAAAGCCTAAACTTGAAGAGTTTAATGTAACTCCGAGGGTTTTGAGAAACGAACCTACGCTAAATAGTAAGATTTTAGAAAACAACCAAGACAATTCTCCTAAAGTAGATTTACCTGGTGCCATAGAAGAAGTATCCAAACGCTGTCTGAACTGCCCACTTGGGAAGATAGATGAAATGTTGATAAATGAAATGGAAAAACTTGGCATGACTTTTAAAACTGCACAGAAATCTCCCTCTACTCCTATGAAAGATGACCTAGTCAAAATGGACATAACAGATAAGCAACCAAACAGTACCATTGTTACAACTGCACAGAAAGCTCTCTCTACTCCTATGGAAGATGACCTAGTCCAAATGGACATAAAAGATAAGCAACCAAACAGTACCATTGTTGGAACAGTACAGAAAGCTCCCTCTACTCCTTTGGAAGATGACCTAGTCAAAATGAACGCATTAAATACGCTACCAAAAAGTACCATTGAAGAGAAGGAAATCCATTCTGAGAGATCCGAACTTGACGAGAACGAGAACGAAACAGCTACTGACAGTAGGATACTGGATAAAAATGAACAAGCTGAGGCTTTAAAAAAATCTGACGAAGTTGTCAAACCAGCGAAAGAAGCTCATGATATTTTATATCCAGTAAAATTAAATCCAGTATCTTGCAAGTCGAAAAAATACAATCCCGCTGACGATTATAATGGTACTTCAAAGTTCTTATGCCGTTATTTACCTCAAGCAGCAGAAATAAACAAACAAAATATAGAAGTCACAGTACCAAACAGACGTGCACTAAATAAGCCATTTGAAGAACCATTCTCATTAGATGGGTCATTTAATTCGCGTAATTTAGCTGCTGAATACGAGTGTGGCCACAATCAAAACAGTTCCGCTTCGAAAAATATAAACGAGCATCAAACTTTTCCTAAAAAAACGGATGAAGTTGAAAATCATGGCAAAACACCAATACGTCAGTCCACACCGGAAGTGCAGAGAGAGCTTGCAGAGAGGCAAACTACTGTGAATTATTTAGCAAAAGTACCAAATACCAATTTCAGTTTTCCTGGCGAAAAATGGAATAAAGATTACCATTTACCTACCGTAGATACGACAACTCAACAATGTTCGAACAAAATATATTCAACAGAGAAATTAGAACCGAAACCAGAGCAGGACTCTGAAAAAGTTAGTTTACCAGAAGACTTACTCAAGGAACATAGCATAGATCCCTACTATGGCTTGACATGCAATGAAATCTGTCCGATATCACCAGGATCTACTGTGTCTGATTGCCAAAATAGTGATTTTGTTGATACCACCGAGACTTTATATATGAAGAAAAATATTTGCGAGTCTCTACGACCTAAACCGCAACCGATAATGGAATGCAAGAATATGTCGTCAGACACACAAGCACACCTCAAAGACATGGAATTCAAAACCGAAGACTTGCCCGAGAACAAATCTACAGGCATACTCGAGATGAAATCTACAGGCATGCCCGAGATTAAATGTACGAGCGTACCGAACGCAACAGGAAGTATGCCTAAGCTCGATGAGCAGGTCGCTGTGGTAGCCCTGTCAGAGCTCCTGCGGAGAGTAAGGGAAAAAAACCGACTCACGTACAGTGAAGCCAAGTCAGGGCTTGACATGCAAGTGGTAGGGAAATGCGGCGGCAGAAAGGCTCCTCGTTGCCACCCTTTGGCACCCAGGTCTCCTCCTAATAATCCAGTGCCACCCCCCAGCTTTGGGCTGCCTATGCTGAAGCGGAAGCCACCTGTCTGTAAGCCGAAGAACAAGCCATCAAACAAATGTTCTTCTGTCGCAAATGGTGAAGAATTATTTCTAGAAATGCCTTATGAGTTTAACGAAGCTGAGGTCAGCGCTGTAAGGTCAAAAGTAAATCTGACTGACGGAGTTATTGACCGTCTTCTGAATTTGGGCAAGACTTTGGGCGGAGTTTTGCAACGGACGAAACCCGGTATCGAGACGTTGTTGGTTAGAGATTATGAGCTCTGGATACCGATTCTGTCTAGGAAAATTCCTCCCGAAAGTTCAGAAAAAGAAGTGGCGACCGGCGTTGCGTGGTGAACCGCCATGCGTCGATGGTTGCCCGGACTTTCCGAAGGCCCGCGCGGGTATGGACCAGGACCCTCCCTGCAATCTCAATCCATGTGAGGGATTTCCTAAAAGAAGATCGTTCTCTATGTTGGATTGCTTCACAGTATAACTGGGGAAAAAAAAAAGTGTACGATCTTGAATAGTTCCAATCTAATAACTGTTTCAGTAAACAGCGAAAATAAATTTAACATCGCCAATTACTGTATAATTTGTTCTCATATGATTTCAATTTTCTTGCGTTTTTTGCATGTTCAGAACCCTAATTGCGTAACACGTTATCAATCGGAGTTGGTTTCATTTTGACAGTTCAACAACATTCATTGCGTTATTTACGTTGTCGAGCAAACAAATTTTTCGAATTTATGAAGCAATGAATTAGCAATTTGTTTCAAAATGATTCAAATTCTGATCGATAGTGTGTTACGCAATTAGGGTGCAGGTGTAGTGTCAGGTTGTATATTGATCAAAATATTTACTTATTTATTTTTATTTACATATTTAAACTTTATGCACAAGTACAAATTACTATACAAAGGCGGACTTAATTGTTTGAGGCAAAAATTACTCCACATCGAAAACTATGTAGAGTCAAAACATGGTAGGTGCAACGGGTGTGTAACGTTTGAAATAATAATAATAATAATCATAATCATCATTCATGTAGTTTGTTATAAGTATTTATAGGTTTCATACATGAACCCTGCTAGGGCACAGCTATTTATATAGTTTGGAGAGCTACAGAGTCACAATAATAAACAAACCTTACAAAACTACAAATTTTAACATATTAACTGTCATTATGACAAAATACAAGATAGGGAGAGAATAATTAATTGGTCATCATTTCCATTCATAAATTCCTCCCTGCCTCGGAAAGCACGTTAAGCCGTTGGTCCCGGCTGTCATTCGTCGATCTTTGACAGTCGTTACGGGTCGTCAGAAGCCCGAAAGTCAACCAGTCTTACCAAGAGGTATCGTATTACCCAGTTAATGGGTTGTGGAAGTCAGATAGGCAGTTGCTCCATGTAAATACTAGTATTCAGCTGCATCCGGTTAGACTGGAAGCCGACCCCAGCATAGTTGGGAAAAGGCTAGGCAGATTGATTGATTTCCATTCATAAATTAAAATAAGATAAAAAATAAATTAAAACCAAATAGTGATAAAATAAAAATCATAAAATAACATAACATAGGTAGGTTGTAAGTCAAAATTGTAAGTGCTGTATGTATTGTGTACAGGTATGAATTTCAATGTCAAAATTTACTTATCGTCAAAGAATTCCTATAAAGTGTAATACGATTTTAATATAAGGTATTTTAAGACTGTTTTTAAATTTATTTTCGTACTCTATGTTCTTAATTGAATTTGGAAGCTTATTATATATTTTCACGCATATCACATATGGCTAAAGGTACTGAATGGAACATAGTTAATTTTGAGCTTGGTAAGGCTAATTCATTTTTGTTTTGCCGTCTAACACTGCGATGTTGTGCGCGAAGGTCCTGAGTGAGTGGGGATAGTGACTGGTGTTTTCTTACAAATTTGCTAACTTCTAAAATGTAGATACCAGTCAGTGTAAGGACTTCGTATTTTACAAAGAATGGTTTGCAGCTTTCTGTGTTATCTATATTGGCAAGAATTCGTATACATTTCTTTTGTAGAATAAATAGTCTATCTTTTCTACTCCATTTCCCCATACCACAATTCCATAATTTAGCCAGGAGTTTGCGTAGGCATAGTATGCTGTTAGAGCAGTTTTAAAATCGGTTGCTCTTTTAAGCTCCCCCAAAGCATACATAAGAGTATCGACGCACGTTGCGTCCCACACCCACCTTCCCACTTTCCAAGGTAATAAAGACATGCCGTCCGGTCTTTTGCCATCGTCGCGTGCCAAGCCATTGGGTTCTAAAACAGCTGGAACGCCGACGGTGACAAGGGCTCGTCGGGTGATGTCATTGATGTTCGCGTGCCGCGCAAAGCGACCAGCACTTCGGCTGCAAGACAGGCCGTGGTGTCCGAGGCTGTTGACAACTTCACCACAGTGACAGCGATGAGGAGAACAAGAAGGAACTCCTAGTCGCAGTGAAGCAGCGAGGCGGAAAGTAATATCGTAGACAAAGTGCCTATGTTCAACGACGGTAGTGCATGAAGCCACAGACCCGACTCCCACTTACCCACAGCCAGCAGGCGCGCACGCTCCGCAGTAGTAGCAGACGTATCAAATAAATTGTTCTGTACTACTCTGCAGAGCGGCTCATCCCACCGTCTCTGGGAAGATGGATTGTCGGGTGGATCTGAATTCGGGCAAGCGAGTCTCCAGGCATCCATAGCCTTGGTGAAACAAGGCACATCAAAATTAACCAGTGTGAAGGCTAGGATTTTCCTGATTAATTTCTCTGTGCCGTGGACCGAGGATATGAATGCCGGTAAACTAATACCAGAAATTTTGCGGACGCCGAGGCCTCCCATACGAATGGGAAGAGTAGCTTGTGCCCAAGCTCGGTCGTCCATGGCCACATTTAAGATCGAAGATAAAGTATGCCGGATAATTTTGTCTATTTTGTCTAAAACGTGAATGTGCTTCCATAAATGGGAAGTGCGCAGGAAATATGTTAATTTAGGGCCAAACAGCAGTAACGGATTAATTTTATGGCCGAATGCATGTTAATTTGGAGCAATCTTTCCGAAACGTCATTGAAATTTTGAATTTTTTGTTCAATGAAAACAGGAAATGAATTTTCATATATTGGTGACCCAAGGAGGCGAAGAGTTCTTTTCAATAATTTTGATTTCTGGGGCTATTGCGTTAAATTTGGGAAGTGTTAGATGTCTGTCAGTATCGTCCGCTAAGAATAGTTCACATTTCGAAAGGTTGAGATCAAGACCAATGGAATGAAGTTCATTTTTTAAGAATTGAAGGTCATTTAAAACAGTTTCTACATCGCCTCCCAAGGTACCATCATCAAGATACCAAACATTATATTTGGAATTTAGTTGTCGATTAATTGGGTGAATGGCTAAACTAAAAATCATTGGCCCGAGGGGGCACCTTGTTGACAGCCAACAGCAGATTCCAGAAGGTTGTCCCGATACAGTAATTTAGAAGGGTGTCTGTAACATTGTCAAAGGAAATTATGGGGTATTTCTTTTCTAGTTTCTGCCAGCAAGGTGTCCCTGTGGTGTAACAGAATTGAAGGCATTCTTTATGTCAACCTTCAGGATGACCTCACCTTTAACAGAATTTAGGTAAGTCGATAAGGCGTGTACGGCAGCCTCATCGCCCCCTTTGGAGCCGTAACCTACCTGCAGGGGCTGCAATTTTTCCGAAACAACCTCACCATAAAATTTACAGCAAATCTTGGCTGCCATACGACGGTAAGTAGTTCCCACGGCAATGGGACGGATGCCGCCATCCCTTTTACGCAGGGCACATAGATTGGCCCCGTATAGAACGTCGACAACGGCCTCGTTCACCTTGCCGGAGAGCATGAGGTTAGTCACAGCCGTAAGCTCCTTCAAGAGCAACTCACCAGCTGCCCCGGCGGCGTCTGAACAGATAAAGTCCTTAAGGAGCTGAGGACTCAGGCCGTCGAGGCCACCAGCGGAGCCGCTCCGGAAGGAGCAAACGGCTGTGACCAACTCTCGACCTGTAATGGTGAGGGAGTGATTATCCAGATCAGGGGGGTCGGGAAAAGAAAGACCATCCGCTGGGGTAGGGTGTTTGCTCTCCAGAGCTGCGAGTGTTTCTGGAGAACACGGTGCCACCACATCACTACTAAAAAGAATCCTGGCTGCTCCGCTAATGTCACCTTCCCCTAACTTGGATTCTACCAGATGGGCCTTTTAAAGAGGTATATCTCTGTGTCGGTAATTTAGAATCTAAATTATGAGCCGAAATATTACAGTTTTCTTTAATTTGTGCTGTTAAAGTCTTTTTGGTTGCCAAATTCTTTTGTACATGTAGAATTCTGTAAGGGAAGGTGAGCAGCTGTTCCTAAGCACTTTGCGAATTCTCCCGGGCGGCAAGACGAACGCAACCTGCTAAGTGTTGTACCTGCAAATTGCAAAAATCGCAAGAAAATTTGCCTCTTTTCGTAAAAGTCCAACTTTCTCAAGACTCCAACTTTTTAACTTATTCCAACTGGACGGTACAGTTACGCACATATAGAAACTCATTGTGGTTTTTAAAGAGGAAAATAACAATGCTCAAAAAATGTTGTTGCAATTCACACTAGTCCAGTCATTTTTTGATAGTTTTACCTGGAAAGTTTTTCAGGAGTTTTGAAAATGGGGAGAGACAGCCAATTTATCCCACCAGGAGTAATATCGTCGCTGGTGTTGTTTACCGGTCAAACACCATATTTATAGGGGAGGAACTGCTCGATTTTTACAACCTATTTTATACCGAATAAATTTCATTTCTAGTACCTAGTTGTTTAATATACACTAATCATGAATGAGTAAGAGTCAGCCGCCGCACCCATGGGGGAATCCAAAGCAAAGAGTATAACTAATAAAGGATCCAAAGTGTCAAGTGTCCAGTATGTCAAAATTGTAAAAATACTTTAAAAACAGTAATTTCACCAAAACTTTATGGGAAGATTAATTTTTGGGATCATCTTCATCCAAAAAAAAAAGCTTACCACAATATCTTTAATAAAACGAAATCTAATTTTAAATTAATTTTCTTCATAAAACTCCATTGGGTTTTCTGTATCTCGTAAAAAGCGTCGCGATACATTAGGTAATTGTTAGAGACTACATAAATAATTTTATTCTAGGTGCATCGAATACGTTCCCTTCATTTATGTTCGCCTTTAAAATTCGTCAAAATGTAGGGAACAGCTGATTTTTGATATTTATTTTTAAGTAAGAGTAACTTTACCTAACTTAAACTTAAGGGGAAGATATATAAAACAATGGTTAGACCTGCTATCTTGTATGGATCAGAATGTTGGGCCACAAAAGGGATGAATGAAAAGCAATTGCATGCAGCTGAGATGAGAATGCTAAGAGGGATGTGTGGTGTTACACGAATGGATAGAATAAGAAATGAGTAAGTACATAAGAGGAAGATTGAAAGTGGCAGTGGTGACTGAAAAGTTGTGAGGAAATCGGTTGTCATGGTATGGGCATTTGATGCGAAGGAATGAGGAAAATGTTGTGAGGAAAGTTTTGAGTACGAATGTCGATGGCTATAAGAGTAGGGGAAGACCAAAGAAACGATGGATGGACTGTATGAAAGATGACATGGCTAGAAAGGTGACTACTGAGATGACGTCTAATAGAGTAGTATGGAAAAAACGGACATGTTGCGCCGACCCCAAATAGTTTGGGATAAGGGCAGGAGAATGATGAGTAACTTAAGTACCACCTAGCATATTTTTATTATATTTATTTACCAATATGTTTGTTAAATAATATTGACAAAAGTATGTGAAGGACATTAAAATAAATAAGTACCCAAATTCTAATTTTTATTTTTAAATTTTGCCAAATGCAATTAGCCTCTTCCCTTTTAGGTATATTGCAGTGGAGAAGTTCCTCTACAGCTTCCCTCTCGGCTTTAGATTTGTAGTAGTTCTGTTCTGCTGCCTTCACCATCCACTCTGTCTCCACTATTTTCATTTCAATTTGTGACGTATAGAGAATTCCTCTTGGATAACTCGAGACCGTATATTTCTAGGTCCTGTAATGTAACAAATAAAATCCATGTTATTAACGCTTTCAAGGACACTAAACGAGACAATAGAAGTTTTATTGTTACGACGGCTATGGCCGCTTGGTGTCCGTGAAAGCGTTATGTACCTATATTGAACACTAGCTTTTGCCCGCAGCATCGCCCGTGTGGAGGTCGGAAAACGAGAAACTTTAAAATTATCTCATAGGAATATTGCGGGAATGTAGGTATGTATGTATGTCTTGTAGGTACAAATAATGTTTACTGAATTATTATTTATTGAATGATAAATCAATTTTTCGATCTGCACTGCACTAGGTAGGTACGTACTTTTGTTTATTTTTCGATAGCATTGTATTTGTATTCTTCCGTTAGGCGAGCCCATGCAGCTTTTTCAACTGCTGGGCTCCTCATAGTCGTTGCCACATAGTTTAATTTATATTTTACGATCAACTCTTGAAGACAAAGCGTTCCAGATTCAATAAAAAACTATCCCAGTTCCAGACATTGCGAACAAGTACAGCAAACACAATATGACGAACAACACAGCACTAATTGACCGATATTATAGGATATGTTATTATTGAAGTATTTTTATGTTCCCAAGCCATCCAATTCTCAAGTATTTACCTTGCTTTTTACCCAGGACATGGCTTTTGGTTCAGTTGTTTATTTTCAAATGTTCGCTCACTTTCTTTGACAAATATGACATTTCCTTCAAGTTGAATACCACAGACAACGCGCTCACAGACTGTTCAAAAAACTAAAGTTTTATACGGAATATTTCTCCAAACAATGACGTTTTCGTGCCGTATCACCTCGACTCACACTCATTCGAGGAACCTCATAATTTCCTTAATCTTACGACTGTGAATACCGATTTTGAGGATCTTTCGAGGCACGGCTTGAGGTCGCCTCGAGCGAGTTTTGAGTCGAGGAGCTTTCGAGGCTACGACTTAGAATATAGATGTTAGTGTTGAGCCGAGCTTGAGAATCCAACCTGATAACAACAACTGAGCGCATCCCAGCGCGTCGAAAAAACACACTGTTGGATTTTTAACTCTCGGCGCGGCGGTAAGCAGTGTTGAAAATTCAGTGCGCGAAAAAAAAACGCCGATATATTTACGTCCGTGTGTACGTCGGCTTATAGGGCAAAGTGGTCAACGGAACCTCGATCTCAATTTTAAAGGAAAATAAAACTGCATTTTTGGCTTCTTCAAAAAAATTGACTGATAATTTAAAAATGGTAATCAGATCTTTTACTATCAAATTATTTAAGTTACAATCATTAGTAAGGTACTTTTCTTTCATAGGAATCCCTGTCCACCAATCCAAAGGTTACAAACCTTTTTTAGGAACGCCTTTTTGTTTGTAAAATCTTAGCTTGTTTGTGAATTCGAGTCAATGATGATGACGACGATGATAATGATATTATTGTTAATAAATAAATATTTAATTTTTTAAAATCTGATCTTACTCTTTTTTTCCATTTAGCCGTTTAAAATTAATATTTTAGTTAGTATGCATTGAATGCACATAACAAACACTATTTTCATTGTCATATAGTTTACTTGATCTCATTCTCTTTCATATTTTTTGTTATTTTATATCCAAAAAATTGTAGTCATATAAATAACTATATAATAAAAAGGACAAGACAGAAAAGGTTTATGATCTCTGAAGTGTCAAAAAATTACAACTGTCAGAGTTCCGTCTAGTCCTACCAACTCATATATGAACTGAAAGAGGACGCCACCGTCGATGCGTCGACACATTCGAATGACATGCGTCGGCACAATCGAAGACATTTCAATATGACGGCCGTAGTTCCAATTTTCGCCATTTCACAGATAAGTTACTAGGAGTGTAAATTAGAAATGTACTAAAATGCAAAAAAAGTAAAAAAAAATTGAATTTCGCGGGCTACTTTTGCGCATCCATTTTGTTCGACAGAATTCGTTGTAAATTTCCAGTCCTGGCAAAAGTACTGCAAAGATTTTACAGTAGTTTTGGGAGGCTCCAGAAAACTTTAGACAAAAAATTCAAATTGTGGCGACTGCGGTGCGTGTTATTTTCTTATAATTAGTACCTATCCGCTTTTATAACAAGTTGCCACAGCTCACACGCCCCACACCTAGTCAGTTTCTTTACACAGGAGGTTTCAAAACTTCAGTAGGACCAACAGCAATAACCCCTTGTGGACCTACTGGTAGGATAAAATAGTAAGACCACGAGAAAACACGCGTGGTGCGGACAGTTGCACGTTCACGTTCACGTTGAGGTCGGGTCCGAAAATTAATGGTTTCTGTTAGAATTATGTATCATCATAATAATATGTAAACATAAAAGTTATAAGAATTGTTCTGTTTGGTCTCTGTCTTCGTAAATAAGTTTGAGTGACAGCGGTGACATGAGTCAACAACTGTCACTGTCAAGTTGATACTTTTAAGAAAAATTATCTGTGCCGTTCCTTCCTGTTTCCATGACATGTAATGTCTGTTTGCTTCCGTAACACAATAAAAGTAAATCTGTTTAAATCGCGCAATATCTTTATTTTATTGCCCCCTGTCCAACAGTTTCCACCAAGGGATACTTATTGTTTTAGACTCGCATAGCGCAGCTCTGGTGAAATTTCTTATATCTATGGTCTCGGTGGAGGTTAGCCCTGAGGTGGGCATCACACACACCCCTGGTTGACCCCACTTGCCTGACCCAGGCTCATAACACACCGCTTCCTCGTACAGCAGAGCCCACTACACATCCTCGCATCACTCAGCTTTCTCGTACAGCTTTGGTGGAAAGAGTTACACAGTTTCACAGCTCTGCTACGCCTCCTCGCACCAGCTTACCCGCGCATCTCAGATGGAATAGCACCCTTACTTACCTTTACACCCACAACGATCTTTTGGCGCGTGGCATAAATCTGAACTTACAACAACGCCCCCCATTCGCTGTCAATGTCATTCAAGCGTCAAAATGTCCTTGTGAAACTAGAAACTCGTTCTAGTTGCTGGCAGCATAAAATCAGAAGACAAAACTGTAGTGAACGACGAATGTAAATGATAATTCCAATCAAAACTCCAATACGAAATCGGAACAAAAGCATCAATTGTCAAATATTTTTAGTAAATACTTTCGTCATTTGTGGCAGCAAAATGTAAGAAATTATTTTCGCTGATTATTTAAATTGAAGTATCCAAATTAATGTGGCTTACACAACGATGTTACGCACGAGCATTTCAATACTAAGGAAGGTGTGTTCAGTTGGTTATATACCTCGTCTTCTGCGGGGTGATCAAAGCAATGGAGCAGGCAAGTTTGAAATAAAATAATGATATCAGTGTTTCAGTAAGCTCTCGTATACTCGCACAAGAGCAGAGCGGTGGTCCGCCCCGGCGCGCGGCGGTTCATATATAAGCGGTTTGAATTCGCTGGAATTTCGTGGCGGTTTAGTGTCAGTAGTAGTACTAATCATAAATAATACATTATATAAAGTAATATAGATGGGCCACTGAGGTTTTCGTTTTGTAAAAGGTGAGTACTCAAGCCAGCGATAGCGCTAGAGATAGCGCTGCATGTCCTAATGTCCTTCCCTAGCTCACTAGATGGCGCTTTTAGGAGTTTTTGTTTTTTTTATTAAATCCCTAAACATTGTTTGAAGAATGAATGTTATTTTATTTGTGGAATAAATTAATTCTTATGTGTATAAAATAAGACTATGACAAATTCATATTCTAGAGGAAATATAGAATTCGATACATACACATAAGAATTTACTTATTTCAAAATAAATAACATAAACATTGTTCAAAATCTTAAACTATAAATCCCATCATCAAGAGACATACCAATAAATGAAACGGAATAAAATGGTAGATAGAAATTAAATAATATTTATTTAAGAAAACAAGCACAGTCCTAAGTTGTAAAAGAGCATAAACAGATCACCAGAACACACGAACACACGACACAGAAACAACGAATGAAACTGTACCTACATTAATTTATGAAGTGTATTAACAAAAATAATAATGACGATTTGGAATCAAAATAAAATGGAATAAACAATAATTCCTAAAATATTGTTCAGGTTTATCAAATTTGAACGAAACAGAAGAGATGTTTTCAAAAGTCAACGGTACTGACTGTTTCTGTCTATCATCACTTACGTTTAGTTTCAATTGTGAAAAAGGTTTTATTTATTTTGCTACTATATTTAATAAATTAATGCAATAGTAAAAGAATCAATAATGCTTATTTATTATTATTTATTATGTATAGTAGCTATACTTTTGTTGTAGATACTTAGGTAGGTAAAAGTAGCTCTATCTATCGGCTAAAATGTAAAACTATGGGCAAAGTTTCCGTTCCATTTCCTTCAGCCGGCAGCATTGTCTATGACAGGGCAGGCGAACTAATGGCACGCGTGCCATTGATGGCACGCGACACAATATTTTGGGCACGTCGCCGATCTCAAAACATGTGTAAAAAATGTGTTAAGTAGGTATTTTATGATTTGAAATGGAGTTGATTGATTTCCAATCTAGTTCAATATGGATTCAAAAAATTATTGAAACAAGGAAAGAGTTGGAATTAATTGAAACTGAAAGATTGACAAATAATTTAAGTAAAAATGCTAATAACAAAATTCTGGAAACATGGAATGCGTTACCAGACACATTTAACTGTTTGAAGAAGCTGGCTCATGCTATTTTAACAATGTTTTCTCTACCTATGCCTGTGAGTCATTATTTTCAGAGATGAATAACATTAAAAACTCGGTTAGAAACCGTTTGACAGATGAATCCAGTTCAGCATGCATTTTGCTAAAAGTAACATCTTACAACCCTAACATTAATTATTTGTCATCTAACCTGCAGTAACAGAAGTCACACTAATTTTACAGTAATTTAATTTATGCGTGTAATAAAAACATTCCAAAATGTACCTCTTTTGTTTAATTTATTTAATAAAGAGTTTTGATAGTATTTATTATTATTATTTTCCAAATAATCAGAAAGTCAAAATTATTTGATGGCACGTCAATGACCCCATTAAACATATTTTAGAAAAAATGGCACGTTGACGTGCTCGCAGAAGGAGGCGACTGCCGCCCAGGATCTCTCATCCCCCAGCATGGCGTTAATCACGCCGGGAAGGGAGAGGTCCGGTCCGATCACCGCGATGAGACTGCGACGCGACTCGAGCCACGGCGGGCACACCTCGAGGGTGTGCTGCGCCGTGTCCTCCACCGCGCCACAGTCGTGGCACGACGGCGTCTCCTCCCGTCCGATTCGGTGCAGGTACGACCCGAAACAGCCGTGCCCGGACAGCACCTGCGTCAGACTGAAGGAGAGGAACCCGTGCGACTGCTCGAGCCAGTCTCGCAGCACTGGCCCGAGCGCGTCGAGGGTCCGGCGGCCAAAGACTGCAGTGGCAAGGTCTCCCGTCCAGTGGACGACGATGGCGTCTCGCGACTCCCGTCGGAGGGCCTCGCGCTCTTCCGGGGCCGGGCGTTCTCCTCTCGCCCTCCGCCCCGCCGTCCACTCGTATACTCTGGCGAGCACCCACGCCTCGAGTTCCCAAGGGGGGGTGCCGGCCAGAGCACAGGCCGCCGCAAAACCCACCGTCCGGTAGGCCCGCGCGACCAACCAAACCACCCAACCCACCCAATCCAACTCGATGGATGATAAAGTAAAACTTGCTTCAAGTTTTTTACCTTTACCACTTTTTATAATAATTAAATATTTTTTTTAGAAAAAACTAACAACCTACTGAGGCTAAAATTTCGAATTAGTGTTGCAAAAGACCGAAGACGATGTATTTTCGAAAAATAATATAAAATCGGTACCTACTTGGGTCAATAATTTTTGTAATTTCCCGGGAACATTCTTCTAGCGAGATCTTTTCTCTTAAGTTCTCGACAATATTCTTTTGGAAGAGATTGTACGAGAATTTACAAATTGGATAAGTACCTCTATTGTATCTATCTACAGGGTCGAATTAAATTAGTAAGCGAAACTCCGCAGAAGTGGTGAACGATTATCTAAATTAATTTGATGATTTTTTTATGACGTCACCAGCCAGACTTGAAGTATCAGTTTAAAAAAACCGGCCAAGTGCGTGTCGGGCCACGCGCAGTAATAGGGTTCCGTAGTTTCATTTTATTTTTGTATATTTTTACATGGTTCATAAACTTATATTTACTACCTGTTTTACACAACTAACAACGTTATATTATAAAAGTAATTTTTAATGGAATTCGTACGAATTTTTTACTTTCCCAAGTAGGTACATTTTATAAGTTGGTTGGTTTCGTAAACATTAAAAGCCTACATAGCTGTGATAGTTTTCCTTTTAACTTCGTTATATATACTACTACCGTGAATTTTTTCACCCATCCAAAACGAATCGTTTAGCTGGCATTGGGCGACACTTGACTCTAACAAAAATTAGTACTTTAAAGCTTAATATTACAGAAACTGATCCCTAAATCGAAAAATTGTTTTCACAAACCCGCAATATTTTTGAAAGACCCATCCAATAACACCCCGCACCATGGGGTAGAGGAGAAAAAAAAAACATCCCCATTTTACGTGTACAGAAGGTACCCAAAATTTTTTTTTTTCATGATTTTCTTTTACCACTTTGTCGGCGTGATAAATATGTATATAAAATTTAACCATATTGGTTTTGTACTTTTTACGTGATACTGTCACAACTAAACCTCTCATAGACAAACAGACAAACAGACAAAAATTACAAAAATGGTATAAATAGCATCTGTTGGTGATTCTTTATCACCCCAACCATTTTCTTTTTTAATATTAGGTTGGGGAAAAAGTTTCTTCGCATTTTTTAAGAAACTTCAAAACATTTTTTAATATACATTATTTACATTTATCTAAAGTATGTAGGTACCATTTGGTTCGATAACTTTTTGCCATCTTGTAGGTAGGGACATGATCCCATTGCTATATAAATTTTGGGACTTCTGATCGAAATACCGCGACAAGTGGTTTTGGCAGTCCTCTCGTGATGTTAACCTGACACTGCCAAAAGAATTCTGAAGAGACCGAAACAGGTGGAAATCTGAAGGTGCAAGGTCAGGACTATACGGCGGATGCATTAACACCTCCCAGCCAAACTCTCTTAATTTTTGCTGAGTGGCTAAAAATGTGTGAGGTCTAGCGTTATCATGATGAAAAACCACACCCCTTCTGTTGATTAATTCCGGCCGCTTTCTCTCAACTTCTTGCTTTAAGCTCATCAGTTATTCGCAGTAGAGTTCAGAATCGATGGTCCTGCCTGGTGGTAACAGCTCATATTGAATAATGCCCTTCCAATCCCACCACACACACAGCATCACCTTATTGCGAGTTAACCCGGGATTCGCCACAGTCTGTGAAGCCTGACCGACCTTTGACCACGACCTTTTTCGCACGTTCTTGTCGTACGTGATCCACTTTTCATCACCAGTTATCAGCTTCTTCAAAAATGGTTCGGTTTCATTACGTCGTAATAAAGAATCACAAATGAGTACACGGTTCATTAGATTTCTTTCAGTGAGCTCGAGAGGTACCCAAATATTGAGCTTTTTTGTGTACCCAGTTTTTTTCAAATGCGCCAAAACTGTTTTGTGATCAATTCCCAGTTCTTCAGCTACGTCGTAACTACTGATATGCCGATCTTGCTCCACTTTTTCAAAAATGGCATCCATTTTATCCGTAATAGGGCGACCAGAGCGACGTGCATCTTTGACATCAAAATTTCCGGATTGAAAACGCTTAAACCAAATTTGTGCTACTCTCACAGACACTGCACTGGGTCCATAAACATCGCAAATTTTTTTCGCGGCTTGCATTGCATTTTTACCTTTTTTGTAGTAAAACTTTAAAATGTATCGAATTTCTTCATTAGATTCATTCATCTTGACAGTACGAAAAACAAATGAAAATCATACATTTTCCTAATTTGAATTTGGAATTATGTTCTTTAAAATTGAAACTTTCAATGATACCAAAACCAGCCAGATACAAATAGTATAGCCAAAGAGATTTTATTTTAAGTTCATACATACTATAATGCGAAAAGACTTTTTCCCCAACCTATTATTTGTAATGTACAGAAATGCCTCGTCTACAGATTTATTATATGTATAGATATAAATATGGAAGACTATGTAGGTATAAGGTATCTAAATACCAAATTTCATCCAAATCGGTCCAGACGTCTGAGCGTGAAGGAGTAACAAACATACGAACACACGCACTCACAATCTTTCGCCTTTATAATATTGGTATGAAGTGTGATTACCTACTAGGTTATGAAGGATTTGTTTTACATTTAGTTATACTGGCCGTTGTTCAATGTAACTGTAATTTCAAACTTTTTAGAAGGCGAAGGAGATAAAATGGCGGAAAAAGCCAGCGACAACGCTTGAACTTTGAAATTCGAACTCAAATATTTTTTTAAACCTAGTTATTTAATGCACTTTACAAGCATACTCATGGCTTTTTTCGCTATTTTTCAGTTTCTTCTGCTGGGATAAGGAAAGCCCATAACACTACAAAATCTACAGACGATGGCGAACAAGCCACGATGAAAAAAAACATCGATGCACCCGCTTATATGTTACCATCAGAGGCAGAGTTCAAGATAGTTGATAAATTTAAAAACAAAATCGGTGAAGCCCTAAGTCTGGATAAAACAGCCAATGGCAAGAAGCGACCAATAGTAACCGCTGGATTACCTTTAACGCAACGCGAAAGATGCCAGAGAATAATAGATCAAGCGTTTGGGAAAGCAGACGACACGCAGCCTGAACGAGCGTTGAGTGAACAATATTTTTCCGGTACCGTCAACCTTGAAGATACAAGGCGTGAAATACATGAGTCCGAAAAGGCAAAATTGAAATTGCAAGAACAGAAAATACACATAGATAACCCTCTACTACCTGATGATAGAACACAGTATGGCATTTTCAAAATGTCTCGTGAGCTTAATTTTAACGAAGATAACCGAGATGAAATCGTAATTATGGATTCCGCTTCAGCTAGAGAACCTGACTTGACTAAGAATTCGGAAAATGTCAAGGAAACCGCAGAAGAAACTCCACCAGTTGAAGAACCTTACATACCTCTAGGTAAAGAAGACTTCGATAAGTGTGTTAACAATCTAGAAAGTATAGGAAAAAAGGCACTTTGTAATGATGATGATGCTGAGGCAATCGAAGTGGTTAAAGGTGAAAGAAAATCTGATCCGTATGAGAAAGCAACACCAACTTACCAACCTGTTACACCTCAGGTTCTTAATGCAACCACTGCAAAAGAGCACGAGGAACTACTAACTGAACCTTACATATCTTCAGCTAAAGAAAACTACGACAAGTGGGTTAAACATCTAGAAAGTACAGAAAAAAAGGCACTTTGTGATGATGATGATGTTGAGACAATTGAAGTGGTTAAAGGTGAAAGAAAATCTGATCTATATGAGAAAGCAATACCAACTTACCAACCTGATATACCTAAAGTTCTTAATGCAACCACTGGCAAAGAGGACGAGGAACTATTAACTCAAAAACTGGAAATCATAGAAGAAACTCCTATTGTTGAAGCACAAAAGCCTAAACTTGAAGGGTTTAATATAACTCCAAGGGTTTTGGGAAACGAACCTACGTTAAATAGTAAGATTTTAGTAAACAACCAAGACAATTCTTCTAAAGTGGATTTACCTGGTGCCTTAGAAGAAGTATCCAAACGCTGTCTGAACTGCCCACTTGGGAAGATAGATGAAATGTTGATAAATGAAATGGAAAAACTTGGCATGACTTTTAAAACTGCACAGAAATCTCCCTCTACTCCTATGGAAGATGACCTAGTCCAAATGGACGTAACAAATAAGCAACCAAACAGTACCATTGTTAGAACAGCACAGAAAGCTCCCTCTACTCCTATGAAAGATGACCTAGTCCAAATGGACGCATTAAATAGGCTACCAAACAGTACCTGTGAAGAGCAGGAAATCCATTCTGAGAGACCAGAACTTGATGAGAACGAGAATGAAACAGCTAGTGACAGTAGGATACCGGATGAAAATGAACAAGCTGAGGCTTTAAGAAAATATGAAGAAAATGAAAAACCAGAGAAAGATATTTTATATCCAGATCATATTCGCGTACAAATAAGTCCAGTATCTTGTATGCCGACAGAATGCAATTCCACTGACAATTACAATAGTGCTACAAAGTTCTCATGCTATTACTTACCTCGAGCAGCAGAATTAAACAAACAAAAAATAGAGGACACAGTACCAAACAGCCGTGCACTTAATAAGCTATTTGAAGAACCTTTTTCATTCGATGCGCCATTACTTAAAGGAGAGACAGAGACACCAAACAGTCATGCTTTTATAAATAATCAAACTGCAGAGTCAATACAATCAAGGGAAGGAAATGTCTTTGAAACTGCGCAGACTGCACATACTGCGTCAGCTGCTGCAGAGGCGAAAAAGATTTACGCTGAAGATATTAACACAAACGTACCACCATTTGACCCGCTAAATGATGCATCATATAACATTAGATATGAAGAATTCTTAAAATCAGGAAACAGCAGTTACTTAAAAGAAGTTAATAGACTATCATTTAACGCAACAATCAATTCATCAAAGTCTGCGGTGGACGAAAACCAAACAGACGACAGAGAATTGGACAAAAACTCATTTTGTTCGCGTAATTTAGCTGCCGAATACGAGTGTGACCACCATCAAAACAGTTCCGCTGCGAAAAATATAAACGAGCATCAAACTTTTCCTAAAACAACGGATGAAGTTGAAAATCATGGCAAAACACCAATACGTCAGTCCACATCGGAAGCGCGGAGAGAGCTTGCAGAGAAGCAAACTATTGTGAATTATTTATTAGCAAAAGTACCAAATACCAATTTCAGTTTGCCTGGCAAAAAATGGATTATAGAAATAGAACATTTACCTACCGTAGATAAGACAACTCAACAATGTTCGAACAAATTATACTCAACAGAGAGTTTAGAACGGAAACCAGAGCAGGACTCTGAAAAAGTTAGTTTACCAGAAGAGTTACTCAAGGAACATAGGTTAAACCCCTACTATGTCTTGACATGCAACGAAACCTGTCCGATATCACCAGGATCTACTATGTCTGATTGCCAAAATAGTGATTCTGTTTTGATCACCGAGACTTTATCTATGAAGAAAAATATTTTCGAGTCTCTACGACCTATACCGCAACCGATAATGGAATGCAAGAACAAGTCGTCAGACACACAAGCACACCTCCATGACATGAAATTCAAACCAGAAGACTTGCCCGAGATCAAATCTACAGGCATATTCGAGATGAAATCTACAGGCATGACCGAGATTGAATGTACAAGCATACCGAACGCAACTGGAAGGATGCCTAAGCTCGATGAGCAGGTCGTTGAGGTAGCCCTGTCAGAGCTCCTGCGGAGAGTGAGGGAAAGAAGCCGACTCACGTTCAATGAAGCCAAGTCAGAGCTCGATGTGCAAGCGGTAGGGAATTGCAGCGGCAAAAAGGCTCCTCGTTGCCACCCTTTGGCACCCAGGTCTCCTCCTAATAATCCAGTGCCACCCCCCAGATTTGGGCTGCCTATGCTGAAGCGGAAGCTACCTGTCTGTAAGCCAAGAAGGAAGCCATCAAACAAATGTTCTTGTGTGGCGAATGATGGAGAATTTTTTCCAGAAATGCCTTATGAGTTGAAGGAAGGTGAGGTCAGCGCTGTAAGGTCAAAAGTAAATTTGACTGACGAAGTTATTGACAGTCTTCAGAATTTGGGCAAGATTTTGGGCGGAGTTTTGAGACGGACGAAATCTGGTATCGAGATGTTGTTGGTTAGAGATTATGAGCCATGGACACCGATCCCGTCTTGGAAAATTCCTCCGAAAGTTCAGAAGAAGGAGTGGCGACCGGCGTCGCCATGCGTCGATGGTTGCCCGGTCTTTCCGAAGGCCCGCGCGAGTATGAACAAGGACCCACCCTGCAATCTCAAGCCATGTGAGGGATTTCCTAAAAGAAGATCGTTCTCTATGTTGGATTGCTTCACAGTATCACTGGGAGAAAAAAAAGTGTACGATCTTGGATACTTCTAATCTAATAACTGTTTCAATAAACAGCGAAAATAAATTTAACATCGCCAATTAATGTTTAATTTGTTTCTGAAATGATTTAAATTTTCTTGCGTTTTTGCATGTTCAGGTTAGTGTCAGGTTGTATCTTGATCAAAATATTTATTTTTATTTACATATTTAAACTTTCAGCACAAGTAAAAATTTATGTACAAAGGCGGACTTAATTTTAGGAGGCATTTTCTACCAGTCTACCTTAGGGTGATGTAAAGACAAAACATAGTAGGTGCAACATATGGGATAGATATAACTCGAAAAAGAATAAATACATACAATTGCCACACACAAAACACACACATAGAACACACAACATACACAATAGAACACACAACACACACATCAACACACACAGAACACAGAATACACATACACAGAAACGCACATACTACACAGAAATATAATTACACATAGAATGAAATGAGAGATGAGATGAGATTATTATTTATACATAGAATTTCCTCTCTCAAATTCTTAGATCGTTGGTATTTATAAGTATGTATCTTCGATCAATTTATTGATCGAAGGTAAGTATGCTATTTCTTGACGGTTATTTTGGTACTTACTATTAGAAAATGAAATATTGACAATTATTTTCTAAGAGTAAATACCAAAATAACTGTCATAAAATAGCATAGGGTGTAAATTAGGGGTTAAAAAAAATAAAATAAAATAAAAACTTTTTATTTCAGACTCAACAGAATCCATAGAATGTTAGTACAGTAAAACTTATGAAACTAGTGTTAGTAGAAAAAAATAAAAAATAAAATTACATATTTATCTCCTAATGTGGGTATGAACCCAGTGCTGGACGTAACGCGTATCCAGCCTATCCGCAATAACGGCCAGGATACTGTTGGACCTGGCGCGCAACCTACCGAGCGCCGCGGCGCATCGCTTGCGGAGCACGGCGTGGAAGCCGTCAACGTGTGCGTCCGCGAACATGCCCGACTCACTGCACCAGCGCGGCAGGCCCAACAACGCCCTGAACGCATTGTTATATTGGACTCGCAGGGCGTTGATTGATTTTTGCGTATAATGAGCCCACAGGCAACACGTGTATAGTGACGAGCAATGCGCTCTGAACAGTGTTATTTTCACTTGAGCATTACAACGTCTAAACCTGTGGGCTATCATGTTCGCTCTGATCGACAGCGCCCTACGCTCCCTGCCTATGTCCTCATCGTCACGTAGGAGGTCAGTGACTATGTGCCCAAGATATTTAAAACAGGTGACCACTTTCATAGGTGTTCCATTCAAAGTTACGGGAGGAACTTGATCTGGTGACTTGGTGCCTGCTTTAAATACCATAAGATCACTTTTTGTGACATTATATTTGAGGCCATGACTAGCCGCGTACGTTTCACACACATTAACTAACTTCTTAAGTCCACCAATCGCTGGGCTCAACAGCACCATATCGTCAGCATAACGTAGATTATTTACATAAATCAATTCAATCAATTCAATCTGCCTAGCCTTTTCCCAACTATGTTGGGGTCGGCAAATATTGTCTACTTATATGACAACCAACATGCATGCTGCTGAGCTCAACAATTAATGCATGTATGTACAGATTAAACGAAACTGGGGATGACAATCCACCCTGTCTTACCCCACATTGTAGCGCATATGAATCCGATAAGATACCAGCCCACCTTACATAATTGACCTGACTCTGATACCAAAACTTTAGGATATCAATTGTCTCACCAGGTAAATTGGTTTCCTTAAGCTTATTCCAGAGTTTATCATTAGTAACAAGGTCAAAAGCTTTAGAGAGGTCTAAATAACACGCATAAATGGGCGTTTTCCTACTCGTGTAGTACTCAACAGTGTGCTTTAGGCTCAGTATAGCACTCTCTGTATAAAGTCTAGCGCGAAAACCAAATTGAGCATCATGTAGGGGCATAAACTCTGTTAGCTGAGCCTCAAGCACACTGTCTAGAACCTTTGCAATAACGGTGGCCAGTGAGATCGGCCTATAAGTTAGATTTGGCCGAGCAATCTCCCGTCTTGTTTTTGATTATGGGAGTAACTGTGGTTTTCGTTAGGTCACTAGGCAGGTAAGAGTGTCCAATGCACAGATTAAAAAACATCGATAAAAGTCTAGAGACGTGTGGCCCTGCATTTTGCAGATGTTCCACGCTGAGCCCGTCATGTCCCGGTGATTTCCCATCTTTCATATTTTTCAAAATCTTTCGTATGTCTTTAGCACTCACTTTAAGTCTGATGTTTTCACACTCGGGGTCAGCGTCCAGCATCCACTCGGAAGCGCCTAAAGAGGATTCTACGGTGAAGTGATCTTTAAACATGTTAGCAATCATCTTTGCGCCCGTGACACCCTCGACACTCAAAGGAACGCCAGGCCTGATGTTCAGTTTATTGGTATGTTTCCAAAATTCCCGAAACTTATTATTCGAATTCAGTATCGCTAGTCGATCCATCTTTATCTGCTCCTGGTGTTGTTGGCACCATTAAAGCTTGGCTTTGAAAATCTTTCTGCTATGACACATTGCTTCACGAATGAAACCTGCTTTAGGTTTACCAAACAGTAACCAATTTTGAAAATCAAGCCTGGCCACCCTATGAGCTTCGCCAACATACCTATTCCACCCCATTACTTGTTTTTTCCTACTGCTCGTAGCCACCTTATAGCTAGACTCTGAAGCCTCACTAAGCGCAGATATAATACCAGTATACAAATTATCCAAGACTTGTCTATGCTCCACATTATTACATCGTTTATCACAGCACTCTCCTAATTCCATTGGAAAGTCAATTTGTCTTAACAATTTATTGCACAGGTTTGTATACATACTGATTTGTTCAGGTTTTCTTTCACGCCAGGTTACTTTACTTTTAGGTACAATTAGAATCCCATTTTTAGACTGAAATATATTATACTAAAATTACACTTAACAGACACAGGATACTGGTCAGACCAGTACACATTATAATCAACCCAGATGTCAGTAACAGAGGGCCATGCTGCACTAGTAACAATTATGATGTAGCTCAGGTTGGCTGGACAAATCTTCAAAATAGCACGCATATAACTAGGTCAATAGGGCAGTTTATGTGACGGCTAAACACCCTTATTTCAGAATTTGTGACGCTACAGAATCTTAGATAATCGATCGAAAACGTGTCCAGCCAGGGCATCAATTCCGCTGGCATGGAAATTATCTCCATGGTCGAAATATCAGTCGAGAAACCGCTTATCTCGGTCGAAAACGAAAAATTGCTATTCTAACGATCTCCATTCATAAATTTTTCGATCGCAAACCAGCGAGATATTACGGCTGGTCGTAAGGTATGGTATATGGTATGGTAAGGTATGGTATATGAAATCTCCGTTGGAACAACAGTCAAAATTGACATTATCAAACAAATTAACGTAAAATTTACATAACGACGATTTGTTAAACTATTATTATGGATGAATTCTTGGCTAATTTTATCCCAAAGCTTGTGGATGAAGCTGAAGCTGCTGTTGCTGCACCTCGAACTCGAGCTCCATGGCGATGGCGAGTCGAACCGTTTGAGACGAGTGATGCAGAATTCAAAAAGAATTTTCGCCTCTCAAAGGAATCTCTGCTTTTCCGAGCGCGGTTCTATATTCACAAATTCAAAAGTTTGGGGAACCTTTTTGTAAAATCTCCGGCACTTTTTATAAGCTAATTATCACGACAGTGAGTGACAGCCAGTCAGTCAGACAGTCACGCAAGAATCACTCCTACCAACTTATCTGTGAAATGGCGAAAATTGGAACTATGGCCGTCATGTTGAAATGTCTTCGATTGTGCCGACGCATGTCATTCGATTGTGTCGACGCATCGACGGTGCCGTCCTCTTTCAGTTCACAGATAAGTTGGTAGGACTGTACGTGCGACAGGCGACAGCGCTGTTATAAAAGTCGTACTTGTATGAACTTGGTTTGAACAACAACAACACAAAGTATACGTCAGAAAAAGAACACAAACACAAATCATGCGAAATGCGTTTCGGATCACGCTACTTTGCAATTACCTACTATTTTCTGTAATTATAAAAAAACACAGTTATAGAAACACAATATACTAAAATAATCTTTTATAATATTTGCTTTGATTTGATAAATTAAACATACTAAAAAAAGAAAAACGGCGTAATCGATTATAATCAAAGTGAATCGATAAAAATGGAACGTATCTTAGAAGAGATTATTTTCTCCGTTGTAAATCTTTCTCCATGGTCTACCAGAATACGGTTTTTTGATAGTATCGAGATTTGAACCGGACATTGATGCGGAGATTTGAAACAGAGATTTATCTCCATGGTCGTGATATCTAGCTCGAGCCCGGAATTGATGCCCTGCTATAAGAGCAAGAGCTCATAGTAAGCCCAAATTGCTACAATTCTTCAAGTGGGCAAAGATCATGTTGATAAGATTCTCAATCTCGAGGCAATTAAAAAAAGTCTGAAAGTGGTTGACATGCGAGAAAAGTTTCGAAATCCTCCATTGCATCTACTTACAAGTAATCAAGACTTAAGAAAATTGATCATCTAATATCTAGGTATTAAATCTTATATCAAATTACTGGCCCTGTAAATTTTTCTGCTGGCCTTGCGGCCCTAAAAAGCCGCGCGGCTCGCAGTGTGGACGCTGCTTTTTAATTTTGCTTAAAAAAAAATTGTTTTCGACTGATTTCATCTGTTTAAGTAAACTTTAGTAGTATTTATTGCTTTCGTTAGTTTTGACAAATTCAGACCTTTCTTCTTGTAACAGTTTTACTGTATGAAATTTTAAGTTTTAAAGAAATAATCAACAATAAAGAAACAACAAGTGCACGATTGCGCGGTCATAATTTCCAAGGTGTATATTTCGTAAAAAATATTGATTTAGATTTAGCTTATAATTCTTTTTTTTAGATTTAGATTTAGCTTATAATTCTTTTTTCGACTAATTTTGACAAATTCAGTCTTCAATTTGACAAAAAGAATTAGATGTCTAAGCCCCCGTTCCCACGGGCGTAATAAAATCGCGGCAGGATTTTACCGCGCACTGGATTTTCAACTCTCGTTGAAGCGAGCGTTGAGAACAATAACAGAGTACATTCCAGCGCGTCGAAAAAACACACTGTTGGATTTTGCACTCTCGGCGCTAAGCAGAGCGTTGAAAATCCAGTGCGCGAAAAAAAATCGCCGCAATATTTTTACGTCCGTGCGAACGTCGACTTATCCAAGTAGTTGCTGAGATCTCCATGGTCGCGCAATCCTCCACGTTACGTTCGCGCGGCCAAGTTAAAACCCATAAATTATGACAAATTCCGACAATTTTTAAGGTGAAGTTTTTTTCTGTTTGGATAACTTGACGAAACAATCGTTATTTTAGTACTATAGATACTTAATGTGTATCTTATCTTACGACTGCCACGCGAACGAAGTCGCGGCAGAAGCTATTAATAGATAACTCGATCCTCTATAATATTTATAAACATTATTTTCTAATTGATTATGCAATAGATAACCGTTGCATTTGTTATCAACTTGTGGAATGTTTGAAAACAGGAAAATGGTAACTAAATACTATTTTGTGACTAACAAAAGCCCGCATGACCACCTACCTACAATACCTACATACTATAAACTACAAGGTGCATTTGGCAAGGTGCTAAAGGAGTATGTAAGGATCGTAGTAGGTCGCGTTCTGTACTGCTATTCTGTAAAGATCTCACCGTGAAAACATAAGTGAAGTGATCTATGTGTGTGTGAACTGAGGGACCAAACTGGAATTCGCAAATTTTTAATCCAAGGATTTAGTAGAACTCTTAAAACAATTGTAGAACGAATCTGGGAATTTGTAAACAAATACATTAGAAACTACAGCTCATAAAGTGTGGTCCCTCAGTCCTCACACACCATCAGCCAGATCTCGGAGAGTATCTTAAAAATGAAGGTTTTGTGATTACAGACATTTAGTAAAGAATTAGTAAAGATATTTACTAAATTACAGACCACAACGCATTAAAGATAAAAAAAATATAACGACAAAACTGTGCTCCCTCAGTCCACACAACAAAGGTAAATATTTTAGTGAATATTACCGAATTAAATAAATAAAACTGTTCTTTTTCTACTTAACGCTTTAGTAAAAGTCATAAAACGTTTTGTAGAAAAGAAATGGAGCAGAAATATCGACGCAATTTGAATAATAGCGATTTTTAAAACTGGTCCCTCAATCCTCACACCTCTACTGACATAATGCGTGTGTAGCTGCTTGACGAAAGGAATATCACAAAGTCTAGTATACTTAACTTTTAGTAAAAAATGTCTACTAAATAACAGAAAACTATAATTGTGAATTGCTTTTCTCTTAGCTGGGATAGTATTATTTTAGTAATCCTATGAAAATAGACAGAGTAGTGTCACCACACAATTAAACAATATGTAGACAGTAGGTACTATTAAACTTTATTTAATACTAGCTGTTGCTCGCGACTTCGTCTGCGATCCAGTAGTGCTATTCTGTAAAATCTCACCGTGATAACTCAGGTGAAGTGAGCGTGAAGTGAGCCGTCATTCCCCCTAATGCTAGGGGTTGACACTATTGACCGCTCACTTTAAGATCACATCAGTTATGTTTTCACGGTGAGATATTTACAGAATAGCACTACTGGATAACAAGTAGACTATGTCAGAGAATAATAATAGTACTATGCCAATGTCCTTCTCCAGATCATGGTCTACCAATGTGCCAAATTCCATCCAAATCCGGTGAGCCGTTTTACCGTGAAAGCGAAATTCCAGTTTGGTCCCTCAGTTCACACACACACAGCTGATCTTAAAGTGTGTCAACCCCCAGCATCAGTTGGATTGACAGCTCACTTCACCTAAGTTATCACGGTGAGATGTTTACAGGATAGCACTACAGAACGCGACCTACTATGGGAAGAAGGCGTTAGTTTATGTATGTATTATATTGCAAGTCTAGGTAGATAACATAACATCACGCCAGATTTACAGTAAGGGTTAGGCAGAGGTGTATCTATAATACCTACACCCACATTGCGCCAGATATGTTTAAGGGGGATACGCTGTGGTAGCCCGTGAAATTCAATTCTTTATGGGTTTTTTGCAATTTGCAGGTCCGTGTCAGGTTGTATCTTGATCAAAATATGATACGCATACGCGGCAATAAAACATATGTATTTACATATTTTTTTACATAGGCAAATTAGGGCGCGGGGTTCAATTGCTCTGACAGCAGGTCGACGGAGCCCCGCCCAGCGGGGCTCCTATTTCTGTCTGTTAGTCTGTAGGGTTTAAATTAAAGGAACCAAACCAAACCGAACCTGTCGGGGGTTAGGATTTTCGGGTCAGGTTCGGAATAAACACTAATATGCCTTGTCACTGTAAAAGAGATAGTGTTCAAAAAAGGTAAGTTTTGCGAAAGGTGCATTATAGAAAGGTGCATTTTGAGAATGGTACGTTTTGCGCAAGGGGTGCATTTTGCGAAAGGTACTGTACAATCTGCGACTGAACCGATTTAACATCACTATTTCTTTTTATGGGGTTATTCGAAGTTATGCCAACCAAACCTCTGCATTGAAGGAGGAGATTCAACGCTGCATCAACGAAATTCAGTCACATTTATGCAAAAAAGTCGTGGAAAATTAATTAATTGGCCAGCTAAGCCGTGGAGGCCATTTGCCCGATATGCTATTAACACTAGTTTACCCTTGCCTACGTATAGAATAGCAATCGCATATCTATGTACTAGATTCAATAAGGAAATTATAATAGAAGAAAAAAAAACTTTTATATTTAATTCGAATCTATCGTAATTGTTGGGACACCCTTCTCATACCATTTTTGTATGCATGTAATTAAATTACAATAAATCTCTTTTCTAGTGCTAAAGAAAGCTTCGCCTAGATTAAGCAGAGGTTTTTTCAAAACTGAATGGACCAAGCCGAAGTTTGATATCAACAAGCCATACACGATCTCAAGAGACAACACTGCCACCGCATCCGGCTTAGAAAATGTGAAATATGAAGATGAACTGCCTTACATCAAGAAGGCCCAAGAATTCGTTTCTGAGTATGCAACTCTGAAATTCCCTAAAGCCTCTTGCCCCAATGTAGAAATTCTAAATTTTTGCCATATGAATAAACACGTCTCGGCAAGCGTCGCCTCTTTGAATTTCGATCGCCTTTTGATCCCGCCAATGCCGTCCCTGGCACACGTTTTCGTCAGATATTACACTATCGATAGCGGAAATAAACAAGACGTATTTTGGAGACCGAAAGCAAGGATCCCTAATGAGAACGACATTATGCAAAGATTGAGGTGTCCCGGCACGAGAAAAGAAGCCGAAAAAGAGATGCAATATTTATTTTTGGACTATGGCAACACGCATTTGCAAAAAAAAAACTGCAATCCGAACCAGAACCAGAACCACCGAAACAATGTGCCTCCAGCAATGCACCAGCAGTCGGTGATCTCAGAGTTTTGATTAGGTCATTTATTAGGATTTTTTAATTTTATTTATTATGTACCTAAACGTCAATAGGGCAAAATAAACTATCTACCTATTGTTTCCTTTGGTATCTTTTATTTATGTTATCCACCAAAGCGGAGATGAGAGGGGCAGTGTCTACCATAATTATAATACGCTGGTGCTCACATTTCCTCTTTGGGTACGGTTCTCATGAATTCACAAAATTCGCTCGTGGCTAAAGTAATAACAGCCGTACGGGTCGATCCATCAGGTTAAGGTACGCTTGCCGGGGTCGGTCCGTGGATGCGTGACCATCTTTACATATCGAGACTACTCCGTGTCTCGGAAAGCACGTTAAGCCGTTGCTCCCGGCTGTCATTCGTGGTTCTTTGACAGTCGTTACGGGTGGTCAGAAGCACGAAAGTCTGACATTCAGTCTTACCAAGGGGTATCGGATTACTCGTACCAAGTCACTTGGGGTTGTGGAGGTCAGATAAAGTAAAAAAAAAACCTAGCCTTTCCCCAACTGTGTTGGAGTCAGCTTCCAGTCTAACCGGATGCAGCCAATATATGGAGCGACTGCCTATCTAAAAAAAAAAAAAAAATTTTTTTTGTTTTTTTTTTGAAGTTATAATTTTTTTTATAGGTAGGCAGTCGCTCCATAAGCCTGGAAGCCGACTCCAACACAGTTGGGAAAAGGCTAGGCAGATTGATCTCACGAATTCACAATGTCAAACAATGACTGCCATATAGTGCCCATTGTCTAATATCTCTCCGTATGTTTGGTTTTTCGTTATTGGAACATGTTGAAGATCACAATAGATATTGATTCAGGATTTTATTTCAGTTTATGAAATAAAAAATGCTAGGTGTGTGTGGGTCAATGACCACTATGGAGAAGGTCGAGCAAAGCTAATTGTAGATGGCGCGATCACAGCTAGGGTCGGCCTAAAATAAATTTGACATTTCGTTAATTCATGAGTTTGGTTTTATTTCACTAATTCGTTATTTTCGGTTATTTCAAAAGTATTTGACATGGAAGTGTCGGAATTTAAAACCTTGAATATTTCCTCGTAATCACTTTTTTCAATTCAGCCTTCGAACTCAGCTTTCATCCACAATCTTCTAATTTTAGGGTCTCTCGGGAAATAGTAGACTCCAATTTCGGAGTATTTAGGAACACAACAACGCGTAATTTTCGCAAAAATAAAATAAAACCACCTCACGCCTTGTATTATTAGCTTGTGTACGACAGCGTCAATTTGACAGTTGCCTTCCCCGTTGCCGACAACTATACATACTTAATTATTATTTTTTCAGAAACACATACCGCAGGCATTTCCTTTGGGGATCAAGTGATACTACTTAATAACCTAACCGTGCGTTTGCACTGGCGAAACATCGCATAAAAACATATTGATATCTCTGTTTCTGTCAATGAATCTGACAGAGATATCAACTGAATGTTTCGCCAGTGCAAACGCACGGTAAGACACTTTCTTTGCCACCTCCACAACAAAATAGTTTTTTTATACTCGGACCACCTCATTTTATCGCTTAAGTAATTATGACTTTGGATACTATGAAAATACTTTTTTTTATAATCTTTATTGATTCAATTGGGGTTTTTATCCCAATGGATACGCCAACCCCACCATGGCCTTATACTGACTGACTAATTAAATTAAAAGGAGAATCTTAATCAATATAGTACACCAACTCGCTAAATCTTTTTACACATCTGACTTCGGTGGTGCTAAAATTGATTGAATTAAACCTACCTGTGATATATTTAAATTAAACTCATTGATATTTATTTAACTTTAATTTAATTCAATTATTATTGTAAAAGACTAACTAACTAACTATACAAATAAATACAAAACAAAAGGACACTTAGGCGTCGAAGTACTCGTCCGCATCGATGTCATCCGGAAACGTGCCCAGAAGACTGGCAGCATTGCCACGTTGAATGGCAATGCTAATTCTTTGGCCAAAGAACGAGCCAGCCCTCTCAACTCATTGATTAAAATTTCTTCTTTCCTCTTGGTTCTTGACGCAATCCATCAGCAAATGATGTACATCCTCAAGTACATTGCATGTGTTGCAGTTGGGAGAACTTACTTTCTTCATGACAAATGCAAACTTTGCCGATGGATAGTGTCCAGACCGTACTCTTAGAGCTAACTTCACATAACTTCTACTTAAACTGCTGCTGCTGCTCATTTTGAACTGTTTTGTACCACATTCCTTACTTATTCCTTATTTGAAAATACTTAATGACGCTGTTACAAATTGGTAGTCAAATCTTTACTTTTTTTACACAAAAGTATGTTTATTCAATAAAATGCTTTGCATCTTAAAATGTTTTTTGCCCGAATTGTTGATAGATATGCATGGTACGATTCTGAACTATAAATATAATTTTAATTTTAGATAGGTACATTTTCCCAATAAATGTACTGAAGTGAAAATTTTTTCTCTTGGAGACCTAAAAAACTCAAGCTTCTAAGTCAACGCAATAAAAACATAAGGCCATTTATGCGACATATTTTGATAATCGCAAGTACATCAAAACCTATAGGGTACTTCCCGTTGTCCTAATCATGAAATTTGCAAAGAAGCAAGGTTTCACAGTACAAGTAAAGGAAAAATTCCGAAAATTGTTAATTTGTAATTCTATCATATAAAAAAAAAGGTCAACTCTGTCAGTCTATCATGACCCTTTATATCAGGAACGCGTGGAGATATCAAGTTGAAATTAATATCGAATACGTAAATTTATGGTCCCTTACCGTCTTATTACAAAACAAGGTTCATCTTCAAACCCAGGTTTAAACCATGGACCCTTTTTTGAATTTCGAGCTTTATTCTAACACGTTAAGATGTCAGTTTTACAAAACTGACAACTTAGTACTAAGTTGTCAGTTTTGTCAGTTTTACAAAACTGACAACTTAGTACTAAGTTGTCAGTTTTGTAAAACTGACATCTTAACGTGTTAGAATAAAGCTCGAAATTCAAAAAAGGGTCCATGGTTTAAACCTGGGTTTGAAGATGAACCTTGTTTTGTAATAAGACGGTATGAGTTCTAAAAAAATCAAGCTTCTAAATCAACGCAATAAAAAAATACGGTCATTTTGCGACACATTTTGTTACTCTCAACTGTTGCAAGTAAATCGAAACCTATAGGGTACTTCCCGTTGACCTAGAATAGGTAATCAAATTTGGCAAGAAGCAAGGTAAGGAGGCAAGTAAAGGAAAAGTTCGAAAATTGTTAATTTGTAGTTTTATGACATAAAAAAATGTTTTTTGGGATCCATTGTTAAGTTTTTTTTTGGGATAAATTCTTTTCAACTACGGAACCCTTCATTGTGCGTGTTCTGACACGCACCTGGCCTGTTTTTTTTTGTTTTAAGTATGAAATTTTAATGAAAAAAGCGAGGCAGCTGTGTACTGCACTAATTAACTAGTCTCCACCACTCAATAAGTCAAAGTTGTCGAAGTCTTTCAGATTCTCAGAATAAGAACGCCAAAGTTGGCCATTTAACGCAAAAATCACGGTCGAATGTAATTTAAGCCTCTTGAGTAAGTATGTCGAAGTTTTTTTATTTAAACCTAGGATTTTTGCACTGGATTATTGGAAACTTAGACAGATTTTCGAAATAATATCAGCTAATATCAAGATTTATGCAAAAAACAGGCCAAATGAGAGTGCGACTCGCACACGAAGGGATCCGTACCACCGTAGGTACCTAACAATACCTATTAAAAAAAAAAAAAACTTCATTTTAAAAAATACGGTTCTTGTATGATTTATTATTTGTTGTTATTGTAAAAAACATGTATGGATGATTACAATAACTGTGTGTTATACTAATTTATCTGAAATAAATGAAATTGATTTGATTTAATTTGATTGTGGCACAGAAATATACAACTGTCTAGATACTTATTACAGTCCACGAGATACAGCCCGCTGACAGCCGCGCGGGTCGCGTGCGGCTGTTATAACTTAGCCACGAGCTCCTATATTTCAAATAATTATTATGAAATATCGGTAATTTAGCCTCCTCTCTACTAATAATGCAATACCAATTAAAGAAACCGGTGCATAATTGGTTACTTGAAGGTCAATTTCTACGTAAAATTGAGGAAAATCTGTGCTAATTAGACTCTGAACTATGATTCAAAATATACCTATATGTAAATAAAAGTACCTACTAATTGTTAATCCTAACACGTTTGCAGATTTTATTTCCTCTTTATTTATCCCCTTCCATTGCGAATGACGGTTAGCGCATCAATGCCCTAAGCACGAAAATATGTTATGGAGCTACGTCACAGATTAATACAGATGGGACACTCCGCAAAATCATATAAATAAAAAGCGACTCTTGCGACGACGACACAATAAAGAGCAATTCAGGTTGCACAACACTTCATTACCAACAGTTATATTCACCTATAAGTTGTCTCTCTTTCTATCGCGTAACTCTTATACCTTCTGCCTCGTTAGGGATGTCTTCTTTTACGACGCGGCCGGCGCGTGAGTGAGTATCGAACTAATGTGCGAGCCGGCCGGTGCGCGGCAGCCTACACTGAATTGACCCAGTGAGATGAGCCCGCCGCGTACTTGTAGCTTCATACCTAAACTGCTGAGTGTCCCATCTGTATTAATCTGTGACTACGTCCCTACGTAGACACAACTGTTAGACGGTACAGACAGACCACTCATGGTCTGTCTGTACCGTCTAACAGTTGTAACCAAAAGACTTGGATGATTTTAGCCAGAGCTTCCGCCTTACGGCGTTCCAGACTTGCCAGCTAGAGTTTTCCACGTTAGTGTACGTCTCTTTGTGGCGAGCTAATGTCACAGTATAATAAAGTAAACAACGGCTTCCAGTCTAACCGGATGCAGCTGAATACCAGTATTTTACATGGAGCGACTGCCTATCTAACCTCCATAACCCAGTAACTGGGAAACACGATACCCCTTGGTAAGACTGGTTGTCAGACTTTCGAGCTTCTGACGACCCGTAACGACCGTCAAAGATCCTCGAATGACAGCCGGGACCAACGGCTTAACGTGCTTTCCGAGGCACGGAGGAGTCTCGGTATGTAAAGATGGCCACACATCCACGGACCAACCCCGGCAAGCGTAGCTTAACCTGGTCGTTTGACCCGTGCGGCTGATATTACTTAGCCACAAGCTCCTCTGTCTATCTGTATCTAAATATGCTTGATAATATATTGATTTCATTCTCATCTTTTCTGAGATTTCATTGCTCCCGCCCGTGTGCAACCTACCGCGTGATAGGAAATAAGATTCGAGTAGAGCTTGTGCTCACGACTCGTGCCGGCAACTATACTTAGTTTAGCGGCTGTCCCACGATTTTGTCTGCGTGTAAGTAGGTACTTTTGTCTTAGGGTCCAAGCGTAATTTTAAATAAGTAGCCTTCCTCGAGATATGGACTATCAAATGTAAAAAAAAATCATATCCGACTGTTAGATCCAGAGATTGGCGCGTTCAAATAAACCAACTCTTAATATTCAGGTTTATTATTAGTATAGATGGAAAGATAGTTTAATAAACACTTCCACACAATAGCCATAACGGATGATCCACTGTGCAGGGCTTGCATGGAAGCTGAGGAAACCGTTGCGCATGTGTTCTTTGAATGCACAGGCGTCACCCGTATTAGAACAGAAACCCTCGGGGCACCCAGATCTTTCACAGAGGTTCTGAACAGACCAGGAAACGTGATCAATTACTGGAGGGAGGTGGGCTGGTTGGAATACCCACCGACGGCCGCCATGCCCCTCGCACAATGGTCCACCTGAAGGACTAATTGCGGAAACCAAATCCTCGAGCATAGAACATAGATAGATAGAAGCTCAAATCCAGATGGCATGCTGCTCATTTACAAATGTAGTCGCTAAAACACTGGCCAACCCAAGACTCGATCCCGGGACACCACGGGAGCAGTCGCGTCATCGATGCTACCTTTAGGCTGTAAATAATGTACTAATTTCTGAATCCATAGGTTCATGTCAATGTGTACCGCCAGTAGTTGCGAACCACATAGGTTCACTACTACTGTACTTACTACTGTACTGTCTTGTACTGTGTTTTATTTTTATTTTTTTTTTTTTTACTACTACTGTAAGCCCGCGGTCGCCATCGGATGATGTTTTTTTACGTTAACCTGGCGTCCAACTGGATTCCCACGATGCCCCAAGTTCTAACAGTACTCAGAAAAATATTTTAAAAAATCCACCCCATGTACTTACAGAATTATACTGATTTCAAAAAAAAAGGGGAAATGAGCACCCTGTGACATACTTTTGAATGCTGTGACTGCTAATGCTGATAATTTCGATATTTCTTGGAGGTTTTGTAATCTAGGGTATTGCTGTGTCTAAATAGAATGTAAAAATAATGTACTTATTGTACCATTTTAAAATAAAATATTATTTTAACTAAAGGTGATATGGAAAACTATTGAATTTCGCAACTTTGACCGACTGTAGTGTAAAAAAAATGTACCAAAATAGTATGGCAAGTGACGTCAAATTTTGACGCGTTTATTCCTCTTTTTAAAAAGGTATAATACTTACACATTAATTTGAAAAAAAAAAATTTGATAATATTTTTACTCAACAACCCAATTTTTACGAAGTGCCTACCTACTAACGGTAACTGTCGGACCCTTTCTTATCTTAGAAACTGTTATGTTACTACTATTATTTACTTCGGTTCCAAGAGTGAGCAAGAAGGAAATACACACAGGTAGATGGGTTCCCAGTAGAATAAAAGCAAAGAATGTTAGTTTAAAGATATTTTATTACAATAAATGTTCAAAATGTTGACCACCCGCGGCAATACAAGCTCTCACTCTCCTTAAAAAGGACCGCTTTATGTTTCGCGAGTAACTTTTTTGACGTATCACCTGCACTGCTTGTGTTATCTTCTCACGAAGGTCAGCGATGTCATTAATGGGTTTCGCATAAACGAGCTCCTTCATAGTTCCCCAGAAAAAAAAATCCAGCGGATTTAAGTCAGGTGAGCGGGCTGGCCACGGGATTGTTCCTGATCGCCCAATCCACCTGTTCGGGTATTGCTCGTCCAAAAACTCTCTAACGGATACGCGAAAATGTGCTGGACAGCCGTCGTGTTGGAACCACATATCTGGTGGGGTCTCTTCTAGTAAGTTTGGCAAATCATTTTGAAGAAAATTTAAATATGATTCGCCAGTCAAATTCTCGGGCATCTCAAATGGACCAATAATATTCCCACAGAGAATACCGGTCCACATGTTCACTTTGAACCGGTACTGGGATCTATCTTCTCGCATCAAGTGCGGATTTTCCACATGCCACTCGTGCAAGTTGTGTAGGTTCATGTAGCCATCCTTCTTAAATGTTGATTCATCTGACCACAAAATTTTGTCGATAAAGTTTTCGTCTTCTCGATGTTTTTGCAGGATTGTTTCACAAAACGCGACTCGGCTCGGATAGTCTCGAGGTAAAAGACTTTGCACTCGCTGTACGTGGTACGGATGATATTCTTCTTTTTGGAGAATACTGTGTGCTGTGCTCTTCGGTATCCCCGTATCAGCTTCTATTCCTCGCACAGAGATGCTTGGATTTGCCGACACCGCCTCTAAAACTTCATCGCGTATGAAGTCATTTACGGGTCGTCCTTCACCAGCTACTTGATTGGGGAACCGCCCGTCACATAGTGATCTGTGCACATTAATGAAAACTCGATGGTCGGGATATCGCGTAGCCCTCGGATACCTTTCTCTGTAAAGTCTCGCTGCAGCTCGTCCATTACCTCTACATTCTCCATAAATGTAGTGCATATTTGCGTATTCTTGCGGAGTGTAGGTCGCCATGGTAGCACACACAAAACACAAACTGTCCAAACACAGGCAAAGGTCGTCGTAAAGAGTTCGTTTCAAAGTCCAGAGCACAAAGAGTAATCGAGTCCAATAAACAAAGCTTTAAATCGTAGTACGTGATCAATGGTAACAATAAGAGAGAGGTGCGTAGTAACGGCAGGAGGCAGTGACGCGTACTGACCGTACTGTTATCCTAAATAGCACGATCCCAGATAGCGTCACTATCTATCTCACTCGCACCTCTAACCTTTTTCTCCCTCACTCTTACCTGAATAATGGGGTACCATAAAGAAGAACCAGCAAATCGCAAAGATAGTTTCTGTCTTGCTCCCTCCTGTTGTAATAACGAATCACTATGGTGAGATGCATGCACATACCGTCCCTTACGGTCTAACCTGTTTTTTGAGAGGCCTGTTGTTATTTTTATGAGCATACAATAGTAATTCTTTAGAGGTTAGATTCAATTCGTCGTAAATTTTTCTTTCTAAGAATTCTGTTAGACATCGTAAAAATTGGGTTGTTGAGTAAAAATATTATCAAAATTTTTTTTTTTCAAATTAATGTGTAAGTATTATACCTTTTTAAAAAGAAGAATAAACGCGTCAAAATTTGACGTCACTTGCCATACTATTTTGGTACATTTTTTTTACACTACAGTCGGTCAAAGTTGCGAAATTCAATAGTTTTCCATATCACCTTTAGTTAAAATAATATTTTATTTTAAAATGGTACAATAAGTACATTATTTTTACATTCTATTTAGACACAGCAATACCCTAGATTACAAAACCTCCAAGAAATATCGAAATTATCAGCATTAGCAGTCACAGCATTCAAAAGTATGTCACAGGGTGCTCATTTCCCCTTTTTTTTTGAAATCAGTATAATTCTGTAAGTACATGGGGTGGATTTTTTAAAATATTTTTCTGAGTACTGTTAGAACTTGGGGCATCGTGGGAATCCAGTTGGACGCCAGGTTCTTGGACACCCTGTATATGATATAAGCTTATATACCTATTATATAAAGGAATTTTCGTTATGGACACATGGGGTGCAATAGACACTTGAGGGGTCCGAGCTAGAATCTAGACTCGTTTAAATAAAATACTTTTACCGACCTGCAGTGCAATTCTGTAACCATCTCACCGTGAAAACTTATGTGAAGTGAGCGTGGAGTGAGCTGTCAGTGTCATTCCACCTGATGCTAGGGATGGACCAAGCACATTTTTACAATCATAATCGAGATTTTAATAATATTTTATATTATTTAAAGCTAGTATTTAAGTGTCTAAACATTACTATTTAGGGGGTTTTTAAATGAAATTGCAAAACAGAAATTCAGTCAATAACTCAATTTCGTTTTTTTTTCCAAGACGCGCGCGTCACGCACGAACAATAAATAAAATAAAACATCCTTTAATAATAAATGAGCAATCACGTTCTCGAAAACGGCTGTGACAATTTCCATGAAAGTTGCAACGGGAGGTTTACGGCGCGGCGGCGGCGGCGCAAAATTGATCTAGCTAGGTCTCATATCTGGGAAAATTCGTTTTCTCTATTTTAGCTCGGTCGCCCAAGTACACACGGCTACACATCAAGCTACCTGTCGTATATTATGTAGGTAGGTTATAAGTGGCTTGTCATGTAATAATAGTAAGGTTGTGGGTAAGTAATAAATGTCAGTCTTGGTCAACCCGTCTTTCATTTACTACATGGTGACAGCGGTGGGATCCGAACCCTCGCCCTTTCGGACTGGTCTGGTGGCATTTCCAGTTTAGACTGA
This sequence comes from Cosmia pyralina, assembly GCA_946251885.1. Lineage (NCBI taxonomy): Eukaryota > Metazoa > Arthropoda > Insecta > Lepidoptera > Noctuidae > Cosmia > Cosmia pyralina. Next base: position 9,316,644 of record OX276368.1, on the reverse strand, counting down.
CCTCTCTTTGTATGGAAATCCAATACAATGCAAGATCAACTTATACTGGAAAGCATAGCTAGATCTGTAGCCGTGCGTACCTACTACATGTTTAAGCTAGCTAGGTACGCACGGCTACAGATCAAGCTACACATTTCCAGTATTTATAAGCTGATCTCACATTGTAAGTATAGGATTTCCTGTGTCGCGATGTGTTTTGAAGAAGCGATAGTAGATTGAGTCAAGTAAAGACTGTGAGACGTTGTTCAATATACCGAAATCTATTCAATATAATATAACACCGAGTGTGTCAAGTGAGCCTGGCTGATGGGCAACAGATTTTAACCCCACGAAAAAAAGACGTACGGATTATAAGTACCTACTTACTTACCTAATATTTCATTGTAGATATGTAGGTACCTAGGTACACCTATCTAGGTAGGTACGCGTTGCCAATAATAAAAAATCATAATTATGTACTTATAGGTATGCACACTTGAATTTGGGTGAAGTGATAAGATCACGCTAAGCACTCTCATTACCTACCACATTGAGTAATTTTTTTACTTACCTACACAAGTACTTAACTTGTAACGCGTCACGTACCTACGTATACGTGCGCACTAAGAACGTGAAAATGTGATACCAGCTTAACTAGTCGTAGCCAATAATAAAAGAATATTCATCAAATCATCGTCATACTATTACAAATGACCAAATTCAACAGTTCGACTAACAATTACTCACCCAACTGCGCGCACACTGGCCACCAGGCACGGCGGGCACATAAATCCCCTTCGTGCTCACATCACGCCACGCATGCGCGCTATACAATCACTAACAAGTTCTTTTTTACTTACTTACTAGTTACTTATTTAATTGGTAACGAGTCACGTTATCACGTATGCATTACGTAGGTACATTATTAAGAAAATGCAATGCCCACCACCTACTTAACTAGTCGTTGCCATTAACAAGAGTCAAATTATTACTAAATTCCACCACACCGATCACCGTGATGTTTCTATGGTTACCAGAATCGCGTGGAGTGGTCACTTCGCGCAAGCGCGTTAGGCATCAACTTCGCTCACCGTGATGTTTCTATGGTTACCAGAATCGCGTGGAGTGGTCACTCAGCGCAAGCGCGTTAGACCTCAACACCGTTCACCGTGATGTTTCCATGGTTACCAGAATCGCGTGGAGTGGTCACTTGGCCACCCCACGCAAGCGCGTTAGACATCAACACCGATCCCCGTGATGTTTCTATGGTTACCACACTCCGCGCAAGCGCGTTAAACATTTTTTTTTTTTTTAATTTTCCGTTATTGACGGCCATGTCCATATGCCTTTATGCCTATTCATATTCGGGTTCAGAGATAGGTACTTAGCTACCTATTTATTTCAATGCTTTTATAGATATTTCAATGTGCATTTCATTCATTCATTCTAAATACAACCGTTTTTGTGCATTTAAAGTCAGTTTAGTGCTTTGTATTTACATTTTGTTTTCTGTAACTACACAGTTTTTATTAACTAGTGTTATATTAACTTGTATATAGTGTTTTATTAACTGTTTTAACTAGTCGTAGCCAATAATAAAAGAATATTCATCAAATCATCGTCATAGGTACTATTACAAATGACAAAATTCAACAGTTCGACTAACAATTACTCACCCAACTGCGCGCGCACTGGCCACCAGGCACGGCGGGCACATATCCCCTTCGTGCTCACATCACGCCACGCATGCGCGCTATACAATCACTAACAAGTTCTTTTTTACTTACTTACTAGTTACTTATTTAATTGGTAACGCGTCACGTTATCACGTATGCATTACGTAGGTACATATTAAGAAAATGCAATGCCCACCACCTACTTAACTAGTCGTTGCCATTAACAAGAGTCAAATTATTACTAAATTCCACCACACCGATCACCGTGATGTTTCTATGGTTACCAGAATCGCGTGGAGTGGTCACTTCGCGCATGCGCGTTAGGCATCAACTCCGCTCACCGTGATGTTTCTATGGTTACCAGAATCGCGTGGAGGGGTCACTCAGCGCAAGCGCGTTAGACCTCAACACCGATCACCGTGATGTTTCCATGGTTACCAGAATCGCGTGGAGTGGTCACTTCGCGCATGCGCGTTAGGCATCAACTCCGCTCACCGTGATGTTTCTATGGTTACCAGAATCGCGTGGAGGGGTCACTCAGCGCAAGCGCGTTAGACCTCAACACCGATCACCGTGATGTTTCCATGGTTACCAGAATCGCGTGGAGTGGTCACTTGGCCACCCCACGCAAGCGCGTTAGACATCAACACCGATCCCCGTGATGTTTCTATGGTTACCACACTCCGCGCAAGCGCGTTAAACATTATTTTTTTTTTTAATTTTCCGTTATTGACGGCCATGTCCATATGCCTTTATGCCTATTCATATTCGGGTTCAGAGATAGGTACTTAGCTACCTATTTATTTCAATGCTTTTATAGATATTTCAATGTGCATTTCATTCATTCATTCTAAATACAACCGTTTTTGTGCATTTAAAGTCAGTTTAGTGCTTTGTATTTACATTTTGTTTTCTGTAACTACACAGTTTTTATTATTAACTAGGTAGGTACTTACCTACTACTTAATTAGCCTGTAACGTGTCACGCATGCGCACTAAGAACATTAAGTGAATGCAGCACCTACCAATAGTAATTAAGTAGGTACCTACCTATAGTAATCTTTATTTTTCTCTCTTCACACACACACATACTTTTATACAACGTAGAGACAAGAATTATAACGTTTTTACTAAAATCCATAAAATATGATACTTTGTGAGAGACTGGGCCTGGCGTCCATACTAGGATATCCTGGTGTGCGTGTGACAGATCACCAGGCTCTCACCCCGAATTTATTTTACAATGGTAATTTTTTTTATTACTATGTAACATTAGGTAGGTAGGTACAATGTCCACTAAGTAGGTACCTACAGCTACTACAACAAATAATCATCTCGTAGTCTGCGCATAATAATATGTTGGTATACCTACTTAGGTAGGTACTTCAGTTTGTTATTAAGTAGGTGTGAACCTATTGTCAGCTGACGACTGGGCAACTGGGTCGGTCACTGGCCGCTACGGCCACTGAGATCAAATTGAATTGTAGATAAACACCAGTGTGTCGCACGCCAAGTTTGCGCGCGATGATCGCAACCGCGGCGGCTGCGTAACCGCACAAACAACCGGTCTCGTGAGTTTACAAATAAACTAGCTGGCCGCGGATGAAAATCGTTCAGCGAGTTCTTAGCCCGAGTGTTAATATCTTCGCGGACGAAGAACAGACACGTATCTTCCAGCGTGCTCTTCGATGCTCCAGGGGAAACTGCGCTGCGATGCTCCAACGTCCATCAGTAGGTATTATGTTAGAATTAGCTAAAAGGAGAACGTACCTGTGCAACCTAGTCTGTGTGTGCCTACTTCGTTCTGTCTCCTCAAAAAAGTAGGTAAGTACATATAAAATGTAAGTAATAAATAAATTAAAAGCGCCTAATATTTTATTGTAGATACATACCTACTTCACTATTCGTTGCCAATACTAAAAGAACATTCATCAAACCTATTACAAAATTCATTCAACAGTTGAACCATTGAGTTATAATACCTAATTATACTATCACCGTGACGTTGCCATGGCAACGAGAATACGCAAACGCGTGTCCGCGATAAGCGAATGCTGTCATGTCATTGGTATCTTAGTAAGAATTTTTTTTTAAACGTTCTACTCCCTAAGCCTTTCCTGTCTTTAAGCATTGACGTATTTGAGAGTTTTAGAGACAATAAGAACTATTTATTTCAATGCTTTTAGATTTCAATCTCATCTCATGTATGGATATTGCGTACATAAGAGGTGAGATTGAGAAACTTCATAAAACTGTCCTGTGCAAGTAAGTATTCAGTGATTGGTGTATTGTTTGTTTATCTAAGCACATATCTAGTAATATCCCACCACCTAGATCCTAGATAAACCACAGTACAAGATATAAACATAATATTGACACATCAATAATCTATATAGGGGCGGGTGCTGTTAAGATCTACTAGAACTATACACAAATCGCTCTTCTCTTGCTAACAAGAAATTACATAAATTCATGTATGTTTAGGTTGCTCTAGTCTAATTTAAGTTTTACTATATACTGTTTTACACACTGGTCTACATCTGTCATCCAACTCTCCTGTCGCAGGTCTGCTGGAAGAAATTTCTTATTATATACTTAAGCTTTACTTTATTATCTTGTGTTTAGTGTGTACATACAAAAATTGATAAAATTTATTCCTCAAGTATCACATCAAATAACATTGCTAATACATATTTTCTACTGCACGGTGAGCCTGCTGCCTGTCGCCAATGTTCAACTTCTTTATGCCCGGCGAGAACGGAATGGCGTCTGTCGAATGTGTGTGTGTGGACTGCACAGCACCGCCAACGCTGGAAACAACGGTAAGCATTTATTACTATTGGTTTTATATCATTCCTACACTCATCGAGAGTATATTTTTTTATAATCAATATTGAACCACTTATAGTAAAATTATCATTCTTATTATCATCAGTGTAGTATGTGCAGCAAAACTTTCAACAAATATAGCAGCATGATTTTATTTATTTATTTATTTACTGAAAACAAAGGATTGCAATAGGTACACGTTAAAAATACATATTTATTTATTAAAAAATTAAATATCAGCATCTGAATCAATTAAAATCAATCACATGGGCTAATTCCTATATTTTAAGTGCAAATGAGTTGCAACATTACTTCATTTCTATTTTTAGTGAACAGGGAATTATGTAGAAAATACCAATTATTACACTAACTTATATCACAAGATCATCTGCCTAGCCTTTTCCGAACTATGTTTGGGTCGGCTTCCAATCTAACTGGATGCAGCTGAATTATTTATTATTTTACATGGAGCAACTGCCTATCCGACCTCCACAACCCAGTTACTGGGTAATATGATAGGTACGCCTTGGTAAGACTGTCTGGCAGACTTTTGGGCTTCTGACTACCCGTAACAACTGTCAAAGATCCAAGCATGACTTATAACACACAAATACTTACATAACTGAGATGTAAAAGTTGAGAGTGGCTGCAGTTTTTTTTTTTCTGTAAACTCGAGCATAATTTTCTGATATCAAAGGCACTGCAAGTGAGCTAGGTATCTGAAAAACAAGTATAAAAAAAAATGTGTTAATTATAATGACCATGTATGGTAAATTCAACAAAAATTTGTACTTTAATTTTATAATAATAATCAACAGGTCATTCAATGAATATTTAAAAATCTTAAATAGTTAATTAAAATAACAGTCTCACCAGGGCATACTAAGGTCATCATGTTTCATTTTCTGGGAATAATTCTGATAAAATTACGTCTGAAAAAAGAAATGTATACTTACATTAGTTTTCTATAAAATATGTTGAAAGGCTCCTTTTACATAAATGTTTATGGGGTGATAAAGTGGTGATCAATAATGTTTGCCATTAATTTTGTAAGTTGCAGTCAGCCTAATTAAATTTGCCAATAATTCATACATAAAGTTGGACTGCCTGTCAGAATCTCAAATAAAAAGCAATCCTGGCGAGAAAACTTGAGTTGGTGTTGGAATTAAACAAAAGTAATTCAAAATCAAAATTCCTCGGTCGAAAACAATGGCAAGACAAAATTTTCAGTATACTTCTGATTGATGTACCTTTTTCTAGGTGATTCTGGCACGTGCACATAGTTTGTGAAGATCTTGAGCCACTTTTTGAGTCACTAACAGGAAACGTACATTTTCATCCTTTCAATAAATAATACACTCTAAAATCACTGAGAAGATAAGATCGGAAAAAACAACGCAAACTTTACAGATCAGAAAACTGGAAAAGTCGAAAACTTCGAAAACAAAACCGCCTAAATTTGACACAGTACAGTAAAATTCATCAATATTGTCTATGGTTTTCCCAACCCTAGAGTACACGTTTGAAATTATTTAGTAAATAATCACTAAAGCTGAGCACTCACGGTCAGGTCAGTCCATTTGGATTACAACAAATGGATGGGCGCCGTCAAAATATTAAAATACTTGCTTAGGAAATTGATTCGAGTCAGCTTGTAAATAAGGAGCATAATCGTATGCCACGTATCGTGTTCGTGATGCCACCACGCCGTGGCCCACGGTTTTCGCACTCACGGACAAAAGGCGAGACGCCAAACGGTGTGAGGCTATGGATTACGATGCGCACGGAAGACGTGGATTCACGTCGCGCCAGCATAAGGAATGAATAATTGGCAGTCACGATCAAATTTTGGATGCACATACAATACGCGCCACTAAAGGTGAGACTTGACACACCACGTGGTTTGACTTGCGCAGTAGATGATTTTAGGTTTCTTTAGCAGTATGAAGTCTGAGCGCGGGATGGGACCGGGCGTCATCGACGCTGCGCCGCAAAGCCCCTTAAACAATTTTACATGACGAGAAGGCAGCAGCCGACGATTATCCCTGTATGCACTATGCAAATGCACCCAAGGACAAACGTCGGTTGGTGCAGGACTATTACAGAACATGGAACACTGGCTATAGTGGATTGGATACCTTGAACTATGGAAGAACTATGTCCCCTGCCTGACCAATGTTATATAATATACACAGATAGATTGGCAAGGGGTGACTTGCACACTCAATAATGGGCCCCTGAAAACGGTCGCTAGCACATAGTGACATAGCGACAAGGGGCAACATGTCCTGAGGTGCTTGAGGAGTTGAGAGGTATTCCACAGCTCTCAGAACAATCCCAAAGCCCGGAAGATGATCAAGATCCCTACAATCACTTACTGGAATGCTTCCTTCATCCGAGCACGTTTGCTCTTGCGAATCTCCACTCAAGGCGGCCAATAAAAGCAAGAATGAGGTGGAAGCTCTGTTCCCGTCAGTGTTCACTCCAGCCGGCCAATAAACGCAAGCCAGAGGTGAAGAACAAGACTTCTCCCGGGAGATAGGGTCCCTGGGGTCGGTACTGCCCAACAGCTCGCCACATGCTGCCCTGCGGGGTCATGTATCTCTCTTGGTTTGGCTCCTCACCCTAGAACTGTTTCGGCAAAGGAAACTCCAGCGGCACAGACCCAGAGTTCGGAGCACGCAAGCCCCACCACGACGTCAACGTAGAGATACGGTGGTGGGGTTATTATTATTGTTATTATAATATCGTGTGTGGGCAGTTTTACTCTGTGGCCTGACGGATATTCTTGTCAACTAACTGATTCAAAAACATAAATATCGTTTGGAAACTTGAAAAAAAAAAATTACGTAAAAATTACGTTTCGAAAATGTCATAAGTACCGCGCGGATTCTGTATTTGACCAACAACGACATGTCAAGTTAAAAAGCTTCACCGGCCATGGTGCTGATTCTCTTGTCACAAATGCCTCTAAACTAGACTAAAAATCACTAAAATTTAGTTTATTCCTGTCAAACGACGTTTTCCCATTCTGAAATTGACTAAAGTGACACAACTATATTTTAGTTTGACAGCACTAATATTGTACCGAGTTAATAATTTAGTGAAAATGGCAAATTTGCTATTCTGAATTTTACTGTTTTCACATATAATTTTAATTGTGAAACTAAATCAGAATAGATTTAATCGCGATTAAAAAGGTGTAGAATAAAATTAGTTATCATGAACTAGAATTCACACCAACACCTTGACTTTAAGTGCAAAAACAGTACTGTATTTTTTCTTCTTTTGCTTATATCTCGAAAACGGTCTGTCCCTATTGCAAAAATAATGAAAATTTGGCCCCCCTTTATGAAGCCCTTAACCCCTAAACCTCAACATGTAGGTACCAAAAAAAAACCCATAAAAACACGTTGAAGCTACCCCGTCCCTGCACGGTGAACAAAATATGACAAGCCTTGTCACTTTTAAAAGTGATTTCGTTAGTTCCAATTAAAGCCACCGGGTCATATTATACTACGGGCACTATACCACGCGGAGTCACGATTGACAAACTCGATTTTAGTTGTGTCAAAATTGTTTTGTAATTTAGAGATTTTTTTTGCATAATAGCTCTAAGATTCTCTCTCATAGCCGTTATCGGTATCCCTAAGCCCGGCAAGCCTAAGAGCGAGCCCTCTAGCTACCGGCCTATCAGTCTGCTCAACGTCTTCGGCAGAGTCTATGAGAGGCTTATTTATAAGCGTCTCAGAGATTATGCCGAGACAAAGGGTCTCATTCCCGACGAGCAATTCGGTTTTCGAACCCAGCACTATTGCGTGCAGCAGGTCCACCGTATTGTCGAGCACATCAGCGTTGGGTTCCAACGCGGTGCGATGACTGGTGCTGTCTTCTTTGATATAGCGAAAGCCTTTGACAAAGTCTGGCACAACGGCTTATTATATAAGCTGTACCAACTCGGTGTGCCGGATCGTCTCGTGCTCATCCTACGAGACTTTTTGTCAAACCGCACCTTTCGCTATCGCATTGAAGGAGCACTTTCCTCCCCCCACCCTATTCGCGCAGGAGTCCCTCAGGGCTCTGTGCTTTCCCCCCTCATATTCATCCTCTTCGCCAGCGATATCCCGAAGAGTAAAAAGGCACAGTTGGCGCTGTTCGCAGACGATACGGCCATTTTCTCCAAGGGAATTCGCCCTGACTCGATCGCTCGCACCCTCCAAACCGCAGTCGATGCCCTCGGCAAGTGGTTTCGAAAGTGGAGAATCGAAGTCAATCCCGATAAAAGCCAAGCCATTCTCTTTACGAGACGGCGTAGTCGGCTCACCGCCCCTCCTCGGCCGATCACCATGTTTGGCAAGCAGATCCCTTGGGAAAAGCGAGCCAAATATTTAGGTGTGACGCTCGATAGTCATTTAACATTTTCAGAGCACATAAAGCAGGTTCGTTCGCGGGCCTACTTTGCTCTCGGCCGTTTACACTCCGTTCTGAATGCACGCAGCAAGTTGTCCCTTAAGTGCAAGTTGCGTATTTACACAGCGTGCATTCGACCTATCATGACCTATGCGGGCCCAGTCTTTGCGCATGCAAAGCGACCTCATCCATAGGATGCAGACCCTTCAGAACCGTCTCCTCCGAAAGGTAACGGGAGCCCCCTGGTTCGTTCGGAACGCGGACCTCCACCTTGACCTTAAAGTCCCGACCATCCGTCAGTACTTGAAACGCCTTTCCAAGCGTTTCTTTGATTCCGCCGTGAAACATCGCAACCCCTTGGTTGTCGAAGCCGCTAGCTATGTCCCCAGTAGAATCAGTAGTATCCGCCGTCCGCGACATGCCCTCACTGAACCCGATGACCCTATCACCCTCCTCCAGGAAAGTAGTAGGGACACTAGCACAGTCCAACACAAACACAGATCTACATTCCGGCCTCGCCGCCGAGGCCCACCGCGTTTAAGACCATCTAACGTAAATGTAAATTCATGTCCCTTGATCGGTTTAATCGAGCCAGCTGGTGGCGTAGCTGAGCCTGTAGCTTTAAACTCCCCTGATAATAATAATTCCCCTAACTTGATCCAGCCTATTGCTTTGCCTTGTCTATCATTGGTCAATGACAACGACGCCCTAAGCCGAGGTCCGTACCCCACAGGGGGTGCCCTTAGTGCGCAGTCGTTTAGTTTATAATTTAGTTAGTATTTTATGCCCCTGGCTGGAGGCTTTTGAGCTCGCTTAAAGGCACCCACAGGATAGTCCGGTTAAGTAGTCGAGACCTCTCATGGTCACACTACGAGATGCCATACCAAAAAAAAAAAAAAAAAAAAAAAAAAAAATCTCATAGCCAAAAGTAAGGAATTTTGGTGATAGTTTAGTTAGTTTAGTTCGATGTACAAAAGAATCGGCACCGTCAACGGAATTTTAACTGCATTACACTGCTTGCGCTGGAAATAAACAAATGAATTTTTGAATTTAGTAACTACATTTAATTCGTTTGTCAGTGATATTTTTAGTAAAATAATGATTAAATTACAATTTACAATCTATCCATAGACAAATATTACTAAACTTCATCATCTGTGGTAGAAAGCTAGGAGTGCGTGACTGTGTGCATAAATCTATGGCACAATTATTGACAATCAACAAAATATTTTCCAAAATATAATTAGCTACAATGCACTGTAGGTAATTAAACAAATGAATGTTAGTGTTTGTCAGTGACAGAATTATAAGTGTGCTACAATCGTGAATGTGATAGTAATTAGGTAAGACCGTAAGACCGATTAATGTCAGCGATTTTGCTCGGTTCGGACTTCGGTCGGCTCAATCTGAATCTCGCGCGGGACCAGCGTGTGATTTAAAATGACGATGATTATATTTTAAGATATATATTGGAGCTGAACGTAATATTAAGACATGTCGTTGTGAAATGGTCGTGACGTCACGACATTTCTGCTTCTGGGTGTCTTGACAAACTCAAAAGCATTTATTTCAAACAAAGAAACCAATTACAGGCACTTTTGAACTATCGTTGGGTCGGTCAGTCAGAAAGAAGAAGCTAGTCGCCCATTCCAAAGCATAGTAGGTACTTAAGGAGAAGAACGGGCAAGAAACTCTACGGACACTCTTTTAAAATCAAAATATGGTTACATCATCATCATGTGTCACATGTGAGAACGGTGCAGAATGTTACAAGCGTCCGTAAAAAAACCTATAAATGAATAAGCCGAGGGGGAGTGAATTTTATTAATCTGATATAATTCTATCTGTCAGCAGATGAACCTATTTGACTCTGCAAGACTGTAAAGGAACATCTGTCAATTGTGGCTGTCCGAGGTCAGTACTCATTATTTCGCACACTATATTAATTTGATAAACATATTTTGGAGAAAATAAATTAGGACATGGAATGAACAGGCATGAAATGAAGTACCTAATGTTGCAACTCATTTGTACTTAAAATATAGGAATTGGCCCATGTGATTGATTTTAATTGATTCAGACGCTAATATTTAATTTTTTAATAAATAAATCATACTGCTATACTTGTTGAAAGTTTTGCTGCACATACTACACTGATTATATATATATATTTTTAACTTGTTTTTCAGATACCTAGCTCACTTGCAGTGCCTTTGATATCAGAAAATTATGCTCGAGTTTACAGAAAAAAAAAAACTGCAGCCACTCTCAACTTTTACATCTCAGTTATGTAAGTATTTGTGTGTTATAAGTCATGCTTGGATCTTTGACAGTTGTTACGGGTAGTCAGAAGCCCAAAAGTCTGCCAGACAGTCTTACCAAGGCGTACCTATCATATTACCCAGTAACTGGGTTGTGGAGGTCGGATAGGCAGTTGCTCCATGTAAAATAATAAATAATTCAGCTGCATCCAGTTAGATTGGAAGCCGACCCAAACATAGTTCGGAAAAGGCTAGGCAGATGATCTTGTGATATAAGTTAGTGTAATAATTGGTATTTTCTACATAATTCCCTGTTCACTAAAAATAGAAATGAAGTAATGTTGCAACTCATTTGCACTTAAAATATAGGAATTAGCCCATGTGATTGATTTTAATTGATTCAGATGCTGATATTTAATTTTTTAATAAATAAATATGTATTTTTAACGTGTACCTATTGCAATCCTTTGTTTTCAGTAAATAAATAAATAAATAAAATCATGCTGCTATATTTGTTGAAAGTTTTGCTGCACATACTACACTGATGATAATAAGAATGATAATTTTACTATAAGTGGTTCAATATTGATTATAAAAAAATATACTCTCGATGAGTGTAGGAATGATATAAAACCAATAGTAATAAATGCTTACCGTTGTTTCCAGCGTTGGCGGTGCTGTGCAGTCCACACACACACATTCGACAGACGCCATTCCGTTCTCGCCGGGCATAAAGAAGTTGAACATTGGCGACAGGCAGCAGGCTCACCGTGCAGTAGAAAATATGTATTAGCAATGTTATTTGATGTGATACTTGAGGAATAAATTTTATCAATTTTTGTATGTACACACTAAACACAAGATAATAAAGTAAAGCTTAAGTATATAATAAGAAATTTCTTCCAGCAGACCTGCGACAGGAGAGTTGGATGACAGATGTAGACCAGTGTGTAAAACAGTATATAGTAAAACTTAAATTAGACTAGAGCAACCTAAACATACATGAATTTATGTAATTTCTTGTTAGCAAGAGAAGAGCGATTTGTGTATAGTTCTAGTAGATCTTAACAGCACCCGCCCCTATATAGATTATTGATGTGTCAATATTATGTTTATATCTTGTACTGTGGTTTATCTAGGATCTAGGTGGTGGGATATTACTAGATATGTGCTTAGATAAACAAACAATACACCAATCACTGAATACTTACTTGCACAGGACAGTTTTATGAAGTTTCTCAATCTCACCTCTTATGTACGCAATATCCATACATGAGATGAGATTGAAATCTAAAAGCATTGAAATAAATAGTTCTTATTGTCTCTAAAACTCTCAAATACGTCAATGCTTAAAGACAGGAAAGGCTTAGGGAGTAGAACGTTTAAAAAAAAATTCTCACTAAGATACCAATGACATGACAGCATTCGCTTATCGCGGACACGCGTTTGCGTATTCTCGTTGCCATGGCAACGTCACGGTGATAGTATAATTAGGTATTATAACTCAATGGTTCAACTGTTGAATGAATTTTGTAATAGGTTTGATGAATGTTCTTTTAGTATTGGCAACGAATAGTGAAGTAGGTATGTATCTACAATAAAATATTAGGCGCTTTTAATTTATTTATTACTTACATTTTATATGTACTTACCTACTTTTTTGAGGAGACAGAACGAAGTAGGCACACACAGACTAGGTTGCACAGGTACGTTCTCCTTTTAGCTAATTCTAACATAATACCTACTGATGGACGTTGGAGCATCGCAGCGCAGTTTCCCCTGGAGCATCGAAGAGCACGCTGGAAGATACGTGTCTGTTCTTCGTCCGCGAAGATATTAACACTCGGGCTAAGAACTCGCTGAACGATTTTCATCCGCGGCCAGCTAGTTTATTTGTAAACTCACGAGACCGGTTGTTTGTGCGGTTACGCAGCCGCCGCGGTTGCGATCATCGCGCGCAAACTTGGCGTGCGACACACTGGTGTTTATCTACAATTCAATTTGATCTCAGTGGCCGTAGCGGCCAGTGACCGACCCAGTTGCCCAGTCGTCAGCTGACAATAGGTTCACACCTACTTAATAACAAACTGAAGTACCTACCTAAGTAGGTATACCAACATATTATTATGCGCAGACTACGAGATGATTATTTGTTGTAGTAGCTGTAGGTACCTACTTAGTGGACATTGTACCTACCTACCTAATGTTACATAGTAATAAAAAAAATTACCATTGTAAAATAAATTCGGGGTGAGAGCCTGGTGATCTGTCACACGCACACCAGGATATCCTAGTATGGACGCCAGGCCCAGTCTCTCACAAAGTATCATATTTTATGGATTTTAGTAAAAACGTTATAATTCTTGTCTCTACGTTGTATAAAAGTATGTGTGTGTGTGTGAAGAGAGAAAAATAAAGATTACTATAGGTAGGTACCTACTTAATTACTATTGGTAGGTGCTGCATTCACTTAATGTTCTTAGTGCGCATGCGTGACACGTTACAGGCTAATTAAGTAGTAGGTAAGTACCTAGTTAATAATAAAAACTGTGTAGTTACAGAAAACAAAATGTAAATACAAAGCACTAAACTGACTTTAAATGCACAAAAACGGTTGTATTTAGAATGAATGAATGAAATGCACATTGAAATATCTATAAAAGCATTGAAATAAATAGGTAGCTAAGTACCTATCTCTGAACCCGAATATGAATAGGCATAAAGGCATATGGACATGGCCGTCAATAACGGAAAATTAAAAAAAAAAATAATGTTTAACGCGCTTGCGCGGAGTGTGGTAACCATAGAAACATCACGGGGATCGGTGTTGATGTCTAACGCGCTTGCGTGGGGTGGCCAAGTGACCACTCCACGCGATTCTGGTAACCATGGAAACATCACGGTGATCGGTGTTGAGGTCTAACGCGCTTGCGCTGAGTGACCCCTCCACGCGATTCTGGTAACCATAGAAACATCACGGTGAGCGGAGTTGATGCCTAACGCGCATGCGCGAAGTGACCACTCCACGCGATTCTGGTAACCATGGAAACATCACGGTGATCGGTGTTGAGGTCTAACGCGCTTGCGCTGAGTGACCCCTCCACGCGATTCTGGTAACCATAGAAACATCACGGTGAGCGGAGTTGATGCCTAACGCGCATGCGCGAAGTGACCACTCCACGCGATTCTGGTAACCATAGAAACATCACGGTGATCGGTGTGGTGGAATTTAGTAATAATTTGACTCTTGTTAATGGCAACGACTAGTTAAGTAGGTGGTGGGCATTGCATTTTCTTAATATGTACCTACGTAATGCATACGTGATAACGTGACGCGTTACCAATTAAATAAGTAACTAGTAAGTAAGTAAAAAAGAACTTGTTAGTGATTGTATAGCGCGCATGCGTGGCGTGATGTGAGCACGAAGGGGATATGTGCCCGCCGTGCCTGGTGGCCAGTGCGCGCGCAGTTGGGTGAGTAATTGTTAGTCGAACTGTTGAATTTGGTCATTTGTAATAGTACCTATGACGATGATTTGATGAATATTCTTTTATTATTGGCTACGACTAGTTAAGCTGGTATCACATTTTCATGTTCTTATACGTAGGTACGTGACGCGTTACATAAAATGATTATGTAATAAAATTAGCATAAATATAATTAAAATCTCGATTATGATTGTAAATGTAATTTGGTCAATCCCTAGCATCCGTGGGATGACACTGACAGCTCACTCCACGCAAGTTTTCACGGTGAGATTTTTACAGAATCGACCGGCTGGGCCCTGTTTAATAAAAGTTACAATCCGACAATTTTATAAATAAAAATTTGTAAAGTTGTATGACAAGTGCTGTTTAACAAACCCTACAATTATGTAAGAATGATACAAGTAAAAACATTAGAAATATTACCATTACAAATGATGTTTAATAAACTTTCACATGTGTAGAAAACGCCTGTAGATTTCGATGACAATATTGTACCTATGTACAAATTTGTAATTGTAAGTTACAAATTAGGTACATAAAATGTAAGTTTTAGTTGAAGATTCTTAAATCGAGGGTAGATTTCAAAAATCTTAGAATTTTAAAATATTTGGAATTTGGTTTTAGCGTTTGGTTCATAACGAAAGTCATGGAGTTCAATAATAAAATCACGAATCTGTCTCTAATATATGAGAATAAAGATGTTTTATTCGGTCGGTTTACCGGACACATTTTTTATGCAGTTATGTATCGTTTCTTTATTTACACCATGTGCATCTGCTATAACATGGTATTGTGAGCCACAACCCATCCAGTGCAATGCACACACAATTTGCTGAGTGGGTGTAAGGGCTGCATTTCTATTAGAATCGTATCTAAGATCATGTCCTATTTTCGATAGCAAATATTCGTCGGTAGTTTTGCTGACCCGAAATTTTTCGTTGAACGTAAAATCTGTCACATCTAAAGTAAAGTTTATCCTTTTACGAAAAACTCGCCGTTGCCGTTCACTCATATATTCATCATCACTACTTCCACTACTAGTTGTTAGAACCATTTTTAACCGACTTCAAAAAGGAGGAGGTTCTCAATTCGTCGGAAACTTTTTTTTTTTTATTTTTTTTTTTAAGTATGTTCCCCGATTACTCGAAGATGGCTGGACCGATTTGGATTTTTTTTTGTTTTATTCGAGAGGGTATACATCATAGTTGGTCCCATATAAAATTGATTAACTTTGCTTCAGTAGTTTATCAGTTAGCTTCAATAATACGTATTTTTTCCACACTTTTATATGGATGATGTTCTAGTTTGTTTTGCAGGGTATTAGAATTTGTGTGGGGTAGGTACACAACTAAAAAGTGAAAAATAAAAACTTTTTTACAAAAAAATACAACCGATTTCCAAAAACAACACTACAAAGTGAAAAATAACTTTAATTTCGGAAGTCGGTGGCAAAAAACGAAAATATATTTAACACCGACACCGACACCGACTTCCGAAATTAAAGTTATTTTTCACTTTGTAGTGTTGTTTTTGGAAGTCGGTTGTATTTTTTTGTAAAAAAGTTTTTTTAATGTTTAACAATTATTTCTTCACTTATTAAATTGAGTTACAAAATTGTTAAGTTCTGACACAAGGTGAGTCCACCTGTTAGAATTGTTCTACAATTTACAAAATATGTAAATTTGTAATTACAATTATGCGTTCAATAAAACAGTTTTCCTTACAAATATGTAAATTGTCACCTTTAAAGAGAAAATGTTTATTAAACAGAAATATGTAAAATTGTAGGTACAATTTTATAATTTTGTTAGTTTTCCACCATGGTAAATTTGTAAGTTGTATTCTTTATTAAACAGAAACTTGTAGATTTGTAACTTGTAAAATACAATTACAATTTACAATTTGTAACGTTTATTAAACAGGGCCCAGGGCACTGAACCCTGACACCTACGCTCAACACTCTGCAGTCACAACCGCTAGACCCGTGGAGGCAGTCCCTCATTTGTTTAAATATTATGATGGCATACTTGGAATTCTGCCGGTGACACTACAGTAAAGTCCCTACTCTGTAGGTACTTATGACACAGGTTATCAGCTGCGTATGCGTCGCACTTTGCATCGACATGCCACAATGCAAGAAAGAACAGAAAACGAACTACATATTTAAGACGACATCAGACTTATAGTGATTTTAAACTCAAGATCACGTTTAAACAAATGTGTTAATGATTTGGAAAAAAATATTTTGTTAAAAATTAAGTAGAATATTTTCTTAAAAATGTGAATATTTTAGATTATGTTTATAATATAAAGTGTAATTAATTTGTAAAGTTCTAAGGGCCCCCCCCCACACATTTACAGTCCGCCGGCAGTTCGAGGGCAGTCGGCCGCCAGGCGCTCATTCATAAAAACTGTTTTTGACAGTTTTTATGAATGAGCGCCTGCCGGCGGACTGTGTAGTTATGTGGGGCCCTTTACGCGGATAAAAAACTGAGAATCACGCAAAAACTATCAAGCGTATTTGAAACCTTCACCATTTGAAAGATAATTTAAATATGTAGGTATAATTATCTTTTAGTCAATCAATCAATCTGCCTAGCCTTTTCCCAACTATGTTGGGGTCGGCATCCAGTCTAACCGGATGCAGCTGAATACCAGTATTTTACATGGAGCGACTGCCTGTCTGACCTCCACAACCCAGTAACTGGATAATACGATACCCCTTGGTAAGACTGGTTGTCAGACTTTCGGGCTTCTGATGACCCGTAACGACTGTCAAAGATCCACGTATGACAGCCGGGACCCACGGCTTATCGTGCTTTCCGAGGCACGGAGGAGTCTCGGTATGTAAAGATGGTCATCCATCCACTGACCAACCCTGGCAAGCGTAGCTTAACCTGATGGATGGACCCGTGCGGCTGTTATTACTTAGCTATCTTTTAGTATTGTGTTTTAATATAATATCTTTTGTTTTATGTATAATAAATTAATAATGCCGAATTTTTCAAGTGGGCGTGGATGGCCAAATCCGAAGCTATGAGGAATAGCGAAAAGTACTCAAAGGAGTCTCGGGCTCGATTTTGATGAAAACTAAAACTGCAGCATTGGATTATTGAAAAATCAATATTAATTTCTAGCCAGGTATCGAACCCGTTGATTTGAAAAAAAAAACACAGTGTATTAATAAACCATTCGATAGTGTCGCTAATAAGGATCGAATTCTCTCTCTCACACAGAAAGGAGGCCTGTGTCCCAGTAGTGAGAACATTATAGGCTGATTATGCTGTCTATATCCCTTTTATCAATATATGCGTGATGTATGTTATGTGATTGTGTCTATATCCCACGACCATGGCACATCCAATTCTGAGTTGACCTGCAATTATTATAATAATTGAATTTTCATGCATGATAAATTCACTTAGAAAACAATTTCACAATTTAATACACGATGAGTTTTTGGTTATGATGTAGGTGTACGTACCCTACTACGAGTATAGGTACCTACACCTCTGCCTTTCCCTTCAGTGGTTAGGCGTGATTTTATAAATGTAATGTTAGGAGTTTTTGACCTGGAAATTCAACTTTAAATTTTTTTTCAAAATTCAATTGTTTTTTTAAATGTATGTACATCGATATTTTCGTCAACAATAACTGCGGACCGATTTTGAAAATTCTTTACGATGTTAAACACTATTGTGACAGAAAGTTAATAGACGCATTAGTGTAGGATAGATACCAGAACTAAAAAGTAAAAATTCAAAAAGTTTTTTACAAAAAAAAAAAAACTGTTTTCTAAAAAAAAACACTACAAAGTGAAATAAATTAATCAGATCCAAAGACACTGACTTCCGAAATTAAAGTTATTTTTCACTTTGTAGTGTTTTTCTTTTGGAAGTCGGTTGTTTTTTTTTTTTTTGTAAAAAAGTTATGAGTAATCATACAGAAAGTCGGGTCAAAGGAGGACATTTCTTCAAACTAAATTAAGAATGTTCAAGATTGATAAAGAAGTACTGAAAAATGCCTAGGACAAAATGCGTTCTACAATATTATGCAAAGTGGACCTTCTGATCAAAAAGTTATATGCAAATAACTGAATCATTTTTGTCTGATATATAAACCGGTACATCGCCTTGTATTGCCGTAGTGTATTTCCCGACAACGTGTAACGAGCTGCGAAAGAGGTACGTTTGATAAGCTTTTATTTTATTTTATTTTTTACTAGCTGTTCGTGCCCGGCGTCGCCCGGGTGAATTTGTGTAAAAGGGTGAAAGTGAACCTCCAGTGGTTTAGGCTGTGTCTTGTCTGTTTTCATACAAAAATACTATCCAAATTTCGGACTTTTCCGGTGAATTTTCCAAAAAAAAATCTGTCAGTAAAACCTTGTCCCGACAATTACAAACACAACAAAAAACAAGGAATTAGCCAAATAGGTGCAGCCGTTGTGAAGTGATATATGCGCTTTATGTGAGTCGACAGTTGATTTTTATTTATTATAGATTTATTGTCTTAGGTCGTAGGTTCGAACTCTGACAGGCGCTTTACTTTGTGTAAATTAATTATTTCATCACCACTGCTCTCAAAACGGTGAAGGAAAACACCGTGAAGAAACCGGCATGTCCTAGAACCAAAAATTCGAAGATATGTGACATCTACCAACTGCACTGGGCCCGCGTGGTGGATTACGGCCCACTCCCTCTCACAGAGAGGAGGCCTGTGTCCCAGCAGTGGAAACATTATAGGCTAAATATCATTAATCAATCTCCTGCCTTTTCCCAACTATGTTGGGGTTGGCTTCCAGTCTAACCGGATGCAGCTGAATACCAGTATTTTACATGGAGCGACTGCCTATCTGACCTCCACAACCCACTAACTGGGTAATACGATAAGACTGGTTGTCAGACTTTCGGGCTTCTGACGACCCGTAACGACTGTCAAAGATCCACGAATGACAGCCGGGACCAACGGCTTAACGTGCTTTCTGAGGCATGGAGAAGTCTCGGTATGTAAAGATGTTCACCCATCCACGGACCGATCCCGGCAAGAGTAGCTTAACCTGATGGATCGACCCGTGCGGCTGTTATTACTTAGCCACGAGCTTGAGAACATTATAGGCTGAATATAAAAACAAAAAAAATAAATTGTATTTTTTTTTTTTTCTTGTAGTTGGGCAAAGCTTAGCAGATTGATTGATTGTCTTCCCTCTTCGTGATCTTCCTGCCCTTATCCCATATTACTTGGGGTCGGCGCAACACGTTTTCTTCTTCCATTCTCCCCTGTCAACCGTCACGCTCTCATTTACTCCATCGTATCAGGATCTAAATGCGTTTTTTTTTCAATCTTTGTAGTCCCACTGCTGGGGCAATGGACTCCCCATAGCCTTCCACTCTTCCCTGTGTGTTGCCTCCTTGGCCAAGGTCCTAACATTTCTTCGCCCGTACACCATACAATACACTGTCCCAATCCATCGCATCGGGAACGGGACGACCGACGACGAGAAGACGGCCGGCGTCGAAGTAGCGACAGTACATTTACTATGGCCGAATAATCTCGTTTCTCGTTGACGTCCCGTTCTCGGTGCGCTGGACAGTCTTAATATGCTCAAGCCGTGGTCAAAACATTAGTCAATCAATATTTCGGAAGAACTCTGATTGTCCAGTTTAAATTAATCTTTTGTTTTAAGGTTTTGTAATTATTAGAATGTACGAGTATCACAAATAAAAAATCTTCTGTTTCTGTACCTACTTAGAACACGAATATTTTTCGAAGAAGGAAACATTTATTTCCTTCCGAAATATAAAAAAAAAATATTTTAATTAAATTAATTCTAAGCTAAGTATTTCTTTATTTTTTAACCGACTTCAAAAACGGAGGAGGTCAGTTCGTCTGTGTTTTTTTTTTTATGATCATCAATATTTATCAAAATTCAGCTAAACAGCTACCAACACAGTTTCCCATTTTGATGGTGGCGTATTTTATGAAAAATAAAATAATCTGCATCCTAGAGAAAAGTTCGAATTGCGTAGTAGGTACTCATATTGCACGTTACGCTTGCGTTGCGAGATTGGGACGCTACGCACCGCTGCTACGCTGCTACGGCGTAGTTCGTTCGTAGGCGTGCAACATGTCCAAAACGCTACAATTCGCTACGGGCTACGGCCTACTCTTTGCTACGTTCGCGTGTTCTTCCCGTTCCGCGTTAGAAAATGTTTGTTTAGAAGGAAGCTTTATTTTGTGAAGGAATTTTTCAACGCCATGTTTTTTTAGTTCTTGTTAAGATTAGTGTTACGATATTTTATTGTTTTTATTAATTTAATGTGTATATCATTATTCTCCCAAATTTATTTGGGGTCGGCGCAACATGTCTTTTTCTTCCATACTTCTCTGTTAGTCGGCATCTCGGTAGTCACTCCCTTTCTAGCCATGTCATCTTTCACACAGTCCATCCATCGTTTCTTTGGTCTTCCCCCTACTTTTATAGCCATCGACATTCATACTCAAAACTTTCCTCACGACATTTTCCTCGTGCCTCCGCATCACATAGCATGACACAACCGATTTCCGCACAACTTTCAAGTGTTTTTAATTAATTAAAATACCTAATAGTTATTGTTTATTTTCAGAAATCATGGCTCGCGTTTTGAAGATTAGTTTCGTGGTAGTGGCAGCATGCCTAGTTTTATGTATGTATATAACTAAATTATTCATGTTTCCGTAACGTAGTCTATATTATGTGTAGTACTAGCTTCTGCCCGCGGGCAGAAGTTAGACGAAAGAGATTTTTTATCTTTTTGCTCGGCTCCTAAAGGTGCTAGTGTGATATTAAATAGCCTTCCTCAAGAATTGGGCTCTCAAATGAAAAAAGATTCTTTTAAATCCGACTGTAGTTCCAGAGAATTAGCGCTTTCAAACAATAAAACAAACTCTTTATTGCAGCTTTATTAATAGTAATATATTTTAGATAATTAGATAGTAGTCGAATGCCTCGTTGGACTAGTGGTCGTATAAGTGCTACTGCCGATCATGAGGTCCTGGGGTCGCCGATTGGTCGCTTTATCTTCAAGATGACTTTGACAAGTGACAAACACACAGCGCTCTCTCGCGGCGAAGATTCCGATAAACAACCCCATTGCCCAAAACTTTGTACTTACAGCGCCACCTGTCAGCGACAGCCAAGCGCCAAAAGATATCTTATAAAGCAGGCAGTAATTTGTGAAGTTTAGCTATCATTATTCTTCCCTTCAAATTGTCTCACACTTTGTCCTTCCCACAGGCGCATCCCATCCTGTTGAGAAGGCAGAGGTCTCCAAAGACTCCAAACTGCCAGTGTTGAAGGACCAACCAGCCGAAGTCCTGTTCAGGGCTGATAACTACTCTACAGTTCTCCTGGAGTGCGCCACTGAAGGTCGGGAGAATGATGTCAAGTAAGTTTAGAAAATTAAATTTGTACGCATACTTTACTTTGGAAATCGGAGCGGGCGAAATGCTATGGCTCAAATTTAGTACGTAGGTATCTAATAGGTAACTAAAGTGATACGCTTACCTACGACAGTGGTGGTCGCAGTGACAGATGTCATGAAAAATTCACTAACTTACTTTTGGAACAGGGTGCAAAGTTCACTCATCCTCCATATAAAAGGGAGGATCCTCTGACCAGACAGTACTACACAAATACAGCTCTGCTGTCCCTTACGGGAATGCTGGCGTGGTGATATGAGAAAGGAAAACTGAGTAGGTAAATATACAAAACAATAAGCAATGTTATTTTTTCCTTGTACACTCAGGTAATTTACCGAACGGTAGGTAGGTAAGTTGAATCATTGTTAAGGAAACTGTAAAAGATATCCTCATTCATAGAAAAACTTACGTGAGAAGCCACAATAATTAAATTGTTTGATAGTTATTGAGGACAACCTATTAGGCAGTTAATTTATTTTATTAATTCATTGGAAATTAAAACTCAATTTCATTCTATAAAAAAAGAACATTACTTAGTTCTTTTTTATTAAATTTTTAATTATTTTTTTTTATTGTATTTTAATTAAATTTTATTTTATTATTTTTTTATTATTAATTAAATTTTTGATTATTTTTTTTATTAAAAAAAAACACATACAGTAAGTGCGGGTTACTTTGACTTTAGGGCATAACTTTGGCCCAAATCGAGACAGATGTTTACTGTCATTAAATCCACACAAGGTTCCGCAAGTACGCGTCTTTAACACCATCTAATACTTAGTTACCGAAGGACATACGACGTTCGGTTGTGTGGTCGTGACACTTCGGGCAGTTTATACAGTTGTCTCGATTTGGGCCAAAGTTATGCCCTAGAGTCAAAGTAACCCGCCCTTACGGTACTAAAATACTATAAATTAAAGTTTATTTTCGTGACTATCGACTGTCTGTGTGATCGCGTTCTTCTTCTAAACTACGCATTGGATTTTGATGCCGTTTTCATCATCATTTAGAGAATTTATTCCGGAAGGTTTATCTGTAAAAACTAAACAATATAAAACTTACATAAAACAAAGAAGCTCAATTTTTTTGGCAAGTTTGTAGTAAAAACTCAGGTGCGAAGCAGGGGTGGGTCGCTATCCTAACTAATCACATCACACTAATATTATATAGGCGAAAGTTTGTGAGTGTGTGTGTGTGTGTGTGTGTGTGTGTGTGTGTTTGTTACTTCTTCACGCTCAAACGGCTGGACCGATTTGGATGAAATTCGGTATGTAGACAGCTTATACCCTGGATTAACACATAGGCTACTTTTTATCCCGAAAAAATGTAGTGCTCCCGTGGGATGAGCAAGGAATTCAAATATATTTGCTGCTCTTTCAAACTCAAACGGCTCCACCGATTTTGATGAAATTTGGTGTGGAAGTAGCTGACACTCTGGATAAACACATAGGCTACTTTTTATCCCGAAAAAATAGAGAAATAAAGAAAAAGTATTTATTGTGACTAGCACAGGAAGATCACCAACTAAACTAAAATCACAATAATAAAAGTTTGAAAATAAAAAAAAAACAAAAATAAAAAATCACACTTCACACTAATATTATAAAGGCGAATGTTTGTGAGTGTGTGTGTGTGTATGTTTGTTACTTCTTCACGCTCAAACGGCTGGACCGATTTGGATGAAATTCGGTATGTAGACAGCTTATACCCTGGATTAACACATAGGCTGCTTTATATCCTGAAAAAAATTAGTTTTCCCGTGGGATGAGCAATTTTTTTGTGAATACTTTTCTCACCGATTAAACAATACACGTTTAAGTGTATCTCATAAGCCGCGGGTAACACCGCGGGGCGCAGCTAGTATTATTATAAATGCGAAAGTGAGTTTGTCGGTTTGTTACGCTTTCATGCTAAAACGGCAGAATGGATTTGGATGAAATTTGACATTTAGGTAGCCTGGGACTTAGAGAAGGACTTAGGTTACTTTTCATCCTGTATCGCAGAAGAAGTCACTAACAACAGCTAGTCTTATATATAAAATCCTCGTGTCACAATGTTCGTTCCCGTACTCCTCCGAAACGGCTTGACCGATTCACATGAAATTTTGTGAGCATATTGAGTAGGTCTGAGAATCGGCTAACATCTATTTTTCATATCGCTACTTTTTATCCCGGTCTACGCGGGTGAAACCGCGGGGCGCAGCTAGTAATAATATAACTATGGATGCCTCGTTGGTAGTGGGTGCTAAACGTGGGGGTCCTGGGTTCGAAGCTATTGTTTTGTTATTAGGTTTAGTAATCAGCAGAAGGTACGAAGTCATGATTTGCGCCCTGTTTATGGCAATAAGCTCACTCCTTTTACTTACATATTAACTTAAGGCGCTTCCCAAAGCGAACGACTTTGAGCATTCGGTCCTTTTCTGTCCCGCCGCCGCCGCTGCTGCTCTGACCTGGTCTGTCCCGCACCCTGCTCTCATAGAATTCACACAATTTTTGGGATTATTTTAATAAAAAAGAAAATCGATCTTCTAAATATATAAAACTCAAAGGTGACTGACTGACATAGTGATCTATCAACGCACAGCCCAAACCACTGGAGGGATCGGGCTGAAATTTGGCAAGCAGGTAGATGTTATGACGTAGGCATCCGCTAAGAAAGGATTTTGATAAGTTCTACCCCCAAGTGGATAAAATAGGGGATGAAAGTTTGTATGAAACTTTGTCAATTTTAAACCAATCGAGCTGAAATTTGACATGCAGGTAGATGTTATAACGTAGACATCCGCTAAGAATGGATTTTGTTAATTTCT
Organism: Cosmia pyralina; assembly: GCA_946251885.1. Classification (NCBI taxonomy): domain Eukaryota; kingdom Metazoa; phylum Arthropoda; class Insecta; order Lepidoptera; family Noctuidae; genus Cosmia; species Cosmia pyralina. The sequence goes on along the minus strand of OX276368.1, from coordinate 9,291,733 downwards.
ACCCCCAAGGGGATAAAATAGGGGATGAAAGTTTGTATGAAGCTTTGTCAATTTTAAACCGATCGGGATGAAATTTGGCATGCAGGTAGATGTTATGACGTAGGCATCCACTAGGAATGGATTTTGTTAATTTCTACCCCCAAGGGGATAAAATAGGGGATGAAAGTTTGTATGAAGCTTTGTCAATTTTAAACCGATCGGGATGAAATTTGGCATGCAGGTAGATGTTATGACGTAGGCATCCACTAGGAATGGATTTTGTTAATTTCTACCCCCAAGGGGATAAAATAGGGGATGAATGTTTGTATGAAGCTTTGTCAATTTTAAACCGATCGGGCTGAAATTTGGCATGCAGGTAGATGTTATAACGTAGGCATCCGCTAAGAAAGGATTTTGATAAATTCTACCCCCAAGGGGATAAAATAGGGGATGAAAGTTTGTATGAAGCTTTGTCAATTTTAAACCGATCGGGCTGAAATTTGGCATGCAGGTAGATGTTATAACGTAGGCATCCGCTAAGAAAGGATTTTGATAAATTCTACCCCCAAGGGGATAAAATAGGGGATGAATGTTTGTATGAAGCTTTGTCAATTTTAAACCGATCGGGCTGAAATTTGGCATGCAGGTAGATGTTATAACGTAGGCATCCGCTAAGAAAGGATTTTGATAAATTCTACCCCCAAGGGGATAAAATAGGGAATGAAAGTTTGTATGAAACTTTGTAAATTTTAAACCGATCGGGCTGGGACTTTGCATGCATATAGCTACAATGACTTAAAAAAAAAAAAAAAACGCGATTGTTTAACTCGAAAATTGGTGTAAATAATCTTTCAGTCAAGTTAGGGGAGGGGGTGGTGAGGACGCAAAGGGAGAGGGTGTGGAGAGGAGTTGGTGCGGGTAGAAGGGGAGGGGAGTGGGAGATGGGTTAGAGGGAGAGCAGGAGGGATGAGAGGGGGGTTAGAGGTAGAGCGGGTGGTGAGAGGTGGGATGAGGGCTGGCGGTGCCTATATGTTTCTTTTTGTATAGCTATGAAACCCAACCCGACAGAAATAACCGAAAAATAGAAAGTAGAAAACTCGGAACGGCACATAAAACAGGAGTAAACTCCAGTCATGCGTCGGAGCTGACACTTACACTTTTTTTTGTTTGTTTGAACGTGTTAATCTCTAGAACTCCCAGTCGGACTTTAATAATTGGTGTTGCATTTGATAGCCCAATTCTTAAGGAAGGCTACAAGCATAGTTAACATCACTCTAGGACTCTTAGATGCCGAGCAAAAAGAAAAAAAGTCGGAAAGAACGCTAAGCGAAAACGACGTAATAGCGCAGGCAGGCAATGCGATGCGACGGGTGGGTCGGGGAAACAAGAAACTTCACGCGGATGAAGTCGCGGGCAGAAGCTATCTCAATATTTAAAAAGAAAAGTCCTGACTGACTGACTGATCAACGCCCAACCTAAACCCTTGGACCTATAAAGCTGAAATCTTGCACAGTGGTTCCTTTTATAATGTAGACAAGGAATAAGGAAATTTTTCGACATCCACGCGGGCGAAGCCGCGGGCAAAAGCTAGTGTATCTATAATTCGTAAACAAATATAAGAACATGCAATAATGTGATGATATCGAATATTAATAATGTGCTTTTACATGTAGCTTATTACTCTTAATTATAGCCTCTGAATAACGCACTATTGCAAGGTTTTGCTCGGGGTAGCGCCTTAAAGCGGATCCGCAAAGATAGCCCGGGAAATTCAAATTTTCTTACGTTTTTTGCAATTTGCAGGTCAGTGTCAGGTTGTATGTTGATTAAAAGATGAGACGCGACCGTAGCTAATATGGCTTTATAGAATTATAATCATTAGAATCTGCAATACAACTCCATAAGTTAGAATTGACCTCAAATATAGCGATTTCTTGAAATCATGAGTCAATTCTAAAATAATCAAATCTAAATTATGGAGTTGTATTGCTGATTCTAATGATTATAATTCTGTAAAGCCAAATTAGCTACGGCCGCGTCTCATATTTTAATCAACATACAACCTGACACTGACCTGCAAATTGCAAAAAACGTAAGAAAATTTGAATTTCGCGAGCTACCTTGGCGCATCCGCCTTAAACGTGTCCTTTACCTTATCGGCCTTTACGCGCCTTTGCTTATCCCTTGGGGCAAAACTGGCTTACTGCTGCAATTGGCCGTCACTGTAGGAGTTTATGCGCGCTTGACAATGTGTCACATTTATTTTGCGATAATTTTCGTTCGAGATACTGGCCTACAAGATCGCAGGGAAATCGACGAGCAAACAGTAAACATGAATTCAGCACATGATTCTAGAGCCCCTAACGTAGAAATAGTTCGCCAGTTATCAAAAAAAAAATCTGCTGATTGCAAATTTTTTTTAATAAAAAATTTGACGCACCTGGTTCAGAACCATGTAGGTACTTACTGAATATACGGTAACAGGTTGCGCGTCCATGTCCCTGCCACCCTGTATGTTACGAAGGTAAAATTGTTCTGTCCATTCTTGCAGATACTCCTGGCACAAGAACGGCCAGCCTTTCGACTGGGAGAAAGCCGGGCACATCGCCCAGCGCCCTGGAGAGGGTAGCATCATGTTCTTCAACCCTCAGCCACAGGACGAGGGAAAATACCAGTGCTTTGTGGAAACCCCTGCAGGAACTGCCAGCACTCGCCAGATCAGTCTGAAAAAGGCCTTCATCAACGTCCCAGAAGTTAAAACCCAGGAGCATACTCCAGTAGAAGGAAAACCTTTCAAACTGGACTGTCCTATCCCAGAATCCTACCCCAAACCCACGATAGTTTGGAAGACTCAACTCCGTTCTGATCCTACCATCATTGAGACTTTCCTTGACCGTAGAATCACATTGTCTCCTGACGGCACCCTATGGTTCTCGAATGTGACTGAATCCGACGTCAGTCCGAGCTTCAAATATGTGTGCTTCGCCCAAACTCCTGCTGTTGGCGAAGATGTGGTGTTAGCTGAGCATTTCTTGAAGGCTCTGGTTCAAGACAAGACCCCAAATAACGGAGAACTGGTACCCCAGTACGTAAGCAACGATATGATGGCAAAGGCTGGTGATGTGACCATGATCTACTGCATTTACGGAGGAACGTAAGTCATTTTGCATTTTTAGGGTTCCGTAGCCGAATGGCAAAAAACGGAACCCTTATGGATTCGTCATGTCTGTCTGTCTGTCTATCCGTCCGTATGTCACAGCTACTTTTTTTCCGAAACTATAAGAACTGTTGAAACTTGGTAAGTAGATGTATTCTGTGAACCGCATTAAGATTTTCACACAAAAATAGAAAAAAGAACAATAAATTTTGGGGATTCCCCATACTTAGAACTGAAACTCAACATTTTTTTTTTTCATCAAACCCATACGTGTGGGGTAGGATAAGTCTTCAAAAATGATATTGAGGATTCTAATATCATTTTTTTTCTAAACTGAATAGTTTGCGCGAGAGACACTTCTAAAGTGGTAAAATGTGTGTAACTTCTAAAACTGATAAATTTAAAAAAAATATATGATGTACATTACCATATAAACTTCCACCGAAAATTGGTTTGAACGAGATCTAGTAAGTAGTTTTTTTTTTAATACGTCATAAATCGGTCTATTATTAAAACATCGATCAAAGTTACAATGAACTACAAGAACTTTTATATTATGTTACTTGCTGCTACGGAACCCTTCATGGGCGAGTCCAACTCGCACTTGGCCGCTTTTTTTTTATTTGTATTGCTCACTTCTAGCTTGTCTCATCATAAACCTCACCTTTCCCCAACTATATTGGGATCAACTTCCAGTTTATCCAGATGCAGCTGAATACGAGTATTTTACATGGAGCGACTGTTTATCTGACCAATATCAATATGGAAATGGCTCATTGGTATTGGGTCAAGTGCGATAACCTTTGGCTGGGTTCGAGCCCCTCGGGTCAGGCAAAGTGGTGGATAAACAATGCAAAGCAATAAAATAAGTAGTCTGTATTATTAGTGCAATTGTCTTTATGGTGAAAGCGCCAGGGTAGCCCGCGAAATTCATATTTTCTTACGTTTTTTGCAATTTGCAGGCCAGTTTCGTTCTATACCAAGAAAATATTTTTTTATTATTACTTAATAGTGATGGAACAACGTTAATAATAAAAAAATATTTTCTTTGTATAGAACTCATACCACGTACAATATTAGGTAAAATGACTCACGGACCCGATTCACACCGCGCTAGTGTGAGGGGATAGGTACTTAGATGAGAATGAAAAATTAATACCTACTTACAACACTCTACGTTCAAATTACCATATTGAATGAACTCATGAAAAAAAAATGCAAATGCATGCATGCTGTAAATGCACAATTATTTTGTTACTACGATCGCGAATCGTATTTTTTATCAACATACAACCTAACACTGAGCTGCAAATTGCAAAAAACGAAAGACAATTTGAATTTCGCGGGCTACCTCAGCGCATCCCCCTTAATTATTTTCAACTGCAGAATTTAATGTTGATATTATTACATTTAAAACAACAATAATTAAAAGGATATAAATCATAATAGTAGCTAACCGTAATAAATTTGAAATAAACGTAACAAAAGCAGTAACTGGAGCCATCTAACTTTTGCGTGTGGCAGCACCGGGACATTAGAGATTATAAAAATTACATCTTGTATTTTATGTGGAACACTACATATTTCTTCCAAGCTAAAATTAAGTACAATAATGTTTATAATCTTGCGAATATAAAACTAAGTCAGTAGTAGGTACTTAGTTTAACGACTTTTTTATACCTTTCCAAGTATGTCAGTATAGTGTTATGCCATTATTTGTGTTCTTTTTAATTGGCATCAACATATTTACTTCAAGCATTCAGTATTTATTGTTATTGCTCGGGTTTTACGCGATTACAGTATGTTTACTCGCACAGACTAAGTAGTATTTTTGTTCGTGATATTTTGATAGCTGTCAATTTTGAATGCAGCTAAAGTAAAACCAAGGATCGACCGTAAAAAGTTTGAGGCTCGCATATCATTTCAGGGGTTGCCACAAACATAACTGACACTTTTCATAGTGATCTCGTTAGTTCCAATTAAAGCCACCGGGTCAGATAAGTTTGCGGCACTTTACGCATTCAACATTAGGACGTGATTGCGAGGCTCGAAACCTTTGGAAGTAAATGTCTAGTGACAGTATTTTATAGATTTGAACATGCAGTGTTCAGAGCCAGTCAACCTATATTGTACACTCATTCAAAATAGATCCAACCACAGTCAACAGTCAAAAACGTCTAGGTATAACAATAATCTCTCATTTCTTTTACTTCCACAGACCCCTAGGTTACCCGGCCTGGTTCAAGGACGGCAAGGATGCTGATGGCAAGCCAGGAGACAGGGTTACGGCCTACAACCGCACCAGTGGTAAGAGGCTGCTCATCAAGGAGACGCTGCTGGAAGACCAGGGCGAGTACAAGTGCGTGGTGGACAATGGAGTCGGACAGAAGCAGACGCATACTATGAAGTTGACTGTAGTCAGTGAGTATCTATTATATGTATGGACTATTTTTAATGAGCCATTTATTTAATATTTTACATTTACAATATCAGTTGTTTTACTTAGAGACACTTCATTGACACACCAACATGACACCATAGCTTTTTAATCTTCTCCTAGAGGTCGAGCATATGCAACCTTATTATAAACAGTATCTAATATTTTCAACTAGGATTTTAGGAACGAAAAGTATTCATATTCAGATATTTATTTGCATTTCACATCGGACCATCGTGGTCCCTCTCGCAGATAAAAGGTTAATGTTAATAGTTTGTTACAATGGCTTAAAGCTAAGGTAAGGATTATGAACTCTGTAGGGCACAGCAGCACCAGTCCATACCTTGTACAGATGCTTTTGAGTGTGTTCTACAACAAAAATTATTTACTGATGTTAAAAAATCATTATGCATGCGTAACTGTTTCCTTCTTTACTAATGTTTTGTTTTCTTTTACAGGTGCGCCAAAACTTTCCAAGAAATCAGAAAAGCTAGTCAGTGTGAAGGAAGGCCAAGATGTCTCTATCCCTTGCGAAGTTACAGGCCTGCCTGAGCCCAAAGTTTCTTGGACATACAACTCCAAGGCTCTTGGTGACAGAGCCACATACAAAGATGGTGTCTTGACCATCAAGAACGCGAAAAAAGGAGACGCAGGATACTATGGCTGCAAAGCTGAGAACGAACATGGCGATTTGTATGCTGAAACTCTAGTCAATGTTGCTTAGACCGACAAAACGTTAATTTATCTAGTTTTAAGATTCATTTTATGTAATCGTAATTAATTTTATTAAAATCAACTATTTGCAAGTAAACTTGGATTTTTTTTTCGAACTTTTTCCTCAAAAATTTAATCTATTAAAAGAAATTTTGGAACGCTTTAGATAATCTTCAACACAGTTCTACTACTCCATTGCAAGATTGTTCATTAGGTAGCAATTTAAATCCTACGATGACAACACCATTTTGACAATGACATTGACGTTAATTAAATTTGACATTGTAATGACAACGCGTATAACCTCAAAAATTATACAGAAAATCCAAAACAAAGGCGAAATATAATAAAAAAACATGTTTTTTCTTTACTTAATAAGTATTTTATCACTAGCCGTTCAGGCTACATTCGTCACACTGGCCATCGGTAAGCCATTCACATATTTTCAAATCAAAAACGCAATTTAATTAGCGTTTTCGAAAAATTGCAAATTATGTGTTAAAAATCTAGCTTAGGAACAAAATGGTATATCTTTCCCGTAGCTGACATGTATAAGAGATGAGGCATGCACTCGATATGGTCTAAATGTTAAAACAAAGTAACAAAACACTACTTTACTGTTATTTTTCTTAGAAGGAAAAATAGCACTAAGATTTCGCCTTATCATTCTTAATTAATATTACAACATTTCTAAACTAATCGTGGAGCATATAATTAAAGAAATAACTGCCAGTGCATTCTCTAAAAGGCATTCCCTGCAGCAGACAGGCAATTCTGGCAAGAATCCAGAACAAAATCAATTATGACCTGTTGTTTATAAAATAATTCCTATCATATTAAAACTATTTCTGGCTTAGATGAATCAGAACTACTTTGTTAATATATGAATTACATGTAGGTAGGTACATAATATTAATAGGAAATATTAAATGTAGCCAAATGCAATAAAAGATCCCACAAGTCAATCAATCAACTCGGCCAATCGCAGTCCACTGCTGGACATAGGCCTCTCCAAGGTTGCGCCACAACACCCTGTCCTCCGCCTTCCGCATCCAGTCTGCCCCAGCCACTTTCTTCAGGTCATCGGTCCATCTAGCTAGGGGGCGTCCCACACTACGCTTACCGATACGCGGTCTCCACTCTAGGACTCGTCTGCTCCACCGGCCATCGGTCCTTCGACAAACAAGGCCAGCCCACTGCCACTTCAGTTTGCTTACTTTGAAAGCTATGTCAGTTACTCCGGTTCTTTTCCGGATAACTTCCCACAAGTACCTAAAGATAACAGTGTTTATCAGGTTCACCTGAGTCAGACCCACTATCAGCCTATAAAGTCTACAAGTATCACTCTCATGTACAGTCACCATCAATAATATTGGGACAAACAGACTGTTCAAAATGATCTCGACAACTAAGAAAATAAAACTTTAAATAAAAATAAATAAAATAAAATAAATTTTTATTAAACCATGCGTATACAAAAATAGTATGAACTCTGGTATCCAAAAAAAAAGATTTAACTTGTGTTATGGATACCAGCATTCTCACATAAATGAAATTTCCATTGGTTGCAACAGACTTCGATGTCAAGAGTGGCACAGTATACAGGAGAGGAAGCCTTTAATAGAATGTGTGTAAGTGTAGTGTTAGTCACACTAATATTTTAAAGAAGAAAGTTTGTAAGTATGTGTGTGTGTGTGTGTGTGTTTGTGTGTGTATATGTGTTTGTGTTTGTTTGTTACTTCTGCACGCTCAAACGTCGGGTCAACTTTGATAAAATACAAAAAAAAACTAAAAACAAATACTTTAGCTCAATTGGATAAAGTTCTTGTCAAAATGACAGCTGTTGTGCACTGTCTTCATTCTGAAACACTCGCTTGTGTCATTTTGAACAGTCTGTTAGTCCTGATATTATTGATGCTGACTGTACCACTGCAGAAGTTAATACTCTCCTATTGCGTGGGCCAAACAAAAGAAAAGTTTACTTAGAGTTGCTCAGTATGATTGTTAGACATCATCATTCATCATTGTGAGGCGGCGGGAATCTATCGCCGATTCCCGGCCACCGTAGGCGCGGGCTTGCGGACGACGAGTAATGGGCAGCTCGCCGTCCGGTAAGGACCAGGCCCGGGTCGACGGCGTGTTGTGTTCCACGTGCGCCTCAAAGAGATGTCAACAGTGACGGGGTCAATTGGGCCGATGCCGCCGGGGTCGCGGGTAGTTCGAAAGAGATATCGTGGCCCTGGCACGGGCAGCTGAAGGAACATGGGTGGGTTTTAGTCAGTAAAAGTCTGACATGCCCTCCCGCCTCTGCCCAGAGCGGGAGAAGTCATTTGATGATTTCCCATCCACAAAAAAAAAAAAAAAAGACATCCTATACTATTAAATGAGCAATCTAAATATATAAAACTCAAAGGTGACTGACTGACATAGTGATCTATCAACGCACAGCCCAAACCACTGGAGGGATCGGGCTGAAATTTGGCAAGCAGGTAGATGTTATGACGTAGGCATCCGCTAAGAAAGGATTTTGATAAGTTCTACCCCCAAGTGGATAAAATAGGGGATGAAAGTTTGTATGAAACTTTGTCAATTTTAAACCAATCGAGCTGAAATTTGACATGCAGGTAGATGTTATAACGTAGACATCCGCTAAGAATGGATTTTGTTAATTTCTACCCCCAAGGGGATAAAATAGGGGATGAAAGTTTGTATGAAGCTTTGTCAATTTTAAACCGATCGGGATGAAATTTGGCATGCAGGTAGATGTTATGACGTAGGCATCCACTAGGAATGGATTTTGTTAATTTCTACCCCCAAGGGGATAAAATAGGGGATGAAAGTTTGTATGAAGCTTTGTCAATTTTAAACCGATCGGGATGAAATTTGGCATGCAGGTAGATGTTATGACGTAGGCATCCACTAGGAATGGATTTTGTTAATTTCTACCCCCAAGGGGATAAAATAGGGGATGAATGTTTGTATGAAGCTTTGTCAATTTTAAACCGATCGGGCTGAAATTTGGCATGCAGGTAGATGTTATAACGTAGGCATCCGCTAAGAAAGGATTTTGATAAATTCTACCCCCAAGGGGATAAAATAGGGGATGAAAGTTTGTATGAAGCTTTGTCAATTTTAAACCGATCGGGCTGAAATTTGGCATGCAGGTAGATGTTATAACGTAGGCATCCGCTAAGAAAGGATTTTGATAAATTCTACCCCCAAGGGGATAAAATAGGGGATGAATGTTTGTATGAAGCTTTGTCAATTTTAAACCGATCGGGCTGAAATTTGGCATGCAGGTAGATGTTATAACGTAGGCATCCGCTAAGAAAGGATTTTGATAAATTCTACCCCCAAGGGGATAAAATAGGGAATGAAAGTTTGTATGAAACTTTGTAAATTTTAAACCGATCGGGCTGGGACTTTGCATGCATATAGCTACAATGACTTAAAAAAAAAAAAAAACGCGATTGTTTAACTCGAAAATTGGTGTAAATAATCTTTCAGTCAAGTTAGGGGAGGGGGTGGTGAGGACGCAAAGGGAGAGGGTGTGGAGAGGAGTTGGTGCGGGTAGAAGGGGAGGGGAGTGGGAGATGGGTTAGAGGGAGAGCAGGAGGGATGAGAGGGGGGTTAGAGGTAGAGCGGGTGGTGAGAGGTGGGATGAGGGCTGGCGGTGCCTATATGTTTCTTTTTGTATAGCTATGAAACCCAACCCGACAGAAATAACCGAAAAATAGAAAGTAGAAAACTCGGAACGGCACATAAAACAGGAGTAAACTCCAGTCATGCGTCGGAGCTGACACTTACACTTTTTTTTGTTTGTTTGAACGTGTTAATCTCTAGAACTCCCAGTCGGACTTTAATAATTGGTGTTGCATTTGATAGCCCAATTCTTAAGGAAGGCTACAAGCATAGTTAACATCACTCTAGGACTCTTAGATGCCGAGCAAAAAGAAAAAAAGTCGGAAAGAACGCTAAGCGAAAACGACGTAATAGCGCAGGCAGGCAATGCGATGCGACGGGTGGGTCGGGGAAACAAGAAACTTCACGCGGATGAAGTCGCGGGCAGAAGCTATCTCAATATTTAAAAAGAAAAGTCCTGACTGACTGACTGATCAACGCCCAACCTAAACCCTTGGACCTATAAAGCTGAAATCTTGCACAGTGGTTCCTTTTATAATGTAGACAAGGAATAAGGAAATTTTTCGACATCCACGCGGGCGAAGCCGCGGGCAAAAGCTAGTTTCTCATAAAGCTAAATAATTGTACAAGTTAGTAATAAGGTACCTAGATTGTAATCAACAATTTTGTATTTTCCTCCGCTTGGTGTTGTGGTTGCCAAGCGACAAAGCCATTTTATCAAATAATAAAAAAAACGTTTAAGTTATTAAAATAAAGGGTCAAAACTTATCAAGGAAATGTAGGTTGTGATGTTTCTATTTGTTTTGTTTTATGCTTTAATATATTATATTATTATAATAAACTTGTGGACTCTGAGGTACCGTACTACAAGTATGTGCCCGACCCAGTCCTCGAAAACGACCATGTCACTTTGTACTGGGATGGGTCTATCATTACTGACAGGACTATTGTCGCCAATAAGCCTGATATAGTGGTGATAGATCGATTAGCGCGCTGCGCAATGATAGTCGATGTTACCATTCCACATGACGAGAACCTCGTGAAAGCTGAGAAAGAGAAACAAATGAAATATCTCGACTTAACTCACGAGGTTGTTGAAATGTGGAATGTGAGCTCGGCTGTCATTGTGCCGATTGTCGTAACGGCCAATGGCCTGATAGCCGAAAGCCTCGACCGACATCTCTCGAGGCTCTCGTTAGGCGGTTGGATCAACGGCCTGATTCAGAAGGCAGTACTCCTTGATACGGCTCGCATTGTGAGAAGGTTCCTGTCTCTGCAGCCCTAACCACCGGTAGATTGGACCCTACTCCCGACACCGGCGGACCTCTATTTTTTTATATTTTTAAATGTTTTTTTTTTATATCGTTTCGTTTAAAAAATATTTTAAAATTAATTATATCAGATATAAAATGAATAAACGACATAATATATAATAATAATAGGCCAGTAACTTCGATCCTTAAAGTAATTAAACTAAGCTACATAATGCTCGATTTTGTGAAACTCCTGAAACCCAGACTAGGACGTGTCCTGTATCCCAGGCGATATATAGGTATAAAATAAAATTGAACGGCTAAATGTGTTGCTAAGCTCAAAACTCGAGAACGGCTGGACCAACTCGGTTTTTTTTTCAAATATTCGTTGAAGTCCGAGGAAGGTTCTTATGAAGAGAAAATTGGAAAAGTTGCCGGGAAAATTGGAGAATACGGGAAAACTGAAAGTGCATTTTCTATGGGAATTTTGTATGAATTATTGAAATTTGGACAGGACAACGTCGGTCGGATAGGTTAATCATAAAATAAAAGATAAAAAGGTGATTTAAATAATGTAATATTCATTTCAGCTGCTGGTTTATATTATTTAGCAGAATTAGTTGAAGAATACACAGTAATGGCCAAATATATTATCACATGGACAGTTATTGTAAGTATACCATCACTTTATTATATTATATTTACTAATTTCTGTCCGCGAATTCGTCCGCGTATTTCGCCCCCTACCCACCGCGTCGCATCTCATGACCCGCGCATTGTATCGTTTTCGCTTAGCGCTCCTTCTGACTTTTTTTCTTTTTGCTCAGCTCCTAAGAGTCGTGGCGTAATGTTAAATATTAGGTCTTTACCTATGAAATTGCCGTTCTGCAGTACTGGCCATTTCAAATCAAAATAATTTTTGTTTGGCTAAGAATTCTAATTTCAAATTAATTTTATTTTAAAAACATGGATTTTTTTTTCCAAAAGTAGTCATTTGTTTATTGATTAGTGTTACATTTTCCTCGCATTTCAATCTTTTTCGTCATCATGAATACGTTAAAAATTCGAGTAATTATGGAATATGAGTACCGTCGTGGCAGCAACGCGGCACAAGCGGCACGCAACATCAACGTCGTTTACGGAGCTAACACTACAAACCAACGCACCACTTGTTATTGGTTTGCTCGCTTCCGTTCTGGAAATTTCGACCTGAAAAATAAACCTCGCGGTCGTCCGTAGACTTTGGTCGACAATGACGAATTAAAGGCGATTGTGGAAGCTGATGATACACAATCTACGGCTGAATTAGCAGCAGCATTCGACGTTAGCGTCAAAACAATATTGGTCCATTTGCGTCAAATTGGCAAGGTAAAAAAGCTTGACAAATGGGTGCCCCACGAACTCAATGATCGCCAGCGCGAAGTACGCGTCGAGACGTGCCTTGCACTGCTCAACAGACACACAAATGAAGGAATTTTGAACCGCATTGTTACCTGCGATGAAAAATGGATTCTGTTTGATAACCGCAAGCGCTCAGCAAGTTGGTTGGATCCTGGTTCAGCACCTAAACAATGCCCTAAACGAAAACTTACCCCTAGAAAAGTGATGGTCACTGTTTGGTGGTCTAGCGCCGGTGTGATTCATCACAGCTTCTTACCAAACGGGGTGAGCATTACTTCAGATGTGTACTGTGAAGAACTGAACACAATGATGGAGAAGCTGGCACATCTCCAACCAGCATTGGTCAATTGCTCGTCTCCGCTGCTCCTGCACGGCAACGCGCGACCTCATACTGCACAGCAGACGGTCTCCAAGTTGCAAGAACTGGGGTTGGAAGCTCTCCGTCATCCGCCCTACTCACCAGACCTTGCGCCTACAGACTACTACTTTTTCCAGAATTTGGATAACTTCTTGGCGGGAAAAAAATTCAATACCCGAGAGGCAGTACAAAATGCCTTTGAAGAATTTGTTGCCTCCCGTCCAGCTGATTTCTTTAAGAAGGGCATCAATAAACTGCCACTGCGTTGGCAAAGATGCTTTGATTGCATGGGTGATTACTTCGATTAATACAAATAAAAAATTCATGAAAAAAATTCGTTTAAATTTTTTCATACAAAACGGCAATTTCATAGGTAAAGACCTATTAGTATAACCTTCCTCAAGAATTGGGCTATTCAAAAAGAATTGGTCAAATCCGATGGTACTTCCTGAGATTTCTGTAAACGGTTAGGAGGAATAGTGGGGCGCGTCTTCGTGGATTGCACTATCTAGCTAGACCATCAAACCGAACGACTTTTTTTTCCATGGCACCAACATCATAATCGCGAAAAAAATAAACAGCCGTCCCATACGTTTGCGTCGAGTAGGTATTAAAGTTTTCTATGGGACAGTTGAAATTTTTTTCGAGAATACGATGTTGGTCCCATGAAGAAAGTTATTCGGTTTGATGGTCTTTGTCAGACCCTGAAATTTGACGAGGATGAAAAACAACAAGTTATAGATTTATTTTGTTTTTTAGGGTTCCGTACCTCAAAAGGATAAAACGGAACCCTTACAGAATGACTTCGTTGTCGGTCCGTCAAGATTTTACTCAGGAACGCGTGGAGGTATCAAGGTGAAATGAATATCAAATACGTAGGTCTGCGGTCCCTTGGAGCTCTAAAAAATCAAGCTTCCAAATCAATGCAATACAAAAATACGGCCTTTTATGCGACATATTTTGATACTCGCAAGCAAGTAAATCAAAACCTATAGGGTAGGTACTTCCCGTTGACCTAGAATCATGAAATTTGACAAAAAGCCAGGTCTTACAGCACAAGTAAAGAAAAAAGGTTGAAAATCGTAAATTTGTAGCTTTATTACATAAAAAAAAAATTTACTACTAAAGTTAAGTTTGTTTTTAGAATAAATTCATCCCAACTACGGAACCCTTCATTGTGCGTAGTCCGACATGCACTTGACGGTTTTTTTATTCGAGTTAATTTATATTTTTTGTATGGCTCCGCGTGCTCGTGGTTACGTAAAGGAGTTCGTGGGTAAGTAATAACAGCCGCACGGGTCGATCAATCAGGTTAAGTTACGCTTGCCGGGGTTGGTCCGTGGATGGGTGACCATCTTTACATACCGAGACTCCTCCGTGCCTCGGAAAGCACGTTAAGCCGTTAGACCCGGCTGTCATTCGTGGATCTTTGACAGTCGTTAGGTACTGGTCGTCAGAAGCCCGAAAATCTGACAACCAGTCTTACCAAGGGATATCGTATTACCCAGTTACTGGGTTGTGGAGGTCAGTCAGATAGGCAGTCGCTCCATGTAAAATACTGGTATTCAGCTGCATCCGGTTAGTCTGGAAGCCGGCCCTAACATAGTTGGGAAAAGGCTACGCAGATAGATTTTTTTTATATTTTTTGTATGCTCGTGTTTCTGTGCCATATAAAACATTTTTTTTTCTTTTTTCCAGGCAACTGCCTGTATCCACATAGGCCTTCAGATCTTCGAAGACATACCTTTACACCTGAATGCGCTAGGCCTCCTACAGCAGGCGCTGCACGGTCTGCTGCTGCGAGACTTCCCAGTGGTTAGGGTCACCAGCTTTACATTTATAACGGCTATCCTGACCCTGGTACTGCATCATTATTTGGCTTTCAAGTTCTTTGGAAGCGTGTTTTATAATTTTTCGGAGGTAAGTTTTTTGCGAAAAAAATTGTGAATTATTTACTATCTATTACAAATATTTAATTTCCCGGGAATCCCGGCAAGTTCCCGGGATTTAAATATTGCGAATTATTCTTATTCATAATTAGTTTGTTGTTATTGTTGTTTGTTTTTTTTTTTTAGGGTTCCGTACTTCAAAAGGAAAAAACGGAACCCTTATAGGATCACTTCGTTGTCCGTCTGTCTGTCGGTCTGTCAAGACCCTTTTTCTCAGGAACGCATGGAGGTATCAAGTTGAAATTAATATCAAATATGTAAGTCTAAGTTCGCTTGGAGTCCTAAAAAACTCAAGCTTCTAAGTCAACGCAATAAAAACATACGGCCATTTATGTGACATATTTTGATACTCGGAAGTAAATCAAAACCTATAGGGTACTTCCCATTGTCCTAGAATCACGGAAAAAGGAAAAAGTCCGAAAATTGTTAATTTTTAATTATATCATATAAAAAAAAACGACTCTGTCAGTCTGTTATGAGCCTTTTTCTCAGAGACGCGTGGAGATATCAAGTTGAAATTAATGTCGGATACGTAAGTCTATGGTTTCTTAGAGTTCTAAAAAATTCCATTGTTTAGTTTGTTTTTGGGATAAATCCTTTTCAACTACGGAACCCTTCATTGTGAGTGTTCCAACACGCACTTGGCCGGTTTTTTGTTTGTTTGTTTTTTTCTAAGTGCAATAAATAATTCGCAATTTCTGAAATCCCGAGATTTAATCGTCATGTTAATGATTCCGGGATTATAAATGAGGTATTATCCACTCTTGTACTTCTTTCCTCGAAGTTTAGGATTTTATACTCTACACAATCCGACCTCAGCTTATAACCTAACTTTCGCAATACCTATGTGCTATTATAGTCTGCTTGCGTCCGCGGGTGATGTTATGTACGATAAGTCGACGTTCGCACGGACGTAAAAATACCGCGGCGATTTTTTTCCGCGCACTGGAGTTCAAAATCCAACAGTGTGTTTTTTCAACGAGCTAGAATGTACTCTGTTATTGTTAAGTTGGATTCTCAACGCTCGGCTCAACAACGAGAGTTGAAAATCCAGTGCGCGATAAAATCCCGCCGCGATATTTTTACGTGCGTGCGAACGTTGGCTCAGTTTATCAAAAAGGTGCAATAGTGGTTTAAAAATAGAACTGTGAGTGTAAATAAAAAAAATGTTTAATATTAAAATTGCAGGTGTTGGCATACTTCACGCTATGCCTGTGGGTGGTGCCCTTCGCGCTGTTCGTGTCGCTATCGGCGAACGACTACGTTTTGCCCACTACTGGGGAAAAACAGCCGCTGTTGTTAGGTAAGATAGGTAGTTTTATACATTTACCAGCGACCCGCCCCTGCTTCGCACGGTTTTTACGACTTGACAAAACATGATGGTTTCTATATTATATATAAGTTAAATATTCATGTGTTATACATACAGAGTAGATACGACAATACAACAATTAATTAAACTTCTTATACGTAATCAGTTAATCACGTACTCAATCTGCGTACAAAAATTCAATTCAATTTAACTAATAGTTTAGTCACAGGGCAATATTTTTCATTTTCAAAATTTTCAACATGATGTACGAGTATCTGATAATACAGTTATTAGACCAGCCTTGCCTAAAAACATAAAGGATAAAGACATTGCAATATTCTTCACGCACATGTTGCCAGCTACTTCAATATGGGAATTAATGCATGTTGTACTCGTACCTTATACCAGAGGCATAAGAGTCATAAAGGATAAAGACATTGCAATATTCTTCACGCACATGTGGCCAGCTACTTCAATATGGGAATTAATGCATGTTGTACCTTATACCAGAGGCATAAGAGTCATAAAGCGTGTCAGCAGAATTAGATAAGAAAATAATGCATGCGGAAGTTACATCTACTCACTCTTGTCAATCGAAAATTTTGAATGTGCGAAAGAGAAACGTATGTAGACGATAGTTCGTTAATTTCTATGTCGCTTTCTCGCCGAAACAATAACAACCCAAACTTGCAAAAAATCGTCACAAACAATGGTGTGTTGGGTCGGTCAGTGCCCCAGTCGCCAGCCGTGTTAAAATATTTAAAAATGGTGTTCTATTTTGTTTACATTTTTAAACTATTTAGTTAAAAGTAACTTTTTTAATTTAAATGTTAGGATTTATTTGATAATTCCTATAACCTGCTATACATTAGTTCTGCTCGTATTTTCATTTATTGTTGTATTGTCGTATCCACTTTGTATAGACCTTCCGAAATAAATTCTCTAAATGATAGTGAAAACCGCATCAAAATCCGTTGCCAAATTTAGAAGAACAATGCGGTCACACAGACTGCGCGAACAGCGACTTTTATTTTTTTATAAGTATAGACACAGGGTGGCAGGAGGGGCTCGTGGCTAAGTAATAACAGCCGCACGCGTCGATCCGTCAGGTTAAGCTACGCTTGCCGGGGTTGGTCCGTGGATGAGTGACCATATTTACATACCAAGAAAGCACGTTAAGCCGTTAGTCCCGGCTGTCTTTCGTGGATCTTTGACAGTCGTTACGGGTCGTCAGAAGCCCGAAAGTCTGACAACCAGTTTTACCAAGGGGTATCGTGTTACCCAGTTACTGGATTGTGGAGGTCAGATAGGCAGTGGCTCCATGTAAAATATTGGTATTCAACTGCATCCGGTTAGACTGGAAGCTGACCCCAACATAGTTGAGAAAAGGCTAGGCTGTACGAACCGTACAAAATTATTAATAGCATGTATTATCTAAATAGTAGTAGTTTTTAGGGTTCCGTTCTTCAAAAGGAAAAAACAGAACCCTTACCGTCTTATTACAAAACAAGGTTCATCTTCAAACCCAGGTTTAAACCATGGACCCTTTTTTGAATTTCGAGCTTTATTCTGACACGTTAAGATGTCAGTTTTACAAAACTGACAACTTAGTACCGGACTAAGTTGTCAGTTTTGTATAAAGAACTGTATTTCTATCAAAGCTAGGTTCATATTACAAAAACTGGCTCGATGGTTTAAACCATGACGAAGAAAAACCTCGTTTTGTAATAAGACCGTTATAGTTTATTAGACTACTGCCTCGTTGGTCTAGGAATCACCAGCGTGTCTGCTGAGCGTGCGGTACTGATTCCCGGGTCGAGTATTGGTATTGAAATTCCATTAGAAATTTCTCAGTAGCAACTCAGAGTCTAATTTTTTGTTATGGTAACAAGGCTCGCCCCCTCTTTCAAAGCTTATAACTTAATTGGCGAAATGTCGGGGCACTATACACTTCTGCCCAATCCTTCGGGGAATACGGGCGTGGTATTATGTAATTAATACACTTTTTAGGGTTCCGTACCCAAACGGTAAAACGGGACCCTATTACTAAGACTCCGCTGTCCGTCCGTCTGTCACCAGGCTGTATCTCATGAACCGTGATAGTTAGACAGTTGAAATTTTCACACAGATGATATATTTCTGTTGTCGCTATAACAACAAATACTAAAAAAAAAAATATATTTTAGAGGGGCTCCTATACAACGAACGTTATTTTTTGCCGTTTTTATAAATAACTAGCTGACCCGACAGACGTTGTCCTGTCTTGGCTATGAATATTCTAATGTAAACGCGTGAAGTTAAAATGTTTTTTCTGAAATTTTCCAATTTTCTGCGAAATTTTCTTAATTTTTTTTTTCATAAGAACTTTCTCCTGACAATCATAAACACAACAAAAAAATAATTAGCGAAATTGTTCCATCCGTTCACGCGTGATGCGATGACCACGGGAAATAGGGATTCATTTTTTTAAGGTACGGAACCGAGCGAGTCCGACTCGCACTTGGCCGGTTTATTTTATGCAGTTGTTTTTTTTTCAGGTGACAGCAACGTCTTAACAGATTACCTATCTAGAAAATCAAAGAGATATAGTCTTCTCTCCTTCTTCAGTTTCGCTAAGGAGTCCATTCTACCGCAGCGAAGCAAGAAGGCCTTCTGAGGATCAAGTAATTAATATAGTCTTATTTAATGCGTTATACCAGTGCCACCCATATTCATTATAGCTGTATAGAAGTGTCATGAGGGGTTGGCAAAAAAGTGTAGAGATGGTGGCGCCACTGTCGCTCGTGTTTTAGGTGTCTCAAATGGAGTAGACACCCGTAATTCGAGATGAGGCTTCTTATTTTGCGAAGTTATTTTAAAATTATTTATTTGTGCTCTTTTATAGTTTCTAATGGACGTCCTCGTCCATAAAATGTATGGAAATACGTGCACGGCATAACGTTGTGAACGAAAATTTAAAATCGTCTTCACATATTTCCATATATTTTTTTAGTTCCCTGTGCTATCGTGATGGCATGACGTGTATCGTCATGGTAGAATGATAAAGCGCACTTTAGCAATTAAGAGCCCATACTACCTCAGCTTTTTGTCTCGCTCGCACGATACTGCTCGCGGACTGAGTGAGAGCGAGACTGAGTGCGGCGCCGATAGTTTAGGTGATTCCTTTTTACTGTGAAAATAATGGTAATTTGAAAAAAATAAAAAAAAACAAGACATGCTTTATAGTTAGTTCATTAGTAAAGTTTCATGATCTACTTTGAAGTATTTTATGAATACCAGCGGTTTATTGTTCGGTTTGGAGGTAACTTTGGTTTTTTTTTCTATCGAGATAATTTTATGGAAACGTATTTTCATCAAACATAATTTCAAAATTAATGCTGTAGTATTTTCGACATAACGGAGGATCATGCTAAGCCATTTGAGGTAGTATAGGCTCTTAATGTATTCCCAAATAAATAAGGGCGATAATACACGTACCTGTAACTTGCACAAAAGTATGGAAGTAGCTTGCATGCCGTGTGTCATGATAACAACTTCTGATTGGGGAATATCACAATGGCATGCACAGTTTTGTACCAGCTACAGACATGCGTATTTTCGCACTACTGTTACCACCGGCGACTTGGTGACAGTGCCTGGACACTTGATACTATTTCGACAACATTTCGTGTTAAGCAGAGCAAAGATTTTTTATCGCGCATTGAATTTTAAACTCTTGCCCCCTTATTCATAATTCTATAAACCTTTTTTAGTTATAGAAGTGTTTTGTCTTCTTCTTTCAAACTCAAATCATAATTCGAAAGAAATTGACAAAACACTTCTATAACTAAAATACGTTTATAGATCGTTTATGTTTTTTTTATGAATAGGGGGGGGGGGCATATCTTGCCGCTAACCAGTGCCTTCCATTGCGCGATAAAAAATCGCTCGTGGCTACGTGAGCTTTTTATGGAGACCAGAAGCCGGTCGCTCCATGTTTAATACTCAAATTCAGTTATATCTCCCACCCGAATCAAAATACAGCATTTATCAGAAATATTTTCTTAGTGATCTTTGAGGTTGTGGTACAGACAATAAAACTGAACAACTTTCTCCATACGACCAACATCGTAATCGCGAAAAAATTATTAACTGTCCTCCCATACAAAATTTCAATTCGATCCAAATGTGAACGGCTGATTATTTTTTTTTCCCGTGGAGAAATTCTTGAGTTTTAAGGTTTGTTCTTTTTTGACCACACGTTTCTGACACACGCGGTGTACCTCTAATTAATCATACCCATTATCAATAAGTAAAGGAGAATGGGCAGTTTGGTACGCGGTCACTAAATGATATTAGAATATGATAGGAGTTTTAGCAAGAGATAACTTTTGTTAAAAAAACTTAACATAATTATTTGTTCAAACTCTGTCCAATACAATTCTCAATATTTAACTATGATCCTATTAATGTGCGCCCGAAATAAGAATAGGCAAGAACTTGCTCACTTCACCAAAGTAATCTATGACGCTAGGGATTGACACTACTGACAGCTCACTTCACCAAAGTAATCTATGACGCTAGGGATTGACACTACTGACAGCTCACTTCACCAAAGACACATGAGATTTTTACAGAACAGATCGGCAGTTATATTCTTTTTTGACCGCACAGCAATTTTACAACCCTGTTAATTAGATAAAAATAGTTTATCGTTAAAATACGTAAGTAAATTATTTTTTATTTAGTTATAATTTATTTAGATAGCTACCAATTCACTTAGCTTATGTATCTACGGTTTTCTAGGAGAGCGATGGCCGCCATATAACGGCGGCAGTAACGGTTGTCATGAAAATCACGGCAGCGGGATTTGACTTAACGCTGTCAAAAAACGCTCTCTATGACACGGTCTCTTTCATAATTATGTAACATTTCAGTGACGTCAGAAAGTTTTGAATGCCACCGCCCTTCTAGCAAACCGTAGCCTAAACAGAGGCTATGCTTATAATCATTATAATTGAACATATTTAAACATATTCACAATCTTAGATAATTTACAGGAATACCCACTTAATCAACTATCTACTTTAGCGTTATGTGATCTAAGTTCATTTTTGATTGACCGTTTGTAATAAAGGTCCTGAATTTTTGGTTTCAATGGAATTTGAACTTTGTCATGTTTGAAATTGAGTTAATAATTATGTGACATTCTGAATTCCAATATATTTTTGAGCCCGCTCACAGAAATAATTTGGTGTCACAAATCAGGAGATTCAATTCAGTAGTATTGACAAAATGATAATAAGTTCTTATTAATGGGTGTTTTTTTTTTTGGAAGTTTCTTATGAATCTTGTAAATCTGTTAAAAGTAGGTACAAATATGTGAGTTATTACCTTTTTGTCAAGTGCTACTTACACATACTCAAGTATATTTTTAATTAATCTCCGACTTATTTTAATAAAGACGATGATAAATTGTTTCACTAACAAGCCGAGTCTGTTATGTTTATAAATAAAGATTTATTTATATTTTCCATTGTTATGGCCAGGAATCGGATGCATATTTAACTATTTTTTTTCTTTTTTTTTTTAAATATAAATCCCGGGATCCCAGCAAAACCGGGAATACACAACTAATCGGGTAGGTACATGGTATGGAAACGACTTATTAAATATGTGGTATTATTTATTTAATAAATACCGGGACACGGGATCTCATAACTGTTCGTATGCTTGTTTACTTGAAATTTTGGTATGCCAGTTTGGCAAACCTACTTTAAAAAATTAGCTAGCATTGGATTCCATAGTCAAAAAGGGCTAAATTTATCAATTCCGGAATCGCGAGATTTTTACGATTGATACAAAAGTGCATTCCATATTAGCCAACACCTGAACGTAAGCACAGATTAATACAGATGAGACACTCCGCAAAATCATTTAAATAAAAAGGGACGCTTACTACGACACAATAAAGTGCAATTCAGATCGCACAACGCTTCATTACCCTACCTACCCTACCTACCCTACCTATAAGTTGTCTCTCTTTCTATCGCGTAACTATTATACCTACCTTCTGACTCGTTATGGTTGTCTTCTTTTACGACGCGGCGCGTGAGTATCGAACTAACGTGCGAGCCGGCCGGTGCGCGGCAGCCCACACTGAATTGACCCAGTGAGATGATCCCGCCGCGTACTTGTAGCTTCATACCTAAACTGTGGAGTGTCCCATCTGTATTAATCTGTGACGTAAATAAATATACATTCGCTTCTATAATCAGAACTCAAGATTTATTCGACCCCGGAATCCCGAGATTTTTTCGATACAAAGTGCATTCCATTTAACCAACACCTCAACTTTAGGTAAATATGCATCCGAATATCCGATCTATAGTTGATAAGGCACATGCTAAATGCTAATACTTATAAATTATTATTAGAACTGGTGAAAAAAAAAAAAATCGGCTGTTTCATACAAAAATGCAATGTCTACACTATCATAATGTATGAAACAGATACTTTATTTAAGCTATTTCTGTGTTACATATCATTAGCCGTCTGGACTGACTCGTTGGTCTAGTGGTTGCAAGCGCTACTGCTGAGCATGAGGTCCTGGGTTCGATTCCCGGGTCGGGCAAAGTTTTATTGGATTTTTCCATCTGAAATTTCTCAGATTTGTGCCCGGTTGATGACAATATTCTCACCCCCTATTACATTACACATAACTGGCGAAATGTATGTGTTTTATAAATCCCTGTTTACCCCTGCGGGGAGTACCAGCGTAATGTTATGTCTTTATGATGATTGATGATTATCTCCAAAACATTATGTAACATCTAGTCAATGAAAGACAATATTCAAATGTAAATAGATCGAATATAGATAATGATAATGTGATGCACTAAGCAATAATGTTCCCACTGCTGCGACACAGACGCAAGCCTTCTCTGTTAAGGAGGGTACACACGTATCTGCAAGCATGACAAGTTCCCTATAGACATATACACACTGTACAAGCAACCGAGAGTAGCATCAGTTTTTGTTTGAGCTATGGACGACGACGACGCGTTTGCTTTAGCTGCATTAATTGTGTGCAACTGCATACACACGTTTAAACATGTTTGCACAAGTGTGGCTTGTTCAAACCGCATAATGAAAATTCTATCAATCTTCATGCCGCTTGTACAAGCATGATGCTTGCACAAAACCATCATAGCCACTTGCTTGATAAAATAATTCTTTATTTTGGGATCTCCAACAAAGGATACGCATAAACAGTTTATATTACAATAATAAAAAGGTTCTATTAAGTGTGCTCCTTCAATTAAAGGAGACACAGTTTGCACATTATAACTAGGACTAAACGGATAAAAATAAAAATAGAAAATGAAATTTGAGAGAACAAAAAATACATCTCAAGATGGATCATTCATGAATATTACAGAAAAAAAAAATTAACATGTCAAAAATTGAGCATTCATATTATAAATGTTTAGTGGTGGCTGTGGTTAAATTATGAAAACAATGTTATAAAAAAAATATTATTTATAATAATCACCCTACAATGTTCCCACTGCTGGGACACAGGCCTCCTCTCTTTGATTGATTAATGAATCAACGAAAAAAATGAAAAAAACTTTCTGACAGCAGACATTCAAGTGGATACTCAAGCAAGCTTACACAAAATTATTGTTCATGCAAGCTTGTCATGCTTGCAGCCCTTTAGAGGGAGTGGGCCGTGGATGTGACATGTCTTCGAATTTTTTGTTCTAGGACATGTTGGTTTCCTTACGATATTATTATCTTGCTAATATTTTGGTCTCCACCAAACATGTTTTGTAATTTGTAACCCTCAGAATGAACACTGAATAAGTTATCAACGTTTGTGTAACCATACCTATAGTCTATCCCAAAAGAATCTGATAAAAATGGATCAGAAAACGTACGTGTGAATGCTAATTAGTAATGCCACTAACAAATCAAGTGCTTTGATTGATGATTTTTCATTGGGGATGTTTACCGAAACCGAAAGCTTCGCCGCAAGAGAGCGCTGTGTGTTTGTCACTTGTCATCTTCGACCAATCGGCGACAAGAAAAAACACTAAGCGCCATCTCGTGGCAAAATTTATAACAAGGAATTCCATTGGCAGCTGAATGAAAGTAACAAACACTTAGCGCCATCTACGTGGAACTAATTTGGCAGTTTTCTTCCCCATTGCAAATTAATCAAACAATAATAATTATCGTTGAAAAAAAGTGGCGAGATATAAATTTGAAACGTAGGTAATAGATGAATGTGTTACTAACTCCCTCTAGTGAGTAATTGCGTAAGAATTTAACATAAACAGTGTTGTTTACACTTTTATCAGAAACTTTTGGAATAGACCATACATTTTTGAGATATATATGTTATGGACCAAATGATATATTGGGCATTATACATAATGCTCGGTCATGATGAAAAATGCCCAATATGGGAGTGCAATTTGATAATAATTATTCAACTAATCAAATTGACCGGGCATTATACATATTGTCCATTACCTTTTGGGCAGATTAATACAAACATATGTGTTACTCTGATTAAGGTTGGTATTTGCTTAGCAGGAATTTGGTAATTTAAAATGCGTGTTTGCTTCAAGACAGTTTTAATGCGACTAACTGAGGTGGGGGCATACAGGCGTTGATATTCACTTAAAAACACACACAATCATACAACATAGACCTAACATACCGCCCACCAAAAGGACATAGTTCTCTTATAAATCTAAGTATTATAGTTTACTCTAACACAAGTTAACTTAACTTTAACATTTTACTCAGTAGCAATGGGTAAAGGGCATAACTTTGAACAGCATCTCTTCACTACACTGTTGCCACTTTTTATGCTGTAGACTCTGGTGAAACCATCTTCTCCAGGATGCTTGTCAACGACACGACCCAGAGAAAATTTGCCAGGCGGTAATCCATCGGTTTTTATTAAAACAACATCGCCAATCTTGAATTCTTCTACATTCTTTAACCAAATGGGACGTTGTTGCAATCGTGTTAGGTATTCTTGTTGCCAACGTCGCCAGAAATCGCCAAGCAATTTTTGTGTGTGTTGCCACCTGGACAAGGAATGAATCGTTTTATCTTTGAAATCAGGTGAAGGTACAACGATAGGGGCTTCGCCGATTAGAAAGTGTCCAGGTGTTAGAACTTCTATGCAGTCTGGGTCCTTGTCATCGATAGGACACAATGGCCTAGAATTGAGACAAGCCTCAATTTGGCACAGCACCGTGGTCATTTCTTCATATGTGAGATTAGTGGTGAGCACGCGTTTCAAATGGTGTTTTACAGATTTTACACCTGCCTCCCACAAGCCTCCAAAGTTCGGTGAGTATGCTGGTATGTAATGCCACTGTGTTCCTTCCAGTGCCAAGGTGTTTGATATGTCACCTTCAAATACCAGATTTGCTTCTTTCCATGCGGCTATCAGTTCTTTGTTGGCACCCACAAAATTTCGACCCTGGTCACTCCATATATCGCTACATTTTCCTCTTCTGGAAACAAACCGCTTGAATGCAGCGATAAAGGCTTCGGACGTTAAATCGCTAACAAGCTCAAGGTGCATAGCCTTAGTTGACATGCATATGAATACACAGATGTATGCTTTCTGAGTTCTGATGCCTCTTCCTTTGGACATGCTTATTTGAAATGGGCCTGCAAAATCAACTCCGGTATGTGTGAAGGCTCGAGCAGGAGTTACTCTCACTTTAGGCAGGTCACCCATTATCTGTGTCCTTGATCTCGCTCTGAGTCTAGCACATACTAGACACTTGTGTATGCAGGATTTTATAAGTGCCTTGCCTCGTATAACCCAATACTTTGAGCTGATGTAACTTAGCATAAGTTGAACGCCGCCATGCAATGTGTGAGCATGTGCATCAGCGATAATCAAACGTAACAAATCGTTCTTGTTTCCTAATATAATAGGATGTTTAACCTGCTCATCTAAGTTCGCGTTACGAAGTCGACCGCCCACCCTGAGGGTATTGTCTCCGTCAAGGTAAGGATTCAAGGTTTTAATTTTACTTTCTCCTTTTAAAGCTTTATTTAGTTTTAGTCTGTCTATATCATCTTTAAATTCTTCTTGTTGTACTAGTTCTATGCATTTCATTAAAGACTTTTCTAATTCCTTTGTAGTAAAACCCTTTTCTGTGTTTTCTAAGTTTCTTTTATAATTTAAAAATCTTCGACAATATGTTATCACTTTTATCAATTCTCTAAGACTATCGAATTCTTTAAATTGTAACTTTATACTTTCTTCATGTTTTATTTTTAAATTTGCTTGTATTTTATCCTTTTTCTTCTCTAATTCTGTAGATGTGTTTTCTTGTTTTAATCTTATTTCTGTTTCAGAGAGCCAAGCTGGACCCTTCCACCACAAATCGGACTTTTTCAGATCAACTAGTAACATGCCCCGGGACCCAATGTCTGCAGGATTATTTTCAGATGAGACATGAAACCACCGATTGCTGTTTATATTTTCAACGATCTCTACAACCCGGTTCGCTACAAATGTATTCCATTTGTGGGGATCGCCAGATAGCCATGCAAGGACAATTGTTGAATCTGTCCATGCATAGATGTTTGAAGTAGGTATTCTCATGGCGTGTTCTATTTGCTTAAGCAACCTCGACAACAACAGCGCTCCACACAGCTCCAACCGTGGTAAGGAAACAGTTCGTAACGGAGCCACTCTAGTCTTTGCCGCTTGCAGTTTTGTTGAAACCGTGCCATCTCGCATCTTTATTCGGATATAAGCCACTGCTGCGTATGCTCGTGTGGAGGCGTCGCTGAAACCATGGACTTCAATCTTTTCTATATCAATACTTAATGTGCCAAGCCATCGATCAATATATACTTCTTTTACTTCTTCAAAGTCTTCACGAAGAGTCAACCACTCGTCCACCAGGTGTTGGCTTATTTTGTCATCCCAGCCAACCTTTTCTAGCCATAGCTTTTGTATAAGCATTTTAGCCAAGATTAAACTCGGAGCAATCCATCCCAGTGGATCGAACAGTTTTTGCATGTCCGATAAGATTGTTCTTTTTGTGACATTATCTGACTTCAGTAGTAAGTTTATTTTATATTGAAACTGATCTGTTCCTAGATTCCAGATCAATCCTAGGGCTTGCACAGTTCCTTCTAATTTTAAATCTAAGTGTACTCGACTTGTTCTCTTATTGGCATCTATCGATTGCATAAACTCAGTAGAATTGGAACACCATTTTGATAATGTGAAGCCACCTTTTTGTAGTATACAAGAAACTTCCTGAGCTGTCTGTATGGCTTTCTCTGCCGTGTCATCACCAGAAATCACATCATCCATATAGAAATCACCTTTGATAATGCGTACAGCCTTTGGGTAATTTTGACCTTCATCTTCAGCCACTTGGTGAAGAGTTCTTACTGCTAGATGGGGTGCTGAAGCTGTGCCAAACGTGACACGAAGCATACGGTACTCTTTGATCGGATCTGACTCTTCCTCTCTCCATAAAAGGCGTTGGTAGGTATCGGCGTCTTGTTCATGTAGTAAAACTTGCAGGTACATTTTTTGTATATCACTTGCATAGCAGACGCGATATAATCTCGATCTCATAACAATATCTCTAAGGTCATCTTGTAGTTGCGGACCTACAAGCAGCTCATCGTTGAGAGAGACGTGGTTCGAGCCTTTAGCTGAAGCATCAAACACGACGCGTGTCTTCGAGGTTTCCTTTTCGACGCGGACAACGGCGTGATGAGGTAAGTACACCGCTTTGTTTTTCTTAATTTCATTTTCAGGTATTTCTTCCATGTAATTTGATTGTATATATTCTTGCATGGCCTTTTGGTAGTCTTCCTTTAGTGTAGGTGCTTTTTTAAATCTTCTTTCTAGCTGTAATAATCTATGCCTTGCTATTTCTTTTGTATTTCCTTTAGGCGATAAGGGATTATCGGTTTTAAAAGGTAACTTTACTATGTATCTTCCTTCGTTTGTTCTTGCATGACTGTTTACATATATTGTTTCACATAGCTTTTCTTCTTTTGTTAACTTTCTTTTCTTTTCAGTGTCAATTTCCCAAAGAGATTTCAACAGGTTGTCTATTTCTACTTGCTGATGAAGGACCAGAAAAGATTCCTCTTGTGAATTGGTGTTGACTTCTCCAAACAAGATCCATCCCAGGTTTGTTTCTTGGGCACATGGAGAACCGGGAGGACCCTTGATTATTTGTTGTTGCACAATTTGTGCATACTCTTTAACACCTAGAAGCAAGTCAATAGGACCCGGTTTGTGATAGTCCGGGTCAGCTAGGGTAAGTCCTTCTAGGTGTGGCCAATGTGTGACAGTGACAGCTTTGGAGGGGATTCTCGTGGTCAACTGTTTGTTCATGACGTATGCTTGTATGTTTATCTCGAAACTTGGATTCCATCGAGAACCAACCCTTAGTTGCACCACGTGATCGACGTTGGTTCTTGTAGATCCCACCCCAATGATATTTCCTCGTGCTGTATGCCTGGTTAGTTTGAGCTGTTGTGTCGCCTTTTCGCTGATGAATGACGCCTGCGAACCTTGGTCCACTAGCGCACGTAGAACAACAGTGTGATTATGCTCGTTTCTTGTTAAAACTGTTGCCGTGGCCAATAGTGCTATACTTGTGCTTTGTTTGGCACTGTGATGCGACGCGATCGTAGTGTTGACTATTTCCTCCTTCTCTTCTACACTGTGTTGTGATGCTTTCGGTTGTTTAGAGTCCTCAGTTTGTACTGAAGAAGCAGAGTCCTTGTTTCGGTGTAGTAGAGTATGATGACGTCGACTGCATATGCGACAGGTCATTTGCAATTTACATTGATATGCGGGATGGCCTGGTACCAAACAATTAAAGCAAAGTTTGTTTGACTTAACATATTCAGATCTCTCAGCAGGTTGCAGTTTGGTGAAATTCTTACAATGGCATAAAGTGTGGTTTTCTTTACATAGCACACATTTTCTATCTGCCGACGATGGTGATGTGGTGGCTGTAGCAGTAACAAGGTGTGAACGTTCTTTTATAGGTTTTTCACGGGTGCCCGATGTTGACATTATAAGTTCTAACGTACGGTATCTTGATTGTAGAAACTCCTTCAATTCATTCCAGGTAGGTAATTCATCTTCTTCCTTTCTACAAGCAGCTTGTTCCCACTCTTTATGAGACTCAGGGTCCATCTTCTGTATCACGAGATAATTAATTATAGGATCCCATGAGCTCGTAACTATATGTAAATTTTGTAAGTTGTTCAAACAATCCGTTGTGACGTCTAATAAATTCTTTATTTGATTTGCAGATTGGGTACTTATTTTCTTTTGATAAAATAATTTCTTTAACACTGAATTGATAATCAATCTTTTATTTCCGTACCTTGATTTGAGAACACTCCATGCTTGTTTATAATTACTTTGTGTAATTTGAATAGGCTTCAATAATGTCTCGGCCTCACCGGTTACACTGCTCTTTAAGTAGTGTAATTTCTGAACATCACTGATCGCCGTGTTTTCATGCACTAATGAAACAAATAGGTCCTGGAACGTAGGCCAATCTTCATAATTCCCACTAAAACTCGGTAATTGAATTCTCGGTAGCCTAACGAGTTGATCATTATTCGTACTTGTAAACGAGTTGTTATTCGTTGACGTAGATGGTGCGGACGCTGCATTTATCGTCAACAAAAGGTCTTGTAAATCGGCTAATAACACAAGATATAAGTCTTCGTAAATAAAGAAATCTTCGTTAACAAAGTAGGGTAACGTTTTTCTCAGTTCTTTCGCTGTTATCTTCACTAATTGTTGATGAGTTTCCCTAAATGTTGTCCAATATTCTTCTATACACTTTATTCTTGCCTCAATGTAGCCTTTTGTCAACCTGGTTTTAGGACATTTCTTCAAATTCAATTGTGTTTTTTGTAATAATGCAGCTGTGTCTTCTAATACGTTAATTAACTCCGCAGTAGTACTCATCGTACCTTCTATTTTTTGCTATTATTCACTAATCACCTCTGGAATGCGGCTGGCTATTGTTCGCGCCGGCCACCCGGTATCTTCGATAACTTAATTTTTTCGCTATTAATCCGGCTCGAAGGTTGGTATTTGCTTAGCAGGAATTTGGTAATTTAAAATGCGTGTTTGCTTCAAGACAGTTTTAATGCGACTAACTGAGGTGGGGGCATACAGGCGTTGATATTCACTTAAAAACACACACAATCATACAACATAGACCTAACAATATGTAATTACTATTTTTTATTGTTATTGTCATTTAACTTAAAATTAACTAAATATTAAACCATTTAAATAATCAGACTCATTATTTGGATTAATTATCAAGGACTTCTACATTAAGAATCCACCAGTTTTTTGCATTTAAAACTTAAGGAAAGTCATATTAACAATAAACATATTAAAACAAAAATTTCACAAAATATCTTTGTTTTATAGAAATGGCGGTCTCTGATTGGTCAAAGCGTGTACGCCATGCGTGCTTCCCTCCCCGCCCTCGCACCGCGTCAAATTTAGCTTTATTATCAAATTTCCCAATTGTCATGTAGCAATATAATAATGACCGTGAAATGTGATAAATAATGAAGTTAAAATAGTAATTAATCACTTAGCCCGCTAGAGCTAGACATTATTCATAATGCTCGTACATTATTAATAAATGCCCGCATTAATCACCTGGTCCATAACATATACACTTATCAGACAGTGTTAATTTGTAGCGAGCTAAAGTATGTAATACAGTGAAGCTTGGTTATTTGGGATCTCAAGGGACCAAGATATATGTATTGTAGGCGCGCGATCTGAGTGCAGTCGGGGTATGAGGAGCGGGGCGGGTTCAACTCCCCCCGCCCGTCGACACCTCGCCGCGGCCGCCTGTAGTTTAGTGCTGTGCTGACCTTGATGTCTCTCGCTCGCGCGCTTATCGATAGCGTTTTACTCAAAGGGATGGATTAATGGAAGATACCGTAGACCGATTTGTCATTGAGGTCGGCGATGACAGTGATGATAGTTTACAATAATAAACTTGTTTGATTAAGATTTCCGGCTTTCCCACAGTTTTCTTAAAGTAGGGAATATACCTATGCATGATATTTTCTTTTTTTTTATACCATAGCTTGTAATTAAAATATCTAGCGCAAATATAATAAATAAAATGTGTTAAAATACTAACAGATACAAGCAGTTTGAACGTTCACTTTTAAGGTGTCAAAGAAAAATATCGAACTCCGTTCATTGTCGCTAATTAGGTCACATCACTAGCGCATTCCTCAGAACTGCACTCAGATCGCGCGCCTACTGTACCAATTATTGAGGGATTCCAATAATGCAGTTTTCTAATTAAGCAGGTTTAAAATTATAGTTGTCTCATTTACTGAGACCCCCGCTTACAGAGGTCGAAATGTGCCGTTATTCCATTTTTAGAGGTGGAAATGTTAATGAAAATGCGTATTTTTGATGTTATGAATTTAATGTAGATTATGAATGTACCTACACTTTTATTCCCTTGTTTTTAGGTCAAAACCTGAGATAGTACTGACAAACAAAATATGCGCGAAAGACGACGCGAAATGTGTGTAAATAAACATGTCAACACGTGTTAATTTGTCTCACTTATACAGGTAATTGAGCTACAGTCTCAATTATAGAGGTAAACATCGAAAAAGTCTTAGAATTCAAATCTCATTTAACCAGGTTCAAAAAGTCCCATTAATAGAGGTAATTCAATGAAAAAGAACCGGGACCTCATTGCAACTCTCAATAATAGAGGTTTCTCACTTATCCAGTACGCTTAGCATGACCGCCATAGAAACGGGTTTTTTCGACGGAAGAATAGACAAAATGGCAGATAGTAGAAATATTTGTACGCATTTTACGCGTCTAAGCATGGCAATGTGTAATTTTGTCTATTCTTCCGTCGACAAAACGTCGTCATGCTACGCGTGCTGGTCCCACTTAACGGTTTCACTGTATTTAATGTAGATAAATAAATTTGGTTTGTGATAACGTGATTTTTAAATAGGTAAAGGTAGATTAGAAAGACTTGAGACTTAAAATAAGGGCACTCCCACATGGCCCACTCGCGACTGACTACCAAATACTGATATTCTGTGTAATTTAGCGAGTGACCGCCACCGGCTACACGTCAGCGGTAAGATGCTATAAAATGTATGAATTTTGGTTATCGCTGAATAGTGGATGTAGCATCAATGGATCAGTTTTGGTTTCCTAAGTGGTAAACGGTCACATATCAACAAGATTATTACTGCATTATTGCTCAATAAAAAGATCGTTGACGCAAATACTACTCGGTGTTCATTATTTGCTCCGGACCGGCCTTTGCCTCGCGGTGCCTGTTCGCAGTGCGTACCCATACTGTTCGATATGCTCCCACAAACCAGGCCAACAATCTGCTGAACGCTCTGAGGGCCTAGACAAAGTAACATTCGATTAGCGATGACGCTAGTAGAAAAGCAAAAAAAAAATGGGGTTGACATAAGCTATCGAAATGTCACGTGATCATGTCAATGTCACTTTAAAGCTGTAGCGATGAATCGCTCCGAGGTGAATGCAATTTAATTTTGTCTATGCCCTCAGGAGCCGGATGTTGACGTATTTATGTATAGCAGTAAATCTATGTTTACCGTAAGAGTGCGATGAATCATAAAGTCACAATATCTCTAGCTCACTCATTTTTAGGCTTCTTTAGTGTAATGTCATTTTTGTAGAAAAAATAATAAAATTTGCCTGTATACTTAACTCAAAATTGCAGATTTTTTAGTTATGTCACCCTTTTTGCCAATGAGCGACATGTGTTTGACAGTGACCATTGCGCTTCGCCTCGTCTGCGCCTGGCATAACGCTTCCGTAGGAGAGCAGTGAGCACTAAGTAATTTCAGATCTGATGTAAAGATTTTGTGAGCTGCGTAGTTAGTTTAGTTATGCTTGTTGTCCTGTTTTTGAAAAAAATATAATTTATTTTAAACTTAGTAGCTTGGCTGGTAGACAATAAAAATATAGGGTCAAATTAAATTAGCTAGCGAAACTCAGCAGACGTGATGAATATCGATATCTAGGTAAACATGATAAAACATATTTTATCAACTCGCACTTCTAGTAACAACACTACCAGCGGTCATTAACCCCAAAATAAAATCATGAAATCTTTTTAACTTTGGCGTGTTTAGATAATTATATCGATATCTAAACATGACGAAGTAAAAAAGATTCTTATATATTATATGGGTATCGACCCATCACGTCTGCTGGGTTTCGCTAGCTAATTTAATTTGACCCTGAGCCTCATACTACCTCAGCTTTTTATCTGGCTCGCACGATACTGCTCTCGGACTGAGTGAGAGCGAGACTGAGTGCGGTGCTGGGCGCCGATAGTTTAGGTAATTGCATTTTACGGTGAAAATAATGGTAATTTGAAAAAAATAAAAAACATAACAACTAAGTATAAAGTTAGTTCAGTTAGTGTGTAAAGTATCATGATTTAATTTGAAGTATTTTTTAATACCAGCGGTTTATTGTTCGGTTTGGAGGTAACTTTGGTTTTTTTTTCCATCGAGAAAATTTTATGGAATCGTGTTTTCGTCAAACATAGTACTTGACATTAATCCTCAACTTTACCATATATTTATTTCAAAATTAATGCTGCAGTATTTTCGACATAACGGAGGATCATGCTAAGCCATTTGAGGTAGTATAGGCTCTTGAAGATCATAATATTGTATTAGAGAAGTTTAGATATCTGCCCGTTGATGGCGGATGGTGGGTGTGCTATAGGTACCTACACCCCTGCCTAAGGCTTCTGGGAAAAAGGGCGTGATGTTATGTGTTAGAAAAGTAACACAAATATTTGTACATATACTCCAAATTCGGGTCCCAGCAATGAATAAAGACAGTGCCACAGTATTTTTGAAAGAAAATCCATGTTTCCAAATGTATAGACTATAAGTATTTATTGTGTTTCGGGTAAAGGATTCCAAATTGATTTTTGATCCTATATAGGGTGATGGTAATTAGTGACCGATACTTAAACACATGATTATACTCATGATAACAAACAACTTTTACTATGGGACCAAACCTGAAATCACGAAAAAAAGTCAGCTGCCCCATACATTCATGTTCGCATAACTCGTCAAAATGTAGGGAGCAGCAGATTTTCTTTTTCGCGATTTCTTGTTTGGTCCCAAACAATCATGTGTTTAAGTATCGGTCACTAATTACCAGCAGTCATTATAGGGGCAGGTTATTTACAAAATTGTTGTATATGTAATTCTTTACATATTAAAGGGTGCGAATGCAATAATATGTTTAGATTGATGTAAATAGCAAGTGTAAATACTGTTTTTATTTTGGGTGATAATTAAATCTATTATGGAGTAAACAATTTCTTTTTTTTTTTTTATTAACTTATTACTGAGCACGTCCTCTGTGTCACCATAACTACAGCAGGGGAACTTTGAAGCGTTAGGGGCCATAATGATTTTTTCAGTATGTTCCAAGGGCCAAAGCAGTTTTAATTTTTCTGCCCTTAACTATATTTCTAAACTAGTCGCAAAGTGCGCGGCCTAAGCAAACATACGCTTTTTTTTTTGCATTTCAATTACTATTGTGCATTATGACACTTAACGTCATTCAACAACTCAATTTTTTGTTAGTTATTGATATGCTTAAGGACGCTGTTACAAATGGGTGGTCAAATCATTACTTTTTAACACAAAAACATGTTTATTAAATAAAATGCTTTACATTCTTAAAATGTTTTTGGCCAAATTGTTGATAGATGTGCATGGTACGATTCTGAACTTTAAATATAATTTTAGATAGGTACAGTTTCTGAAAATTTTTACTTCGGTACATTTATTGAGAAAATGTACCTATTTAAAATTATATTTATAGTTCAGAATCGTACCACGCACATCTATCAACAATTTGGCCAAAAAACATTTTAAGAATGTATAGCATTTTATTTAATAAACATACTTTTGTGTAAAAAGGATCGATTTGACTACCCATTTGTAACAGCGTCCTTAAGCTTAGATACTTAAGTTTTCTGCGTCATCATTTCTGTCGTTAAGTTTTACCTTGCAAGTAAATGAAACCGAGTAATTATCATTCTGTGTTATCTTCTTCAACTTGTCACAGCAATAGTAACAACAATAAGACATTGACTGTCGCGGGCCTTATTGATGACACTAGTCTTAAGCTGTCGCGGGCCGGATTTTGGAGACCCCTGGTCTACAGGAAATAGCGACATGGCATAATAATATAGTCCTCCAGACCGAATATCGGCCATGGCGACCAATCTCAGCGGAGACAGTCTTCGGCGCGGCAGATATTATAGTGCACAAGTGTGTGCGCACACACAGGTGCATTCTCTCTTCCCTCACTCTCATAGTCCGATGGGATGGCAATCCGACACAACTGGAGAGAGATCAGGTGCAGGGCCACCGGCATAACGTGCGCACCGAGGCACGGGGGTATCACACCGCCAACTTCCAAACTCCGGGCTGTTACTAAAAAAATCCTAATGTAAAAACCCATAATACCTACTTTTGCCCGACCCAGGAATCGAATCCAGGACCCCACGCTCACGCCTTGTCCAATAGACAATACGAAATGAGCTGTTAAGTCCTTGAGAGAAGATTGCGAATCGTAGGATCAGGTTTAGCCTGGGATGGAGCGACGACTTTAAAAAGACGGCCGTAAGCCGTCGTACCCACGACGCGATTTTTCTTCGCGCACTTGATGTTCAACGCACTACTTACCGGCTTAGCGACGAGAGTTGACAATCCAACAGTTTCAGATCTACAACAAAAGGAAGATGGAGCGCCGCGAACATCAAAAGCCATTTTTTTATCTATGTGTGTGTCATTATTTTTTTAAATTGTTTTCCTAATTTGGGAATTAATATTGTATAGAGAAGGTATCATATTTAAATGTCTTTAATCGAATGGGGAAATTTGGCAATCCTTGCACTTTGTCACTACGTCCGTTCGTTGAGGTTTTTGTTCCAAGTAACCTAAAACTCATAGTTTATTTAATGAAAAAAAAAACGATGTTATTTCAAGTAAAAAAATCCTGCTACACCAAGCAGGATTTTTCAAAACGACGTGGCCTGCCCAAATATGCGCTGTGCTTTAGTTGTGGCGCAACTTAGGAGAGGTCCAGTAGTGGACTGCGACAGGCTGAGGCCGAGCTCATGATTCCTCACCTAAAATAAGTTGCGATAGCATATCTAAACACAGTCTTAACTGAGCAATATATTTATTTATATAAATTTATTTTTCTATTTTATTCACACAAAGATGAAGCTAAACTAACACTAAACCTACATCAATGCCAAGACGCCCCTTCAGCCCCTCCGTGATGCAACCTCACATGCAACTTCAAACTGGTCACCTGCACGAAGGCCCTCCCACACTCCTTACACACATACCTCTTATCATTCGTGTGTATCCTCATATGAATATCCAAAGTCTTCTTCCTCTGAAAAGCTTTTTCGCAAATTTTGCACTCAAAAGGTCTGGAGTCGTCGTGGCGAACCATGTGGCGTTTCAAAAGTTCGTTGTTAAAGACTTTGAAGCCACATACCTCACAGGCAACGGTTTTCTGCTTCAAATGAGTCCGTAACTTGTGCTGAACGAGTCTACTCTTCATTGTAAATAGCAGCTCGCATTGGTCGCATTTGAATTGCAGTTTTTTGACGTCATGCACTAGCGCTAAATGTCGTTTTTTAAAGTATTGTGATGTGAGAATCTCTGGACACTTCGGGCATTTTAGCATTTCGGTTCTGTGAACTTTTTCACAGTGTATTTGTAGAGAATATGTGTTTCGGAATACTTTGTCACATCTTCGACATTTCAGGCCTTGAGAGTATGTGTGAACATTTTTTATATGGCTGATCACATTCGCGTAAGCAACAAAACCTTGTCCACATATCTCACACAGGAACGTTTTATACTTATTGTGGAATTTGTGAGCATGCTTCAATAGCGTCCCGAAGAATCTGAACTCCTGACCACATTCTTGACAGGATATTACATCGTCAGACAAATGAAAAGTGAAGATACTATTGGCTATTTCTTTATTGAATTTGAACTCGTGGATTGATGCTAGATGGTTCACGAATTCGTCGAAGACATGAAATTGTTGTCCGCACTTTTTGCAGACGATTTCCGAAGTGTCGAGTTTTACGCGACTGCTGCCAACCAAGGTTCTGAGTACGTTTTTAAGGTTTGCTCCTTTGTGTTCTTCGATGGTATGTTCTTTGAGTTTAGCACTGTCTACGAAGGAGCAGCAGCAGTAGAAACACATGTATTTGTTAGCTGCCCATCTGAACGGGAGAATCGAAGAGTTTTCTAAGATGATGATGATAAACCTCGTGAGGTCATCTTTTCTTTGCTTTTCAGCGAACCTCGCCTCTTCATCCTCATCATCTGTAACAAGATTTGTAAGGATTTATAAAACATGATAATGTTCAATTATAAATTATTTAAATAATATTTTTAAACTACCTTTTTAGGTATGCTGGGAACCGTTCCGGTAAAAGCGAAGCGACCGTCTATTTAGAGGTTCAAATAAAACGATAATTTCTAAAGAAAATTACTTAAGTTTTTATTTTTACAATCAATTACCATAATTATAATAGGTCTTTTACCTATGAAATTGCCGTTTTGTATGAAAAAATTTAAACGAATTTTTTTCATGCATTTTTTATTTGTATTAATCGAAGTAATCACCCATGCAATCAATGCATCTTTGCCAACGCAGTGGCAGTTTATTGATGCCCTTCTTAAAGAAATCAGCTGGACGGGAGGCAACAAATTCTTCAAAGGCATTTTGTACTGCCTCTCGGGTATTGAATTTTTTTCCCGCCAAGAAGTTATCCACATTCTGGAAAAAGTAGTACAAGAGTGGTGGAGTGGTGGTGGTGGAGGTGGGGGTGGTCAGCAGGCGCAAGGTCTGGTGAGTAGGGCGGATGACGGAGAGCTTCCAACCCCAGTTCTTGCAACTTGGAGACCGTCTGCTGTGCAGTATGAGGTCGCGCGTTGTCGTGCAGGAGCAGCGGAGACGAGCGATTGACCAATGCTGGTTGGAGATGTGCCAGCTTCTCCATCATTGTGTTCAGTTCTTCACAGTACACATCTGAAGTAATGCTCACCCCGTTTGGTAAGAAGCTGTGATGAATCACACCGGCGCTAGACCACCAAACAGTGACCATCACTTTTCTAGGGGTAAGTTTTCGTTTAGGGCATTGTTTAGGTGCTGAACCAGGATCCAACCAACTTGCTGAGCGCTTGCGGTTATCAAACAGAATCCTTTTTTCATCGCAGGTAACAATGCGGTTCAAAATTCCATCATTTGTGTGTCTGTTGAGCAGTGCAAGGCACGTCTCGACGCGTACGAGTACTTCGCTCTGGCGATCATTGAGTTCGTGGGGCACCCATTTGTCAAGCTTTTTTACCTTGTCAATTTGACGCAAATGGACCAATATTGTTTTGACGCTAACGTCGAAAGCTGCTGCTAATTCAGCCGTAGGTTGTGTATCATCAGCTTCCACAATCGCCTTTAATTCGTCATTGTCGACCAAAGTCTACGGACGACCGCGAGGTTTATTTTTCAGGTCGAAATTTCCAGAACGGAAGCGAGCAAACCAATAACAAGTGGTGCGTTGGTTTGTAGTGTTAGCTCCGTAAACGTCGTTGATGTTGCGTGCCGCTTGTGCCGCGTTGCTGCCACGACGGTACTCATATTCTATAATTACTCGAATTTTTAACGTATCCATGATGACGAAAAAGATTGAAATGCGATGAAAATGTAACACTAATCAATAAACAAATGACTACTTTTGGAAAAAAAAATCCATGTTTTTAAAATAAAATTAATTTGAAATTAGAATTCTTAGCCAAACAAAAATTATTTTGATTTGAAATGGCCAGTACTGCAGAACGGCAATTTCATAGGTAAAGACCTAATACTATATAAGTAGCCTTAAAAATTATATTCTCGATAAAGAAATCTAGAAATATAGATTTGAGTTGGGCTCCATTTGAGTCGGAAAATAATACATGACCCTTATGCGGTAGGCAGATAAACAGACCGCTTGTTAAGTCCTATGAAATAGGGGTAAAGTCAGGGTGCAAGTATTGTCATACAGCCCAAACTACATTACGAGATATGACATAAAATTATAAGGCGAATTTTTCGTACAAGTGTGCGGGCGGCGGAGCGTCGTCCGTCGCTCGCCCGCGTGAACCACGGGACTGTCACCAACGAAAAAGTCACCCTATAATTTTGTCATTTCATGTCACTAATTTCGAAACGTAATTTTGCTCAGTTTCACCATCCTTTGAATTGGGGGGAAAAATACCACGGAAAAAATCAGAAACCAAGGCAAAAAAAAAACACGTAGATAGGTACAGGATAAGTTTTTAAGCAGTGCACAAATCTACACAGGGTATTTTACCCCTAAAAAAGATAAGAACAAAAAAACACGTAGATACGTACAGGATAAGTTTTTAAGCAGTGCACAAATTTTCACAGGGTATTTTACCCTTAAATATGAACAACTTTCACTATGGGACTAACTTTGAAATCGCGAAAAAAAATCAGCTATTCAGTAAATTTCTCTACAGTTCTCCATATTCATGGGTAGAACACTCTGCGAAAATTTGCGCACGGCTTGAAAACTTATCCTGTATGATGCTGTAGTATGCTTAGCAGCCTGACCTGAGAATAGAGCCTAGTTTAGAGGCTACACAGATTCGATTCGTCAGTAGGTATATAATGAACAAAGAAGTCTAGCCGATGCAACGACTACACATGCCATATTCGGCTCGAGCCGATCGGCAAAATTGATTCTTCATCTACGCTCGCTTATAATCATATTCGGGTCGGCTCGGCACAATTCGGGCGGCTTTTCCCGAATATATCTACATAATATTGGCGAACGTCTGCACCGAATCATGCCGAGCCACTCCTTAGATATCATTCCTAATCACTTTTCATCACCCAAGGATATACACCTCCTCAGTCTTTTTATTATGCTTGCACATATGAGCAACGAAAGTCTTCTTCATTCTAAACTTCACACCACAAAGATTGCATTTAAAATGCTTAGTAGGATCGTGCGTATTCATATGGCGCCTCAAAGCCTGCATATCGTACCCTTTGTGCCCACAGAGGTGGCAAGTCGTGAATTTCTCCTTTAAATGCACCACAGACACATGTTTCGTAAGAGCGCTTTTTCGAGTAAATATTTTCGGACACTTCTCGCAAGGGAACTGCAAACATTTCACGTTATGATCTAAAGCAATATGATATGTTCTCAAATATCTACTTTCAAAGGTTTCAGGACACATATCACAAACGAAATTACCAGTTTTGTGAGCTTTCCTGCTGTGATTGGCTAACTGAGTTTTACTTTTGAAGTTTTTACAGCAAAATTTGCAAGTCGTTTTTAAATCTGAGTGAACATTTCTTATATGATGCTTGATTGTCCCTTTTAGTGTAAAAGCTAACCCGCAGTAATCACAAACATATTTTTGGGCATTATTATGGAATTTGTTGACATGCCTTAGTAAGGGACCGAAAAATTTGAAGCTCTCACAGCATTCGATGCATACCATGCCATCGTCAGAGAGATTGAATATGTAGCAATATTTATCAAAAACATCCCTATCGATTTCTAATTCATGAGCGTCAGATAAATGTTTTAAGTAATGATCGAAACTTTGTATCGATTTAGGACATAATTTGCAGGATATCTCAGAGATATCCCATTTAATCCGGCTATGGCACCCAATCCTTTTCAGAATCCTGTTTAGTTTTATTTCATCGTGTTTTTTGGTGTGTTCTTTTAATTTGGAACAGTCGATAAAAGTTTCATCGCAGTAAAAACACCGGTAACGGTTAAGGTACCATTTGAACGGCATGATAGTGGAATGTCCTAGTAATATCGTGAATATTCTTCGCAGTTCCTCCAGGGTCGCGAAAGCTTTGTCTGGAACGAAAAAAAAATGTATTCAGACTTTTTTATCGTTTAATCTGTCTGTCTCTTTGGAAAAAATAAATAACTAAGCTAAGTTAAGCTACGCTAGTCATAGTCGGTTCGTGGATGGGTGACCATCCATTACATAACGAGACCCCTCCGTGCCTCGGAAAGCATGTTAAGCCATTGGTCCCGGCTGAGATTTGTAGATCTTTGACAATCGTTAAGAGTAGTCAGAAGCTCAAAATTCTGACAATCAATCTTAACAAGGGGTATCGTGTTACCCAGTAACTGAGTTGTGAAGGTCAGATAGACAGTCGCTCCGGCAGACTGGAAGCAGATCCCCAGATAGTCGGGATAAGGCAGGCAGATTGATTATTTGTGTCTTTGCAACGATGTAATTGGAAAACTACTGAACCGAATTTTATTAATAGAGCAACTTAGTAATTGGGGAATAAAATAGGGTATTTCATAAATCAAAAATCTAAGTTTGGGGACAAACTTTAATAATATGGTTTTAATACCTATACAGGGTCCACTCTTAAACATTTAATTGATAATGCTTGCCCAAAACTTACATAGTCTCAGAAATATCTTTAGTAGCAATTTCTTTTATTGTTATGAGTAAAATGACTAACTGGTTTCATAAGATTTCAATAAAGGTACATAAGTTATGAAATTTCCCAGAGGTTTTTTTTTATCCTTATTTAACTGCACCTTTCAAGGAATACGTCGAGTTTCCCTGTCTGTATATATTGCAGGTTGTGTTAAGTAGGTACATACCTATAGTTGCCAGCACGAGTCGTGAGCACAAACTCTAATCTTAAACCTACCGAATCTTATTTCATACCACGGCAGGTCGCACACGGGCGGGAGCAATTAAATTAATATATATGATTCATCATCTTCCTGCCCTTATCCCATATTACTTGGGGTCGGCGCAACACGTTTTCTTCTTCCATTCTCCCCTGTCAACCGTCACGCTATCATTCACTCCCTTCTCTTTCATATCATTCCTCACACAATCCATCCATCTTTTCTTTGGCCTTCCTCTGCCTCTCCATCCATCAACATGTATATTCATCACTCTTTTAGTCACATGCGTTTCGTCTCTCCTCATTACATACCCATACCAAGACAAACGATTTCCTTTCAACTTTTCTGTCACTGGCGCCACTTTCAAACTTCCTCTTATATACTCATTTCTCACTTTATCCATTCTCGTCACTCCACACATCCATCTCAACATTCTCATCTCCGCTGCATGCAGTTTTTTTTCATCCGTCTTCTTCACTGCCCAGCATTCCGATCCATAAAGTACGACAGGCCTTATCACGGACTTGTAAATTTTCCCCTTTAACTTGAGGGGCATCCGTGGGTCGCAAATTAATATATATGATTAAGCATATATAAATACAGATAGAAAACAGAATACAAGAGCACGCTGATGAGGGCCGTTAAAGTTAAGATGGAATTTGTGCTCGCGACTCGTGCCGGCAATTATACTAAGATTTGTCATCTAGGACTCAAGGTTAGTGCAAGTACATTTCTTGGTTTGTAATCTTACATTTAGCCTCACATATACCTACAGCATGTAGGATTGTGGGTATCAGAAAGGTGCGGTCATATCTAAGGGTGTAGCAACAGACCATCAAACTAAACAACTTTCTCCATGGGACTAACATCGTAACCGCCAAAAAATTATCAACAAAACTTCAATACCTACTCGACCCTAATGTATGAGACAGCTGATTTATATTTCTTATGTTACGAAAAAAATACGCCAAAAAACGAAACAGGGCAGTGGTAGATAAGTGGTAGTAAAACAAAATTTTGTACTAGTATCATTAACCAGGGAGAAGACAGAGGAATACGTTCGTATGGAATGAACGCCAGCGACCACGTGACCGCTTTTCCTTACGCGATTGGGCATGATCCTGGAGTTGTGGACACCAGCCTATTATACAATATACCTATGTATCACTAGCTTTCGCCAGCGGCTTCTCCCGCGTGCATTTCGGAAATTATCCCACGGGAACGTACCTACTACCGGGATAAAAAGTATCCTCTGTCCTAATCCAGATCATGGTGTGCCAAATTCTATCCAAATCCGTTCAGCCGGCTTAGCTTTCACGCGTAACAAACAAACTCACTTTCGCATTTATAATATTAGCTTGGATTACTTTAATTATTGACTCTATGGGTCAGTTAGTTTTTACCATTGAAATAGAGAATGGAATGAGCGTTCCGTA
Source organism: Cosmia pyralina (assembly GCA_946251885.1). NCBI lineage: Eukaryota > Metazoa > Arthropoda > Insecta > Lepidoptera > Noctuidae > Cosmia > Cosmia pyralina. Next base: position 9,248,236 of record OX276368.1, on the reverse strand, counting down.
TTCAGTTGTGCAATGAATACAGATCGAAAAGTACGAGAGAGACGAAGCGAATTTGCGGCCAGTACTTGTCTCTTTAGAGTACCTTACTACATGTGCTGGCCACACAGTCGCTTTGTCTCTTTGACAGAGAAGAGGGCTGTCTATGGTTTTTACGATTGTCTAGCAGTTTTATGCAGCCTACTCAAATGTCCTTTCTTTGGTATTGTTCAGCGAGTCGTTGAGCTCCTAAGGTCCTGTTTAATCTGTGTGCTTGTTTCCAATTTAGATGATCCTCACCTGACATGCGGGACAATTGCGTCACACATACAGTACCTAGGAATCGGTTTCATTTTGACAGTTCAACAACATTCATTGCGTTATTAAATTTGGTAAGCAGACAAATTTTTCGATCATATAAAGCAATAGATTAGCAATGGATTTGCTTCCTCAGGCTAAATTAAAAACCAAGACATAGCGCTGTCAACAGTGACGTGAGGCCGCACGTTTCGGGTTTCGTAAACATGTGTGCACGTAATGATGAGTAGTTTAGTGTAAATGTGTTGCGTGTGAGTGTGAGCGTGTATGCACAGAGCGAGGTAGTTTAGCGCATGCTTCACTGTATTGTTCGCAGCGCTATGTCTTAGTTTTTTATTTAATCTTACTATGCTTCAAAATCATTCAGATTATGATTGATAGTGTGAATGTGTGTGAATGTGTGTGTGTGTGTGTATGTGTGTGTGTGTGTGTGTGTGTGCGTTGTTTGTGTGTCAATTAGGGTGCTGACTAAGATTATGTCTGGACTTTAAAAGCGACTGTGACCTCAGAGTTTGTTTCGGTATTTCTTTTCGGAGTATAAATAGGATATTGGATACACCGCCCTCATCTAATTTTAAACCATAACTTATTTTTGACGTGTAAAAATGTTTTTGAACAGAAATAAATAATTTATCATTTAACAATTTATTTGGCGACTTCCTACGATAAGCCTTCAACATCAAGAGCGGTCTTATCAGTTTTATGAGTCTTCAGATGACACGCAAGCGTCTTCTTCCGTCTGAACGCCTTTTCGCAAATCCCGCATTTGAAAGGCTGCCCATCATAATGAACCACCATATGTTTCTTCAGACAGTCCTCGTTAAAAGTCTTGTGGCCACAAACTTCACACGTACAATTCTTCTGCTTATCGTGGACTCTTAACTTATGCTGGACGTACTTATTATTCCTCGTGAAAATCTTCGAACAATATTCGCAGACTAATTGCACGCTTTTGCAGTCATGGACTAAGGCCATGTGACGCTTCTTTAAATATCTATTTCTGAGTATTTTTGGGCACATCGGACATTGAAGCTTGTCCGTCCGATGCACATTGTCCACGTGATTCTGTAACGCGTACTCCGTTCGGAAAGTCTCGCTGCAATGCTTACAGGACTTAATACCATGAATTAGTTTAACGTGATTGTATACGTTATGTTTTTCAGGGAATCCTTGTCCGCAGATTTCGCAAAGAATCTGTTGGATGTGATACTTGTACGTATGCTTGAGTAAAGGTCCAAAGAATCGGAAGTACTGTCCACATTCTACGCAGACCATTCCATCATCAGCTAAATGAAAACGGTCAAAGGATTGGGAGGCTGCTTTATCTACAATGAGATCATGAGTTTCTGAGAGATGGTCTAAATATTCTTGGAAATCATCGAATTGACTTGCACAGCTGGTGCACCAAAGATTTGAGATGTCAAGCTTTGTCCTGCCTCCTGTATACAGCGTCCTTACAATGACTTCCCGGGTATTGATGATTCTATGTTCAAAATCCGTGTGTTCTCTAAGCTCTGCGCTTTCAACGAACACAGATTTGCAGTAAAAGCACATATATTTGCTTCTGTGCCATCTAAAAGGGACTATAGTTGAGTTGTGTATAATTACTGTAAGTATTGACGCAAGCTGTTCTTTTCGTGTCTTTTCATTAAGTCTTGGTTCCAATGATTGTTCTGAAATGAGAGAATAATCGCGTTAGATGCCCTCTGAGACAGTTTCCAATGGATTATAAAAAATGTTTAAGCAAGTGTTTTAAGGATGTAAATTAAGCCACTGGTCTCGGGCAGGTCGGGCCTCGTTATTCAAGTGATCGGAAGCGCTACTGCTGACCATAAAGGTCTTGGGTTCGATTCCCGGAACGGGTAGTGTTGTTATTGGGGTTTTTCATCAGGAATTACAGGCGACAAGTCGGTGTAATATAGGAATACCTCCGCATAAACCTTCGGGAATTACGGGCGTGATTTTATCTATTACTAATATTTTTTTTTTTTTTTTTTGTTTGAACGCGCTAATCTCTGGAACCACCAGTCGGATTTGAATATTTTTTTTTGCATTTGTTAGCCCAATTCTTAAGGAAGACTATTTAACATCACGCTATGACCTTTAGGAGCCCTGCAGAGAGAAAAAAAACTCAGAAAGAACGCTAAGCGAAAACGAAGTAATAACGCGGGTAGGCGATACGATACGACGGGGTGGGTCGGGGAGCAATAAATTTCACGCGGACAAAGTCGCGGGCAGAAACTAAAAAAAGAACCGTAGCTCGCACTTTTAAATCGACAGTTAAGTTTATATATGAAACAAAAAACTTTTTTACAAAAAACACAAATTCTAATACCACTATCTGCAAAACAAACTAGAACATCATCCATATAAAAGTGGGGAAAAAATACGTATTATTGAAGCTAACTCAAAAAGTACCGAAGCAAAGTTAATCAATTTTATATGGGACCAACTGTGATACCCTCTCGAATAAAACAAAAAAATCCAAATCGGTCCAGCCATCTTCGAGTAATCGCGGAACATACATAAAAAAAAAAAAAAAAAAAGGTTCCCACGAATTGAGAACCTCCTCCTTTTTGAAGTCGGTTAAAAATAAGACCAATCGTGTTTGACAATAATTCGTTTATATGCACCAATCATAAGAAACTTACTAAACATTTACTGTCATAGAATAATTAGAAAATGAAGACACAATCATAATAAGTAGCAAGAATACCAGTGTCACCCGCAATTAAGTACGCACGGCTACAGATCAAGCTAAACATTCAAACTCATAGCATTTATTTCAAATAAACCAATTACAGGCACTTTTGAATGGTCAATGGCTCGGTCAGTCAGAAAGATGAAGCTAGTTGCCCATTCCAAAGCGTAGTAGATCCCTATGGAGAAGAACGGGCAAGATACTCCACGGATACTCTTTTAAAACAAAATATTTTTACAAAATATTGGTTACATCGTTCATGTTGAAAATATTCATGTGAGAACAATGTAGAAAAACGTGCACTAAAAAGCGTCCGTAATAAAAAGATAAAAACTAAAAAACAACTAAATTAAAACTTAAAACGTTTAATTTCCAGTATAAGCTGATCTCGAATTGTATAGGATTTCCTTACGGTGAGAGGTCAGTGTAAACTGGAAAATTATAGCTCGATGTGTAGCCGTGTGTACATGGAACTTATAACAGCCAAACTCCAAGTATAAAAAAAAAGGCTCGTAAAGGAACATTATTTGTCGTTGTGATCGTGTTCACGTAACTGTAAATATATTTAGTCTTCATTTGTTTTCGTTGCTTATATTTAGTATGTATGTATTTATGTATCTATTATTTAGGTTATGCATGTATCTATTTTAGTTTAATATTGTAAGTAGGCAGTTATTATTTGCACCAATGACAGCCCCATTTCATATCCAGGCTAATCACTGTCCATTCTAAGGTTGCCTGGAAGAGATTGCAGAAAGCGATAAGGCCGCCCATTGTATATTTTGTAGTGTTTGATTATGTCTTTTTTTGTTATGTATTTTTGTGGTGTACAATAAAGTATATATAAATAAATAAATATAAATACTTTACACCTCTGTGTAGGGGAAGCAAAGATGTAATGTTATGAACAAAATAAATCTTTATACCTAAACATGGCGTTTTAACCGCCAGCCGTTTTAAAAACAGCTCCATTATATAAAACAGCTGAACGAAGTTTAATAAGTTTAATTAATGATTTACCATAATTACTGAACTTTTACACGCAGAATTGTAGAACATTTGAAGCCAGTAACAAGTTTGCCGGGAGGGGAGTCCTTAGCTGTAGTGTACTTTATTATACGGTAAAATGTTGGGATCACACGTCAACATCTAATGTTGATTCTGTTAAAAACAAAAGCTGTAAGCATAAAACTGCCGTGTGATCCCGAAATGCCAATACCATGTGTACGTAGGCTTACTCGTCTACTCCAACGAACGTTGGTTCTGCGGCAGACATGCCCGTCTCCTCAGCATTTTGATTACGATGCAGTCTCATATGCCAATTCAAACTAGCATGCTGCACGAACGCTTCTCCACATTCCTTACACACACACCGTCTGTTATTCGTATGTATCCTCTCATGAAAGACTAAAGCCTTCTTTCTAGTAAATGTTTTGTTACAGTAAACAGATTCAAAAGGCCTGCTCTTGTCATGTTTAACTTGATGTGCCTCCAGCAAATGAAGATCGAAGAATGTTTGTCTACACACTTCACAAGCCACATTTTTCTCTTTTAAATGTTCTCGTCGAATATGCTTTGATAACAAGTCTCTCTTTAGGAAAATTCTTAGGCACATATCACATTTATATTGCGATGTCCAAACGTTATGAGCTTTAGCTAAATGGGTACTTTTTTGGTACGCACTGTCGAGTATTTTGAAGCAGACAGGAAGCAGCTGTTTTTTATTTCATGCATTCGTCTTATGTGATGCATTTTACTATAATTCGAGTAGAATTTTTTGCCTGTCACGTCGCAGTTGAAATGGGTCGCCTTGTGTTTTTTCCTGTGTGTCTAATAAGTCTGATTTCAGTACAAAAGGAAATGTTACAAGGTATTTTCTGTCCGTATGTGTCCGTTGAGTGTGTTCGAGAAGAGAGAAGAAATACAAAAATTTCGTTTTACAAGTGCAGCAATTGATTATGTCGTCGGACAATTTGAAGCTTAGAATATGAATTAAATCGTGTTCTACTTTCAATTTGTGTTTTTGAAGATGATCAACGAAAGTGTTAGTATCCTCAAAGTCGTTGAAACAAATTTTGCATTGTAACTCTGTGATGTCCAATTTCAAAATGGACTTAGTAATATTTTTCTCGACAATTTCTTTTAAGTCTTCGTTCTCGTGGTCCCTTTGCGTATGTTTTCTCAGTTTCGATGGTAAGTAAAAGATTCTTAGGCAGTAGAAGCATCTATATTTGTTGATGTTGTTAATTCTGAAGGGTAACGCCGTTGATGTTTTGTTAATTCTAAAAGGAATGCGCTTGATGTTTCTAGAATGTCCACAAAGAGTTTGCAAGACCTTTGGGTTTCCTCATCCAGACAAGGCTTTCTGTTCTCGTTTTCCTTCGCGGCTGAAAACGAGAAATATTCTGTTGTAGATTCTGGTAATGGTCAGCACCATAATTGCGTAACACATTATCAATCGGAGTTGGTTTCATTTTGACAGTTCAACAACATTCATTGCGTTATTTTCGTTGTTGAATAGACAAATTTTTCGAATATATGAAGCATTGCTTCAAAATTATTCAGATTACAATTGATGGTGTGTTACGCAATTAGGGTACTGATCTCCATTATGAAATTTTCATCAAATTGCATGTTCTTTACAGTCAGCATGCTAACACATAGGTTAGCACTGACTGTAAAAAACATGCAATTTGATGAAAATTTTATTTTGAGATGGACCGACGTAAGGTTGGTGGATAGGACTTGTCCTTCTAACTGAACAGAAAGCTGTGCTGCTGGGCAGTTTGTGACGCCACTTCTTCCCAGCTAAAACACTACGAAGTGGTGAAGGGCGGGCGTTTTTATATGGTAATTTTGACGTTCAAAAAGTGCTGATTCTCAGTATAATTTGAATATATGACTTTGTCTTTTTTTTTGTCGTGCGCAAATTCTTAAGCCCGTCGCTGGCAATAGAACGTTTGAGGGAATTAAAAAGATGTTTTTTTCGATAGTAATAATTATAAAAAGACTGTCCACGTTTTAAAACCACCTCCTGCTTCGGACATACCCAATTGTTGCTAATCACAAGACAGAAATGGAAGAAAATAGAGCTGTCAGGTTACATGAGGATATTAAAGAGTTGACTCTGCAAAAAGACCCAAAATAACTTTTTAACTGAAGATAATAATTTATTGATAGTTTTAAAGATACCTTACAATAACTGTTAACAACGTGTTTTATTATTCTAGCTTTATACAATGTGGTGGAGTCAACAATACGACAGTAAATGGAATCATTGTCCATACTAATAGCCAGGGTTGATTGATTTAAATCAAACATGATTTTTTTTTTCATAAAAGTTCATAGATTACTCAGAACTAAATTAATCAAATCAGTTGCATAGAAGAAAAATACTTATTAAAATGCAGAGTTTTCAGTTAATAAGGTGGGTGCGTAAACGTACCCCGCGAAATTCAAATTTTCTTACGTTTTTTGCAATTTGCAAATCAGTGTCAAGTTGCATCTTGATCAAAATGTGATTCGCGACCATAACAAGTATGTATTTACATAATTATAATCATTAGAATCATTAATACATCTCTCTAAGTTAGAATTGGTTTCAAATATCATAATTTCATAAAACAGTAATTTAATAAGTTAATTTGGATAGAGATCTATAAGTGATTCTAATGTTTACATCATCATCTTCCTGCCCTTATCCCATATTACTTGGGGTCGGCGCAACACGTTTTCTTCTTCCATTCTCCCCTGTCAACCGTCACGCTATCATTCACTCCCTTCTCTTTCATATCATTCCTTACACAATTCATCCATCTTTTCTTTGGCCTTCCTCTGCCTCTCCATCCATCAACATGTATATTCATCACTTTTTTAGTCAAGACAAACGATTTCCTTTTAACTTTTCTGTCACTGGCGCCACTTTCAAACTTCCTCTTATATGCTCATTTCTTACTTTATCCATTCTCGTCACTCCACACATCCATCTCAACATTCTCATCTCCGCTGCATGCAATTTTTTTTCATCCATCTTCTTCACTGCCCAGCATTCCGATCCATAAGTACGAAAGTACGATTCTAATGATTACAATTTTGTAAATAAATACGTATTCTGTAATATATGTTTGTCAAGTTTGTAAAGTCAAAATCCACCATTTACGGTGAAAATTAAGACAAAAATAAGGTGTATCTATTCATACACGAAATCTCTTAAGGGGTCATTGTACTCTTCATTATGAAGAACTTTTACTATGGGACCAAACCTGAAATCGCGAAAAAAAAATCATGTGGATGTCACGTCTTCAAATTTTTGATTCTACGACACACCGTTTTGAGAGCAAAACTAAACATATAGTAGTGATTGGCAGACTATGGGTTTTGCCGATCAGCCGACCAGCTTTAATGACTTAAATAATTGGATAAATTTGATTGAATTTACGTATGCAGACTGGGAACGTCATAAGACATACGCAGTTTCATTTATTGTCGTACTGTCGTCTCCATCTTGTACAAGTACAGTATGCTTAAAAATAATTTAAATTAGTTTCGTTATACGATAAAAGCCATTACGACGGGACAGTTCGGCGCACATTCTTCTGCTTAACCTTCAAATGAATATTTTTACAATGTGTCTTCAAGGTCTTTTTCGTTTTAAAAGCCTTGTCGCATATACTGCAGCTAAAATTCCTTTCATTACTGTGCTTCAGCATATGTATTTGAAGTCTGCTGCCTTCAAAGCATTTCCAACCACAAACACTGCATGTGGCATTCTTTTCTTGCAAATGTGATTCTCTCAAGTGTCTCATCATAGTACTTCTGAAAACAAAAGTTAACGGACATTGGGGGCATTTGATTGTCTCCCTATTTTTATGCACTGTCATCATATGTAAGGATCGCTTATAATGTGATCCAAAAACTTCTGTACAATTGAAACACTTGTATTTCTTCCCATGCACTCTCTGCATGTGAGTTCGTACAGTCGTTGGCGCCATTTTGTCATCACATAATCTACATTTAACTGTTTTATGGTCGTGTTTAGTGTCTATATGTTCTTTTAACCGTTGAGTAGTCTTGAAGTGACTCCCACAAATATCACAGAGGACATTTGAGGCACCTTTGTGGTATCTATCTGTATGAAACAGAAGCCGACCAAATGTTTGGTAGATTCCATCGCATATAGCACAGGAAACATTGATGTTATTGAGTTTAAAAGGATTCATGCATATGCCTATATCTTTATTAAACATTATACCATGTTTTATAATCAAATGATCAACTAATGAATATAAATCGTCAATTTTATCCGGACATAGTTTGCATGAGATCCTCGAAACATCCACGTTTACTGCAGGATCTAAAAACGATTTCATTTTCTTTGCAATTTCTTCTGTTTTGTGAATTTCATGGTGATCTTTTAGATCTTTGGGTTGTTGAAAGATTTCGTAGCAGTAGAAGCATCTGTATGAGTTTTTGAGCCACTTGAACGGCATTAGTGTGGAAGTTTCAAGTACTCGAGCAACATTTTCTCTTAAAATCTTTTGAGTCTCTAGTACACCATATGATTTGGTTGTTTTCACTTCAGAATCATTTGTTATTTTCTGCATTGGCTTTATTTCTTGTATATCTTCTTTATTTTTTCTTGCTTTATCTAACTCTTGCTTTATATCTGTTTTACGTCGAGTTTCCTCAGTGCTTGCAATGCCTGGAAGAAGAAAATTTCTTCATAGAGTTGTAGGCTGAATTTCTATTCACAAAGCTCTTATTATTTTATGTTTGTTGCGAAACATTTGGGTTTTCCGATGTTATTCGGTACATATGCGTAATTTTAGAAAGGACGACGATATAGACGATTTAATGTTTTCAATATGCATGTAGTTATAAGCAGTGAATGTGAAATAAAATACAATTTTAAGATGAAAGTCGTGTATAATTTTACGTCACTAATTAAAATAAAATATTTTCAGGATACATAAGTACTAAATAAACTATATAAATAAGTACATTGTATCTATGTTAAATTAGGTACTGCTTACACGTTCATAATAAAGCAAGTATACTTTATCATGAGCATGTAAGCATTTCAAAACCGACAGATCGATTGCTAAGAGATTTCTTGATAAAGTAACCTATTGACCTTTGTGCTCAACACACGAATTAAATACCTAGTTTTGCCTTATCTTCTACAAGTACACACATTACCATTTCAGCCGAAAGATCCACTGCTGAACATAGGCCTCCCCCAAGCAACGCCACTTTGACTGGTTCTGTGCTTCTCGCATCCAGCGAATTCCTGCGGTCTTTACAAGGCCATATGTCCCACCTTGTGGGAGGCCTACCAACGCCACGTCTTCCGGTACGCGGTCGCCACTCTAGAACCTTTCGGCCTCTTCGGCCATCTGTTCTGCGAGCAATGTGCCCGAGTACACATTGTTAAATAAATAATTTGATTCTATTACGCATTTAAGCACGAACAATATTGCAATGTTGCTTGTAGTTATTGCACTTCTTAAAGTCACATTATTAATTTAAAATTCGAATACCAATGAAACTGGTACACTTGTAAGCTTTGTAAGATAATACAAATATAAAAGTACAGGCAGTCCTTAAGTTACGTACCTACATCAATTTATAAGGCTATATCAGACAGATAACTGAGGAGAAAGTTTATTTGAATGAAGATTCGCTTTTTCTTTATTACACGGCACAAACAATACCGTAAAAATGAACTTGTTCTTTCTTTCAACTACTGAAGGTCACAGAAGATGAGTCGGAATGCCCGAAAATCTAAACTTCCGCCCGAAAATCTAACTTGAAGTTTAAATTTTCTTACATTTTAAGTGCCGAGTGATCTAGCAATGATTGGGGTGTGTAACGTTTGAAATAATAACAAAAGTTCTAATGATCATAAGACCTAATTTCATTTGATATATTTTTTTTTAATATAACGATCAAATTATATAATGAATTATTGATATAATTTCATTTTACCTAATTTTATATGATATAATGAACATTTTATAAATGCACATTTGAAATAATATTCAATTAGTTTAATATTCAGTCTATAAGTAACGTTTAATATAATTTAGAAACGTCTACTCTGTTTTGTTAAGGTTAGTATACTCGTATGTTAGATTTGAGGGAACTTAGGGCACCTCGACACGGATAGGTTAGGTTCGAATGGGATGGCGGGAGCTAGAGTGAGCAAGCGAAGCGAGCGAACTTAGCTCCCGCCGTCCCATTCATTTTAGGTTCCTTTAAACCCTGCTGACGAAAACGGTTAAAGTTTTCGTCAGCAGGTCGGTTGACGTCAGGGGAACCCCGAGGTTCGGTTTGGCGAGAACCCTAACCCTACACGGTCGACGTCAGGGGCACCCCAAGGTTCGGTTTGGTTAGGTTCCATTAAACCCTGCCGACAAAAATAAGAGCCCCGCGCAGCGGGGCTCCGTCGACCTGCTGACGAAAACCCAAGCCTAACCTAGGTGTTTTCGAGGTAAGGTTACAATATAATTTCTTACCTTAGAAAATTAGTTAATATGAAAATTAGGTCAAATGAACGTTATATAAAAAGAGCATTATACAATTTGAAAATTATATGAAATTAACGTTATATTAAATGTAATTAGAGTAAATGAAAATTATATAAAATATAACATTAGATCATATGAAATTAGGTTAAATATTTTTATAGCATATGAAAATTATATCATATGAACGTTACGACAAATGAAATTAGACTATCTGTTATTATACCAAACATTACACATCCGAGTGATGGATTGGTCATCAATTTTGTCATTCGACAGTTTTTTATTCATTTAATTTCAAGTAATAGAGAAATGACTAAGTACTTAACTGAGAAAGGACTGCCCACACTTCAAAAATGTTGAGATCTATAACCCTAACCACTATTCCTTAAAATCTACGAATACATTTAGGCATAAAATCATTTAAACTTGTCCAATATAAGGATTATCATATTGCATGATAGAAGGATGAGGATTTTTGTGCATTCTCGCAAAATGAGCCTTCATTATCTTCTTAGTAGTAAACGCCTTGTCACAAGCGTCACATTTGAAATTCTTCTCCCCACTATGCTTATACATGTGGTTTTTCAACCGATTGCTATTGAAAGCTTTCCAGCCACACACTCCACAGACATGGTTACGGAATTTAAGGTGGGAATCGCGTAAATGTGTCATCATCATGCTTCTAAAGACAAAGGTCTTCGGACAATGGGGACATTTGATTTCTTGCCGATTCTTGTGTTCAGCTGCCATGTGTCTAGACCTCTTATAGTGGCTTTGAAAAACCTCAGAGCAATCCGCACACTTATACTTTTTCTCCATATCATGGCTGTTCTTCTGATGGGTTTTTAGTTTAGATTTCGAGTCAAATTTTTCGCCGCATTCAGTGCAAAGAAATAGTGCGTTTTCATGAACAGATTTCACGTGAAGACGAAGTAAGTTCGCATCTTTGAAATGTTGACCACAAACGTCGCAAAGAATAGCTGATGTTCCTTTATGGTCCTTATTTGTGTGATGGAGTAAAGGGCCAAATGTGTAGAAATTCGCACCGCAAGCAAGACAGCTTACATTAAAATTATCAAGCTTGAAAGCCACCATACATATCCCGACATCTTTGTTATACTCCACTCCATGCATCGCTATTAAATGGTCGATTAAATCGTATAAATCATTAATTTTATCCGGACAAAGACTACACGATAGATCGGATACATCGACATAGACAACGGGCTCCCAATAATTTTTCATAGCCTGCGCTTTGATCGCATCTCCCTTATGTTGTTGCTGATGATTTTTCAATTCGGAGGCCTCTTGGAAAATGTCGTAGCAGTAAAAACATCTGTATGAACTCTTGAGCCAGCGGAACGGCATGACGGTAGATTTTGTCAGGACCTGTAGCACGTTATTCCTCATGATATTTCTTTTGTCTTTCGCTGTGAGGGTTGGTTTACTAGTAGACTGTGTTATGGCGATATCAAAGACTTCGTTAGATATATTGTTGACGGCCTGCTTTTCAGTTGTATCCTGGCGACCTCTGAGTTCTCCTGCAAGGAAAACACAGGGTTTTAGAGGTAGCCAGAATACGACATGCAGTTTTTATATTATTTTTTTATTTATACGAATCATATCGTGCTTTTTTGCAAGTATTTAGTATTTTTATTTATAAATTAAGTCCGTTACTCGGAATAGTAGCCGATACTCATATAGTACCCGAGTCTATTCGTCCTGGGCATGGCCAGGTATACCAGATTAACAGTAATAAGGGACGTCGCGTTGGTGAAGTACGCGGCGAGTGTACTGCTAGGGTTGCTGCACCACTCGGAGGTACTGGCAGCGCTGCGCTTGCGCGCGTCAGACGTGTGCGTAGGTGCCCCCGCTTTGTTAGATGTTATTACAGTATCGGAGGATATATTTGGGCAAAACTTGCCAAGATTTGTTCAAATGGCACAAATAATTATTGATATAGGTCTGGAATTATAAACGTTGTCATGTTTATAATAATTGTTATATTAATATAGATATTATTGTTTGTAATGTTGCTCACAGGTAATTTTATTTTATGTAATTAATTATGCGACTTATACCATGGCCTTGGATGAGCCAGTAAAGTTGTAATTGTGATTTAAATAAATAAATAAATAGTGGTTCTAGTTTAAAAGTGCACCAGAAGACCGAAAGACAAACACATGTCTAAGATATTTTATTATGTAAGAATAAAAGAAGTATACTTACGACTTTTAATCGTATTTAGTAACTTGACAGTTCGAAGGAAAATAATGTTACCATACTTTGTCATCGTCATTACTTATTGTTTCTACTATGGCATAAACAACAATTAAACACAAACAATTTAACGTGTTTCAATTAAAACTATTAGCACATCAAGGTAGTGTCGCTAATTCTTTTTTTTCACCTAATTTCCTTTTTTTGTACCTACTGTCAAGCACGGACTAGAAAAAAAAGAAGGACTCCGCGCCACGCGTATCGAAAGTGAAGCACCGTACCGATCTATGTGTGCGTGATTTCATAGAGACTCCGTCGTGTCACGTAATGGCGGCCGGTCGGCATACTATGATGTAAATGTGTGCGTGAGGCGTGTTTGTACAAACGGTCTACTTACTGTACTTCACTGTCGATATGCGTGGCGCGGAGGCCTTTTTTTTCTAGACCGTGCTGTCAAGTTACTGAATACGATTAAAACTCCAAGTGTAGTTCAAAGTTCTTCAAATAGGTAGTAGGCATGAAGAGAAACAAAGTCGTAGAAATATAATATTTATTGAATTTCAGTAATAATCATTTTAACAAACGTATAAATAAAATTATTATCCATTAAGAATAATAAAAAGCATTATTTTTTCTTATATCCGTCGTAGCGTTGATGTTTTTAAGGGGAATAAGTCTTTAATTAATCAGAATGACCACAGAGTATAATATCGTTTCGTTTTAAAGGCAAATATAAGTAGACGTTTTATTTTCTAGTGCATAAATTTGCCTCGTGACCCACCTGCCCTTATCCAAATTTATTTGGGGTCGGAAGCAGGTCTGCTTCTTCCATACATCTCTATCATCCATTATCTGATTGTCTACGTGTTCAGTTCTTTTATACCCACACCTCAAACTCAAACCCCCTTATTCATAAAAAAAAAAACTAAAACGCTCTACAAATCTGCTTTAGGTGTTTTGTCTTCTTGCTTCAAACTCAAATCATAATTCGAAAGAAAATGACTAAACATTATTTTAACAAATATAGGTTTGTAGAGCGTTTTAGATTTTTATGAATACGAGGGAACGCATTTATTTACGTACCTAATTGATTAAACTTTGTTATGTTTGTTTTTTGATGTATAAAAATTTATAGGCACTTTTTTGAACTGTCAAAGAGTCGATCAGTTAGTCAGAAAGTTGAAGCTAGTTGCCCATTCCAAAACATAGATCTCTATGGATAAGAACGGGCAAGTAACACCAAGGACACTCTTTTAAATCAAGATATCACAAAATCCTAGGTACTTATGTTATTCTTGTTGCTTCTATAAGTGAGAACAATATAAAAAAAAAATTGTATTTTTTATTTAATTTATAATATCTTTAATCTTAATGTTGAATTATTCAAAATATAAGATTAAAGATATTATAAACCCTGGCAGCTAAGGGATGACCAGATGACCTCAACTGACGGCGCCCGTTCACGAACATGACGCGTGGATTAGCAGCATCAGCGAGACATTTGAGTGACGCCATCTTTCACGCAAGCCATCCACTTTGACTTCATAATTATATTTTATTTTAATAACGAAATTCTTCATTTATTTAACAAAATAATACAATTATATCTAGCTCTGCTATCTCTCCTGCGCAAACTACCATAGATCCCATGAAACTTTGACAAAATTACTAGTCAATTCAAATGCTTAGCTCTTTTCAAAAGTATTGAATTAAAAACACCTGTAGTGCTATTCTGTAAAAATATCACCGTAAAACGTTAGGTTAAGTGAGCTTGAAGTGAAATGTCAATCCCTAGCGATCCCTAGCCATCATGTGGAATGACAGCTCACTTCAACTAAGTTTTCACGGAGAAATTTCTACAGAATAGATCGGCTGTAACCTTTGAAAGGCTCTTTATATGACCTCTGAACCAAAGAATAACAATATTAATGACTATTCCATTGTTTTCTACAGTTATTGCACACGTCCCTACATCAATCAATTACTAAATCCGTTTAGCGCTAAACGTATTTTATTTGAACTTAGAAGACCCACATCAAAGCCAAAAGGGACTAAGCTAATATCACTTTTAGGAATTTGTACTGGTTGCTGGGAAGAAAGCCTAAACTCTCAACAAAGTTATCGTAAGAGATTAGTAATCTCAGAAATCGAATTCGAGATCAAAAATGTAAATAAAGGTGTTGCCAATTTTAAATGATAACATCAATTGTGCAGTTTGCTGAAAAGTACTATAACATAGTGCTAAAATTGTAGGCATATCTTAAACAGGTAAAATATAATATTGCACACAGTTTTCAGCTATAAAGTGACGTAAACTACGATCCAAGAATAAAATATAACTGTTTGAAATAAAATCGTGCAATTATTTTTATAATACTGGCAATAAGGCAGAAGCTCTAAACATTTGGACTTTCATCAATTATTTTCTATTTATAAAATTAATGTTTTTCCTTCTAATTTATTTTATTTATTTATTTATTCATAACAATTTTTACATTGTGTCGAATATTAGAAACAATTTAATAACTTAAAAATCTAAATAAGTGAATCGTTAAAAAAATCGTAAATAATATTGCGTTATCCTAATAATTGATTCAAATTGAGCGTCCCAACCTGGTAGAGGAAAGTAATAGTACTGTCATCCGATTTCAAAATCAAATAATTAGAATGACTAGGGAAATGTTGGCTACCCCTGATCTGTCACTTTGGTAATGACATTTCTTTGTTTACATTTTTCATCTCGAATTTGATTTCTGGATATAGTTTACAAAGCCGTGATAAAGCCAATATGGTTCTACGGTATACAGCTATGGGTAGTGCCTCGGATTTAAACATCAAATTAATGCAACAATTACAAAACTCAATTCTGAAGTCGTTTCCAATCCCCACGGTTCATCACCAATGCAGAAATCCACAAGCACTTAAAAGTAAACACAGTAAAGGAGAACTGATGCTACTGATCTGTTTCTACTAATGGTAGAAAATGTATATCTAAAAACCATCTAAGTCAGCTGGCCTTAGACCTGCATCATCCAAATATCAACAAGCGCCTCAAAAAGCACCACATCCTTGAGCTGAATAAATAATTACAATATGATCGGTACTAACTGGAGCCCTGCATAACCATGCCATGAACCAAACGGCACATTTGCTTATAGCTGAAAGGCTGATCAGATAAATAATAAATTAAAAAAATATATATTAAAAAAAAAACAAATTTCAAATACAATTCTGTCTCTATCATCTCCTAACGATTGAACAAACATATTTAAATACATTTAGTAGTAAACGTAATCATTTATGGTACAATCGGGCCTATAACCTTAAATTATATGCATTAACCCTCTCAATCCAAGTGTCTAGTCAAATCTATCTAAGCAACTGTTTAAGGACGCTGTTACAAATCATCACTCAACAAAAATCAAAACAAAAAAAAAAAACAAACCATTACTACAAATCATTACTTTTTTACACAAAAGCATGTTTATTAATTAAAATGCTTTACATTCTTAAAATGTTTTTTGGCCAAATTGTTGATAGATGTGCATGGTACGATTCTGAACTACAATTATAATTTTAGATAGGTACAGTTTCTCAATAAATGTACCGGACTGAAAATTTTTACTCCGGTGCATTTATTGAGAAAATGTACATAAATTTAAAATTATATTTATAGTTCAGAATCATACCTTGCACATCTATCAACAATTTGGCCAAAAAACATTTTAAGAATGCAAAGCATTTTATTTAATAAACATACTTTTGTGTAAAAAAGTAATAATTTGACTACCCATTTGTAACAGCGTCCTTAACATGATATTTATTTTATTTTATTTGATAGGAATAACAAACAGCAGTATATTACACAGTAGGCATACAATATATAACTTGCAATAAAAGTAACAAGTACACTACTCAAGACGTTATCCACAGATTACCATACAGAATAGCTAGATATAGAATAGCTTTATTTATGGAGATTGACGTAAAATTGACATTAGACACGCGTTGAACAAATGTGTAAGTTTTTGTGGTAAGACCCCTAATGTTTAAGTCTCTTCAAAATAATGAAACTCAGTTTTATGAACGTTTAAGGTCTCTAAATCAATAAAACCTCTTCTACAGATTCTGCAGACACGTCCAGATACCCCAGAATGGACCTTCATATGAGCTCTCAAGTTACTCGACCTGCGGAAAGACCTCTCGCAAATGCTGCAAGCGTAGTCCCTATCCCCAAAATGTTTTTTCTTATGTAAAGTAATCAGCCATTTGATTCCGGTCTTATAATTGCATAAATCACACTCGAATTTGGAGTGCGAATGTTGAGACTGGACGTGAAGCAACATAGCTCCTTTGGTCGTGCAAATTTTTGCACAATGCTCGCATTTGATCCTATACTTTTCCACATTATGCATCTTTCCTAGATGAACTTTTAATTTGTACTGGCTTTCGAACGTCGCACTGCAGAGGTTACATTCGTGTGTTTTAGCTTGACCGTGCATTCTTTGCTTGTGTTGCTCCATTCTATGAGACGCGTTGAACATTTTTCCACAAACTGTGCATCTGTATCCTACATGACTATTGCTTATGTGTCTTTTGAGGCGAATCTTGCTGAAGAAGCTAAGACCACATATCTGGCAAATGAAAGAATGGCTGACATGATCTTTGTGCATATGACCGACCATACATGTAAAGTTGTCGTACTGATTTTCGCAGAGAACACATTGCATCACATCCTTGTTTAAAACGAAGGGTAACGCGCAGACACCCAAGGTTGTATCATAATCCTCATCATGACTGAGAATTATATGACTAATTAGTTCTTCTAAGTCCTTCAAAGGCTCCTCAATGCACATCTTACAGCTTATGTTCGCCACATCAATTTTGACTGGAATATCTTTTGAAATGATTCTCTTCGTAATGAAAGTGTGGAGATCTATAGAATGTTTTTGGGTATGTTCTTTCAGCGTCTCGCAGTCCCGCATGGATTTCGAGCAGTAGAAACATCGGAATCCTTTGGTGTGCCAGTTAAAGGGGACCACGTTACCGTATTGAAGGATTTGGAGTATGTTTCTTCTTTTTTTATTGAGTTGTTCGATGTACGTTTCTTGGGTGGTCCGACATCCTGGAAAGAGAGGTCAAGGTTTTACGCTTCCTTTTTGCGCTTGCAGTAAATGATGGTTGAACATCTGTTTTATAGCATATTCAAAATGTAGTGTTCGGAATACAATTTTCGTTAAATACTTTTTGACGGTTTGGTTGGCAAGCTTCACAGTGGTGAAATCTGCTCTTTACAGGCTGACGCACATTGCAAGTCCCTCTACATCACTTTTGTACATTTTGGCACACTACAGTCGGGTCGCATCGCACTTTTTATATTGAAATGCGAGCACAGCCCGATGCGGCTGTTAGGTGCATAGCATAATAGCATAATCAGCCTATAATGTTCCCACTGCTGGGACACATGCCTCCTCTCATCGAGAGGGAGTGTGCTGTAATCTATCACGCGGGCCTAGTGCGGTTAATGCGATAATTTTTGGTTCTAAGACATGCCGGTTTCCTCACGATGTTTTTCTTCACCGTTTTGAGAGCAGTGGTGATGAAATAATTTACTCAAAGTAAAGCGGTTGCCTGAATTCGAACCCACGACCTACAACTCGAAGTCGGAGCCGTTACCAATGGGCCACCACTGCTCTTATGTGTTATTTGCGCTTGGAATGATTTACGATTCAATATTTTAAATGAATAAAGCTAAACTCATTTTAGCGTAACTCGTCTTCACTTCATAATTATGTAAACTAGAATAGATAGTGGTCGGTTATGGTAAAAACAAGATATCAGATTGTATAAATGTTTATTTATGAATACTAAGTAACTAGGTATGTAAATAAAATAGGTAATATTTACAAGTAAAACATAATTAGGTATACAATAGTGCTACAAGTTAATTAATTATGGATTTAGAAACCATCATTAAGTAAATTGTAGCACTATTGACTCAATTTAAAACACCTATTGAAGAACTAAACATTGTAGGATTACATAATAATTACTTACGTAATTATTTTTCTATAATGGCAACATCCTAGTAGCTGTCAAATGCCAGTGTTGCAACATTGAAAGATTATTATTTACATTCCAATTTGTCTCAGTACCAGTGGCGTAACTACAGGGTGGCAAGTCGGCAAAATGCCACGGGCCCCCAGCCGGAAGGGGCCCCCGGTCAGAGAATCGCAACTCCCAACATTTATTATTACACATGGGGGTATCTGCTGAATTTGCCACGGGCCTCGAACGGTATAGTTACGCCACTGCTCAGTACTTACTTTAGTTAATTAAGGACTGATTGTTCAATAGGTTGATAACTTTTACCTGAAGAATAAATGTGACAGTTTGACATATTTTCCATACAAAAGCTGTCAAACCGCCATATTTATTGCTCTGATAAAAATTATCTGACGTTTGAACAATCAGCCCTAAAACTAATAATATAACATTATTTATGTTCAAGTGGAGATACTATTTTATAGTAACTAGTAGCCATAAACTAAAAATATATAATAATAACCAGAAAGGTTGATAGATGAGCCGAAACATTTTCTATTACACTGTATGCGCCCGTTAGACGCTTTTAATTAAATGAGGCACCAACCGACGATTATCCCTGTACGCATTATGCAAGTGCACCCAAGGACAATCCCCGATAGGTGGCAGACTATTGCAGAAAACGGAAACAGATAGTGGACTATGAGTTTGGGAACTATAGAAGGGCTATGGCTCCTGCCTTATTTTATTACTAGCTTTTACCTGCGGCTTTGCCCGCGTGGAGATCGGAAAATATCCCACGGGAACGTACAACCGGGATAAAAAGTATCCTATGTCCTAATTCAAGTCACGGTCTACCCATGTGCTAAATTTCATCCAAATCCGATCAGCCGTTTTAGCATGAAACGTAATCACTTTCGCATTTACAATATCAGTTAGGATTATTTGTTTAGCTAATTTTCACATTGGAAGCTCTACTTTCAAATTCTCTTGCGCACATTTACATCACACAAATTTAAAAAGTGCTCTGTCTCACAGTCCTATTCTCTAAATATATCACGTTGCTGTCCAACCTCCTTTACGAAAGCCACTTTAAATATTATACAACCAGATTAAGAACTTTATTAACACTGAACAAAGCACAATTTACATTGCAGAGACGACATTTTACGACTTTCAGTTTTTGTCAATTGAAAATGAACTCAGCCCCATGTCGTTAAAGTTGACTTTCATATGTTTCTGGCTCCTTATGAAGATTAATTGTGGATTTACTCCACAATATAATAATATCATTGAATGTATTCTCCTGCCACTTCTCCTTCCAATTCCTCCTGAATGATTTCCATTTGTACCATATCGCTTTCATCAATTTCGTCAACAATTGGAGCTAGGTCAAACCGACTGTGTCTATTACGGATATGCATTCGCAAATTCGTCTGGTGAGCAAACGCTTTATTGCAAACCACACATACAAATTCCTTTTCTTTCGTATGTAGAACGGCATGGGAGTTCAAGTTACTTCGCTTGGAGAATTTTTTCCCGCAAACAGAACAGACGAATTTCTTTTCGCCATTATGTTTCACCATGTGCAGTTTAACGTCGTAAGGACCGAAGAATTTGTCCCCACAGACTTCGCATTCTACATTCTTCTCTCTTAAATGCACTCTCCGCATATGACGAGACATTATAGATTCTTGTGGATACACTTTTGAACAAAATGGACACTTTATTTTGAGTTCCTCTACTTCATGTACGTTCGCCAAATGAAGTTTCTTTAAGTACGGACTTTTAAATGTTTCGGGACAATGCGGGCAAGTCGATAAGTTGACTAAATGCACATTCTTTTCGTGTAAAATCTTTTTGGATAGAGTAGCAAGACTGATACCACAGTATTCGCAAGTGTAACCACCCTCTCTATGATAGTACCTATAGTGCATTTTCAAATGGTTCTCTCCTTGGAAACTGGTGCCACAGACATCGCATATATAATGGTGGGAAAGATGATGTTTGTTCGCGTGGCGAAGGAGATATTCGAAGAAGACGAATTTCATGTTGCAAGTCGGGCATGTCGGTTGGTCCTTGTCTAATTTAAAGGGTAGCAGGCAATTTGGGACGCTTACATCGTATTCTGCGTCATGTGCAATGATCAAATGGTGGATCAGCTCTTCCAAATTAGTCACAGCTTGCGGACAAAGCTTGCAACATATATTAGTGACGTCAATTTTGACAGCAGCGTCTTTATTTCTGTTATTTTTGGTTCTGTCGAACACAACGAGTTCGAGATTCGCGAATTGATGAGCTTCGGCCGTATGCTCTCGTAGCACGATTGGGTCTTTAGTAGTTTCGTTGCAGTAAAAACATTTATATTTTCCCTTGTGCCACATGAAAGGTGTGACGTTGCTATATTGTAAAACATACTCGACATTCCGCCGCTTTATCAATAGCTTACGGGCGACTTCCATTTTCTTATATTTGTCCTCCACAGTACTGAATTTTGAACCTGAAAAGAAATTCAGTTTTTACTTTTCTAGGTTTCTGTAATATTCTTTATGTAGTTCGTCGATTTCTCGTCAAGTTTTTATATAGAAGGATCCAATTGCTGAGACTAGTGGCCACAGATGGAGACAAAATATTAGGTATATAGGATAAGGGTTATCGTCGTCAACAAGTGGTACAAATAGTTCTTCTATAATAATTGTTCTATGCGAGATTTAGTATCGTATGTTCTAAACCAGTTATTGCCTATTGCATTAAAATAATAAATAAAGTTAGCGACCTAATGTCCTCTAGTAGGTGCTACCACTACTTAAGGGGGATGCGCTAAGGTACCTTAAGTGCATCCCCCTTAAATAGTGGTATGGTCATTTCGAGTGGTACTATTATCAGAGGGTAACAGGTAATGTGATAAAAACGCCAAATAAAATACATAGAAGTATATTTTTAAATTAAAATGTCGCACACTTCATACATTCCGTTCGAGTATATCACAATATTCACAAGTCTTAGTGCCGCGCCGACCTGGCGAAGCGCAGTAAAGAGCGGTTTTCTCTGCCAAACAAATATCGACATTGCATATCTTTAAATAAAGTCGAAAATAAATAACCCTAACTTGCAGATGCAGATTTCTCCGACAAAAGGATGTTTATTTATTTTCAACTATATTTTAACCGCAGCAAGGTTGATATTTGCTTCACCAGGCTGCTGCATCGGCTCTTTATTTATCGTACAAACTATTACATAACGTTTATTTAGTCGATGCGACTTAGCGACACATAATAACAATACCCAGTACAATTGAATTTGTTTTTTTCAAGTTTTTCTTACAATTATGGATTATTTCATGGCTTACGTAGTGTCATAATATAATATACCAATGATTTACTGATACAGGAGATAAAATTAATTGTTTGATTAAATATTGATTTGCATAAAATTATAATTAAATATTATTTACTTACATATATATATTTTTTTTAATGAAATGTGTATAGAGGCAGGAATTTGACATTATTATTTACATTGCTTCAAGCGCAGGCCACACTGAGAACGAAGTGAAACAAAACTAAGTTCGTTTAGCTTCGGTCATGGTCATATATCTATCGCGTTTTCAGGTACTTCAGTTCATAGCTCGGACTGTAAACCGAAGTATAAAAAGACGCGGTAGCTACATGAGCGAAGCTAATCGAACTTAACTTCTTTCGCTTCGTTCTCAATGTGGCTTGCGCTTTAGACTTGATAAATACAAACATATCATGAGTAAATTAAAAAAAAAATTAAACAAGCTTTTCTTAGTCTGGATATCACCAGAGTCCTTGCCAAGACGAATCAAACGAGCCCAAACTCGATAGAGTAGGGTAAAAACCTGACGTAATTAAAGTTTAAGGGCAAACATCACTACGATTTTTTTTTTTTAATTGCAAATACCCAACACATTTTTATCTTATTAATGAATTAATTTAATAATTATTTTAGGATCTGACTTATAGAGTACAAGATCAATTCGAGATCAATTTTTAATACTACTTTTTTACATTAATTCGTCATTATGTCGGATTTGTATAAGAAATACGAAGATAATATAGTCAATTCTCTTTAGTATTATTCTGATTAATTGATGCATTGACTGGCGAAATGTGGGTGTACTATGTAGGTACACCTCTGCCTAACTCCTCGGGGAATACAGACGTGAAGTTATGTTATGTTAATACATTTACGGTGAGTTGCACAAAACCACATTAGTTTAAAGGAGACCATGCCATCCCTTATATTATGTATCAGTGGTGAAAGCACCTAATAACACGATTCCTACCGGCTTCCCTTCGGCGGTTCGCTACTCGACCGCTATTGATAAATGGCGCAGTCAATAATAGTGTCTACTATTGCCAAAAACAAGAGTTACACTGTAGATATTTAATTCACCATAACATTTAAACAACAAATTAGCTTTGAATTACAACAACAAAAAAAAAAATTTAAATAACTCGGCGCCAAAAACGTCATAATCGGGAACTAAAAATTCATACAATAGCGATCCCGTCATGACGTCACTCTAGGTCACGTGGCACCGCTTGATAATGGACGAGAGCAAGCTGATGTACAACGGGTTACGATAGAGACAGATATAGGAAAAATGCGTCAGCGAGAACGAGATGAAGGAATATTGCACATTTTATTTAGTTTTCACCTGTTCAACTTACTGTATTGTATGTATTATCTTTTTATTCCTATAATAATTTTAGAATGTAGTATCTAAGTAATTTAGTTGAGTTTATTTCTCTCAAACATTGAAAGTTTTGTTTGTGTAGTGATAGCTTCTTTTTGTTTCTGCTATTTGACGAAAGATGGTGTTTAATTCAGTAAAGAAAAGACTTCAATTTTTAAGTGAACAAATTATTTTTTACTTTATTGGGGAGTATGTAAGTTGAAACCGGCTTCTCTCTTACTTTTGTTCACACCTCGCCACTGTTATGTATCAAAAAGTGACAGCATCAATTTAAAGTCTCCATCCAACTAATGTGGTTTTGTATAACTCACCGTTTATAAATTAATTGTCAAGTAAGACAGTGACACCACGTTCTCGATAAAGATAGAACACGAAACCATTAATACTGAGCATATACTACCTAAGGTAGAGAGATTTCGTCGTTACATAAACCTTGATGGCGGCTCTGAAGTGCGCTACTCTCTGCACAGTACCTCACCCCTCACCCCGCTGACACATGAATTTGTTACTGCGCAGACTCGCCTCGCGTTCAGAGCCGGCATAAATGCATCGGACTGTACAAACTTAGTTTTTCTATGAAACTAGTTTATTTTATAGCAGACTCCAAAAGGAAGAAACTCATTGGATAATTTTATTAAAATCATCAATCAAATAAAATATCTATAAATCGAAACAAAGTCAGGGAAATTGTTAAGATAATTGAATCATCTGCCTAGCCTTTTTTCGAACTATGTTGGGATCTGCTTCCAGTCTAACCGGATGCAGCTGAATACCAGTACTTTATATAAAGCGACTGCCTATTTGGCCTCTACAACCCAGTTACTAGGTAATACCCCTTGGTAAAACTGGTTGTCAAGACTTTCGGGCTTCTGACGATCCGTAACAACTGTAAAAAATCCACTATTGACAGCCTGGACCAACGGCTTAACGTACTTTCCGAGGCACTGAGGGGTCTTGGTATATAAAGATGGTCACCCATCTACTGAACAACCGCGGCAAGCGTAGCTTAACCTGATCGATCGACCCGTGCGACTGTTTTGAATACCAACTTAAATTGACCGTATAATCAAATCACAACAGTCATTCAGTAAGTTGACGTTCGCACGGACGTAAAAATATCGCGGCGATTTTATTTCGCGCACTGGATTTTCAACGCTCTGCTTAGCGCCGGGAGTTGAAAATCCAACAGTGTGTATTTTCGACGCGCTAGAATGCACTTTATTATTGTTAAGTTGGATTCTCAACGCTCGGCTCAACAACGAGAGTTGAAAATCCACTTGTTATCATCTTAAAAAAAATATAATATTCAGATAAGGATTTTAAAAATATTGGTACCATATAAAATTAAACAAAATTTAAGCCCAATTATGATATGTTTTTTTAAATATTGTAAAATCATAAATGTGTTTGATAAAGTCAAATTGGCTATGGCCTCTGATTATTCTGTTTTTTTGAATAAGCTGCAGAAAACAAACAGACCAAACTTTGTTCGTAACCTGTCATACTTGCCTCTATATAAGCTGCCAAAGGTAAATAATGAGTATGGTAAGAGAGCCTGGACGTCCGCCTTTCCCAAGATTCTAAATAAGCTGCCAAAGGAAATTTTCAAAAAATTTGAAAAGAAAAATAGTCAACAAATTAAAAATATCTTAAAAGCCTACTTTACCGTGGGGAAGTTTGGAATGGAGCAGGTCTGCGTGTAGGTTTTTAGCCTTTAACTATAAGTGAGCTAACTCTAAAATAAGTTAATAGTGCGCATAATCTTATTTTTATATCCAAGATTGAGCGCTATTGTTATTGATAAAGTCCGTCTCAAGTATTATGAAATAAATAGTTTTAAATTTTTTTTTTTTTTTTTTTAGTGCTCCATAAAATCCCGCCGCGATATTTTTACGTCCGTGCGAACGTCGGCTAACAGTTGTATGAAATGGGTACAACACGGTAAATTGACGTAAGGTCTAAATTTTCTTAACAATGAATTTTCCTGTCTGTTCTACAGCGTATCTCCAAAGATTAAAACACACTTAAATCTGCAATTGCACATGCCCATACTTTTTATGCATCTCCATATGCGAGCTCAAATTACTTCGTCTTAAAAAGGCTTTTCCACAAACAGTGCAACTGAATTTCCTATCCCCCTCATGTTTAACCATATGCATTCTCAGGAGATAATTATCAAAAAACTTCTCATTACAAATGGAGCAAGGAATGTTCTTTTCTTTCAAATGTGTACGCCTAACATGGTCTTTCATGAAAGAGTTTCTCGTAAACATTTTCCCGCAGTAACTGCATTTATGGCCCACATTATGCATTTTTATTAAGTGTTTTTGCTTATGGTACTGTGATTGGAACTGCTCGGGACATTTTGGACATTTGTGGTCTTTCGCATCGTGTGTCCTCGCTCTATGTCGCGCCAAACACCACTGGTTCTTGTATTTGACACCACAAATGTCGCATTCGCAGGAACCTGTATGTGCGTAGGTTATGTGCACGTTTAGATTAGCTGCGTTCCTGAAACTTCGACCGCAGAAGTCACAGATTCGGTTGTTGTTGCTGTGTTCGGAGTTCATATGTCGGAGCAAAATGCCGAAGTAACGGAAGACGGTATCCGGGCATATAGGACATGGCATGTTGTCTTTTATAACTCGGAAAGGCTCTAAACAGCCCAAAATTGACGTATCATAGTTCGCTTTATGTTCATTTATTAAATGGTTGATTAAATCTTCTAAATTAGGCATAGGGAGGCAACATATTTTACAAGCTAATGCTGATACGTCAATTTTGACAGCTATCCTTTCTCCTTTGCATTTCTTCATGCATTTGGACTTCAAATCGCATACAGGATGTTCAAGACTGGTATGGTGGCGTAACTCGTCAAATTCAACGAATTTCTTTGAGCAATAAAAGCAGGAGTACTTGGAAAAGAATTTAAAAGGTACCGCGGTCGACATGTTGAGTACACACTGTATATTCTGTCTTATTTGTAGTATGTTCTGCTTTTTCTTAGGTTCTATGTTACTGTCGTTTAGGAAAGAAGTGTGGGGGGGCTCGACCTGAGAAATGATTTTGACTTTACATTTGCTTACATGCTGTCTTAAACCTAAGGAAGTGTGGAACTCTTTGGAGCAGTAACTACACTTCATATTGCTCTCATTTTGGGGATGATCAACTTGTACATGTTTTTGTAAAAGAGAAAGGGACGCGAAACGCAAACCGCAGCTCTTACAGTGCCTAAAATGCATGTTATTTTGATGCCTCCGCAACATAAGGCGAGTTTCGAAGTTCTTCAAGCACAAATCGCATGGATACCCTCCTTGTCTGTGATAATTCCTCAAATGTATAGACAAGTCCCTCTTCTTGTTGAAAGTAACTCCACAATCATCACAAATGAAACAGTTCTGCGGGTGAATGTTATTAACGTGTTTAACCAAATATCCGAAATAAGAAAACTGTTCTTCGCAGTACAAACATCGAAAATCGACTAATCGATATTCCTGGAAGGGAATATCGATATTTTTGTTGTATTCCATATTGTGTTTGCTGATCAAATGATCGATTATTTCTTCGAATCTGCTGAATGGTTCATTGCAGATGTCACAACCGATTTCTGAGACGTCGATTTTAATTTCGATGTTATTTCCTTTGATTAGTTTTAGGGAGTAATCTTTAGTGGTGCACAGTCCGTGGGATTTTGTATGCTTTCGAAATTCTGTGTATTCGGTATAGTTTTTTCCGCAGTAAAAGCAAAGGTATTTGCCTCGCCATTTAAATGGCATGATCGTAGTGTGGTTGAACAGTATTTTCAAGTTTTTCCGTCGGCGCTCAGAGGTACACCCTTCGTACGGCCCTGGCAGACCATCTGAAAACAAATTGTTCTTCTCTATAAATATGCTGTTATTTCATCTTCTACATCCATACTTGGTTAGTTTTGTGCATTTTCGCATACTATATCCGTTAGTTATATCAATTGTAAATCCCAGAATTTGGTCATCATTCTGGGCAAAACATCAAATGGTATTATTCACCTTCTCTAAAGGATTTTGATAGTTTGTCAACGATATTACAGGCAGAAAGCATATGAGAAAATTCTTAGCCAAGCCTTTGATTTGAAACCACAACGTGGTCAGTTTAGAACCAGCTATAAAATAACTGGCCAACAGCAGAAATATGAACAGAAATATCATCAAAAAATGTTAGGTAATGTGTCTAGCGTTCGCGTTCCGGATATGGGAGGCCATATGACCCCTCAGATTCCTTTTCCATAAGAACTTTTTACCACAAATATCACAATGGAAGTTTCTTTCTCCAACGTGTTTAACCATATGCATTTTCAACCTTTGACTGTCGAAAAATTTCTCGAAGCACACAGAACATTCTACATTTTTTTCTTTCAAATGAGACCTCCTTACATGGTTGATCATAAAAGAGTTTTTAGTAAAAAGCTTATCACAGTAAGTGCATTTATGTCCCGTACCATGAGACGTGATCAAATGTCGTTGCATTGAATATTGTGAGGTGAATTTTTCTGAACATTCAAAGCATTGAACCAATTTTGTACCGTGAACGGTGCCTTGATGATTTCTTAACGCACTATTAGTCCCAAAAACTAGATCACAATTCCCGCACTTGTGATTATCAGCTATTTTGTGACGTCTTGAAACATGAGCTCTAAGATTAGGGTCAGTTCTGAACGCTTTGCCGCAGTACATGCATATATGTTTATTGCCGTTATGAGACGCACTAACGTGTTTAAGTAACACACCGAAATATCTGTAGACTTCCCCGCAAAAAGGGCAAGGGTAGTTGTCTTTGATCAATTTGAACGGCTGCAGATTACTCTCGACAGAAAAGGCGCATTTCACCTTATGCTCTTTGCTCAAATGGTCAATCAAGTCGTTCAAATCTTGCAAGGTGACTTGGCATAGTCTACAAGACAAAGAAGAAGTATCAACTTTGATTTGGACACCGTCATATCTGTTTCTTAACCTCATAGATTTAAAGGATATATCGCAGTGAGGATGTTCTATCGATGAGTGTTGTTTTAAATCTTCGCATGAGGTGAAGTCTTTCGTGCAATAGAAGCATCGTAACCTATTCATAAAGAATTTGAAAGGAAGTGCGGTAGTCATGTTAAAGATGCATGCTAAACTTTTTCTTATTTCTTTAACGGATATTTTTTTGTCTTCGTCATCTATAATGACAGTTTCTTCCTGAGGTTTATGTTCGCAATTTGCAGCATGTCTTATAAAGGCTTGCTTTGTTGTTAGAACTTTATTGCAAAATCCACATTGGCTCTGATTATAATCATGATCAGATTTCTGATGAGCTAACCGCTTGCCGTCTGACGCAAATACTTGGAAGCAGATGTTACAAGTCGAAGAATGAGCGTTAGACCTATGAATCTGTAATGCGGAGTTTGTTGGGAATGTTTCATCGCATTTGGTACAAGAATGATACTTCTTATGATGGAATCTTATGTGCGAATCCAAATCCCTCTTTTTATTAAAGTTCTTTTTACATTCGGCACACTCAAAGCTATTATTTGGATGAGCGACATTCATATGGCTGATTAATTTACGTAAGAAATTGAAGGTTTTATTGCAAAGCAGACACTGAAGATCTAACAGTCTGTAGGCAGATAATAGCATCTCTACATCTTTTGCATAAGGCAATTGGTGTTTAAAAATTAAATGGTCAATAATTTCGTCTAAAAATGGGAAACTTTCGGAACAAATCTCGCAGGAGACATCGGAAACGTCTATCTTGATTTCTATATCAGCTGATTTAACTAGTCGTATAGCTCTGTCGCTATCACTGCAAGGCCCGTGGCCTTTCGTGTGTTTCCGGAGACGATCGGGCGTCTTCGTATCATCCCCACAATAAAAGCAGAGGTATTTTCCACGCCATTTAAAAGGTATCAATGTTGTATTGTTGAGCAATATTTGCAGATTTCTCCTCCTTAGATAACTAGCACTGTGCTTTGTCACCTCTGTTTCCAAATCTGAAAAGAAATGACTTTTTTGTACTTTTGAGACAGGACAGTGCATGGAGGGAAGGCGAAGTTTGTAATTTGTATAATCCCGGATATTAATTCTTTACGGTTTTAGCATCTCTGACAGTTTCCTATAAGGATTATTTATTGGTTCAAATTCATTTTATCATAATAAAACCTGGTTAAAACCTGACGCCTAAAAATCGAGCTGGCGATATCTTTATATCAATTTTCTTGCTGCTTGTAAGATTTTCATGGTCTACAATTCTAAGGATAAATATGGCACTTAAATGTTAAGAACTTTTAAAATAAATACTCCTAGGGCCTGTTTCACCACCTACGATTAAGTTCCTATGAACTTACTTAGCAGACAATCTCATACAAATTCTGTTCCATTTTTGAATAACGGTGAGTAGTGGCTATTCGGACATCGAGAAATAGGCCCTTACACTTAATCTGGAATTCTATAAAATTACATGGGAGTAGGATAAAGCTGTTTACTATGCAGCCTATCTCTATGCGTCTTCATAGTCTTGCGCCAGTAAAACCGTTCCCCACACACGTCGCAGCTATACTTCTTCTGCCCGCTATGCTTCACCATATGCCTTTTCAACAGAACAGTGTTAAAGAACTTCGTATAACAAACTGAACATTCGATACTCTTCTCTTTCATATGTGTTCTGCGTATATGATTACTCATAAACGAATTTCTTGTAAAGAGTTTGCCACAATAAGAGCATTTGTGGCCAGTATTGTGGGCAATGATCAAATGTTTCTGCCTTTCGTATTGCGTAGCAAAAGATTCGGAGCATTTGGGACATTTAGCAGCTTTTACGCCGTGTGCTCGAGCCATATGCATGTATAGACGAGACGGTATATTGCACTCAGCAGCACAAATGGTGCATTTGAACCGGCCAGCTCTGTGATGACGCCAAATGTGAACTCGTAAGTTTTGATCCCTACGAAATGTTTGGCCGCAGTAAACGCAAATTATATTGTTGTTTGTATGTTTGATGTTCATATGTTTAAGAAGCGTTCCGAAGAAGCGGAATACTTCGCCGGGGCAGTGTGGGCAGACCATATTGTCTTTAATCAGTCTGTAGGGTTGTAAACACGTTGTTATCGATTTGTCGTATTTCGCATCGTGTTTCCCGATTAAGTGATCAATTAAATGATCCAAGTCAGCCAATGACTCGAAGCAGACTTTGCAAGCGAGTGAAGAAATATCGATTTTGACGCAAGCGACAGACTCCCTACATTTCCTAATACACTTTTGTTTAACATCGCACACAGGGTGTTCCATAACCGCGTGTTCTCTCATCAAATCGGAATCGGCAAAATCTTTGGAGCAGTAAAAGCAGTTGAACTTATTCTTATAAAAATTAAAAGGTATTGCCGTAGACATGTTTATGACTATAACTATATTTTCTCGTATTTGTTTGACGCAAGGTTTTGTGGCTTGATCCTCGTAGTTTAGATCTAAGTCCATGGCAACGTTTTCTTCTTTAATGGCGATTCCGAAAATCTCTTCTCCTTTACATTTCCTTGAATGCATTTTTAGACCCTGTTTCGTATGGAACTCTTTGAAGCAGGTATCGCATTGCAAAGACCCGTCGTCCGGATGTTCTAAGTCGATATGTTTTTGTCTTAAAGCAGCTGACGGTAGTTTCAAATTACAAATGTTGCATCGAGTCAAATGCCTATTATTTCGGTGTTTTCTCAAAATATTCAATGAGTTGAAGATTTGAGGGCACATTTCGCATTGGTACCCTCCTTCTCGATGGTAATTTTTCACGTGAGAAAACAGATCTCTCCGTTTGTTGAATTTTTGATTGCAGTTATCGCAAATGAGGCAGTTTTTCGGGTGGGTGTTATTGACATGGGAGACTAGGTAGCCGAAGTACGTGAATTTTTCTTCGCATCCAGTACAACTGAGATCAGCAAGTTTGTACTCTTCTATAGCCATATCTACTCCTTTATCGTATTCAAGTTCGTGTTTGTCAAACAAATGAGTGACGATTTCATCGAAAGACGGTAGCGTCTCCGCACACATTTCGCAATTAATCAATGATATGTCTACTTTAATTTCCATATTCTGTCCTCCTTTCAAGACTTTGAGAGAATGGTCTTTTATGGAACAGCTGCCATGTGCTTTCGTATGTTTCCTTAACTCTGTATACTCAGCAATATCTTTGCTGCAATAGAAGCACAGGTACTTCCCACGCCATTTAAAAGGAATAATAGATGTATTGTTGAACAGAATTTGTAGGTTCCGTCGCCTTCTCATCGAAGAAGACTCTGTGCCCTTGTATTTCCTCGGTTTTTTACCTGAAAAGAAATTGGTCTACTGTAAAGGTACCCTTGGTATGTCAACAAAAAATCAGGTTCTAAAAATGTCTACTTTATTCAATAAGGTAAGAAATTATAATTTTGTGGTCAGGGTACGTTTAAAGTTGTTAATGCCTGGTTTATACGATGTAAGTGACTGGACCGAGTGACTCGGAATTTCGGACCCAGTCAGTGGGTTCATGTAGACGAGATCAGCATTAAGTCAGTAGCGCGGCTGGGGAAGCTACTGGGCCCGAAAATAGACGGGTAGGTTAGTCAACTGGACTTCTTGAGGTCACGAAGTCAGCACTGGACTGAGTTGAAACTAGTGTCTACACGAGCCCAGTTGCAAGTCGGCGCTGGACTTACTGTACTGTCACATTACTGGGCTCGTATAAATCTGCCTTTAAAGAATCTAACGGCAGCAATCTTCTAAAGCAAAATTTAATTTTAAGTTACCCAAGTTGTTAAGTCCCATGCCGTCGCTGTCACTTTAAGGCTGGCACATTCAGCCGCATCAGGCCACAACGCATTGCATTTCAATACAAAAAAGCACGGTGCGGCCCGCCTGCAGTGCTTAGTGTACGATGGTTCATAAAAAATGTACAAAGGTGATGCAGGAGGATTTTTGCAATGCAGCGATCCAATTCTAAAGTGCGCTGCGCTTAGGAGTGTATTATAGCGACAACAAAACTTAATAACGTCTCAAGTGAAGTGCCGTTTGAGAATTTGGGCCAAATCCTATTTTAATTCTGCACTTTGCTTAAATTCATTTATTGCCAGAATATAGGTTTACAACGTATGATCTTAAAAGTATAATGGCCCTGTAGCGGCATCTACAACGCCACATGCGAACTACGCATCAAAGACATGACGTCACACAAATCCTGCATCACGCAAGCAGAATTTACCGCGCGACTGGCATTACAACATCCTAACATCAACCGTCGTCGTTGCCTACCAGACACAACAGCCGTCTGGTTGGAGGATCCTCCCTTTTCTATGGAGGATGAGTGAACTTCACACACATCACTTACACCTCACTCACTTCTCATGCCTCTATAGCCCCTTTACATTCTACCATTACGTGGTGTGCAAATATTTAATTTTATAAATAAAATAAAGTAATTAAAAAAAACTAAGAAACTGCGGTGAAAAACTGAAAAGCTACAAACAAGCCCATTTTAAATTAAATAAAAGTTGGAAGCAGGCGGGACCCATTTGAGTTAGAAAATATAAAAATGGAATGGGTCCCGCCTGCTTCCAACTTTAATTTAAAATGGGCTTGTTTTGTAGCTTTTCAGTTTTTTACCGCAGTTTTTTAGTTTTTTTTAATTACTTTATTTTATTTCCAGCTTTTTAGTTTACAAATGTGAAAGATTTCGCGGACGATTTAGTTCTTGCCCTGAGATTTGGTCGTGAGAGTTATTTAAAAGCTTTTTGGATCAAGTGCACAAAAATAGCCAAGCCGTGTTTTTTACGACTTATCACTTTGAATTAGGTACTTTTAACCATATAAGTTGCATATATTTTTGCAATCACCTTTTAAAACCCTTCATTTTGATATCCCACTCGAAGGTATTAGAAGAAAAAAAAAAATTCGAACTCCAAAATATGTCACCTTAAATCCGCCATTTTACTTTGTTTTCGATTTTAATGTAGCCAGTGACGCGCTACCAATACAAATCTAAGGACGTATAATTATTCCAAATCCGTTCATTCGTTTAGGAGTTACGAGGGAACAAAGAAACGGACATACATACACACATAC
Source organism: Cosmia pyralina (assembly GCA_946251885.1). Lineage (NCBI taxonomy): Eukaryota > Metazoa > Arthropoda > Insecta > Lepidoptera > Noctuidae > Cosmia > Cosmia pyralina. Next base: position 9,214,633 of record OX276368.1, on the reverse strand, counting down.
ATACATACATACAGGTCAAACACATAACCCTCCTTTTGGGCTTCGCCGCAGTCGGGTGAAAAAGACAGCAACAACAAATAATCTAAGGGCTTTAGGATTTTTAAGGTACAAATTAATTAATTGATTTTAAAGTTAGTCAGTAGAATAACATAATCATACTCGGAAGAGATCAATAGCATAATAAACTCCGCAGAGGCTTTGGTGAGATTTTTCGTAGCTTTGTTCACGAGAAATACAGCTTTGTTCTCTCTCTAGGAGGTACATTACTTGATTAATACTTCATCTCTAACAATTTACAAATCTAAAGGTTTTCTTTCATAATATGGTCGCCAGTAATTTTTCTAGGCATAAGATTAAAAAATTAGGGTTTTCATGAAAATTACCGCCACCACTTTAACAACAGCTGTCAGTGTCAATATTCCATTGCGACACCGACAACTCTTGAACGCAGTTTAGATACGCTAACCCGTTTAATTTTCCTTGGTGAAATTTGCCCCAAAACTCGAAGCAGTAAGCCTATGGTTTCAGTTGGTTAAATTAAATTAGATTAAAATAGAAATAAAAATCAATCCTTTAAATAATCATTTTTTTTACTTTCTAATAGGAATAGAAAAATACATTGCTTCATAACTCTAAATTATTTCAATGTCTTACAAAGAAAAAGTTCAATATAAGTAATATGTCTTTTGATTACATAATACAAAATATTTCTTAACATACTGAGATAAATGCACCCTTACTAAGTAAAAAATGCATAAATACTGTTGTAGCCTTTCTAACATTCAACCTTACATAATTGTTATAAAGCGCAATCTATCTGTCTGAAAAATAACCGTTAGTGGAGCTCATCTAAGCTGAGGAGCTCGTGGCTAAGTAATAACAGCCGCACGGGTCGATCCATCAGGTTAAGCTACGCTTGCCGAGGTCGGTCCGTGGATGGGTGGCCATCTTTACATACCGAGACTCCCCCGTGCCTCTGAAAGCACGTTAAGCCGTTGGGGCCGGCTGTCATTCGAGGATCTTTGACAGTCGTTACGGATCGTCAGAAGACCGAAAGTCTGACAACCAGCCTTACCAAGGGGTATCGTATTACCCAGTTAATGGGTTGTGGAGGTCAGATAGGCAGTCGCTCCATGTAAAATACTGGTATTCAGCTGCATCTGGTTAGACTGGAAGCCGACCCCAACATGATATGATACCCCTTGGAAAGACTAGTTGTTTTTCGGGCTTCTGACGACCCGTAACGACTGTCAAAGATCCACGAATGACAGCCGGGATCAACGGCTTAACGTGCTTTCCGAGGCACGGAGGAGTCTCGGTATGTAAAGATGGTCACCTATCCACGGACCAACCCCAGCAAGCGTAGCTTAACCTGATGGATCGGCCCGTGCGGCTGTTATTACTTATAGCCCGAACTCTAAAAACTTTAAGGAATGCTTTAGCTTTAGATCATGTTGGGCTTGTTCTATGATTGAGCAAATTGAGGAACCTGAGTAAAATAGACTTGTGTCGTCAGCGTACAGTGCAATATTCCCTTTTAGGCCGATTTTATGGATGTTATTTATGTAGATTAGGAACAATAATGGGCCAAGGATTGAGCCTTGGGTTACGCCGTAGGTAATCAATTGAGATTCACTTTGGGTTTAACCTATTTTCACAATTTGATATCTGTTAGTGAGGTACGATTTAAACATTTTGTAAGCGGAACCTGTGATACCAAGATGATTTAGTTTCAATAAGAGTATTTCGTGACTAACAGTGTCAAATGCTTTTTTAAATCTACAAACACTCTTAGTGTAATTTTCTTATTGTCAATGTTGGATTTAATTTTTGTTACTAGATCGGTTGCAGCTGTGACAGTGGTGCCGATTCTCTTGTGAACGCACTAAACTAAAATTAGAGAATCGCTATCTTTTACTAACAGGCAGCGCGAGAAAAGGACGGCTATAGCTATGAACTAAGTTGGAGATGTCAAACTAGTTCACGCCTTGCGCTTCACCGTGTTTTTTAGTCGACATGTTTTTACGTGTCGTCTAAATGTCTATGGAAAAATTAGTTCTAACTAATTTGACAGTTCTAATTTACTTCCGTCCCTTTCTTGTCATAATAGAGAGAAAAAGTTAGCAATAGCCTAAATTAAGTTTAGTTTGTGCACAACAGAATCGGCACCAGTGTTTGACTTTGGTCGAAACCCATATTGATTTTCGTAAAGAATTTTTTTTGATGCAAGAAATTCACTCGGACGGTTGTGTAATATTTTTTCAAACACCTTTGACATTATTGGTAATACAGACATCGGTCGGTAATTACCTGGATCTAATTTGTTGCCTGATTAGAAAATAGGACTGACTTTTGCAATTTTTTGCAAGTTTGCAAAACTTTTTTTTTAATTTTCTAATTTGCCCCTCAAAAGTGACCTCTATATTCAAAATTAATTTATTTACTTTACCCGTCCGTGTTTGGGTCACATAAATTCATATGTGTACCAAATTTCAACTTAATCGGTCCATTAGATTCGGAGCAAATTGGCTGTGACAGACAGACGGACAGACAGACAGAGACAGACAGACAGACACACGAGTGATCCTATAAGGGTTCCGTTTATTCCTTTTGAGGTACGGAACCCTAAAAAGCAAAAAAAAAAACCAGCTGTTCCGTACATTTTGCCGAGTTATGCGAACATACTAAATGTAGACAACAGCTGTTTTTTTTTTCACGATTTCAAAGTTGGTCCCATAGTAAAAGTTATTCAGTACGATGGTCTAAACTAAAGCACTCCTTAAACATTTTATTTTAGAGTTAATTTTTTAACACCTTAATAGACTTACAAATTACAATACAGTAAATGCAATAGTGGGGCGCGTCATTTCAGAGTAGAAAAGATCTACCACGTTAGTACGCTTATAACTAGAGAACCTATGCGATTACGTATTTATTTAAATCCATAGACATTATAAATATTAGGTTGGGGAAAAAGTCTTTTCGCATTATAGCTTCGATCAATAATAGTACTAGATTCCCGATAAGCGCTTCAAAAACGGCCCGAAAAATAAAAACACAAATACTTTTGTGGTCTTATTTCAAACATCGACTGTTCGGGAACAGGGAAATGCATGGAGTAGTATTGTTACTTTATACAGGGTGTCCCGTAAATAATGGATCAAACGTAACGGGTAGGTAGCTTACCTAATTTCCAACAACTAATTTGAATATTAAAAAAAAAACCGTTACAGTAACCAGGATATTAATTTTTTTTCGAATTTTACGATTTTGTCTTCCAGAATTAAGCTTTTTTAATGCTGTCGCTGCAAATGATGACATTTTTAGGTATGATTTTTATTTAACATTTCTGAATAGCTTACTAATGTTATAAGATACCATTTTTTTTGAATACCGTTTTATTTGCCTTAGAAAAAAAATCTTGAGTTGAAAAGTTTTTTCTTTACGATGTTAGGACCAAAATTGAAAAAATTCTCCTGTAAAAAAAAATGTATGACACCGAAAACCACCATTATTTTAAAAACTTGTACATTTAATAAGGTTTGCAAATTGGTATAAAACTTACGTCTAGTCCTTATCGTTACAAAGATATTGCTATGAATGTGATGAAGAAGACAGAAAATAAATTAAATTGGTACTATTCCATTTTTTCCTTTTCGTAATGGCTTATGCTTGAATGCTTGTAATCGAAGCAGGTAGTTAAGCGGATAGCATAATTCCGACCCGATGACGTCATCTGTCCGGAATTTGGGACCGCTACCTGTGGCGGAGTTGCACCTCAGTCAGCGTGAAGGGGATAGATAGCGCCGCTTTTGTATTTTTGGTAAATTGGTATGAAGTTGTACATTCTAGTCCTTGTCGTTACAAAGATAATTGCTATGAATCTGAGAGGTGCTCCAAATCAACGTTAATAAAAAAAATAAAAAAGTGTGTACATTTAAACTTTTTCTTTAAAATGTGTAACTGTAGTATTTCAGAGGCAATGTTCATTGAATTATTGAGGCGTATGAAAAGAATTAGGAGGCCGTACTAAAAAAAACAGTTAGTTCAAATAAATCGTTTTATTTGGTTTTTACAATAAATGTTCGAATTGCCTTCCCTCTACAAGAATGCAAAGTCTGCATCTCCTAATAAAGGAAGCTCTTATCCGACGGACAAAACGGCTTTGGTTTATTTCTGATGCAGCAGATTGGATGCGCTGTCGTAATTCTTCTTCCGACGTTATTGGATTCTTGTAGACCCTGTCTTTTAAACATCCCCAGTAAAAAAAATCTAGGGGATTTAAATCCGGAGATCGCGGAGGCCACAAAATTGGTCCTAATCGGCCGATCCATCTGTCCGGATAACTTTCATCAAGGTGCGCCCTTACTGCCGTCGCATAGTGAGCGGGGCACCCATCATTTTGCAACCACATTGCTTGCCGTACGTCTTCTGGAACGTTTTCTAATAACCTTGGCAACTCATTCCTTAAAAAATGGAGATAATATTCGGCGTTTAGAGTAGCTGGTAGTTCAAAGGGCCCTATTATTTGCCCATTGATTATTCCCACCCATAAATTTATTTTAAATTGATGTTGGCTCCTGTCCTCTCGCATCAAATATGGGTTTATCAGCTGCCAACTGTGCAAATTATGCAAATTTAAATATCCATCTCGGCGGCATGAAGACTCGTCACTCCATAAAATCTTGTTAAAAAACTGCGGGTCCGCCCGAATCATTCTAAGCATCCTTTGGCAAAATTCTATTCTTGGCTGGTAATCACGCGACGTCAGCGTTTGAACACGTTGCACGTGATATGGGTGCAATCGGCACCGTTGTAGCACTCGATGCACCGTCGATCTAGAAATTCCTACGCGTCGCGCTATGACGCGAACGGAGACTGACGGATCTTCCTCGATTTCTCGAAGAATGACTTCGTCATTAACTTGTCGCGGTCGTCCTTCACGGGTACCACCAACTCCGGTGCCAAGAATTCTTCCCTCAAGAAGCGCGTTATGCACTCTAATAAAGACGCGATAATCGGGATAACGAACCAGGTTCGGGTATCTTTCACGGTACAATCTTGCAGCCGCCCTGGCATTACCTCTTGCTTCTCCGTAGATAAAATGCATTTCGGCGTACTGCCGTGGCGTGTACTCATAACGAGGCATTGGGCTGAATAAGGTTTCAGCGCTACTGCACACACGTACAAGCACACACAAACGAATGTTTTCGGAGTCCGTAGGATCGCCAAGTCGTTTGTCCAATACGCAAAGAGTTCCAAATCGATAGGCAAAGCAAAGTCCAAAAACACAGCACAAGTCAAATTTTACAGAAGAAAACACCGAGCCACTGACCGGGAGCGAAAGTTGTCTGACGTAGCAACTCGAAGAGAGACTAGTTACAACTAAACTAATAAAATCAAGCAACAATGAAGCCTGTACGAGTGAAGGGCGCAGGAAAGAACAAAAGAACCTGCGCAACTTCATACCGATTTAACCGATTTACCAAAAAGCGGCGCTATCTATCCCTTTCACACTGACTGAGGTGCAACTCCGCCACAGGTAGCGGTCCCAAATTCCGGACAGATGACGTCATCGGGTCGGAATTATGCTATCCGCTTAACTACCTGCTTCGATTACAAGCATTCAAGCATAAGCCATTACGAAAAGGAAAAAATGGAATAGTACCAATTTAATTTATTTTCTGTCTTCTTCATCACATTCATAGCAATATCTTTGTAACGATAAGGACTAGACGTAAGTTTTATACCAATTTGCAAACCTTATTAAATGTACAAGTTTTTAAAATAATGGTGGTCTTCGGTGTCATACATTTTTTTTACAGGAGAATTTTTTCAATTTTGGTCCTAACATCGTAAAGAAAAAACTTTTCAACTCAAGATTTTTTTTCTAAGGCAAATAAAACGGTATTCAAAAAAAATGGTATCTTATAACATTAGTAAGCTATTCAGAAATGTTAAATAAAAATCATACCTAAAAATGTCATCATTTGCAGCGACAGCATTAAAAAAGCTTAATTCTGGAAGACAAAATCGTAAAATTCGAAAAAAAATTAATATCCTGGTTACTGTAACGGTTTTTTTTTTAATATTCAAATTAGTTGTTGGAAATTAGGTAAGCTACCTACCCGTTACGTTTGATCCATTATTTACGGGACACCCTGTATGTTGTTTTTGTTTGTAGATTTCCTAGTGACCCATTTCGCAATGCAGAATGGGTATCTATTATCGCGAAAGAAAGAGGAGAAGAAATATATAAACCTTGTAAAAATTCAACAATTTGTTTTAATATTTTTATTAAAATAATTAATTATCAAATTAATAATCAAAATTAAAATAACTATTGTACTAATTTACTCCTTCTACTTTTAAAAATCGGTCAAAAATATTTGCTACCATATAAAACGAACCTTGGCCTAAAAAATATATTATTATTCTGCTACTCTACATCTTTCAATACTTACTGTGTTCTGAGCATTGAAATGTAAATACCAAGAACTATGTCTAGTTCCAAAATAGAGTAAGCACAAAATTTTCAACAAAATGTTTTTAACCTTATTGCTTAAGTTTTAAGTTTCACTTTAGAATAAATATTTTTGTAGTTATTATAAAAATGACCTTTTATTTTCAAGCGACATTTTTAATTTATTGCTTTTACCTTTCTCCGATGATAGAAGGACTTAAATATAAATATTTTGCAATCGTAATTAAACTTTATGTTTGATTGTTAAGGTTTATAATGAATTGAAGTTGTAAATATTATAAAACTTTTTTCTATATTTCGTAGTAACAAATGTAAATGTTTATGTGTGTGTAAACGTGGCCACTACAGCGACTTATTTTTGTTCCTGATCCTGTATCTAGTGCTATTATTGATCGAAGCATTATAGTATGTAATAGGTTGGGGAAAAAGTTTCTTCGCATTTTTTAAGAAAATTCAAAACATTTTTTAATATACATTATTTACATTTATCTAAAGTATGTAGGTACCATTTTGTTCGGTAACTTTCTGCCATCTTGTAGGTAGGGACATGATCCCATTGCTATAGAAATTTTGGGACTTCTGATCAAAATACCGCGACAAGTGGTTTTGGCAGTCCTCTCGTGATGTTAACCTGACACTGCCTAAAGAATCTGAAGAGACCGAAACAGGTGGAAATCTGAAGGTGCAAGGTCAGGACTATACGGCGGATGCATCAACACCTCCCAGCCAAACTCTCTTAATTTTTGCTGAGTGGCTAAAGATGTGTGAGGTCTAGCGTTATCATGATGAAAAACCACACCCCTTCTGTTGATTAATTCCGGCAGCTTTCTCTCAACTTCTTGCTTTAATCTCATCAGTTGTTCGCAGTAGAGTTCAGAATCGATGGTCCTGCCTGGTAGTAACAGCTCATAATCAATAATGCCTTTCCAATCCCACCACACACACAGCAACACCTTGTTGCGAGTGAACCCGGGTTTCGCCACAGTCTGTGAAGCCTGACCGGCCTTTGACCACGACTTTTTTCGCACGTTCTTGTCGTACGTGATCCACTTTTCATCTCCAGTTAGTAGCTTCTTCAAAAATGGTTCGGTTTCATTACGTCGTAATAAAGAATCACAAATGAGTACACGGTTCATTAGGTTTCTTTCAGTGAGCTCGTGAGGTACCCAAATATGGAGCTTTTTTGTGTACCTAGTTTTTTTCAAATGAGCCAAAACTGTTTTGTGGTCAATTCTCAGTCCTTCAGCTACGTTGTAACTACTGATATGCCGATCTTGCTCCACTTTTTCAAAAATGGCATCCATTTTATCCGTGATAGGGCGACCAGAGCGTCGTGCATCTTTGGCATCAAAATTTCCGGATTGAAAACGCTTAAAACAAATTTGTGCTACTCTCACAGACACTGCACTGGGTCCATAAACATCGCAAATTTTTTTCGCGGCTTGCGTTGCATTTTTACCTTTTTTATAGTAAACTTTTAAAACGTATCGAATTTCTTCATTAGATTCACTCATCTTAACAGTACGAAAAACAAATGAAAATCACACTTTTTCCTAATTTGAATTTGGAATTATGTTCTTTCAAATTTAAACTTTCAATGTTACCAAAACCAGCCAGATACAAATAGTATAACCAAAGATATTTTATTTTAAGTTCATACATACTATAATGCGAAAAGACTTTTTCCCCAACCTAATATGAACTTAAAATAAAATCTCTTTGGCTATAATATTTGTATCTGGCTGGTTTTGGTATCATTGAAAGTTTAAATTTTAAAAAACATAATTCCAAATTCAAATTAGGAAAATGTGTGATTTTCATTTGTTTTCCGTACTGTCAAGATGAGTGAATCGAATGAAGAAATTCGATACATTTTAAAATTTTACTACAAAAAAGGTAAAAATGCAACGCAAGCCGCGAAAAAAATTTGCGATGTTTATGGACCCAGTGCAGTGTCTGTGAGAGTAGCACAAGTTTGCTTTAAAGGTTTTCAATCCGGAAATTTTGATGTCAAAGATGCACGTCGCTCTGGTCGCCCTATTACGGATAAAATGGATGCCATTTTTGAAAAAGTGGAGCAAGATCTGCATATCAGTAGTTACGAAGTAGCTGAAGAACTGGGAATTGACCACAAAACAGTTTTGGCGCATTTGAAAAAAACTGGGTACACAAAAAAGCTCGATATTTGGGTACCTCTCGAGCTCACTGAAAGAAACCTAATGAACTGTGTACTCATTTGTGATTCTTTATTACGACGTAATGAAACCGAACCATTTTTGAAGAAGCTGATAACTGCTGATGAAAAGTGGATCACGTACGACAAGAACGTGCGAAAAAGGTCGTGGTCAAAGGCCGGTCAGGCTTCACAGACTGTGGCGAAACCCGGATTAACTCGCAACAAGGTGATGCTGCGTGTGTGGTGGGATTGGAAGGGCATTATTCATTATGAGCTGTTTTCACCAGGCAGGACCATCGATTCTGAACTCTACTGCGAACAACTGATGAGATTAAAGCAAGAAGTTAAGAGAAAGCGGCCGGAATTAATCAACAGCAGGTGTGTGGTTTTTCATCATGATAACGCTAGACCTCATACATCTTTAGCCACTCAGCAAAAATTAAGAGAGTTTGGCTGGGAGGTGTTAATGCATCCGCCGTATAGTCGTGACCTTGCACCTTCAGATTTCCACCTGTTTTGGTCTCTTCAGAATTCTTTAGGCAGTGTCAGGTTAACATCACAAGAGGACTGCCAAAACCACTTGTCGCGTTATTTTGATCAGAAGTCCCAAAATTTCTATAGCAATGGGATCATGTCCCTACCTACAAGATGTCAAAAAGTTATCGAACAAAATGGTACTTACATACTTTAGATAAATGTAAATAATGTATATTAAAAAATGTTTAGAATTTTTTTAAAAAATGCGAAGAAACTTTTTCCCCAACCTATTATTACAAAGGGGGTTACCCAATAACTGGTTTGTGGGGAGGCAACAGATCAGGCAGTCCCTCCATGTAAAATACTGGTATTCAGCTGCATCGATTAGACTAGCAGCCGACCCCAAACCCAACATAGTTATGAAATGGATATAGGTACATGATGAGATGTTCTCATTTTTATTACCCTACCAGCGACCCAGCCTGCTTCGCCCGGTTTTACGGTTTTTACGACTTGACAAAGCATGAAGGTTTCTATATTATAAATAAGTTAAATATTAATGTATTACACATACAAGGTTTCGTTTTGCATCCTAGTCAAATTCAAGGAGGTATGTGATTCTCGACACGAGTCAATGATAACTTTTTTGTTTTTTTTTTTCTAATTTTTCACGCGCCGCTGTTAGGTGGGCGGGGCTTGTCGGTCATCGCACGCACGCACACAGCGCCATAGTCGTGCGACACTGCCTACCGCATACGCATAAAAAAAACAAGTATGTATTAATTATTCAGCAGGTACCGCAATTTTATTTTATTGTTTACGTCTTTCATAACAGCCTCCTGAAATTTGACGAGGATGCAAAACGACACGTTGTATAAACCTTCCGGAATAAATTCTCTAAATTATAGTGAAAACGGCATCAAAATCCGTTGCGTAGTTTAGAGCAGCCACACAGACACACTCGAAAAGCAACTTTATTTCATAATAAGTATAGATCCACAACACAGCGTTTATTTTTTTACGCGCCGTCGACTTGCGTATACGCGCTGCAAACACAGCTAGTGATACTTTTACAAGGCAGAAAATGAGCCGTACAAATTTATTTATTTAATACTTCAAGCACATAAATGTACAGAGGCGGACTTAATGCCATAGGCATTCTACCAGTCAACCAGAAATTAGACAAAAAAAAAACGCTTCACGCATCGTCAGAAATTGACGACGCGTGAGGCGTTACATGAAACGCGCTTATAAAAATCGCGGTGTGAATAGGGCTTTAGGTAAAATAGGCCACAGTTTCTTTATAATATTCACTCAGTCACCACTTCAGGATGATGCACCTTCATATGCAACCTCAGACTATTATTCTGAACAAAACTCTGATTACAAACACTACAAATAAACTTCTTTTCATTACTATGTATTCGCATATGGTCCCTCAAAGTCTGCTTCCGTGCATAAGATTTCTTACAAACTTCACATTGATGTACCCTCTCTCCAAAATGTTTGATCATGTGCTTCTGCACGTGCGTTCGTGAGAAAAACTTTTGTTCACACATGGAACATGAGAAATTCTTCTCTCTTATATGAACTTCCTTTAAATGTACCTTCATTTTGCTCATAATTTGGAAACTTTTGCTGCAAACTGGACAAGTAAACTCCGGAACTTTTACATCGTGTATTAAATTATGATGACGCTTCCTTTGGTTGTAATTCTGGAAGGTTTCAGTGCAATAAAAACATCTAAGAAGTTTATCCTTATTGTGGACTTTCGATTCGTGATTATTCTTCTGAGTTAGCGAGTCAAAACTTTCCGGGCATATGTTACAGTGGAACCCAGAGCCGTGAGTTAAGGAATGACATCGTAATCTATCTTGACTTAAGAAGGACTTGCCACATAACTCGCAAATATAATTCCCGTAGTGTTCATTCATATGCTGGTTCAATTTCATGAAGTATTGGAATTCTTCTTTACAAACAGCGCAATGGTAGATCTCGTTTCGTAGGAAGTACGGTATAAGACCGTAACCACATTCTTCTGTGAATGTTATCTTATGTGTTCTTTTTAGATGTTCTATGAGCGCGTTTAGATCGTCGAATTTATCATTGCAAGACCGACACTGTAACACGGAGACGTCAATTTTAACTTTCTCGTCTCGTCTTAAGTATGAAACAGCTGCCTTGATATTAGATTTCTTATGCTGGTTTCTAGTATGTTCTTTGAGTAAATCTGTGTCTTTGAAAGTCAAATGACAGAAGAAACAGAGATAATTTTGTCTATGCCATTTGAAGGGCATGACGGTGGAAGTTTCTAGAACTATTAAAGCGTTGTTCTTCATTAATTTGTTGCGTCTTGTGGACGTCATTGAGGACTTACTCGACGCCTCTGTGATGCGCCGTTTCTCACCTAAAAAGTGAAATTATTGTATGAGATATCTTGGCGTCTCAGGTCTTCGGTGTTTTATGGAAATTTGAAATCTTTCGAAGCATTTTCTATGGCTTGTTATGTATCGTGGCGACGCTTCAAAGTTCAATCCACGTCAGGCAGGAGCGCACCATACAACCCGATCCCTATCAGCTTTCCTTCGGAACAACCACTCATGTCAGTGTGAATCACACCACATTACAGATATTTAATAAGTTTAAATTTTTAAAACATCATAAGATTAAAAACATTACAAAATTGCCTAAATCTTTGACTAAACAAAGAATTCCGACCATAGCTGGCGTTAAATTTATAAGTGAAGGAATCACAAATTTTTTTTTTTTCAGTTAATTAATTTTGATTTTATCTAGTTTATGAGTTACTGTAGGATGCATACCCGGTAGGGCTCTAATAATCCTTCCATATCCTAGGCCAGTGGCGTGCACTCCATATATGCAAATAAGCTCTGCATAACCTGTAGTCCCATACATACATGTCCGTCTAAATGATAATTATTAATTTTTACGATAAAAGGGTATATCAACATTGTATGTGTTCTTTTTCATATTGCAGTTCACAGAAATATGGCGACGAAACAATTCGATTTTTTTAAGTAAAATAGGTAAATAAGTAACTTAACAAAGAGCTGTGCTGCTGGGGAGTTAAAACAGCTGTTGCTCCACTACTTCCCAGCTAAAGCACTAGGAAGTTGTGAAGACAGTCATAAGACAGTCCCCCAAAACACCCGCCGTGTTTTGGGGGACTGTCTTATGTATTTTTGTGTTTGAATAAGTGCTAATTCTCAGCCTAGATTTTTGATTTGATTCTGATTTGAAATCATAAGTAAATAGTAAGCCTATTGTATTTTCAACCTAATTCAACTGCAACAAAATCTTTCTAATTATAGAACCAAATATCAACATTTGGTTTGAATTGTTTCAGAGCCAAAACAATTCAAACCAAATATCAACTTAAGACTTATTTATTATTTATTTATTCAGTTGGTCTTACGAGCTAACAGACATTACCATACTTGGATGATTGGTTGCAGCAGAATACGGTATTTTATTCTATATGAGAAAAAATCTAAAAATATATTATTTAGATAGCTTAGGCAAAAAGCAGTCGGAAAATGTTAGTTTTAGTTCATAAAATAACAATATAAATTTAAAAATTCAATTCAAAGTTTTCAGTTTTTTTAATCTGTTTTCTAGCACCATGAAAGTAACCGCCATGTTATTACGTCATACGGCTGTGTAAATTAAAGTGTCAATGTCAACTGTCAACTGATCATCGTGTAAAAAGTGTTTGTTTGTACAGCCAACTGACGTCATAACCACAGAACAATATGGCGTCCACTGCGTCCAGCGTTTTCGCGCGAAATTTGAAAATATAAAATTTAAATGCATTTTTATGTCACTTATCGATTGAGTAAAAATTTTGTGTTTTTTTAGTGGCTTATTAGCACTATTGAATCTAATTGACACACTTTTCAAAAATGGATGTAATACCCTATTGACTGGATCTTCAAATCTTATTGTATGTTGCACATGTGTGTGCACTATGTAGCTACTATAAAGCTACCGTTTATTGGGTACGTCTCTCATTGACTTGAATGTGCTCTGGCGGCTGTCATGTTCACTCTTAATGTCTCGCTGGTGGTGGCGTGTGTTGGATCATTAAGTTCCCTTCCGGCACCGTGGTCGTCTCTTAGCTGCCACGGCTTATTTTAATTTAGTTTTTTTTTTTAATTTTTACTACGAACGCTTTTAACGTGCACTTTATTTTACAGCGTTCTCACATGTATATTTTCGACATGATTAATGTAACCAATATTTTGATCACATGCCCGGTTCTTCTCCATAGGAACCTACTACGCTTTGGAATGGGCAACTAGCTTCATCTTTCTGACCGACCCCTTGACAATTCAAAAGTGCCTCTAATTGGTTTATTTGAAATAAATGCTTTGAGGTTTGAGTTTGATCAAGTTACCAGAAACATTTAATCCTTTCCATAGAATATTTTTTGATAAAGTAATGCAATGTCAAACTTATTAAAATATAAGTTACAATTATCGTATGATAGCACCGCAGTGCGTCATAGTTTATTGAAGAGTGTTCCATAGTCAAAAAGCTTGATTTTTTTAAGTTTAAGGTACCATACTGATAGTCAAAAACAGCAGTACTTTACCGGAGGTTAATTTGCGAATCAATTCAAGTAACATCAAGTATTTAACGATAAAAACCAAACTAAGAATATTAAAGAGAGTATTGTACAGTCACGGAAAACATTCGTTGGTCATGTGAGGATGGTATCGTAACTAATATTATAAATGCGGAAGTGAGTTTGTTTGTTTGTTCACGCTAAAACGGCTGAACCGATTTGGATGAAATTTGGCACATGGGTAGACCATGACCTGGCGAAGGACATAGGCTACTTTTCATCCTGGATCGCAGACGAAGTCGTAGGCCCTTGACTAAAATTCTGAGGACTTTGTTACTCTCTTATGAGTATGATTTAACACCACACTGCATTCACTAATCTTTTATTATGCCTCCACGAGTGGCGATATCCAGCTGTAAGATACATTGAAAATTGATTTCTAGCAAATATTTTTACGACGGCATAAAAGTTAACCATCTAAAATTCGTGAAAATCTATTGCAAAGACACATGATAAGTATATTGAAGCAGTACTTTAGAAAGTATTATCAAAAGTGGGCAACGAACGTCGTAACAGTCACCAAATTGTATTCGTCTTCAAAACACACGAATTAAAGTATATTTCGAATGACTGCTAACAACTTTATTTCCGTGACTGTACATCAATCACATGTGCAAGGTTTACCGTGGGAAGAAGTGCTAAACTATGTATTAAAAAATCATAAATTTATCAGCCAATCAATAGCCTGATTTCTCTGCCTGACATTTTTAGCTTGAGTAATTTTACAGTCAGGAGGCGCTCAATGTAAAATATTTCAGCAAAATTAAAAAAAAATACGTAGAATATTTTACAATCATTCATAAGCCTACTTGAGCAAAAAATAATTAAATGAATTTAGCACTAAATATATTTTAAATAACGATCTTTTTCTGTCAATCACTTGAAGATGATGAAGCGAGGCTTAGTGACTGTATTTGGACATCTTACATACCCGGATAAACATTGCACTTATGATAAACACAAAGTAAAAATGTGTAATTCTGAAAGGCCAAATCATTCCAATGATTTATTTAAATAAATATAACTTGATGCGGATTTGCTTTGGCTATTTCCTTTTTGGAGTTCTCACGAGTTGTGACGACACAGTCGCTCAAATTGTCGTGGATTGTTTAGTAATTTATATGGAACTTTTTAATAATAATATATCTTATTTCGGTCCTGCTCCTGGGTAAAGATCTCTCTCCAAGATTAATTGTCTTCCAACTGTCAAACTAATGATTTTTCCTTTCAGAATTAATAATTTCAAAAAAAACATGTTGACAATACTTGAAATACAGTTACAGTAAAGTTAAAAAATTATAAAATATTTCTAGTAACAATTATTTTAAAGACTACACAGAATCGTATCAGAAATATTGTCAACAAAAACATGAAAAAGTGGAGTGTATATGCTGTGATTTTGTAAATCAAGTTTACGCTTCAATATTATTTATTTTTCTGAAACCATTAAAATATTCCTTGCCAAAATGCTGCTGTTCTAAAGTGGAACTGAGCTGGTCACATCTGTTGGTATGTCAGAGGAGCAATACGCTAAAACCACCACTCATTGAATTCCACAAAGCAGAAAACGACTACGCCGCAAGCCCAGAAAGAGATGGCGGGATGAGCTGGACTCCTTGGTATTGGGCCCGCAATCGCAGTAGACCGGGAAAAGTGAAAAGAAGAAGGGAGGCCTTTGCCCTGCAGTGAGATAACACGGGCTTATAATAATAATTGCAAAAATCCCAAAAACAAGTTATTTTGTAGGACCATCATCACAAATGGATCGCTACCTTAAGGACGCTGTTACAAATGGGTAGTCAAATCATTACTTTTTTATACAAAAGTATGTTTATTAAATAAAATGCTTTGCATTCTTAAAATGTTTTATAGCCGAATTGTTGACAGATGTGCATGGTACGATTCTGAACTATAAATATAATTTTAAATAGGTACAGTTTCTCAAAAAAGGTACCGAAATGAAAATTTCTACTTCGGTACCATTATTGAGAAACAGTACCTATCTAAAATTATATTTACAGTTCAGAATCGTACCATGCACTTTTTGTATAAAAAAGTAATGATGTGACTACCCATTTGTAACAGCGTCCTTATGGTCAATCCGCAATGGAAGTTCTCGAAATTCAAATTTTCTTACGTTATATGCAATTTGCAGGTCAGTGTCAGGTTGTATGTTGATCAAAATATGATTCGCGACTATAACAAATATGTATTTACATAATTATAACCATACGAATCATCAATACATCTCTCGTAAGTATGATTTCGGAAACCATGACATTTTAATCTGCAGTTTCGGAAGCTAATTTAATTTGACCCAAAACAACGAAGAAGAGTACCATCGACACGAAAAGAAGTTGAAGAGTAAGGTACTCTATTACTAAAATCTTGCGATATTAATCCACAATGCAAAAGGACAATAATATATCTGCCTAGCCTTTTCCCAACTATGTTAGGGTCGGCTTCCAGTCTAACCGGATGCAGCTGAATACCAGTATTTTATCTTGTAAGATTGGTTGTCAAACTTTCGGGCTTCTGACGACCCGTAACGATTGTCAAAGATCCACAAATGACAGCCGGGACCAATGGTTTAACGTGCTTTCTGAGGCACGGAGAAGCCTCGGTATGTAAAGATGGTCATCCATCCACGGACCATCGCGGCAAACGTAGCTTAACCTGATGGATCGACCCGTGCAGCTGTTATTACTTAGCCACGAACTCCTCCACAATGCAAAAGTTAGCCTACAACTATGGCATCACAGAAACCATTTTTTCTCTTTAAAAAATCACAACACACACACTTCATTATACGTCTTAACCACTATCAACCTACCTTTGGCTACAGCTTTCGATGTCTTGGCCTTATCGTCGCTTTTAGCCACCTTGGCCCTCTTATCCGGCTTCACTGGTGTGTTCTTGCGAGGGCGACCACGCTTGCCTTTGACAGGTAACGTGGCTACTGTGACGTCTGATACTGAAGGCTGTATCAATTCATCTTTTAGGTCACCTGGAAATAAAAAAGGTTCAGAGTGTAAGTTTATAATAATACTAGCTGTTACCGGCGGATTTGCCCGCGTGAACCCAAATTCTTTAAGTTGCCTTATAAAATCAGCTATCTGACAGTTAAAGTCCCATCAAAATCGGTTTAGCCGTTTCGGAGATTAGCCGGAACAAACCGACACACAGACAAAAGTTTTAAAAAAAAATTATTATAAATACCGGTTCATCATCTGCCTAGCCAGGGGTCGGCAACCATTTCAGATGGAAGTGCCAAAAGTTACAATTTACAATATTTCCCAGTTTTTAAAGAGCCACTAAAATTTTTCGTTTCAATATAAGTTATAGTTTTTGTACTTATGTGAAATTTTTTGAAGATGTTTGGATGTTTGTTACTCAATCACGCAAAAACGGCTGAACGTACCACATTATGGATTGCAATAAGATTATTTAATTTGATTTGAAAAGATTTGGATGAAATTTGGCACACAGATAGTTTATAACCTGGATAACACATAGGATACTTTTTATCCCGGTAGTAGGTTCCCAAGGGATAATTTCTGACATCCACGCGGGCGAAGCTGCGGGCAACGGCTAGTTTAAATAAACAACTTTAAATACAAAATAATATTTATTCATAAATAAATAACTTTTTTTAGCATACAACTTAAGAAAGTATTTTAACTAGCTGCTAGAATAATAAAATAATTAATCCCATCTACAGTTATTGATTAATAGATCAATTATATTTTTTTTTTTCATTATTTTTTATTAGCTTCGCATTGATAGTTTGGTTAAATCAGGCTCACAAATTGTTGTTTTAAGTTTCAAGCACAATTTTGATTTGTTACTTGGCTTCTTTACTTTTTATCATATTCATGCAAGAGAACGCTTGCTCGCACAAGCATCTTCACAGGTCTTCCAGAATGCTCCAGTGAGGTGAAGAAGTTGTTCTTAACCTTACTGTAGCATTCTGGAAGACTATTCCATGCGCCGAATACAAGTGCCTCAACTCGCGGGTTTTGATAATAAAATTATTAATTTAGGCGCATGGAACTGGAGAGCCGCAACTTTTCATCGAAAGAGCCGCATGCGGCTCGCGAGCCGCTGGTTGCCGATCCCTGGCCTAGCCTTTTCCCAACTATGTTGGGGTCGGCTTCCAGGCTAACCGGATGCAGCTGAATACCAGTATTTCACGTGGAGCGACTACCTATCTGACCTCCACAACTCAGTTACTGGTAATATATGTCAAGACTTTCGGGCTTCTAACGACCCGTAACGACTGTGAAAGATCCACGAATGACAGCCGGGACCAACGGCTTAACGTGCTTTCCGAGGCACGGAGGAGTCTCGGTTTGTAAAGGTGGTCACCCATCCACGGACCAACCCCGGCAAGCGTAGCTTAACCTGATGGATCGACCCATGCGGCTGTTATTGCTTAGCCACCAGCTCCTCACGAACAAACTCATGTACAGTGCCAAAATTGCGTCCTGATTTTTTTTTGTGGACAGCGCGCTGTTTTATTTTTTTTAATTTTATAATGCGACTACAGCCGTCGTTCATGTGTTGACAGAAAGCCATTGAAATTCCTGATATTTTGGTTCTGTGGCGTTTGTTGCAGGAGCCATGACAAAATATTGAGTAGCATGTAAACAACAATAGCGCGGCGCGGGGGCCGACGCGGGTGACGGTTTTTACCGAGATTATTATTTGTATTTCATAACTTTGAAAGAACAATATATATGATAACTATTATGATATTACCTATATGATGCAAACTGATTGACTATATTTTAAGTAAAAACAAATTGGGTTATTGCTTTAGATTTTGAAATAAATATTTAATTGTTTTTTATTGGCGTAATAAAAGCAAATATATTTATTTTTGTTTTTTTTTGTTTTATTAAACAAAAAAAAAAAACAAAGTCATTTAAAGTTATAAAACAAATTAAATGTAGTATAGCAGGGTCTGTCCACTTGAGGAAACAGTCATAAGCTCACCATCAGTTCATAGAAATTTTTTGCTCTTTACAAGCCCTGTATAAGTGGCTCGGCTACACACCGCGCGGCGTGATAAATCTTCTGGGGCACTTGACCTGGGCTTGCGCCGGGGGCGGGACACGCGAGTGGATATACCTACAGATTAATAGTTGATTGCCGACTGTTCTCCCTGCCACGAGGACCAGTTTGTCCCAGCAACAAATGCTATCAAAGAGAGTACTCACTCAGCAACTCTCGCTTGGCGGGCAGAACACTTGGTGAGACTCACGCTAGGTATGTACCTATGCATGTGTATGCACACCAGTAAGTGATCACTCGTCGCTGTCGCACACTCCCTTCTCGTTGCTAGCCAACTCATTGTAAGTTGCTAGTGGGACAGATGCCTTAAGGTGCCATCTCGCTAGTAACCAATATGGTGATTTACAGACACACCATCTGGGTCTGTCTGTCCAATTATCAAATTGGACACCACATTGCTTGCTAAAACAAATTTTGTTAAAACTTAGTGAGATACATACCATCACCAAAATCAAGATCATCTTCAAGATATTCAATATCTGCATCATCGGGCTCCTCTACTGCAGCTGGACCTTCCATCTTCAGCTGCGCCTGGTAGATAAGCACTGCAATAGACATTAACATCATCATCATTATAGCCTTCACTGCCTCATTGGTATCGTGGTTGCAAGTTCTACAGCTGAGCATGAGGTCCTCTCTTCACATGTACATGGGCCCTGTGCGAAGCCAGGGCGGCCGTTAGTACTGGATAATGTAAAACCCATTGTTCTTTTATCTTTCTTTGTTTTTATTCTCCGAGTACCTACAGTAAATTATAATACCCCATTGATATTTTCTCCATGAGTTTTGCTTCATACAGACGTTCACTATTTAAACAGTGCGAAGAGCGCACGTCTATATAGCTCTAATTGGTATGTTTTGTTGTATTCTAGATTTAGTTCTACTAGACAAACTTTTTACTGTTCTCCGTTGACTCTAATGTTTTGTATGTGAAAGTCATGCATACCTGTTACTTGCATGGTTAATAAAATGCCATTTTTTATGTAATTTTATTTTGAATTGTAAGTGACTGTGCTGTTGGTGTGCTTATTATAAATAAATAAATACTTACTTTGATTTGGTTTGAAAAGCATAGGTTAGAATAGAAAAGTTAACATCAATACTACTCACTCTTAGGTCTAAATTCTCCCCTGCCCATCATATCAATGAATTTCTTCTCAGAGTCCATGACTTGTTTCTTGAAGTTGCAAGCATCCCGCAGCCGAGTGATGCAGACCTCACAGATAAGCCGGTTTGGACCATTTGGACCTTCATTGTGTTGGGTTATCTGGTTTGAGAGACAATAACATACAGTATTTTATTTTAAGTGAAATGTTGTGGGCTCTTTCAAGTAAGTGGAGCATGATAGATGGTATAAAATAAAAATTACAATCAAATAATCTAATAAGAATTTGTGATTTTTTATGAAGAACCGGCATCAATACAGTTACGGTTCTTGAAGAATAAACTGGGCAAATTAGGATCAATACAACCTGTCAGTGGGTCGTCTTAGGGGAAGAAAGCTTTTTAATCGTAAAAAAGATAAACTCACGCTAATATCGAAGCATTCGAGCAGCATATCTGCATAAACCTCGGTTTCATTCATCCAGGTATATTCGGTGCCCAAATCCTTGTAGCATCCTTCGGAAAGACAGCACCGGCAAAGCCCAGGGCTCTCCTTCACAACAATCTCGTCGAACTCCATCATCACAACACTACACTAACATATCCACAAGGAAAACAAAGAAATTTCACGTTTTCAGTGAAAATTGAGAAAAAATTACATGGCGTCAATACCTCAAACCTCAAAACCTCAAATCAATAGCGAACGGTCGGCCATTTTGTTTTGGTACCAGATTTAATTTTTTCATTGGGCAACATTTCGCATATACGCGTTGTGTCATTCGTGGATCTTTGAAGTCGTTACGGGTCATCAGAAGCCCGAAAGTCTGACAACCAGTCTTACCAAGGGGTATCGTATTACCCAGTTACTGGGTTGTGGAGGTCAGATAAGCAGTCGCTCCATATAAAATACTGGTATTCAGCTGCATCCGGTTAGGTTGGAAGCCGAACCCAACATATTTGAATACAATATTGTTTGCCAATGAGGTTGTTGGTGTGTGTGTATGTTCAGAAGGTTTGGCAAATAAAAGAGCGTGTTCTCAGTTGGAGCTTTACTGAACGACTGTATGTATACAAAGGTTGGGACTTAGCATAATCTTATGAGCTACGTCATACATGGTATTGCCTAAGACTAAAGATGTTTAATATGCCTACGCGCTACAATCCTCCCCCCTTAGATTAAACCAAATTTTTATTTGTTACTCCCCAAAAGAATACAAAATTACAAAATAACTACAGCTACAAAAGTTAACAATAAACAAATTGAGTTAAGGACCCTAATTGTTTTACTTATTCTAGGACGTTCACATTCCTTCCACCGCACATTGTTTACACTACACTATACGTTTGTTTGAGGTTAGCACTCGCGATATTTGCTTGTAGGTTGGGCATCCCGGGTGGTATGCCGTTAACACGTTGTGTGATCGCACGGCTGATTCTTGTTTCGACGGCGGCTTCGATGCGGCGCTTACAGTAACACCACACCACGTAGAGTATACATAGGGTTACCGCTGTGCTGACTAGGATGACTGCGGCTAGCGACATCTTGTGGGTCATGGTAAGGTCTTCGTCATCCAACGAAGCCTTGTTGCTTGCGGCCGCGCTGTTCTGCGCAACAATGGTCGTTTTGCTGGCTGGCTGGCCCATGTTGTCTGACTGCTGACTGGTGTAAGTACGGCGATAGTGAGCGTTCGTTGACGTGTGGTGATTATGAGAGATATACTGCTGATAACGACGTTGCCGGCAGCGGCTCACATGTCGAATCTCACGGTCTTCTTAACGATGCGGCCCGATTTCGTTATAATCGGTGGTGTCGTAGTGTTTGCAGTGTCGTATGAAGTCGTAACGTTCGCCGGATGTGGGACGGTGTCGGGTGGCTTTATTTGGGTCTCTTGGCGTGGGACCGACACATTATCAAAGTCTAATAGGTAAGCTGGTTTTAGACGATCAAGTGATACAGTGACTTGCCTGCCGTTACAGTCTAAAGTATAAAATTTGGGATGTCGCGTTATTACTTTATGTGGACCTTCGTACGGTGGTACCAACGATCGCCTAGCCTCATTTCTAACAAACACATGAGTGTTAATGGATAAGTCTTTATGAATGAATACTCTATTATTGTTGCTATGTAAACTTGAATGCGAGAGTCCGGGAACGGATGACAATGACTTAGTTAATTGTTTGATGTAGTCGCTCTCATTTATATTGGTTGTAGGCTTTGAATGAAATAGGTCGCCTGGGAGTCTGAGACTACTGCCGTATAAGAATTGTGATGGACTGTATCCCAGATCTAATTTAACTGCCGAGCGCAACCCTAGGAGTACTAGAGGTAATTCCCGTAACCAATGTGTACTATTTTCGCATTTTGCCATAATAGCAGCTTTTAAGGTACGGTGCAGTCTTTCGATCATACCGTTCGCCTTTGGGTTATATGCAGTTGTTCGAACTCGTTCGATACCGAGTCTTTTTAATAACTGCCGAAATAAGTCTGATTCAAACTGACGACCTTGGTCTGAGGTTATACGAATTGGACATCCGAAACGAGCAATCCAATGCTCTATGAACACCTTAGCAACCGTTTCAGCTGTTATATCTTTTACGGGTATAACTTCAGGCCATTTCGTCACCCTGTCGATAATGGTAACGCAATATTTGAAATCCTCTGCCGGTGGCAGTGGTCCTATTATATCGATGTGTACATGTTCAAAACGATTTCCTGTGTTGTCAAATTCACCTATCGGTGTTACTGTGTGGCGTTGAATTTTACATTTTTGACAGGGAACACACGTTTTGACGTAATTTTTTATGTCGGTATTCATGCTGCTCCAAAAATACCTTGATTTAACTAAGCGTTGAGAAGCTGCGACGCCGGGATGACTCATATCGTGTAGTGTTTTGATTGCGAGTTCCCGGAACTGTATGGGTAGATAAGGACGTATGTCGTTTGTTGATGTTTCGCAGGCTATTTTTATATCCGAGTCGGGCATTGTGATTAATTTAAATTGGAGTTTATCATGTTTGCGTAGATTTTGTAATTCCGAATCGCTTTTTTGTAGTTCAGCTAACTTTTGGTAATCGAATAATGATGGCACGATAATCTCATCGATTCGGGATAATGCGTCAGCGACTGTATTTTTGTCACCTTCTATGTACTTGATGTTATCACAAAATTGAGAAATAAAGTCTAACTGTCTTAATCGTCTAGGTGAGTCTGAAGGCGACACCTTTTTTGATAGGGCGAATGTTAATGGCTTGTGATCTGTTAGGATTGTCAGCTGTCTGCCTTCTACCAAATGGCGGAAGTGTTTTATTGCCATGTATATTGCTAAAAGCTCTCTATCATAAGTACTGTATCTTGTTTGGGTGTCAGTGAGTTTCTTTGAGTAAAATCCTAGAGGTTGCAATTTATCGCTAACTCTCTGATTTAAAACTGCACCTACGCAAGTACCGGAAGCGTCGGTCATCAACACTAATGGTACAGTTGCGTCTGGGTGTGATAACATGACTGAATTATTGATCATTTGTTTACATCGACTGAATGCTTCTAATGCACTTTCGGTCCACGTAATTTCAGTTTTGTCGCGTTTTTTGGAATTATGTAAATACGCGTTTAGTGGTGCTTGAATTTCTGCAGCTTTCGGAATGTTTAGTCTGTAGAAATTCATCATTCCGAGGAAACGTCGGAGTTCCTCAATTGTTTTGGGTTGTGGATAGTCATTTATAAGTTGCATTTTCTCCGCACTCGGTTTTAGGCCCTTTGAATTGATGTGGTAACCTAGGAAGTTTAATTCAGATTTGCCGAATTCGCATTTGTCTGTGTTGATAGTTAAACCGTAATTATTTAAACGTTCCAAAACTATTTCCAAATGTTTTACATGCATTTCTTTTGATTCTGACGCTATAATTATGTCATCTAAATATGGAAATGCAAAGTCTAGACCTTTTAATGTATTGTTTACAAATCTTTGAAAATCTTGCGCTGCGTTGCGTAACCCAAAATTCATTCTTGTAAATTCGAATAAACCGAATGGAGTTATGACTGCAGTTTTGGGGATGTCTTCGGAAGCCATTGGTATATTATGGTATGCTTTCCGAACGTCAATTTTTGAAAATATAGCTTTCCCTTTGAGTACGTATGTGAAATCAAGTAGTCTTGGTAATGGGTAACGGTCGGGAGTAGTTTGTGCGTTAAGTCTACGATAGTCTCCGCATGGTCTTATTTCACCGTTTTTTTTATTAACGCATACAAGTGGGTTAGCCCACGGGCTATTCGAAGGTCTACAAATACCTAATTGCATCATCCTCTCGAATTCTGCTTTGGCTACTTTGTATTTCTCCGGATTAAGTGGTCGTACTTTTTCATGAACCGGGGGTCCAGTAGTGTAAATATGGTGTTGTACATCATGTTTAGGATTTGTTTTAAAATTTTCCATTTTGGTGATGTCGGGAAATTTTTGTAATATGAGATGGTATTCGTCGTTTATGTCGATTGATCGAATACTTGATTCGTCGCTATTTATAATGTTTGTGGCACGCGACATTAAAGTGAGTTTGTCTATTAGTTTCCTACCATGTAAATCTACTATTAGTTTGTTAGCAGCAAGGAAGTCAGCCCCTATAATTGAACGTTGAACATCGGCTAGTATGAACTTCCATTGGAATGGTCGACGTAAACCTAAGTTAACCGTAATGGTTTTTTCACCGTACGTTTTAATTTTTGAACCATTGGCTGCATATAATATGTAATCTGACGTGGATACGTTTTGCCTTTTACCGGCTAAAACTGACACATCAGCACCAGTATCGATAAGAAATCGTGCACCAGTTATTATATCTGTAACACATAAACGATAGGAATTGCTGACACCGGCGACATTGTGTATTTGACCCGGTGTCTGAATTAGTTTCCCGAGTTCTTTTTATTGCAGTTCATTGTGTCGCCGCATTTACGCGCATCGGTACCGTAAATGAAATGGTAAAAACACAGATAATCCGCATCACCTGGTTTTTCTTTTTGACTTAGGTATTTTTCTCTATTTTTTTGGGTGTTTTCGCGACTTTTAGAGCGTGCCCGGGATGTACCAGGGTCATAACGATCTCGGCTTCGCGACTTACGGTTGTGATGATTATTGGAACCGTTTAGTCTACTACGTAATTCTGAAATTTCTAGTTTCATTTGTTTTAGTTCGCTAACAATGATTTCGGGGATTGTTTGGTCTGCACTCGGAGTTGTTTTGGTGATCGGGGATATTTCAGACGGCCTGGTATTTTCCAGGATTTTGTCTGCAATTTTAGCTAAACTGTCGAGTTTTACCTCGCCAGTGTCGCATGCGGTAATGACGGCCCTAATTGAGTGTGGGAGACGACCTGACCACAATAATTTTAGAGTCTCGTCTGGTACCTTATTTTTACCTAAATCTCGCATACGCCGTAATAATTGAGACGGTTTCTGGTCTCCGAGTTCGATTTCGTTTAAGAGTTGGTTCATTTGTTTTGATTCCGACTCTTCATAAACCGAAATTAACCTATTTTTAAGGGTATCGAATTTATTATTTTCAGGCATGTTTTCAAGAATGTCACTTATATCAGGTAACTCGTCAGGTTTCAGCCTAGCTATTAGAAGTTGACTTTTGTGCAGGTCACTTGCCTTTTGGGGATCCACGATGGCGTTGAATTGGTGAAACCAGAGCCTTGGCCGGTCTCGCCAAAAATCCGGTATCCTCGATGTGATGGAAACTGCCGTCATTTGCTGTGGTTGTGGCTGATCCAGGGTTGCTGTGACTGCAGGCTGTTGTAGAGCTGCAGACTGGTAACGCGGGTCGTTCATTTTCACGCGCGATAATTTCAGTCTCTCGGTTGCGATAACTTGAAACTCGATACGCGCGCGGACACGTACGGGTGTCACCACTTTGCCAATGAGGTTGTTGGTGTGTGTGTATGTTCAGAAGGTTTGGCAAATAAAAGAGCGTGTTCTCAGTTGGAGCTTTACTGAACGACTGTATGTATACAAAGGTTGGGACTTAGCATAATCTTATGAGCTACGTCATACATGGTATTGCCTAAGACTAAAGATGTTTAATATGCCTACGCGCTACAATTGTTACTTTTATCATATTTTTTTGTTAGTAATGAAATTAAACTGATATTTATTGAGAAAGTGGTTTAGGCAAAGTTTGGCATAATTTTCGAACAAGTATGCCTAACATTCCCGAGGCTAGGGTTGACACATTGTTTTTATTTTTAATGATGGACTCGTGACCATAATATGATATTATTTGCTATTAAGTATATTTTTTTCTTGTTTTGCAATGGAATAAGTATGTAACAAAAAAGTTAAAAATTACTTTTCTTTTTTTTAACGGACATACTCGTACAAAGATGTTTCTGTTGATTTACTGAACATTGCTATTGGGTTGGTCGAAAAGAAAAACATATCCTCCTACGAAGCTGAAAATCAATTCGGGATACGTCGCCGTACCATATTAAATAAAGTAAAACAAACTTTTTTTTTTTTTTTTTGTTTCATTTCTAATGTGACAGCCCTAACTATAATTTGTCAATGTATGGAGATTGAGAAAAAGTCATGCCAAACATTGCCTATAGTAAGTTAACCTACTAGAATACTGCAAAATGTTTTATTCATAATAGAGCCATATACCTACTACAGTTCTTAAGCTACATTTTAGATTGCATCAGAATTCAGAGCACACATTTATTTTGGAATAAACACGTTAGGCAATGTTAGGAATATGGGTAATAACTTTGCCTAAATAAAAAAAATAGGCAAAAATAACCATTAATTTACGAATATTGTCTTAAAAACATGAAAATAATGTAATTTTTGATGCCTGTTTACTCAAAATGTGTAAATAACACGATAAGGAGGGTAAATTCATTACTTTATTTTATGTCAAGGACAAAAAATATCGATATCCGTGAAAAGTTAGGGCAGTTGACGGTAAGTAAACATTAAACGGATTTAATTTGGGAAAATACAATATAGTAAACATGCTATTTAATTGATAATTATTACAAAATTTCAGGATAATTATTTCCTTAAATCATTGTATGGTGTCAAAAATTGGCCTTTAATATAATATATATCGGCGCAACTAGAATAGTTCGTCAATTAAAAGACTTGATTTGATTAAGTTTAATAATTTGATTGTTTGAAATTAGTTCACAAGCTATTGATTGATTATTTCGATGTAAAATTTACGTTAAACATTAACAAAATAATTATAATTTACATAGTTCAATACTTAACATAAAAATGTGTAAGTGGGGCGATCCCCTATAAATACGGCCGCACTGTGAGCGCTTTGGTCAAAAAAGTGACGGA
The DNA here is from genome assembly GCA_946251885.1 of Cosmia pyralina. Classification (NCBI taxonomy): domain Eukaryota; kingdom Metazoa; phylum Arthropoda; class Insecta; order Lepidoptera; family Noctuidae; genus Cosmia; species Cosmia pyralina. Next base: position 9,187,329 of record OX276368.1, on the reverse strand, counting down.
TTGGAGGAAAGTAGGCGAGTGCCTGAAATCCTCCTCTTCCCCCCACTTAGATTCCATCCCCGACCAGTTTGACTCTATCGCTGACACGACGGCCGCGATCGACTCATTTACGGAACACGTACAATCTGTCCTGAACGATTGTTCAAGGGAAGTTCCTGTGATGGATGACCATCGCGGGAAGTTGCCGGACGATGTACGTGAGCTGTTAAATGAGAAGAACGCGGCTGTCCGTGCCTACAGCAGCTTTCCTTGTCGTGCGAACAAAGTCCACATGCGTTATTTACAGAAATCTGTAAAGACTCGTATGGAGGATCTGCGTTCCGCTAGCTGGGATAAGATGCTGAGCGATTTAGAGCCAAACCATCTTGCCTTCTGGCAGCTCCAGAAGAAACTCACGTCCCGAGGATTTACCTCTATGCCCCCTCTAGTCCGCCCCGATAACACCATCGCGTTTGACGATGTCGACAAGGCGGAATGCCTTGCTGACAGTCTCGAGGCGCAATGCACACCTAGCGCTCTACCGGTTGACCAAGCTCACCTCTCTGAGGTCGACGCGGAAGTCGAACGTAGAGCTTCCCTTCCTCCCGTTGAGGACCCTGATTGTCCCCTGCCCCCCGTCACGCCGGACGAGGTGCAGGAGATAATCAAGGGTCTAAAACCCCGCAAGGCCCCTGGTTCAGATGGACTCACCAATAGGGTGTTCCAACTGTTCCCAGCAAATTTAATTATGCTAATGACCATCATCTTCAATGGTGCCATGAGCAATAATATTTTCCCCCAAGCCTGGAAACAGGCCACCTTTATCGGTATACCTAAGCCCGGCAAGCCCAAGAGCGAGCCCACTAGTTACCGCCCCATTAGCTTGCTCAATGTTCTCGGCAAGATCTATGAGAGACTTATTTATAAGCGACTCAGGGATTATGCCGAGACAAAGGGCCTCATCCCGAACGAACAATATGGGTTCCGAACCCAGCACTCCTGTGTGCAACAGGTTCACCGTATCGTCGAACACATAAGCGCTAATTTTCAGCGCAGTTTGATGACGGGCGCGGTCTTTTTCGATATAGCGAAAGCGTTTGACAAAGTCTGGCACAACGGCTTAATTTATAAGCTGTACAAACTCGGAGTGCCTGACCGTCTCGTGCTCATCCTACGAGACTTTTTGTCGAACCGTACGTTTCGTTACCGTATTGAAGGGGCACTTTCTGCCCCCCACCCGATTCGCGCGGGGGTCCCACAGGGCTCCGTAATTTCTCCTCTTATTTTCACACTATTTACTAGCGACATCCCGAAAAGTAAAAAGGCTCAGTTGGCTCTGTTTGCAGACGATACGGCCATATACTGTTCGGGACGTGACCAAAACGTGATAGCTCGTAATCTCCAAACAGCAGTCGATACCCTCGGCTGCTGGTTCCGTCGGTGGAGAATCGAGGTCAATCCTGACAAGAGTCAAGCGGTTCTCTTTTTGAAACCGTATTTCTCACGTTCCATTCCCCGACCAATCACCATGTTTGGTAAGCCGATCCCTTGGGAGAAGCGAGCCAAATATCTGGGGGTGACTCTCGATCAACGCCTCTCCTTTGCGGAGCACATTAAGCTGGTACGTTCACGGGCCGCTTTTGCCCTCGGTAGATTACATTACGTTTTAAATGCACGCAGCAAACTATCTCTTAAGTGCAAATTGCGCATTTACACTGCGTGCATTCGTCCCATCATGACGTATGCGGGTTCGGTATTTGCACACGCCAAACCCCGCTATCTGCATCGGATGCAGACATTACAGAACCGTTTCCTCCGAAGGATAACGGGCGCCCCTTGGTTCGTTCGGAACGCGGACCTCCACCTTGACCTCAGGATCCCCACGATCCATCAATTTTTGAAGCGCGGCTCGAAGCGTTTCTTTGATGCCGCCGCGAAGCATCGCAACCCTTTGGTTGTCGAGGCCGCGCGTTATACCCCCTCTCAAATTAGTAAGACTCGCCGTCCGCGTCATATTCTCACCGACCCTGATGACCCCATAACCCTCCTTCAGGAGAGTAGCAAGGCCACCAGTACGGTTTATAAACGTAGACCACCCCGGAATACATTCCGACCTCGCCGCCGAGGTCGCAATCGTAACCGCCCCCCCCCCTATCCCCTACTCGGTGAAGCTGTGCCAGCTGGGGGCACAGCTGAGCCTGTAGCACTTGTCCCCCCCGTCATGATCCAGCCTGCCCCGTCTGGCTGTCATATTATTATTAGCGACGCTCAGTCGACTAATAATTTACCTTAGTTTTAGGCCTGGCCGGGGGCTTTAAGTTCGCTTAAAGAACCCACAGGAAACGCCCGGTTGAGCAGTCTCGACCCTTAGTGGTCAACTGCGAGATGCCATATATAAATAACTATAAATAACTAAGCGCTTTGGTCATTCTTGTTCAAGCCGCTGGACAGTGCGGACCTCTCTGGTATATCGTCACGTTGTCAGTTAAATAAACGAAGCTTTGAACAAGTCTTGAAGTTTTCTTTTGAAAATCGAAGATGAGTGATCACCATGAAGATGACATCAGTGACGTCAGCTATCGTCACACCTTTTAAAAATACTAAGGAGGCTTTTCCTCCGTCATCAGAAGTGGGATTGCAAGAAGCTCCTATCCAAGCCGCTTCCTCATCAGCTCGATCACCACCTGATCAACCGGAACCAACCAATACACAGCAGCATGAGCCTATGTTCGTCACAAATACACCATTGGAGGCTGTATTACAATCAAGACCGCAAACATACGCTCACCATGGAATGCAGTTGGGTGGAACACCACCACAATTCCTGATGCAAATGATGGAGGTGATGCAGAAAATGTCGGAGCGCTTATGTGCTCCGTCCACTGAATCAAAAATAAGGATCAAGGACGTCTACTTACCGTCTTTCGACCCGGACACCCACGTCGGTGTACGAGAATGGTGCCAGCATATAGATCAAGCGATTGAAGCCTATAAGCTGAATGATTTCGATGTCCGCATGAAAGTCTGCAGCTTGTTGAAGGGGCGTGCAAAAATGTGGGTCGATGATTGGATGGTGACTACTACTACGTGGAGAGAGTTGCGGAAGAATCTCATCACCACGTTTGAACCGGAAAATAGATACTCCCGAGACATCATCATGTTTAGAGAACATGTTTACGACTCAACAAAAGACATTGCGGAATTTTTGTCACGCGCATGGATTCTATGGAGAAGAGTGACTAAGGACAAACTGGGAGATGAACACGCTGTAGAAGCAGTGATTGGATGCGTTAGTGACGAACATTTGCGTATCGAATTATTGAATGTTAGAGCAACCACTGTTCCTGAGCTCATCTCGGTTGCAACATCCATACGGAAAAAGCGTTCTCACCCAAGCTCAAGTACTACAGTAAATACCAAGCGTCCACGTTTCTCGGACAATACACAATCAACATCAAGTTGTCGTATATGTAAGAAGACAAACCACTCCACTAATGATTGCAGATTCAAACCTTCGGAGACTAAACCTGAAGCTAGCAACAAGGACTCAAAAACACCAACCACACCTGCCTGTACCTATTGCAAAAAACCAGGTCACACGTTTGAAACTTGCTTCAAACGTGAACGTTCGTTGACTTCAAACGTGAACTAACATGCAGTTGCTTTTATGAGTATGAGAACCACGGAGGCCGAAAGTCGCTACCACTCTTACGAGTTGGAGACACTGGCAGTGGTGCGTGCTATAAAACACTTTCGCCAGTATCTGTATGGGTGAAAATTCACAGTGATAACGGACTGCAACGCATTAAAAGCGTCCAAACACAAAAAGGATCTCCTGCCAAGGGTTCATTGGTGGTGGGCGTTCTTGCAAAACTACGACTTCGAGGTTGAGTACCGCAAAGGTGAACGTCTTCAACATGCTGATTTTTTCAGTAGAAACCCAACTGAGTTTGCAGTCAACATTATGACAAGAGACTTGAACTGGCTAAAAATGGAACAGCACCGGGACGAGGAACTGCGACCAATAATGGACAGTCTCGGTGACAATAACCCTATAGAGGACTATGTCTTGGAGGACAATGTCTTAAAAAAGAACTTCAATGATCCTGTCTTCGGTCAGCAGCTTAGTACAGTCGTTCCCAAGTCTTTTCAATGGAGTATCATCAATTCTTTTCATACAGCACTGACACATCCGGGCTGGGAAAAGACATTGCAGAAGATCAGAGAAACTTATTGGTTCAAGAAAATGAGTTCTACTGTTCGAAGATTTGTGGATAACTGCGTAATATGCCGAACATCCAAAGGAAGATCCGGAGCTATTCAAGCCCAATTACATCCAATACAAAAACCAACAGCTGCCTTTCAAGTTATTCATATGGACATAACAGGGAAACTGGGCACTCCAGATGATCAGCAGTACGTCACAGTTACCATTGATGCCTTCTCGAAGTACGTTTTACTCTACTTCGCCAGCAACAAAAACCCACACAGTACGTTGGCAGCTCTGAAACGTACTGTGAATCTATTTGGCGCACCGGTTCAAATCATAGTTAATGGAGGAAGAGAGTTCCTTGGCGAATTCAAAGACTACTGTGACCAGGTCGGAATAATAATCCACGCTATAGCTCCAGGAGTCAGCCGAGCGAATGGCCAATTGAAAGGGTCATTGCAACAATTAAGAATGCATTGGTGATGATCAAAAATTACGAAACAGAGCAGTGGCACACTGCACTTGAAGAACTTCAACTGGCAATCAACTGTACAACTCATCGTGTCACCGGTGTTGCTCCACTGACACTCATTACACATCGGAAGCACTGCGTACCTCCTGAGCTTCTCAACTTGGTGGATATTGACAATGAAACCATTGATATCGAAGCACTTACTCAACAGATACAACAAAAAACGCTTCGTCTTAGCGAACAAGACTGACAACGCTTCAATCTACGTAAGGCCAAAATTCATCATTTTCAAAGAGGAGACTACGTATTGATTAAGAACAATCCTCGCAACCAAACCTCGCTAGACCTTAAATTCAGTGAGTCATATGAAGTCTGTAGAATATTGGAAAATGACCGATATTTGGTAAAGAAAGTTGTCGGCAGAGGACGACCCCGCAAGGTCGCCCATGATCAGGTGCGTCGTGCTCCGCAACCTGGTGAACAGTTGACCGTATCGGCGGAAAACGAATCACATACTCACCGAGACGCTGCAGCACCAACCGACCCTATTCCAACGACCTCAGGAGAAGAGCTGTAAATACAGCCAAACCACGACCAACTGGGTCAAGACAACCCATCAGAAAAATAGTAAGAAACTTAATTCAATATTAATAATTCCAGATAACCCTACGAGAACCTTTAACACATCTACGATACTTCGAGAACCTCCGAGAACACTTCGAGAACCTCCGAGAACCCTTCGAGAACCTCCGAAAACCCTTCGAGAACCTCCGAGAACCCTTCGAGAACCTCCGAGAACCCTTCGAGAACCTCCGAGAACCCTTCGAGAACCTCCGAGAACCCTTCGAGAACCTCCGAGAACCCTTCGAGAACCTCCGAGAACCCTTCGAGAACCTCCGAGAACCCTTCGAGAACCTCCGAGAACCCTTCGAGAACCTCCGAGAACCCTTCGAGAACCTCCGAGAACCCTTCGAGAACCTCCGAGAACCCTTCGAGAACCTCCGAGAACCCTCCGAGAACCCTTCGAGAACCTCCGAGAACCCTTCGAGAACCTCCGAGAACCCTCCGAGAAACCTCCGAGAACCTACAAACCTTAATACTTTCAAACATACAAGCCAGTTGTGTGATTATGAAACAATTAGCAGAATGCAATGCAAGTTGCTTAACAGATACCCAACTCAAAGAATATTTTCTATGCTTCTAAGTAATCACAACGAGAATCAACGAGGCTGGTGCAGAGCGCGCACCGCCTGTCAGTATGGCCGTATCGGCGCAACTAGAATAGTTCGTCAATTAAAAGACTTGATTTGATTAAGTTTAATAATTTGATTGTTTGAAATTAGTTCACAAGCTATTGATTGATTATTTCGATGTAAAATTTACGTTAAACATTAACAAAATAATTATAATTTACATAGTTCAATACTTAACATAAAAATGTGTAAGTGGGGCGATCCCCTATAAATACGGCCGCACTGTGAGCGCTTTGGCCTTCATTCCTGGCCGGGGGCTTTAAGTCCTGGCCGGGGGCTTTAAGTTCGCTTAAAGAACCCACAGGAAACGCCCGGTTGAGCAGTCTCGACCCTTAGTGGTCAACTGCGAGATGCCATATATAAATAACTAGCGCTTTGGTCATTCTTGTTCAAGCCGCTGGACAGTGCGGACCTCTCTGGTATATCGTCACGTTGTCAGTTAAATAAACGAAGCTTTGAACAAGTCGTGAAGTTTTCTTTTGAAAATCGAAGATGAGTGATCACCATGAAGATGACATCAGTGACGTCAGCTATGCTGACGTCACACCTTTTAAAAATACTAAGGAGGCTTTTCCTCCGTCATATATACAAATTCAAAGGATGTATCTAACATTTTATTTGGTTCTGCTGTGGTCTCTTAACCTCACAAATAGCTGCCGCTAATAGTTTTACGGAGCCCATCGTACGTCAGCACTGTACGAAGAATCAGTTCGATGTGGTTTTTTAACGCTCGTTCGTACACTCTGTTGAAGGTGGGAAAAATCGCGCTATGCGTTTTTATTCCGCCGCGATTTTATTACGTCCGTGGGAATGTGGGCTCATTCAGTTTTGAAACCAATTTCATCAAAGGTCAAAGGCAGTATGACATCTTTATGAAATTACTGAAATAAGTAATGCTTATTCTATTATTCCACCACACATTCCTCTAAGCATTCTCATCTTTGCTGCACTGCTTAGAAATACTGGGAGTATCTCGGTTCACCAAATTATGTACTAATTCTTGAGATATCCTGCAGCTGTTGGAACTTGGTCAACTGGGAATGGTTCCACCAACTAGACAACGAGCGAGCAACTTTGAAAATGCTATTACATAGAAAGCATTTAGGTACCTACCTACTAATTATTTGATTAGATGTACCAATTAGGTAATTCCTACTTATTTAAAGCTATTCAACATTCAAAATCTTGACGTTTACCTACTATAAAAGTCGTACGTCCGTATATAAAGACACATTATACATAAAGACGTGCCGAATTCTAATCTAGACCTCGTATATCAAAATAAGACGAGTAGTTTAGGAGTTTAGATGAACAGGCATACATCATCATCATCATTTCAGCCGAATGACGTCTGGACGTCTTATTATATGATATTATAAAACAGCCTGTGTAGAAAGTAATGGTCGGCGCTATGGTGACCTAACACACCTTTCTCGTATTGATAGGATATGGTATTATATGGTAAAAGTTAAAGTCTTGGATTATAAGGGAAATAGCTATATTGAATCTACTATAACACTTAGTCACAAGAAATGGTAAATTATGGTTAAATAAATCTAACTTATTGGTAAAATGGTAATGGTTTTTGAGCACGCGGTGTCTCTAATGAGATCTGAACGCGAACTGGCCCACAATTAGGTGTTCGAGCGAATGTGCATACTTGCGTTCGATGCAATTATCCATTTTCGCCGAGTGTTCGATTAAAACTCGAACAGCCTGTAAAATAACCCTCCTTTGGCTTTGACGTAAAATGGGTAAAAACGCCTGTTTTTATACTTTTTTTTACTTACCTGGTAACACCCGGAGATAAAAAAACAAGATTATAGAATTCCTGCTGTCAAAAATCAGGATTTCCAGTCTTCATTTTACAATTTTTACATTTTCTCTGAATTTTCCACACAATACTTCCAAAAATTGTTTGTTGGAATGTGAAGAAAACCAAAACAATGGAAGTGGTCGGTGTCTGCCGCTGCTGCCTCGCCCGAGGCCTGAATAAAGACTTCAATTCAAGTTACATTTGGCTGGACAAAAAAGAGAACTACGCTCAAATGTTGAAGGAATGCTTCAATATCATCGTAAGTTTTTATTTTATACTGTAGATTTATGTGCCCAAAGTTCTAAAACCTAAACAACACCTTTAAATTAAACACGATTTAGTGGGTTATAAATTGGGGTCATTTTCTGTGATATGATCCTTGCTTGTCGAGTAAAATGCCGGTCGTGATTATAATAATATGACTGGCCGTGTACAGAAATAATTGAAAAAGTTTCTAATTATATAATAAGAAACTAGTTGGAGTATAAACATATTAACATCATCAATAATAGTGATACTTCATTGTCAAGGACAAATATTTATCTTTATAATAATGTTATCAGTAAACCAAGTTCTAAATGGACACATTTTTTCAAATAAATCAAAGTAGCTAGAATATGCTACAATATAAATGTCACGTCATGCCAATGGAATTAGAATTTAAATTGAATTAAATATACATTCTTATCCGATGTTAAATCTATATAGAAATGATCTAAAATATAATATAAATCCTTTAAATCTAACTAGTCTCTGGGTATTACTGTTTAATTTAATATATTGGCCCAGTGGTTAAAGCCTCGCCTCATGCTCAAGGTTGTGAGTTCAAATCTGGGCAAGTACCAATGTGACTTTAGACATTATTGACATATGTGAAGGAAAACATTGTGAGGAGACATGGACTTATCCAATGATATTATATGTAGAAAGAGGTAGATAGGTTACACACGCTCCGCAAGTGGCACGTCAAAATCTGGCTAATTAGCCACATTTTCGTCGTCTTGTCTCTTTTTCGCTCCCAATAATTAAGACATGCCGTCCTACTTCCACATGTCATCTAATCGTACGAAATTGTGCCGTTTTTGAATACCAAATGTTGGGTCGGTAACCTATCTACGTCTTTTTACATATAATATCATTGGACTTATCCTAATTAATATTAGGTCTTTACCTATGAAATTGCCGTTCTGCAGTACTGGCCATTTCAAATCAAAATAATTTTTGTTTGGCTAAGAATTCTAATTTCAAATTAATTTTATTTTAAAATCATGGATTTTTTTTTCCAAAAGTAGTCATTTGTTTATTGATTAGTGTTACATTTTCATCGCATTTCAATCTTTTTCGTCGTCATGGATACGTTAAAAATTCGAGTAATTATGGAATATGAGTACCGTCGAGGCAGCAACGCGGCACAAGCGGCACGCAACATCAACGACGTTTACGGAGCTAACACTACAAACCAACGCACCACTTGTTATTGGTTTGCTCGCTTCCGTTCTGGAAATTTCGACCTGAAAAATGAACCTCGCGGTCGTCCGAAGACTTTGGTCGACAATGACGAATTAAAGGCGATTGTGGAAGCTGATGATACACAATCTACGGCTGAATTAGCAGCAGCTTTCGACGTTAGCGTCAAAACAATATTGGTCCATTTGCGTCAAATTGGCAAGGTAAAACAGCTTGACAAATGGGTGCCCCACGAACTCAATGATCGCCAGCGCGAAGTACGCGTCGAGACGTGCCTTGCACTGCTCAACAGACACACAAATGAAGGAATTTTGAACCGCATTGTTAACTGCGATGAAAAATGGATTCTGTTTGATAACCGCAAGCGCTCAGCAAGTTGGTTGGATCCTGGTTCAGCACCTAAACAATGCTCTAAACGAAAACTTACCCCTAGAAAAGTGATGGTCACTGTTTGGTGGTCTAGCGCCGGTGTGATTCATCACAGCTTCTTACCAAACGGGGTGAGCATTACTTCAGATGTGTACTGTGAAGAACTGAACACAATGATGGAGAAGCTGGCACATCTCCAACCAGCATTGGTCAATCGCTCGTCTCCGCTGCTCCTGCACGACAACGCGCGACCTCATGCTGCACAGCAGACGGTCTCCAAGTTGCAAGAACTGGGGTTGGAAGCTCTCCGTCATCCGCCCTACTCACCAGACCTTGCGCCTACAGACTACTACTTTTTCCAGAATTTGGATAACTTCTTGGCGGGAAAAAAATTCAATACCCGAGAGGCAGTACAAAATGCCTTTGAAGAATTTGTTGCCTCCCGTCCAGCTGATTTCTTTAAGAAGGGCATCAATAAACTGCCACTGCGTTGGCAAAGATGCATTGATTGCATGGGTGATTACTTCGATTAATACAAATAAAAAATGCATGAAAAAAATTCGTTTAAATTTTTTCATACAAAACGGCAATTTCATAGTAAAGACCTATTATTATAAATGCAAACTTGAGTTTGTTTGTTTGTCACACTAAAACGGCTGAACGGATTTGGATGAAATTTGGCGCATGGGTAGACCATGACATGGATTGGGACATAGGATACTTTGTATCCCGGTAGTATGTTCCTGTGTGATAATTTCCGACTTACAGACGGGTGAAACCGCAATATATATTTTGGATCTTTGCTAGTTGTACGGGTCATCAGAAGCCCGAGTCTGACAACCAGTCTTACCAAGGGGTATCGTATTACCCAGTTACTGGGTTGTGGAGGTCAGAAAGGCAGTCGCTCCATGTAAAATACTGGTATTCAGCTGCATCCGGTTAGACTGGAAGCCGACCCCAACATAGTTGGGAAGAGTCTAGGCAGATCATGATGATGATGACACGGGTGAAACTGCAGGCATAAGCTGGTAGTCAATATAAGTCTGAAATCACCAACCCATCTTGAGCAAATGTGGTGATCAATGCTCGCGCCTTCTCTGTAGAGGCTGGTGTTATATTGTTGGTATTGTATTGGTGATCTTTCTGTTTGGTTGCCACACTGCAAAAACTAACTAACTAACTAACTACTTTCAAACTAAATAATTGTTCAATTTTATTTGCAGCTAAAACCATTGAATGAAATACCTATTGGTATCTGCGATACATGCATCAAGAGTCTTCGTACTTCGTTCAACTTCAGGCAACAAGTGCTGAGCGCTGATAAGGAATTCTTTAAGAAAATTGAAAGTATTGAAAATGGTAATGCTACATTGCAAGTGGTTTATTTTCTAGCCACTTTATTAATAAGTCTGGAGTAAAGTTAAGACTTTTTAAGTAACATAATGGTGATATCAAATCATTATTGCGTTTTGGGTTTTTCCATAAGGAATTTTTCAGTAGCAGCCCGCAGTCTGGATTTGTGGCCGGTTGATGACAATAGGCGCGCCCCCTGTTACATGTGTCTTAAACATGAAAAATGGTGAAATGTGGGTGTACTGTAGCTACACCTCTGCCTAACCCTTCGGGGATTACTGGCCTGATATTATGTTATGTTAAATAGTATAAAAAATCGTCAAAGCCACGTAAGTAAGTAATCGTCGTCGTAAATCGTGTTAAAGTTTGTGTGTGTGTGTTTGTTACTTCTTCACGCTCAAACGGCTGAACCGATTTGGATGAAATTCGGTATGTAGACGGCTTATACCCTGGATTAACACATAGGCTACTTTTTATCCCGAATAAATGTAGTGCTCCCGTGGGATGAGCAAGGAATTCAAATATATTTGCTACTCTTTCAAACTCAAACGGCTCGACTGATTTTGATGGAATTTGTTGTGGAAGTAGCTGACACTCTGGATTAACACATAGGCTACTTTTTATCCCGAAAAAATAAAGAAAGAAAAAGTATTTATTGTGACTTGCACAGGAAAAAATTTGGTGTGGAAGTAGCAGACACCCTGTATACACATAGCACACATAGGCTACTTTACATCCTGAAAAAATGTAGTGTTCCCGTGGAATGAGCAATTTTTTTGTGAATACTTTTCTCACCAATTAAATAATAGAAGTTTTAGTGTATCTCATAAACCGCGGGTAACACCGCGGGGCGCAGCTCAGCTAGTTTATTATAATTTAGATTATTCGCAAAAGTATTCACATGTAATGCATGTTCTCTTTCTAATAACATAATTTTTGCTTTCAGATGAGAAAATAGAAATTAAAGTCGAGCCAAAACATGATAGCGGAGATGATTCTGATGACTACTATCTAATAGATGCAGGTGAGTTCAGCTTCTATACCCAAGGAGCAAGGGCAGCTCAAATTGTCTCTCAAGCACTGACGATACGGTATGATACCGCTCACCGTGCTCACCATCAAGCACTGCTGGTACGATATCGTACCACCCGTTTGCATGGCAAAACCACTATTATTACACCTTGATAAGTGCTAATATCCGGCGAGGGCAGTATGTATGGTCAGCGAGATGGTCTCGTCGATATTAAAATTGGAAGTGAGGCCTGTAGAGGTAAAACGTTCATGATGTTTCTTTAGTGAAGTCGTTCACCAAGCACCGCACACTTTTTAAACAATTTCGAAAAAAAGTGTGCGGTGCTTGGTGAACGACTTCACTAAAGAAACATCATGAACGTTTTACCTCTAACGTTCATGATGTTTCTTTAGTGAAGTCGTTCACCAAGCACCGCACACTTTTTAAACAATTTCGAAAAAAAGAGGATGTTCTCAATACGGTTTTTTTTTTAAATTGTTACCCCTGAACTCCGTCATTTATAAACTGATTTGGAAAATTCTTTTTTTAATTTAAAGGTTCACAACCGACTTCAAAAAGGAGGAGGTCCTCAATTCGTCGGAACCTTTTATATAAATTTTTTTTTTTTTTTTTTTATGTATGTTCCCCGATTACTCGAAGATGGCTGGACCGATTTGGATTTTTTTTTTGTATTATTCGAGAGGGTATACATCACAGTTGGTCCCATATAAAATTGATTAACTTTGCTTTGGTAGTTTTTGAGTTAGCTTCAATAATACGTATTTTTTCCCCACTTTTATATGGATGATGTTCTAGTTTGTTTTGCAGGTAGTGGTATTAGAATTTGTGTGGGGTAGGTACCACAACTAAAAAGTGAAAAATAAAAACTTTTTTACAAAAAAATACAACCGACTTCCAAAAACAACACTACAAAGTGAAAAATAACTTTAATTTCGGAAGTCGGTGGCAAAAAACGAAAATACAAACTAGACACCGACTTCCGAAATTAAAGTTATTTTTCACTTTGTAGTGTTGTTTTTGGAAGTCGGTTGTATTTTTTTTATTCCAGAATGGTCCCTGAATTTGGTCAAGTTCTAATGAGTGGTTTTTGAGTTAGCTTCAATAATATGTATTTTTCCACTTAAATGTACCTTGATGATGTTATAATAACTTCCTGTCACTGTTATTTACATTGCAAGTAGTGTTACAAATACATACGAAAAGTGGAAAATAAAAACATTTTTACACAAAAAAACCGACTTCCAAAAAAAAAAAAACTATATACTTAGTTAAAAATAACTTTAATTTTGAAAGTCGGTGGAAAAAAAAACGAAAATACAAAACCGAATATGATATGGCCATTTCTATGATGATTGTTTTTATGAAATGGTCGTGTTTCATGATATGGCCAAACGTCGACTGACATATCATTAAATGTTGACGTTAAACAATGTGGTCAATTTTATCTGGCCATTTCATGAAATGATCAATCCTCTGACCTCGACATAGCTGATATAAAACTAATTTAATTTATTACAAACAAGATCTCGTTTTTATCGCTCCTGTATCAAACTGATTTTTTTCTCTCCAGCCAGTGTAACTTCCCAAGAAAAGGTCAAAAGCGAGAAGGTAGTTTCAGTGAAAAAGAATGCAGACACGAAGCGTACAAAACCCAGACCAAAGACCAGTGCCCAGCCCAAACGCACTGCGAAGAAAACAGCGCCCTCTGACGGCGCGTGGAAGAATGACAAGATTAAATCGCTCGTGTCCCGGCTTGCTACATCTATCAGTGAGTTTACTTAGATTCTAAAATGTATTTGCAATTTTAAGCATTTGTGTTAATAAACATACTTTTGTTTAAAAAAAGTAATGATTTGACTACCCACTCGTAAATACGTCCTTAAGTTATACTATCTCACGAAGTCGTGTCTTGAGGCCTTTATGTTGTTTATCATAAGGTTTAAATTGCAATAACTAACCTGCCTTCGTGAAATAGTTTAACTATATACGTACCTATATCAACCGAGCTTAATTCCAAACTCCGGAATGTTACTGAGAATTCTGTAATTCCCGACCCTACTCTCAGCAGTCCTTTTATGACCGGCGTCCTCTAGACTAACAAAGCTATAAAGTAAATTACTTAATTATTATTCTTTCTCTTCACAGAAGACTGCGAAATGCCAGACATTAAACCCGTAAAAAAGACTGAAATTAAACCTAAAAAAACAAGATTAAAACTGACTGCCCCTGGCGAATCGAAAATCAGCTTACTTTGGTCAGGGCAACCGCACCAGGAGAAAATGAAACACAGAGAGAACCTTCAGACTATACTGAAGAACTCTAACGCTACCCCTTTTACAAATAAAACGTTGCTAGGATACTCCTGTGGGTATTGTGACCTGTCATACCCAGATCCGGCAGATTTGAGACAGCATACAGAGAAGGAGCATCTGAAAGAACGCCTTCATTTCAAAACTCATTTCGACATGTCAGAATATAATGTCAAAGTTGACGTTGCTGACTTAACTTGCAAGATATGCAACGAAAAAATGGACAGTCTAGGCATTTTCAAGGATCATTTAGTCAAAAAACATGGGAAAACGATCCATAATGATATCAAAGATCATATACAACAGTTTAAGTTGAAAAAAGGTGAAGTTTATGACTGTGCAATGTGCTCGTCTACGTATGAGACTTTTAAAATGCTTAAACAGCATATGAATAAGCATTATAGTAACTATACTTGCTCGATCTGTGATTCTGCGTTCGCTACTAAACGTTCTTTGAACGCTCATCGTACTACACACCAAGAGGGTAGTTTCAAATGTGATCACTGTGAAAAGGTTTTCGCTAGCCGTACAAAAAAGCATTACCATGAGAAGATGAAGCATCTAGGAGCGAGGAACATTTCAAACTGTCCATATTGTAACGTTCCTTTCCGGAGTTACTATCAACGGAACCAACATTTAGTGAAAGTGCATAATAGTGAGGCGCAGTACAAGTGCAATGTATGTAATAAGTCCTATATTTTAAAGAGTTTATTAATGTATCATATTAAAAAAAGTCATTTAATGGAACGGAATTGTCAATGTACGGAATGTGGGTACCGTTTCTTCAGTAAGAAGGCTTTAAAGGCTCATATGGTAAAACATACAGGGGAGAGGAACTATTCTTGTGAAGTTTGCCATAAGTCGTATGCGAGGAAGTATACTCTAAGGGAACATATGCGGATACATAATAACGATAGAAGATTTAAATGTGAAGTATGCAGCATGACTTTTGTTCAGAAATGTAGCTTGAAAAGTCATTTGTTATCGAATCATGGGATTAGTTTGGCTGCTTGTGAGATTATGCAGAAGACGGAAAATTAGGATTTACTAACCTTCCATGCCCTAGAACATATATGGTATTCATACCGGTCAAAATTATAACCCTCCTTTTTGTTTCGCCGTAGTCGGGTAAAAATTCGAAGACACGTGACATCCATCAATACGCACTATGCCCGCGTGGATTACGGCCCACTGCCTCTCACCGCCGACGAGGAAGCGCCTAGATGTTAACGATTTTTAAGGTTCCGTACGAACAAATGAAAAACGGAACCCTTATAGGATCACTCGTGTCTGTCCATCAGTCACAGCCGATTTGCTCCGAATCTACTGGACCGGTTATGTTGAAATTTGGCGCACTTGGCCGGTTTTATGGCTCCAGAAATGTACAAAAGATTGTAGCTCCCTTGTTAATCGCTGACCGTTCAAACTGCCGCGCCGGCGAGAACTCTCTCTCCACTAGTTTGTTGCAGCTATCAAAGAGTACTCGCTTAGCGACGCTCGCTCGGTGAGCAGAACACTCGCTAAGACACTCACGCTTGGTACGTTCGCATACCAGCGAATAATCGCTCGTCGCCGTCGCGCACTCGCTGCTCATTGCTCTCCAACTCGTTTATACGAGGGGGATCAAAAAGTAGTGAGAATGAGATAGATTATAATGACTATTGATAACTTAATAATTTATTTTTCTACATAGTCTCCGAGTCTCTCTACACACCGAGTCCAGCGCTTTTCCAAGACTTCAATCCCTTTCAAAAAAAAAGTTTGTCTTGGTCGTGCAAAAAGCTCTCCACGGCATCCATCACCTCGTTATCGTCTTCGTACCTGTTTCCCCTTAAGTATTCTTTCAATTTGGGGAACAGATAAAAATCGCTAGGCGCCAGATCTGGTGAATAAGGGGGGTGGTCAACCAATTCGAAGCCAGCTTGCTGAATGGCAGCCATCGCAACTGCCGATCTGTGCGCGGGTGCGTTGTCGTGATGAAACAGCACGCCCCTTCGAAGTTTCCCTCTCCTTTTCTCTTTGATGGCATTCCTCAACTTAGGAATTAAAACTGCATAATATTGGCCTGTAATAGTGGTTCCACGCTCCAGATAATCAATCAACAATATCCCTTCTGAATCCCAAAATATTGAGGCCATAACCTTGCCAGCCAATGCCACGGCACGAAACTTCTTCGGGGTCGATGATGATGGCCGTTTCCATTGTGAAGATTGCTGTTTTGTCTCGGGATCAAAATGATGAACCCATGTTTCGTCCATTGTTACGAAACGAGACAAAAAGTTTTCAGAATCTTCTTGAAACTTGTCCAACAATATCTTCGAAATGTCAAGTCGATTTTGTTTCTGACTGTCGGTTAACATTCTCGGCACCCATCTTGCGGAGACTTTTCTCATATTCAAAGATTGTTTCAATATGGATTGAATACTTCCATATGAAATGCACGTTTCATGAATTAAGTATCGGATGGTAACTCTTCGACCGCTCAATGCAATTTTCTCGACATTCGCAACATTTTCTTGGGTGACTGACGTCGATGGACGGCCGCAACGATGTTCGTCTTCCGTGCTCGTTCTCCCTACTCGAAATTGAGAAGCCCACCTTGCGACAGTGGAATAAGGCGGAGCAGACTCTCCTAATGTTGCCTCCAAATCGCAATGAATCTCTTGCGTCGTTAACTTTTTTAAACAGAGGTATTTAATAACGGCTCGCACTTCGTTTTTCTCCATTTTCGAGAACACGTTCCGACACAAAGCAAACAAATGACTACATTCAGAAAAAAACAAAAGAGAATCGAAGATTTTTTTCTTTATTAATATTACAAATATGTATCTGAGCTATGCCTGCCAGTATTTATTTTTTTTCTTACTAAGGAGTATGTCGTTCTCACTACTTTTTGATCCCCCCTC
This sequence comes from Cosmia pyralina, assembly GCA_946251885.1. Lineage (NCBI taxonomy): Eukaryota > Metazoa > Arthropoda > Insecta > Lepidoptera > Noctuidae > Cosmia > Cosmia pyralina. The sequence continues at coordinate 9,170,162 of OX276368.1, read as the reverse complement.
GTAGTTGCTAGTTCTACTCGCATCTCGTTAATCGCCGGCGGTGGGACAGGTGCCTAATGAACATTACTTTTCTTCTTGCATCTGTTACTTCCAGTTAGAAACATTTTACAAATCAATAAGGATCACATTCGCAAAACATATTTCGTTAGTTTGAAACTGACAAGATGGTGTCAAGAACGCATACTCTCGAAGGCTGGCCTGTAATAATTTATTAAAATAAATAATATTGTTGTGACATGTTCTGAAAACTTCAGTTAAGGTCTGTGATATGCTATTGTAATTTATTATAATAATTATATTTTTTTACGGTCCATGCTGACTGAGAGAACAGTAAGTACAGGATTTTAATCACATTGAATTCACATCACTCACACATCACCACACACACACATCATTTACATTCACTTTATTGATAGTGTCGTAAGGCGCAAAGTTGTGCGAACATTGACGCAGCTATCAAACGGCTCTTGTGATGTATTCGAGTGGGCTGGTTTGCACTTTAACAGACTAAAAAAAAGGTAAGTGTCAGGATACCTGGACCAATAGAGATATTTGATGTTTAGAAAATATAATATAACATTTTTCTGTTATGCCAAAAAAATAAAAATATTTTGAGGTACTAAAAAGGTAGTAAATATTTACAAAGAGATAAATTAATTGTGTTGTCTCGAACTGTGAAAAAAAAAACTACGTGTTTTTTCGCTGTCAGTCGAGGTACGGTCGGCAACATAAGTCGATTAACACTGCTACTTTTACACATCATGTAAATTAATACAAAATGATTTGATTACCTCCTTTTTTAGGGTTCCATACCTCAAAAGGAAAAAACTGAACCCTTATAGGATCACTTCGTTGTCCGTCCGTCTGTCTGTCTGTCAGTCTGTCAAGACCCTTTTTCTCAGAAACGCGAAGAGGTATCAAGTTGAAATTAAAATTAAATGCGTAAGTCTATGGTCTCTTGGAGTCCTAAAAAACTCAAGCTTCTAAGTCAACGCAATAAAAACATACGACATTTATACGACTTATTTTGATACTCACAAATAAATCAAAACCTATAAGGGTACTTCTCGTTGTCCTAGAATCATGAAATTTGGCGAGGAGCAAGGTCTTACAACACAAAGGAAAAAGTCCAAAAATTGTTAATTTGTAATTCTATCTCATAAAAAAAAATCAAGTCTGTCAAGACCCTTTTTCTCAAGCACGCGCGGAGATATCAAGTTGAAATTAATATCAAATACGTAAGTCTATGATCCCTTAGAGATCTAAAAAAATCAAGTTTTTAAGTCTACGCAATAAAAAAATACGGCCATTTTGCGACACATTTTGATACTTGTAACTGTCGCAAGTAAATCAAAACCTATAGAGTACTTCCCGTTGACCTAGAATAATGAAATATGGCAAGAAGCAAGGTCTCCCAGCACAAGCAAAGGAAAAAGTCCGAAAATTGTTAATTTGTTGTTTTATAACATAAAAAAAATTTTTTTTGGGATCCATTGTTAAGTTTGTTTTTGGGATAAATTCTTTTCAAGTACGGAACCCTTCATTGTGCGTGTTCCGACACGCACTTGGCTGGTTTTTTTTTCTTAAAATACCTAAGAGTCTTCTAGTAGATCTTTAAATTTTACTTCTCTTCCGATTTTAATTAAATGTCTTGCTCAATAATTAATATTTAAAAAACTGTTAATCGACTTTTGTTGCTGACTGTACTAAATATTATTTATTATTTATTTATTTATTTTATTTTATTACAATGATTTACTTAGCTTATAAATATATTAAGCCCCACAAAACCATGTCAATAGTTTGACTGTGGGGGCTGGCGAGTCTTTATTATTATTACTTTACACATTAAAATCTTAAACTCTTTACTTTAGGAAGATAGGAAACTACGATTACGGTACGGTTTACGGTTTACTTTAGGATTTGAAGTTAGGTATCAAATAGTAGCAAAAAGGTAGTAAATTTCGGTATTTTCTAAACATCAAATATCTCTATTGGTTCAGGGGTCCTGACGCTTACAAAAAAAGTTATTTATTGAATGTACAGCTCTGCGCTGAGCCTCAACCGTTGTTTTTTTTAGAACTTGGAAGTATATTAGATAAAGTAATAATGCTTATTTGATAATTTAATGTAATAATAGTTGCTTTAATACTGCGTGTATTAATTAGAAAGGTGTGTTCATTTATGGGTGCGGTACAGACTATCTAACTGAATAACTTTGTCCATGGGACCAACATCTTCATTTAAACATTCTCAAAAGAACCTAATTACCTTGTTCTTAAAACTGAAAGTTGTATAGGAGGGTACTCATAATTATTTAATGTTATACCAATGATTAATACAGATGGGACACGCCGCAAAATCATTTAAATAAAAAGCGCTTCTTGCGACGACGACACACTAAACTGCAATTCAGGTCGCACAACGCTTCATTACCTACAGTTATATTCACCTATAAGTTATCTCTCTTTCTATCGCGTAAGTCTTATACCTTCTGACTCGTTAGGGTTGACTTCTTTTACGACGCGGCGCGTGAGTGAGTATCGAACTAACGTGCGAGCCGGCCGGTGCGCGGCAGCCCACACTGAATTGACCCAGTGAGATGAGCCCGCCGCGTACTTGTAGCTTCATACCTAAACTGCGGAGTGTCCCATCTGTATTAATCTGTGGTTATATTAGGCTGTTTTTACAGTTATATGTTGTCAAACCTCTTGTTAAGTGATATGATCGGTAATTTTTAGCCAAAAACCAGCATGCATAAGATAAATTAAGGAAAACAAGGTGTTACAATATAGCGATAATACAAAATCTTGGGGGAATTTGAAAGTTGCGCCAGTGACAGAAAAATTGAAAGGAGGAAATCGTTCAGCTTGATATGGGCATGTGATGAGGAGAGGGAGAAACGCATGTGACTAAAAGAGTGATGAATACAAATGTTGATGGATGGAGAGGGAGAGGAAGGCCAAAGAAAACACGGATGGATTGTGTGAGGAATGATATGAATGAGAAGGGAGTGAATAATAGCGTGACGGTTGACAGGGGAGAATGGAAGAAGAAAACGTTTTGCGCCGACCCCAAGTAATATGGGATAAGGGCAGGAAGATGATGATGATGACAAACGCTTGGGCTCTGTTCCTGATGCCAGTGGGTTACTATTTTTTTTTTTTGGCAATAAAATGTAAATAAATAATTTAAATAAATTAAACGATAATACGTTGTATTACTTATAGATGTGTATAATTATTAATAATAATTGCATTTTACTGATAAGGTTAAAATAATGTACATTTCGATATTATTTGTAAATGTTTGTATCATATTTATTGATTTTTTATTTTATAATTGTTAATGTGCGCTTTTATAATTCTAACGTGACGATATAAAATGTATGGAAATATGTGCACGTTGTAACGTTATTGTGGACGAAAATTTAAAAGCGTTTTCATTATACAGGTTTACTGGTAACTTGACCAGTTCCTTGAAGGACGTCATAGTAGGGTTAAAATGCAACAAATTAAGCCACCAAATGTTCTACCGAAATTCAGTTTTTTTTTTCGTGATTTTTATTGTTGCCAGACAAAAATTATGTGAAATAAAATGTTTAATTAGTGAACGTTGTCAAAGTTTTAGGTATTTTTGAACTTTTAATTATTAGCAATGATCTGCTATGGCATCAGCTATGTTACTAACTTAAATTCCGTTATAGTCGCGCCGTAAATCATTTTTAAATTGGACTTTTCATATAAAAACTAAAAATCTAAGTACAGTCGAGTTCATTAATATATTGGCCCTTGCAGGCTTCAAAAATTTATGAACGTCAAAAAAGTTCATAATATTGTGATAACTATAAGCACCATTAAATTGTGGTCAAGATTAAGATTCATTAATATGTGACTGATTTTGCTTTGCTTTTTCGAGTTGTCCTTTGGCTGTATACATGTTACTGAGCAAAAGCAGTCACATAGTAATGAATCTAAACCTTGATCACAATTTAATGATCCTTATAGTTGTCACAATATTATGAACTTTTTTGACTTTCATATATTTTTGAAACCTGAAAGGCCCAATATATTAATGAACTCGACTGTACCTAACTGAAAAACTACTGAATTTCGGGTGGCTTAATTTGTTGCATATTAAACCCTACTATGCCGTCCTGCAAGGAAGTGGTCGAGTCACCAGTAACCCTGTATATCCATACATTTTACTTTCCTGTTATCGTGATGCCGTGACGAGGAACGTGGACGTCTACGATAATATCGTGACTTTAGTAATTTAAAAAGCACACAGTATGTTGTAGTAAATGTAAAAATATACGTTTATCAATTTATTACATATTTTTTATTCCATACATGCTAATCTCTTTAATGCAGGTTTTACACGTATTAACTTTATTACTTGCGCAAGTCTGCGTGACGCCCTTGTGCCCACTTATGACTGATACTTTTGCTAATTCATCCCACCCCACACTATAATGCATACTTACGCAAATATTGTTACACTACCTGCGCCCCGCGGCTTCACACGCGTAGACCGGGATAAAAAGTATCTGCGCCCCGCGGTTTATGAGATACACTAATAAAACGTGTATTATTTAATCTGTGAGAAAAGTATTCACAAAAAAATTGGTCATCCCACGGGAACACTACATTTTTCAGGATATAAAGCAGCCTATGTGTGTTTTGTGTATACAGGGTATCTGCAACTTCCACATCAAAATCGGTCGAGCCGTTTGAGCGTGAAGAAGTAATAAACATACACACACGCACACAAACTTTCGCCTTTATAATATTAGTGTGATATACATACATATGACACGCCTCACGCCTTCTTCCCTTGGGGGTAGGCAGAAACTAAAGGACGTCACCTGCTACTACGACACGTACTCCTTTTGCTTCGTTTACGTTCATAATGCCTGTGTTCTTACCTAGACGCTAGGTAATGGTCGTGCAAATTACACTGTCAGAAGTTTGGAAGGCGTAGTTTTATGTCGACGGAGATAACGAGGCTACGAAATTTGCCTTCTGACAATCAAGGCCACATACAACTCGAGTAGCGCAATTTGAACATCATATAATTACCATTAAAATCATTTATAGCCAGAGCCACCACCTCATGACAATTCCAATAAGCCCAAACACGGCTAGGATACATTGTTTTATTACCGAGATCCGGTGGCTTATTCATCAGATCGGTTCGATGGTACCATTTTCATCAGAACCTTTTATTTAAAGCTTCGTCATAGTCGCTTAACTATCTAATCGATTATCGTTGAGGAGTTCCCATGGCTATCTGTGGCCTTCTTAATCAGTTCCACTTCACCAGGTGATACTTTCTGAATGCAAATGCTTGATTTGTTGATGAAAATACCAAAATCGCTATATGAATGCCTATAATATTTGAGGAGTTCCCTCAATTCCTCATGGATCCCATCATCAGAACTGGATTTTGATAACCAACCTGGAAGTAGATCCTTTCAAATAAAAAAAATATTTTTCCAAATCGATTTATAAAACAAAAAAAAAATACATCCGAATTGAGAACCTCCTCCTTTTTTTGCAGTCGGTTAAAAAAAGATTTAAGTCAATGGACTTGTGGTTTGTCAAATAAATAAATAAAACTATTATTTATGTAGCTATAAACAAAGTTGTTTAGTAGATATTTTAAGAAAATGTACTTAATTTTGAGCTGAATCCAACCTTCATAATGTTCTTCACATTCTCTACCTGCCGTCTCTACTGGCCGTTTAAAAATGGTGCCATAGAATTTTGGAACTCTCCTTTTTTGTGGCAGGGACAAATCATTCAGTAGGGGTTTTTTATAATAATTCCATGGGGTAAATACACAAGTCTTGGAAAACCCACACAAGTCCTGCTTTATGACACCAAACTTGCCCTGGTAACTTAGAACATTTTTTTTTATTGTAAAAAGTGCCATCTATCTCCCACACATGGAACTTTTTATTGCAGTGTTACCTTACTTATTCGTAGGTAATACCACTTTTTTGTGCTTGAAATATTTGTTGTTTGGCGTTCGGAGGGTGCTGATTGCTAACTAAAACCGTAAACGTCTGTTGCCAGTCTATCACAGTTTTATACAGGATGACTGGTAATTAGTGACCGATACCTAAACACATGATTGTGCTCATGATAACAAACAACTTGACTTGGACCAAACCTGAAATCGCGAAAAAAAAATCAGCAGCCCCATACATTCATGTTCGCATAACTCGTCAAAATGTAGGGAGCAGCTGATTTTTTTTTTCGCGATTTCAGGTTTGGTCCCATAGTAAAAGTTGTTTGTTATCACGAGCACAATCATATGTTTAGGTATCGGTCACTAATTACCAATCACCCAATATATACTAGTCTATGTAAACCGACACTACTTTGGTGAGTGTTGCCAGGGCATGTATTAGAGAAATCCCACGTCCGGACAAAATTCAACCGGCTATACCGCGGAACGCGCGAAGCAAGACTTGTGTATTTACCCCTACTTTTGTCTATTTGTCGTACTCAACTCAATTTTACTAAAATTGTGACTTGTGGGGTTTTTCAAATGATCAATTCATTTATAATATTAGTTAGATAAGATATACATACACGCACAAATATGTCGGGTTTGTACATCAAAATACATAAGATCGCGTACTTGCGCGACGATCGCTTTTGGTTAGGACGCGGAAACTGGGATGGCAATACTCTCCTGAAATGACTCTGGGGCGTTGCAGATATTCATAGACCGCGACCATATAACATCATGGGTGTCAACTTGCCTGTTTGCCAATCAATAATATTTACACTTCCGACTCCACCCACTTTTCAGCGCTCATACGCCATGAAAAAATAATCATTTGCGCATTCTGGCGCATGCCTCGCACTGTCTGTATGCACCTTTATAAAAATGAGTAAAATAAAACAAAATAAATAAGCATGCACTTAAAATCTTTTAATTTTATTTAACAAATAAGTTAATAACCTGTAAACATTATAATTAGACATAAAAATTATAGCCTTAGCCTGGAAGAACAACTGAATAGATTTTTACATTTTATGAACTTAAAAATTATCTTAAATTTAATAACTAGCTTCATCCCGCGACTTCATCCGCGTGAAATTTCTTGTTCCCCGACCCACTGCGTCGCATTCCATTGACCGCCTGTGCTAGTACTTCGTTTACCGCTTTTTTCCTTTTTGCTCGGCTCCGGGTCATAGCGTGATGTTAAATAGACTTAAACTTCCTCAAGAATTGGGATATCAAATAAAAAATATTTTTTCAAATCCGACTGGAAGTTCCAGATATTACATAACAACTTACAAACAAATTTTACCTCTTTGAAATATTAGTATAGTAACACAAATCGAGAGCAGTGGTGGGCCGTGAGTTCGAGTCCAGGCAGGTACTTTGTGTACTTAATTTCAAATCAAATCAAATTATTTAACCCAGTTGGTATAAACGGATGTGACAAATAAATATAAAGTACTCTGTATCATTACCTAATAAGGTGTGCAAAGATTTATATTATTGTTAAGGAGGATGCGCTAAGGCAGCCCGCGAAATACAAATTTTCTTACGTTTTTTGCATTGTGCAGGTTAGTGTCAGGTTGTATGTTGATTAATATATGAGACGCGGCCGTAACTAATAGGGCTTTACAGAATTATAATCATTAGAATCAGCAATACAACTCCATAAGTTAGAATTGATCTCAAACTTCATGATATCATGAAATCGCTAAATTTGAGGTTAAATTATATTATTATACTCAAAAAAAAAAAAGAATAATAAAATAAATTCAGAATACTTACAAATGTCAACAGTTTAAAAATAACAATTGTCAGATGAATTTTATTAAGACAAGTCATAGAATTAACAATCAAATAAATTAAATTAAAACATTGGTCCAAATTAAAATAAAATTATACACATGTCAAATTAAATTATTATAGACATCCATTCATCACCATTGTTCTCAAAATGGTGAAGGAAAACGTTAGTGGCCTTAGAGCGAGTTTTTATATTTAACTCGTTTACGTTAGCTTACGTCAATTTGTATGGAATAATTGTGTTTCCCATTACAGTCACCAGACGGCGCTAAATCAGTTTCAGTACTAAGTGAAGTTTACGTTAAGGCGAAAGCGCCACGGTAGCCCGCGGAATTCAAAATTTCTTACGTTTTTCGCAATTTGCAAGTCAGTATTAGGTTTTATGTTGATCAAAATTTGATTCGCGACCGTAACAAGTATGTATTTACAGAATTATAATCATTAAAGTCATCAATACAACTCTTTAAGACCAGGTAATCCTGTTGAATGACTATTTCATGAAATCTTGACATTTGAGGATTGTACTAACTTACGGAGTTGTATTACTGATTCTAATGATTATAATTCTGTAAATACATATTTGTTACGGTAGCGAATCATACTTTAATCAACATACAACCTAAGACTGACTTACAAATTGCAAAAAACGTAAGAACATTTGAATTTAGCGAGCTACCTTAGCGCTTCCCCCTTAAGGACGCTGTTACAAACGGGTAGTCAAATCATTACTTTTTTTTTTACACAAAAATATGTTTATTAAATAAAATGCTTTGCATTCTTAAAATGTTTTTTGGCCGAATTGTTGATAGATGTGCAAGGTACGATTCTGAACTATAAATATAATTATTTTAAGAAACGATTACTCAATAAATGTACCGGAGTGAAAATTTTTACCTCGGTACATAATTATATTTATAGTTCACAATCGTACCATGCGCAACTATCAACAATTCGGCCAAAAAACATTTTAAGAATGCAAAGCATTTTATTGCAAGCAACATACTTTTGTATAAAAAAGTAATGATTTGACTACCCATTTGTAACAGCGTCCTTAAACGTGGTCGAGTAAGTCTATAAACTCGCAATAAGGCCTCTGATTCTGCTTTGTAGTAGTAGGTAAGTGACGCGAGATTAGGGACTACAAGTCCTTGTTCTTCCATTCTCATACTCCGCTAAAGTAACCCCATGGTTTGAGAGCATATGACTTTTTAAACTACACTTTTGCACAAATGCTAGAGCACACACCCCACATTTAAATCTCCTATCATTATTATGAATTCTCATATGTTCTCTCAACGTCTTTTTCCTGGCATAAGCTTTAGCACATACGGTACACTTAAAGACCCTTTCACCGTTATGTTTTATCATATGTTCGTCTAGAGATTGTTTTATAAAAAAGCCCTGTCCACATTCCAGGCAGATATGATTCCGTTCCATTAAATGGACCTTTTTTATGTGAGACGTCAATTTTGATTTTAGAATAAAAGATTTGTCACATATGTTACATTTGTAAGTCGCTGCAGATACGTTGTGTTCTACAGCCATATGGCGATTTCTTCTGTAGTAACTTGTGAAGGATTCCTCACAATGTGGGCAGCTAGTTGTGTATCTAGCACTGGGATTATGTGTATACTTCTCATGACACAGCTTCCTAACTCGAGTACTGAACATTTTATCACAGAATGAACAGTTAAAATTCCCGACTTCATGAGTGCGTTGATGATTTCTTAACTTGTGTTGGTTAATGAAGCCTAAATCACATATTTCGCAGATATAATTCCTGTAATGTCCATTCATGTGTTGCAGCAACATTTTAAACGTTTCAAAAGTTGAGTTGCAAAGCGCACAGTTTAAAACTTCACCGTCTGTTAACTTAAACTCTAGAACATAATCGTTTACATCTGGATAGAATTTTATATCATGTTCCATAGTCAAATGATTTTTTAAATTGGTTATGGTTTCTGCACTAGTATTGCACATATTGCACCGTAAGTCTGTGATGTCCATTTTGATAGATAGGTTGTTCTTGTCCATTCGTTTGGTTTCTATAAGGTTGTCTTTGCTATGTTCTTCGTGTATGTGTGTGCGGAGATGAGGTAAGTCTCGGTATGTTGTCTTGCAGTAAGCGCAGAGGATTCCTAGAAAGAGAGGAGAGAATAGTGAGTTCACACGGCTACATATCAAGCTAAAACTGGAAATGTATTCCAGTTTAAGCTGATCATACATTGTATAGGATTTCCGTACAATGAGAGGCCAGCTTATACTGGAAATGTATAGCTTGATATGCAGCCGTATATACTATATACAAAGAAAAATCTATTCTGCGTTCGCAATTAGTTTCTATGTCGAAATAGACTAAGAATAAGGTTCATTTTGCGCTACAACTTCAACAAATTTTATCGCTTTTACTAAAGTACTATACCTAACGTCAAATAAATCTGAATTAAAGGTCATTGACCCGCAAATACGTAATTCCGAAAACAGAAATAATGACATAAACTTATCCCGAAACGACCTTTATCGTGATCCTTGACTTTTTCTAGTAATAAAAAACGATTCATAATGTATTGTCGGGGTACTTACGCAGAGGAAAGAGCAATGAACTTTATTTCAGATTTAAGTGGCGGCCACCATAGTCATTTTGTAATCAACTTAAACTACACTAGCATAAAGTTGATATTCGTTTAAATGGTAATAACATCAATTGGAAACAAGGAATTTAATAGATTTTAAGTTTTTCTATTGCGAAAATCTTAGCAGAAGTGGAATATTCTCGCGAAACCTAAACGACTACACCATTATTTGCGAATTTAAGCTCAACCACCCCTTAGCAAATACACAAAACCTGCTCATTGGTCGTCTTGTGCGGAAAACGTTCTATCCATCAAGAGTAAGTTGGAGTCTTCTTTCCTACGAGAAGTGTTTTTTTTTTTTTTAAATTTCTGACTTTCTAGTACGGTTAGCAACAGAAGTCGGTTAACACTGCTACTTTTTGACATCATCTAAATTAACAAAAAATGATTTGATAAACTGCTTTTTTTTTCGTTTAACTGTTAAGAGTTAAATGTTATTAAAATTTTAAGTATTTCTGTTCCGATTTGAATTAAATATTTCGCTTAATAATTAAGATTAAAAAACTGCAAGTGTTAATCGACTTTTGTTGCTGACTGTACCTATTCAAACCTGATTTAACCCGATGGAGTTTTTTGATCCATATAAGAACCAGGATCGATTAGCATCATAAAAATAAAATGTTTGAATTGACGTTTTCCTAGCAGACTATATACCATTTTTCAAAAATCTGTGAATGCAGTTAGCAATTTATCAAAAAGTTAAGGACAGCCTCCTAAGAACATTTTCCTGTGGAGTGCTACAAGGACAACAAAAGTTTCCGCCTGGTAATCATTTTTTTTTTTGTGAAATTATGGGCCTATCTCACGATGTCCGAATCGAATTACTATTATTATCGAGCCACTATTTACCGAATAAATTCAAAAATGGAACAGAATTTGTATAAAATTATCTGCCAAGTAAGTTAATCGGAACTTGATCGTAGGTGGTGAAACAGGCCCACAGAAATTAAATTGACAAAACAAGATGGCGACGTTACAGTCCGGCCGTCGAGACAATGCGTTCCTGACACCTGCAAGTACAACTTCTAGTATATAATAAGGATCAAATCAGCAAAACACATATTCGTTAGTATGAAACGGACACTTGTCAAGAACGCATTGTCTCAACGGCCGGACTGTAAGAACGTTTTCCTATTAATAACAATTACAAGGAAATTCTGGCGCCTGAATGACATTGACAGCGCCCCCCTGTTGTTGGTAAACATTTGTGAAATTGTGTCACAGAAATTGTATTGACAAAACAAGATGGCGTTATTAGTTACCATTTTTGCCACGCGCCAAAAGAACCTTGTAGCGTTGTAGTTACAACGGATAAGAGAAAGATACAGTGCACGAGGCGGGACTCATCTTTCTCGCTCTACAAAATGACGATCCTGAGCGATAGAAAAGGATAGAGCATGAAAAAAGGCGATTAAAATTTTATTACGATTTTTGCAATTTGCTGCTCAGTGTCTGGCTATTTGTTGATTAAAGTATGATTCGCGACCATAACAAATATGTATTCACAGAATTATAATCATTCGAACCAGTACCTAATACAACTTCTTATGTTTATTTCATGAAATAGTCAGTTTTATTGATGATTTAAATTATTATAATTCTATAAATACAGATTTGTTCCAGTCACGAATCATACTTAGATCAACATAAAACCTGATATTGACCTGCAAATTGCAAAAAAAAAAATGAGAAAATTTGAATTTCGCGGGCTACCTGCACCCTAATCGCGTAACACATTACCAATCGGAGTTGGTTTCATTTTGAAACAAATTGCTAATCCATTGCTTCATATGTTCGAAAAATTTGTCTGCTCGACAACGTAAATAACGCAATGAATGTTGTTGAACTGTCAAAATGAAACCAACTCCGATTGATAGTGTGTTACGCAATTAGGGTGCGGGAGCTTTCCGGTTGGTTGCCGGTAAAGCTTACTGCCACATCTCAAAACTCTCACCTGCAATAGTCTTGTTCGCGAATGGCGTACAGTTGGAGTACTTCAGCAGCATGTCGATGTTAACTCTGTTTTTAGAAGCGTCGCTGATCTGACGCTTGCCCGTACCCGAGGATATCTTCACAAAACAATATAATCAATCAATCTGCCTAGCCTTTTCCCAACTATGTTGGGGTCGGCTTCCAGTCTAACCGGATGCAGCTGAATACCAGTATTTTACATGGAGCGACTGCCTAACTGTCCTCCACATCCCAACACACCAAGAACTGGGTAATACGATACCCCTTGGTAAGACTGCTTGTCAGGCTTTCGGGCTTCTGACGATCCGTAACGACTGTCAAAGATCCACGGATGACAGCCGGGACCAACGGCTTTCCGAGGCACGGAGGAGCCTCGGTATGTAAAGATGGTCACCCATCCACGGGCCAACTCCGGCAAGCGTAGCTTAACCTGACGGATCAACCTGTGCGGCTGTTATTACTTAGCCACGAGTTCCAAAAAAACTCCAAAAAATCTCCAAACTGAAAAAGACTGGTTGTCAGACTTTCGGCCTTCTGACGACCCTTAACGACTGTCAAAGATCTACGAATGTCAGCCGGGACCAACGGCTTAACGTGCTGTAATTGGTTTATTTGAAATAAATGCTTGAGTATGAGGGTCGACCCCGGCAAGCGTAGCTTAATCTGATCTATCGACCCGTGCGTCAGTTATTACATAGCCACGAGCCCCCTGAAAATGTAGGAAAGTGATGTAGGAGGATTATCTCATGTCCTTCTGCCACTTAGAGACATCATTAGCTACAGTGAGAAGTCCATTCACAAAGGAAAAAGAAAAAAATACAGAAAGAAAAGTTGTATATTCTGCACACATAAGACGCAATTTTTTTTTTTTTTTTTACAAAATACTAATAAAGAGTAGCGTAACCGATCAGGTTGTTGCCGCGGTTGATCCATGGATGGGTGACTATCTTTACATACCAACACCCCTCCGTGCCTCGGAAAGCACGTTAAGCTGCTGGTCCTGGCTGTCATTCGTGGATCTTTGGCAGTCGTTACGGGTCGTCAGAAGCCCGAGTCTGACAAGCAGTTTTACCAAGGGGTATCGTATTACCCAGTAACTGGGTTGAGGAGTTCAGATAGACAGTCGCTCCATGTAAAATACTGGTATTCAGCTGCATCCGGTTAGCCGCCCCCAACATAGTTGGGAAAAGGCTATGCAGACGATGACTAATAACGAATAGCCAAAAGCCTCGTATTCGAAACCTTAAAAATTTAAAGTTTGACAAAGTTGTCCATTGCTTGATGTCAGAGCTGGTCACAATTTAATAGTCTACACAGTCTGTGGTGTACATCATCATTCTCCTGCCCTTATCCCAATCTATTTGGGGTCGGCGCAACATGTCCTTTTTTTCCATACTTCTCTATTATTCGTCATCTCGGTAGTCACCCCCTTTCTAGCCATGTCATCTTTCACACAATCCATCCATCGTTTCTTTGGTCTTCCCCTACTCTTATAGCCATCGACATTCATACTCAAAACTTTCCTCACTCCTCCGGTGCGTAATACTAGGCGTGCGAGGAAACCGGCATGTCCTAGAACCACAAATTCGAAGACATGTGACATCTACCAACTGCACTGGGTCCGTGTGGTAGATTACAGCCCACTCCTTCTCACAGAGAGGAGGCCTGTGTCCCAGCAGTGGGAACATTATTGGAAGAAAATTTACTCATTGAAAGCGCGTTTGTGGATGCTTGCAAGCGGACTTCTCGCTCTAACGAAAGACGACTCTGAAGTGACAGAAAGAGATAGGGATACAGAGATATGCTGATCCCTGATTTCATCCTAATGTAGTACAATGCTTACCTTTACAGGCTTCAGGATCTTGTTCATCATCACTTCTTGTTGTTGCGTTAGATTGTGAAAGCGGGAAATCTTCATGCCGCGGCTTTTTGATTTTAGTTCTGTAAATAATAAAGAAATAAAAATAAAAAAAAACGGCATCCAAATCGGTTCACCCGTTTAAGAGCTACGGTGCCACAGACATACACATAGCGGTCAAACTTATAACACCCCTCTTTTTTGCGTCGGGGGTTAAAAATAGCTTTACTCGACACATTTGTACACATAAAAGGATAAGTAAGCCATCATCTGCCTAGCCTTTTCCGAACAATGTTAGAGTCAGCTTCCAGTCTAACCGGATGCAGCTGAATACCAGTATTTTACATGGAGCGACTGTCCATCTGACCTCCACAACCGATTAGCTGGGTAATACGATACCCCTTGGTAAGACTGGTTGTCAGACTTTCGGGCTTCTGACGACCCGTAACGACTGTTAAAGATCCACGAATGACAGCTGGGACCAACGGCTTAACGTGCTTTCCGAGGTACGGAGGAGTCTCGGTATGTAAAGAAATAACAGCCGCACGGGTCGATCAATCAGGTTAAGCTACGCTTGCCGGGGTTGGTCCGTGGATGGGTGACCATCTTTACATACCGAGACTCCTCCGTGCCTCGGAAAGCACGTTAAGCCGTTGGTCCCGGCTGTCATTCGTGGATCTTTGACAGTCGTTACGGGTCGTCAGAAGCCCGAAAGTCTGACAACCAGTCTTACCAAGGGGTATCGTATTATCCAGTTAATGGGTTGTGGAGGTCAGATAGGCAGTCGCTTCATGTAAAATACTGGTATTTAGCTGCATCCGGTTAGACTGGAAGCCGACTTCAACATTGTTGGGAAAAGGCAGGCAGATTGATTGATTGATGGGATAGAGTAGTGTTAATATGTACTTTGAACGTACGCGTACCTGCTAGCTTGGGCCGACGACGGCCAATTTTCAGGTATGAGGTACCAAAGCAACGTAAAAATATTACTCACTTTTCTTAAAGTCTGATTGCTGATTTTGATGTATGTTTTACAGAACATTGTTAATTTATAATCAGTACTGTCAGACACTTCCCGTCGTCGCCAGTTTTTTTCCGTCAGACGCTTTAAAGCTCGCAAAAAATGACGTCAACTTACTTATAGTTTCGAGTCTTATCTTAATTTTTATATAATGATACTAGGAGTGAGGCGTATTTATCGAAACAGTTAAAAAAAAAAACAGGTTTTAAAAAGTAACAACAAGGAACAGATATCTCAAAACCGAAAAAACAGTTCCTGTCTGTTTCGCCAGTTCCACAACCTACAACAGACATTGCCGTAACTGGTGTGTATCTGTGTAATATAACAAGCTCTTCTCTATCTAGCTTATGGATGTTTACTTTGTTAGTAAGAGAGAGACACACAAACGAAACTGACCTGGAACAGTTTGGAACAAGCTCTTTTCTCTTCCGACTTATTGTAATAGAAAGAGATAGCATCTGTTCTCTGGAACAAGCTCTTAAAAAAAATAGAACTTATAAAGATTGTAATCTGTTACAATCATAGAGTCTTTGGTTGCAATGTAGGCTGTTATTTTGGAACAGGATTTTGGAACTGTTATTTCCCTGGAACTGGAACAGGTGAAACAGGTTTCTAATTTTACCTGTTACAGACCACCTCTAAATGATACTCGGGGAACTATTTCAATACTATTTGTAAACAGCCAGATCAATCGTAGCGGTCAAACATCCCCCAGACACAGTTAATTGTGTCGGCCCAAGCTAGCAGGTATGCGTACGTTCAAAGTGCATACTCACACTATCCCGTCCATTTAGTTAATCATAAAATAACTAAGGTCTGGGGCTCTGGGATCTTGCTCTATTATAATAACTTTTTTGGACGGGCAAAAACACAACTGGGTTAGAGCGTTATCACACTGGCGATTTGCGAACGAGTTCAAAGCGAGGCGAAAGCGCAACGTGTTCGCCGCGTTTGCGTAACGAGAGCGATTGACGCGAGGGTACAACAGAGAGCGAGACAAGCGAGTGTAAAATTATTATAAAAACGCGGCGAACACGTTGCGCGCACGCAGGGAGCACGTTCAAAATCGCTTCGCTTGAAACACGCTCGCAAATCGTCAGTGTGATAAGGCCTTTAAAGACAACTGTCAAATTGTGGTGTCTCATTCTTGGTCGGGTTCCAAACTAATCATAATGTCCGTAGGTGATACGGAGTAGGAATCGCCCGTAACTACGGAAATCGTGCTTAGGGAGTAGACTCCTGGTCACTCACGCAGGTTGCGAGTACTACACACCTGACTTTTCTGTAGAATATCACTAATAAGGTCACAATATGTACTTCTAGTTCTGTCTGTGTAAAAACTAAAAAAAAAACTTGCCTTTCCCGCTATTTTCAAGAAGCAGCCGTTTCTTGCTCCGACGTTTCTCGGATCTCTTCTTGATGGTGACGTCATTAAAACCGAGCATTTCAGCCAATTTCTTGTTGTCATCCTCGTCTTTAAAATCGTCGAAGTCATCTGACAATTCATCTTTTAATTCTGTAAGAGAAGAAATAATCAATATTGCATTTTACATAAGAAAAAACCCGGCTAATTTGAGATCAATATTTACGCATGCAAAGATTTGATTTTCATTAACATCATCCTCATCATTTCAGCCGAAAGACGTCCACTGCTGGACATACGCCTCCCCCAAGAACCGCTACTTCGACCGGTTCTGTTCTTCCCTCATCCAGCGGATTCCTACGACCTTTACAAGGTCAACGGTCCGCTTTGTGGGAGGCCTTCCAACGTTACGTCTTCCGATACGCAGTCGCCACTCCAGAACCTTACGGCCTCATCAGCCATTGGTTCTGCGAGCAATATGCCTTGCTCACTGCCACTTAAGTTTGGCAATTCTTCGAGCTATGTCGATTACCTTAAACCCTAAGTCATCAATTCAGATAATTTTAGTAAACAAAGAAATGTCACTGTCAAAATGACAGGACAGTGCTGCAAAACAATTTATCAAAAACAAGGAAATACAAAAACAAGGAAATATAACAACTAACAACAAAATGAAACACTTAACACGATGATAACAAAGCACAATTAACAAACATGCAGCGAATAATATGATCGGAGAAAAGAACACGAACGTATTGAAAAGACGCGAGTTTGCAAATTATGTCAAATGAAATTTGAGATTGTTGGGAACTCCTGTAGTATTACCAGTATCATAATATTTTTTATACCACAAAATTTTCTTTTTTTAATAACTTTGTTTAAAACCGAAAACTTATAAAAATTTACACGGTATGATAATTGTTTAATTATTATTTCTAAAATAAGTACATAAAAGCCAATATAGCCTTGTTTTCCGCCATTTTATGTGAATTACCATTATGACGATATTTTTTTGATCTGTTATCACCTTTGTTTACATAAATTATCTGAATTGATGACTTAGGGTATAGTTCTCATGCGGATCTCTTATTTCTGATTCGATCGCGTAGGGAAACACCAAGCATAGCCCTCTCCATTGCCCGTTGGGTGACTTTTAGCCTTTTAATTAAATAATTGATTTTACCGGCCGTAAATCTAAGTTTTTATTTCATAGTATTTCTTGAAAAAACAAAATGACTTCTGGCGAAATTGACGAAATTATAAGGGTTCCGTTTTTGCCATTTGACTTCGGAACCCTAAAAAGACACCAAAATAGAAAAAGTCGATAGTTGGTCAAATACTAAGCTTCTCTGTCTACTCCATGAGGAATAAAGAAGTGATGCTTACCTAGAAAATATATACCATGGTTGTCGTCCAAATCTAGCAATTCTTCTTTCACCTTAAGAGTCGATTCATCTGAAACGCAAAAAAAGAAACTATAAAAATCAAATTCAACTGAGCTGCCGCTTGGCATGAAATAATAATCTTTGGCCAACGAGTTTTGAGCCTTATCTTTTTTTTTGTCGCTTATTGGGCCTGCTCTTGGACTTGTTCTTGCTCCTGATGGAAACCGATTTAATCGAAACTTTTTTTTTATGGCAATGTTCTAAAAATGTCTGATGAATGTCACCCGAACTAAGAAGTGATGTCAGGCTGTTGTATTTGATCATTAAAAAAAATAATGAAACACTAAAAAGTGACGTGCGAAAGTGACTAAAGGAGATAGTATTTTTTCTTTGGGGATTAGACCCATCAAAAATTATGGCCTATATCAATGAAACGCATGTTGATTTGTTCCTTATAATCTCTATATGGCAGTGGTAGTAATAATTATACTTTATCTAACGGGAATACTGGGAAATACGATCATAACCTAAAAATATAATCTGACAAATGCAGTTTTTTTTTTTAATTTGCCGCGCTTTTTCAGAATCAACTTTTTGACGATGATTCACATAGAGCTCTAGGTACGATTAACTTAATACAGGGTTATTGGTCGTTATTTGTCTTTTTGTTTGACACGCAAAGGAAATACAGATAAGAAGGAGCATAAATAAAAGTAACAAAATAAACATTATAAAACAAAAAAAATAATAAAAATTCAAAAGATCTGTGCAAGGCAAAAAGGCTTATGGGGTCATTTGGCTGCAAATGACCTCTCCTACATCCCCTTATTGGATTGGCAACATTATAAAGGGAACCTCTGTGCAAAATTTCAGCTTACTAGGTCCAAGGGTTTGGGCTGGGCGTTGATGAGTCAGTCAGTCAGTCAGGACTTCGCTTGTTACTTCTACAGATAACCCTGTATAATTTGGCTTTAATATTTTAACAGGGCTTTAAAATATTAAAGCCTTAGTTCTTACTTTTAACCGGCATCAAAAATAGAAGGAATGTTTTTATTATTGGGATTAAGCTAACATTTCATAATATGCACATATTTCTATGGCTAATAATTCCACCATTCTTTCTTTGTTTAATGTAGTGTACATTGGGCTGATGTCTACAACTCCACGTCCAGGCGCGTATTTTGCGTAGTCTTTTTATTTATATCTATTACTGTCCCACTGCTGGAAAAAGACCTCCCTCAAGTCTTTCCAGGATTTCTTTTCCATCCCTCACGGTATGCTTCCAGGTCATCTCGCCACCTCTATCACATCAAGTGGTCATCCATTCATTATTAAGGTAAAAAAACATGTAATTCGTACCTTTAATACTATAAGCGTTAAGTTTAGTCATGAACTCATTCTGACACTGCTGTACTTGTTCTTTAAAGTTGCATGCATCCCGTAGTCTTGTGATACAGACTTCACAAATACCGCCATCACTGTCACAAGGGTCCAGAGGTATCTGCAACGTGAAAGGAAGAATTGATTAATTCCTGGCTTTTTTTTGCATAACTGGTGAAATGTGGGTACACCTCTGCCGAACCCTTCGGGTAAACAAGGCGTGATATTATCTTGTGTTTTTTTTTGGTGCCAAATGGGCCTGCTCTCCACCTCTATCTCGACTCATGGAGAGCAATGTATGGGGTCTACGATGGAACAAGCGTGTCCTGTTCACTCTTGCTTTGAAAGCTGATGAGTTGTAGGTGGATGGTAAAACAGACACTGGTAGAAAGTTCTACATTTTGGAAAACCACTGTGTACAACTAGTTGGGATATCAGCCAAGAGCAGATAGTACCTAGTTTTTTTTTCTGTGGGGATATCTTCATGGGTTATGTCGGAGTCCTACCAACTAAACTCCCACTGTTCCTTCTGACCATGAGTCAGAGGCCCGGAAGGTACTTGCACATTTGCCACACCCCCCCTGCGGTACGTCTTGTAGTCCGGTAGTGAAAGGGTGGGTGAGAAGAACATGGATGTTTTTTCTTATGTGACTGATTACTGTGTACTAGTACAATGTAACGAGAAATGGTGTGACTACTAAGATGATGGCTAATAGAATTGTATGGTAGAAGACATGCACCAACCCCAAATAAATTGGGATAACAGCACAATAATGATTATTAAGTATTATGAGTAAAATTAGGTCAAGGGGATCATGGCTCAGTAATAACAGCGGTATTGGTTGATCAATCAGGTTAAACTAGGCTTGCCGCGGTTGGTCTGTGGAAACCCCTCAAGCTGTTGGTCCGGCTGTCATTTGTGGATATTTGTCATCAGAAGTCCAAAAGCTGACAACCAGTCTTACCAAGGGGTATCATATACCCAGTAACTGAGTTGTGGAGGTCAGATAGGCAGACGCTCCATGTAAAATACTGGTATTCAGCTGCATCCAGTTAGACTGGAAGCCGACCCCAACATAGCTGGAAAAAGGCTAGGCAGATGATGATGAGTAAAATGAAGTAAATAAAGGAGAATCAATACAAAACTTTGATAACATGTAGAATTTTAAAGTTCTTGATACAACAGGTAAAGCCAACAGTAACAATGGAATTAAGAAGTCCAGTTTTTTTTTCTATTGCTACTAATTATACACACCACTAGAATAATTTAGTTCTATGAATTAGATCAATAATACAACTCAGAAACAAACATTATCTCTCCCAAATTAAAGACAAAAATTCTGCAGTTCTGTACCTACTTCAGTAAAATTTTAGGCGTAGATCAGTAGGAAGATCTGGCTAGTCATAATTTTCATTATAAAGAAGTCGTTTACCATTATTTACCTGAATTTCGAAGCAATCTTTTATCATATCGGCGTAAACTTCTGACTTGCCTAGTATTGAATATTGAGTCTTGAGGTCTTTATCAGGAGCTCGCACGAGGCAGCAGCGGCAAATGATGCCGTACGACATGGCGTTAATTACACTTTACAAGACTTATAATTAGCTATTTTCTAATAATTTTCTTTAAAATTATCTAGAAAGCACAAACCCAGGGCTATTATCTTGATGACAATAAAGTCCGATACTACAATTTGATAATAATAAACATAGTTTTATGCGTCATCCTATTCATTTTACAGCACAAAGATAACCTCCTTTCTTTTTTAATGCTAGAAATAACGAAAAATCCTAATTTTGGAACGCAAAATGACAGCCGTCTCCCTTTTTTTTCTGGCTACAAACCACAGGCCATTTACTTGTATTTTTTCTGTCTATTACTTTTTTTCTCTAGAAAATATTTTATAACATTGTTCATTCTTGAAATGTTTTGAATTTCTTTGAAAGCTCAAAACTAATTTTTAAAAAAATATTTTCAAACGTTAGGATTCTGTAATTAGCTGTTTTAAACCAGCCATCTTTGCCTATATCTCACTACTAAGCAAAATGGAACGAGAAAGAAAAAAAAAAAGATACCAGAAAGACAGTGATGCCATATTGGGGAGAATCGCCCCAAATTTGGGGGTTTTATAGTTTTGGGGTATTTGAAGAGAAAAAACTGGGTTTGGAGAGAATGGGGGGATTTTTATTAACAAAACTTTTTTTTATTAGCCTACATTGTGTCCCACTGCCGGGCAAAGGCCTCCCCTTTTTACTTCCAAACCTCCCTGTCTTGTGCGATGTCTGGCCATGTTGGCCCTGCAAACCTTATTAGATCGTCACACCACCTTCGCCGTGGCCTGCCTCGACGATGATGTCCTCCCTCAGGCGTCCATTGAGTGACGATCTTTGGCCATCTCTCCGGGTGCATTCGTGCGATGTGTCCGGCCCACACACATCTGGAAAAAACAGTTGTTTGCTCGCTTGGTCGGACAGAGCTTGAGAGATTATTGTAGACATTCGAACCTAAATGAAATCATAAAACTTTCGTGACATGACTTCATTAGGTATATTTGTAGCTCTGAATAAGGTATCACTTGGGCTTGGACCAACTATTGGCGCATCATGTGAGTACCTATGTACCTAGGGTTATTGATACTATGTCGGCAATCAATTATCAACAGGACGTAGGAGAGGTCATTTGCAACCAAATGACCCCTTGTGACTCCTATGCCTATGTCAATTATATTTTTTTTTGCCGACCGAAAATTGTATCTTTCATTATTAAAAAAAATATTTTGGCATTTGTGGGGGATTTTTTCTTCAAAACGAATTTTGTAGGGATTTCGGGGAAGGCTTAGGGAGAACGCGTCACGGACTATCATCTGGCAACACTGCAGAAAGAAGAAATTGCCAGAAAATGGCGGATAGAGCTTTGAAGTCGTAGCGTCCTTTAACTTTTTTCCAATTAAATTTTAGATTTTTATGTGTAAACGCAAGAAAAGTATCTTTAAAAATGATGGAATCTGCAGTGAATCCGGGTATGTGTCGGTGTTGTGCATCGGAAGGTGCTTTCAAAGACATTAAAAGCACGTATCATTGGATGGGCGAAGAGGAGATCTACGCCGACATGTTGAGAGAATGTTTCGACATAATCGTAAGTAAAACGCTTTTGTGAGGCTTTGTAAACTACAAAATTCAATATCAAAAACATTCGTAATAGCTGGAGTATTTTCAATTTTGTAAATAACTCCTTAAACGGGCATTAAACTGCTTTTATTATTTGGTCGAGTGTGGCCATAATGGCAGCCGCCAACGCCGCCGCGCCGATTCGATTCGATTAGACTTGGTTGTAGCACAAGCGTATCTTCATGGACGTGTCGTAGACTACGCTTGCGTACTGCAAACGAGCAACTATGACTAAAAAGTCTTATTCTTTGTGTAACTGACTACAAACATTTTTGAGGAATTTTTCTCGGAGTGGTGGCTGGTGGCCCACCCGTACCGTTGATGCTATAATCTGTCTTTTTTTTATAAATATCTCGAACAATTTTGCCACAATTTCTCCATCCAATACTGTAACTTCTTACAGTTACGCTTATTAAAAGTAAAATCAATAATTTTGGGCTCTTGGAATCACATCATGGCATCTGGCACCTTAAAAAAAAAACAATAATCCTTGTGCCTACACACCAAAATTCCCCTTCTTAACTCCTTTGCTTCTCCTGTTCACATTTTAAGAAATTGAAAATAATGTAAAATGATTAAAAAAAAAACATTGTAACAGTACAGCTCCAATTAATTACACTAGCTAGGTACTCCCCCGGTTTTCAACAACAACACACATCACTAGCCCACTAACTCGCACAACAACCAGCCCTCATCCCTCTAGTAAGCCACCATGATTAGAAAGAAGAAAAAAAAAAATGTTTATTTATAAATAAACATATTTTTTTTTCTTTAACATATGTTTATTTACAAATAAACATTTTTTTTTCACTGTAGTAAACATGGTGCAAAGAGAAAACACTAACACAAAAATAAGGAAGTAGACAACCACGCAAAATCCATTGCTCAGCATAATGCTGCAACCCTATGCGAGACAGAGTTTCAGCGCTGGTTTTGGATTGGTGTAGTATCACACACCATTACAGTTTCTTCTACCAGCCTTTAGAAGTCCACTGCTGGACATAGGCCTCTCCAATCACACAATATTTAACTCCATCCTCTCATTCAGCTTGTTCCATTCAACTCTGTATTTTCGTTACCAGTTGAATGCGTCAGAGCAAGGACAAGATGGCGGCATATGCGAGGTCTGCATTACTCAGCTGCGGAATGCGATCAACTTCAAGAAGCAAGTGTTGCACACCGAGGACCAGTTTCAGAAACATTTGCAGAACAAGACACTGTTTAGACGTAAGTTTCAGAAATTAATTATTTAAGTTATAGCTTCCCAGGATGTAGCTTCCAACCATTCATTATTACTGGGATAAAAAGTAGTCTTACATTACACTAGCCCGCACAACACTATCTTTGCAAACAAAAAACAGTTATGTGTGAAGTGAAGGGCAAACCAACTATTGCATTTTCATATTTAAATCAGGGGCCGTACAACCCCGGTTAAGAGTTAAGTCTGTCAAAGGGGTAAGCCGTTTATGAGGTTACCTTTATCATGTGTAACTCCTTGAATGGGTTTTAGGCTTGAAACCCAGTAAAAGGGTTATCCCTTCAACATGGGTTACCCCTTCATTAACATAACCTATATGTATAATAACAGGGTTTTATTTGGGTTACCATGTTAGCTATTTGCAACGAAAACCCTTTCAATGGATAACCAAAATGGTCCTTTAAGTCATTCAACAGGGTTACATACATCATATGAGTTTTTGATTAACTGCTTAGAAAAACCCTTATTGTAAACCCTTTAACCCGTCGCGCGCTAATTAGCAGACACAATTGAAATTCTATTGTTATCTGTACACATGGTGTACAATCGACATTTTAAGAGTTAAATGGGTAACCAAAATGGTCCCTGATTTAAATAGACATAGCGACTAAGATGGACTAAAGGAAGTGCAGACTGCATAGAACCAGCAAGGGTTATTCAGACAGTCTGGGGTATCCATAGGCATAGAGAATTGGACTGAGCTTAGCCTCACAGAAATGACCACTCTCTAGGAAGAGAAAGCAAGTATGATGCCAATAGCTGTAGTACTACGAAAGAGACTACTGGCCGCAAATTCTCTTTGTCTCTTCGTACTTTTCGGTCTGTATTCACTGTACAATTGAATATGGAATGCTCAGTCATTGATATATTAGAGGAAGATGTGTTTCACGCTAACATCACAATGACTAAATCTGGACTCGGCGCAGGACTACATGCACCGAAACTTGCACGTCTGTGTGTGATCACAGTTGCAAACCTACAGTTACCAATAGACAAGGACAGAGATAGGAGCCGGCGCTGTGCTATCGTGCAAGCGAAATCGCGTTAGCCGCCAAACGCTTATGGCATTAAGTCCGCCTCTGTACATCTGTGCTTGAAGTATTAATTAAATAAATGTTTACGATTATGAATGACATTGCATGTCTATCTCACTCTCACAAACATGACGAAGCAAACATTAAATATTATTATAATTTTCAACAAATTAACATTTTTTTCTGTACTTAAGATTGAAAAGTAATCCCGTGGAACTTGTTTTTGGTTTGTGAACTATTTGTGCACGATTATTTAGACGATTACGGTATTTTACTTAACGTGTTACACAAACGCCAGTTCGATTGTGACTAAGGTCAAATATGTGGGTTTAACACAATTTAAACGGTTCACCTCGAGGAGCGCGAACCTTATCTTCCTAATTTATACATCAATGTGCTCAGTCCATTCTCTATGTCTATGGGATATCTACTCTTAACGTCGCGCTGTGTTTCAGGGGACACATATGGTGAAGGTCTCAAAAGGTTACGGGGGCCCCGCCCACACCTAGAACTTGTAATTTTCGACGTAGCGTTTGATGCGTTTCTGAATACATCGAAGCGCGCATATAGGAAGAAACTTAGATAAGAAAGAAGGATATATCCTTCTTTCAATAGTTTAAAATGTATCGGAAACGTGTCTCCACTTAGTACCCACTACTACACATGCAGTTCTGTAAAAGCAATAGATACGAAGTTGCACACACTCGCAATCAATAAATCAGAACGCAATCAATTATAAACCTTATCTCATCAAACACAGCGTGCATTTACCATGCACCGTACAACTTACTCACAAACTATGCAAAAGGAATTTATTTTACATATAAGTACACGCTAGTGATTGAGTTAATCAGAAAGTTCCATCAGTTCAGTTATTCTTCCATTTACTCTTGTATTAAATATACTAATATAATATAAATAAACAAATTGTAGCTATAAAAAAAAAATATCAAAAAACATTATTCGCATGGGTCTTCTAAACGTTAAAACAATTTACAAATTGAAGAATACACTATAGTAGCAATACATTCATTAGGCAATCGACATTGTTGTCCATAGCCTACGTAATTACGATAGTGGATCTGCAATTCTGCACACGCATATCACTAACTCGTCACATTATACAGCAGCCGCACTGCGCGATGCATCCGCAAAATAAAGTATCGTTTTGTGATTTTTAACCGACTTCAAAAAGGAGGAGGTTTCAATTCGTCGGAACCTTTTTTTTATTTTTTTTTTTATTATTATGTTTGTTACCCGATTACTCGAAGATGGCTGGACCGATTTGGATTTTTTTTTGTTTTGTTCGAGAGTGTATACATCACAGTTGGTCCCATATAAAATTGATTAACTTTGCTTCGGTAGTTTTTGAGTTAGCTTCAATAATACGTATTTTTTCCCCACTTTTATATGGATGATGTTCTAGTTTGTTTTGCAGGTAGTGGTATTTGAATTTGTGTGGGGTAGGTACACAACTAAAAAGTGAAAAATAAAAACATTTTTACAAAAAAATACAACCGACTTCCAAAAACAACACTACAAAGTGAAAAATAACTTTAATTTCGGAAGTCGGTGGCAAAAAAACGAAAATACATTTAACTAGACACCGACTTCCGAAATTAAAGTTATTTTTCACTTGTAGTGTTGTTTTTGGAAGTCGGTTGTATTTTTTTTTACATTGCCAGTTACTTAGTCTGATTTTTAATTCGACGGAATTCTGATATTTCAGAAGTATTGCCAATAATAAAATGGTCCTACTGAACACGGATCGCATTTAAGCGAAATTATACAAAAATCTTTTTCAGTTACAAAAACGAAAACTTAAAATTTTACTGATAATTTTAAATGGTAATTCGATTTTTTATTATCAAATTATTGAAGTTACAATAATTAGTAAGGTAATTATTTTTCTTTCACAGAAATCCCTGTCCACTAATCCATAGGTTGCAAACCTTTTTTAGGAATATCTTTTTGTTTGTAAAATCTTTGCTTTTTATAACTACAGACAGACAACGATGATGATATTAGTGATAATGATACCTAAATAAATATTTAAATTTAAAAAATATGTTCTTTTTCCATTTAGCCATATTAAATTAATATTTTAGTTAGTGTGCATTGAATGCACAGAACAAACTATTTACATTGTCATATAGTTTATTACACATTATGTTTTGTTATTTTATTTCCAAAAAATTCTAGTCATGTAAATAACTTATAAAAAGGACAAGACAGAAAAGGTTTATGATATCTGAAGTGTCAAAAAATTACAGCTGTCAGAATTCCGTCAAATTAAAAATCAAACTGTAGCGACATACTTAGGTATTGGTTATGAACTTATGAAGCAATTTATAATATCCTATAATAAATAACATATTTTTTTACTTGTACAGCTAACATAGTGAAGGTGGAAGTGCAAGGAGATGAAGACTCTGATGACAACATGGGGTCTGGAGACGAGGGATTTTCGGGACCCGGTAAGTTCACACAAAGATTTTTTTATCACGAACGCGCGGCAATCTCTGCTATGTTTGCATTATACTGCGTTCGCGATTTGGTTTCCAAACATGTAAACAAATATCGAAGGTTAAGTGCCAATAACACCTAACTGACAAAGTCAAAAATTTTGTACACAAACTGAACAAAAAAAAAACGTTGCCATAAAATAGTCACGCTGGTTTAGTTGGGAGGTATTTCCACATTTTAATTTAATGTTGAAGCAACTAAAAAAATACACTGATCGCACACCCTGCGCTGTGGTAGCCCGCGAAATTCAAATTTTCTTGCGTATTATGCAATTTGCAGGTCCTTGTCAGGTTGTATCTTGATCAAAATATGATACGCATACGCGGCAATAAAACATATGTATATAAGACAATATCTCTTATATAATATTCTAACAATAAAATCACTGTCACGGTGAAAACAGTTGTCAACATCCATCCTGCTTTACTCAGCGAGTTGGCTGTCTTGCGAACAGCGCCATCTAATGAAATACTTATGTACTTGGTCCACTCTTTACCGACAGTGGTGCGCTACATAAACTAATTATTAAAGAAATTATTATTTCTGTACATGTATTTACATAATTTTAATCATAAAAATCATCAATACATCTCTCCAAGTTATATATTTCATGCAGATTCGTCGAACGAACGAAATCTAACGACTCTGCACGAAATGTAACTTAGAGAGACGTATTGATGATTTTTATGTTTAAAATTATGTAAATACATATGTTTTATTCCCGCGTATCATTTTGATCAAGATACAACCTGACACGGACCTGCGAATTGCAAAAAACCCATAAAGAATTTCGCGGGCTACCGCAGCGCATTCCCCTTAAGAGATTTCACTAAAACATGCGATTGTAAGCACACATGTGTTATACGCGCCGCCTATGCGCTTTCCCTGTAACGCGCGTCGACGGCGTTTTTTTCCTTACTAAACTTGAAAAATCTGCCGTTATACTCGCGACGACGGAGAGCGCCTAGGAAAACGTGGTGTGTAAGGCCTCGTTTACGGACACGCGGGGCGCCTTCAGCGGCGCGGCCCGCACTAAATTCAAACATAGGGCTTTCTATGAGCGTTTACGGAGACGCGTTTTTACATGCGTTTTTTTGAATTGTAACGTCGCATGTGGCGGGTGAAGCGACGGGCGAAGCCGCGGCGGACGCGGCGGGTGACGCAGCGAGAGACGTGGCGGGTTTCTTCGGTTTAACTTCTTTATAACATACTTAATGACACCGCGTGCGGCGTTCGAGCGCCACCGCTTGCGCCGTGCCGCCACATGCGTGCCATAAACGGAGAAAACGCTTAACGCCCCGCCTCGCGCACCGTGCCGCTTGACGCCCCGCGTGTCCGTAAACGAGGCCTAAGAGCTCTAACGCTTTTAAACTCAAAACGATAAAAAGGGAATTTCTCGAGAAATATCAGTTACGAGGTATTGGCACTTCACCGTCGATATGTGCTTTTGAAATAACAACTTTAATACCCTTTCATTGAGTTCAGTTTGCATTAAAACTTCAAACATTTTTGATTTTGTAATTCATTGATAATACTCCATTTGCAATAAGATTAGACATTTAAACAAACCTTTTTTACAGTCCGTTTAACCGATTTTGACTACTATTGCGTTGGTGGCATGACAAATGGCAGCTGCAGTAAACAGTTGGTATTGTATGCCATCCTTAGGAAGTCAAAATCGGTTGAATGGACTGTAAAAAAGGTTTGTTTAAATGTCTTAATTCTTATTGCAAATGGAGTCTATAGTCAATATTAAATCAACTCAATTTACAATTTAATTTGATATTCATTTTAATTTATTTTTAATTTGGTTTTTTTGTTGCTAGTTAGTTGCTGAAAAATAATAACTAGTTATTTTATTATTTGACGGTAACATAACCTATCAGCATGTATAGAATATTGCTGTGATATTCTATACATGTTGATACGTAGATATAATAACCACGTACAATAATTTATACACGCAGGCTAATTATCTAGATATTGTAGGAGGTACTACTTATAGCCATTAATTTTGAATCGAACTATACCAGTCGGAAATTCCAATTTATGTTCAATTCTTGTTAGCAAAAACAAGGCTGCTTCTTTGCTCAAACGGAGCTTTATCGTGAAATCACGATCATCATATCAATCTGCATAACCTTTGCCCAACTATGTTGGGGTCGGCTTCCAGTCTAGCCGGATGCAGCTGAATACCAGTATTTTTCATGGAGCGACTGCCTATCTGACCTCCACAACCCAGTAACTGGGTAATACGATACCCCTTAGTAAGACTGGTTGTCAGACTTTCGGGCTTCTGACGACCCGTAACGACTGTCAAAGATCAACGTATGACAGCCGGGACCAACAGCTTGTCGTGCTTTCCGAGGCACGGAGGAGTCTCGGTATGTAAAGATGGTCACCCATCCACAACCAACCCCGGCATGCGTAGCTTAACCTGACGGATCGACCCGTGCGGCTGTTATTACTTAGCCACGAGCTCCTCCTCTCTTCGATCAAACAGGAATACATTTTATTTTCGGAATAAAACGCTACTTACTCAATTTATTCCTGTTTGATCGAAGAGAAGAGGAGCTCGTGGCTAAGTAATAACAGCCGCACGGGTCGATCCGTCAGGTTAAGCTACGCTTGCCGGGGTTGGTTGTGGATGGGTGGGTGACCATCTTTACATACCGAGACTCCTCCGTGCCTCGGAAAGCACGACAAACTATTGGTCCCGGCTGTCATACGTTGATCTTTGACAGTCGTTACGGGTCGTCAGAAGCCCGAAAGTCTGACAACCAGTCTTACCAAGGGGTATCGTATTACCAAGTCACTGGTTACTGGTATTCAGCTGCATCCGGTTAGACTGGAAGCCGACCCCAACATATTTGGGAAAAGACTAGGCAGATTGATTGATCAAACCCGCCCTAAGTAGAAATAACATTAATTCGAAACAAGGACTTGAAAAGACCATAAAAATAAAAACCATACGTGACTGGCCGTAAATATCCCACATCGAGTTTTAGAAAAGTTCGGGTAGAGCGTCGTCTCTGTCACTCTTATCTGTGATAATCTCTTTCTAAAGCTCTAAATATTAACGTCCGTGTACTTTGTTTAACTGGTTTCTTCTCTAGCATCGGCATAAACTGTACACTGTGCCGATTTAGGGTACTACACACATGTTCGGGTCGGCATGATGCGGCACAGCCGTTTGGCAAAATACAAGTCGGCCTGTGTCGAGTCATGCCGACCCGGTGTAACACGCATTAGGCACCTGTCCCACCGCCGACGAGGAAGCGACTAGCTATAGACTATTTTCTCGCTCAAGAAGCGTATATTAGACTAGCTTCTGCCCTCGACATGTGACAAAATTACAAATGAACAATTATCGGACTTTATCCTTTACTTGTGCTGTGAGAGACCTTGCTTCTTGCCAAATTTCATGATTCTAGGACTACGGGAAGTACCCTTATAGGTTTGATTTACTTGCGAGTATCAAAATATGTCGCATAAATGGCCATATTTTTTATTGTGTTGACTTAGAAGCTTGATTTTTTTAGAATTCCAAGGGACCATAGACCTACGTATTTGATATTATTTTCAACTTGATACCTCCACGCGGTCCTGAGAAAACTGGTCTTGACAGACTGACAACAGACAGACGGACAACGAAGTGATCCTATAAGGGTTCCGTTTTTTCTTTTTAAGGTACGGAACCCTAAAAACTAAGTCTTCAGCTTTACTATTAGTATATTTATAGATTTAGGTCTCGTATCAGTAAAAGAGATACATATTATATTAATAGTTTATTGATGACTGTTCACACTGCTGCCGGGAGAACTCTTCACTAGTTGGTCGCAGCGATAAGAGTGGCAGAACACTCGCTGAAAAGCTCTCGCTTGGTATAACGCATACCAGCAAGGGGCTGGACAGTCATTGTACACGTCGCAATCGCGCA
Organism: Cosmia pyralina; assembly: GCA_946251885.1. Taxonomy (NCBI): domain Eukaryota; kingdom Metazoa; phylum Arthropoda; class Insecta; order Lepidoptera; family Noctuidae; genus Cosmia; species Cosmia pyralina. Next base: position 9,138,801 of record OX276368.1, on the reverse strand, counting down.
CTCGCTCATAGCCCAGCGACAAAACTATCTGAACTACACTCTCTTCTAGTTGCTAGCTCTACTCGCTTTTCGCTAATCATTGGCGGTGGGACTAGAGCCTTATCGACTTAGGCAACTATAAACGACTTTTAATGATTTAAAACTAAAGATTACGTTTAAACGAGTAGTGTTAATATTTGGAAAAAATATACTTTGTTAAATTAGAGCATTTGCTAAATAACTTAATATGTGAATATTTTAGATTATGTATGTTTGTTAAATAGTGTAATTGATTTGTTATGTTCTATTTAACGCGGATAAAAACCTGAGGATACCTTTTGTTAGATGTATAATAAATTAATAATGCGTCTAATTTAGGACAGCGCTCCTTGATGGGCGTGTCCTATTACTTGGTGGACGTAAATTGCGTTGCGTGAGCTCAGCACAGAACACGCAAGCTTAGCCCATATTTTATCTGCGTCTCAAAACGCCGACACAGTTAATCCAATGCCTACTGTTATTTTGTAACTGAACATGTTGATAAATGAACATTCCAATAAAGAAACATGCAAGAGGTTATTATTTATTACAATTTTATTTGGGGCTCAACTGTTAGAATAGAATCCACGATAAGTCGAAAAATGAGAAATTTTTCCCCTGTTCTATCACGGAAACTTAATAATGACTATGTCATTGATAATATATATATTTTTGAACCATTCATTAAAAAAAAAAACTTTGACAGAATGTAATTTTTTCTATCATGTTTCCAATACGCACAGCTTGAGGCCTTAATTGTTGACCTGTCAAAATGAAAGCTTATGGGGTATCGAAACTTCTCAAATAAAATAAAAAAAAAATGTCTTTTCTAGAATTCGAAGTCCCTATAAAGACGGAGGTCGACGATCCTAAGCCGAAAAAGCGAGCGGCTGCTAAAGCCTCTGCCACGACAACCCGCGCAAGCGCAAAGAAAGCTAAAGCCGACAGCGGGGAGACTTCTACCAAACGTAAGTTCCTAATTATAAGTTTCTACGTGACTTTGGCCAAATGTGCACGCAACTTTAGGATTTTTTTAAATGTCGAATATGTATTCTTGTAGTTTTCTTTTGTGTGTTAGGACGGAAGGATGAAGATTTTTCTTTTTTAGTCTAGCACTTTATATTTCGAAGACACTTCAAACGTGACAAGCTGACAGTCTTAATTCTGACAACTATTCCACATTTTAAAGCATTTAACCAAGAGTGCTGAAAGGATTCAGTATCCTGAATGAAGATGGTTTATCAAAGTCTTGATAATGGCTGAGATGCATAAAGTGGTGAAGAAAAAAATCTGTGAGAAACAAAATTATTTGAAGAGAGAGAAAACTACACCGATCTAGAAAATTAATAATATTAAAATCTTTCAATAAAACTGAACTCTGTACACGAGTGTTGCCATCTTGAAATCTTTGTGGGGACAAAGCCATCTTGACAGCTGCAAAGAAGATGTTGCCATTATGATTAGACAAAGCTGGAGGCCTCAAAAGAGACAAGAAGAGACAAAGTCAAAGGAAGAAAAATCATCTGAAGAAAATTATGAACAAAAGAAACTTGAAAAAAAAAAACAAAGACTTTTAAAGTCTTCCGATTTAATTCGTATTCTCTTCTTAGTCTTTTATTATAAGCTATTACGACAAGTTTAGTAAACTTGTAATTTTTACAAGTATACCTGTATGTTTAAGATGTAGGTATGGTATACTTGTCAAGTGAGGTTGGACTACAATAGCTCAATGGTTGATGTATTGAATAATCACCGTTGTACTATTGACTTCCAAACTCCTAACTAAGCATATTTCGCTTAGTTGGAGTAATGTGTAATCGAACACATTGCTATTATTCTTTCGTATTCATGTGCACCTGGCAGCATAAGTTTGACAATAAAAATTATCATTCCAGTATAGAATATTTGTGAAATGTATTTCCGCAGGTGTACGTTCAAGTTGCTTGCACACACGGCCATTTGTTTCACTATGAAATGTGTTTAAAAAGCTGTTTATCAATTGTTTATTTTAGGAATGTAGGTTATCATAGGAAGCATTCGATTCACAAAAAGTCCGTTTACAAAAGACAATTTTTTTCATTATTTAAGTGTTCAATTACTATTGTTATTTTAGGTATGAGTTGATAACCCTGTTTGCTCATTGTGAGTTAGCATTTTACGACTTTTTGAAATCTATAAAAATAAAACATTAAATGCTGTTCGTTGGGAAGCGCATCACTTGAGAACGGCTGGACCGATTTGGTAATTTTTTGTTTTAAAATATTCGTAATAGACCGAATTAGGTTTTTATGGATAGAAAAATTTGAAGTTTCCCGGAAAATGTACAAATTTGGGATAAACCTGTATGTCCTTTTTTATATTGGGTTGTTATTTTTTACTAAAAGGAAGTTTACTAAGTCGTAGACGAAGTGTGTGTTTTTTTTTTAATGTTTTTAACTGCAAACTTTTAGTAAAAAGTAACAACACAACTTTAACTGTGGTAAAAATAAAAAAACTTACTTCGTCTAAAACATTTATGGCTCAAAATACTATAAATGGTGTCAATCATCACCCTCTTATGGCGAGTATAGCTGCCAACAGCGCCACCATCGAGAAAAATTAATTAAGACAAGGGATGTGGTATATACCTCATCTGACTAAAAATGTGAGCATAGGAAATTTCAAAATGTTCCATATCTCCAGACTTATTAATTTTTCAATGATAGTGCTGCCGGTTAGCATCTATACTTGCCTTAAATAAAGCTTTGCACCCAGCTTTCAAATGCACCTATGTATAATTCGATACAATAGTTTCTGTCCGCGATATCGTACACGTGAAAAACTGGTTTTAATATAAAACATATCCATGACACTCGGGGATAATGTAGCTTCCCATTAGTGAAAGAATTTTCAGAATCGGGATCAGTAGTTCCGAAGATGGCCTACTACATACAAACTCACAAATTTTACCTCTGTGTGAAATATTAAGTATAGATTTCAATTAAAAACATGAAATAGCAGCTTTTTTAACACATTTCTATTCTTATTCTAAATTGTCTAGCTATAAGTTTTCAGTGCGTTGCAAAGTTAAAAAGTGCTTATCATATCCAAGCTTGCGTGGAGGTTCCTTTATTTTTTACATTTTTCAGCTTGGAACTGTCTCCTGCTCAACATTGGAACAATTTATTAACATTCCTTCAATCCTATGATATCTCAAACGCAAGCATTTGTTTCAATTAAACCGTATTAACGTATGAATTCGCCGCTAGTGGCGCTAGTGTAGCGTGAGGTATCCGAAATGTCAACTGTCACTGTTTGTAGGTGGGCTACGCGGGTTTATTTCTAATTAGAATAATTTTGTGAATTTTTTGCAATACCTGAGATTAATTATGGCAAATCTGGGTTACGGGTCAATGAATGTCAGTGCTTTAAAAGCGGAGGTAAGAAAAAGAGGTGCAAAATTAAGTGGGTTGAAAGAACAGCTAATTTAGAGGTCAGTTTGTTCACTGTTTACAAACACATTTTTTGTCAAAAGTATGATTATTTCCCGAGTTACAGCTATGCTTTTTTGCTATTCTTCAGGACCTTACTCGACAGAGGGTCTAACTGGTGAGCGCAAAAATGGTAGACATAATCGTCAGACTTGAAGCTAGTTGCCCATTCCAAAAGGTAGATTCTCTATGGTGAAGAATGGGCAAGAAACGTATCTACCTTTAAATTACCAAGCGGTAACATGTTACCCAGTAACTAACTAAACGTAACCATGTAAAATACTGGTATTCAACTGCATCCGGTTAGACTGGAAGCCGACTCCAATATACATACAGTTAGATACCTCTACCCTAGGCAGATCTATGGATTGGTGATTTAGTATTGGTGTTATCATTAAGCGGGATTTACATTAACACCATTAATTGCAAGCATTTTAAAATCAATTTCGCAAAACTAGTTTCAATGCAGTACAATTTGTTTCGTTTAATAATAAGTGTCGTGAAATCTACAGTATCACTGAAATCATGGCCCCGTCAGCTTCAAAGCTTTATTTTGTAATATACAATATTATCGTACAAAATGTGCTTAGCTACACTCGTTTCACGTCGCATTTGATAGTGGAATTAGTTGCGTGCGCGACATTATTTTTATCAAAAATCGCGCTTGACACGAAAGTATTTAGATTTCATTAAATTAATGCATGTGTCATGAAATTAGAAGTTCACACGTGGAATTGTTAAGGGGATACATCAATGATTTTGTTTTTATAATTCCTATAAAACCAAATTTATGGTTAAATCATTTGGATTTTCCTTAAATGTTATTTGACTATATTGTTTACTACTGTACTAAAACCGAAAAATGATTAAGTATACAAAGTAGCACCGTCTAATCGTCTATTTTCTGTTTTATACGATTATACTAAACAGTTCCTTATTGTGTAGTAAAATTTGCTTTAAATCGAAGGTATTTCAATATGTTAATAACTTCTTAAGCTAAAAATTTATTTAAGAATAGAAGTTTGTCATAAATCAACATTTAAACGAAGTGCGTTTAAATTCTGGTGCGCGTGAGTCTTCTATCTCGCGCGTCAAACCAGCCAGCCATAACGCCATTTCACGCTTCGCTATATCTCTTAATGAAATTAATGTCAAGAAAATAATTTTATGTCACTAATTTCGTAATGTAAATCCGGCTTTAACTTATCATCACCACGCACAAATTTATAGCATTAGATCATGTTGTAATAAAATATTAGCTTGTCCGCAAGGTAACGGAGATTCCTTTTAGGGAACGACAGACGTACTATCGGAGAAACGAACATCTATATGTACACCGTAAGGACTATTCTTGCTTGCAGCGCTCGGCCGCTATAGTAACGCTTGCTAATAGATGTGGTCATCGGTGTGTACGGGATATTGTTTTCAAATTGGTCAGATGTAAGTTTCCTTCCTCGATAGTACACTTAAGTATATTAATTCGTACATATTATATGGTTGAGATCGTTACATAGTAACGTTACAGGTAACTTGTTAAATTTAGGAACCTTTGAAGTTCAATAATTTTGTTCGAGAGAGCTTTTTGATATAGTGATTGTTGTGGTCACAGCTGTGTTCTGGGTTCAATCCCCAGATATAGACATAATAACAACAGTTCCTATAGTACACCTACATTTCGCCATTTATGTTTAAGTAATAGGGGGCAAGCCTATTGCCATCAATCCGGCACAAATCCAAGACTCCGGGAAAAATATAGACAGACATAATATCTCTTAGTTACAATATTTGCCGCCTATAGGTGCTATATGAGTAGGGTAAGATGATATGGCTAGAAAGGGGGTGACTAGTGATGTGACGACTGATCGAGATTTATGGAAGGAGAAAGAATACATGCCGCCGTTTCCAGATCTATGCTTGTGGATCTTTTATGTTGGACAGGATATAGAAAGCGCTGGTTTTCAGCGGCCGTAGCCGTTCACGTGATGACGTCAACCGGTGTTAATAGTTAATTTCATACAATACTTAGTTCTAAATGTTTATATAAATGTAATAGGTATTTGAAATGGTAACATTCCGTTCTGTCGGCAATGACTCGGGCGCCGCCGCCGCCGCTGGCCGGCTTTAATAGACCCTAGAGGCGCATCACAGACGAAACCCACTGATTAACAGACTACCGTATTTATTAGTGCACAAAAACACAAAAAATAAATAAATTGTGCGTCTCTTTTTGTCGTACACATGTCACGCATTTAAATATTATCTATCTATATAAATAAAAAAATAAATGTTGTTCATTGGTAAGCGCATCACTTGAGAACGGCTGGACCGTTTTGGCTATTTTTTGTTTTAAAATGATCGTAATAGACTTTTATGGAAAGAAAAATTGGTAAAGTTTCCCGGAAAGTCTTCAAATTCAATAAAATCTGAAAGTGCTTTTCCCATGACATTTTTGTATGAATTATTGGACAGGACCTCTGACGACTCGAGCTAGTAGACAATACAATTCTTTCGAGTGATAAATGCAGCACTTTATGCCTTGCAGAACATATTATGAATCTTTGGTCTATGATGCGCCTGTTCCCACAGTTTTTCAGCGAGCCACGGAACCCTAACAAGAAGAAATAAGGTAAGTAACACATACGGAACCTCTGACACAAAAATCATAATAATCGCTTGGTTACTGATATTTGTAACATTTTGATATTTCTATAGCGTTTTTAACATTGCAATGCTCTTTATGTTTGCATGTGTATTTTTAAGATATTATTTGACTCAAATATTATTTACCTTGAAAACAATCTTGTACTTGTTGAATTACGCCATTATACTTAACTATACCTGTTGAATACCACAGAAACTAATTAACTCTTTAAAAAACTTAACCTATATTAAATAAACCAAAAAAAAAAGTGTCAATAGTTCAATGGGTGAATACAAGGCTGAGGCAAGGCACCCACTTTTCGCCAGTTATGTTGAAGTTCTATGTAATAGGGGGCGAGCCTATTGCCATCATCAACCGGGCACAAATCCAGACTCCGGCACACACAACCGGAAATACAAGGCTAATGGTTACATTACTTGAGTACTATCGACAAACGCCAGGGGCCGTATTATGAGCAATTAATGCCATCATTTTTCCAGTGCCAGAGAGAGACGACGCTATACATGACCTATAGCACCATCCCTTTTTCGCAACGGAATCATGATGGCGTTAATACTTCATAAGCCGTATTATGAGCAATTAATGCCATCATTTTTCTAGTACCAGAGAGAGACGGCGCTATACATGACCTATAGCACCATCCCTTTTTCGCAACGGAATCATGATGGCGTTAATACTTCATAATAAGGACCCAGGCCTTTCTAATTTCGAAGCAATTTTGCTTGGAAACATAGGACCATAGGGGCAGGGTGAACCAGTGTATACAAAAGAAACTTTAAGGCAGACGTTTTGTCGATAGTACATAGTTATCTGGGGAAGTACTATCACCATACCTTTTTCTGCCATCAAGCAGTTTCTGTGTTCCAGTTTGAAGGATATGGGAGGCACAGTAGTTCAGCTTTATCTCTGGCATGGCAACACATCTACAATGCCGTTGCAGATGTCCACAACGTCAAATTAAATTAGCTAGCGAAACTTCACAGACGTGATGGGGACCGATAACTAAATATATATTTTAAAAAAAAATACATGACACATCACGCCTGTAACTCCAGAAGGGTTAGGCAGAGGTGTACCTATAGTACAATGTACACCCACAGTTCTTCAGTGATGTTTAAGTCCCCTGTAATAGGGGGCGAGCCTATTGCCATCAACATGACACAAATCCAGACTGCGGGCTGCTACTGAGAAATCATTGATGGAAAAACCAAATAGCACTTTGCCCGACCTAGGAATCGAACCCTGGACCTTATGCTCAGCAGTAGCGCGACCACTAGACCAACGAGGCAGTAAAACAATTGATTTAATGATATAGTCATTTATGTTTTATCATGTTAAGATATCGACTCTGTACAGGTGTACCAAAAAGGTGTGGTACAGACCATCAAACTGAACAACTTTCTCCATGGGACCAACATCGTTATCGCGAAAAAATAATCAGACGTCCCATACATTTGGGTCGAATAACAATTGAAGTTTTGTATGAGTCAGTTGATAATTTTATTTTCGATTACTATGTTGGTCCCATGGAGAAAGTTCTTCAGTTTGATGGTCTGTTCCACCCCCTTTTAAATTTGACCACATCTTTCTAATACACCGTGTATAGGCGTCAGTGACCACTTACTTTGAGGTGGCAAACTTGCTCTCTGCCATATAATGTTTTAGACCTTGTGGCGGCTGTACATGGTCGTCGAAACACCACGAGACAGGCCGAGTACGAGTGCACAGTACATGGTGCCCTCGTCCCGTCGCGTCGGGTCTCGCGGCCCTCGTTCGCTCTCTGAAGCGTGTCGAGAGGCATGCGAGGCGAGCGTGTACAGCCGCCATTAAAGTGGGATCTTGTGTGCAAATGTCATCCGTTGGACTATTGACGTGAATCCACTCCTAGTACAAGCTTTGAGCTTACTTGGAGGGGTTAAAAGGAATGCTAGTAATGCGCAAAATACATTGCTAGTAATCTTAAAATTACTTTAACCTTATTATAATATGAAACTCCTACAACTTTCTAAACCAATTATTTCTAATTATCCATTTGGATACAATGAATTATTACTTCAACATTTAAGCCAGTAGTATGTTTAAAAATGCGTAAACACATTATGACGTTATAGACATGACGTGGGTAGGCATGCTATATAATTGTTCGGGTGCGGCATGATTCGGCACAGCCGAGCCGATCTGAAAAATATGTACCTATATTTTCGATTGTGCCACGGCTCTGCCACATCATGCCAACCCGAACAAGTATATAGCACCCCATACTTTTTCATGCTAACCTCTCATACGTTAGGTAGTTATTTAGGGATTTCGCTAAACAGCGTTGACTATTTTACTATCGAAATTTTAAATTCATACCAGCATTTTAGTCTATTTCTGAAGGTTCCCGCGAAAATGGTTGTGGAGGATTGAAGTGTGGACTTTTCTACAAAAAAAAAAAAAAAACTCGATGGTTCCGACGATAAGGTAGGATCGTTCAACCAAACGGATAACTTTACTTGCCCAACGGTTGTTGTATCCATAATGGCTGGTTTACACAGTGCGAGCTGCTGACTAGACAGTAGCCAGCTGCTCGCACTGTGTATTCGCATGTCAGTAGCTCGACTTGCCTTGGCTGTTTTCATTATGAGAGTAGCTGCCTAGTCTCTTGCGAGTTGTGTGGTTGGAAAGATTATACAGAATCCTCTTGCGAGACTGGCGAGCTACTGCCGAAAGCATCCGAACGATGCTAGTGATGTGGGAGCTGGCCATGCGATTGAAAACAAAAAAGGTGAAGTTACTCGGCTGTGAGCTGCTGTCCAACTCGCAAGTGCGAGTAACTCGTATGATACGTCCACACAGTGCGAGTTGCTGCACTGCAGCTACTATGTAGGCCGACTCGCACGCTAGCTCGCACTGTGTGTACTAGCTATTAGTCTACCCAAAATTGTCTTGCTTGATCTAGGATTTTGTTCAGTTATCGTGTCGCTATACAAACTATTATTATTTTATATAAAGTTCTTAATTCTGAAATAACATTTTATTTTGAAAGTTACTCTGATCTCTGGTGTTCTACTGCGAAACATATATATGTATACCAAACCTTTGAATGCAATCAGATCACTTTCGGACTCGCCAATAGCTGTGCCTATCTTATTTCTATGCCTATGCTTCTCCATGAAATACTGTGAACGAAAATGCTTGCTTACCTGTGTAACCGTCAAAAAAATGTAACGAACAATCCTTGAATCCCTCCAAACACTGACTCCAGACACTGAAATAGTTGAGTGACCAAAAAATGCACGCCCGTCCTCAAGAAGATAACCCTAATATAAGAAGACATAGACAAGACGGAGATAATGAGATGTGCTCGTTTGTTGTAGGAACGGACGAGGACGGGCCCAAACGCAGGAAAAGGAAAAAGAAATCGGACGAAAGCGCGACCCCCGAACGCGTAGAGCACAGAGTCAACCTTACCGCCATACTACAATACTCCAATGCGAGCCCTTTCAGGGACAAAACCATCCGCGGCTTCTCCTGCCTCTACTGCGCTAAAGCATTCCCCGATATATACGCACTACGCGAGCACACCGCCCAGCAATCAGAAAAAGACAAAATAAACACCATTATAGACTACAAACTAAGCTATAATCCCATTAAAGTAGATATTACTGACCTGCACTGCACTGTCTGCAATCTAGAAATGAGAGACCTCAATGATCTCAAGGACCATCTCGTAGCCACGCATAATAAGACTATCCACAAGCACATTAAAGACATTATTCTCCCGTTCCGCTTAGAAGACGGACGTAACTTTACCTGCGTCATCTGCTCCGTAGTACACATATCTTTTAAGAATCTCTATCATCATATGAGCAGTCACTACAGAAACTACTGCTGTAAGAAATGCGGGGCTGGATACATAACCATCGCAGCTTTGAGGAAGCATGGCAAGACCCATGCTCAAGGCATATTCCCTTGCGATTTTTGCGATAAATCTTACACATCTCTGACGAAGAAGAGGAATCATGAGAAGGGTGTCCATACAGGCGGTTGGCTCAGAAATAAATGTCCTCACTGTCCAGAAATTTTCGTCAGCTACTACGATAGAAGCGAGCATCTTGTCAAAGTACATAATCAGACTCCAGTGATATATGCTTGCAATGCATGCAACAAGAGTTACAAGAAGAAGTTTGAGCTGAACAGGCATATCAAACATCATCACTTGCAACAGAGAAGTTTCTTATGCGACAAATGTAATGCCAAGTTCTTTTCCAAGCGCGGTCTTGCCGACCACATGTCCAGGCACACCGGAGGCGAGGTATGCTCCTGCGACGTCTGTGGCAAAGCTTTCTCGAGAGCAAGAACTCTGAAAGAGCACATGAAAATTCACGAAGACGACAAGAGATTCCAGTGCGAGATATGTCACAAGACGTTCATGCAAAAATGCAGTTTGAAGAGCCACGTACGATTGCATCAAGACGATTTGGATATTTTCAAGGAGTTTGATGATGTTAAACATCTTATAGATAATAGAGAGCTCACTCTAAAGCAGATAGCGGCTGAAAGTAAAATCAAGGCTCAGGCAGAGAAAGCTAAGGAAGAGAAAGAATTTGAGTAGTGTTCGTTTTTCAGAACTAGTGGTTATGGGGACATTCCGCAACCGAGAGGACCTAATTTTTAGTACTAAAGACTTTAGGAGAAATGTTCTGTTCTCATGTAAAATAAGAAATCAAGTTTTTTTTTCTATCTTGGTGCATTTTGTTAAGTGCAAGATAAGCGAACTGCACTTAGCACTTATTTTCATAATAGTTTTCACCGGTATTTTACATTAAGGTGTCAAAAACGGTCTGTATTTGGACAGCCGTTATTGTGTGACCGTTCACTGATTTCTTAGGAAAGCTTAAGGCTTCAAACAGTGGGAGCGGCGCGGATGGTGGTAGCGGATGTGGGAAGGATTCCCGCGGCGGATTACGCTCTGACACTTTGTTCATACACGAAAGGAATTATGTGTTTATGACACCCGCTTGCGGAATCCGCTACCCGCACCGCTCCCACTGTGTTTCAAACCTAAGAGCGGCATAATTTTCATAAAAACGCTCGTGATTATGGCGTTGCAACATATCTTTCGTTGATTGTTTTGAACTAATAGGTATCTTGTGCACTATATATCTAGGTTTCTATGAAAGCAAAAAATATAAATTTGAAGAAACAAATTCAGTATAAGCCTCCAAAGATCTACTTTTTTTCACACTGATTTTTGGCCGTTCATAATGTACTAATAAATTGTAAAAGTAAAGAAAACATCTTCATAGAAACCTCGCACATGTAATGAAGATTCTAATGGCAAACATTTATTTCACCAACTTGTAAGACTTACTCAAAAACACGTATTTCCTGGAACAAGTTTTATGAAATTTCTGCACACTATTTTTCATTCAATGTTATCGCGTTCTCACTTGCTTGTTAGTAGTTCTCACTTGAGCTGGATGAAGCTACAAGCTTTTCGACCATGCTCGCGTTGACGATAGACGGTCTGGGAAGTCCTCTTAAAAGAAATATTCAATTTTGTCTTCGGGACGCCTCACAAAAGGCTTAAAACTTATTATTTAAATAATGATTTCCTTCTACATATTAATTTTTATTCAAATGTCATAGCTATTTATCATTATGTTTATATAAATTCCGCATTTTATTCTTTATTTTATTCTACATACATACCTTCTATGTAATTGATATTTTTAGTTTAGGTACCATGAAGTACTAAAAGAATAAATAATTTTAGTTTTGTATAATATACTTCTAGAAATATGGTCGACTGCGAAACCTCAGAAATACCGAGGCAATGCGTAAATTAATTGTACAGAATTTGCATCATAAATTGTGTAAGTAATACAGACGATATCCGCAATCCCGAAAAAAGTATGGAAAAAACGCGTATTAAAAAAAACCTCGAATTTACGATCATGTGAAATACAAATTGAACACAAAATCCTATAATGTTTGTTTTTTCGATTTAATAGAAATTTGACCATATCACCTAAAGAAGTCAAACTGATACCGACACAAACACTGGTACAGTCACAAACGAAAGTGTCACATGAAACGATGTATGTAATTATGTTCTACTACGCACATTATACACGGTATAGATGTATTTCAAATAAAGTATCATTATATTTCAATGTTTCTGCTTTTTATTTACCACTAAAAGTATTTATTTCAAATAAGCCTCACTTTTGAATTGTCAAGGGTCGGTCAGTCAGAAAGATGGAGCTAGTGGTTGCCCATTACAAAGCGTAGTAGGTTCTTTTGGAGAAGAACGGGCAAGAAACTACTTGGACTCTCATGAGGAATCGTAACTCTCTCTATGTCTGTCTGCAGTGATTGGTACGCTCGGTGACGTATCAAGCTATACATTTCCAGTATAACCATAGAAAGATAACCATATTAAAAGGTACGTTTAAAGGCCATACGGTTTTGAGGCGCACGCTTTTAGAAGACCAGAATTTTACACATTTAGTCAATTTTATGTACTTCTACAGTATTACATTCTAAAGTTTAATTCTCGCTTTATAAAATAAATATAATTAGACTGTTAAGTCTTCCAGGGTTTGGCTATACATTTACTAGATTTCAACACCACCCTGAACATCTATTATTCTCAGGAGAACTTAAACACGCGAGCCCTGTCCACCGGTTCATCACCGCCGTTTTCCTCTTCTTGATCCAATAATAATAATATTTTTGCTGCCCACGTATTTCTGCTTGTCATGATGAATAAATAACATGTACCTACCTATTAAATAAGTCAAAAAAAAAAGTCGAAACTGACAAAAATAATGTATACAGGGTGTTCGGCGCATGGACCGACACAATTTATTGGGAGATTGGGAGGCTCGTTTGCTAGGTTTCACCCAAAGAGACTCGCATGTCCTAAGTATTACAGCAATTGAGATGTGGTTTTTTAGTTTTTTCTTTGAATTACCCAAAATCTCGTCTTTGAATCGTTATATTTCTTTTGTTTGTGGTTGAATAAAACAAAATAACTTTTAAAATAGTCTACAATATATTCTTATTCTAAATAAATTAAAAATTAAATTGAAAAATAATTACCGTAATAAGTCTGTTTTCTTAAAACACTCCGTAACTAACTATTATAACTAGTATTTTGACTACATAATGAATTGTTTTCTATGGAATATAGCATACCATTACAAAGGGTATAAACTAAAAAACTTTTTAAAATAAAACTAAGTTCAAAATACCTTTTAGTTTTTTTTTTTATAATGAATTTAGAAGTTGTAATTATTCATATATTTAAACATTTTTAAGACTGGAAGCACATAGGTCATTTTCTACAAATCAATTAGAATAAATAATAAATTATTTAAAATAAAAATATATTGCAGACTATAATAAAAGTTATTTTGTTCTATTACAACCATAAATAAAAATAATATAATGATTTAAAGGCGAGATTTCGGGTAATTCAAAGAAAAAAAATATCTCGATTACCGTCATACTTAGGACATTGTAGTCTTTGGGTGAAACCTAGCAATTGACCCCCAATCCCCCAAAAAATTGTGTCGGTCCATGCGCCGAACATCCTGTATAATGAAAAAACCAATATTACAATTCAACAATAAAAGTTACACAAAAGGTAACCATACGCCTCACTAGCGCATCAGCTCTTTATAACAGCAAAACTTACTTATCGCATCGACACAGTAGTCCTTCGAAAGTGGTGACCGACAATAGAGTTGGCTTAAAACCTAAAGGTCGTATGCACTTCAGGTGAAAATATACGGCGATATAACATAACAGGCGCCCCTAAGGCGTATAGGTTATCCTTCTAGGGAAAAGCAGAACCCCATTGTACGGAAAGTCTATGCAATATTAAAAGCGGCAACCACTTACCATTCGCAGGCCAGGCGCACTCCGCATTTTAGGTATGAACTATAAGTACGCGGCGGGCTCGACTTGTCGGGCTAATTCAGTGTGGGCTGCTGCGCACCGGCCGGCTCGCACGTTAGTTCGATACTCACACGCCGCGTCGTAAAAGAAGACAACCCTAACGAGTCCGAAGGTATAAGAGTTACGAGATAGAAAGATAAGCAACTTCTAGGTGAATATAGACAGCTATATTCACCACACACCACAGCTATAACCTACAGAGCTTATTAGCGCTGTGCGACCTGAATTGCACTTTATTGCGTCGTAATAAGAGTCGCTATTTATTTACATGATTTTGCGGAGTCAATCTTCTGTGATTGTTCTATTATGTATTCTGTGCCATTAAGTTGAGCAACTGCTTTTTTTTGCCACTCGATAACATCACTAGTTATCCGGTAGGAAAGTCTGAAAATCTCACAAACGACCTCTATAGTACAATTGTTTAGTAAGTAAATGGTCATCTCATTAAAAAATACTGGTGGTAAGTCCAAACATAGTTAATATCATGTTTTGACAAACTAAAAATTGCCCACGACCGTCGTGAAGCGTGTTTTCGGCTTATTCACATCATATACTTATGTGGAAGCTATATTATTAGGTTTAGCATTTACCTTGGTTCTGCTTTACTACAAAATACTTTAACCTATGACTACCTACGTATTTTCATCAAAGCAAATTGAATCTAAGCCTATTTATGACACATAATAATCTAATTCTAGTATGATCATTGATCGTCTACCGCCTATACTCGAATCCCATGCCTCGCAACTGCCACGACCGATAGCTGCTAGATTTAATACTAAGAAGACCTGAACCGCGTGTGAAAGAATTATTTTTCTTTTATAGGCGATACCGGAGCAACCAAAAAACACCGCAAACGCGCTGTTAAGGAAGAAACCGACGATGAGGCATTAAGTCGTTTAATGTATCGCGAAAAACATCTGCCAGAAATGAAGAAACAATGGCACAATCTCACCACCTTGCTCAAGTACTCTAACGTTACCCCTTTCAAGGAAAGGAACGATGCAGGGTACGTTTGTGCTTACTGTTTCAAGACGTACCCTGACCCTGACGATTTAAGATCCCACACGCACAAAGATCACGCTAAAGAAAAACCCTCGTACAAAGCCGGTACGGGCATGTCTAGCTTTGTCGCCCTCCTAGATGTAGTCGACCTCAAATGTACGCTCTGTGAACAGCCAATGGAAACCCTACAAATTCTAACCGAACATTTAGTCTCGGTACACGATAAAAAATACTACCTCGGAGTCACAGACTACTTCCAACCGTTCAAATTGTCCAACGAACAGCAGATGAACTGCTGCCTCTGCAACGAAGTCTTCCACACCATGAAACTGCTGATGCAGCACATGAATATGCACTATAGGAACTTTATTTGCACCACCTGTGGTGCTGGCTTCGTCAACTCTTTTCGTCTCAACCGACATGAAACAACGCATAGCAAGAAAAAGTCCAGCTACCCTTGCCGGCATTGTGGTCAAGAATTCGCCGCAGAATCTAAGAAAAAAGCTCATGTGAACACAGAACACAAAGGCATAGCTGGTGACAGCGTTTGCCAGATTTGCAAAGCTCGCTTCAAGAATTACTATCAGAAGACGAGGCATATGATCCAAGTACATAACGCTGAAGGACTTAAATGCGATCTATGTGAGAAGAAGTTCAATCTAAAGTCAAATTTGATGCTGCACATGAGGAGTGTCCATTTAAAAGAGAGACCATACGAATGTTCTGTATGTAGTATGGGTTTTTTCATCAAAAGGCATATGTTAGGACATTATATGGCAACTCATACGAATGAAAGAAAGTTCAAATGTGAGGTTTGCGGGAAAGCGTATGCGACCCAGAATAGTAAGAGGAAGCATTTGAAGAAGAATCACGGGATTTCATTAACTAAGAATAATATGATGGTACCAAATATGGCAAAGTAGATTTAAGAAGTTGAGGATAAGGATTTCGTAATGTTACAGTATTAGCTGCAATTATTTGTAACTGAGTTCACTTTATGTTAACCTAACCTCGTTGCGATGAGAAAGCAAGTCAGGATGGACTAGGATGTAGTGGTTGACATCCAAATCAATACTACAAGTCTATAACCGACTTAAAAATAATCTGATACAAAGTGTTCAACCGGCAGGTATTGAACCCTGGGATTCATCCCTCCCTAGTTCCACAACAAAAAAAAACGTGTGCGGACGGGGAATCCCCCTCAAGAAAGATAGTTCCTTCTCACGTATGATTTAAAACAAAAACAAAATTTTCGCAGCCGCCATCTTGGATTTTCATTTTTACCATGAATTCAGTTTCATCGATAGAGAAAGTCGCATGGAGGGGGCATAACGCTTCGTGACGATTTCTACCAGTCAACTCCTATCAGCAAGCCTCGTTAAAGAACTTCGACCCGAAAATGATTCCTATGTATATGTAGGCTCTAGGAGAAAATCGCTTGTAGCGGTTGATACAAATTTAATAACCTTTACTTTTGAACCGATTTAGGCTCGGGGCACTTTAATATGTTAAGTATAATTGAAAATGTTGGTTTGGCAACAGTAACGCTTGCAATGTGATCCTATACCGCATTTAATCGTGATATCTATATTTACTGATGATCTTTGTATGCTAGGCTTAAATTATTATATTTATGAAGAGACTAACTGACATTTTATTGTAATTCCCTATGTCGAATATTGCATCATTTGAAGAAGGTATGTTTTCGAACCCCTCATTGAACCCAAGAAAGGTTGACTGGTAGCGATAGTGAAGGCCTCGCGACATTAAGTCCGTTTTGTGTACCATGTGTGTTAATTTAGTGACCAAAAGAGTACTTAAACAAAAAACATACATTGAAAAAACACCCCTTTAAAAGCCCTTCGCAAAATACAATATAGAATAGTAGTGTTTTGTCTTCTAATTTGCGGTTTCTTTTACGTTGGGCCACAACACCTAGCAATGAACTAAGCCAAGCAGCTACCATTCGCAGCTCATGTATAGAAGATTTTAATTTAAACTTTTGTTTGTAGGTCTCGGCTGCGATACTGAAATTAAATTAGAACCAGAAGTAAGTGAAATGTTGAAAACACTCCTAAAACCGAGATCTACAAAAGCAAACGGCATAAACGTTGATTGGACGGTAACAGTATCTAAAAAAAATAGTAACCAGGTGTCCACAGAAGAAAGTATAAGGGTTAGGCCATTTAAAGAAGCAAACAAAAGAGAGCTAGACAAACATTTGGAGAATATTCGAAACATACTCTTACACTCCAATGCTTCTCCTATCAGAAGTCACACGGGGAATGGTTTCTCGTGTGGCTTTTGTCCAAAGCACTTTACCATGCCGATAGACCTTAAGATACATACACTACATAAACATGACAACAAAGAAAAGAGCACATACATGAAAGGCTACCCTTTAACTTCATATTCTGTAAAACTGGACATCACTGGCCTGAAGTGCGAAATATGCGGGCAAGATATTGAAGGATTAGAGCCACTGATGAATCATCTACAATTTGAACACAATATAATTATACATACAGACATAAAAAATCATATTTTGCCTTTTAAATTTGAAGGGGATCCGTTACAGTGCGTGCTTTGCCCTAAAACCTATGACCATTTTAAGCTGATACAAGAACACATGAACGTGCACTATAACAATCATAACTGTGAAGTCTGCAACTCTCCTTTCGTTAATAAGAGAACCCTTAAAAGTCACATGGCGAGACACAAACAAGGAGAGTTCTCGTGTAAGTTTTGTTCAAAAGTATTTGACACAAATGGCAAGAAATTATGCCACGAAAAATTCGTACATATTCTTAGCCATAAAAGAAATAAATGTGCACATTGCGATGAGAAATTCGGTTCTTACAAGCTGAGGAATGTCCATATGGTGAAAGTGCATGGGGCAGAGCCTCGTGTCCTCAAATGTATGGCCTGTGACAAGACGTTCACTACTAAAGACAAATTGACTCAACACACTAAACGGGATCACTTACTTGAAAGGGAACACGAATGCGAACACTGCGATAAGAAATTTTATGGAAAGAAACAATTGAATTTGCACATGTTAAAACATACAGGCGAGAAGAAGTACAAGTGCGATATTTGTTCCAAAGCTTTTGGACGGAGATATACTTTAAAAGAGCATTTGAGAATACATGCGGATGACAGGAGATTCAAATGTGATCACTGTGGACAAGCGTTTGTGCAGAAATGCAGCTGGAAAAACCACATGTGGACGCGACATCATGAGCGGATTTAAGTTACGAAAAATACATCTGACTTTTGTGGTTATGGATGATGTCAATTTATCGTCATCTCAAAATAGATAGGCACAGAAGGTGGCTTTAATTGGAACTAATGGAATCACTATGAAAAGTGACAAGCTTGTCATATTTTGTTCACCGACCTCGCCTCTGTTAGCGGCCTCATAGACAGACTTGTGGGACTGTATGTACGGCGATCTCAAACTATAGGTATCAATTGAATGTCAGTCAGGGGAGGCTGCGATATAGCGATTCAAATCAATCTTCTTTATGGAGTAAACTGACTGACATATCAGCGCACAGTCCAAACTACTGGGACTAGAAACGTGTAATTTTGAAATTGCGCAAGGTTTCCATTTTATAACGTAGGCAAGCACTACGGAGGGGTTTTTGGAAATTCAACCCTGAAGGGGGTGAAAAGAGCGATTTTTTGTATAAAAATCTTATTCTTAGTTTAATAAATTTGAAACTTGGTTTCAATACTTTCACTTATGTAAATAATAAAGTTTGTAATTATCATATTTTTTTTTAATTACCCCGTAAAGGCGGTGTCAAAGTTTGCATGGAAGAATTTAAACTTCCGATTCACTCGAAACTCGATTTGTGAATTACGCGTATCAGGGTTTTATCCCCTAACGGGGTGAAGAGGTATTAAGTTTTATAGTGGAGGGTTTTTTTGCGTGGCTTGATTAACTCGACAATAGGTAGAAATAATGCAATGTCAAAAACGATTTTCAAATACGTGGTGACTGGTGACAATTAATTATATAAAAAATAATAAAGATAAAATAATTAAATTATCCTATGAGAATAATCGTTTAATCAGGCACTTATAAAAAGGTATTTGGATAAATCTTATACCTTTGATCTATGTAACTCCGAATACACCTAATTAATTATAAATAATGATGATCATTCAACCATTAATTTTCGAAATTTAGCTTTTATACTTAGGGGATTTTCAAAATTGTGAGAAGTGAATTCACGCAAACGACGTCGTGGTCAAAGTGCTAATATTTAACATTTTGTATGAGACTACCTACGTCGTTACATACACACAATTAATCATCATCATTTCAGCCGAAAGACGACCACTGCTGGACATAGGCCTCCCCCAAGCACCGCCACAATAAATACCCACAATTAATAAGCGGACATAATTATTTTTAGAACAATAGCTACAGTGCATACACATATAAACCCACACCTGCCCATGGGGGTTTAATAATATTGCAGTATGTTACCTGCCATGAAGACGTATACTATACCTGCAATAAAAGAAAAACACAAAAGGGGGGTACATCGGGACGGACAGGAAACCGATAATGCCCCTCAACATTTCGCGGGCGGCAACGTTCGCGGCCCAATCGAATAAGAATTAGTTAAATTAAAATTATGTTTAAGATCTTTGACCGTGCTCTGTCCGAGAAATAACATGAAACATATTTTTAGAAATCAATGTGAAATATTAATAATAGCGACCCGCCCCGGCTTCGAACGGGTAGCCCAATCGCTACCAAACCTCGACTGGATCACCCGCTGGGCTAATCTGAAGGTTGTTTGATTTCATCAAACTCGCTCCAGCCGTTTTTGAGTCCATTCGGAACATATATAGGTACACGCATCGATTTTGAAAGATTCATCCGCCCCGGATTCGTGTGTGCCCGATCGCTACCAAACTTCACAGGATCACCCGCTGGGCTAATCTGCGAATATTGCCTGAAAATTTCATCAAAATCGCTCTAGCCGTTTTGGAGTCCATAGGGAACGTACATACATAAATAAACACATCAATTTTTTCATATATGTAGATAATATCATGTTAAATCTTTTTCAATTAAAATTTCCCAACATACACTTTTACGGAATATTTTGCTGAGTGCCAGACCCAGCACTATGTTTGCGCTTAGATGATTAAAATGGTCAGCGGGAGCCGGCCTTCTGGTCCTACGTATTATGTACCGGTATCCTCATAATTTTAAGCCAAATTACTACTATTCGTACTTTACGTTTAGATTTTAATTAAAATTTTGTTTGTAGGTCTCGGCGGCGATACAGAAATTAATATAAAACCAGAAGTAAGTAAAACATTGAAATCACTCATGAAACCGACTTCTGCAAAAGCAAACTGCAAAATTGTTGATTGGACGGTTACAGTATCTAAAAAAAATAGTAATCAGAAGTCTACAGAAGAAATACCTCCTAATGCAGAAAAAATAGAAATTAAGTTAGAACCAAAAGTGAGTAAACTATTGAAACCGCCCATGAAACCGACATCTGCAAAAACAAACGTCAAAGAAGATAATAGGACTAATACAGTCTCTAAAAAAAGAAGCAGTCGGAAATCCACAGAAGAGATTTTAAAGGTTCGAAAGGCCGGGCCCCTTACTGCTGACAAAATAGAGTTAGACAAACATTTGCAGAATATTCGTAATATACTCTTACATTCTAATGCTACTCCTATCAGAAGGCACACAGCAGTTGGTTACCATTGTAGCTTCTGCTTAGAGCACTTTACAGTACCGAGAGACCTTAAGATGCATACACTACAAAACCATGACAAGGACTCTAAAAACGTTTTCATGAAAGGCGTTCATTCATTATCTGAATATATTGTAAAACTAGACATCACTGGCCTGAAGTGTGAAATATGCGATCAACATATTGACGGATTAGAGCCACTGATGAATCATTTACAATCTAATCACAATAAAATTATAAATACAGACATAAAAAATCATATTTTGCCTTTTATATTTGAAGGGGACACATTAAAATGCGTGCTATGCCCGAAAATCTACGAAAGCTTTAAGCTGATACAAGAGCACATGAATGTACACTACAATAATTATATCTGCGAAATCTGCAACTCTTGTTTTGTTAGAAAGATAACTCTTAACAAGCATGTGTCTACACACAAACAAGGGGAGTTCTCTTGTAAGTTTTGTCCAAAAGTATTTGACACAAAGGCCAAGAAATTATACCATGAAAAATTCGTACATATTCTTGACCATAAAAGAAATAAATGCCCACATTGCGGTATGAAATTCAGTTGTTACATGCAGAGGAATGACCATATGGTGAAAGAGCATGGTGCAGAGCCTCGTGTCCTCAAATGTATGGCCTGTGATATGACGTTTACTACAAAAGACAAATTGACTCGACACACTAAACGGGATCACTTACTCGAAAGGCAACACGAATGCGAGCACTGTGAAATGAAGTTTTATAGAAAGGAAGATCTGAGAAATCACATGTTGAAACACACAGGCGAGAAAAAGCACAAGTGCGATGTCTGCCTCAAAGCTTTTGGACGTAAACATACTTTGAAGGAGCATTTGAGAATACATGCGAATGACAGGAGATTCAAATGCGACCAGTGTGGACAAGCGTTTGTGCAGAAATGCAGCTGGAGAAGTCATATGCGGATGCGACATGATGAGTGCGTTTAAGATATGGTCTAACAAGCATTTGAGTACTTTTGTGGATTTCGATTGACTTAAGTGTCATCCTTGAAACGATTAGACATTAGTCGAGGGAGTTCACCAGCCAAAATTGCGGGACGATAATTCCGTAATTTCTGTGCAATTTACGCGACGTGATTTCGGCTTTGTGTCATTGCAGGTGTATGCATGTCGATTTTTCTGTTGCGTATGTTCCGTAGATGTGTCATTAGACCTTAGAATTCCTTCTAATCTCTGTCATTAGAACAATACGCCACGACATGATATTTGTGTACTTCTAATATTTCGTTTAATAAAGATATATTATTATATATGCTTCAAGACGCGTGTATCATTTCTAAATAGTGATTTATTTTTATTCCTCTGCACCAACTTAATCCGAATCTGTTACTTTGAGAATGAGAAACAAGTTGTGAATTTCAGATTAATAACATAATATCGCATGAGTCCATGCAGTTTCAATATCTCTAAATGAAGTTTGGTATGACCAGAAAATTAAACTGACGGAAATCTGTTGAATGCGAGAAGCACAAAACCGGTCGAAGTTGCGAAGCTTGGGGGAGGGCTATGTCCAGCACTGGAAGTCTTTCTGCTTGAATTAATGAATCAATGACCAGAAAATTAAAACAAAGTCAAGTCAGTAAAAAGATATTCGTTTAGATGGTCCGGCTCCATACGAGCGAAAATGCATGAACACGGACACGCTTCACCTAAATTTTATTGTTAGCTGTTAGCATGACATCGAAGAGGTGGTGTGAATTAATAATTAATGAATTAACGCAATCGCTTGTTTAGGGAATAAAGGCATTGTTACTAAGACATCACAATTTTATTAGCCTGCGAATGCTTGGTTTACTAAAAGTTGCGCGATTCGAGTGTTATTGGGTTTTCGATCATGGAAATCGGAATTTCTCAGTACATGGAACTATTACCAACCGTGCGAAAGGAAGGGTTAAAACGTAGAAAACTTACAATTATTTAGATTGTCAAGACAACAATGTCGTTAACTGAAGTTCAATTTTAATTTAGTAGAGTTTTAGAACTTGAGATTTCAGTTCAGATGAAACTAGAAAGCTGTTTTTTCGACAATAGAATTTGACTCTACTACGAATAACGATATCAATCTAATCAACCAACCCATGGTCACTGCGCTGCGCTACCACGTACACAATCATCTTGCATAATGAAGTTACGTTTTATAAGGTTTTTCTAGTCCAAGCATGTTAGGAGATTCGTCATTACTCTTTTATATCATTACCATTTCTTGATTTAAAAAATAAAAGTAGTCTTATCGCCCATTTGTTAGCAAAGTAACTTCTAACTGATTGACATTAAATTGAAACAACATTTTTTAGAATGAACCGATTTTAATGAAATAAAACTAAATGTTACCTCAAGATAAGGCCTATAACTTCCTATCCAATTCCTCAAAATCCATTCAGAAGTTTTGATTTGATGCGTATTCAAACACACTTAGAAACCGACAGACAAAAAGGCTTTAAGTGATAGTAATCCACTTAATTACTTATTTCTGTCTTCCAACTATTTAAAAAAAATCTAAGCTGTTATAGACACGAGATCTAATTGATAATGACAGATTAATATTCATTGATGATGATATCGATATTGAAGTCCAGGTTTCGTCAGGACAGTTTCCTTCACCGATCTCATTAATTTCTTAAGATAAAGTTAGAAATCACATGTATGTACATGTGGAAAAGTCGCATTGTTTCTTGCCCGGTTTCGCACCCACACAACCTCGTTTAATTACGTATTAAGATTTTAATTTAACTTTCCGTTGTAGGTCTCGGCTCCGATAAAGAAAAGTTAGACCCAGAAGCAAGCAAAATATTGAAATCACCAACGAAACAAACATCTGCAAAAGTAAAAGTCAAAAAAGATGATAGGATAGTCTCTAAAAAAAGAAGCACTCAGAGATCCACAGAAGAGGTTCGTTGGGTCGGACATCCTGATGGTGACAAAATTGAATTAGAAAAACATTTGCAGAATATTCGCAATATAATCTTACATTCTAATGCTACTCCTATCAGAAGGCACACAGCAGTTGGTTACCATTGTAGCTTCTGCTTAGAGCACTTTACAGTACCGAGAGACCTTAAGATGCATACACTGCAAAACCATGACAACGAAACTAAAAACACAGTTATGAAAGGCTGCACTTTAACTTATTATGCCGTAAAACTAGATATAACTGATCTGAAGTGTGAAATATGTGGTCAAGATGTTGACGGGTTAAAACCACTGATGGATCATTTACAATCTGATCACAATAAAATCATGCATACAGGCATAAAAAATCATATATTGCCTTTCAAATTTCAAGGGGACACGTTCAAGTGCGTGCAATGCCCGAATATGTACGACCGCTTTAAGCTGATACAAGAACATATGAATGTGCACTACAATAATTATATCTGTGATATCTGCAACTCTTCATATGTTAATAAGATAACTCTTAGAAAACATTTGTCTAGACACAAACAAGGAGAGTTCTCTTGCAAGTTTTGTCCAAAAGTATTTGACACAAATGGTAAGAAATTATCCCACGAAAATTTCGTACATAAAATTGCCCATAAAAGAAATAAATGTGTATATTGTAATGAGAAATTCAGTTCTTACATTAAGAGGAATGAACATATGGTGAAAGAGCATGGTGCGAAGCCTCGTCTCCTCAAATGTATGGCCTGTGATAAGAGTTTTACCAGAACAGACCACTTGAATCGACACACTAGACGGGATCATTTACTCGAGAAGAAGCACGAATGCCAGTACTGTGATATGAAATTTTATAGAAAGAAAGGACTAAGAAATCACATGTTAAAACACACAGGCGAAAAACAGCACAAGTGCGAGGTCTGCCTCAAAGCTTTTGGCCGGAAAGATACTTTGAAGTTGCATATGAGAATACATGCGAATGACAGGAGATACAAATGCGACCAGTGTGGACAAGCGTTTGTGCAGAAATGTAGCTGGAGAAGCCATATGCGGACGCGACATGATGAGTGCGTTTAAGTTATGGACTAACAAACATTTGAGTACTTTTGTGGATTTCAATTGACTTAAAACGATTAGACATTAGTTAGTCGAGGGCCTTACTTCACCAGCCGAAATTGCGGGACGGAAATTCCGTAATTTCTATGCAATTCACGCGACGTGACTTCGTCTTATGTGTCATTGCAGGTGTATGCACGTCGATGTTCCTTTTGCGTATGTTCCGTAGATGTGTCATTAGACTTAGAATTCCTTCTAACCTCTGTCATTAGAACAATACGCCACGACGTGATATTTGTGTATTTCTAATATTTCGTTTAACCCGTCGCACACCAATAAGCAGACGCAATAGATTTTTTGTTGTTATCTGTACACATGGTGTACAATCGACATTTAAAGAGTTAATAAAGATATATTATTATATATGCTACAAGATGCGCGTATCATTTCTAAATAGTGATTTATTTTTATTCTTCTGCACTAACTTCATTCGAATCTGTTACTTCGAGAATGAGAAACCAGTTGTGAATATCAGATTAATAACGCATGAGTCCAAGTGGTTTCTACTCTTATAACTCAGTTTCAATAAAGTTTGACATGACCAGAAAATGAACCCGATCAAGTCCGTCGGAATCCGCTGAATGCAAGAAGCACAGAACCGGTCGAAAGCTTGGAAGTGGCGAAGTTTGGGGGAGGCCTATGTCCAGCACTGGAAGTCTTTCTGTCTAAATTAATTTATCAATGACCCGAAAATTAAAACATAGTCACGTCATAAAAGATAATGGTTTAGAAGGTCGGCTCCAAATGAGCGAAAATGCACGCACACTGACACGCTTCACCTACATTTTATTATTAACTGTTAGCATATTATTTGACATTATCGAAGAGGTGGTGGGAAAGAATAATTAATTAAAATCTGATTCTTAATTCGACGGAATTTTAACATTTCGGAAGTATTGCCAATTGGTAATAAAACGGTCCTATTAAAAACCTCCATTTTTTGAAGTCGGTTAAAATGGAACACATTTAAGCGATATAAAAAAAATCTTTCTTGAATTTAAGGTTTCAATTAGAAAAACTAAAACTTTTAATCAATCTGCCTAGCCTTTTCCCTTCCCAACTATATTGGGGTCGGCTTCCAGTCTAACCGGATGCAGCTGAATACCAGTATTTTACATGGAGCGACTGCCTGTCTGACCTCCATAACCCAGTAACTGGGTAATACGATACCCCTTGATAAAACTAGTCCGACTTTCGGGCTTCTGACGACCCGTAACGATGTCAAAGATCTACCAATGACAGCCGGGACCAACGGCTTAACTTGCTTTCCGAGGCATGGAGGAGTCTTGGTATGTAAAGATGGTCACCCATCCACGGACCAACCCTGGCAAGCGCAAAGAAGAGGATAAAATGTGCCCTCTTAATGATCTACAGGGTGTCCAGTAAATAGCACGACATACTGCAGGAGGTGATAGCTTGGGTCAATACCTATCAAAACAACACAATATATGTTCAGCAAAATCTTACGGATTTACAGTTTTACAAAATATTCCGAAATATGGAAAAATCTCTACCTTGAAACAGATTTTTAAGCATCTCGTAATGAAAAATTCCTTTTCTAGTATTTTTTTTACATCAAATTATTTGTGA
Source organism: Cosmia pyralina (assembly GCA_946251885.1). Lineage (NCBI taxonomy): Eukaryota > Metazoa > Arthropoda > Insecta > Lepidoptera > Noctuidae > Cosmia > Cosmia pyralina. Next base: position 9,112,310 of record OX276368.1, on the reverse strand, counting down.
ATAGTTACTTTACTCATTGATAAGTCTTTTTCTATCAAAAACAAGAATGTTTTCAAGAAATAGTACTTTTTGTTTAAATATTCACAGAACAATTTTCTTGTCGCTTAACTTTAACCTACAGTGGTGAAAAAAACATGTATGTGGCAGTTTGTACAACAGGCTTAAAAAATAGCTTGTTTAATGGTGATTTTGGAAAGATACATTACTAGTGCATTTTCATTAAAAAAAATATGAAAAAAATGCTATTGTAGTTCATAACAGCATTTCATTTTAAATGCAAGTAATGTGATTTTGAACTCTAATCGTAGTAAGGTCGTACTTCGGTTTGAATTACATAATAGTTAACCTACGGCCGACCGGCCGGCCGGTCTGTAAATGACATCTCGAAGAATAAGGTGATAGTAAAAAAAAACACAGGAGTTAACTTTAATAAACATTTATTTAAGTAAATCACAATAAATGCTCAAATTGCTTCCCTTGTGCCGCTAATACACGCTCGGCATCTTCTTAAAAATGAGCTTTTGAGTCTTCTCAGGCTTATTTCGGATATTTTTCTTGCTGCAATGTTAAGGGCGCTATTACATTTTGACCATGATTTTTTCATAAATTGAAATTGCACACTATAAACAAAAAAATAATTATTATATGACTCAAAATAAACGTAATCACAACTGCTAAATTGCTACATAATGCGATGCGTCGGCGTCTAAAGCTAAAGACCGCGTGTCCCGAGATTTACATTGATTTTTAGCACTGCATACAATAATTAATTAAACATATTATTTTACTTTTAAATAGACTAATTTTTTTTTATCAAGCAAGGTAACATAGTAACCTTATTTATTAAATACATTTTGTATGAATTTAGATTATACATTCGTAGATAAAAAATATAATTTCGGACGAAAAATTGTCAGTAACTCTCTGGCTTACGGAATTATTTTTGGTGTATTACTGTATGAAACATAAAAAACTGAATTGAGCACTCCAAAGTTGAAGATACAGTTGTTCCAAGGACATTTTTTTAAATGATTAAATTATTATATCTTCGATGTAATGTAACAAAGCATCAAAACATGTCCAAAAGTAAAATTTTATGAAACATCCTTTGCAGAGACAAGGTTTTTACTAATTTTTGTAAACAAATTGAAATATTTATTTAGAACACTCCCAAGAGAAATAATCAAGCTTTCTTGGGCATATGTTTTTTTTTTAAATTTTATGGCTCTAACAAAACCACAATCACATATCAAAACTCGAGTCAAACGCTCAAATACAAGAGAAATTGTGATAGCGCTCTTAACCCTTGCTCTCAATTCACTGTCATATTGGATCGGTTTTTCATAGACTTTGTCCTTCATGGCACCCCAATAAAAAAAATCCAGTGGGTTTAGGTCCGGAGACACCTAGGTGGCCATAATATCGGTCCCAGTCGCCCAATCCACCTGCCTGGATAAGCTTCGTCTATGTAGGCTCTTACTTCCCGGCCAAAATGGGCAGGGGCACCCATCATTTTGAAGCCACATCACTTCTCTTAGCTCACTCGGAACATTTTCAAGGAGCATGGGTAGGGTTTCTCGTAAAAACTCCAAGTAATTATTGGCATTTAATGTAGGCTTACTACGATTCGAGTTCAAAGTCACATTACTTGCATTTAAAATAAAATGCTCTTATGAACTACAATAGCATTTTCTTCGTATTTTTTTTATGAAAATGCACTAGTAATGTATCTTTCCAAAATCACCATTAAACAAGCTATTTTTTAAGTCTGTTGTACAAAACTGCCACATACATGTTTTTTTCACCACTGTAGGTTAAAGTTATGCGAAAAGAAAATCGTTCTGTGAAAATTTAAATAAAAATACTATTTCTTGAGAACATTCCTGTTTTTGATAGAAAAAAGACTTATCAATAAGTAAACTATTCACGAATAATTTAATGTAAAAAAAAAATACTAGAAAAGGAATTTTTCATTACGAGATGCTTAAAAATCTGTTTCAAGGTAGAGATTTTTCGATATTTCGGAAAATTTTGTAAAACTGTAAATCCGTAAGATTTTGCTGAACATATATTGTGTTGTTTTGGTAGGTATTGACCCAAGCTATCACCCCCCGCAGTATGTCGTGCTATTTACTGGACACCCTGTATATATTTTTTCATATATCATACTTTGCATACTATATCTTACTATACCCTAAGTCATCAATTCAGATAATTTATGTAAACAAAGGTGATAACAGATCAAAAAAATATCGTCATAATGGTAATTCACATAAAATGGCGGAAAACAAGGCTATATTGGCTTTTATGTACTTATTTTAGAAATAATAATTAAACAATTATCATACCGTGTTAATTTTTATAAGTTTTCGGTTTTAAACAAAGTTATTAAAAAAAGAAAATTTTGTGGTATAAAAAATATTATGATACTGGTAACACTACAGGAGTTCCCAACATTCTCAAATTTCATTTGACATAATTTGCAAACTCGCGTCTTTTCAATACGTTCGTGTTCTTTTCTCCGATCATATTATTCGCTGCGTGTTTGTTAATTGTGCTTTGTTATCATCGTGTTAAGTGTTTCATTTTGTTGTTAGTTGTTATATTTCCTTGTTTTTGTATTTCCTTGTTTTTGATAAATTGTTTTGCAGCACTGTCCTGTCATTTTGACAGTGACATTTCTTTGTTTACTAAAATTATCTGAATTGATGACTTAGGGTTTAACATATCATACTATACTTGTATAACATACTTTAAGGTTCGTGATATCTGAAGTGTCAAATAATGACTGCTGTCAGAATTCAGTCGAATTAAAAATCGCTTGTTTAGGTAATAAAGGTTTTGGTACTATGACATCATAATTTTATTAGCTTGCGAATGCTTGGTTTACTGAAAGTTGCGAGATTCGAACACATTCGGATTTTCGGTCAAGGAAATCGGAATTTCTCAGTACATGGGTATTATAAATATTGGGAAAGGAACGCATTACCTACTAAGGATCAAAGGAGACAAAACTTACAATTATTGAGATTGTCAAGATAACAATGTCGTCATCTGATGTTCAATTTTAATTTAGTAGTTTAGATCTTGAGGTGATTTAATCCAGATGAAATTAGAAAACTACTTTTTCGACATTAGAATTTGACTCAACTACGAATAACGATATCACTCCAACGAACCAACCATCCTATCGTCACTGCGCTGCGCTACCACGTACACAATCATTTTGTATCATGAAGTTACGTTTTATAAGGTTTTTCTAGTCCAAGCATGCTAGGAGTGCTCTTTTATATTATTACCATTTCCCGATTTCAAAACTACAAGTACTTAATCGGCCATGTGTTACCATATGGCCGCTAAGAGTAAGTAGTTGTATTGTATTGCAAAGTAACTTGACTGATTGACATTAAATTGAAATAACATTTGATAGAATGGACCGCCGTATGGCGGCTAGCCGGAAGTACGTTGTAGGCCTAAGTAATAGAAATCCATTAGATTACTTATTCTCCATACCCCAACTATTTTTTAAATCTAAGCTTTATCACAGGTTAGATTCTCCGCAGTTTAGGTATGAAGCTACAAGTACGAGGCTGGCTCATCTCACTGGGTCAATTCAGTGTGCGCTACCGCACACCGGCCGGCTCGCACGTTAGTTCAATACTCACGCACCGCGTCGTAAAAGAAGACAACCCTAAGGCCTCGTTTACTTACACGCGGGGCGTCGCGCGGCGCGTTTAGCGGCACGGCCCACACTAAACTCAATCATATGGCGTTCTATGAGAGCATTTACGGAGACGCGATTTTACACGCGTTTGTTTGAATTGTAGCGTCGCATGTGGCGGGTGAAGCGACGGGCGACGCCGCGGCGGACGCGGCGGGTGACGCAGCGAGAGACACGGCGGGTTTCTTCGGTATAACTTCTTTATAACATATTTAATGACACCGCGTGCGACACCGCGAGAGCCACCGCTTGTGCCGCCGCGTGCGTGCCATAAACGGAGAAAACGCTTGACGCCCCGCAGCTCGCCCCGCGCGACGCGTCGCCTGACGCCCCGCGTTCCGTAAACGAGGCCTAACGAGTCAGAAGGTAGAGTTACGCGATAGAAAGAGACTTATAGGTGACAACTTATAGGTGAATATAACTGTGGGCAATGAAGCGTTGTGCGACGTGATTTGCATTTTATTGTGTCGAAGCAAGAGTCGCTTTTTATTTAAATGATTTTGCGGAGTGTCACATCTGGTGGCTGTGTACAGACGCGAGACTATTAATAATAACATTAATATTGATTGTTGATGATATCGATATTGAAGTTTCAAGTCCAGGTTTCGTCACGATTATTTCCTTCACCAATGTCTAAGATAAAGTTAGAAATCACATATGTATATGGATAAGTCACATTGTTTCTTGCCCAGTTTCGAACCAACAACCACGGGGCCATTCATATTAAGATTTTAATTTAACTTTCCTTTGTAGGTCTCGGCTGCGATAAAGAAATTAAGTTAGACCCAGAAGTAAGTAAAATATTGAAATCACCCATGAAACCGACATCTGCAAAAGCAAAAGTCAAAAAAGATGATAGGACAGTCTCTAAAAAAAGAAGCAGTCAGATATCTACAGAAGGGGTTTTAAAGGTTCGAAGGGTCGGACCTCTTAAAGGTGACAAAATTGAATTAGAAAAACATTTGCAGAATATTCGCAATATACTCTTATATTCTAATGCTACTCCTATCAGAAGGCACACAGCAGTTGGTTACCATTGTAGCTTCTGCTTAGAGCACTTTACAGTACCGAGAGACCTTAAGATGCATACACTGCAAAACCATGACAACGAAACTAAAAACACAGTTATGAAAGGCTGCACTTTAACTTATTATGCCGTAAAACTAGACATCACTGATCTGAAGTGTGAAATATGTGGTCAAGATATCGACGGATTAGAGCCACTGATGGAACATTTACAATCTGATCACAATAAAACTATGCATACAGACATAAAAAATCATATATTGCCATTCAAATTTCAAGGGGACACGTTCAAGTGCGTGCTATGCCCGAATATGTACGAACGCTTTAAGCTGATACAAGAACACATGAATGTGCACTACAATAATTACATATGTGAAATCTGCAATTCTCCCTACGTTAATAAGATTACTCTTAACAAACATTTGTCTAGACACAAACAAGGAGAGTTCTCTTGCAAGTTTTGTCCAAAAGTATTTGACACAAATGGTAAGAAATTAGCCCACGAAAATTTCGTACATAAAATTGGCCACAAAAGAAATAAATGTCTTTATTGCAATGAGAAATTCACTTCTTACATTCAGAGAAACGAACATATGGTGAAAGAGCATGGTGCAGAGCCTCGTGTCCTCAAATGTATGGCCTGTGACAAGACGTTTACAAGAAGAGATCAATTGCATCGACACACTAAACGGGATCATTTACTCGAAAGGAAGCACGAATGCCAGTATTGTGATATGAAATTTTATAGAAAGAGGGAACTAAGAAATCACATGTTAAAACACACAGGCGAAAAACAGCACAAGTGCGAGGTCTGCCTCAAAGCTTTTGGCCGCAAAAATACTTTGAAGGAGCATATGAGAATACATGAGAATGACAGGAGATTCAAATGCGACCAGTGTGGACAAGCATTTGTGCAGAAATGTAGCTGGAGAAGCCATATGCGGACGCGACATGATGAGTGCGTTTAAGTTATGGACTAACAAACATTTGAAAAAAAAAAATTAAACCGCGATTTCTGTGCAATTTACGCGACGTGATTTCGTTTTAATGTGTCATTGCAGGTGTATGTACGCCGTTTTTTGTGTTGGGTATGTTCCGTACATGTGTCATTTTACTTCATTAAACTTAGAATTCCTTCTAACCTCTGTCATTAGATCGACGTGATATTTATGTATTTGTAATATTTCGTTTTTATTTTAGTAAAGATATATATTCCATGATGCGCGAAAAATACAATAAAAAAAAAACAGATTTGCGGTTCGATTTTACTGGAATTTAAGTCATAGCTGATGCCGTAGCAGATCTTTGCTAAAAATTCAAAGTAGAAAAATGCCTAAAAATTACAAAAAAATACTGGTTTTCGGTAGAACATTTGGTGGTTTTATTTGTTGCATTTTAACCCTACTATGACGTCCTGCAAGGAATACGTCGAATTACAAGTAACCCTGTATATATAGGTATAGTGATTTATTTTTATTCCTCTGCAGTTCTGCACTAACTTCAAACTACACCAGTTGTGAATATCAGATTAATAATATAATATCGCATGAGTCCATGCTGTTTCTATTACTCTGCTTCAATATCTGTAAATGAAGTTTGGCATGATTAGAAAATTAAAACTAAGTCAAGTCACAAAAGAGATACCTAGCTAGAAGATCGTCTCCATACGAGCGAAAATACATGCAAACCAGGTCCAGCAGTGCTATTCTGTATAAATCTCACCGTGAAAACTTAGGTGAAGTGAGCGTGAAGTGAGCTGTCAATAGTGTCAATCCCTAGCATCAGGTAGAATGAGAGCTCACTTCACCTAGGTTTTCACGGTGGAGATTTGTACAGAATAGCATTGCAGGGGCGCAGCAGCCTCCATATAAACCCACTCCTATCGGCTTCCCTTCGGAACAACACTTTTTCTTAGTATCAGCTATTGCCAACATCACATTTCAGGGATTTAATACTAGTTTAATACGTCATAATATTAAAAACATTACATAAATGCCTATATTTTTCGTCTAAACAAAAAATTCCGATAACAAATAGTGCTAAAATAAGCCGTCACTCGTGTGAAAAAGTTCTAAGTGAATGCAACGCGATGTATTTTATTTATTAAGCGCCGCTGACCATTTCGCAGAAAATCCATGCCACAGAATAAAATATTTGCAGTTGATCAACTGAATTAGTCTTTTTCTTAGGTTAGATTTTAGGAACGAAGTTCTTTCAACGAACGAAGGTTATTATACAGGTCAGTTTAACATTTTCACTTGTCAATGTAGTCTCCAAAGTTAAAAAAACAGACAATAAGTACGGTGAGGGTAAATCTAGTGATTTAAATCTTTGAGCAGCGACCGGCGTTTGAATTAATGTCAAAAACTGGTATAAATGACAAATTTTCATGTTGGCCGTTATAATATGACGGAACCGCTTTCCTAGGAAAGTCGGAGTACACTGATAGAAATCGTCACGTAACGAAAAAGCGTTATGCCCAATTTGTACAAGATGGCTCTGAATTAATATACAATAGACAGCGAAATGAACTTACGACGAACTTCCATACCCTTAAGTATCTGAATTTTCAAATTCCTGTATTTAAATTTTTGTTATGGCTAAAAATGGTCTTACTGTTTCGTTATACTGTGACTATATTCTTTTGTTTTTGATGTTTTCCACCGCTCATGAAGATCCGTAAATATTGACAGCAACATTTTATTTATTCATTAGCTTTATTTTATCCCATGTAGATGTTATGTTAAGGTTTAATAGGTAAAGGTAACATAAGAAAAATAAAAAAGTTCTTTGTTAAAAATGAGTTTCCTTTAGTTTGCCGTGTCATTACTTCCCAGAATTCGATCCTTTAGCGACACTATCGAATGGTGTAATAATACAGTATGGTTTTTTTTTTCTTCAAAATCAACGGGTTCGATTCCTGGCTACAAATATTGATTTTTTAAAAATCCAATGCTGCAGTTTTAGTTTTCATCAAAATCGAGTCCGAGACTCCTACTTTTCGCTATTCCTCATAATTTCAGATTTAGCCATCCACGCCCACTTGAAAAATTCAACCTGTACAACTCAAGTAGCGGATGTTGAAAAAAAAAAAACAGCCAGACTAAAGTGGGAGAGTAATCTGGCCACGTTAGACGAATGCTCCCGGGGAGATGGACAAAAACCGTCACCCACTGGACGCCTCAGGCCTCGTTTACGGAGACGAGGGGCGTCGCGCGTCGCGTTTAGAGGCGCGGCCCGCACTAAATTCAAACATAGGGCGTTCTATGAGAGCGTTTACAGAGAAGAGAAGAATTGTAGCGACGGGCGACGCCGCGGCGGACGTGGCGGGTGATGCAGCGTGAGACGCGACGGGTTTCTTCAGTTTAACTTCTTTATAACATACTTAATGACACCGCGTGCGCTGCTGACTTAATGACACCGCGTGCGCTGCTGCGTGCGACATCGCGAGCGCCACCGTTTGCGCCGCCGCGTGCGTGCCATAAACGGAGAAAATGCTTGACACCCCGCGCACCGCGCCGCCTGTCGTCCCGCGTCTCCGTAAACGAGGCCTAAGGGACATCGCCGACCGTCGAGGTACACCGCGGCGGGCGAAGGTGGTGTGACGATCTGATTATGTTACCAGGGTCAACATGGCCCCGCTGGGGTCGCGGGTTGTTCGAAAGAGATACCGTGGCCCTGGCACAGGCAACTGAAGGAACACGGGTGGGTTTTTAGTCAGTAAAAGTCTGACACGTCCTTCCGCTCTGCCCAGAGCGGGAGAAGTCATTTGATGATTTCCCATAAACAAAAAAAAGGGCCAATATGGCCAGAGATCGCACAAGACAGAAACGTTTGGAAGGAAAAAGGGGAATCCTTTGCCCAGCAGTGGGTCACAAAATAGGCTAAATTGTTAAGTAGATGTAAGGGCCGCCTTTTGCGGTGAAAGCCTCCTCTAAACCTTTCCAGGTGGCTCTATCCTTTGCCCGTGTAGGCCGTAAGTTTCCGGCTATTTGTACGATGTCGTCACACTCCATATTTTTCAACTCTTCCTTCTTTTTTTGTGTACTGGATACCAATTTGTAATTATTTGTGACCAGCAACATAATGAAGGAACAATTGCCGTACTTTCTTGTTAAGTGACGTATCTACAGCTACAGCTATAATTTATTTAATCTATTATTTAAGGACACCAAAATTAATTTAATATATTTATTAACCGTCCCCGGTCATGTCGGATTGCCGTCCCATCGGACTATTTACCAAAACAAAAGTGGCACAGATGCAAGTATCACGTATGTCAAAAGTGTGTAACCAACAAAGATACGATACGTCATCGAAGAATTTGCTTTGGAAACGGCACCGAGTTATACGTTTACCACATAACCAGGGTACGTTCACACGACGCTATTTTGCACGTATATCGGATACGATATTTTATCGATGCAGCAGTGACAGTAACTTTTCTACATATTAGAAACTGGAAGTTCACCCAGAGCCAATACGATAAAATCACGGATTTGAGAAAAAAAAAATCTTCCTGCATGCTCCGCTATTCGAGAAATAACGATTTTTATCGTGTTCCATACATTTGGTCGTGTTAGTATAGCACAACAACCTGACACATTGTATAATTATGAGTAACTAGCTGACCCGTCAGACTTTGTCCTGTCAAAATTTCAGTTTGGATTTTTAGTCTGTTTCTTTGGGTTTTTCCTTATTTTCTTTTTCCGAAACCAGTATGGAGGGATACAAAAAAAAAAAAATCAATTCGGTCGGGCCATATTCGAGTTTTTGCGAGACAAACTCGCGGCAGTTGATTTTTATGTACAGGGTTATTGTAAAACACAAGCAACCTGTTAAGGGGTCATTGTATTCATCATTATGAATAACTTACTATGGGACCAAACCTGAAATCGCAACAAAAAAATCAGCTGCTGGGATACTTTTTGACGAGTGTGATGTAGATAAATGTACTGAACAGCAGATTTTTTTTTCGCGATTTCAGGTCAGATCCCATAGTAAAAGTTGTTCATAATGATGAGTACAATGACCCCTAAGAGGTTGCTGGTGTTTTACTAATAACCCTGTATATAGATTAATGTAGGAATGTGATGATTGAGTAGCGAAGACGGTGCGTTGGAGAGTGAATATAGGACTTAATATGGATGAATTTGATTAAAAAAATCTTAGAAAAATGTGTTTTTAATAAATCACATTTTCCTAAGATATTTTTTGTCGTTTATAAAGACATTTTAATAAACGTCTTTATAAACAACAAAAAGAAAATTACACTACTCGCACTTGACTATAAGTTTATCGATAATTTTTTGAAACGCGTACGTGAACAAATTTCAATTTATAGGTTTTGGACCGTGAATTTCCCTAAAACAAGGATGTATCTATGACATATTTTTTTCAGGACCTAAATACACAATTTCGGATAACCCCCGTTAAAGCACGGGGTCTTTACATATTAAGATTTTAATTTAACTTTCCTTTGTAGGTCTCGGCTGCGTTATTGAAATTAAGCTAGAACCAGAAGAAAGTAACTTATTGGAATCACCAATGAAACCGACATCTGCAAAAGCAAACGTCAAAAAAGATGATAGGACTAATAAAGTCTCGAAAAAAAGAAGCAGTCAGAGATCCACAGAAGAGATTTTAAAGGTTCAAAGGGTCGGGCCTCTTAAAGGTGACAAAATTGAATTAGAAAAACATTTGCAGAATATTCGCAATATACTCTTACATTCTAATGCTACTCCTATCAGAAGGCACACAGCAGTTGGTTACCATTGTAGCTTCTGCTTAGAGCACTTTACAATACCGAGAGACCTTAAGATGCATACACTACAAAACCATGACAACGAAACTAAAAACACAGTTATGAAAGGCTGCACTTTAACTTATTATGCCGTAAAACTAGACATCACTGATCTGAAGTGTGAAATATGTGGTCAAGATATCGACGGATTACAGCCACTGATGGATCATTTACAATCTGATCACAATAAAACTATGCATACAGACATAAAAAATCATATATTGCCTTTCAAATTTCAAGGGGACATGTTCAAGTGCGTGCTATGCCCGAATATGTACGAACGCTTTAAGCTGATACAAGAACACATGAATATGCACTACAATAATTATATCTGTGAAATCTGCAACTCTCCCTACGTTAATAAGATAACACTTAACAAACATTTGTCTAGACACAAACAAGGAGAGTTCTCTTGCAAGTTTTGTCCAAAAGTATTTGACACAAATGGTAAGAAATTAGCCCACGAAAATTTCGTACATAAAATTGGCCATAAAAGAAATAAATGTGTATATTGTAATGAGAAATTCAGTTCTTATATTCAGAGGAATGAACACATGGTGACAGAGCATGGTGCAGAGCCTCGTGTCCTCAAATGTATGGACTGTGACAAGACCTTTACAAGAAGAGACCAATTGCTTCGACACCATAAACGGGATCATTTACTCGAAAGGAAGCATGAATGCGAGCACTGCGATATGAAATTTTATAGAAAGAGGGAACTAACAAAACACATGTTAAAACATACAGGCGAAAAACAGCACAAGTGCGATGTTTGCCTCAAAGCTTTTGGACGGAAAAATACTTTAAAGGAGCATATGAGAATACATGAGAATGACAGGAGATTCAAATGCGACCAGTGTGGACAAGCGTTTGTGCAGAAATGTAGCTGGAGAAGCCATATGCGGACGCGACATGATGAGTGGGTTTAAGTTAAGAGTAAGAAATAATGAAGTGCTTTGCAGCTTTCAATTGATTTGAAGTGTCTTAGAAATGTGTAACTAATTAGAATACATTTTACCGTAATTTATTATCTTTCTAAATTTATGACATGTAGCACATTCTAGTCACATCTTAGTAATTGTTAATAAATATTATAGCATGTTCCTACTGCTAGGTTACAGGCCTCCTCTCTTTGAGAGAGAGTGGGCCATAATCCACCACGCGGACCTAGTGCGGGTTGGCGGATGTCACAATCCGAATTTTTGGTTTCCTCACGATGTTTTCCTTCATTGTTTTGAGAGCAGTGGTGATAAAACAATTTACATGGTGCCTGCTTGGGTGCGAACTCACGACCTACAACTCGTGAGTCGTTGCCGTTCCCACTAGGCCACCACAGCCAAAATATTATAATAATTTATAATCTACATGACATGTAATCTTAATATTAATAAGAACTCTATAGTTTTTTTTTTATTAAGTATTTTTTCCCCTTAAATTTTATCCTGTTGCTATGCCCAAAAAGGGTCCATAATTTGTACATAACTAAATAAACCTTTCGTATCATCTAAAATACGTTATGGAATCATCATCATCATCATTTCAGACGAAAGACGTTCACTGCTGGAAAGTCGGTCGGTTCTGTGCTTCTCGCATCCAGAGGATTCCTGCCGGAATAAATAAATTCATGTAAATAGTCATGCAAACTGTCGTACAATTTCTCTGTCAGTCGTTACTAACTGTGATTCTCCATGGAGCGGTGCGGTCAAATCTCATCTGCTTTAACTAGTAAAATGAGCTCTTTTAAACAGCGATTATTCTCATTAACAGAACTGTATTATTTAGCAGAAGTTGTAACGGTATCACGGACGGACGGACGGATGGAAGGTTCTTGCTATTGAGACCTCTTATACTGTAGGTCCAGTCGAGTCCTTAAAATAATGGGTTCTTTATCAGGGACCGTACCATGACGTTTTAGAATCATGATTATTCCAGTGTAAAAGAGAGATGGAACTGTGGAGTCTTAGGCCCTTTAACCTAAGGACACGAGGTGGTCGTGTGATTATAGCCTTCGCCCTCTGTAAAGGTCTTGGATTTGAAAACCTAAGACGTTTATTGAAACTGTTGGAATTTATTTTCATCACAGTAATAATCGTTTTTGCTGAGTAAGGTGCTCCATGAAGAATGTCCTGTGCCGCTAACGCATGCTAGAAAATGTAAATCACCTAAAATTTCCATAAACATGGAGTAACATTACATATTTCCGGTGAAATAAATGCCTTTTTTCTGTTAAAATAATTTAAAAACCTCACGTACAAAAAAACGTAAAGGGTTTCAAACAGTACTTTTGTTATCGAAATGTCTCGTCTATATAATATTGCATAAAAATTGCTAACTATGACGTAATTTGCGAAACGTGAAAATAAAGAAAAAAAAAATACGTTTATATGCGATAAAATATGACGCAAAGAATAAACGCAAACACAAAAAAAAGAACAATTTGGGGGGAAATATGCGGTCACATCCACGCAAAACTGTCAACCTTATGCGAGACAGAGCATCAGCGCTTATTTTCACCGACTGCCGGCGTTGATGTGATTACGAAAATGCCACCACATTCTTACGAAGACACGGAAAAACTACTCAACAGTTACTGAGAAATATAGATGCAGTACACACGCAAGCTCGACTTTCACACCACACTTAAAACTATTTAGGTACCTATGTGAATACGTTTAAAACTAGCATAAAGCGCTTCTTCCGACTGTAGTCTTTAGCAGAGATTTCAACAATGTATTCGAGATATGGAGTGCCATTGCATCGGTTTTAACTTAGTATGGGCTCCTGTCTCCCATTTTCAAAATAAATTAAACATGTAAACATACACTTGGCATATAACTTGTAAAATACGCCTAGCCTTTTCCCAACTATGTTGAGATCGGCTTCCAGTCTAACCGGATGCAGCTGAATACCAGTATTTTACATGGAGCGACTGCCTATCTGACCTCCACATGCATATAACTTGTAGTACAAACTAAATAAAGACATAAGTGAATACCTACTTAATAAACTGTACAAAAAGACAAATCCGTTTTTTTTTTTTAGAATCAGTGATCCGTTATTACTGAAAGAATCTATGTATCTATAAAGTGGCGCTAACACCGTTTCAATATTTGTGAACAAGCCCATCGCATTCTATATACCTATCGCTGATTTTAATCCAAACTTTTGTTTGTAGGTCTCGGCTGCGATACAGAAATTAATGTAGAAACAGATGTAAGTAAAATATTGAAAGCAATCAAAGCACCGAGATCTGCAAAAGCAAACGACAACAAAAGTAATTGGAAGAATAGCGATCAGGCGTTAGAAGAAGAAATATTAAGAGTCCGCCCTCTTAAAGCAGACAAAAGAGAGATGGACAAACATTTGCAGAATATTCGTAACATACTATTTTATTCTAATGCTACTCCTATCAGAAAGCAGACTGGGAATGGTTACTTGTGCGGCTTCTGTTCAGAGCACTTTACCTTGCCGAAAGACCTTAAGATACATACATTACAAAAACATGACAACGAAACAAAAAGTAGTTTCATGAAAGGCTGCCTTGTTTTCAACTACGTCGTTAAATTAGACATCACTGGCCTGACGTGTGCAATATGTGATCGAGATATTGACGGGTTAGAGCCACTGATGAATCATTTACAATCTGATCATTTTAAAATTATACATAAAGATATAAAAAATTACATTTTGTCTTTTAAATTTGAAGGAGATACGTTACAGTGCGCGTTATGCCCTAAAACCTATGACCACTTTAAGCTGCTACAAGAACACATGAATGTGCACTACAACAATTTTAACTGTGAAATCTGCAACTCTCCTTTCGTTAATAAGAGAACCCTTAAAAGTCACATGAGGAGACACAAACAAGGAGAGTTTTATTGTAAGTTTTGTTCAAAAGTATTTGACACAAATGTCAGGAAGTTATGCCACGAAAGGTTCATACATATTCTTGACCAAAAAAGAAATAAATGTCCACATTGCGATGAGAAATTCGTTTCTTACACACAGAGGAATGACCATATGGTAAAAATGCATGGTGCAGAGCCTCGTATCCTCAAATGTATGACCTGTGACAAGACGTTTACCACAAAAGAAAGTTTGACTCGACACACTAAACGGGATCATTTACATGAAAGGAGACACGAATGTGAGCACTGCGATATGAAATTTTATAGAAAGAAAGAACTGAATATGCACATGTTAAAACATACGGGCGATAAAAAGTACAGTTGTGACATTTGTTTGAAAGCTTTTGGACGGAAGGATCATTTAAAAGAGCATTTGAGAATACATGCGGATGACAGACGATATAGATGCGAACAATGTGGACACGCGTTTGTGCAGAAGGCCAGCTGGAGAAGCCATATGCGGAAGCGACATGATGAGCAGGTTTAGGTTATGGAGTTTAGGAATGCTTTGTAGATTATTTAACTTAGATAGAATGTAATGAAAATAAATGATTTAAAATATACTTTTTGGGAAATGCAAGCTTAAATAATTAATATTTGTCTTAGAATAGCGTTGACAATTCGAATACATTTGTCCCTAAATACCCGGCTACACACAGCAGCTTCCATGCGCAGTACTTGTTTGTGCAAACAACATGTGGCGGCCACACCATAGAAGAGCCTGATTAACGATAACGATATATGCTCTCTAATGCTAATTAAAAATTGCGCAATATTAAGATTAGCCGGGTTTTTAGTTACGTTGTCTTGAAAAATCTTCCGACACGTTGCAGACTTAAGTCAAGCGAACTGTCTACCTGGCGTTTTATCAATCTGTCCTTACCTACACAATTTTTCCATGATGCGTGCGGGGCGGACAAAACTTATCTAAAACAAAATCAGCTCAATAACTAATTCATAAAATCAGCTTTTTAAACTGCGATTATTCCTAACAACAGAACCGTAGCAGCAGTTTAAATGGCAAGACGTTCTAGCTACTAGACTTATGCAACAAGCCTCGTTGCCCTGTACTAGTTCGAATCCAGTCCTTAATAGACGGGGTCTTCATCAGAGGGACAATTGTCGTATTTTAAACAATGTTCGCAATCTTATTTCAGTCGCAATCTGTCAAAAATTGTATAGCGTTTATTTTTGACATTTGATTGTCGCTGGCATGAGATTGCGACTTGAATTTGAACGTTTTTAGGTACGAGAATTGGTCTTTCAAAGTAATCCAGATAGAACAGGATTCATTCAGCCTAGACTTCAATTTTCAAGGGCTTCTTCTGTATAATATTGGAAATGTTTACAATATACCCTTCAACGAAAGAATGCAGTCGGTTAGCTCAAACAAGCCTATCTAGTGCTAATATTCTGATTATTAGCATCTACATCGACGCACGCAGCATAATTTTATTCTGGTAGATATATTAAAACCTTATAAATTACCCAAACATCTCGTCAGAGATTATTTGCAGGTAATAATTATATCAAACTTTTGTTTGTAGGTCTCGGCTGCGATACAGAAATTAAATTAGAAACTCATGTAAGTAAAATATTAAACGTACTAATTGCACCGAGATCTGCAAAAACAAACGAAAACAAAATTGACTGGACGCTTCCAGTTCCGAAAGACGAAAGAGTTCGACCTCTTAAAGCAGACAAAAGAGAGATAGACAAACATTTGCAGAATATTCGAAACATACTCTTACATTCAAATGCCACTCCTATCAGAAAACACACAGGGAATGGTTACTTGTGCGGTTTCTGTCCAGAGCAGTTTACCATGCCGAGAGAACTCAAGGTACATACTCTACAAAAACATGACAACAAAAAAAAAAGCACTTTTATGAAAGGCCACCCATTAACTTCCTACGTCGTTAAAACAGATATAACTGGTCTAAAGTGCGAAATATGTGGACAAGATATTGATGGATTAGAGCAACTGATGAATCATTTACAATCTGAACATAATAAAATTTTACATAAAGATATAAAAAATCATGTACTGCCTTTTAAATTTGAAGGGGACACGTTCAAGTGCGTGCTATGCCCTAAATTCTACGAACGTTTCAAACTGCTACAAGAACATATGAACGTACACTATAACAATTATAACTGTGAAATCTGCAACTCTCCTTTCGTTAATAAGAGAACCCTTAACGGTCATATGGCGAGACACAAACAAGGAGAGTTCTCTTGTTCATTTTGTTCAAAAATATTTGGCACAAATGGCAAGAAATTATGCCATGAAAAATTTGTACATATAGGAGATCATAGAAGAAATAAATGTCCGCATTGTCTCGAAAAGTTCACGTCTTACGCTAAAAAGAATGAACATATGGTGAATGAGCATGGTGCAGAGCCTCGTGTCCTCAAATGTATGGCCTGTGACAAGACGTTTACAAGAAGAGACAGATTGACTCGACACACTAAACGGGATCATTTACTCGAAAGGAAAAATGAGTGCGAGCACTGTGATATGAAATTTTTTGGAAAGAAAGAACTGAATTTGCACATGTTGAAACATACAGGTGAAAAACAGTACAAGTGCGATGTCTGTTTCAAAGCTTTTGGACGAAAACATACCTTAAGAGAGCATTTGAGAATACATGCGGATGACAGGAGATTTAAATGTGAACAGTGTGGACAAGCGTTTGTGCAGAAATGCAGCTGGAAAAACCACATGAAATCAAGACATGACGAGTTGGTATGATTTTGTGCGTTTGGATGCACACAAAAAAGCTTAAAACATAGTTTGGCATATGTGCGCTGGCTGACCTGGTTATAGTTTTATATTTATCAAGAACCAAGAATGGAGCAAAAAATAATAATGAAAAGAGCAAACTTTTTGAAAGAAATAATGTAAAATTTTCGTCAAAATTCATAAATTATGAGTTTTAGCAATTTTTTGCAATCCTATTTGCAGGGATGCCCGCTATTAAAATTAGATGTACAGTCCTACCAACTTATCTGTGAACTGAAAGAGGACGCCACCGTCGATGCGTCGACACAATCGAATGACATGCGTCGGCACAATCGAAGACATTTCAACATGACGGCCGTAGTTCCAATTTTCGCCATTTCACAGATAAGTTGGTAGGAGTGTACCTACGTGCCTATGCATAGACTATAAACGCGATAACTTTTTAATACTTTAGTTTAAGTGATACTTTGTCTAAGTTAATCTTGATAAACTTCATCAGCTATATGTGAATGCTTGAAGTTGTGAATTTCGCTGTTGTAGTGGGTAGCTAACGTAATTGAAGAAATACTGGCATCATTTTCCAGCCTGTCATACTCCTAATATGACGTGACGAGAAGTGACGAATCGTGTCTTCTTAAAATGATGAATTGCTAATTTCGAGTAACTGGTTTTTATTAGAATACTAGCCGTTGCCCGCGACTTCGCCCGCGTGGATGTCGGAAATTATCCCACGGGAACCTACTACCGGGATAAAAAGTATCATATGTGTTATCCCCTATATATATATAACCTATAAACGATCTGTGTGCCAAATTTCATCCAAATCCGTTCAGCCGTTTTTGCGTGATTGAGTAACAAACATCCAAACATCTTCACATTTATAATATTAAGTAGGATGTTAAATGAATAATATTCGATATTTTCAAATGGTCGTAAGCACTAAGCACGGAGACGCCTCGGCACACTTTCCATCCAAACCAAGCGTATCACTGTCTTCTTGCACAACGACACAAAAGCCTTATTGAAACTGAAGGTGGTCCATGACAGAAGTAGTGCGCTCAATGCACTTTCGGCACCACGAATTTTATTAGTACTGCCGTCTTTGGTCGCAACCGGCAGCGCGGCGATTCCGAGCTCTTTGGTTGTAAAGTTATAACTCGACCGCGGATGCAACATCTATTTTAATTATTAGTCGTCTTAATTAATATAAGTATGTAGTTTATTTAATAGTTGTAGTTGTTTTAGTACTTTGTTTAGTTTAGTAGTATTGAAAGGCCTGGCTCTTGTGATGTAAGAACTAGTACAAGAGCTAGGGTTACACAGATGTTTGTGACTTTGAAGTGTAAATAAATAAATTATTAGTATTATTAGTTCTAAAACTAAAAATCGGACGTCAGAAAGTCACCTTCTTGAATACGGAATGTCATGTCGTAGTGTACGGTTTCTCACAGTAAAGCTTTGGTTTCTTGGGAAAACGGATCCGTCTCATTATAACGGCCGTCATGAAAATCTGTCATTTGCACCAGTATTTGACATTAAGGTTGTCAAAAAACGATGTGTATTTGGACAGCCGTTATTGTGTGACCGTTCACCGCTAGCTTAGGAGACCAAAGCTTTAGCATTTAATATATTATATTCCTATACTAAAATAGTTGCAATGTTACAATACTACCTACTGATGATAAAATAAGGCTTTGTTGTCCACACTTGTACAAATTTTGGTGTATCAGATCAGATCTCCGTCGCGATGAATGATACACGATCATGTGAGTAATTTTGCGTCCAAACTGGCGATAATGATACTTGGGCTGTTGCACGCAACGGAGATCACATGATTCAAGATGTCTTCGTTTCCAATTCTTTTGTTATTTAGTACAGACATTAATTATCTTTATAAAAGTAACCACAAAAGCTTTATAATGTTTAATTTTGGAACGAAGTTCCTTATTGCACGTTATACTCTGCACACTTGTCAATGAGCCAGTTCTCTCGCCAAGTGTACAAAAGCAAAAGGCACTTCGTTCCAACCGGGTGTCCCACGGCCCACGACACCTCTCGACTGTTCTTTTTTAAAAATAGTAGGTTATTTAATATTTTAAAGGTACGCACGGCTACAGAACAAGCTATACATTTCCAGTATAAGTTGATCTCTCATTGAATAGTATTTCTTTATAATGAGAGGTCAGTGTAAACTGGAAATTATAGCTTGATGTGTAGCCGTGTGTACCTATATTGATGTTTGTAACATTAGTAGCGCCTAGCTTAAGTTAAGCTGCTGAACTTTAAAATATGTTAACGTTAACATTTTAATAAAGATTCTTCTTAAACAAACCTTATTTTGTGTCTTATTATAAAAAACTGCTGTCCGCTATAACGGCTAATAAATCAAAAGTCGTTTATTCAAATCAGCACAGCTGTCTATTAAGTTAGAAGATCTATAGCCGAGTGGCAGATGGCAGTCGGCTACTATTTACGCTAGTGATGAAATGTTTAGTTAATTCATGTTTAGTAATAATCAACTATCATGAAAATGGAACATTGCAGGTTTTTGTAGTTGTATTGTGACAAGTGCTCTTTGTAATTTCAACTAGCTGACCCGACAGACGTTCAATAATTCATAGAAAATGTAGTTGCAGTTTTTCGTAATTTTCCAATGTTTCCGGCAATTTTTCCAATTCTTGAAAAACGAATATTTGAAAAAAATTGCTGAATTGGTCTAACCGTTCTCGAGTTTTGCGCTTAGCAACACATTTAGATTATTTATAACCAAAGTTATAAAATATTACAATCAGGAGCATGCATGCGTACATGAATGTAATATTTCTGCTACGTTTCTTTCATCTCGATAAAGCATACGATCTCCTGAGGTACAGAGAAGTTAAATTCTTATTTTTTTATTTTGATACCAGTATAAAAAACAAGAACAATATTCAAGGTATTGAAATCATAAGTGCAGTGCGATCGCATCGCTATCGTCATCAATGGTCTGTGTTAACCTGTTATTACCGGTTATTATTTACGATTTTATTTATATGTTACCTAACTTAAACCAAGCTTTTTACGCATTTCACTCTTTTACTGACGAGTAGACAAGGCTTCATATCAAGCTATACATCGTGTTATGGGTGTAGTGCAGTGCCCCCCCCCCCACAGATTATTTAGGGGGCTGACCGCCGAAGCGGTGTGGGCTCCCCGGCCTGGACCCATCTGGGTTTATATTTTCCTGCTCCTTCATGGTGGTGGGGGTGGGCTTTTTTGGAAACGAGGTTACCCCTCCTCTGGGACCGACGGGATATAAAGATGGGAGGGAGGGAAAGCATTTGGTGGATGAAGAGGGTAAGGGTTCTTTAGGTTACCCTAAGCCTGGGATTTGTCATTCGGTAACTTCTCTTGTCCGGGATCACATTCGAGATGCTTCGGGTGCGGGATCGACGTTGGCCGTCGGTCCTGCAGCCGGAGTTGGGCTATCCGAAACCTGCCCACCCGCTCGGTTGCAAGAGAAGTGCCAGGCAGTCTGGGTCGTCCCACCGCGGATGTACGTAGGTATATTCGCGTTGCAGCGATCCAGCCACCCCGACGACGATTTTTTCTTTTGCATAGATAGGTATATTATTTCCCGGAGAGTGACTTTAGCTATTTGATTCCAATAAATCCATCTATTTAATTCCTAATAAGTGAAATGAGCTGTTGAAGTTGTATCGGGAAAATCTGAAATCACGAAGAAAGCTGGTTTGTTGAACAGACAATTTATACTTCGAAATTAACACTTCGACCTACAAATTTAAAAAAATGCACGCCTGCTGTGCTAGCATCAACTAAATCATTAAAAAAAGACTAATCAAATTTTCCCAGCCTCCAAGTTAACAAAACAATAATTTCTTCTCTCTTATTTTCGTCTACACTATCCGTCTACATCCAAAAATTACAAAATAATGTTTTCTTTGTAGGTCGAAGTGAAGCGGCAGATCTTGCTAAGAAAATACTATCAGAGATAAAAGAACGCCAGATAGCATCAAAAATAGAGAAAGCACAAAATACTAACAGAGGCATACTTCAATCAGAAACTGATGAAGAAGATAGAAAACTTAAGAAAAAGAGTCAGAAGCAAAATGAGGAAGAATTGTTTAAACAACGTTATAATATTAGAGAGATCCTACTATGTAGCAATGCGACGCCGATTCGTAAGTATGATCTTGGATATGTGTGCTGTTTCTGTCAAAAGCAATATCCTAATGCCGATGAACTAAAGACACATACTATCACAGAACACGATGACAGTGATAAACTAGACTTTATGAAAGGACAGCGCACGTTGTACTTCTTAGTCAAGCTAGACATTACCGCACTGAAGTGTACCTTATGTGACACAGAAATAGATTCAGTTGCAGACCTCATCCAACATATGAGGAACGAACATGGAAAGCCAATGTTCACCGAAATAAAGAATTATATCATACCATTCAAATTTGAAGACTCTATACTTAAGTGCACCTTCTGCCCACGAATATTCAACCGATTTAAGGTTCTGCAAGAGCACATGTACACACACTATAAAAACTTTGTTTGTCATGTATGCGGCACTGGTTTCGTTAACGAGAAAATGCTGAACACACATCGTGATAGCCATAAAGTAGGAGTTTTCAAATGCGGGCACTGTCCCGAGGAATTTGACACTCCCAGAAAAAAGAAATACCATGAAAAGACTGTTCACATGCTAGCTTTAAACAAATGTGGGTATTGTGACGAAAAGTTTATGTGGTACCGTCAAAAATGTGCTCACATAGCTGAAGTACATGGCATTGTTGTAACTCAACCAAAGGAATGCAAAGCGTGCGAAAAAGTCTTCCCGTCTGATTCCAAACTTCAGCTTCACGTCAGGAGAGATCACTTGCTAGAACGTAGATTCAAATGTACTGAATGTGATATGGAGTTCTTTTCCAAAGAGTCGTTGAACGATCACTTGGTCAAACATACTGGGATCAAAAGGTTTTCTTGTAAGGTTTGCTGCAAGTCCTACGGGTTGAAGAAAGCTTTGAGAGAGCATATAAGGATACATGAGAATGACAGGAGATTTAAATGCGACACATGTGATCAAGCTTTCGTGCAAAAGTGCAGCTGGAAAACTCATATGCGTTCTAAGCATGGAATTACAGTTTAATCCTTCGATCAATAATAGCACTAGATACAGGATCAGGAACAAAAATAAGTCGCTGTAGTGGCCACGTTTACACACACATAA
Organism: Cosmia pyralina; assembly: GCA_946251885.1. Classification (NCBI taxonomy): domain Eukaryota; kingdom Metazoa; phylum Arthropoda; class Insecta; order Lepidoptera; family Noctuidae; genus Cosmia; species Cosmia pyralina. Next base: position 9,089,867 of record OX276368.1, on the reverse strand, counting down.
ACATTTACATTTGTTACTACGAAATATAGAAAAAAGTTTTATAATATTTACAACTTCAATTCATTATAAACCTTAACAATCAAACATAAAGTTTAATTACGATTGCAAAATATTTATATTTAAGTCCTTCTATCATCGGAGAAAGGTAAAAGCAATAAATTAAAAATGTCGCTTGAAAATAAAAGGTCATTTTTATAATAACTACAAAAATATTTATTCTAAAGTGAAACTTAAAACTTAAGCAATAAGGTTAAAAACATTTTGTTGAAAATTTTGTGCTTACTCTATTTTGGAACTAGACATAGTTCTTGGTATTTACATTTCAATGCTCAGAACACAGTAAGTATTGAAAGATGTAGAGTAGCAGAATAATAATATATTTTTTAGGCCAAGGTTCGTTTTATATGGTAGCAAATATTTTTGACCGATTTTTAAAAGTAGAAGGAGTAAATTAGTACAATAGTTATTTTAATTTTGATTATTAATTTGATAATTAATTATTTTAATAAAAATATTAAAACAAATTGTTGAATTTTTACAAGGTTTATATATTTCTTCTCCTCTTTCTTTCGCGACAATAGATACCCATTCTGCATTGCGAAATGGGTCACTAGGAAATCTACAAACAAAAACAACATATAAAGTAACAATACTACTCCATGCATTTCCCTGTTCCCGAACAGTCGATGTTTGAAATAAGACCACAAAAGTATTTGTGTTTTTATTTTTCGGGCCGTTTTTGAAGCGCTTATCGGGAATCTAGTACTATTATTGATCGAAGGTTTAATCGGAAAACTTTTACTATAGACCTATGGAACACAAAAAATATTTATAGCCAAACCACATCTGATTTAATAAGATCATTTAAGCTAGGGCTAGACGGCACCAGAACGAGGATCAAACAAAGCCAAAATACACCGAGTGTTATATACAGAGTGGTCCAAATAGTGACGTCAAAAAGAAAAATCTGAATTCCTCATACCCAAGGGTATTCGAAAATACATGGGGATGTATGTTCCGCCATATTTTAACTCCAATTAATTACAAAAAAACAAAAATAACTCGGAAAACTACAACAAATCGCGGAACATACATGGGGTAATTTTGAACACCTCTGGGTAAAAGGTATTCAGATTTTTCTATATGACGTCACTGTTTGGACAACCCTATATAGTTGAACTAGCAGCAGTACTTATACCAGACCGAACAATAGGAGAATAGCTAATGCAGAAATGCAGATGCAGATGATGCAGATTATTAATGCAGATTTGCCACACAGCAAATATGAGCGTCCCATTACTACCGGTTAAATACCGGTAGTAATGGGTCGGCCGTATAAGCTGTGAGGCTCATCTCACTAGGGCGGGCACCAGTGGCGGCGCAACCATGGTCGCACTGCCTAAAAATGTATGGTTGGTTGCGCAATCGGTTAGACGCCTGGTGAGATACACACCATAAAGTTATTATATTTTTCTGGCAGGATTAGGTAGTATATTTTCCTGACAGCGCGATCATGGTTGCGCCACCATGGTGTCCTAGTCACACTATAATACTATAAAGGCGAAAGTTTGTGCGTGTGTGTGTATTTCGTGCTCAAACGACTGGACCAATTTTGATAAAATTTGGTATGGAGGTAGCTGACACCCTGGATTAACACATAGGCTACTTTTATCCCGGTCTACGCGGATTAAACCGCGGGGCGCAGCTAATAAGATATAAGCCTAAAACCGATGATCGTTGGAAAATCGGTAAACATAGTGTAGAACACCCACACACGTGCGAAAGAAGCCTTCTCCCCACTTGTCAAGCAATGAGAATCAGATTGTGCATCCGTAGCTAGTCGGACCTAGCACAGTCTAGCATTTATCTTGCATCAACTTCGTGTAATAAGTGCAAACTATTGTCATCACGCAAACGAAAAACAAAAAGAACCCTCGCCGCCTTCGTTCGCCGTGAACCTGAATGGTGCCGCTGCCTCGTAGTATATTATAGTATAAATCACAGTTTCATACCACAACAATGAAACACGCATGCGTTGCGAAATCGATCGTTAACAGTCTCTCTGACAAGCCAAGCCACTGTGGTGCTGTCGCAAAGTTGCGAGTTGTGTCGTCCATCGCGGTGTTAAGGTATGATTCCGATCTCGGCAGCACGCAGCAGTGATGCCGCGATGCGGCTATTGACAAAGTAGTGCTGCCACGACATTGCTGCTCTCCTCGGAATGTAATCTCATATAATCCTATAAAAAATGTATGATGGGGACCAGTAGTGACGCAACAGCACTGCTGCGTGCTGCCGAGATCGGAATCATACCATTACTATTGCGATGCAACCCGTTGTGCGGCCTGGCTCTTAGACAAATTAAAGAGTTAAGTGTAGCTTAAATTGAAACTAGTATTTAACATTTTACATGTTGTTCTTTGGGCCACATCTTATTATCTTCCTAGATTTTTTTGTTTCTACGATTTTTGTTTGTCTCTAGTTTAGTTTTAAGGGTTGTATTTGGTTCCGTTAATAAATAATTTACTTCTTCCCGTTACATAAATATCTTTCATTTTATTCCAACATGAGATTCCACAATTTAGAATAAACAACTGAAATATTACGTAGCCAATTAAGGAACATTTCAGTAAAAAAGTATTGCTTCATTATTTAATTCGGGTTCAGTAATGATGCAGAAATCGTTTTTATTTATTTAGGATTTCCTACTAAAGATGTACACAATACATGAAACATAAATAAAGGGAACATACCGGTATTAAGTAGCTGTACAAACTAAGCTAACAAAGTTAAAATAAAATTTTAAGTAAAGTTTTTAGGAGGAAACTTATTTCTAATTTAGTTTGCTTTGCAATAGCTTTTGTTAAGTTAAGAACTATTCACAACAATCTGATTTTATTTCCTAAATATTAGTGAAAAAAAAAAAGAAAAGACAGAAGTAATCAAAATAATAATAAGTAGATAACTGAAGATAGTTGAAAAAATACTGGTAGACTGAGATAGTTAAATGGGCTCTATCGGACTTTATAATATATATATAAGTGGACTGTATTAAAATAGATATAATGCTGTAATTTACGATGATCAAAGTTTATGGAACAGAACAAAGGAATGCCCGTAGTTGAGCGCGTCTGTGAGCTGAGTGGCGTGAAGGGCGCGTAGCGGCCGTCGCGTACCGGGTTCGGTACCCCGACACCCCGCGCCATTCGCGCGGTTAATCACGCGCGTATGTGATGCGCCGACAATAGTTGAGTTTGTTTTGACAAGCTTTTATTTAGTTTCACCTGTCTGTCTGTAATCGAATCTTGCAAGTTAAATTTGACACACTTCCCGGTTTTCGATTGTGCTGAAATTTTACATGCATATGTAAATCGGATGACAATGCAATATTATTATGACATGGAGCTAATCTGATGATGAAGTCGGAAGGTGGCCATGGGAAATCGGTAATAAAATGACGCAACCCAATCTAGTTTGGGAGCGTTTGATTCGTCTTGACAAGGACTTTGGTCCTAAATGATACAGACTAATAAAAGCTTGTTTAAAAAAAAAAACAATAATTCACTATTGTTCTAGAATGGCCACTACTACACCACCCAGGATTGCAATTTTTGCAAATGTGATAATCTTGTCTTATTTTATTTTTAAATTATACAATGTTTCGCAATCAAATCACAGTGACCTTATTATCGAATAAGTTTTCCAGACCAGTACCTAAATTGAAATTATGAAAGACCCTGAAAAAATAATGGAATAGCAAATAGTGCAAACAAACCACATTACGGAAGAAAACGACTCCGAAATATTCAATAACCGTTTCCTTTTCTTTGTAGGTGTTCAACGTAACGTGAACGCCAAGATTGAAACCGATTGTGACAAAAAAATGACTCGCAAATGTGCCCGAAGAAAACTCGAACAAGCTGAGGAGCTCAAAATTAACGAGTTAATTAAACAACGAAGCAATATACGTCTTATCTTGCAATGTTCCAACGCGACTCCTATACGATGCAGAGGGGGTATCGGATATGCCTGCTGTTTTTGCGCACAAGAGTTCCCAGATCCAACAGACTTAAAAAAACACACCATAGAAGGTCACGACGATAAAACTAAACTCAAATTCATGATGGGCAAAATGATGTTCTCATTCCTTGTCAAATTAGACATCACTGATCTTACCTGTAAAATATGCGAAAACAAAATTGATTCTTTAGAACAACTTATAGATCATTTGATCAAAACACACGATAGAAAGATTTACACTGACATTAAGAGCCACATAATGCCTTTTAAGTTCGATGATGATACACTAAGATGTATGTTTTGCCAAAACGTCTTTAACAAATTCAAGAACTTGCAACAACATATGAACATTCATTGCAGAAATTATATTTGTGAATTTTGTGATGCAGGATTCATAAATAAACACATTCTTGCTTGCCACACAGAAGGCCATAAGACAGGTACATTCAAATGCGATTTATGTACGAAAGTATTCGATACCCACAGGAAGAAGAAAAGTCACGAAAAATCCGTTCATATCCACGCAAACTTGCTTAATAAGTGCGGATACTGTAATGAGAAGTTTACGAATTACAAAAGGAAAGATGATCACTTGGTGCAGGTCCATGGAGTTCAGCTTAAAGCTGTCAAATGCAACGCGTGTGACAAGACGTTTGATCACAAAGGCGCACTAACAATCCACACGAAACGAGATCACCTGATGGAGAGACGATACAAATGTGCGCAGTGCGATATGAAATTTTTCGGATCTAACGAATTAAAGCTCCACATGGTAAAACATACAGGGGTAAGGGAGTTCAAATGTAATGTGTGCTTTAAGACATATGGCCGAAAGAAAACGTTAAAAGAGCACATGAGAATACATAATGACGATAGGCGGTTTAAGTGCGAGCACTGCGGCCAAGCATTCGTGCAGAAATGCAGCTGGAAAGGGCACATGAGGAATAGGCACGGCGAATTGGTCTGAATTAAAAATTTTGTGCAATAATATCTTACATTCAGTAATGATATTTCTGTTATTAAAATTAGTTTGTGTTTTATTTGTGAATCATAAATATGGTTTTATACAAATTGTTTGATTTCAAGGGACCTGTTGAACTTCGAAGGGTTTCCCTTTATCTTTATAGTAGTCTGATAGTCTGTTTCTATCAATTTTAATAATAATAATAAAAAGGACGACATTTAATAGAAATTACTACGATAGTTCTGGTTTTCACTACCGAGTTGGATAAGTTTATCAATCTTTAAAAATCTGAAAGGTATATTGGATTTATAAACTAACTTGTATTTGATCGTAATGTAACAATTCGATTTAATAATCGATTACTAATTTACTTTAATTGAAAATGAACCAATTTATTTTCGTACAGCACAACACTGTTTAACACAATGTGATCATAAACAATCTATAATTTTCCATTTAAAAATATAAATTTCACTACGTCTAAAATTATTTATTGCTAATAAAATTAATTTTGGTGTGGGAAGTGGTGATATATTAGGTAACATTCGACATACCTACACGTGACATGTGTTACTTTTCAATTTATTGAGTGTTTTTGGGTACTGTACAGTACAGTCCTACTAACTTATTTGTGAACTGAAAGAGGACGCCACCGTCGATGCGTCGATACAATCGAATGACATGCGTCGGCACAATCGAATACATTTGAACATGACGGCCGTAGTTCCAATTTTCGCCATTTCACAGATAACTTGGTAGGAGTGTATGTTTAATCCAAACAGACTACAATAATAATTTAGACTTACAGGAACATACTCGTCATTCACTAAACCACAACGTACATTTGTATATAGGAGGATAGAGACGTCACGAACATTTCATAGCGCCCTCTAGCAACAAGTAAAAACAACAATCCATGAAGCCTACATACAGGTTTATACGTATAGCTAGCTTCAAATCTATTCTGCAGACCTGAAGTAATAGGCCCTGTCCTATTTTCCTATTAATAAAACTTTTGACTGTCAAATACTTTAATTCAATCTTTATTTACAATATTTGAACACCAACTCCTGAATTTTGTTTTCTACATCACAGTCTTTACGTGATCCACAAAATAATAGGTCTTTACCTATGAAATTGCCGTTTTGTATGAAAAAATTTAAACGAATTTTTTTCATGCATTTTTTATTTGTATTAATCGAAGTAATCACCCATGCAATCAATGCATCTTTGCCAACGCAGTGGCAGTTTATTGATGCCCTTCTTAAAGAAATCAGCTGGACGGGAGGCAACAAATTCTTCAAAGGCATTTTGTACTGCCTCTCGGGTATTGAATTTTTTTCCCGCCAAGAAGTTATCCAAATTCTGGAAAAAGTAGTAGTCTGTAGGCGCAAGGTCTGGTAAGTAGGGCGGATAACGGAGAGCTTCCAACCCCAGTTCTTGCAACTTGGAGACCGTCTGCTGTGCAGTATGAGGTCGCGCGTTGTCGTGCAGGATCAGCGGAGACGAGCGATTGACCAATGCTGGTTGGAGATGTGCCAGCTTCTCCATCATTGTGTTCAGTTCTTCACAGTATACATCTGAAGTAATGCTCACCCCGTTTGGTAAGAAGCTGTGATGAATCACACCGGCGCTAGACCACCAAACAGTGACCATCACTTTTCTAGGGGTAAGTTTTCGTTTAGGGCATTGTTTAGGTGCTGAACCAGGATCCAACCAACTTGCTGAGCGCTTGCGGTTATCAAACAGAATCCATTTTTCATCGCAGGTAACAATGCGGTTCAAAATTCCTTCATTTGTGTGTCTGTTGAGCAGTGCAAGGCACGTCTCGACGCGTACTTCGCGCTGGCGATCATTGAGTTCGTGGGGCACCCATTTGTCAAGCTTTTTTACCTTGCCAATTTGACGCAAATGGACCAATATTGTTTTGACGCTAACGTCGAAAGCTGCTGCTAATTCAGCCGTAGATTGTGTATCATCAGCTTCCACAATCGCCTTTAATTCGTCATTGTCGACCAAAGTCTTCGGACGACCGCGAGGTTCATTTTTCAGGTCGAAATTTCCAGAACGGAAGCGAGCAAACCAATAACAAGTGGTGCGTTGGTTTGTAGTGTTAGCTCCGTAAACGTCGTTGATGTTGCGTGCCGCTTGTGCCGCGTTGCTGCCACGACGGTACTCATATTCCACAATTACTCGAATTTTTAACGTATCCATGATGACGAAAAAGATTGAAATGCGATGAAAATGTAACACTAATCAATAAACAAATTACTACTTTTGGAAAAAAAAATCCATGTTTTTAAAATAAAATTAATTTGAAATTAGAATTCTTAGCCAAACAAAAATTATTTTGATTTGAAATGGCCAGTACTGCAGAACGGCAATTTCATAGGTAAAGACCTAATAATAATTTATTTGTATCTTTACACCGATTATATATGAATAAATTAATAAACAACGCCTGCTCGCGTTCATGTTTATATACAACACAACACAATATGTATCACTGCGTTTCATAAACAAGTAAACAGTCCAGATTTTCGTAAAGGGTCAATCACGTAAAGCGATGTCGTCGGTATCTAATACTTTTTCCGTCAATGTTTAGAAGCAGAATCGTCAATGAAGACTCAGCTTGTAAGAAAAGCCAAGTCATCAAGAAAAATCCACGAAATACATACAGGGTGTCCAAGAACCTGGCGTCCAACTGGATTCCCACGATGCCCCAAGTTCTAACAGTACTCAGAAAAATATTTTAAACAATCCACCCCATGTACTTACAGAATTATACTGATTTCAAAAAAAAAGGGGAAATGAGCACCCTGTGACATACTTTTGAATGCTGTGACTGCTAATGCTGATAATTTCGATATTTCTTGGAGGTTTTGTAATCTAGGGTATTGCTGTGTCTAAATAGAATGTAAAAATAAAGTACTTATTGTACCATTTTAAAATAAAATATTATTTTAACTAAAGGTGATATGGAAAACTATTGAATTTCGCAACTTTGACCGACTGTAGAGTAAAAAAAATGTACCAAAATAGTATGGCAAGTGACGTCAAATTTTGACGCGTTTATTCCTCTTTTTAAAAAGGTATAATACTTACACATTAATTTGAAAAAAAAAAAAATTTGATAATATTTTTACTCAACAACCCAATTTTTACGAAGTGCCTACCTACTAACGGTAACTGTCGGACCCTTTCTTATCTTAGAAACTGTTATGTTACTACTATTATTTACTTCGGTTCCAAGAGTGAGCAAGAAGGAAATACACACAGGTAGATGGGTTCCCAGTAGAATAAAAGCAAAGAATGTTAGTTTAAAGATATTTTATTACAATAAATGTTCAAAATGTTGACCACCCGCGGCAATACAAGCTCTCACTCTCCTTAAAAAGGACCGCTTTATGTTTCGCGAGTAACTTTTTTGACGTATCACCTGCACTGCTTGTGTTATCTTCTCACGAAGGTCAGCGATGTCATTAATGGGCTTCGCATAAACGAGCTCCTTCATAGTTCCCCAGAAAAAAAAATCCAGCGGATTTAAGTCAGGTGAGCGGGCTGGCCACGGGATTGTTCCTGATCGCCCAATCCACCTGTTCGGGTATTGCTCGTCCAAAAACTCTCTAACGGATACGCGAAAATGTGCTGGACAGCCGTCGTGTTGGAACCACATATCTGGTGGGGTCTCTTCTAGTAAGTTTGGCAAATCATTTTGAAGAAAATTTAAATATGATTCGCCAGTCAAATTCTCGGGCATCTCAAATGGACCAATAATATTCCCACAGAGAATACCGGTCCACATGTTCACTTTGAACCGGTACTGGGATCTATCTTCTCGCATCAAGTGCGGATTTTCCACATGCCACTCGTGCAAGTTGTGTAGGTTCATGTAGCCATCCTTCTTAAATGTTGATTCATCTGACCACAAAATTTTGTCGATAAAGTTTTCTTCTTCTCGATGTTTTTGCAGGATTGTTTCACAAAACGCGACTCGGCTCGGATAGTCTCGAGGTAAAAGACTTTGCACTCGCTGTACGTGGTACGGATGATATTCTTCTTTTTGGAGAATACTGTGTGCTGTGCTCTTCGGTATCCCCGTATCAGCTTCTATTCCTCGCACAGAGATGCTTGGATTTGCCGACACCGCCTCTAAAACTTCATCGCGTATGAAGTCATTTACGGGTCGTCCTTCACCAGCTACTTGATTGGGGAACCGCCCGTCACATAGTGATCTGTGCACATTAATGAAAACTCGATGGTCGGGATATCGCGTAGCCCTCGGATACCTTTCTCTGTAAAGTCTCGCTGCAGCTCGTCCATTACCTCTACATTCTCCATAAATGTAGTGCATATTTGCGTATTCTTGCGGAGTGTAGGTCGCCATGGTAGCACACACAAAACACAAACTGTCCAAACACAGGCAAAGGTCGTCGTAAAGAGTTCGTTTCAAAGTCCAGAGCACAAAGAGTAATCGAGTCCAATAAACAAAGCTTTAAATCGTAGTACGTGATCAATGGTAACAATAAGAGAGAGGTGCGTAGTAACGGCAGGAGGCAGTGACGCGTACTGACCGTACTGTTATCTTAAATAGCACGATCCCAGATAGCGTCACTATCTATCTCACTCGCACCTCTAACCTTTTTCTCCCTCACTCTTACCTGAATAATGGGGTACCATAAAGAAGAACCAGCAAATCGCAAAGATAGTTTCTGTCTTGCTCCCTCCTGTTGTAATAACGAATCACTATGGTGAGATGCATGCACATACCGTCCCTTACGGTCTAACCTGTTTTTTGAGAGGCCTGTTGTTATTTTTATGAGCATACAATAGTAATTCTTTAGAGGTTAGATTCAATTCGTCGTAAATTTTTCTTTCTAAGAATTCTGTTAGACATCGTAAAAATTGGGTTGTTGAGTAAAAATATTATCAAAAATTTTTTTTTTCAAATTAATGTGTAAGTATTATACCTTTTTAAAAAGAGGAATAAACGCGTCAAAATTTGACGTCACTTGCCATACTATTTTGGTACATTTTTTTTACACTACAGTCGGTCAAAGTTGCGAAATTCAATAGTTTTCCATATCACCTTTAGTTAAAATAATATTTTATTTTAAAATGGTACAATAAGTACATTATTTTTACATTCTATTTAGACACAGCAATACCCTAGATTACAAAACCTCCAAGAAATATCGAAATTATCAGCATTAGCAGTCACAGCATTCAAAAGTATGTCACAGGGTGCTCATTTCCCCTTTTTTTTTGAAATCAGTATAATTCTGTAAGTACATGGGGTGGATTTTTTAAAATATTTTTCTGAGTACTGTTAGAACTTGGGGCATCGTGGGAATCCAGTTGGACGCCAGGTTCTTGGACACCCTGTATAACGAAGCGCATCCATTCACTCGGAAACAGAAAAACTGGGTCAACGGAATAATTTTTTTAACAACAAATTTGACATTTACGCGAGTTGCGATCCTTTTTTTCCACTTCAATTGAAAACAGTTTCAAAAGTTAGCGTTGCGTTATTGGATGGTTTTATACATATAAACAAACGTTGTAAGTTAACACAATTAAAAAGATGTCTCAACTCCTTAATTTTTTTATTTGTAAATATTAATTGTTGTTATTTTAATACAATCTAAGTAAAATGGATCATAATGTTTAAAATAATCCCATGAAAATTTTGAGAACAGCGCCATCTACCAATAAGTAAGTTTAACTTTTGATATTACTACACGAGCAAATTGAAAATCTATTGTATTGAGTAGTGTATCTCCAAAAGCAGAAGCCTCCCTAAACTGGCTGGTTATGTTGCCCTTACTTTTGTTCTAAGCTATAGCACCGTGCACTAAACTCCCAAGTCTGGCAAAATCAAAATCGTTTTTACTGTTAACACTGATGGCAAAAACAATGTTTGATGATTTGGACAATCTGAAGAAAATTGAGCAAAGTTACTTGTGAAATATTACCGCTTGACCTTCTTTTCAGACCGTGACATACAAATTTTAACCGCACATTTCACTATTTTGATAGTTTTTATCACTAAGCAATCGCTCATTTGACGTCAAGCTGACGACTAAAGTCAGATATGCCTGCGGAAGTGTGGACATATACGACGTAGTAACGCATCAGTGCCGTACACTGCTGATCTAGTACTATATAACATCATTGTAATTTGTGCTCAAAACCTTTGAAACAAAGAAGAAGGCAAAATATGAAAAGGTTGTTCACGCATATAAGGTGGGTATTTTAATGAGAAATATAAGAATCATATGAAAAGGGATGAGCACTTGCTGGAAATGCATGGAGTCAAGTTAAAGGTTGTCAAATGTCAGGCGTGCGACAGGGCATTTCCTAACACAAGTGCACTACGGGTCCACATGAGACGAGACCACTTGTAGAGACGATTATATAATGTAAATAATGCGATAAGACATTTTTCCAAGCCGCTGACGTAAAGTTTGACATGGCATGGTTTCTCTTGTTTTTGCATAAAAAAACAAGAGAGTTCCAATGTACTGTGTGCCTAAAGTCATATGGCCATAAGACATATGGCTGGAAGGAAACTAAGGCAGCATATGGAAATACACAGTGACATTGGACAGTTTAAATGCGAGCACTGCGGTCAGGCATTTGTGCAGAAAGCCAGCTGCAAGGGGCACATGAGTAGGCACGGCGAACTGGTCTAAACTATACAGTACGACTGGCTAAACGAACGAGAAACTTATTTAAGTTCACGATAAATTATGCTCACATCACATCACATGTAAAGAATAAAAATATCAATCAAATATGACATAAATCGCACTTTTATAACCAATTAAGCCTCGGAACTATGACGTTACTTGCTTGCATTAAAAGGTGCTCTATTCTTAAAACTAAGCTACATTATCCTTACCTGCAACCAAGATGGTGACAAATCAATAAAAAAAAATCGTTTTCTTTATTGGTACTCGAGGTAATCCTATCGAGGATCCGGACTGGGATCCTAAAACAAATAATGACGATAAACCCAAACGGAAAAAAGAGAAAAAAAGAGCTATCTCTAAAGAGAAAAAAAGAGATATCTATAAGATCACTGAAGCGAGGAGGTTAGAAATGATGGAAGAAATGAAGAAACACCACACGAACCTCAAAGAAATTCTAACTTGCTCCAATGCTACGCCTTTTGTCGGAGTCAATTATCGTGGTTACTTGTGTTCCTACTGCGATTCTCAGTATCCAGACCCTGCAGCCCTGAAGAAACACACACGTGACAATCATAAAGGGCTATACGACTTAGTAATTCCACAAAATAATAAATCTGCAAACGGAATAGACAACTATTGTATAAATCTGGACATAACTGGTTTACGGTGCACACTCTGCAACACTGTGGTAAACAATTTAGAAAACTTGTTAAAACATCTAGAAAGTGACCACAAAAGGGGAATACCCGCTGAAATTAAAAACCAACTCTTACCATTCAAGTTTTACAGTGATACTCTGAAATGTTGTGTGTCCAAGCAAATTTCAAAAGTTTAGGGTTTTGCAACAGCATATGAAAATACATTATAGGAATTTTGTTTGCGATGAGTGTGACATGAGATTTATAACCAAAGCAAGCATTAGGGGACACCTCGCCTCACATATAACAGGCGTTTTTAAATGTAATTTGTGCTCAAAAACCTTTGAAACAAAGAGGAAGGCACAATCTCATGAAAAGGTTGTTCACGTACATAAGCATATGACGAATAAGTGTGGGTATTGTAATGAGAAAGGAGAATGGGCATTTTGGTACTCGCTCCAATAGCAATCATTGTGGTGTCATTGGATAGGTCTTTTAATCAGGAAAAATATTTACTATGGCGACATGTCCCATATCCTTGTCTGAAAACCACGGCAAGCCCCCAAAGTTCCAGTTTTAGTTAATATCATAATTGCAAGTACGATAATATTACATACCTATCATGGTTGAAATACGAAAAAAAAACAATGTAAAACAAAATTATTTAAAACGAGAAATGTATTGTGTTACTCATAGACTCATAAAAAAAGGAGGATTCCGCGCCACGCATATCGAAAGTGAAGCACAGTAAGTATGCCAGGACCGTTTGTACAAACACACCTCACGCACACATTTACATCATAGTATGCCAACCGGACGCCATTACGTGACACAAGCGACGGCGTCTTTGCAGGTACTCATATCACGCACACATAGATCGGTACGGTGCTTCACTTTCGATATGCGTGGCGCGGAGTCCTTCTTTTTTTTATACGTCTATTGTGTTACTATTCATGCATTATATCGTGATATGATATGATAATGGTGAAGACTTTTGAAAATATGTTTTTTTAAATAAAAAAGTAGTATTATCTTTAACATTTCTGTTTTTTGTTACAACGGTGACTATAGACCTCGGGGATAGGGAACTAGCCGCGGGGTGGGGTAGGTGGTGCGCTGTGCCAGTGGACAGCCTTTTGTGCCGCGACATTCACTAGTCGTTGTATCGTTCTGTGCGTGAAACGACGTTCCGCAGCTGTTTATTCTACCTAGTACTTTGTTATACCGTTTTCATCACTGACCCCGGCGCCCCTTTTGGACATTGTTACCCGCTACAAACGTTTATCTTGGCTAGTGTTGTGGACTATTGTAGTGCTTATCGATTTGGAACATCGTTATGGAAGAAAATCGCAACTGTGTGATGTGTCGGCGAGGCCTACATCATGCTAGATACCAACAGCATGTTTTAACGGATGATCTTCCAAGAATGCACCCCGAGTTTGTGGCTTACATACGAGAACATGCCGTTTTGGAGGTTAGTACATACTTCATTAAACTATTTCGAACTTCACCAGCTTCAGTTTTTCTTTTTAGAAGCGGTTTGTTTATATTATTATTGTCTGTTATATTTTTATACCTGAGCCATTACAAACGTGCGAATTGAGCCCTTAATCGGACCTCTTGCTCGCACTTACAGGTCTTATTGAACTACTCTAGTGTTGTGTGTAAAAGTGCGTTTCCGAACCGAGCTGCAAACTACCAACTGCACGTGTTTATTTTCTATGTAGCGCGGCTGTATGATCCGTAGCTAAGGGTGTTCGCTTCATAGAAAAAAAAAACACGTGCAGTACTAGCTACCTGCTTCCGAGCGGCATCCCTTTATATCAGTAATGACTTGTGCAGCTTTCTCACAATCCTGTAATCCTTTTATGACTCAGTTCGCACGTTTATAGTTCTTCTTATTAAAACACTTCTCTGACCACCTATTGTGTGTTTGCTATTGTTATCTATTCACTAAGCCGTCACATCGGCTATACATAAGATATATTTTTACTTGCATTACTTAAAATATGAAAACAATACAAGTATGCCATGACTTTAGACCTGAACACCTACATACCGCATTGTTTTAAATGTTTTCATAAAAATACAACATAACATCAGCAAGATCGTATTCTACCATTTTCAGGTAGAGTTCGACAACACACGACGTGTGTGTCACCGATGTTGGCAGAGAATTGACAACGTTGTAGGAAGACCACCTGTCATACCAGAAGTAGAACAGAATGTACGAGAGCTTCAGGTTCCAGACTACACTCGAGCTCCAAACACTCCAGGGCATTGTATCTTTAACACTTGCCAAAACGCAACCCGCCATCGAATACCAGAGACGATCAAGATTCACATTTTCTGTGAATATAAGTTATATATTCCTGACGGTGCTAGAGTATGTGGACAACACCTTGAGAGCAATGCTTGGGAAGAGCTGCCTCAATTCTGCAATGTCACACATAACTTCAATGCGCAACAGTTTAGGGACGTTTGTGACATGTTGAGAATGGCTTTAAATCGTGGACCTAGGCTAGATTTCAACACAAGAGGTGCTTTAAGCAACGAGGATATGTACTTTTGGACAGGACGCAAATGCGAACAGTTTGATTCCATATTAGAACAAACACCCTCACTAAGTGGGAGGTGCAAGGAGCCTCGAACTGCGTTAGGCATATATCTGACGAAACTACGTACCGGAGACTCAGATGAAAGACTAGCGACGTTATTTAATATGTCACGAAGAAAGCTGGAACGTTTACTAACTATTGTGCGTGAATGCCTCATGAATGAATATGTAATATTACACTTGGGAGTGGACCATATGAATAGAAACGACGTTTTAGAAAATAACCTCACTATACCAAGAGGGTTATTTGGCAATGAAGAAAACAATAAAGCTATCGTTATATGCGATGGGACTTATATATATATCAATAAAAGCTCGAACTTTTTGTTCCAGCGTCTATCTTATAGCCTGCATAAGTTCCAGAACTTGCTGAAGCCGTTTTTAATTGTGTGTTCCAATGGCTATATAATCGATGTTTTGGGACCATACGCTGCCACTAAGACTGATGCGAACATCATGAGCGATATAATGAATGATGGAGAAAACCCATTGCATTGCTTTCTTCAACCGAACGATGTCTTCATATTAGATCGCGGCTTCCGGGACAGCTTAGATGCTATCGAAGCATGGGGATATGAATCCTACGTTCCACCATCTAAAGACAGATGGGAGACACAGCTAACTACTGAGCAAGGTAATGAAGCTCGATCAGTTACACTATGCCGGTGGGTAGTGGAAGTGGTGAACGGGAGGTTCAAACGAGATTTCAAGCTTTTGCGGCAAAAATATTTTAATAAAACACTACCAAAAATGTTCATTGATTTTAAAATCGCCGCAGCTATGTTTAATAACTTCCACATACCCATCGATGACAACATTCACGCAGAGGCCTTCCTAAACATAATTAGGGAGAAAAAAGATTCCCCGAATCTACTTTATGATTATGTTGAAAGAAAACATTTGAATAACCGAAGAGCGGATTTTCAAAGAATAATAATAATAATATATGGATATTGTGTGTCCGAAATAAAATTATTCTATTCTATTCTATTCTATAAAGTCACGAAATACAGAACTTCCCACTACTGACGGAAGAACAGATTATTTTACTTTCATTGGGCACCTATCAACTGAAGTTAGCCCGATCCTACTGCAGCGAGCATTTATCAAATGGACTATACATTCTACAAGTATATAGAGAAAGCGCACTCCAAGATTTAAATGAATATGGTATAAACGAAGATGCCTGGCTTTTACGCGGACGCATACAGTCGCGTCACGTACGGTCAAGAACTTATTATTGTTATGTATTAGTAAAAAACAATGTTAATGAAAACGAAACCAATATTCATAACATTTTATGCAATTATTACTGCACGTGTTTGACCGGACGACGAACAATCGGCACTTGTGCTCATATAGTTTCAATCGTTTGGTATTTAGGATATGCCAGACATGTAGGCTTCACTGCTCCTGCAGCGTTCCTCAACGATGTCATTATTGTTGATAATAATGTTTAAAAAAATAAATAACGTTTCTTACTTTTTCTATTTTTTTTTTATTCCTGAGTGTTTATTAATTTAAGTATCTATTAATCAACAAACACAGGATTCTATACAAGAAAATTATATAATATCACCATTATCTTAACAAAATGAAACAAAAAAAAAAAAAAATACTTAACACAAAATAACTCCGTTCCGACAGCAAATGGAGACAAGCGACTCGGTTATCATTAATCCTTGTAAAAAGACCTTTCCAATGATATATATATTATGGCTATTGGACCGAGTACCAGGCTTCATATATTTTTGCCCATGATCCTTTAAGAATCATATGAAAAGGGATAAGCACTTGGTGGAAATCCATGGGGTCAGGTTGAAGATTGTCAAATGTCAGGCGTGCGACAGGACATTTCCTAACACAAGCGCACTAAGGATCCACACGAGACGAGACCACTTGATGGAGAGACGGTTCAAATGTACACAATGCGATAAGGCATTTTTCAAAGATGCTGACTTAACGCTTCACATGGTAACGCATACAAAAACGAGAGAGTTCCAATGTACTGTGTGCCTGAAATCATATAGCCGGAAGGAAACTTTGAGGCAGCATATGGAAATACACAGTGACATTAGACGATTTAAATGCGAGCACTGCGGTCAGGCATTTGTGCAGAAAGCCAGCTGGAAGGGGCACATGAAGAACAGGCACGGCGAACTGGTCTGAATTGTACAGTATGACTGGTTAAACGAACGAGACAGATTTAAGGACACGATAAATTATGCTCACATCACATGTAACGTATAAAAATATCAATCAAATATGACATTAACCAATTGAGCCTCGGAACTGTGACGTTACTCGCTTGCGTAAAAACGTGATCTATTCTTAAAACTAAGCTACATTATCCTTACTTGCAATAAAGATTGACACAAATAAAAAGTGTTTTCTTAATACGTACTTGACGTTTCCAAAAGAGAATCCTAAAACAAATTGATGAACATAACATAAACACACGCCTTCTGGATAGACGGAAACTGCAGAACGCCACCTGCTACGACCCTACAATAAAACAACTAATGAATAGGTACATAAGCTTTGTTGATCAACAACTGGGTTACCATGGAGCTACAGAAGTATTACAGCGGGCACAAAGAAAGTATCAAAAAGTCCTATAATTGATAGACCAGAGTTAAGACGCTCGCAGTTGCCGCTGTACGAGCAAGATCTTCAGTAGGTACATGTATATGTTTGTGCATTAACATTTCGCTGAGCGAGCGATGCACATGTCTGTAGTTTTTTTTTTATTTTTATTCACCTAATGCAATTAAAACTCAACGAGCAAATTATTTTTATTCATCTAACACTAATCAATAATCATACAGTTAACAGCCTAAAGTTTAAAAAAATACTCTACGGGAACGGACGCAATTAATCCTATCCAATGTCTTTTACCTGCTCTTGGAACTAATTTACGTTACTCTAACCTTTAAGGATGGTGACAAATAAATTAAAACATCGTTTTCTTTATAGGTACACGAGATAAACCAATCAGGCAGCCTCAAACATATAATGAAAATAAACCCAAACGGAGAAAAGCAAAGAAAGGACTTCCCTGTAAGGTCACTAAAGCGAGGTTAGCAATTATGGAAGAAATGAAAAAACACCACACAAATCTGAAAGAAATTCTAACTTGCTCCAATGCCACGCCTTTTGTAGGCATCAGTTATCGAGGTTACTTGTGTTCCTACTGCGATTCTCAGTATCCAGACTCTGCAGCCCTGAAGAAACACACACGTGACAATCATAAAGGACTATACGACTCTGTAATACCAACTGTTAATAAGAACACTATAGACGAGTTTTGTATCAGACTGGACATAACAGATTTACGATGCGCACTCTGCGACGCTGACATAGACACACTAGAGAACTTGTTGAAACATCTGGAAGGTGATCACAAAAGAGCTGTACATCCGGAAATCAGAAACCAACTCTTTCCATTTAAGTTTAACAGCGAAACCATGAAATGTTGTTTGTGCTTCAGTATTTTTGAAAAGTTTCGAAAATTGCTTGAACACATGCACATTCATTACAGGAATTTTATTTGCGATGAGTGTGACATGGGATTTATAACCAAAGGAAGTCTCAGGCGACACGTCGCCGAACATAGAGCGGGCGTATATAAATGTAATTTGTGCTCAAAAACCTTTGAAACTAAGAAGAAGGCGCAGCGTCATGAAAAAGTTGTTCACGTAAACAAGGGTTTGAAGAATAAGTGTGGGTACTGTAATGAGAAATTTAAGAATCATATGAGAAGGGATGAACACTTGGTGGAAATCCATGGAGTCAAGTTGAAGATTATCAAATGTCAGGCGTGCGACAGGACGTTTCCTAACACATACGCACTAAGGATCCACACGAGACGAGACCACTTGATGGAGAGACGGTTCAAATGTACACAATGCGATAAAGCATTTTTCCAAGCCGCCGACGTAAAGTTTCACATGGTAACGCATACAAAAACAAGAGACTTCCAATGTACTGTGTGCCTGAAGTCATATAGCCGGAAGGAAACTTTAAGGCAACATATGGAAATACACAGTGACATTAGACGCTTTAAATGCGAACACTGCGGTCAAGCATTTGTGCAGAAAGCCAGCTGGAAGGGGCACATGAGGAGTAAGCATGGCGAACTGGTCTGAATTATACAGTATGACTGATTTCCTGGTTAGACGAACGAGGGACTTATTTTAGGTTACGATAAATCACGCTCAAATCACATGTAATGAACAAAAATATCAATCAAATTAAACATGACATAAATCGCATAGATACGATGGCTCATACACATGGACTAGCGGAACTTGGAGTGACTTTCGATATTGAAAAATGTTTTTTTTATTTTTCACTTTGTGATATCAATATACTGTTGTTAGTTATATAAACAACAGTGACAGGAACTTATAATAACATCGTCAACATACACAAAGTGGATTAAATATGTGAACTACCAAACCAAAGTTTATAAAAAAAAAATCTGGGACCACCCCGCAAGCTTCCTCTACTAAATACAATACAATACAATTAAATTTATTTTAATTAATATTAAAGGTTATGAATGCGAGACGAATGTTAGTAGAGGTGTAGTATAGTGAATGCGTGGGTGTGTGAGTGTGAGAGTGCGTGATTGTGTGTTTAGGTTTTTAAATAAAAATAAATCATTTAAAAAAAATAAAACAACACGACTACCCTGCCAAAAAACTAACTAAAAAGTAAAGGTGCTGCACCCTAATTGCGGTAACACTATCGATCGGAATTTGAATCATTTTGAAACAAATTGCTAATCAATTTCATAAGTTGATGTGCTGTTGTCTGTACAAAATATGTGAATGTTTTTTTTTTCTTATTAATTTTTTATCGAAGATTGAATACTGAATACCACATTTCAATTTATGTATGTTTCATTATACGTATGTAATATGTTCCACCGTAGCGCCTAAACTACTTATCCGATTTTGATGAATGAGGTGTAAATCGATTCATTATTATGGTCCGGGAAAAACAGGAGAATTGGCAAGGGGGCGTGTCTGTGTCCGCGCGTCATGATCAGTATGATCCTTCATAGTCAAATGGCCGTCTCCGCGAACTAGTGCGCTTTTGACTGTGATCGTGACAATTTATAAGAATGCCATGTTGTTCAGTGGTTTCTTGTAAAAACCGAAGCCAAAACAAAAACTTTGTAATTCATGGAATCACTTATCATTATGTAAGAACAAGTATTTTACTGTATTTGTCTTTAAAATCATGAAAAACAACAAATCGTAAAATATTTCTTGCTTTTACTACGCCATTTTTGTTTTCACAGCGACTGTACTATTTATGCAGTAAATACATCGCTCCTTAACCACTACCTAAGTACAGAGGCCAGCAGGTCAAGCCACCCGAAACTGTCAAAATTTCCCAATCAACCTTGATCCTATTGCTATAGCGATAAAGATGATACCCTATTAAAGAAATTTGACACATTGTAGTAGCTTGATGTGCTGGCGTCTGTACGTCGCTAAGTGACTGGACGAGCAATGTAAGAATCACAAAACGATACTTTATTTATGCGGATGGTCGCGTAGTACGGCCGCTGCGTCTTGCAACGAGCTAGTTGTGCGCTTGTGCAGATCCACTGACGTAGTATATCGACAACAATGTCGATTGGCGAATGAATATAAAATTGCTTTTGTAGTTTATTCTTCAATTTGTCAATCGTTTTAACCCGGTTGGAAGATCGATGTGAAATAATGATTTTTGCTTATTTTGACTATTTTACAGCGTAGTAGAGAAATGCGTAACCAACGGCAACGTTCGTAAAGTGAGATAATTTAATTTTAGGTTAATAATCGGTGGAGTATTTTTAAAACACCTACACTTTACAGGTCAGTGAGTAAACACCATAGCAGGGTTCAACAATACCTACAGTTTCAATACGCTATGACAGCCTAAACCAACGTAACCGGATTATTAATTGTTTTAAATTTTTGATTTACGTAATGATATTTTTTTAGCTACATATTGTTTATTTTTAGTATGATAGTAAATGGAAGAATCGATAACTTTCCGATTTAGTCAATCACTAGCGTATATGTAAAATAAATGGCTTTTGCCACAGCACAACGATAAATACCGATGTTTCTGTGTGAGTAAGTTATACGGTGCATGGTAAATGCACGCTGTGTTTTTGATGGGATAAGGTTTATAATTGATTGTGTAGTACGTTCTGATTTATGAAATGCGAGTGTGTGCGCGACTGCGCATGCTTTTACTGAACTGCATGTGTAGTAGTTGGCCAGTGGTAGAGACAAAGTGGAGACACAGGGTCCGATACATTTTCAACTACTAGGCACATCTCATTCATTCTTATATCTATGGTTATTCCGTTTATCTACTCCGAATCCATAAGGTGGATACTCGGAAACGTATCTCCGAGAATCCACCCTAAGCCTAGTTGGATAAACGGAATTTATAGACTTAGTCGACGTTCGCACGGACGTAAAAATATCGAGGCGATTTTATTTCGCGCACTGGATTTTCAACGCTCTGCTTAGCGCCGAGACTTGAAAATTCAACAGTGTGTTTTTTCGACGCGCTAGAATGCACTCTGTTGGTTTCCTCGAATCCACCTTAGGGTATATTTTTTGGGATGGATAAGCGGATTAACTAATTTTAAACGAACAAAATCATTATGACGGATGTCACATGGTATGATGTAAGCGTATGGTGTAAGAGGAAATGTTCAGAAGCTCTTACAATCATTTACAAGGTAGGAAGCAAACAACAGAAATAACGACGATTAATGCGAGCACTAAACGTGAAGTAATTTTTACATCTGGGGAGCGTAACGTCATCTTTGGCGTACCGCAAGGAAGCGTATTAGGACCACCGCTTTTTACCCTTTACATCAACGATTTTCCTAAATGTATAGAACAAGTATGACACTTTTTGTACATGACAGCACGATAAAGATTCCTTGTGATAATAAGCATATGTATGAAACTGATATAAATAATACATTAAACAAAGCGATTCTATGGCTAGAAAATAATAACCTCATTATCAACTGAAATAAAACAGTAATAATGCATTTCAGCCAAAGGCAGTCAAAATTTCCAATTTTTAAAATTAAATATAATCATAATGTAATTGACACAATAAATTCCACAAAATTTTTAGGATTAACCATGGATCGTAATTTAAATTGGAAGGCTCACATAGAGGTAATTAGCAAAAAAGTAAGTAACAGTGCATTCGCACTATACAGTATGGAGCTCACATCTATGCAATAAATCCAACCACATACTCGCCTTTGCTAATGATATACAAAAAATTAACGAAATCGGTCCATTAATTAGGTCAAAAAGTAGAGTTTTACTTTTGAGTATATTTGAACACTGTAGAATTGGATCACTGAGTCACTGAGTCCTGTGGTCTGAATCCTTGAACATGTGTGCAAACAAAAAAAAACCCTGTTTGGTGAACAATGGATGGATGGATTTATTTTGTTTGAAAAAAATATCTTTTATAATTTACGGTTTTTAATTTAACGTTTAAGTTTGCTATAGTTCTGTGGACCAGTATTGCCAGTACATTAATTTCTTTCACTGGTGCCGGTTCCATACTGTATAAACTATCGCGGACATTAAATACTGATGCCCTATTAACCGCCTATTACGGCATAGCAGAGCCATTATCAGATACGGCATTATTTTTTATTTTTTATCGGACTATCTACGGATAGAGTTATCACATTTAAAGTCCAAAAAAATGCCTTAGATCCGTATTTAAATTAAACATGACGGATAGCTGCAAGCCGTTTTTCATAAGCCACAACATCTTGACTTTACCATCAATTTAAATTTTTGAAATTGCGATATTTGTTAAATCAAAAACAACACAATACAAATCCTAATCTATTTCCCCGCATGGCAAACCAGTTTCCTAGACATAGACGAGACAACAGTCAACTCTGTCAACATAAGTCTCGGACTGCACTTATGCGCAAGTGTCTTTTGTATGCTCCCATTATTTACAATAAGTTTCCCAATAGCTGGAAAGAGCTAAACGTAGTTTCATTTAAAAAGAAAGTAAAATCTTTTTTAGCTAGTAAAGCATAATTATTATGATGTGAATGTATTTTTAAATGAATCATTTTAAATTGACATTTTTTTTTATACAAATTAATTTAATCTGAAATGTATGTAATGTAATAATGATTTTCATAATATTTTTTGACCAACGTTGACATTATATTTTAGGTTTTTATTTTAAATAATTGAATATTTGACAATTTTGTAATGTAACTCCTATTTTTATATGAATGAATAATGTAATCCACCACTTTAATTTTAATTTATTTAGTTGTGTCAGCATTGTTGTTATTATTTTTATTGAAAAGACAATATGGTAAACATGTTAGCATATCTCCATGTACAGTCAACAAATGAGATATCTAGGCAGGGTATGCCAACATATTAGTATGTGAATTGCTTCATGTTCAATTACGTGACAATATACAATTTTGTGTTGGTGTGTTACAATGTAAAAACAAAGTAATATATATAAAATTGAACATGAAGCAATTCACATACAAATATGTTACTCTACCCTGCCTTTTTTTTTTTTTTTTTTTTTTTGTGGATGGGAAATCATCAAATGACTTCTCCCGCTCTGGGCAGAGGCGGGAGGGCGTGTCAGACTTTTCCTGACTAAAACCCACCCATGTTCCTTCAGCTGCCCGTGCCAGGGCCACGGTATCTCTTTCGAACTACCCGCGACCCCGGCGGCATCGGCCCAATTGACCCCGTCACTGCTGACATCTCTTTGAGGCGCGCGTGGAACACAACGCGCCGTCGACCCGGGCCTGGTCCTTACCGGACGGCGAGCTGCCCATTACTCGTCGTCCGCAAGCCCGCGCCTACGGTGGCCGGGAATCGGCAATCGATTCCCGCCGCCCAGGGCGTCTCCTACGGCGGCTAGGGGCGCGAGGGCGCGGCTGTTGCCTCTCCCTCACGCGTTCCGCTTCCTCCTTTGCGAGCATTACTGCTTCGCAGAAGGAGGTGACGGCTTCCCATGCACTCTCGCTCCGCACCATGGCCTGGAGCAGGTTTGGACGCGAGAGATCGCCGCCGCCGATCGCCTCCGTGAGAACACGGCGGTGCTCCGCCCAAGCCGCGACTCTACCCTGCCTAGATATCTGTTGACATGGAGATGTGCTAACATGTTTACCATGTTTAACATTTTGCATGCCTTTTTATTTTATTTTGTCTTTATAATTGTGTAATAAAACAGCAACTCACTTCAATTTAGCTTTCAATATATTAATAATTCACTTTACACACATCATCACTTATAACTTAACAGCAAATATGAGTACTTCTTCTTCAGCTCAACCGTTCGCTTCGACGGGTTAAAATCAACTGTCTTCTCCCAGCGCCAGGCAGTACTCGCTCGCCCCACCACGCCACGTGACGCAAGTGGCGGGAGTGTGGCAGCAGGATGTCGATAACCGAATCAATAAACGTACCAATAAAAGTTATTTTATTTTAAAAACGTATTTAAAAATCAAAGCAGTACTAAATATTATTATTTCAATTAAAATTATAGAAATATATTTAAAAATCATGACAATTGTATGTACACACATGTTTGAGCAAATAAAGTTATCTGAATCTGAATTCGAATCACATTCAAAAAAGTGTGTGACTACGGCTTTAAGAAATCCGAAAAAAATTCCGTCGAAGTCTTGCTATATATCTTTTTATTATATGGCATTTTTGTTGTACTTGGGGTTTTAGTTTTTTACCACGACTGCCACGGTAGAGTTGTTTTAAACTTTTTTTTTTGTGAAATCGTTTGTGAAATAGAATGTTTTCATAACAATGGTTATTTGATTTCAAGTAACCTGTTAAACTTCGAAGGAATTAATTACCTTTAGTTTGTTATTTTATAATATGATTATTTAGAAATCATTTTTAGTTCTCAATCAGTTGTAATGATTTGGCAGTTTGGGTACTTTATGTGGTCTCCTTTCTTTGGTATTGTTTGTCGAGTTGTTGAGCTCCTTATGTTCTGAGTTTATCTACACGATTAATGACAAATGTGTGCACGGACAGGACAGGTCCACTCAAATCTGTTTGGTTTTTTTTGCAAGTCCATCTCATTAATCTGCATGGTCCTCATAAAGCCTGACCAAGATTATGACTGGACTTTCAAACAGATTGTGACCTCTGAGTTTCTTTAGGTCGTTCTGCTCAGAGTAGACGGATAGGAAACACCGAACTCATCTAGTTTGAAAAAAAGTTATTTTTGATCTGTAGGTAAGTGTTTTTTTAACCAATTTACAGAATTAAACATTATTTTGTTTCAAGTGCTAAGCCTCGTACGTTACTTGCTTGCGTAAAAACGTCCTCTATTTTTAAGAGGCCGTTCACAAAATTTTGCCGATTTCGCTGTTTTCGTGATTTTACAGTTACAATACTGTATTTCTATAAGCACTGTTGTGCATTGAACATGCCTAGTTTTCTGGCGTACATACTCCACGATGTCCTCCGCCTTAGTGGTGTAGTGCAGGCGGGAGATGTACACTGGTGTATTCGGCTTTGCGGCACGCAAGCTGACTTCGAGCTCCGCAGAAGCTTTGCCGCAGCGGTTCTTATTAATTCGCAATCGGCGCTTCCTCGTGTGCGCCGTCCCGAAACTCTCATCATTACTCGGCGCCTTCATAGGCCTCGGCTTCATCCTTGGAGCGTCAGGGACGCTCGCGGTGACGCTAGCGAAATTCTTTTGGAGGGGTTTCGCTAGGGCTGCAGACACTGGCAGCGGGACGGGGCGAGGAGCTCGAGCGGCGCTGCGCGGATGAGCTGCGGCGATGGGCACGGGGCTGCGAGGCGCGAGGGCGGGGCACACTGCAGGCCCAGCTATCGACGGATGCGCTGGCGACGAAACTGCTGACGCGGAATCACACGACGATATATCGAGGCCGGCGCCGCTACAAGTGTTTACATTAGACGCATCGACAGGTGACCTAAGTACCGTCACACTGTTGCGCAACTCTCTAACTTCTTGGTGGTGTTTTAGGATGCATCTAATTTCGTTAGCACAAACGCAAGACTGGCCTTCAGAAAGACAAACCTGCTCTTACCAAATCCTGCTGCTAATACCTGCTCGGCGCAAATGTATGGGGCGGCTGATTATTTTTTCGCGATTACAATGTTGGGGCCATGGAAAAACGTGTTCGGTTGATGGTCTATACCACACCCTTAAATTTGAGAGGATGCAAAACAATATGTAGAAATGTTGCATCTGCCACGGTAATTATAAGAGAAATTAAGTTTTTGCAGCTTCCTGATAAATAACATTCAATTCAGATATGTTGTTTTTGTAAATAATCCTTCAATTTGCTTTACCTACTCTAACCTACAAGGATAGTGAAAAATAAATTAAAACATCGTTTTCTTTATAGGTACACGAGATAAACCAATCAGGCAGCCTAAAACAAATAATGAAAATAAACCCAAATGGAGAAAAGGAACGAAAGGACTTCCCTGTAAGGTCACTAACGCGAGGTTAGCAATTATGAATGAAGCGAAGAAACACCACACAAATCTGAAATAAATTCTAACTTGCTCCAATGCCACGCCTTTTGTAGGCATCAATTATCGCGGTTACTTGTGTTCCTACTGCGATTCTCAGTATCCAGACTCTGCAGCCCTGAAGAAACACACACGTGACAATCATAAAGGGCTATACGACTCTGTAATACCAAATGTTAATAAGAACACTATTGACGAGTTTTGTATAAGACTGGACATAACAGATTTACGATGCACACTCTGCGACGCTGACATAGACACACTAGAGAACTTGTTGAAACATCTGGAAGGTGATCACAAAAGAGCTATACATCCGGAAATCAGAAACCAACTCTTTCCATTTAAGTTTGACAGCGAAACCATGAAATGTTGTTTGTGCTTCAGTACTTTTGCAAAGTTTAGAAGTCTGCTAGAACACATGCACATTCATTACAGGAATTTTATTTGCGATGAGTGTGACATGGGATTTATAACCAAATATAGCCTCAGGCGACACGTTTCAGCTCGCCGTCCGGTAAGGAACAGGCCCGGGTCGACGGCGCGTTGTGCTCCACGCGCGCCTCAAAGAGATGTCAGCAGTGACGGGGTCAATTGGGCCGATGCCGCCGGGGTCGCGGGTAGTTCGAAAGAGATACCGTGGCCCTGGCACGGGCAATTGAAGGAGCATGGGTGGGTTTTAGTCAGTAAAAGTCTGACACGCCCTCCCGCTCTGCCCAGAGCGGGAGAAGTCATTTGATGATTTCCCATCCACAAAAAAAAAAAAAAAAAAAAAAAAAAGGCGACACGTTTCCAAACATACAACAGGCGTATATAAATGTAATTTGTGCTCAAAAACCTTTGAAACTAAGAAGAAGGCACAGCATCATGAAAAAGTTGTTCACGTAAACAAGGGTTTGAAGAATAAGTGTGGTTATTGTAGTGAGAGATTTAAGAATCCTTTGAAAAAGGATGAGCACTTGCTGGAAATCCATGGGATCAAGTTGAAGATTGTCAAATGTCAGGCGTGCGACAGGACATTTCCTAACACAAAAGCACTAAGGGTCCACACGAGACGAGACCACTTGATGGAGAGACAGTTCAAATGTACACAATGCGATAAGACATTTTTCTTAGCCGCCGCCTTAAAGTTTCACATGGTAACACATACATAAGCGAGAGAGTTCCATTGTACTGTGTGCCTGAAGTCATATGGCCGGAAGGAAACTTTGAGGCAGCATATGGAAATACACAGTGACATTAGACGCTTTAAATGCGAGCACAGCGGTCAGGCATTTGTGATGAAAGCCGGCTGGAAGGGACACATGAGGAGTAGGCACGGTGAACCGGTCTGAATTATACAGTACTAGCTATTGCCCGCGGCTTCGCCCGCGTGAATATCGGAACTTATCGCACGGGAACCTACTACCGGAATGAAAAGTACCCTATGTGTTAATCCAGGTTGTAAACACTATCTGTGTGCCAAACATTCAAACCCGTTAAGCCATTTTTCGTGATTCAGTAAAAAAACATCCAAACATCTAAATATCCAAACATACAAACTTTCACATTTATGATTAGTAGGCTGACAATGTTTAAAAAATTACTTTTCAAGCTACTACTATTTAAAAGATATTATACCATTAAGGACTATTTAGAAGACAAATCAATAGAATCTGTAATTTGTAACTTATAATAATTGACATCGCATGATTTTAAATACATTGGCACGCCACGTTATGGCAGGATATGCTGAAATTAAACAACCTACCAGCCCTATGTACCATATTCTAGCAAATAAATATTTTGATTTGATTTGATAGGATGAAACGAATGAGAGACTTATTTAATTAGCTGCACCCCGCGGTTTCACCCACGTAGACCGGGATAAAAGTAGCCTGTGTTAATCCAGGATATAAGCTATCTACACACCAAATTTCATCCAAATCGGTCCAGCCGTTTGAGCGTGAAGAAGACAGACACACAAACACACACTCACATACTTTCGCCTTTATAATGTTAGTGTGATTACTACCTACGATAAATTATGCTCAAATCACATGTACTGAATAAAAATACTAATCAAATAAAACATGACATAAATCGCATAGGAGATGGCGCATACACATGACTCGATTTTTTTTTTTTGTAAAAATGTTTTTTATTTTTCTGAAATATAATGGCTTCATTACAATGGTGGTTTGATTTCAAATGACCTGCTGAACTTCGAAGGATGTCTCTTTGGTTTTAAGTGTTATTCCTCCGAACTATGAGGATCCTTACTTGCTATAAAACGTCTCCTATTCTTTAAACTAAGCTACATTAACTTTACCTGCAACCAAGATGGTGACAAATCCTAAAAAAAATATCGTTTTCTTTGTAGGTACTCGAGATAATCCTATCGAGGATCCGGACTGGGATCCTAAAACAAATAATGAAGATAAACCAAAACGAAAAAAAGAGAAACAAAGAGCTATCTCTAAAGAGAAAAAACGAGATATCTGTAAGATCACTGAAGCGAGGAGGTTAGAAATGATGGAAGAAATGAAGAAACACCACACAAACCTCAAAGAAATTCTAACTTGCTCCAATGCTACGCCCTTTGTCGGAGTCAATTATCGCGGTTACTTGTGTTCCTACTGCGATTCTCAGTATCCAGACTCTGCAGCCCTGAAGAAACACACACGTGACAATCATAAAGGGCTATACGACTCTGTAATACCAACTGTTAATAAGAACACTATTGACGAGTTTTGTATAAGACTGGACATAACAGATTTACGATGCACACTCTGCGACGCTGACATAGACACACTAGAGAACTTGTTGAAACATCTGGAAGGTGATCACAAAAGAGCTGTACATCCGGAAATCAGAAACCAACTCTTTCCATTTAAGTTTAACAGCGAAACCATGAAATGTTGTTTGTGCTCAAGTGTTTTTGAAAAGTTTAGAAGATTGCTTGAACACATGCACATTCATTACAGGAATTTTATTTGCGATGAGTGTGACATGGGATTTATAACCAAAGGAAGTCTCAGGCGACACGTCGCCGAACATAAAACGGGCGTATATAAATGTAATTTGTGCTCAAAAACCTTTGACACTAAGAAGAAGGCGCAGCGTCATGAAAAAGTTGTTCACGTAAACAAGGGTTTGAAGAATAAGTGTGGGTACTGTAATGAGAAATTTAAGAATCATATGAGAAGGGATGAACACTTGGTGGAAATCCATGGAGTCAAGTTGAAGATTATCAAATGTCAGGCGTGCGACAGGACGTTTCCTAACACATACGCACTAAGGGTCCACACGAGACGAGACCACTTGATGGAGAGACGGTTCAAATGTACACAATGCGATAAGGCATTTTTCCAAGCCGCCGACGTAAAGTTTCACATGGTAACGCATACAAAAACAAGAGACTTCCAATGTACTGTGTGCCTTAAGTCATATAGCCGGAAGGAAACTTTGAGGCAGCATATGGAAATACACAGTGACATTAGACGGTTTAAATGCGAGCACTGCGGTCAAGCATTTGTGCAGAAAGCCAGCTGGAAGGGGCACATGAGGAGTAAGCATGGCGAAGTGGTCTGAATTATACAGTATTAGCTATTGCCCGCGGCTTCGCCCCCGTGAATATTAGACTTTTATCCCACGGGAACCTATTACCGGGATGAAAAGTACCCTATGTGTTAACTCAATTTTTTTTTTGTTTTTGTAAAAATGTTTTTTATTGTTCACTTTTTATTTGTGACACTATTGCAATTTCGTATACTACTGCTTGCTATATAAATAACAGTGACATGAACTTATACAGGGTGTTTGGTGCATCGTTTGCCAAATTGAATTGGCCGAAAGAAGAGGTCATTTGCTATCGCTTCAGGCTCAAGTACTCATTTTTGGCCACACCGGTTTTTTTATTACAACTTTCTAATTTTTATTTTGAAAAAATCCAAAACTCAGCATTAAAGCTTAAATTAAAAAAAAGTTTTAAGTGTAGTCGTCAAATTTCATTTTTATTTACATATGTACTGTTGTATGGCTCTATCAAATTTAAAATTACTTGCCAGTTACATCTAGTTTTTTTTTAATAAATCACAAAGTTTTTGGAAAAATAAAAAATGAACTTAAAACTCAACTTTAAATAGCTATAAAAAAAAAACTAAAAGCGATCGGGATCTTCGAATTATTTTAAAAAGTTCTCTAGTCTATCCCCTTTCCAACGGTATGCAATGTGTTAAAAAACTCTTTTAATATCTTTAATAATTAGCTAAATGTGTAGTCGAGACACATCAGGCTGATATTGGATATTACGTTTAAAACACTAGTTTTCGCATAAATTACATGCTATTAGTAGATAGATACTGTTATCTCACGTCTTACGTAGTCTCTTATCTCGTTCTTACATAGGGAACTTTCCTCGAAATTGAAAAAAAAATACATTATTACAAAAATAATCATTTATTAATAAGTAATTTAATTACATACTAATCTTACAAGAATTAGAATTTCTGCAAACAGAGTTGCCCTTATTATTAGCTGATTTGCCAATTTTCAGTGAAGACAGGTCTTTTGTTTTCCAACATGACGGTTGTCCCGCTCATTGGAGAATAACCGTCAGGGAGTACTTGAATGATGCATTCCCGGACTCATGGATTGGGAGGGATGGCCCTATTCCTTGGCCTCCACGTTCTCCAGACTTAACTCCGTTGGATTTTTACGTCTGGGGACGGGCCAAAGAACTCGTCTACGCCACGGAAGTTGAGACAAGAGATGATTTAGTCCAACGCATTGAGGCGGCTTTCATGACGATCAAAGCAGAAATGCGTTTACGCACCACTACAGTTGAGATAAGACGAAGATGTCGCGCGTGCATACGCAATAGTGGTAGACAGTTTGAACAAGACTTGTAAGATTAGTATGTAATTAAATTACTTATTAATAAATGATTATTTTTGTAATAATGTATTTTTTTTTCAATTTCGAGGAAAGTTCCCTATGTAAGAACGAGATAAGAGACTACGTAAGACGTGAGATAACAGTATCTATCTACTAATAGCATGTAATTTATGCGAAAACTAGTGTTTTAAACGTAATATCCAATATCAGCCTGATGTGTCTCGACTACACATTTAGCTAATTATTAAAGATATTAAAAGAGTTTTTTAACACATTGCATACCGTTGGAAAGGGGATAGACTAGAGAACTTTTTAAAATAATTCGAAGATCCCGATCGCTTTTAGTTTTTTTTTTATAGCTATTTAAAGTTGAGTTTTAAGTTCATTTTTTATTTTTCCAAAAACTTTGTGATTTATTAAAAAAAAACTAGATGTAACTGGCAAGTAATTTTAAATTTGATAGAGCCATACAACAGTACATATGTAAATAAAAATGAAATTTGACGACTACACTTAAAACTTTTTTTTAATTTAAGCTTTAATGCTGAGTTTTGGATTTTTTCAAAATAAAAATTAGAAAGTTGTAATAAAAAAACCGGTGTGGCCAAAAATGAGTACTTGAGCCTGAAGCGATAGCAAATGACCTCTTCTTTCGGCCAATTCAATTTGGCAAACGATGCACCAAACACCCTGTATAATAACATCGTCAACATTACACAAAGTCGATAAAATATGTAGGTACTTATTATGGAAGGAAGCTAACTCAAATAAGTACTACAATGGCAAAGTTATCAAAAAATTCTGGGACCACCCCGCAAGCTTTGCCAAATGAGAAAAGAATCACGTAAAACGGCCGCGGGAGACATTGGTGTACATTCATCTCACCGAATGCATCAGCATAACCACCTTTTTGGTCGGTTAATAAATATATAGGGTGACTGGTAATTAGTGACCGATACTTAAACACATGATTGTACTCACGATAACAAACAACTTTTACTATGGGACCAAATCTGAATTCAAAAAAAAAAAAGTCAGCTGCTCCCTATATTTTGACTTGTTATGGCGAACATAAATGTTGGGAACAGCTCATTGATGTGTTTAAGTATCGGTCACTAATTACACGTCACCTAGTCATACTAGCTTTTGCCCGCGGCTTCCCCGCGTGGAGGTCGGAAATCATCCCCAAAGACTGTCTAAAATCGCCGTTTAGCGTAGCACCATATATATTCCGTGATACTTTGGTTGCTCTTGATATCTTTGATACTTCGAATTTGGTGATTCGATTACACTTCTATAGGACATCGTATAGGTATTTATTCCAAACCAACAGTTTACATTACTGCAACATTCAACCACTGCTAGCTGTTTTTACTAAGGTTATAAACGTGCATTTCCACACGAGATAAGTTTATTGTCTGTACAAGTATCGAATGTTCGTCTGTACAAGTTCGCCCACCATTTAGCAACGTGGCGGGTATTCCAGAGGAGGCCACTGCAATATTAAATGAAAAGTTTGTCATTAAGTGCCTCCCAGGGCATGAAAAAAAAAATAACACCTTCGCCGTTTACGACTTTTTGCATAATATTATGAAAAATAAAATATCAGGTTTCAGGTTTTAATCATAAGATTCAAAATGTCTAATTAAAAATAATGTTAATTATTCTAATATTATCAACATCAATTTGAAATACTCTAGCGCCGCCTTTGATTACGCAAGTGTACGTGTACGTGTCAGCCAAGTTATTTTGTGACTTTAATTGACCGATTTTAATGAAACAGACTAAATTTTACTCCAAGATACGGACTATGCCAATATTTCCAACCCCTTAAATCTCAGAAAAACACTACACAAACATTTCAATATCACGTTATGTGAATTTTTAAATTATTCTCTATTTTATGGGATGATTTTACAAACCCGCTGACACATAGCATAATCAGCCTATAACGTTCCCACTGCTGGGACACAGCCCTCCTGTCGGTGAGAGGAAGTGAGCCGTAATCCACCACACGGGCCCAGTGCGGGTTGATAGATACAAAAATACAAGATGTCACATGTCTTTGAATTTTTGGTACTAGGACATGCCGTTTCCTCACGAACGCTGAAACATATAACTTTATTTCTTACCAAAAACTTTTTGAATACTCATATCCCTAAAAAATGCTGAGGTTCCCATACAAACTGTGATTTCACTAATAGGTAGGATTATTTTTAAGAAAAAGTGTATCCTGTCAGTCCCCGGGATGCCATCTAAAATTACTGGGGCTCATGTAATTGTCCTAATAAGTAAATCCTATATATTAAAAAAAAAAAGTACAAACCGACTTCAAAACCTAAAAAGAATAAAATAACTTTCATAAAAAACATAACAGCTTCTGAAGTCGGTGTCAAGCTAAGGTACATTGAAGAATGGAAGACACCGACTTCAGAAGATGTTTTTTTATGCAAGTAATTTTATTAGTTTTAGGTTTTGTAGTCGGTGGTGTTTTGTTGTAGTTGGGTTTTAGTTTTTAACTTTCTTTTTTTTGTGAATTCGTTTGTGAAATAGGTATAAGCAATGTTTTCATACTAGATTTTGTTGTGATGTTTTTATCATGATTGTATTAGTTTATTATTTTGTAAGATTATTTTGTGTATTTCGTCTGTGGGACTTACTTGCCGAAAAATAAAGCAATTATTATTATTATTATACTAGCTGACCCGACAGACGTTGACCTGTCTTAGCTATGAATATTCTAATGTAAACTACCAAAATCATAAACTTGCATTTTCATAAATATCATTAACTTAAGAAATATTGGGTTTCCCATAGAAACGTTCATCCCTATATCACCCCCTGTAGTAGCCTATGTCTTACCCCAGGATGCTATCTATAGGCTTGCCAAATTTTATCGAAATCCGTGCAGTTTTGTGAATTTTAAAATCAATCCCTATTTTACCCCCTCAGGGGATGATTTTTTGAAAACGCTGAACCGCATATTTATTTATTTCCTACTAAAAGCAGAAATTTGAATTTTCATGTCCCTAACTTAACAAATGCTGGGTTTCCCTTTAAAACTTTCATCCCCTATATCACCCCCTGTAGGATTACTTTTGAAAAAAAAAATCAGCCTCTGTACTTCCCCAGGATATCATCTATAGCCTTGCCAAATTTTATCGAAATCCGTTCAGCGGTTTAGGCGTAAAAAGGTAACAGACAGACAGACAGAGTTACTTTTGAATTTATAATATTATAGTATGGAGTATGGATTAAGATCATTATAATAGGTAATGGTTGTTTGATTTCAAGTGACCTGTGAACTTCGAAAGAATAACCTTTAGTTTATTGTTGTGAATGTGAGGACTATGTTGATCATTTTTAGGGTTCCGTACCCGAAAGGTGTCAAACAGAACCCTACTAAGCCTCCGCTGTCCGTCGGTCTGCCTGTCAGCGGGTTGTGGCTGTAAAATTTTCTCAGATTGTGTATTTCTATTGTCGCTACAAGAACAAAATAAAAATAAAATAAAGTGAAAAATTAAAGTTAGCTACATTATGAAAAAGAAAAATCTTGGCCTGTGCGCGATAGTTGATAACTGAAATAATGCATTTTTTTAGATATTTATTAATATCTACATTTTTTTTTACTTAATTTAGTACGAGAATCGCATACTGAATACCACATTTCAATTATGTATTTCGTTTTACTAATTATTCTGTATATTGTATGAATAAGATCATTCTGAGTTTTGCTGTATTTGCTTTTTGTCATTTGTAAGTATATTGTTTCTGAAATAGAATGGTTTCATTACAATGGTGGTTTGATTTCAAGTGACCTGCTGAACGGTTTCAAGTGTTATTCCTCTGAACTTTGAGGTTCTTTGCTTGCTATAAAACGTCTCCAATTGTTTAAACTAAGCTACGTTAAACTTACCTGCAACCAAGATGGTGACAAATCAATATAAAAAAATCGTTTTCTTTATAGGTACTCGAGGTAATCCTATCGAGGATCCGGACTGGGATCCTAAAACAAATAATGAAGATAAACCAAAACGGAAAAAAGAGAAACAAAGAGCTATCTCTAAAGAGAAAAAACGAGATATCTGTAAGATCACTGAAGCGAGGAGGTTAGAAATGATGGAAGAAATGAAGAAACACCACACGAACCTCAAAGAAATTCTAACTTGCTCTAATGCTACGCCCTTTGTCGGAGTCAATTATCGCGGTTACTTGTGTTCCTACTGCGATTCTCAGTATCCAGACCCTGCAGCCCTGAAGAAACATACACGTGACAATCATAAAGGGCTATACGACACTGTAATACCAAATGTTAATAAGAACACTATTGACGAGTTTTGTATAAGACTGGACATAACAGATTTACGATGCACACTCTGCGACGCTGACATAGACACACTAGAGAACTTGTTGAAACATCTGGAAGGTGATCACAAAAGAGCTATACATCCGGAAATCAGAAACCAACTCTTTCCGTTTAAGTTTAATAGCGAAACCATGAAATGTTGTTTGTGCTCAAGTGTTTTTGCAAAGTTTAGAAGATTGCTTGAACACATGCACATTCATTACAGGAATTTTATTTGCGATGAGTGTGACATAGGATTTATAACCAAAGGAAGCCTCAGGCGACACGTCGCCGAACATACAACGGGCGTATATAAATGTAATTTGTGCTCAAAAACCTTTGAAACTAAGAAGAAGGCGCAGCGTCATGAATTTTTTGTTCATGTAAACAAGGGTTTGAAGAGTAAGTGTGGGTACTGTAATAAGAAATTTAGGAATACTGTAAGAAGAGATGAGCACTTGGTGGAAATTCATGGAGTCAAGTTGAAGGTTGTCAAATGTCAGGCGTGCGACAGGACGTTTCCTACCACACACGCACTAAGGATCCACACGAGACGAGACCACTTGATGGAAAGACGTTTCAAATGTACACAATGCGATAAGGCATTTTTCCAAGCCGCCGACGTAAAGTTTCACATGGTAACGCATACAAAAACAAGAGACTTCCAGTGTACTATATGCCTAAAGTCATATGGCCGAAGGGTAACTTTAATTCAGCATATGGAAATACACAGTGATATTAGACGGTTTAAATGCGAGCATTGTGGTCGGGCATTCGTGCAGAAAGCCAGCTGGAAGGGTCACATGAGGAGTAAGCACGGCGAACTGGTCTGAATTATACAGTATGACTCGTTAAATGAACGAGGGAATTATTTAAGGATACGATGAATTGTGACAGTCCACAGGCAAAAGTACCATATGGCCGGTATGGAGTTAAGCATATTCCCTTAATCTATACAGGGTTACTGGTAATTCGACGTATATATGTCAGGAGCTGATAAGGGGGCCAAAATGCAACAAATTGAATCCCCCACATGTATGGCCGAAATTCAATAGTTTTCGAGATACACACATCAAAAGTGTCTAGGGATCAACATATATTTTTGCAATAACTTTTCTCCTGATTGATATTAATTAAAATTTTCTTTAAGGATTCATCAAATAAAGTGTTTTCGTTTGTCACAGTAACGATAAACCAAGTCACCTTTGCATTAATAAAGAAATTTGCCATTTTCCTAATAAAGGGATTTTTGACATTTGAACCACTAACATTAAAGTTCGAAAAAAAGACTGAAATAACAGTTTTCTTTAAAATTTTATTGGGTAACTTAAACAATTAATAATCCGTGTTTCTACCGCGAACACTAACAACACAAGAACATCGGTTTGGCATACTCAAAATGAGTTCATCCAAATCACGCTGTGGAATGGCCGCCCATGTTCGTTGCAACAACAAAAAAAGGTCTTCTTGCGACTGGATACCCTCCATATTCGGCAGAGCTCTTCTCTGTAGCATATCCCATGCATGCTCAATCGGGTTCAAGTCTGGCGACTGAGCAGGCCAGGGCAGGACATTGATGTTAGCTGCGGCGAGAGTCTGTCTTACAACTCTTGCGGTGTGCGGTCGTGCATTATCATGCATTAACTGAAATAAGGGACCGTTAAACATAAACCGAGAAAATTCGAGTCACCTGGCAGGATCTCCCTCGTGCAATGTTTGGACAGGTTGATAATGGTATGCGTGTCTACCTCATAGATGTACTACCGACCACACTTTCCACTGGGACATACCGAGCTGTCTTGCAACAATGTTCGTGGAGATGTTTGGGTCATCAATAAAACACTGAAGAATGGTGTCCTCTTCGTCAGCCGTGTAGCGTCGAGGTGCTGAACTGCTCTCTGAACACTGCCAGTTTCAGACAATCGTCGATAGGTGCTCCCGAAAACAGTAACGTGGGGAAGTCGTCGATCGGGAAAGCGGTGTTGGTATTCTCGCCGAGCCGCAGCCGCGTTTCCATCGGCAAAACCATAACAAAACATTATGTCTGCGTATTCGTTATTAGAATACGAAGCCATGTTATCCGAAATAACAATGATAACAAAAAGAATAACAAGAGAAACAAGAATTAACAATAATAATCGATAACAAATTAACGCGATGAGAGATTGGTTAATAGCTAGATAACACACGTGCTTGCGCGGCGTAGAGTCGAAACTTACTAAGGAAGGCGACGCGAGCGCAGCAGACGCCGTGTACTCCCCCGCCCGCACAGCCCGCCCCATCACGAAGAATTTCGCCAGTAAAATCGGTTGTTTTAGCGAGGATCATAAACTAAAAACACACATGATTTCTCTCCCCGCACCGCGCACCGCCGCGCCGGTTCAAACACATGCCATGCCACGGATTATGTATTTTAAAATTGACTTTTATACCTTTTTAGAAAGATTACAGAACAGGCAAGTTGTCTTAGTTATTTGTACGATTAATGTCATAGTAATTTTTGTGACAAGACAAGATTTTTGAAGCGTAAAATGAAAATATTAATAAGATATTATTCTTAAATCGTTCATTATTTTAATTATTTTGTTAAATTAAGTGGTTTTAATTATGTCAATAGCTTAATTACAGTGCCAGCTACAACATAATTTTTAATGGTACCCATTCAAATATGTATTTTATTTTTTATTTGGAATTAAATGTCAAATTTTGGGTAAATATCGAAAAACTCTTAAAATTCAAATATCTCGAAAACTATTGAATTTCGGCCATACAAATGGGGGGGTTCAATTTGTTGAATTTTGGCCCCCTTATCAGCCCCTGACGGATATACGTCGAATTACCAGTAACCCTGTATGTGTAAAATTCATTTGCTATTAGTTTTTCTCGCTAAAACTCGAGAACGGCTGGGCCGATTTGAATATTTTTATTTTGTTTTATTCTCCTCTTTACTGGGGTGGTTTAAAAGAAAAAAAAAAATGTAATTTTGACAGGACAACGTCGGGCGGGTCAGCTAGTCTGCAATAAATAAGCTATCGATATCAAAAAAGATCAACCTCATAACATGTGTAGTTACTATTGATGTATAAATTATGGTTTGTTCGGTCTCCTCGACGTGGACCGCATAAATTGTGTTAAACGCACACAATTGGCCTTAGTCACAATCGAACTGGCGTTTGTGTAGCACGTTAAGTAAAATTACCGTAATCGTCTTAATAAGCAGCAACAATGCCTTCCTGTGTTTTCAAAATGTACACAAATAGTTCAAAAACCAAAAAAAAGTTTCACGTGATTGCTTTTCACTCGTAAGCAGCCAATAATGTAATTTTGTTGAAAATTATAATTATATTTAATGTTTGCTTCGCCATGTTTGTGAGAGCGAAATAGACATGCAATGTCTATTTTATTCTATTTTTCTCTATGGCAATGGTGCCGATGTCGACAATTCTGCCAATGTCAGATGTGTTGTGAGAAAACGTGTGAAGAAAAAAAAAAACAAGGAACCTAAATCCAATAGTGACATACCACAAACCACACAAAAATAAATATAATCATAATTTGATATCATTCGCGGATAAAAAACATCAAAGCCTCAAAAGAGCTTTGGGGAAGTGTGTGAGTAGGGATGGAAAGTTAATTGGGAGAGGGATCTTTAATTTAAGGAGATAGCTATACAAGTCATGGGCTGGATTGATGACATGATGTCATTCATAATCGTAAACATTCGGCGGATGACGCGATTTCGCTTGCACGACGACACCAGCTCCTATCTCTGTCCTTGTCTATCGGTAACTGTTAGGTTTGCGACAGTGATCACAGATGTGCGTGTGTGCATTTTGTCATGTGCCGAGTCCAGATTTAGTGATTGCGATGTTAGCGCGTTACACATCTTCCTCTAATATATCAATGGTTTCTGCACTTTCACGAAACAGTAATTTTAAGTTTAGTAACACAAAATAGAAAGTTGTTGTTGAAAGTTACATAGTGGGCTACGAATACTTTGGGATTCTATTCTTCAAAAAATACTACCTAATATGTTTATAACAAATCAGTAGGTTGATACCAGAGCAATCATAATGCCCACTGCACTGAACAATTTCTATAATAATGTTTTTATTTTATTGTGAGGGTTTATTTGTTATTATGGAGCTTCCCAATTTTGAATAGATCCTTTAGAAAATAGTACTCCTTTATAAATTATCTCTTTACAAAAATAAAAGTAATACGTAAAAATCTTTTTTTTTTATTATAGAACTTTACTATTTCTGTAATTATAACAACTAATATAATTTTATTTTTAACTATTATTATAAATTCGAAAGTGAGTTTGTTTGTTGGTTGTTTGTAAAGCTTTCAATCTAAAACGGGTAGACTGTTACCTGGAAAAGGACATAGGCTACTTTTTATCGACATACCACGCGGGCGAAGCTTCGGGCGGAAGCTAGTTGCATATAGGGTGACTGGTAATTAGTGACCGATACTTAAACACATGATTATACTCATGATAACAAACAACTTTTACTACCTATAGGACCAAACCTGAAATCGCGAAAAAAAAAAATCTGCTGCTCCCTACATTTTGACGAGTTAGGCGAAAATAAATGTAGGGAGCAGCTGATTATTTTTTCACGATTACAGGTTTGGTCCCATAGTAAAAGTTGTTTGTTAGCATGAGTACAATCATGTGTATAAGTATCGGTCACTAATTACCAGTCACCCTATATAAATCAACGCCCGTAACGACAGTCAAATATCCAAGAATGACAGCCGGGACTAACGGCTTAACGTGCCTTCCGAGGCACGGAGGGGTCTCGGTATGTAAAGATGGGCATCCATCCACGGACCAACCGCGGCAAGCGTAGCTTAACGTCGATCGACCCGTGCAGCTTTTATAAGTAATAACAGCCGCATGAGTCGATCGATTATTACTTAGCCCCTTTACAGTTTTAATAAAAATAAATATTTATGATTAGGTGACATTGAGAAATCCCGTGTACAATCTAGGTACCTACTGTTATAATTTTTTAGTGGTAGCCGGGTTCGTCAGAAATAATCTCTAAGAATCAGTCAGTGTATAAGTATTGTGCCATTACGTATCATAATCTGCAGGAACGCAGGCGTTTATTATGGGGGATGCGCTAAGGAGCCCGCGAAATTCAAATTGTCTTACGTTTTTTGCAATTTTCTGGTCAGTGTCAGGTTGTATGTTGATTAAAATATGATTCGCGGCCGTAACTAATACGTTACATGCATGTTTTCATGTTAGTTACGCCCGCGAATCATATTTTAACAATCTGCCACTGTTCTGCAAATTGCAAAAAACGTAAGAAAATTTGAATTTCGCGGGCTACCTTAGCGCATTCTCCTTAAAACTCTAAAAATTTAAACTTCGCTAGCAATGGGAAATCGCTACTGAAGGCTGCGGGTTTGGACTTCAGGGACCAAAACAACAAACATAGTGTACACACAAACAAACACGAATAATCCAAATATCAAATTTTAGAGGCATGAGGAACAGGGTGTAAAGTTCACTCATCCTCCATTGAAAAGGGAGGATCCTCCGACCAGACGGGTGTCGTGTCTGGTGGGCAACTGAAATCGCGAAAAAAAATCAGCTGTTCAGTACATTTTTATGTTCGCATAATTCGTCAAAATGTAGGGAACAGCTGATTTTTTTTTCGCGATTTCAAGTTAGTCCTATAGTAAAAGTTCTTTTTGATGATGAGTACAATGACCCCTTAAAAGATGGCCACTGTTTACACTTACACCCTGTATAATCAAAGCCATTTAATCAATTAATCAGTTGATCACTAAAATTTTGTTTTGTCCGTCAAAATATTACGGCGATACAAATATCGCATGACGTCACGTCTACCTAGATTTTATACGTAAAAGTGACGTAGCGAGCCCCCACCACCAACTTTAGTGCGTGTTATCTAAGTATTTTTTTATTAATATGATAAAGCGAAAAACACGTGTCTAATATTTTTTTATTATCTGACTGACGGACTAACTAGATTTTTTTTTTTAACACGCTTATATTAGCGTCACCTGTATGTATGTTTGTATGTAACGGAATCTTTGAACTCGATTTTTACCTACTTTAAATGGTCAGATTAATTCGAAATTTTGCACACTTATCAGGGCCCGATGACAATACAATAATTTAATAATTTTGTCCCATTATCCTGATCAGCATTATTAACGATTTCCTTCCGGAGAGGGAGCCTGAGAAACGGCTACCATTTCCAAGTTTCGGTTTCCAAAAGCAGGTATAGGTATCAGCTAGTTTCTACATGTACGGCGTTCATGATGCTTTAAAACTAAAAAAACACCACCTAGATCGCACTAAAATATGAAAACTAATAGTTAAAAAAAAAACTAAAAAACACGCTTTACAATGACATTAATTTTCGCTTTATTCTTACATTGAAAAATTTATTTTTTACATTTTAGTTCAGTTTAATGGTATTAAAGCGTGTTTTTTAGTTTATTTAAACTATAATTTATTACTCAGGTAGGTATTATGCCCTATTATGCCAAGGAATTATACCGACTACCAATCGACGTCTTTGTTGCGACATGCATCATCTGCGCGTATAACAGACGACGTGTACGAAGCCCTTTGTAAAGGCTAAGCAACAGAAAGGATAAATATTAATTACCTATCACAATAATATTATAAAGGCGAAAGTTTGCGAGTATGTGTGTGTTTGTTACTTCTTCACGCTCAAACGGCTGGACCGATTTGGATGAAATTCGGTATGTTGATGGCTTATACCCTGGATTAACACATAATGCTACTTTTTATCCCGATCTAAGCGGGTGAAACCGCGGGGCGCAGCTAGTCATAAATAAATTATCTTTTGGGAATCAAACAATTTAATAAATGACACGTCACTGAGGTCACGCATGACATGGAAATGACAAAAATATTTACTTGTTTTTCTATTATATGACGTTAGAGAAGTGTCATTCGGTAGAAGTCACATGCTGTCAAGGATGTCCTTCTATTACACGAAGTCAGACTGGTGTCATTTAACGTTGTAAAATATGATGTGAGTAAATCAGTACCTAATACACGACGAATTTAAGAATAATTCAAACTGTTCAACAATTAAATACCATGATAGCATTTAATAACAAACTAGCAAGACTCAAGAATAATCTTTTATTTTCTTTGTAGGTGTCGACAAACTTAAGAAACAACCAGAACCAAAACACAACCCATCAGCCAAGGAAAGCGCTATTAATGTGAGCCTTAACCCTGCTAAAGCCAAGATGGCAGCAAGAGAAGAATTTGAAAAGCATCAGAATAATACGCAAATGATAATAATGTGCAGCAATGCGACCCCTTTCCTTCAAAAGCTAGACACCGGTTACGCCTGTTGTTACTGCAACGACCAGTATCACAGCCCTGCCGATCTAAAGAAGCATAACCTAGAAATCCATGGAGACAAATATAACCCAGTAACTGCACACGTTATAAAGAACTCCAGAAAAACTGAATTCTGCGTCAAATTAGACATTACTGGCTTAAAATGTAAGCTCTGCAGTTCAGATATTCCGTCTTTAGAGCAGCTTGTCGATCATCTCCAAAAGGAGCATAAAAAAGAAATATTTACGGATATCAAGAATAAGATTTTACCATTCAAGTTTGAAAATGATGATATTCGCTGCTGCATTTGTTCGAACATATTCGAAAAGTTTCGGAAATTACAGGAACATATGCATACACATTACAGGAACTATATCTGCGAGCAGTGCGATATAGGTTTCGTGACTCTTACCAGTCTAAGAAGTCATTCAGAAAAACACAAGTTAGGCATATTCAAATGCAAGTTTTGCTCCAAAACATTTGATACACTACGGAAGAAACAGTCACACGAAAAAGCAGTGCATATTTTGGGATATTTGGTGAGCAAATGCGGGTACTGTAACGAAAGGTTCACGAGTACCAAAAACAAGGATGAACATTTGGCGAAAGTCCATGGCGTTCAGTTGCGTGTTCTCAAATGCCAAGCTTGTGACAAAACTTTTCAAAACAAAAGAGCTTTGACAATACACACGAAGAGAGACCACTTGATGGAAAGAAAACATAAGTGTTCACAATGTGAAATGAAGTTCTTCACTTCTGGCAGTTTGAAAATGCATTCAACGAAGCATTCGGGGCTGAAGGCGTTTCAGTGTGACATATGTCATAAATCTTACGCCCAGAAGAAGACTTTGACACAGCATATGAGGATACATTTAGATGATAGACGCTTTAAGTGCAAACACTGCGGGCAGGCATTCGTGCAGAAGTGTAGTTGGAAAGGACATATGAAGAATAGACACGGAGAAAATGTACAATAAGGTTATGAATTACATACAAAAAAGAAAAAAAGTGAGTTTGTAAAGTTACTCCTCACTAAAAAAACGCTACACACTTTTATTTTGTTTTGACCATGTTAAAACATCTATAAATATATAGACAGTTAGAATTATATGTGAATGTAAAAATGCTGTAATATTTCTATTCCTGTTTGGTTGTCTACATATCCTACTAGTTGCTAAATCAGTAACATTTCATTAAAGGTTACAAATATATACTAATTGGTCAATATAGACGTAATCTCGCTTTTGTAATTTTCATTAGATTAGATTTTCACTAAGA
The DNA here is from genome assembly GCA_946251885.1 of Cosmia pyralina. Taxonomy (NCBI): domain Eukaryota; kingdom Metazoa; phylum Arthropoda; class Insecta; order Lepidoptera; family Noctuidae; genus Cosmia; species Cosmia pyralina. The sequence goes on along the minus strand of OX276368.1, from coordinate 9,045,475 downwards.
CGAGAGTTTTGTAGAGTTTATGTTTAATTTCGACAGATTTATTGTGCATACAAAAAATTACTTTCTTCTGGAAATGATTTTAATTATTCATCTTTAATATCACCGTTGCTATATTTATAAACTGGACAAAAAATGTTTCAACATATATTAATACAATAGGTAGGTATTTAACTACTGGATAATTATTTATTCTGCTGGGCTAAAGCGGCCTCTCACGTCTTCTAATTTTGCCGTTCATCTTAAAAAAAATGTCCAAGCTCAGCCCGCAAATTTTTCTTGGGCCTTGGGCGTTGCTGTTTCCTGCCACTGAGAAGTTACTTTTGCCCACAGCATAACATAGCATAATGAGCCTATGATCATCCCACTACTGGGACACAGACCTCCTCGCCGTGAGAAGGAGTGGACTGTAATCCACCACACGTGTCCGGTGCTGGTAGATTCACATATCTTCGAATTTTTGGTTCTAGGTCATGCCGGTTTCCTCACGATGTTTTCCTTCACCGTTATGAGAGCAGTGGTGATGAAATAATTTACACAAAGTAAAGCGCCTGTCAGGGTACGAACCTACAACTCGGGCCACCACTGCTCTTGGCCATTTTGCTCATGTACAGATGTACTACCATGCTCATCATCATTCTCCTGCTCTTATCCCAATCTATTTGGGGTTGGCGCAACATGTTTATTTTTTCCATATTTCTCTATTAGTCGTCATCTCGGTAGTCACCCCCTTTCTAGCTATACCTATCATCTTTCACACAATCCATCCATCGTTTCGTTGGTCTTCCCCTACTCTTATAGCCATCGTCATTCATACTCAAAACTTTCCTCACGACATATTTACATACAATGCCAACAACGTTATATATTTTGTTCTGTATCTGCTGCATAGACGAAAATTATTTTATTTGTACAAAAGCAAAGAATGGTCAGTTTAATTTTATTTTATTTATTAGGGACAAAAACAGTTACATGCTGCAGATTACAGAGAAATACTTAAACTAAGATTTAACAAACATGTAACCCACACCATTCATTATCCACGTTTTAAATAAAGGTTAAAAGAAGTTGACAAAAAAAACTATATTAAACAATAACCTTAAAATTTTCTTTATAGGTAATCCAGAAACAGTGAGCAAGAAAAGTGAAAGCAAAAATTTAGAGGCAGCTGTATTAGTAATCGTAGGACCTGAAAAGAAAACAAAGAAAAGATTACAGGTAAATGATACTATCAAACCGTACGTGAGTGAATTGAATAAACATCGTCACAACGTCAGACAAATTCTACAATGTACTAATGCTACACCAATAATGCGTCGCGGCCGCGTGGGGTACGTGTGCAGTTACTGTTTCGTAGAGTTCCCAGAGGCTATGGATTTAAAAAAGCATACACTGGCAGATCATACAACTAAAACAGACCCTACAATTGGATACTCTAGGAAGACTAATTCCATGTTTGAATACAACGTCAAACTAGACATTACAAACCTCGAGTGCACAGAATGTGCTACAGCAATAGACAGTCTGGAAGATTTACTAACCCATATGCAAGAAGAGCATAAAAAAATTTTGTACACTGACATTAAAAATCATATATTACCTTTCAAATTTGAAACAGATAATCTTACTTGCTGCTTATGTCCCAGTACTTTCGACAAGTTTAAAATGCTGCAGGAGCATATGCATTCGCATTACAGGAACTACATTTGTAATGTCTGTGATTCTGGGTTCGTTACCCAGGCAAGTTTAAGCAGACATAGCAGCACACACATAAAAGGAGTCTTCCCTTGCAGCTATTGCCTGAAAGTCTACGACACGATGTTAAAAAAGCGATCTCATGAGAGATGTAATCATACCCACACCGATGTGCTTAGTAGATGCGCATATTGCAACAAAGGCTTTAGAGACTACCATACTAGGGAACTACACATGTCTGAAGTCCACGGTGTTAAGCCAACAGAATACAAATGCAATGCCTGCGACAGGTGTTATACCACCAAGCGTAAGTTGAGGATCCACGTCAAAAGAGATCATCTGTTGGAGAGGAGGCACAAATGTTCGACTTGTGACGTAAGATTCTTTTCTTCCTATGATGTTAAAGTGCATATGCTAACACACACTGGCGAAAAGGAGTTCCAATGTGAAATATGTCTGAAATCATATGGAAGAAAATCCACTCTAAGTAGTCACATGAGAATCCATAACAATGATCGACGATTTGAATGTGAATTTTGTGGGATGTCCTTTGTTCAAAAGTGTAGCTGGAAAGGGCATTTGAGGGCGAAACATGGAGAGATTGTTTAGTAGGAACTTGTTCTTTTGTTTAATTTTTTTTTTCCTAATAAATGGTAATGATTATTATATTTGTTTCTTTTTCTGAATAAAGCATTCGTCAGATAACTGGTGACGTCTTCACCAATAACATAACTAAAAAATTGTACGTGCAGCATCGTACACGTGATAGAAGTGAAACTTCTTAAGAAAAATAAACAATAAGAAATATTTAGTGTGAGAGACAGTTATATCTTTCTTCTCCCTTATGTAACGAAATGTGTCTATGCGTCCATGAAATTTCACTCTCAATTCTCGTCAAATTAACGAATCGCCGCTTATGAAGTTTCACAAAAAATACTATACTCATTTTAAATCCCCGCTGTCTGTCCTCGGGCTGTCTACCTATATCTGTATAAATAAAAAGAGAAGTCCTGACTGACTGACTGATTCATCAACGCCCAGCCCAAACCCAAAAAGCCGTAATTTTGCACAGAGGTTCACTTTATAATGTAGACTAGGAATAAAGACGGATTTCCCGGTAGTACGTTCCCGTGGGATATTTTCCGGCATCCATGCGGGCGAAGCCGCGGGCAAAAGCTAGTTAATTTAAATTATATCCAGTTTAGGGGTAATATACTAGAACTAATAAACACATACTTAAGTAATTGATTATTTTATCTGCAACTTAAATGGTCGTACATTGCCATGATATATAAATGATATAAATAAGTGCTTTTTAAATACCAAGTTTCTTTTATATGCTGATGACCTCAAAGCTTATACAACTGTACAAACTGAAGGAGATTGCCTCAAACTTCAGGCAGACCTGGATAGACTCGCCAGATACTGTCTTGACAATAAGCTACATCTTAGCCTCTCTAAATGTAATTATATTAACTTTACTAGAAACAGATCTCCCATAAATTTTAATTATAAATTGTGTAATACGATGCTTAATAATATTTCATCTGTGAGAGATCTGGGTGTATTACTTGACAATAAGTTATCGTTAAATCTACATGTGGGAAAAATAGTAAATAATGCATTCAAGATGTATGGGTTCGTCATGAGGTCATCTACTGAGTTCAAGCGAGTTTCTACTTATCTTTACCTATACAGGCTGTAAGGGTAAACACCGTTGTCACTAAAACCATAGGTAGTTGGCCTAAATATAAAAATATTTATCCGAATTTAAAAAACAATAAACGTCATTTTCATTCAAAAATTTCAAAAAGTTTCTGTCCGACACCGTCCTTAAATTCATGGATAACTGCGCCCGAGTCACGTGATCACTGCAAAGGTCGCCGCCCTTGCCGGCCGCCACCCGTCCTATTTTTTTTCCTATTTTCCGATAAAAACAATACGTACACGCAACCTGCGATGTAACTTTCCCTTCATACTTCCCTGGCTTAGGACAGGCAAAAATACCTACCTTATGTGTTGCGTGACCAGTCCAAATGTAAGTTAGATTCAACAACAAAGAAAATGAAAAATAAACAAACACTAGGTAGGTATTTTTGGCGTATTTAAAAAGTTAATCACAGTTATGTACAGTTTAATTAAAAATTACTTGTTAAATTTACACTTGATTGAATAGGTATCTACACTTATTATTTACACTTACATTAATCGTAAAAGTTGTTCGAAATGCGATCCATTTACGGCCACGCATGCCTCCGCACGTTTTCTTAAATTGTTTCTCACTCTAGGAAGCACAAGAGTGTCATTTTTAAGGTCTCTGAACGCACTACGAATTCGCCTTTTGAGTTCCGATCTAGTGTGGAACTCAGTAGCATACACCCGGCGCTTCGCTTGCCCCCAAAGATAAAAGTCCAGAGGTGAAAGGTCTGGCGAGCGCGCGGGCCACGCGACTGGTCCTCCACGGCCAATCCATCGCCCAGGAAACTCCTCATCCAGCATAGCCCTGACTTGCAGCTGAAAATGCTTAACACACACGCGCGACAAATGAGCGGGAGGCGCGACGCGGGCGCCGGGCGGCGCGGGCGTTGCGCTCGCGCTGTGAGTCTAAGAGTTACGTGCACTCGATAGCGAGACAGCTGACAGACTGAGGTGAGGTGAGCGAGGAGGGAGGGGTCGCGCGCCGCCGGCGGCGTCGCGCACGTGGCTTGTTGGGTATTCCCCGCGCTACAATCTGTGGCCTTGCGCATAGGGTGATAAACTTTCGGGGAAATATGGAGATTTTTCTTTAAAAAAAAATGTTGTTATTTTTCATTGAATTTACGTTCTATAAGTGAAACCAAACCACTGGTTTCAAGGACAACGGTGTTTACACTAACACCCTGTATAAGACTCTTGTAAGATCACAGCTTGAATATGCCGTTCCAATCTGGAACCCATTCTATCAGAAATACAAAGATGAGATCGAGAAGGTCCAGCGTAAGTTTCTTCGAGCCTTGCATTATAGGTGTCACGGGATATACTTGTCGTATTCTCAATTGTTACATAAATACAAGTTGATTACCTTGGAATCCAGACGCAAACTCTTGGAAGTTACTGTACTACATGCTATTGTTCATAGTGGATTTGACTCAATTGACCTCACGAGCAAATTATGTTATGCAGTTCCTCGCACCGTTAATAAGCGTAGTGTTCGTGCAGGTACTTTGTTTGCTGTCAACATATGTCGTACTAATTCTGGTTTGCGCTGCCCTATGCGTCGTATGGTAGATTCTTACAATCAAAACTTTATTGATATTGATATCTTTATATGCTCAAAAGCTCAATTCAAATGGAATGTAATGAAACATCTATTTAGTAATAATGATATTATTAATTAATGTTAGTCCTTTAATTTTAATATTTCTATTTTTTTTATTGTTATATTGTTAAGTCTTTTATTTTTCTTCTTATTATTTATTTTTTATTGTATTATTATCGTATAATATTATTAATTCATTTTTTTTTGCTCATCTAGTGGCACTCTTTACCATATTTGTTTTGTAATATGCGGATAATGTAGTGGGCCACAATATTGTCAACACTTCTTATATATTTTTTCTAAATGTTATATTTTATATTGTAGCTGTTTATTATCCCTCAATAAATAAAATTAAAATTAAAATTTCACCATTTAACTAACGTAAATCCAAAATACCTTGTAATTTATCAAAATTAAATAAGTAATAAATTCGTCGTTCTGTTTTACTGCTTGTGCTGACGGCTGCATCTATGCACCTCGTTTCACGTACTACACTGTCCAGAGAATTTAGAAAGTCTTTTTTTTTTATCTAGGGCTGCAGATAATCTTATGTATCACTGTACCTACCGACACCGACTGTACGAATCAGCACTGCTTCTTATATAAAGTCAGCGATAATGTAAATAAACTTATGATAAGTTCCCTTTGTACTAAAACTACTTATTATCAGTCGCTAAATAAGATTTGTCTGAATAAATAGCTAGTAGAAGACATGCCTGGATTTTATTTTAGACCCCTTCTGTCATCATATCTTTAGTTTTGAGACTCCTGAGTGAAACTTAATATTTACTCTCGACTTCATAGAGGCCTCTGTACCTACACCTACCACTAATAATTGACTGATCACTTGCAACTGAGTAGATGCTACCTACTGTAAGTGTACAAACTGCATTAAAAGCTTTTAAGTTCGATCATTCAATAATTTGTCAGGCAGAGCCTTGGTACCGCAAGACAGTGTCGAGCAAGGCAGACCGCGAAAGTGATGTCGCAACGAAATATATTTAATATTGCCATTGCCAGTATTCAGCCTTCGGTTAGCCTGGCAACCGACCCCAACATAGTTGGGAATAGGCTAGGCAGATCTTTAGCACGAAGGCGTGCAATTTGAAAAGCAATAGGTAAGGCTTTTGCTGGATCTTGCCGACTGTAAAACTGTACTAAAATATGCTAAAAGTCTTCGCGCAAATATACGCACAGAGCAAGAAGACGCCTCGGCAGCCGCTGCTAGAGGTGACACTGTTATCACTTTCCATACAAACCAAACGAGTCACAATGTCACAAATGAGTGTATAGGTTAGTGACGACTTTGAATGGTCAGGATGACAGAAAATTGTGCGCTCAAAGCAATTTAATACTACTGCCGTCCTAGACACTGTCGGCGGGCGGCGGGGCGATCCCGTGCATAGGAATTGCGCCAACTGTAGACTGCAATTGACTAAATTGATTGATACAAACCACCTATAATAATACCAGTTACATCATTATCTATGAGGTTAAGCAGAAATTACAGCAAAATAAACAATTCTTGCTATTCCGTTATCTTAGTTCCGGTTGCAGGTTTACCCGCCTGCTCAGTACCTACCATAGACATCTTATCAAAGAGCATAGATAGAAATAAAAAATAAAAACCCATCACGAAGCCGACATCTATGCATTCTGTACAACAAACTTGAAGGTAATTCAAAACTTTTTAATTTGGTATTTAAACGGACATAGTGCAACTAGTGTAAGTCAAGAAACAAATTAATAGATATTTGTTTCCTTTTTTTTTATTCCTTTCTTATTTTACAATTAATTATTTTTTTAACTAATCATAACATCCATCACGCCTTTATTCCCCGAATTGTTAGACAAGGGTGTTCCTATAGATAGTAGGTACCTACACCCACATTTCGCCAGTTATGTTTAAGTTTTAAGTTCCATGTAAAGCCTCGTATCCACTAGGCAACGATTGACGCGCAACACGTGACGCTCAACATGTTCAGTAACGTTGCACAACAGCGCGTGGCGTTGCCAGTTGTTCCCGCGCAACATGCAATTGAGCATCAAATGTTGTCGAGTGGAGCCGTGACGCGCAGAAATGTCAGTGTGGTGTAATGAACGAGTGCTCAAATTACTTGAACTGTACCAAAACTATGAATGTCTATGGGATACTGCTCACCGAATATACAAAAACAAATTTAAAAAACAGGATGTTTTTGTTCTTTTTGATGCATTTTTCGATTAAATTCCAATTCATCGCCGCTGAAATCAACACTAGTTCCTCTGGCGACATGTCGACGACTGATCATGCGTAGACAGACAAGCAACGTTGCTAAGCAAAAGTTCCGCGCTAACTTTCAACATGTTGAACAACATGTGCAACTTGTCGCGCGCCAAATGTTGCCTAGTGGATAGGGGGTGAGCCTGTTCCTATCACCCGGCCAAAAATCCAGACTCCGGGCTGCTACTGAGATATTCTAGATGGAAATACCCAATAGCACTGCCCGGCTCGGGAATCGAACCCGAGACCTCATGCTCAACAGTGCCAGACAAACAAGGTAGTTAATTATTTTATGTCGCGTTTTGTTGTTGAAACGGAACGCAAAAAATGACATAAAGATCACTGTGAATAAATATCTACTCTAAGCAAACTGCTTGAAATCTCACCAAGGTAAGTGCGATTTCTGCTTGAATAAAGAACAAAAAAAAAAAAACAAATGGTAGATATATGAATAATTGGGAGGTAAAAAAGCAGTATCGTGGAAACGACGTCATATCATGGGCGGGTGTCCTGTCGGATGCATACGGGTTGGAGTGCGGTGTGAGACAGGGGGGGGGGGTTCAGCTCACCCAAGCTATTCAACCTGTATGTAGACGAGCTGGTCTGTGAGCTCAGCAATACCAATATCGGGTGCTCCATTAACGGGCACTGCTTCAATAACATCAGCTACGCGGATGATATGGTATTGCTGAGCCCATCGATCAGTGCACTTAGGAGGCTTCTTCGCATCTGTGAGGACTATGCGGTGGCTCACGGCCTCAGGTACAATGCGACCAAGAGCGAGTTACTGGTTTTCAAAGCGGGTAACAAATATGATGATACTGTCCTACCAGTCACCTTGGGGGGCACTCAGCTTTCCAGGGTCACAAAGTTCAAGTACCTGGGGCATTGGGTCACCGATAGTCTGTCCGACGATGTGGACATAGAGAGGGAACGCAGAGCATTGGCAGTTCGATGTAACATGCTGGCTCGTAGGTTTGCACGTTGTACTAGGGAGGTGAAAATTACACTCTTTAGAGCGTATGGCCAATCTATGTACACGTGTGCCCTATACAAAAAGCTCGTACAATGCTCTGCGAGTCCAGTACAATAACGCCTTTAGAGTTATGTTGGGGCTGCCGCGCTTTTGCAGTGCATCGGGGATGTTCGCGGAAAATGGCGTGCCAGATTTTTACGCACTGATGCGGACTCGGATAGCATCCCTGATGCGGCGAGTGCGCGACAGCTCCAACAGCTTGGTGGCTACAGTAGCCGACAGGACAGACAGTCCATTGATGTGGCAATGGATGACCACTCATCGTGCGTCATTCCAATATTTTAAGTAAATTGTTTTAGTGTATTTTTAGTAAAGTTATGTGTGTTCATGTATTTATGTATGTTTTTTTTTCTTTTTTTTTTTTTGTGTATAAAATTTTGGGTGTTGTTTATGGACTTTTGGTCTGAAATAAATGTATTATTATATCATGCCCGCGACAGTAAGCTGTAGTAGAAAATTGATAAAGTTAAATAATTTATTTGAGCAACAAACAGTACTTAGTTGAATTTAACTTTTCATTATTTTCTTGTTTATATTGCTGTATTTTATTGATTAAAGTGAAAAACAAAATTACATACATATTCCCTATTACAAATAACCGTAGACCCTGCGCAGTAGGTAGGTACGTACTCTACACTAAGGAATAGGAATATTCCACTCTGCCCCACAAATTGGACAAAGTGGCATGTTCAAAATGTTTGTGTCCATTGTTCAAATTGATTATTTTAGCCTTGTACCCAATGGGAATATACCTGTTGCTGGCAACATTTAATGTTGTTGTGTTAACAAAACTGGCGTGACTTTGTTGTAGCACAGCATTTGATGTTGCGGGATGCATTGTAGCGCAACTGTGTCTCGACTTTGTTGCCAATAACGAGGCTTTAAAACCGTATACGTGTTTGTATCCATAGGAACACACGTGACGAACTTGACAATAACATTATCATTTTCTTTATAGATAAACAAGAAAAAGTGGCTACATCTATGAAAATCAAACTAGAGCCGAAAGCTGAAGAAACTGTAGTACCTAAGGAAGCGTCCATAAAAATAATTCCAGAGATAGCGCCTCGACCACGCATAAAGCGACTACTACACAAGCATCTACATAATCTAAAAATAATCCTTGAATCTACTAACGCCACGATGATACTCAAACATGGGGATAAGGGATATTTCTGCTGCTATTGCACGGAAGCTTTTCAAGAACCCATGAATTTGAAAGTACACACTTTAACGGAACATCAAAACGCAGAAAAATTCTATGGCAACATTAAAGCCAGAGGACCCTCTGCGTTCTTAGTCAAACTTGACATCACAAACCTGAAATGCGTACTTTGCAGCGCCAATATAGTCTCACTCGAAGATCTTTTCGTCCATTTGACAAAGGAACATAATAAGAACTTCCACACTGATATACAAAATCAAATATTTCCTTTCAAGTTCAATACGAAGCAACTGAAATGCTGCCAATGTACTACTGACGTCGTTTTCGCCACGTTCAGCGCGTTACACGAGCATATGCACAAACACTACCGATACTTCGTTTGTAACGAGTGTGATGCTGGATTCATCAATCATATATCATTATCCAGTCATAGAGTCACTCACACGAAAGGAACCTTCGCCTGCCGACATTGCCCTGTCGTTTTTGACAACGTGTTCAAGAGAAGAAACCACGAGATGAGCAGCCATCGAAAACCTGGCAAATTAAATAAATGCCATTTCTGCAATGAAGGTTTTAAAAATTACATTACGAAGGAATTACATCTGTCTACAGTTCATGGCGTTGCTCCACGAAAACATAACTGCACCGCGTGTGACAGGAGCTTTCCTTCCAACAGTTTTCTTAGCGCACATGTCAGACGATTCCATCTGATGGAGAAAAGTCACAAATGTTCAGAGTGCGACAGAGCGTTCTTCAGGGATTTCGACCTAAAAAATCATATGTTGGTTCATACTGGGGCGAAAGATTTCAAATGTGTAGTCTGTTCTAAGTTTCTTGCTACGAAATCGGTTCTGACTCAGCATATGAGGATTCATAACAATGATAGGCGTTTTAAATGTGCAATATGTGACAAGGCGTTTGTGCAGAAACCTAGCTTGAACTGGCATATGAGGGCTAAGCACGCAGATGCACGTTTAACTTAATATTGTGTTGTTCCATCTATTTCTTGATATTATCCGTAAGTAAGGAAAAGTTGTGCGGAAATCGGTTGTCATGGTGGGCATGTGATGCGGAGAAGTGAGGAAAGTTTTGAGTATGAATGTCGATGGTTATTAGAGTAGGGGAAGACCAAAGAAGCGATGGATGGATTGTGTGAAAGATGACATGGCTAGAAAGGCGGTGACTACCGAGATGACGAATAATAGAGAATTATGGAAAAAAAGGACATGTTGCGCCGACCTCAAACAGATTGGGATAAGGGCAGGACAATGATGATATCCGTTAGTAAGGAGAGTAAAGCGCATCTCAATATTATGTAGACAGAGATGTTGGATAATAATAATGAACAAGTTATGAATGTTATGTCTAGTAAATGTTTCGATAACTAAAAATAATACAATCGCTGTGTTACATGAAAACAAAAATAAAGTATTAAAAGCAAGAAATATTTTACGATTGATGATTTTAAAGACAAATATAGTAAAATACCTTTACCTACTTATATATGATAAGTGATTCCATGATTCATTTGATTTTCTAAAAAATCAATACTTTTATAAACGTTAATTTAGAAAAGAGAAAAACGTCGGTATAATTACCTACTGTATTTTTAATATGTTTAAACATATTAAAACAAAACCTGATCAAATATACTTTTAGCTATGATTTGATATTTAATAATTCTAGGTACTTACGCCACTGGTGCACACTATACCATGTATTATTATACATAAACCTTCCGGAAGAAATCAGTACATGGAGTTATATATATACTTATGTACTTATACATAAATTTATGTCTTGGTTTGGCTTTGCAACTCGCCCAAATTTAAACTTAGTTGGGATTTATGTAATAACTGTTAATACAAACTCGTTCTTGTAATAAAACGATATGCCTCGAGATCAGGTTTAAGCAATGTAGATATATTGCTGATAACAAACTCTAGTATGATAAATCGTTGTCTCGAGAATCGGTTTTTAAAGCAACTCATTTTTATTCCCATCACTACAATATAAAGTATTTTGACAGCTGTCCAAACGGACTTCTTAGATTGCGTCAGATCGCGTTGATTATATATAATGGTTAGGTTACTGTAGATACGTACTGTAGTAGGAAAATACTCATAGAGTAATTAACACATAAGATTTAGTGTTTGCACAGTTTCAACATTATAGTGGCGCTAGCAGCACAAACAGTAGAAATCGATTTTCATTAAACTACTTAGCTGACCCGACCGACGTTGTCCTGTCCAAATTTCAATACACTTTTACCGAATTTTACAATTTTCCCGGCAACATTTTTTCTTCAGATGTACACGTTGCCCTTGCGATTATTAAACTAATAAACACTCAATTAAGTAATTGATTATTTTATTTGCAACTTTAATAGCCGTACAGTGTCATGGTTTCGCCATTAAATTAACATAAATCCAAAATACCTAGTAATTTATCAAACCTATAAATAAATTATTTACTGCTTGTACTGAGAGCTGCATCTATGCACCTCGTTTCACGTACACTGTCCAGAGAATTTAGAAAGTCCCTTTTTTAACGAGGGCTGCATATAATCTAATGTGTCACTATACCGACTTTACGAGTCAGCACTGCTTCTAATAAAGACAGCTACCTATAATGTAAATAAACTTAGGGTAAGTTCCCTTTGTACTAAAAAAAGTTATTATCAGTCACTAAGTAAGATTTATCTGAATAAATAGCTAGTAGTAGACATGCCTGGAATTTATTTTAAACCCCTTCTGTCATCATATCTTTCGTTTTGAGACTCCCGCGTGAAACTTAATATGTAGTCTCGACTTCATAGAGGCCTCTGTTAGCCGATATTCAACAACTACACATTAGCTGTACACCTATTACGCCTTGCCTGTGGCTTGCAGAAAAGAGACACGTATTGGCCGCAAAGAAACTGTCTCTTTCTAGAGAGTGATCACTTTTGTGATGCTAACGCTTAGTCTATTCTTTATGTCTAATGGTAAGCAGAAATTACAACGCCACATGATCCTACGACCTCCGAGCACATGTGTAAGTATTTGTTTGGATAAACTAAACAATTCTTGATATTTCGTAATAGTTCCGATTGCAGATTTCTTACCAAAGAGCACAGATAAAATAAAAACCCACCACGTAGCCGTCATTTACGCATTCTGTACTGTACATCAAACTATACTGCGTTTCACGAAAGAATTTATTTTGTCGTAATGTTAGTAGCACGGAAATCAGTGTTAAATTAAAGGTCAGACAGGGGACCCAATATTACAGCGAAGGGAATTCTTTCGTGAAACGCACTGTAAGTAAAAGTAACTTTTTGCAAAAATAATTGCTGGTAGGTAAACGACTTTTATCCTTGGTGTGAAAAGCTGTTTCCGATAGTGCGCAATGTAACGCAGCAAGCATTGCGCTAATGGATGTATTTAAAGTTAAGTTATAACATTTAAAACTACTTTTCGAAAAAAAAAAAGTTGGAACTTCAATATCTCCGTAACGAGAAAGTCCCCAGGTACAGTCAGCAACAAAAGTCGATTAACACTTGTGTTTTCTAAATCTTAATTATTGAGAAAAATACTTCATTAAAATCGGAACAGATGTAAATTAAAAAGAAAATTAACTCTTATCTAATAAATGACATGCTAAAAAGCAGGTTATCGTATCATTTTGTATTAATGTCAAAAAGTAGCAGTGTTAACTGACTTCTGTTGCTGACCGTACCTACGGTTTAAAATTTTAGTGTACATTGTTCAAATTAAAGATTTTAGCCGCGTATTCATTGGGAAACATGTTGCTGGCAACGTTGAATGTTGTTGTGTTGACAACACTGGCGCGACTTTGTTGTAGCAGCATTTGATGTTGCGCGATGCAATGTAGCGCAAATGTTTCTCAACTTTGTTTCCAATGAACAGAGTTTTAAGACCGTGTACGTTTTTGTATCCATAGGAAAATACGTGAAGAACTTGACAATAACATTATCATTTTCTTTATAGATAAACAAGAAAAAGTGACTACAGCTACGAAAAACAAAATAGAGCCGAAATCTGAAAAGACTGTAGTGCTTAAGGAAGAGTCCATAAAAATTAATCCAGAGATAGCGCCTCGACCACGCATAAAGCGACTTTTACACAAGCATCTACACAATCTGAAAATAATCCTAGAATCTACTAACGCCACGATGATACTCAAACATGGGGATAAGGGATATTTGTGCTGCTATTGCACGGAAGCATTCCAAGAACCCATAAATTTGAAAATACACACTTTAACGGAACATCAAAACGTAGAAAAATTCTATGGCAACATTAAAACCAAAGGACCCTCTGTGTTCTTAGTCAAACTTGACATCACGAACCTGAAATGCATGCTTTGCAGCGCTAATATAATCTCTCTGGAAGACCTATTCGTTCATTTGACAAAGGAACATAATAAGAACTTCCACACTGATATACAGAATCAAATATTTCCTTTCAAGTTCAATACGAAGCAACTGAAATGCTGCCAATGTACAAGTGACGTCGTTTTCGCCACGTTCAGCGCGTTACACGAGCATATACACAAGCACTACCGATACTTCGTTTGTAACAAGTGTGAAGCTGGATTCATCAATCGTATGTCATTATCCAGTCATAGCGCCACTCACACGAAAGGAACCTTCGTCTGCCGACATTGTCCAGTCATATTCGACAACGTGATAAAGAGAAGAAACCACGAGATGCGTCACCATAGCCGAACTGGCAAATCAAATAGATGCAATTTCTGCAATGAAGGTTTTAACGAATATATTGATAAGGAATCACATCTGTCTACGGTCCATGGCGTTACTCCACGGAAATATAACTGCACCGCGTGTGACAGGAGCTTTCCTACTAGTAGTCTTCTCAGCGTACATGTCAGACGATTCCATCTGATGGAGAAAAGTCACAAATGTTCAGAGTGCGACAAAGCGTTCTTCAGGGATTGCGACCTAAAAAATCATTTGTTAGTTCATACTGGGGCGAAAGATTTCAAATGTGAAGTCTGTTCTAAGTTTCTTGCTACGAAATCAGTTTTGACTCAGCATATGAGGATTCATAACAATGATAGGCGTTTCAAATGTATAATATGTGACAAGGCGTTTGTGCAGAAACCTAGCTTGAACTGGCATATGAGGGCTAAGCACGCAGATGCTCGTTAAACTTAATGTAGCTCCTCAGTTCTTCAGTTCAGCTTTTAACTGAGGTACTGTCCACGTCGAATATATTGTTCGTTGTATTACCAACAAACACACGCTAGTTAAAGTTATAATTATTTAAAACCCGAAAAACATTGAGAGTAAAAAATGACAGTGCGATGTTGAGTCGAGCGATAGTAGCGCCACCTGGTCATAGCTTTGCGATTTCTTCTCCATTGATTCATTCGATCTTTATTGTTATTTTGTAGTATGAATATTTATAATCAAACATGCAAATATAGACATAGTACACGGGACTCCGGGATTTTATTTTCTAGCGAAACATTACCTACTAATTAGTATTTTGTAATTGACCTAGTCCCTAGTCTAGGTTTAAAATAACCTATCCATATAACGGTGTAAAAAGACGTTTAACGAAGCCGAAAGTCAATTATACTCACCGTTATTGCGATATTTTTGTTGTACTGGACCATACCTGCGAACCTTCTGGTTACGGAGACATTGAAGGTCAAAGTTCCAACTTTATTTCACGTCAACAAGTTTTAAATTTATTAACGTTATTTTAAATATCCCCACAACTCCTGTACCGTGGCATGCACCCAAAAGCCATAGTTACAAATCTCTTGTAACCAAACTATATTATTTTGAAAGGGCACGGGTTGTCAAGATCTATACTGTGACTTCATGTCGAGTCCGATCAATGGTTATTGCATGTCTGTTTTTGTATCCATAGGAAAAGAAGTGAAGAACTTGACAATAACATGATCATTTTCTTTATAGATAAACAAGAAAAAGTGGATACAGCTACGAAAACCAAACTAGAGACGAAAGCCGAAGAAACTGTAGTACTTAAGGAAGAGCATATAAAAATAAATCCAGAGACAGCGACTCGACCACGCATAAAGCGACTACTACACAAGCATCTACACAATCTGAAAATAATCCTAGAATCTACTAACGCCACGATGATACTCAAA
The DNA here is from genome assembly GCA_946251885.1 of Cosmia pyralina. NCBI lineage: Eukaryota > Metazoa > Arthropoda > Insecta > Lepidoptera > Noctuidae > Cosmia > Cosmia pyralina. The sequence continues at coordinate 9,029,871 of OX276368.1, read as the reverse complement.
CATGGAGATAAGGGATATTTGTGCTGCTATTGCACGGAAGCTTTCCAAGAACCCATGAACTTAAAAGTACACACATTAACGGAACATCAAAACGCAGAAAAGTTCTATGGCAACATTAAAGCCAGAGGACCCTCTAGGTTCTTAGTCAAGCTTGATATCTCCAATCTAAAATGCATGCTTTGCAGCGCCAATATAGACTCTCTTAAAGGTCTTTTCGTCCATCTGACAGAAGAACATAACAAGACCTTTCACACTGATATACAAAATCAAATATTTCCTTTCAAGTTCAATACGAAGCAACTGAAATGCTGCCAATGTACTAATGACGGCGTTTTCGCCACATTCAGCGCGTTACACGAACATATGCACAAACACTACCGATACTTCGTTTGTAACGAGTGTGATGCTGGATTCATCAATCATGATACATTATCCAGTCATAGAGTCACTCACACGAAAGGATCCTTCGCCTGCCGACATTGTCCTGTCGTTTTTGACAATGTGTTCAAGAGAAGAAACCACGAGATGAGCAGCCATCGAAAACCTGGCAAATTAAATAAATGCCATTTCTGCAATGAAGGTTTTAAGGATTATTTCACGAAGGAATTACATCTGTCTACAGTTCATGGCGTTGCTCCACGAAAACATAACTGCACCGCGTGTGACAGGAGCTTTCCTTCCAATAGCTTTCTTAGGGCACATGTCAGGCGCTTTCACCTAATGGAGAAAAGTCACAAATGTTCAGAGTGCGACAGAGCGTTCTTCAGAGAAAGCCACCTCAAGAAACATAAGTTGAGTCATACAGGAGCTAAAGATTTCAAATGTGAAGTCTGTTCAAAGCATTTTGCCACTAAATCTAGTCTATCTCGGCATATGAGGATTCATAACAATGATAGGCGTTTTAAATGTACAATATGTGATCAGGCGTTTGTGCAGAAATCTAGCTTGACCTGGCATATGAAGGGAAAGCATGCAAATGCTAGTTCTACTTAATAAGCAAGCTTTCAATATTGTGTTCTTCCATCTTGTTTTTATTTTTATAAAGAAGTAATCATTTAGTGTTGATTGAATTGAATTTACTTTTAGTACGCAGGTTGTAAAATTACCCATGTCCAAGTCGTTATCTACATCGCATTCGCATTTGCATTCTGTATATCGAACTAAAGTAACACTGAACAAACATAATTGCTGAGAAATACTTCTTCTGATTAGGGCATGTAATATCGGAAGGTTTTCAATTCCGATACTGATTTCCGATATTAGATCTCAATATCGGAATTCCGATATTAATATCGGAATTTCCAAAACACACAACAAAAAATTCGGTATGAGGTTGGATTGAGTGCAATAAAAAACATTTTTAAATCGTATTCTTTAATTTGGTTCAAACATTGGTTGTTTTGTTTTTAAGTGTGCCCACTGTATTTATTATATTACATATTTCTCATTATTTTCCTATACGTAATAAGCTGTTATTACTAATTAAACTACCTGACTCAGAATCAACAAAACTTCTTATAATTTAAAATATGCAAGCAAAATCAACAATCGTTCCTTGAGCTTGGTCATCTGTTCTTGTGATGTTGTTGTTGATGTGCTTGGAGTACTCTCCGATGAAGGGCTTCCGACTGTAGTGATATTTGGGTGCATAGTTCGTAAATGTGTCTGCAAACCTGTAGTAGACCCACCCGGTAGTTTTTAGTTTTTTAAACATATCTGACACTTAGCTGTTTGGCCGTCATCCGATCTATGAAAATGATGAGCGTTTGTTGAGAAATTCTGAGTATGTGTCTTTCTATTTTGATGAAGCCCTGCAAAGAAAATAATTGTTTTTTGTAATGTAAATTGTACGTAAACTTTGACTTGTAATTTTGATACCCTACTTAAATCAGGTACTAATATTAAATATTACCTGCTATACGTAGGTTTTATGACTCTCTCTCTCTCTCTCTACATAACTTAATATTAGTTTTCTGTTTTATTTTATAAATATTAACTTCTGTTTACGATTTTATTTCGCGAAATGAAAATGGGGAAACCATCTTTTTACGATCTTATACAAACTAGCATCTTAAAAGCCTACGAACGAAAGAATCATTTTCGGCGTGTTTTGTTTTATTTTGAGCTAGCTCAATTATAAAATCATTTACAACACAGATATTTCTAGTTTATACTGAATTGGAAAACAACAATTAGATAATAATTTGTACTTACATCTTTTAAAGCGACGTTGCATGTAGCCACCCACATAAAACACAAAAACGTCTTAACTTACACAGTTCATGAGCGCAACTGGTTGACAGGATATTTTGTTCGTTTGAGCGAATAAGTAAGACGTATCGCGCAGGTAAAGAGTGAGCGATACAGATAACACTATTATTGTTCTTGTATCGCATGCTTAGCGAGTTAGCAACAGAAATTTATATTTTACTTTTTTTAAATAATAATATAATAATAGCCCTCCTCCTCTATCCTATCTTGCTGTGCCCGACAGGGTCCACAATGATCTAAAATTATGTATACTTATAAAATGTACCTACCACCTACGTTAACATTGTGGATTGCAAATAAATATATTGAGTATTGAATACGGTAGCGCACTATCGCGCTCGGCGCTACACAACGATCTAAAATGTAGGTTTAGTTTAAAGCTCAAAATATAGAAAAAATTGTCCGATTTCGATATTGCATCACTTAGTATCGGAACTTGCATTCCGAGATTCTGATATTGCGATATTCCGAGATTCATGCCCTACTTCTGATATTTGTTTGCAAACCGCTGTAGCCACCTGTAGCGTACAATGTGACGCATGCAAAATACTGTTCCTGGGGTGTATAAAACGATATGGGGGGCGTTACGGTACCTAAACTTTGAATACCTCCAGGTATTTAAAGTTTAGTTATAACATTTAAAACCTGTTTTCTTAAAAGAACTGAAAAAAGTTGAAGATTGGCCTTCAATGTCTCTATAATAACTCTTTCGGTTAGTTAGACGGTAAGTTTCAGCAAAAACATCGCAATCGCCGACTGGAATGAAATCATCGTTTATATCTAGCAAAACAAAACCAATCATAGTTATTTCAATACACATATCTGGTTGTTGGAATCTTATAAATTAAAGCTATTAGGGTGACCTTGATACACCAAGTTGTGGCATATGTCATTTTAAAGGTGCTACAGCACGGGACAAATCGCTTATTCTCCTTTTTAGGAGGGTAACTTAAAAATTTAAAAAAAACATTTTTGTGATCACCAATTATAAGTTGCTGTTTCGCTAATGTTATTATACTTTTTCGGACCGAAAAGGGTTTTTGTTTAATATTGTATTAGCAGAAAAAGCATAACTAACATATAACTGGTAAAGTAGAAAACCAATCATATCAAAGCCTGATTCGCGTAATACCAAACAAGGTATAAACGTTAAAACACATATATACAATATTATTTGAAAATAACCCGAAGTCCGGGATCGCAGGCAAGTTCTGTCCATACTACTCGTATGACTTCACGTCGTCAGTACTTACCAAAAATTGCTCACTCGAGTCCGATCTATGGTATATCAAGACAATGAACAGCTTCTAACAATTCACAAGTACTTGTAAGTTTCTTATCTGATAAAAGTGAATGTTGCATTGCTAAATTATTGAGCATAAAGATCCAGTAAGTTTTTCTATCCATATGAAAATAATGTGAATATAAGTAAGTAAAGAACTTGACAATAACTTCGTTATTTTGTTCCTAGATAAACAACAAAAATCGGCAACAGCTACGAAATTCAAAAGAGAACCGAAAGCTCAAGCGACTGTATTACCTAATGAAGAGCGTATAAAAATTAATCCAGAGACAGCGCCTCAACCAGGACGAAAGCGACTACTACACAAGCATATACACAATTTAAAAATAATCCTAGAATCTACTAATGCCACGATGATACTCAGACATGGAGATAAGGGATATTTGTGTTGCTATTGCACGGAAGCATTTCAAGAACCCATGGATTTGAAAGTACACACTTTAACGGACCATAAAAATGTTGAAAAAATCTATAGCATCCTTAGAATCAGAGGACCATCTAGGTTCTTAGTCAAACTTGACATAACGAACCTTAAATGCATGCTTTGCAGCGCCAATATAGATTCTCTCGAAGATCTATTCGTCCATCTGACAGAGACCCATAATAAAAACTTCCACACTGATATACAAAATCAAATATTTCCTTTCAAGTTTAATAGGAAGCAACTGAAATGCTATCAATGTTCTAGTGACGTCGTTTTCGCCACGTTCAGCGCATTACACGAGCATATGCACAAACACTATCGACACTTCGTTTGTAACGAGTGTGATGCCGGATTCATCAATCATATATCATTGTCCACTCATAGAGTCACTCACACGAAAGGGACCTTCGCCTGCCGACATTGTCCTGATGTTTTCGATAACGTAATCAAGAGAAAGAACCACGAAATGCGCAGCCATTGCAAAGCCGGCAAATTACATATATGCCATTTCTGTAATGAAGGTTTTAAGGAATATGTAACAAAGGAATTGCATCTGAATACGGTTCATGGCGTTACTCCACGGAAATATAACTGCACCGCGTGTGACAGGAGCTTTCCTACTAATAGTCTTCTCAGCGCACATGTCAGACGATTCCATCTGATGGAGAAAAGTCACAAATGTTCAGAGTGCGACAAAGCGTTCTTCAGAGAAAACCACCTAAAGAGACATGAGTTGTGTCATACAGATTTCAAATGTGAAATCTGTTTAAAACATTTTGCCAATAAATCTACTCTTTCGCGGCATATGCGGATTCATAACAATGATAGGGGTTTGAAATGTAAAACCTAGCTTGACCTGGCATTTGAAAGCAAATCAAGCATATGCTTAATAAGCAAGTTTTCAATATTGTGTTCCTAAATCTGTTTTTTTTTTTTTTTAATATTAAGCTAATAAGTCGTAATTCTTTTAAAACACGTATACGCCGGGAATGGTGAAGATCGAGGTCACAGTTGATACACCTCATTTTCCAATTCGTAAATCAAAATCCATTGTCGAGAATATAAGCACAAAGTCTAACATAAGCGTGAGATTTAAAAGTCTGTGGTCGAAGCCGAGTTTTCAGGGTAAAGCAGAAATCAAATGTCCAAGAGAGTAGCAAAAATCTGTTATAGAAAACGAAAATTAACACCGAAGCAAGAATACACCCAACACAGTCGACGATCAAAGATAGTCGGTCGTAAAGCCCGGTTTCCACCGTGAGCGGAGCAGTCCCATTAAGGACTTCGTTTAACTCGCAAGAGTAAACTGCATACTATTCAACTATTTGTTGGTGGAAATACAAGTATGCAGTAATACTCTCGCGAGTTAAAAGTCCTTAATGGGTCCGCTCCCTCGCGGAGGAAGTGTTTAATCTACAAGTATTTTCTGGCGGGTCTTACACTGACAGCCGCCGTTTCGTTCTGAAATAATGTGCTCCTCGTTAAACTATTTATTTTTAACATTATATTTTGATTGTGGGCTTATAAAAATGTTGTAAATGCCTGAAGATAGATACCCTTTAGGCACCCAAGAGTATAAGAATTATACTCTTGGGTGTATAATACCAACTATAATATAATAATACCAACTTCTCTAAACATCTTTATTTTTTTGTACAAATCCTAGCATGATTCTTTATTAGTTATCGTGATCGGACTCGAGGGAGTTATTTCAGGTCAATATCCTCACATGTTATGTTAATATGGACATGCCCCCGGGATTCCAGGATCTAATTTTGATCATGAATGTTACTATACATCCTGCCGCCGCAATGGTGACATCCCTTTAACACGCGGTAGGGCTAGCCGCTAGTGGCCAATAGTCATAAAAATTATGATAAGATAAAAATAATTCGTAAACTGAAATTTTTTTTTTTAAATAATTGAATAATAACGACTCATTCATGAAGATATTGTTCCACGCCAGCTGGTAAAAGGTCGTTGACCAACGCCTTTTTTTGTCATCGTTTGCCTATTCTGACCCGACAGTTGAGTAGCTTCATGGAAAAACAACTCAAGTGGCGTGGCCTTTTTTTTTCTCTCGTTCATTTCAATTTCATCTGCAGCGCATCATCAACCTGTAGCGCAGTACAGGTTGCTCTAAAATGCCATTTTAGAAAATTGTAAATAAATGAAAAAATAATATCGTTTAATTAAATAAAAATATCTTTGAAAAACAAAAACGCGGAACCGTATACGCGTGTTTAATTAATGTCGCCATTGCAGCGGCATGTTATATAATGATGTACCTACTTAGCCTAGGTTTAAATTAACCAAACCTTGTATAAGCAGAAAAAAAACATAACTTACTGATAAGGTACTGACTGGTAAAATAGAAACTCGACGTTTGGAAATCGGTCGTACAATGTGGTCTACATGTCAACCTACCACAGGATATTTGCTCTAGTCCGACCTATGGTTATTGACTGCACATCAAGACTTCACTAGGCATATGAGCAGCTTCTGAATAGTTTACAATTACTTGCAAGTATGAAATTAAAATAATATAAGAATAAAGTTAAAAACTTTATACTTATAAGATTTATTTTGTTACATTATTAAGCATTAAGGCCAAGTACCTAAGTTTTTGTACGCATAAGAAAAGAAGTGAAGAACTTGACAATAACATGATCATTTTCTTTATAGATAAACAAGAAAAAGTGACCACAGCTACGAACATCAAAATAGAGCCGAAAGCTGAAGAAACTGTAGTACTTAAGAAAGAGCATACAAAAACAAAACCAGAGACAGCGCCTCGACCACGCATAAAACGACTACTACACAAGCACCTACACAATCTGAAAGTAATCCTAGAATCTACTAACGCCACGATGATACTCAAACATGGAGATAAGGGATATTTGTGCTGCTATTGCACGGAAGCTTTCCAAGAACCCATGAACTTAAAAGTACACACATTAACGGAACATCAAAATGCAGAAAAGTTCTATGGCAACATTAAAGCCAGAGGACCCTCTAGGTTCTTAGTCAAGCTTGACATAACGAACCTGAAATGCATGCTTTGCAGTGCAAATATAGTCTCTCTCGAAGATCTATTTGTCCATCTGACAGAGGAACACGATAAGAACTTCTACACTGATATACAAAATCAAATATTTCCTTTCGAGTTCAATACGAAGCAACTGAAATGCTGCCAGTGTACAAGTGAGGTCGTTTTCGCCACGTTCAGCGCGTTACACGAGCATATGCACAAACACTACCGGTACTTCGTTTGTAACGAGTGTGATGCTGGATTCATCAATCATGAAACATTATCTAAACATAATGTTACTCACACGAAAGGGTCATTCGTCTGCCGACATTGTCCTGTAGTATTCGACAATGTATTCAAAAGAAGAAACCACGAGATGAGCAGCCATCGAAATCCTGGCAAATTAAATAAATGCCATTTTTGCAATGAAGGTTTTAAGGATTATATTACGAAGGAATTTCATCTATCTACAGTTCATGGCGTTGCTCCACGAAAACATAACTGCACCGCGTGTGACAGGAGCTTTCCTTCCAATAGCTTTCTTAGGGCACATGTCAGACGCTTTCACCTAATGGAGAAAAGTCACAAATGTTCAGAGTGCGACAGAGCGTTCTTCAGAGAAAGCCACCTCAAGAAACATAAGTTGAGTCATACAGGAGCTAAAGATTTCAAATGTGAAGTCTGTTCAAAGCATTTTGCCACTAAATCTAGTCTATCTCGGCATATGAGGATTCATAACAATGATAGGCGTTTTAAATGTACAATATGTGATCAGGCGTTTGTGCAGAAATCTAGCTTGAACTGGCATATGAAGGCAAAGCATGCAGATGCTTGTTCCACTTAATATGCATGCTATCAAACATAATATTCTGTTCATCCATCTGTTTCTTGTTTTTATCTATAAGTTAAGGATACTTATAATAATTTAGTAAGGCTATCGTCTTTACAAATGTCTTTGTTTTCTGCGAAAATGAATTTTAAGTCTAGTTAGTTTTATTAAGTCTCAGAATAAAAGAACTTGTTTACTTAAAGTTTTGTATCGTGTTAGGAGTTGTGGGAGTCACTTTCAACTGACCAGCATAGTTTCTACTTTACCAGTACACACGGCTACATATCAAGCTATACATTTCCAGTATAAGCTGACCTCGCATTGTATAGGATTTCCATACAATGAGAGATCAGCTTATACTAGAAAACTATGATTTTTTTTTTTTGCTCAATATTAAGGTTAGGTTATTTTAGGTATACCTTGTTTTTGTAGGTAGTTAGCATAATTTCTTTATAAATGTTCATAATAATATAAAACTCCGAAAGCCTGGGGGCATTTCCATATTAATATAACGGGTCATTGGTCAGAAATATTTCCCTCGAGTCCGGTCAATGGTTATAACAAATAGTAGGTAAGTAGGTATTGCCATTAAAATTTTTCTAAAAGCCTTTATACAGGGAGTAAAAAGACCCATCTCGAAGCCGTCATCTATGCATTCTGTACAGGCAACAGCATTTCAGGTTATACCAAACTGTAAAAGGTCATTGGGCGTTTCTGACCCACTTTATGAAAGTTTGCGTACAGAAACCAAATCAGTTTTAAATTAAAGAATTCAATCCCACTTTTCAAAATATGTATTTTTTTTTAAAGTATCCAATGGGAAAATAAAGTTATTTAACATTTAAAAAGTTAATATACTTTTGTTAATAAAACAAAAGTTTTTACTTTTAGCATTGTGGAAACGTGTCGTTCAGTCACTATAAATGTTTGTATAGCTCTACGAAATATCTCTCTCTCGCTCGCACATTTAGCAGGTAGATAAAAACAGGTAGGTACCGAAGTGTGCATGCGCCAGCGCCGCATAGACCACGTCGCAGTCGTACGTCATCCGTCGTTTCGATCTGTGCGTTTACACCTGTGTTTCTGTTATTTATTCATTTTATCGACTACCTGTGCGCATTTTATGGACTATTGGCTTTGTTTGATGATTGGTTTTACGTTGAAATGGAAAGACAAAATAGTTGTGTGTCGTGTAATCGATCTGTGTTACGTCGACGAAAACACATATTGACAACGCTCTTTTTAGAAAGATACCGAGGTCATGCAGTATTATTACTGCAAGAAATTATTCCTCACGAGGTAAGTAACCTACACAATTATTGTACCTACTTACCGGCTCACCAAACACTTCATAGTCGAGGTTTGGTGAGCCGGTAAGTACGGTAAAAAGTAAAATGGTGGTGGTGGTGCATGGTTAAAAGTATTTCTTTCTATCACTATCATGAAATAGCGATAGAAAGAAATACTTTTAACCATGCTTTTGTCATTATAGGTACGCTTATTTGGTATTGCAGCCTTCACCGTGATTATAGTCGTAGTTATCGCAAACGTTTTCTTTGTTTGTGAAGAATTACAATCGTTTTTACTAAAATGAAACTATTTATAATTGCTAATTAATATAATGTATAGTGCTTGGTCATAAACGATGGAAAGATCCAGGTGCGGCACTTTGCCATGAAGCGCAAATGCATGGGACGGCAACGCCGCACGCGTCGTCGTAAAGCGATGTGTGTGAGTGTCATTGGCGATTGGCAGAGATCTTTGTATGCTGACAGTGGAAGTTCTCCGGTTGATGTGAAGATGATGATGTAAATATTACTCAGTATATGCAATTTTTTATCAATTGTTTCAGATTCGTTTTGATAGCTCAAGGGCCATATGCCATGCTTGCTGGGTGAGATTTGATCGTAAATTGCACAACCAACCCATGGAAAACCAGCCTGTACTAAATCAACATATACCACATCAACCAGTGGATGACCAACCCGTGCAAGATCAACCAGTGGAAGATCAAGCAGTTCAAGATCATGTACCCCATCAAGTTGAAGGAGAGGCAGACCAGAGAGATGTTGCGGGTCCACAATTGGGTCCCGGTTTTGTTGCGCCTAGTGGATATTTGCGAGCATCAGATACAGCCAGACATTGTGTTTTTCCAAACTGCAGAAATGTGGTGGCCCACATTGTTCCACCGTATGCTAAGTTTAAATTTTTGCATAATTATAATTTTTACATACCGGAATTAGCTCGGGTTTGCAATCCTTATTTTATAAGAAATGATTGGGAAGACTTAATTAATACCACTTCAATCGAAAACTTTAATGGTACTCATGTTGTTGGCATGATGAAGCTGTACAAATGGGGTTTCGAACGGAGAAATCAATTTGATTATGAAAATATCGAACAAATAGATGACAACGAATTCCACTTTTGGACGGGTCTTACAAAATATCAATTTAATGTGATTTTAAACCAAACGCCTTCTCTGCGTGATAGATCAGAACGTCCTGCCACGGTTCTTGGAATTTACCTAACTAAAATAAGAACCGGTGAACCAGATGAGCGCTTAGCAACTAAATTCAATATGTCGAGGAGAACATTAGAAAGGAAATTGGCGATAGCAAGAGAATGCTTAATTAATGATTTTGTGCCACAGCATTTGGATTTAAATCATATTACAAGAGAAGATGTGGTAGCCAGAAACCTTTCAATCCCAAGTCATTTTTTTGGTGGTAACCAAAATGATCCCGCAGCCATTGTCGTATGTGATGGAACATATTATATTTATCTGCAGAAGAGTGCGAATTTCCTTTTTCAGCGGAAAACTTACAGTCTCCATAAGTTTCGGAACTTAGTCAAACCCTTTTTATTAGTATGTACCGATTTCTACATACTAGATGCTATGGGACCATATACAGCAAATACTTCGGACGCAAGAATTATGCTCGACCTGATGCGACCAGATTCTCCGATTCATGGGTTCTTGAGAACTGATGACATTTTTATATTGGATCGTGGATTTCGAGATTCGATCAATACTATTGAAGAATGCGGATATAATCCTCACATGCCGCCAACGAGAGCAAGAGGAGAACAACTGACGATATTAGATGCCAATAAATCTAGGTTAATAACTATGATCCGTTGGGTAGTAGAAACTATTAACAGCAGATTTAAAAAAGATTTTAAAATCTTCCGCCATGTATATTTTAATGTTGCTATGAGACATATGATGGTCGACTTCAGAATAACTGCGGCAATAATTAATGCCACTCGAAATCCATATGAAGACCATATGTATGCTGAACAGTTCATATCCATAATAAATGAGCGGATGAATCAACGCAATGAGCTGTCAGATTATGTGATAAGGCATAATTTGAACGGGCAGAGAGTAGCGTTCATGCAACTCGACGGAAACAATCCGGATTTTGAAGACTTTCCGCGCCTAACATATGAAGAATTAATGTTATTTACGTTGGGATCGTACCACTTAAGAATCGCGAGGTCATATTGCCACGAGCACATGCGTTTTAATGGAGTTTACCCCATCGAAATATACCGACACCAAGAAATTATCGAAAACAAGATACTAATAAGAGGCCGAATTCAGTCGCGACACGTCCGTAGTAAACGATACTATACGTATATATTAGTAGACCCAATCGAATTGGAAGAAATGGCATTGATCAGTATTACTGCTCGTGTATACACGGCCGCCGCACTGTTGGAAGCTGCGCGCATGTTGTAAGCATAGTTTACTTTTTTATCATGGGCCAGGCATCAAGATGTAATAAATGCACCTGCAGCCTTTTTAGATGAAATAACAATAGATTTTGATTAAGCAGAATAAAAGTATTATTTAAGTAGAACTGGATTTTATTTTTACGTCCCTTAAATACATAGTTTAAAATAACTGCTTTTGATAAAACTAGCACATTCTACATTCTTTCCCGTGGGAATTTCCCCATGGGAAATTATCCGATGCCACTTAGGGATGACTAGTTTTCGACTGGTAAAAGTATTTTTTAAACCAGTCCAGTAGTTTTGAGTTAATTCGTTACAAAAATGCTTTAAAAATGCCATAAGAATTATAAATAAAATATTTTTTTTCTTAATTCTCCCAAGGCCCACAAGAATGCGACCCGTACCACTGGGGTGCAGATACATTTATCTAAATACCTTGCCCTATTTTGTTAGTGTACGCCGTGGGTCAAATGTTCGAACAAAATGCCCAATGACCTTTCTCCAAATAATTTTAAACTTTAAAATGTTGATGGTTAAGTTCAAACTCGAATGAGAAAATTTTACAGTTTGCTTTGTGTACATCAAACTAAGCTCCTGGGAAACGTTTACGATATTGCGCAATGTAAGCACGAAAAACGTGCATATGGGTGCATTCAACGGTACAGGAATCGTGGGAGTAGTTAAGTTATCTCCGTAACGAAAAAGTAAAAAAAAAAAAAAAATCACAATAACCGGAAGAACAAGTGACTCTTGGCATCGTTAAGGGTATTTTTACACGCGTAAGACCTACACGTAATTGTACCTACTATAAGACTTGAATATTTTTTAAAAAGAAAGAATAAATGTTTATTGTCGACGATGCTTTAGTTGATATTATTATATTGTTTGAGCACATTGATAGCGGCCTCAGTGGCATTCTTTAGGTCATCCGAGGTGCAGGTGAACGGGCACTTAGGACACTCCAGCAAGTGGGGCATGGTCTGATCTTAAGCACCAAACTCGCACTTTGTGTTAGGTGGGTCAGTAATTCCCCACTTTGTCAAATTGTATTTGCAGTATCGATTGAGAGCTTCCCATATCGGCCACTACAGATCACGCCCGGGAGGCAATTGTCCTGGGGCTTGACGAAGTCGGGAAGTGGAGAATGCTTGTCTTTCCACAGTATTTGCTTCTCTCTTTGTGGTTTGTCCTGGATGGCCTGCTTAGATCGTAAGAAGCTCTTACGACTTTTAAGCCTACCCGGCTTGTCAGCTGTTGTCGTAGTGTCGTTTCCACATTGTATTAAGATTAGATAGAGCTTTAAGATGCATGTCTATCAACGTATAATGTGAGAATAAAAACTTGTAATTGTTGTTTATTAGAGTAGCATTATTCTTTTTAATTTGTGCAAAATATATTATAAAATTAAAAACGTTGTTTCATTTTCTACCTAGTTAACGTTGAGTTGCACGTAACCAACATTAGTTTAACGGAGACTTAAAATTCATGCCATCCCTTACATTTTGTATCAAAAAAGAAAGTGACAGCATCAATTTAGTTTCCGTTAAAAACTATTGTTGCGTTCGTGCAACTCACCGTTAGAATGATGGTAATGTGATAAATAAAGAGTAGGGTACCTACCTAGATATTGATATTCAAAAGACTTAATGATTTAAAACTAATATTTTCCCGCGACTGCGATCGGTTGAAATAAAATGTTCCTAGTCTGACGAATCATTAACTATTCCGTATCATTTATAACATTAGGAAGAGGCATATACGCAGGACGAGCAAACCCAATTGTATGTTTTAAAACATGATCATCATCTAGTCTTTTACGAGCTATACTCTGGTCGGCTTCCAGTCTAACCAGATGAAGCTAAATATTAGTATTTTATATGGAGCTACTGCTTATCTGACCTCCACATCACAACCCAATTACTGGGGAACATGATACCCCTTGGTAACACTGGTTGTCACAGTTTTGAGCATCTGACGACCCGTAACGACTGTCAAAAATTCACGAATGGCAGCCGGGACCAACGGTGACCGGTAGACCGTGTCGGGACCAGCCGTCAGTCTTTCTCCCTACAAATTGAGCAGACACCGACGCGGCTCGTGCATAAATCATCCCTTAACTTGCTTTCCGAGGCTCGAAGTCGTCTCGATATGTTAAAGATGGTCGTGCACAACATGATAAGCTACAATATTTTTATATAATTTCTGTATTTTACCATGCAACATATTGTAACGAAATAAAGAACACCTAAACCTAATTTACCATCTGAATGATTTATCCTTTTCTTTGTAGGTGGTCAACAAAGAACCGTTGTGGAAAAAGAAACGAACGGCAGAGAACTTATGGAAAATGTAGGTGAAAAAGAACTAAAAATAACACCAAGAACCGAACTGTTAAAACATCGAAGTAGTATTAAACAAGTCCTTCTTAATTCTAACGCAACGCCTATAAGACGGTACGCAGGGATTGGATACACGTGCTGCTACTGTCAAAACCAGTTCGAACACCCTGCAGATCTTAAGAAACATACTCTAGAGAACCACAGAAATATCTCGGAAGCAAACTTTATGAAGAAAATGAACATGTCCGAATATATCGTCAAGCTAGACATAACTGCATTGAAATGCAAGATTTGCAACAGTGATATGAATACTCTAGATAATTTAATCGACCATCTTCAAAACGTACATGAGAAAAAAATCGACATGGCCTATATAAATCATATCTTCCCGTTCAAATTCGGTAACGATTTATTGGCATGCACTATTTGCTCGAACACTTATAGTATGTTTAGGACCCTTGTTAGACACATGCATATTCATTACAGGAATTACATTTGCACCGTTTGCGACACCGGATTCGCAAACCGGAACTCATTAACACAACATTTAGTCAATCACAAAACAGGGGCATTTGTTTGTGACTACTGTCCAAAAGTCTACCCTACTCTAGTAAAAAAACGACAGCACGAAAGAACATCCCACACACACGTCCATGGTACGTACAAATGTGGTTATTGCAGAGAAACTTTTAAAAATCATGGACAAAAGGAAGCTCATGTAGCTTCTGAACATGGTGTGGTATCATTGAAAACTGTGTGTCAAGCTTGCAACAAAGTATTTCCCAGTAGGAAGAAACTTAACATACACATAAAAAGATACCATCTAATGGAGAGACCACACAAATGTAAGGAATGTGACATGGCGTTTTATTCCACGACAGGGCTAAAAAGTCATATGATCAAGCACACAGGTTTGAAAGAATATCAGTGCTCCGTATGTCTGAAAAACTATGCAAGGAAGAAGACACTGAATGCTCATATGCAGACACACTCTAAGGAGAAGAGGTTCAAATGTGAAAAGTGTGAGCAGAAATTTACGCAGAAATGCACTTGGAGAGTTCATTTGAGATCCAAACATGGAGAAATTGTTTAAAATTATTTTGCGAAAGCTTTTGGCATAGATCAGTAATTGGGAAATATAGTGTAACCAGGTTAAGTGGGCCCTGGATATATATGTGCGAAACTTCTAGCTACTACTGAATATTACAATGAGGTCGCAATACTATTGCATTGAAAAGGTCTTTAAGAAAACAATATATTACGGAATTAATACATTATTTACACATAGGATAGGTACTTTTAATCCCGGTAGTAGGTACGTTCCCGTGGGATATTTTCCGCCATTATAAATTGAGTTTAAACTGTTAAATATAATTATGAAAAAATGAACACTGCATTTCATTTACTTTTATCAAAGAAAAACCCTATCAACAAACAAAAATAACGTTTTTGTTTTCGATTTTCGGCCTAAAATTAAACTTAACATAAAATTAAAGATAACATAAAAGGTTAGGCAGAACGTGTACCCATAGACTGTTTATTATATTTATTTACTTCAATATGACTAGACTATTGTACCTAGGTATAGTACCTAGAGTTATTTGATCAAAGTCTAATCATTTATTTATGTCTGTGGCATATTCCACGATGTCCGAATAGCCACTACTTACCGAATTAATTAAAATTTGTATGAAAATATCTTACAAGTGGTAAGTGAATAGGAACTTAATCGCAGTTGGTGAAACAGAAACCCTTATATACAAATAAAAAGTTACCTTTTAAACGTCATGCAAGAAAATAGATTTGTCCTAGTTGCACCTTGCAAGAGGTGGTTTAGTCTGCAGAAGAATGGGTAAAAAACTCTTATCTTGGATATAATCCTCTAATTTGTAATAAGCTTGTTTACAAAGTGTACATAATTTTAAATTGAGTTTTACATTTTCTTTCATTTAATTGTACTGTGTAGGTATTATATACCACAAGGTACCTATTTTGTTGTAACATTAAGAGCCTATTTCACGATGTCCGAATAGCCACTACTCGCCGAATAAATTCAAAAATGGAACATAATTTGTATGAAATTATCTGCCCAGTAAGTTAATAGGAACTTAATCGTAGGTCACTGAAACAGGCCCTTACCTACTGCTTTCGCGGACGCGGAAGTTAAATGAGACACAATAGAAGTTTTATTAGTAAGACGTCTATGAATGTTTAGCTCCCGCGAAAGCGTTAACACAGCATACCCCATAAAAGATGTATGCCTAGGATGATGTATTACTTTAGATAATCTGAAAAATGGTTGATACCTATAGCTTTATTTCTATCAAAATTAAAACTAAGTACCTATCACTTATTTCATGTAAAATATGTAGAATTTATTTTACATGATGAATTGGCAAGGTATCGTCTTAATAACAATATTTTTAAAAAGTTCCGAGATTCACAGCCACGTAGATTAATAAATAGCTAGCGTAGCTTATAAATTTATAAGTAAATCAAGAAATTGAAGCTTTACTGAAAAAGTAACAGACAATTGTCAGTTGGATTGTGAATTTGTGATCGGCCTGCGATCTCGACCGCGGCTAATACCGGGTTCACGCGAATCGATTTTATAGTTGAACAACTTTTGTTTTGTTCAACAAATAACACTTTGAATTTGAAATTCAATTTGCTTGAAAGTCTGTTCAGACGGTTTAAACTTAAATCGAACCGTGTGTATCCGGTATAAGCCACGTTCATCGATTGATTGATTGCTTTATGTGTTCATGTGCGCGATAGCGACGTATATTTTACCACTAATAAATTAATGAAATTTAACCTAACATTTAACAAATCTTCACAAGCAATAAACACTTACCATAATTTAACAAATATAGTATAGTAAGTGAAATAAAACATTGTGCACACTACGTATTCATAGGTAATGTTTTTTACAATAGATGAATCCTCTGCTAAACTGAAAAAAGCAAGCTGTTGACAAATGTAGCTCCCTTATTAGTACTTATTAATGAAACTAAACAAAGAACTAAATACTTTGCAAACGATTGAATGCATCAAATAAAGTCTTACTTTTCTTTATAGGTCAACTTCAAGCAGATAGAGTCGCATTTAAAATAGAAGTCGACCAACCAGATGAAGTTAAGAAAGAAGAAAAACCACAACTGAACATTGCTGGTATGATTGTGGCAAACCGTAACGCAGCAATAACGTCCTGCAAATCTCCTACAGTGTCTAAAGGGTACAGTGCTGACATTAACAAGCATAAAACGAATATTAAAGAAATAATGCGTTGTTCCAACGCTACACCAATAAAACTATGTGGAGATAAGGGTTATATGTGCTGTTACTGTAAAGAGCAATACTTAGAGCCGGCAGATCTCAAGGCACACACCCTACAAGCCCATGAGGACGTTACCAAAGCTTACTTCATAAAAAACATGAGCATGTACAATTACATCATAAAATTAGACATCACTGATTTGCAGTGCAAGATTTGTGATAAAAGTATTGACACTACTGAAGAATTAATGGATCACTTGAAAAATGAACACAAGAAAATTATACATTCTGACATTAAAAATCACATAGTCCCTTTCAAGTTTACCACAAAAGTTCCCGAATGTTTTATTTGCAATAATGTTTTCCACAAATTCAATTTATTACTGAGACATATGAATATACACAATAGGAACTATATATGTGATATCTGCGATGCCGGTTACGTCAATTACTGTAGCCTGAAGGTGCATAAAGCCATACACAAAACTGAAAATTACAACTGCTCATCTTGCTCTATGAAGTTCGAAACATTGGCTAAGAGATACCTGCATGTACAGTCTAAGCATGCTAAAAATATTCGTCACAAATGTGGGTACTGTAAGGAAAGATTCAACGATTATAGGAAGAAGGAAGCTCATCTGATATCTGTTCATGGACTGAAAAAACAAAAGATGAAGTGCCAAGCATGTGATAGAGAATTTGATCACCGGAAACGTTTAGCCGTGCACGTGAAAAGAGACCATTTGTTGGTAAGACCACATGCTTGCGAAGTGTGTGAGAAGACATTTTTCACTCCAAGTGAGCTGAGAAGTCATATGAGCAAGCATACAGGAGAGAAGCCATATAAGTGTGAAATTTGTTTGAAGTCTTATGGACAGTCGAGGACATTAAAATCACACATGAGGATTCATAACGATGATAGGCGTTTTAAATGCGGACTTTGTGGAGATGCTTTCGTTCAGAAATGCCGCTGGAGATGTCATATGAAATCTAAGCATGGGGAGATTGTTTGAATTTATCTGTATTTGGGTTATTAAAGTGCTAAAAAGTTGCCGTTTGTTTCACTTGCTAATGTCGGAAAACTGATAATTATATTCTTTTTCAAAAGTGACTTCGTTCTTTTAGTGAAGTGTCTTTGGATTGAAATGGACTATTGTAGATTTATACCGACGATTTTTCCTCTATTTTCTGTTAAAGTTTATAAGAAGAACATAGAACATAGTGATGGAATATAGAACTAAAATGTGGAAGTTAACAAAAATAATGGTTATAATAAAGAATCTCATGCTGTGTTAAAAGCTTAAAACAGAGCATTAGTATAAAAAAAATATATATTTATTCAAGTTATAAAGTAAAACAGTTTTGCTTAAATGTATGTCAAGTTCACTAGTGTTATTTGCCTGAACCAGGACATCCTGTGTAAAATACAATAATGTAAAATAAGTATAGTATAATACAATAATGTAAAATTTCTCTTTGTAGGTCACGGACGGAGAACTAGGATAATCAAAATAGAAAAACCGACAAAAGCAACCGTTGAATTGAAGTTCATCTCAAAACTAACAACAAGAGACTCAAATACCATCCTAAAAGGCTCAATATCAGAAACTGTGAAGAACAAAATGAATCTAAAAAATATATTGCTCAACTCTAACGCAAACCCAATAAGATGTAAAGATGGTCATGGATATGGCTGTTCGTTTTGTCCAAAACAGTTTTTGGAGCCGACTGCTCTCAAGAAGCACTTTCTGGAAGAACATAACAATGACAAACTGATAAAATACATGACCGCTAAGCTATTTGATCATGTCATCAAGTTAGATATAACGTACTTGAATTGTGCTCTTTGTGACAAAGACGTCAAACATTTGGACGACCTTGTAGCACATCTGAAGGACGAACACAACAAGTCGATGTATCTAGACGCTAAAAGCCAAATCGTCCCGTTCAGATTCGACTCGCCAGAACTAAAATGTGTCATATGCTCCACAGAATTCAGTTCATTTAAACTTTTACAAGAGCATATGAATTCACATTTTGGTAATTATATTTGTGAAATATGTGGAGCAGGGTTTGTGACTGAGAGACTCCTAGTAAGCCACGTCAAACGACATGATAGCGGAGAGTATAAATGTGATCAATGTGATAAAACTTTTACAAACCAGATTAAAATACGCGAACATATAAAACGAACACATCTAGGTCAGAGCAAGAGAAACAAATGCAATTACTGCGCGGAAAGATTCGTTGATTACTGGAAGAAGATGGATCACATGGTGAAAGAGCATGGAATGCCCCCTGTCGTCCTTAAATGTTCCGCTTGTGATCGAACTTTTAGTAACCAGCGTTCTTTATCACGACACACGAAGAAAGATCACCTTTTGGAGAGAAGGCACAAGTGTAGCGAATGTGACATGAGATTCTTTGGAAAGAGTGGTTTGCAGAAACACATGGCCAAGCACACAGGGCTGAGGCAGTTCAGATGTGAAGTTTGCTTAAAGGCTTATGGAAGGAAGAATACGCTAAGAGAGCATATGAGGATCCATGCGAATGACAGGAGATTCGCTTGCACTCACTGTGGCCAAGCGTTCGTCCAAAAATGTAGCTGGCGGAGTCACATGCGTTCTAAACATGGAGTAGCAGCGTAATATCCGAAGGCATTATTTAGAGTTAATGTTTTTTTGTAGTCTTAATATAGATTTTATATACACATCATTGTTATATTATATTAATTTTATAGTGAGAATACTATCCTAATTCCCAACGGCTCAGCTTAGCTTTTTATTAGCAAGCGAAACAGAACTTCACTCGCGCTATTTTATTAAGACAGCAATACCACCTCTGATTTAACTTAAGAAATGTAACGTTGTTATTTATGTCTTAAAAAAGACGTTCCGCTCTCATGTGATCTTTCAACGTACAATTTCATGACGCATCTAAATGATAAGAGAGCTCACCGACGCATTATCTCAAGAATTTAACTCATAACTACTGAATAAATTGATAGCATTTATTTGTTCATAGGTGAACAACGGATCACACCATTAAAAGAAGATAAATTAACTACAGGGAAATCTATAGTGAGCACTGAATCAAACACTAAAAAATCGCGCAAAGAGACAACGAGAAGATCTGACGATTTAAAAACAATACTTTTATATTCCAATGCAAGTTTAATCAGAAATAAAGATAGCGATGGATACTGCTGTAATTTCTGCCCAAAGAAATTTGAAGACCCGAAGTACTTAAAGGCACATTCTTTAGAAAAACATTCCGACATACAAGCGTTACGAATGCCGAAATCTTTTGAATACCTTATCAAAGTTGACATAACTGCTTTAAAATGCAAAATTTGCCAAAAAAACCTATCGAAATTAGATGAGTTGACCTCTCATTTAAAAACTGATCATAGCAAAAAGATCACTACAGACATGAGCGAAATTATTCCTTTCAAATTTGACACTGAGGAGTTCCATTGCGCTGTCTGTGGAGCGGAATACTCGACTTTTAAAATATTACAAGAGCACATGCATTATCATTTCAGAAACCATATTTGTGAAATCTGCAATACAGGTTTCATCACACGACGATTACTAATCTGCCATAAAAGAAGACACGCGAAAGGAGAATTTAAATGCAGTCAATGTGATAAAACATTTATTTGCGATCAAAAGAGAAGGGACCATGAACAGAGGATGCACTTAGGCCTTAAAAAGAGAAATAAATGCAAAGTTTGCGAAGAAAAATTCGAAGACTATTGGACAAAAATGCATCACATGGTCCAGAAACACGGAGCCCCTCCGATATCCCTGAAATGTACTGCTTGCGAACGAACATTTACGAACAGGCGATCTTTAGCACGACATGTGAAAAAAGATCACTTGATGGAAAGACAACATGTCTGTACTATCTGCGATATGCAGTTCTTCTTGAAGCATCTCCTAGTAGAACATATGAGGGTGCATACAGGGATTAAGAAGTTCCAATGTCATGTATGCACGAAGCACTATGCGACGAAAAAGTCGTTGCGACAGCATCTTCGATCGCACGCTGACGATCGTCGATTTGCTTGCACTGTGTGTAGTCTAGCATTTGTGCAGAAACGTACGTTGAAAAGTCATATGAAAGCGAAGCATGGGGAGTAGGTTTTAGTGTAGAGCTATGTTTTTACTGTACTAGTATTTTAAATAAAACTAAGGATGTTCGGAACTAAAGCCGCCATCTCGTTATTACAGTGTAACAAATGTTAACCAACCGCGCCCCTCTGTTGATGCCATTGAAGCGCCAAAACAAAAGATCGTTGTAGAACTGTATGTTGTTTTAGGTAGGCTAAAAAAATAAATTCATAATAATTATGCTTCTGTTTTTTTTTTTTTTTTCAACAACTGGATAATTCACATCTTTATAACATGTCCCAGAATTAAGGGAATGGCCGCTTAAGGGGTCACTGTACTCATCATTATGAACAACTTTTACTATGGGGACAATCCTGAAATCGCGAAAACAAAATCAGCTGCTCTGCTCCCTACATTTTGACGAGTTTGATAAATGTACGGAATAACGGATTTTTTTTTCACGATTTCAGGTTTCGGGGCTTCTTCTTAGCGTGTCGATGGCAAAAATAACTCGAAAAAAAATATATAAATAAATAGATATGCAGTTTTTATTGTTTATCACAAAATTCAGCAACGCGAAAACCGTTCGCTGACGCAGCCATTAGATCCTCTCGTGTTCAGGTGACCGGGCATGCGGTGCAACATGGGAGGTGAGCCATAGTCTGTGGAGAGACGCCACATAAACACCGCCGTCCATGAGCCCCACTTGTGGAGATTGTCCTTGCTGCGGCCTACTTGGGTACGAAGTCTATTTAAGGTAATCCAAGTAGGCCACTGTAACTTGTGCCCGGATGGGAGGCTCTCTCTCTGATGTTCAATAAAGAAATCGGGAGGTTCCAGCAGTTCTTGCCAAACATCACGTCTTTCTGTGGAGGGGTTGCCATCGGAGTAAAAGTTGTTCACAGTGATGATTACAATGACCCCTTAAGCGGTTGTGCCCTTAATTCTGGGACATGTTGTGTATATAAAACAAAGTCGGGTTATATACACCATTTATAACTCAAGAACGGTTGGACCGACTTTTACGATCTTTGATTTGTTGGATTTGTCTCCGTCCCGAATACTCACAGCAGAATAAAACATCGGAAAAATTCACGAAAAAAAATTTATGAAGATATTCATTTTCTCAGGACAACGTCTGCCGAGTCAGCTAGTTTTAATTAAAACACAGAATACCATGTCTGTATTCCCCAAAGGGTTAGGCAGAGGTGCACCCACATATCGCCAAGTCCCACGTAATACCTACCCCTATTAGATGGGACCAGCCTATTGCCATCAACCGAGCGCAAGTCCAGACTCCGGGCCGCTACTGAGAAATTCCAGATGGAAAAACCCGATCACAATACCTGAACCTACCCCCCCTTAACCACAACCCCACCCCCCATAACTGGTCCTGTTCGACCTGGAAGTCTAACCTTAGATGCTGAGCACTAGCGCTAGCGTTGCGACCACTAGAACGATATTTAAAAAATACTCCTTTTAGCTTTACGTGATTCTCAATCGTAGTGACACTTGAATTCCAATATTGCAGGCCTAAATCGTCATAGTATTATTAGTCTAATTTCCAATGCCAAACGTAGAATAGGATGTAGCCCTTAATGCTGTTCACAAATTAGCATTAATAAATAAAACTAAAGTCACTAGAGGTAAACTGTTCAAGCATGACAGTTATACTCCATTTACAAGTTTAGACATTTAAACAAACCTTTTTTACAGTCCGTTCAACCGATTTTGGCTTCTATTCCGTAGGCATAAGATGGCATTAAAGGCAAAAAGTGTTTACAATACCAACTGTTTACTGCAGCTGCCATTTGTCATGCCACCAACGCAATAGTAGTCAAAATCGGTTGAACGGACTGTAAAAAAGGTTTGTTTAAATGTCTAATGCTATTGTAAATGGATGGCTATTAGAAAAACAAAAACAAAGTGAAGTATTTTAAAAACAACAACTGTACAAACCATAGTCTAAGCTTAGAGGTCAAGTGTCTCATACAAATGGCTACGAAATCTTTTCAAAGACCTTAATAAAATATATCTAAGTATGTGTTCGAATTCTTCATTGTAGGTTGCTACATTCGCCGAACTGGTGAAGGTAGACCAGTGCTAGATCGGCAGGTAGGTACCTACTGCAAAGAGTTTGCCGCACGCACCTGCTGCCCATGGATAGTTTTGGGAACTGCACAACACAATACATTATTTAAATCTATACAGACAAAATAGCCATTATATAGGTGTAGGTACCTATTGCATGAATGTAGATAAAGTACCTAGTGTATGAAACTGCACTTACCTAGGTATTAACACTCTTGTGATACTATTAAAAACGGAGCCGTAATACCTCATTATGTAAGAGTATCATAAACTACTATACTAAAGAGTAACTATGGCTACTATTCTTGCAAAATCTTCTCCATTGAAATACAAAAAAAATCTTCAATTCTATTTTCTTGTACATTTTGACGTAGGTACATAAGAGTCTTCTTGAAAAACAAATATTTGACTTTGACAAACTTACAAATTGTTAAACGTGCACTATCTTCAGTACCTATGCATGCTTAAAATTAACAATAATTTGAATTAAAAAATATCGGACCACTGGAACTCATTTTAACAACTCAACAACACCAACTTCAAGTGGGTATCAAATACTGAAAACTTTTATTATTAATTTCATAATATCTAAAACATAATATCTACTCATTATTTCCAGGTCTTCGCTCCAGAACTATTCGCGATTCTCCAATAATCTTCGAAGATGAAGAGAAAAGCATCACTTTGGACAGGAAACTCAACTTTTCTTCTTTCGTTTCCATCCGACCGGTGGGCAAGAAGACCATACCTTGGGTACGCGAGCAGCAGAAGAAAATAGCCCAAGAGAGACGGTTAACGGAACTGGACTGGCAGTTCGACAACATTAAGACGGTCCTCAAATGTTCCAACGCTTCTCCCGTCCGTTGTCGAGTAGGCACGAGATTTGCCTGCAGTTACTGTCTTGACCAATTCCAAAATCCGACGGAATTGAGAAGCCATTCTATACAAGTCCACGTAAATGATAAACCAGAGTTTTTTAACGCCAGATCATTGTCCAGACATATTGTTTATTTGGACATCACTGGTTTGAAATGTAAGATTTGTGATCAGTCTGTGGATGGATTGGATCAGTTGATGGACCATTTGAAGACTGTCCACGATGAGTTGATTTATAAACAGATAAAGAATCAGATCGTTCCGTTTAAGTATGATGGTCGGAAGCTCCTATGCGGGGTTTGTGCAGCTGACATAGGAGATTACACCGATATCCAAGACCACATGTCCGAACATTACAGGAACTATATTTGCGGTTTCTGCGATTCTGGATTCGTTATTCGCAGCAAAATGCTTGAGCATAAGAAAGCGGTCCATTTGGTCTAATTTGTTGGTCATTTTAATGTATGTGCTTGTATTTTTATAAGAATATTGCTTTGATAATAAATCAGTAAGTTTTAATTAGGCATTTAATCAATTAAGTACACTAAATTAGAATAAAAAAGTAGGTGAAAACGTTAAGAAATTATGATTTTAAAATGATGTTGCGACGATTTTTACTATTTTCTGTCCGTGATTTCAAAGAGAAGAAGAACATTTACTCCAGCGTCATTAATTAAGGCTAGGCTATTTTCAGCTCTTTTTTATATGCTAATTACGGTACCGCAGTTGTAAACTTGCCCTATCGCTATGACAGACCGCAGCGACACGATTCCTCTCCGTACATGGTGAATTGCTGACATAGCCGACTGTTGACGTTTTCATAGAGTTAGTCGACGTTTGCACGGACGCAAAAATATCGCGCTATTTTGTTTCGTGCACTGACTCACTGATTTTCAACGCTCTGCTTAGCGCCGAGAGTTGAAAATCCAACAAGTTTTTTCGACGCGCTAGAATGCACTCTGTTGCTGTGGATTCTCAATGTTCGGCTCAACACCGAGAGTTGAAAATGTAGCCTACGCGATAAAATCCCGCCGAGATATTTTAATTTTTTTACGTCCGTGCGTACGTCGGCTTACATAGAAACTAGTCGTGTTGTTGCTGTCTGCCATTGCGATTAGGCTGCGGTTGCGGTTGCCTTCGGAATTGTAGCTTATGCAACTGTCTAATTTGTAGTTGTCTTAATTTGTTAGTATTAATATCTATCAATATTTTGATATTTTAATAAATGTAACTGCATTATTGATTGCATTTCTGTTTCATTTATTTCAACTTCATCCCAGCCTGTAGGTACTCTGATCATTTTAATTATGATATTGATAATCGATGTAAAACATTCAAAAACGCCTTTTTACTTATCCAGCGTAAAATCTAATAGCTTTCGAAATACATAAGAGCGTTTGCAGACGGCATACAACCGGTGGGCAATTTATGTAGGAGCCAAATGAAAAAGTAGATATCAATATGGTAGCATCGCATACGTCCTACAAAACGTAGTACATACAAAAAAAAAACTGACCGATCGCGATTGTAGGACCTGCCGTGTGCGAGCGTGCTAAGTCAACCGTTTCTCAGTAAGTTACTCATTATTTCTAAAATAAACATTTATCTTTTGTCCTATGAATCGCCATAAACAGTCTAGAGCATACCTTATAGATTTAGAACTACACTAAAATAATCAGTTTTTGTGACACCCAATTACAAGTGATTATATTCAGCAGTTAGTATGATGATGTTAGTATGTATGTTGTAATCTGCTTATAAAACATCAAAAATGTCACTTTCATCAATGACAAGTAGTATCATTCATTTTAATTTTTCATTGGCATCATTATTTCCAAATATTCAACTACCCTCATTTATGTGCGATGTGATCAAACATTAAACTATCGCTTTTTTTGTAGGTACCGATCCAGAATCCATACTGATTGAGATAGAGGTCGACATGTCGTCATTTTTCACTTCTGAAGACGAGGCTGAAGTCTCCACACTCAACGAAGTCGATAAGCACAGAGAGAATATTCGGACTATTCTACTTTCTACCAACGCTACGCCGATCGGAAGATACGGGAGCCTCGGGTACAACTGTTGCTTCTGCACCGAAGTCTACTCAGCCCCCAGGGATCTCAAAAAGCATACGATCGAACAACACGACGAAGAAAGCATCTCCTGCTATATGAATAACTACACTATGCTTAACTATATCGTCAAGCTAGACATCACAGGTCTCCGCTGCGAAATGTGTATGAAACCGTTTAACGAACTCCAAGGACTGATTGATCACCTGACGTTAGAACACCAGAAATTCTTCCACACTGATATTGGGAATCACATCGTTCCTTTCCGGTTTGATTCGGAGATGCTGCACTGTGTCGAATGCTCTTTCGAATACAACAACTTCAAGATCTTACTCGAACATATGAATACTCATTATAGTAATCATATCTGCGAGGTTTGTGAAGCTGGCTTCGTGAACAGAAGGATGCTACAGGCTCACATGTATCGACACAAAACTGGAGTTTTCCAATGTGGCTTTTGCACAAAAGTTTTTGATACTCGAATCAAGATGAAAGTGCACGAGCGAATGGTCCATTTGTACGCTAAGAAGAGACCGAAGTGTACAATCTGTGAGAGGAAGTTCAATGACTTCCAGAAGATGATACAGCATGAGGCTGATGATCACGGCCTTCAGAGAGAGTTTAAGTGTGAGATGTGTAGCAGAATGTTTACTACACAAAGATCTTTTACAATTCATAAAAAGTTCTACTGTGTTCCTAATGATTAGAGAAGAAATCCGGCAAGAATTTCCTTTAAAATAACGACGGAAGCGCAAAAGTTAAAACACAACTGTTCGTTTAACTTCAGGGACGTTATTTTCATGACATGAGTAGTGATTACGACATCAGTTTATAAACACTAGCCTCTGAATACTCAAATGACACGGAAGATAATCAACTCTTAAGGCATTGTTAACGCCGTTAGCACACTGACGCTTACCGCTGCGGTTTCGATGTGAAATGCGTTATTTTTTGTACAATTTGACTATTTATCGCCAGGTAACAACATCAACAAGCAACAGGGAACTTACCGCGGCGTCGGTGTGCTAAAGGCTTAAGTATTTATGTCTACAATACAACTTAAATTGAGTTGCGCTTGAGTATTCATGCGAAAAAGTACCTAAGTAAACTAGAATTAGTAAAGATCCCATGCCTTTATTGACTGGCAAATGCTAAGTCGTTAGCCGAAATCTCAACTGTGAGCCCACTGCTAACTCAAAACTTTTTTAGCTTAGTTGGTTAGGATAGCAGGAACTCTTTTAGTTTAGTTCAATTCAAATTGCTGTAGAATGTTTTACAGTAGGTAGTAAAACCTTTTACAATAAATTTTTAAAAGCTGGTTAAATGCATATAAGTAAAGTAGCTAAGTCAAGGCGCTTGCATAGAATGCACCAGTCAATGCATCAGGATACGCTGGCAAAGGAAGATATCCATTGATCATTACTAATTTATTAGGTACTATTGAAGTCTATTGGCGGTGCCCAGTAGTAGAGCCAATCTACTGCGTAAAGCCCCTATAACGCGTACCTTGCGTGTACTTAATGACGTAGCCGATAGCATAGATCTGTTTACCTGTTCTCTGAGTGAGTTCACAAAAACCACAATGTACATAATATGTTATGGTAAATACCAATAATAAAACTGTAATTATGGCCACACTATTGAATTAGGAACATCCTGTAATGATAGTGATGATGAGTTAATAAATAAATAAATAAAATAAATATTTGTAGATGTAGCTTATAAAGTAACTATTATGTAATAATACTATGTATTAAGTACCTACATAAATAACTTAGTGGGTCGGGAATTACTTGCCATTACCCAACAAAGTAGTTTTTTTATCTATGACCAGCGATGTATTGTGTAGAACTATGATCAGACTGGATGAGCATGAACGCGAAGGCGGTCTAAATATTATATGGAAGGTCGCTTCAGCAGCCATTTGTAATTTTATGAATCTTTATAGTAGGTATAACCTACTTTTTATTTAGTTAGATTCATTGACATAATAAGTCAATGGTTAGGTTAGGTTACCACCATGGCACGTCTAAAAAGGACAAGATCTATTAATACTTAGAAAATGGTAAAGCTACCACGAAATCGACTACACCTAAATGATACAATAACTGCCTATTTAGTTTAAGCGTAGTATTATAGTACCTGTGGTTTAAGTATGTATATTTTTAATGATCTCAAGTACCTACGCGATATATTTTTATTTCAAATTACTGTGAGCTCACTTAAACAGTTTTGTGTTATCCGATTGGTCGTTTTAAAACAAATGACCAATAACAAAATGTAAAGAGAAAGTGAAAGGAATTGTTTAATTTTATACTGGGTGTCATAATTATAATTATTTAAGTGTAGATCTTCTAGTTGATCTTGTTGTTGAGAGCGCTTCGCACAAAAATTAAGCATGAAATATTTATTAGAAATAAATATGTCATCAATATAGCACATCTTTGATTACCTGCCTACTTAATACTTTATTGTTTTACGTAGCATTTTCTTCAAGTAGCTATCGTTGGAAAAGATAACAAGATCGATGAGCATCGCCATTTCTACACGTAATAACGACATTCTGCAATCATTAATCTATTTTCTAGTTTGGTAAATAGACATGGTAATATCCCCTGGGAAAGTCTATTGTAGTGGTTAATTGAAAGATTCCACGTTTAGCAGGGGACGTTTAGTTAGGTATAGTGAGCATTACCTACGTTTTATCTTACCTCATGAAACGATCTCATCTGCGAAAAGTACCAACTTACCACACGATTTGTTCCGTACTCCAATGAACTCCTCCCGGGATACAGTCAGAGGCCTATGATTTAGGTACATGTTATAGAATTATTTGGAATAGGTAGGTACTTACTATAAAGGTGAGCGTCCACTGGTCCGCGCCGGCCGCAATGCACGCACGCGTTTGCTTTGTATGATTTTGATTTCATATAGCACTGCGTCTGCCGGTACCGCCCGCATTTTCATTTCTTGCAAACAAACCAAAATCCGTTGCGTGCCGTGCGTGTGTTGCGGCTGGCAGGGACCAGTAGACGCTTACTACTACTGAACCACTACGTAGGTACTGTTAATGGATTTATTCCAATTTTTTTTAAAAATATTATTTTGTTTTGTGTAGACATTTGTTGGCTAACTAAATAAATATAATTTCCCAGCATTTTCCTAACTAGGTAGGTATATTGTGGTCGGCTTGAAGTCGTATCCGATGCAGCTGAATACCAGTAGGTGTTTTACACGGAGCGACTGTCTATCCGAGTTACAGGGTTACTGTTTGTTAACCGCATCGGGAACGAGACGTAACGTCAAAACAGATGACGGTGCCGAAGTAGCGACAGTACATTTACTATGACGCCGTCATCAGAGGGGTAATTCCTGTATTTTTAACAACGTTCGCAATCTCATCTCAGTCTCAATCTGTCAAAAATTGTAGGTATAGTGTTTATCTACATTTTTGACATTTGATTGTCACTGGCAAGAGATTGCGACTTTAATTTGAACGTTTTTAGAGAATTGGCCTTCTGTTTTCTCGCTGACGTCCCGTTCCCGGTGCGGTAGACAAACACTGTAAGGCTTCATGTACATAACACCGGAGTAGCACCGGCGCCGGACCGCATACTCAATGTTTTACTATATAACTCGGTATCAATGCTGTGTACACGTGGCTCCGGTGCAGCTGCAGCGCTTGGGCGATTTTCATTTGCTTACACAAACTTGCGGGCAACTGGTGCAGTTCCGGCGTCGTGTAAGTACATGAAGCCTAACACAATACCCTTTGGTACGCCTACTAAAATATGTATTGGATATAATATATGTAGGTACTAACGTTCAGCTTTTTTATTTTATAGAAACAACATGGAAACCGAAGAAACACATCATAACAGTTAAGAAGAACAAGAAGAGGTGTAAGAAGAAAGGAATCATCGTAATAAATCCGAACAACTTAACTCAGGTAAAATTAAAAAGAAAAACTGAAGTGGAAAAACATAAGGATAATATTAGAACTATTTTGTATCACTCTAACGCCACGCCGATAGGAAAATATGCTGGTATCGGATACTCATGCAGCTTTTGCCCCCAACAATATGAAACTACCACAGAACTTAAGACTCACACATTATCCCAACACGAAGACTCAAAATCGACATTCATGGAAGAAAGAGCGATGCACAATTACATCATCAAACTAGACATCACTAATCTATCATGTGACATCTGTCAAACGAATCTCGATAAGTTAGATCAATTAATCGAACATTTGAAATCGGAACACCAAAAATTCTTCCATGAAGGACTAAAAAATCATATTTTACCGTTCAAATTCGACACCGACATGTCGAAATGCGTGTTTTGTGGAAACGAATACGGCAATTTCAAAGTGTTACTAGAACATATGAATTCTCACTATAGAAATTATATCTGTGATGTGTGTGATGCTGGGTTTGTGAACAAAAAAACTCTACTCACCCACTCATATAGACACAAAACCGGGGTTTTTAACTGTTCATATTGTTCCAAAGTTTTTAATAACAATATAAAGAAAAGGGATCATGAAAAAGCAGTACACATTTGTATGAATAAGAGGAATAAATGTGGATATTGTGGCGAGAAATTCAATGATTATACGAAGAAGAATTTCCACGAAGTATTAGTGCATGGCGCGAAACCTAAAGTTTTGAAATGTCAAGCTTGTGACAAAACTTTTGACAACCAGAGATCTTTAACAAGTCATACAAAGGCGTACCATTTGATGGAGAAACATACCCCGAAATAAAATTTGACATAAAATTAACGGTGTTTTATTTCTAACGTTGCTTCAACCTCCCACTCACATGAGTGTAAGATTATTGTAGGTACTGTAGAGGATTAATGCTTTGGTCAAGCCTCGACAATGTTATATTGGCTGACATTCAATCATTCAAATATAATCCATATTGGATAAATGCGTTATTTTTGGGTGCACATTGGCACACATAAATGTTAACTTGACTGACACTTAGCATAGTGTTGGATTTTCGCGATTCGTTTGTCCAGAGCTTAGCCTATACCTGCAAGTACAATTCCCCAGATGTTTTCCTTTACCGGAGTTATGTAAGGCATACATCAGGAATGGGTAGGTTTGGTTTGTATAATCGAATGTCTTGGTCTGAATAAAAGCTTTATTTGGAAGTGGACTACTGCAAAACTTTTATTCAAAGGCGGCGTAGTTCATGTAGAGGTTTGATGCTTTGGTCAAACCTCGACAATGTTATACTGGCTGACATTCAATCATTCAAATATGGATTGTGTTCTAGAAAGAAAAACGAACCTCGTTTTTCTTTGTAGGATGACAGATCTGCTAGGGCTCCGCGTAGAACCATTTTTAGTTAAGGAGTGTGAATTATAATTGACACGAAGCTTATAAATATAGAGGACATCAGCCCCATTCAACTGAAGTCCCTCTCGTTTCATTATTAATATAGTAAATCTCCTACTGTGAGGTTCGAGTACTCACAGTACCTACTCTATGGTAAGGTCAGAGAGAAGTGTCAGTGTCAAAAGTTTCAGAAGAAATTCATAAAAACTGGCTTCTCTTAATTACTCTGTGTCAGTGTGTTTGTGTCTGTGTGTGCACTGTGTGTCTGTGCAAGTGTGACTTAACTGTCTGTAATAAAAATTGTTTATAACAAAATTATTGAAGAGAAGCCAAATACAATTTATTATTGTCGCACAATTATAAATCAAACAATTTAATTAACTGTCGCTGGCTGTACCAAGGATTGTTACAAAAATGAAAATGACCGCTAAATAGAAAAAGCGGCCAAATGCGTGTCGGGCCACGCGCATTAATAGGGTTCCGTAGTTGCACAATAATGCGGACTAAGAAGAGGGCTTTTTATTGTTTCATGAATATTTGACTATTAACTCTTAAAATGTCGATTGTACACCATGTGTACAGATAACAATAGAATTTCAATTGTGTCTGCTAATTGGCGCGCGACGGGTTAATCGTAAACTTGAAAGCCTACTTAGCAGTGATAGTTTTCCTTTTAACTTTGTTATAATTATATACTACTACCGTGAATTTTTTCACTCATCCAAACTAACCGTTTAGCTGACAGGGGAGGGACACTTCATTCTAACAAAAATGAGCACTTTAAAGCTTATTATTTCAGAAGCGGATCCCTAAATCGAAAAATTGTTTTCACAAACCCGCAATATTTTTGAAAGACCCATCTAACAACACCTCACACCATGGAGTACCTAGACAAGAAAAAAAAACATCCCCACTTTACGTGTAAAGAAGGTACCCTAAATTTTTTTTTTATGATTTTATTTTACCACTTTTTCGGCGCGATAAATATGTATCAATCTGCCTAGCCCAACTATGTTGGAGTCGGCTTCCAGTCTAACCGGATGCTGCTGAATACCATTATTTTACATGGAGCGACTGCCTATCTGACCTCCACAACCCATTAACTGGGTAATACGATACCCCTTGGTAAGACTGATTGTCAGACTTTCGGGCTTCTGACGACCCGTAACGACTGTCAAAGATCCACGAATGACAGCCGGGACCAACGGCTTAACTTGCTTTCCGAGGCACGGAGGAGTCTCGGTATGAAAAGATGGTCACCCATCCACGGACCAACCCCGGCAAGCGTAGCTTAACCTGATCGATCGACCCGTGCGGCTATTATTACTTAGCCACGAGCTCTATATGTATATCCATCCCAAATTATAGCTTTTTAGTACTAAGTGTCTCTGAGCTAAGGTGCGGACGGACAGACGGACGAACATAGCGAAACTATAAGGGTTCCTTGTTGACTAGGGAACCCTAAAAAGTAATCATTACTTTATTAAATCTTCTGTATGTTTCCATTATATACGGTGTCCCGTAAATGTAACTGGTGTAGCTCAAAATGATTTGCAACCTCCAGTGACCGTGGTGGGTGAGCTACCTACCCGTTACATTTGATCCATTATTTATGGGACAACCTTTATATTATGCAAATTAGCATACAGCCTATTCTTTAAAATTTCACCTCAAAATACATGATGGTAGAGCTGCTTAGTGTATATTTTTTACATAATTAATCGGCGCATGGGGTTTATAAAATGTCATTCGTAGATTAAAAATATATTGATGGATTATACTCGTGACTATTTACTACCTCGTCAAGCAGAATCTGAATTACGTAAAAAAAAACCGGCCAAGTGCGTGTCGGAGCGCGCACAATGAAGGGTTCCGTAGTTGGGATGAATTTATCTTAAGAACAAACTTAACATTGTAGTTGAAAAACATGTTCTCCCATACATTCCAACTGATTCACCATATTGATAGATTTACCTTGTTATTTTAAGACCACAGACTTCTTATAAGTTTTCCTGTAATCTACAGGTAAAGATCTATTTTTTGTATTTTTTTCAAAATTTCAGGCTCAGTAGTTTCGGTGATAAGGGGGGGGGGGGATGGTCAATTTTCGTCTATTTTCTTAAATAAAAACAATTTATTTTAAAATTATAAAAAAAATATGTTTGAGACCCTCATAGCCCTCATACCCTTTCATTTGACATGCCACATGGTGTAGTTTGATAAACTTTTTTTTTTAATCTTCTTATTTGCCCCCCAAAAGTGATCTCTATATTCAAATTTAATTTATTTACTTTTCCCGTCCGTGTTTGGGTCACAGAAATTCATATGTGTACCAAAGGATGTCACCAAAATCTGCTCAAACTTGTGCCTCGAGGTACCTACATGTGCATCAAATCGTAGAGAAAAATTAGGGGAATCCGAAAATAATTGTTTTTTTATCCAGAAATAATTTAAAACGACATAATAAATTATTTAAATATCATAAAAAGTACGCCATTATGGCACTCTATCATCGGTACAAGCACAACTATTGGTCCATGCTTACATAAAAAAAAAAACTGTCAAGTTGACAAGTGACAACTGTCTGCTGTCGGCTTCAGCTACTGCCGTTTCGTTTCGAATACTTATTTATAATACTTTATTCAATTTGAATTCAATTATAGGTACCTACTCTCATTCATCGATTTTCGTTTGGCAAAGTTATATACTTTCCTAACATAACAAAGGATGCTTATAACCAAAAGTAGGTGAATACAAGCTGTAAATGTTGATAAACAGTAATATTAGAAGCAGCGGGTGCTTACGTAAAGAAACAGGTTTCCGGTACGGGTGGGTCGGTATCGATAGGTGCAGGTATTCATTTCTATGTTATCTTATGCGCTCACCGCTCACTACTATAAAGATACAGGCTTAATCTTGTCGCAGTTTTGTCTGTACCGGTAACCTGCTTCTTTATGTTTGCACCCTTAGAAGTCCTATCAGAGTGATCAACCAAAGACATTACCTAAATAATACTTACCTTAAATCTCTTTGTGATTAACAAACTCGATAAATAAATGAGTTCCTTAAATTCTTAGAGCCCTGAAGCCAGAGCGGCACTCAATGAATTTAAGTCTGGAAGTTGTATTCCAATAATATTTACCAATAACAATGGAATATTGAGGACTAGGGCTTATCAAGTTATTTTTTTATGGAATAAAACTAAATATTTTTTAATTTTTTTATTAGCGTTCTTCATTTTCAATTTCATCTCTCACTAAAATATTATCAAGGAAAGAGGCAGGCGCTGTTATATTTTCTTGATGCCGAGCCCAACCCATATACCAAACAATTGTCATAATGTGAGCACAGCAACCCACAGTTCGTTTGCCAACAATGCAATTGCAGTAGTAGCTGTGGATTCTGTGCTCCCAATTGGTATGAGACATATTTAATACAATGTAAGTACCTATAATATATTTTAGACCCTGTCCGTCTTATTACAAAACAAGGTTCATCTTCAAACCCAGGTTTAAACTACGGACCCTTTTTTGAATTTCTAACTTTATTCTGACACATTAAGATATCAGTTTTACAAAACTGACAACTTAGTACCGGACTAAGTTGTCAGTTTTGTATAAAGAACTGTATTTCTATCACAGCTAGGTTCATATTACAAAAACTGGCTCGATGGTTTAAACCATGACGAAGAAAAACCTCGTTTTGTAATAAGACCGTGTATGTCTTGATTTTATTCGTCCCCTTATTAGTTTTAATTCCTGTGCACTTATATTTGGTATATGGATTAGCCCAGCATCACAGATTTGAATTGAAAAAGATCCATTTTCTCTAATGTGTTCCCCATAATAAGACCGGGCCTGCTTAATCTGGTAAGCTCCCAGTGCAAACAAAATTAACTCTGACATTGTCATCACTGGGAACTCTTCCAAAAGTGTTACACCTGCATCAATTGTTTGAAAATGTGCTGTTCGTCTATTCATATTAGTTTCAATTACATACTCCGATAATATATTTGGTACATTTAGCCTTTGCATAGCCCGGTCTAAAATAGCACTTGCATCTGGCCTGTCTGTGATAGGTACATGGAATGCATTAATTATAGCCCCTGCAATTCTAAAGTCCATCATTAGATGGGTAGCGGCATTATTACTAAAATCATTTCTTACTAATTTAAAATCTCTTTTAAAACGTCCATTCACCACCTCCACTACCCATCTACACATGGTGACATGCCTTGATTTATTTGCTCGTAATGTCGGCACTGTGTCTCACCAGTTTGAAGGGATTCAGGTTTACAAACTGTATAATTTAATGATGTTAACATTTGAATACAATCCCTGAATCCCCTGTCTAAAATAAAAACATCCCCTTCTCTATAATACTGCCTCAATTCACTGCTTTCATTTCTAAATAATTGTTTCATTATTTCATTTGTTCTTGTCGATGAAGATTTACCTGAGATTCGGAGCAGATTGGAGAAATGGCAACAGAAACTGGAGAATGTTGGCTTGAAAATCAGCAGAACCAAAACTGAATATATGTTCTGCGATTTCGGCGGTATCTCCAGTTCTGGAGGCATAGCGCTTGATGGCGCGCTTCTCCCAGTCTGCTCCGACTTTCGGTATCTCAGTTCACTCGTGCAAAGCGATGGCGAAGTAGATCGGACGGTTAAGCATAGGATTAACACTGGATGGATGAAATGGCGGCAGGTCACGGGGACAATCTGCGACTCCCGCATTCCCCTTAAACTTAAGGGGAAGATATATAAAACAATGGTTAGACCTGCTGTCTTGTATGGATCAGAATGTTGGGCCACAAAAGGGATGAATGAAAAGCAGTTGCATGCAGCTGAGATGAGAATGCTAAGAGGGATGTGTGGTGTTACACGAATGGATAGAATAAGAAATGAGTACATAAGAGGAAGTCTAAAAGTGGCACCGGTGACTGAAAAGTTGTGCGGAAATCGGCTGTCATGGTATGGTCATGTGATGCGGAGGAGTGAGGAAAATGTCGTGAGGAAAGTTTTGAGTATGAATGTCGATGGCTATAAGAGTAGGGGAAGACCAAAGAAACGATGGATGGATTGTGTGAAAGATGACATGGCTAGAAAGGGGGTGACTACCGAGATGACGAATAATAGAGAAGTATGGAAAAAAAGGACATGTTGCGCCGACCCCAAATAGATTGGGATAAGGGCAGGACAATGATGATGTTTCATTATTTCTGCATCAGACACAGTTGCAGCATAGGGGCCATAAATATCTAATATATGACCATCTGTGGTCACTATCAAAAATGGCTTAATTAAATTGCGATATTTATGTAAACTGTATGATTTCATTTGAAATAAATAACTTGATGATTTCTGCAAATATACGTATGTCCCATCACAGATTACAATAGCTTTTCGCCTGCCACCTTCTTCACCACCAAACAGCCCATCAGGAATAGTTAAATTGTGATTTATTATATCTTGCCTAGGTAAATGTGCAACACCCAAGTATAATGGCACAAATTGTTCGTTTAGTATCTCTCTGGTCTTTCTTAACTGAATAGAGACATTTGACTCCGACATTCCAAATAATTCAGCCAATCTCGAATTTGGCTCCCTTGTTCGCAGTTTCACAAGAAAGATACTTATAGCACTTTTATATTTTTTTATATTTTCACGCAAAAGGGGTGTCTGTTCTATGATTGTTGTAAAGTTTTGTTTATTGAGTCCTGACTAATAATGACATAGTTCATCAGACATTAATTCAACGTTTTCAAAATCTAACAATTGAGTTTCTTCCTTTTCTAAAGCAAGATTGATTACATCTTCTATTTCATCAACAGAAAAGTTATGTCCATAACGTTGTTCCTCTAAAATTCCCCAATCATAAATGACTAAAGGCTCTCTGCAGATTCTCGCATTTTTTGGCAAGTACAGCTTATGCATTTTAAGTAATTTTAATTTTAAAAACTGGGGAATACTTAATCTTTCATTATTATTACATCCACAAGTATTAGAAGAATTTCCTGCTCTGCTATAATTAGGTAATCTAGTTGACTCATTTTGAGATGAAGTGGATGATGCAGTTCCACTTGTAGTATTTCTGTGAGCTGCCATCCAACATGCATAACAAACTATACTGTTTGATACAATCTAAAAAAAGAGGATAGAAATTTAATAATGAAAAACATTTCAAGATACACTACTATGTCATGAACTGAAATATAGATATATATATATATATGAGGAAATATTTTAGAAGCAACAAAATAAAAACATTTAAAGCCTTACCTGTCTTGGTAATATTCGAAATGCTATTTCATCTCTTTCAGGTCCTTGAGGCAAATAATGAGCATGGAGTCCAGCAAGAGATCGTTGACACCATGCACAACTTGATATTTCATTTGATGGAGATGGTTGGCTTTCAATCACATCAATATGTTGGCTATTAGAATCTTGTGCAGCTGGTGGTGTGCCTTGCCGGTCTTGTTGCCTTCGTACATTCCTACGAGCTGTCAGCCAACAGGCATAGCAGACTCTATTTCCATGTTGAATCTAAAATGAAGATATTTATTAGATATTCCAATCTTGATTAGTCATTAATTAATTAATTGCAGTATTTATCAATTTATTGTTCTAATAAAAAATAACATTCCAGTTTGTGTAGAAGTTCTTACTTGTCTAGGAAGTATAAGAAGAGCTATATAATCTCTTTCAGGACCTTCTGGTAGGGAGTGAGCATGACGTCCACTAACTGACTCTAAGCACCTTACACAACGGCTTGCAGTCAGAAGCACTGTTCCTTGGGTTAGCCGACGTGCTGTATTGTCGAAACAATTACTGCATAAAACCCCATCATGATCAACCTAAAAATATTGAAATTGAATGGACTGTTTTTAGTATTTTATTCTGAAATTCATTACATGGATAGCAGAAACAAGTTACTTCATGGTTTAATATTTCTTCCAAGACAACAGTCAGCTCAAGGCCGACATGGGAGATATTGTAAGACTGCATGTTATCATCCAGTACTCCATTGCAAGAAACGCACCTCATGTTTGTAAGCACTAGCCTGAAAGCTATAGATACGTTAAAATCTAAAGTATTTTGTTCCGTTTATTATGATAAAATACGAACAGTTTACTACTACTTACGCGGCGCTCAAACCAAAAGCCTGTTGTCTCCAAATCGTAATAGTATCCGTTATGAATAGCCAATTCGTCAGCAGAACCAAATCGTGAGGTACATCAAACAAAAGTCCAGAAAGAATAGCCAAGTTTTCAGGATCACAGTATCGTCAAGAACCAAATCGTGAGGAAAGTGAAAATAGTGAACAATCAGACAACTTTGTGTTCATGGACAAATTACAGTAAGCAACTATTAACCGGGTGACACTATTTATTACTAATGTGATCTTGTGCTCTCATAAATAATAATTGCTAATTTACTTTTTAATTATTTTTACTTTTTTAATTTTTTTTTTTTGCTAATTTTAAATAAATAGCATCATTTAAATCCTGTAATACGACCCTCAAGCCTTCAGTCAAGATTAGCTGAAACTCTAATGACGAAATGTTTTAAAACATTTGTGGCTACGGTAATACCTATTTATCTAATCAAAATTGTAATATAATTTAGTCTTAAGTAGGTTGACTGCTAAATAAATAGGTCAGAGAATCTAAGACATTATCTAGGTAGGTACCTATGACACCACAAGAATAATTAAATACTGGGAATATGAAATAAATCTGGAATTTCATATTCCAAGTATAATAATCTATTCCATTTAGTTGCGCTGATAGTGTAAATTGGGTGCTTTTTTAACTTTAAATCACACTAAATAAATTCACAGTCAAACAAGTAAGTAACCTTTTATATTTTGTATCTTTCAGATGTCGAGAGTAGCTAAAAGCAGTTGGTGTGATGAAGAACTGGTGCATCTACCAATAGAAGAACTGCATGAGCAGCGCTAACAGTGCTAACCACTTTGGGAAAAAGATTTCAACAAAAAGGGAAATCGTCTGAACAGACATGCAATCCCACTTTTGGATTTTATGGCCCTGACGGACAATAGGCAGAATTTCCAACAACATTTATGTAGGTACCTATTGGCATTCAGAGTCAAAAGGTAAATATAATAAATTTGATATCACACACACACACAAACCCCACACATACATACACAAGCACGTACACATATACACACACGCATACACAACACAACACATACACCCACAACAAATAATACACAACATACACAACACATACACAATACAACACACACAACACAATACAACACACACACACGCCACAACACACACAAACACACACCCCAACACACAACACAAACACACACAACAGTACATAATAGTATACGAGTACAGTAGAGTCCTCCCGTTATTATTATTATACTCTTTGGTAGTCCTTCAAGGTTAATTAGAAATAAAAGGTTAAGCAGGGTAGAATTCCTGTATCCCTGCAGCAAATAATTTGTGTGATGCACACGCAAAACAGTTGTGATGCAAAACAGCAAGACACTGTTTGTTTTTTGTTTACTACACTTCTGGACACATCTTTTGGCCCACCTTGTATTTTCAGTTTCGTTTGGTCCTAGCTAAAATTTTATATTAGGTCGAGCAAAAAGTTTTTATGCAGTTTTGAACCTGGCACATTCACAATTTCATTCAATAGTCTTTTTTTGAATTTCGAACACAGAATTTAAAGAAACAAAAGACAATTTGGAGCCTGTTTGTTGATATCAAACAATCGAATACTAAGAAAACTTGGTTTTATTGATTTACTTGGATTTAGTTCTTGAAAAAGTGATTGATATCTTTGGTTTTGCAACAAACATTACTTATTCTTTACATTAAGGTGAGGTTCTATCAATAATCTATGGATACTTCACCTGAAGTCGCCGCCCAAGCTGTGGCACTTATTCAGGCCGGACACAGCCAAAGAAACGTGAGTGCTCAACTTAATTTAAGTCGATCTGCGGTCCGAAATGTTTATCGGAGGTACCTAGAGACTGGCGGCTTTGTTCATCGCCAAGGAAGGCCACGATCTCGGGTCACAACTGAAAGGCAGGATCGATTCATCGTGACGACCAGCTTGAGAAATCGTCACCTTACCTCCATTGAGATACAAAACTAACTTCGCGAATTCCACGGAGTATCTGTGAGCGCTTGAACTGTTCGGAGAAGGTTAAAAGAACGCGATATGGTACCACACAAGCCAGCTAATGGCCCCAAACTAACGCGAGCCCACCGAACAGCGCGCCTTCATTTCGCACGCAGTCATTTAAATTGGACACAGCAAGATTGGAGCCGTGTACTCTTTTCTGATGAGTCTAAAATTGTGTTACATGGCAATGATGGAAGGAAGAAGGTCTACCGACGTAAGGGAGAGCGTTTCGCACAATGCTGCTTTGAAGAGAGGGTTGCTTATGGCGGTGGCTCATGGACTGTCTGGGGCGGTATATCCGCGAGCGGCAAAACTCAACTTGAGGTTGTTACAGGACCACGGCTGCCAACATTAAATGCTGAAAGGTACATTCGTGAGTGCTTAGAACCTCACGTGATACCATACGCGGACTATGTGGGCCCAAATTTCCTTTTTATGCATGATAATGCAAGAGCCCATGCGGCCGGCATCGTCAGGGAATATCTTCGGGATGTGAACATCACAGTTATGGACTGGCCAGCCAGAAGCCCAGACATGAACCCCATTGAGCACATGTGGGACGAGCTAAAAAGACGTGTTTGGGCTCGTCAGCCAGTTGCCCAGACGATGCAGGAGTTGAAAACTGCCATAGAAGAGGAATGGGAGATGATCCCTCAAAATTTCATAGAGCGGTTGATAAACTCTATGCCTAATCGTATTAGAGCTGTGGTAGATGCCCATGGAGGCAACACGCGTTATTAAATTAAACCTTTATTTGATAAAACATG
The DNA here is from genome assembly GCA_946251885.1 of Cosmia pyralina. Lineage (NCBI taxonomy): Eukaryota > Metazoa > Arthropoda > Insecta > Lepidoptera > Noctuidae > Cosmia > Cosmia pyralina. Next base: position 8,988,199 of record OX276368.1, on the reverse strand, counting down.
TTTTTTATTCAAAAATCAATTGCCTTTAACAAGGCGCATATCCGACTTGTTAGGCGTAGCTCCATGTCGTATGGTATTCTGAATTCAAATTTAAAACAATACGATCGAAAAAGATGGTAAAATGTATCAGGTTTAAAACTGCATCAACAGTTTTTGTTCAATCTAGCAATCATATTTCGGTAGGGGCCATCGAAACCTAAACTCTAAGGTGGGCCAATAGATGTGTCCAGAAGTGTACTTTACTAATTACTCTTCGCATTTATTTTGCAGAAGGAATGCATACCTCAAAAGAGATCTGACAAAATTGTGGAAAATAAAGCTGTGTTTGGAAAACGATCAGAAGCAAAACCAAGTAAGTACTTTATTATTATGATATAGTTATGCGACCACGACCTCGTACGCGAGGACTTTGCCAAACTACAATGTCTGTTACACCGCCTCAGGGGCTGTCTTAGTTTTGAAATTGATGGGATGTAAGGCCGATTTAAAACCAATTAAACCAATCCGTTCAAAACGAAAATAAACCGTTTAAAACCGAAATAAACCATTTTTTCGATTTGAAACGGTTGGTGTTTATGACTATGTTTTTTCTTAATTAAACTTCATTTTCTTGATTTTACGGAGATAGGGATATGACGGAGTATCTACCTACATTAAAACTGTGTAAAGATTTTTTAAATGTGTGATACTGATATTGATATACTTACTTAGTGGGTTTCGTTCTAGTTGGTCCGTCTGACCATGCGCAGGTATTACCTCCCTAAGTTTTAAAATTCTGAAACTCTGTTGGTAAATAAACATTTTTTCATTGTTTTCAAACGATATAAATAATCAATTTGATTCGGTTTAAAACCAAACTCACACTCTCGCACTCTCGTTGAAGTCGTCACTCGTGACTCGACGCAACGTTTTGCCAGCTCGCCTACCCTACACACACATGCACAATGCACATGATGCACATACATAATGAAATGTAAAATACAGTTATTTTATTCTTGTAGGCGAGTTTTCAACCGTTTAACACGGTTTGTTTGTGGTTTAAAACGTCAACATTTTATGTAAAACGTTTTAAATCGGTTGTTTTACATCTATGGTTAAGACTCATAAAATTAAGATATTCTCAAAATTGTTTGAGTAAATTAATGATCTATTGCTCATTTCAAAGAGAATAAATCCCTGCGTTTTATGTGCAGGGAAATGTTTCTGTCTCATCTTATATCATAATTATCTTTACAGGTTTAACACCAAGGGAAAAGCAGTTGATGCAGCAGCAGTAAGCAAAAACTAAATGCAACCTGGCATCACTAAGACGCAACACAAAGGAAAATCCTGTAAAGTTTGGTAGCGATCGGGCTACCCGTGCGAAGCCGGGGCGGATCGCTAGTAATTTATATAAATGAATAAATGTTGAAATCATATAAATTAGTGTTTTATTTTACCAATTTTTATAGTAAAATAAATGATTTTGGAGCCTTTTGGAGATAAGTACCAACATGAAAATTCTAAAAGCATCACTGACAATGACAATTACGACCTTGACAGGAAGAACTGTCATAGATAGGGATGCGCAACGCACCATATAGAAATCGATAAACTCATCGATGAACTCGATATCATGTTGGTATCTATGTTTTTTTTTATGTGGTTGGCTAAAGAAGGTTAACAATTCCTCACAGACTGAATGTTCTAAGTTCCGTCTCTTAAAGTTACATGCTCTGTGAAATACGTTTAACATTTCAAATGAAATAGGTAGGTACTGTACCTACTCTTCTCTGTGATATTCGCTTTAGCTGCCTTTCTATACCTACAACCTTTTCGTTTCGGATAATTTAATACTCATCGTTTAATAAGTCAAACAGGATAAATAAAACCACAAACTAAATAACATAATATATTAAACATACTCCGGATGTCTTCTAGTAATATGATACTTAAGGCTCGTCTGCTGTACAAACGCATCCTGGCATACAGGACAAACATGCCTCCTCTCATCCATATGCATCATCATATGAGTCCTCAAATTCTTCTTCCACTTAAAAGATTTCTCACAAATCTCGCACTTATGCACTCTAACACCAGAATGCTTAATCATATGCTGGGATAGATTTGCTTGGGACGTAAACCTCATGTCACATTCGCTGCAACCAAACTTTGTTTCGCCCATATGGTAATTTTTTTGGTGTTGCAACACTTGAAAAGGGTACGCGAACTTTTTGCCACATGCATTACATGTCGGCGCTGGTATTCCATGTTCTTTCTCAAGGTGAAAGGCGCGGGCGTGTCCAGGGACTTTGATCTCACAGTAAAAACATGACCGGAGCTTCGGCCTCAAGCGCAGGTGCACATGTCGATAGTGCTGAACTACGCTTGGAAGGGATTTGTACTTCCTCGTGCAAGATGTGCAGGCGTAGTCTTTTGAGCCGTCTTCTTGGTCTTCTAAATTGTAGTAGGGGGCGGTTAATGTGGCGTAATCTAGAACAAAATTTTGGGTAAGTTGTAGGTAGTTGAGTGGACTGACACTGGAATGCCCACCATCAGGGATTTTACTTTCGATAACACAAAAAAATTGTCGCTAATTAGTCGAATTTTGTCGCCAAATACCAGAATTTGTCGGTCACTGGTTCAAAAGTTATATGGGTTCATAAGTGGCCGATCTGGAGAGCATCTCCCCAGCTTGGCCACATTTATATCTCAAAAATAGTCCAAGAGCCAGATCAAAGATTTATTCGTAAACTCTTCGATCTAGCTCTTAGACTATACTTAAAAATTTAACTTATTATATATTATTACTTATTATATCTTCTAAACTAAGACCCGAATAAATCTATGACTTGGCGAAAAACTGCGACTAGTTTAGAGATATAAATGTGGCCAAGCTGGGGAGATGCTCTCTAGATCGGCCACCAATAATCTTTTGAACCAGTGACCGACAAATTTCGACTAATTAGCGACTAATTCTTTGTGTATCAAAATTAACATCCCTGGTTGTGGTCATGCCAGTGTCAGTCACGCGGTAGTTGTTATTCGGAGAAATATTGAGGCATTAGGCTAGGGGAAATCTGAGCCTACTTGTAGATATATATATTGAAAAAACTTTTTTACAAAAAAATACAACCGACTTCCAAAAACAACACTACAAAGTGAAAAATAACTTTAATTTCGGAAGTCGGTGTCGGTGTCGGTGTTAAATGTAGGTATTTTCGTTTTTTGCCACCGACTTCCGAAATTAAAGTTATTTTTCACTTTGTAGTGTTGTTTTTGGAAGTCGTATTTTTTTGTAAAAAAGTTCTTATTTTTCACTTTTTAGTTGTGTACCTACCCCACACAAATTCTAATACCACTATCTGCAAAACAAACTAGAACATCATCCATATAAAAGTGGGGAAAAAATACGTATTATTGAAGCTAACTCAAAATCTACCGAAGCAAAGTTAATCAATTTTATATGGGACCAACTGTGATGTATACCCTCTCGAATAAAACAAAAAAAATCCAAATCGGTCCAGCCATCTTCGAGTAATCGGGGAACATATCCGACGAATTGAGAACCTCCTCCTTTTTGAAGTCGGTTAAAAATGCTTTTATTTGGTGCAGTAGGTAGTTACTACTTACAATATTCTAAATACTAAAGATATAAAAAGAAAAACCCCTGCTGGGTAGACAAAACTTTTGAATTTTATTTCTGCTGTACTTTGAATGGTTTTTAGGGTGGTTACATTCAGCAAGCTAAAAGTCATCATCTGCCTGCCTTTTCCCAACTCTAACCTCGGTCGGCTTCCAGTCTAACTGGATGCAGTTTAATACTAGTATTTTACATGGAACGACTGCCTATCTGACCTCCACAACCCACTGGGTAATACGATACCCCTTGGTAAGACTGGTTGTCAGACTCGGGCTTCTGACGATCCGTAACGACTGTCAATCTTCAAATGACAGCCGGGACCAACTCCGAGGCACTGAGAGGTCTGGATATGTAATGGATGGTCACCCATCAAAGTACCGACCTCGGCAAGTGTAGCTTAACCTTCTATTGACCCGTGCGGCTGTTCTGGTTTTGTTGCTGTCGCTCAGGGGTGCCAGCTGGCTAGATAGAAATACGTGCCGGGTGTGCTGAAGGCACACCTGAAGGTAATTGCCGCCCATGGATAACTGCAATACCAGGGGCATCGTATGCGTTGACATCCCAGAGACAGAGCTAAAATATCATCACCTTAGCCTGGACATCGGCCTCTCCCAGGCTGCGCCACAACACCCTGTCCTCCGCCTTCCGCATCCAGTCTGTCCCAGCCACGTTTTTAAAGTCGTCGGTCCATCTAGCTGGGAGGCGTCCCACAATATACGCGATCTCCACTCCAGGACTCGTCTGCTCCACCGGCCATCGGTACTTCGACAAACATGGCCAGCCCATTGCCACTACAGCTTACTTACTCTGCAAGCTATGTCGGTAACTCCGGTTCTTTTCCGGATAACTTAATTTCTGATCTTATCCTTCAAAGAAACTCCGAGCATAGCCCGCTCCATAGCGCACTGAGCGACCTTGGACTTTGGTCTTCAAACACTGCGGGATTGGCGACGAGAAGACTTGACGAAGTTGTCCAAACGCTGCCCAACCCAACTGGAACCTTGTCAAAGTTCTATCTCAAGTCTAGTGACTAGTGATAGTGACTTGATTACCTATTTGTCTTGCTTGATGTATACGTACTCCTTCACAACTTCGAGAAGCGAACCTTCGATGTGGATTGGACTCGGCAAGACGTGCAATCTGTACACCTACACCGGCATCCACACCTTTCAAACCGGAACACAGTAAAGTTGCTTGTTGGCAGAAATTCTTGGTAAAGTGTGCGCGTAAGTGCTAGTCATCGCCTGAGGTGAGTCGGTGAGACGGGGGAGGGCGCAATTGACAAGATGGGGAGACTGAGTTAGCTTGACGTTTGTCTACCTCCCCCATCTCACCGAACACATACCTCAGGCGGTGACTAGCACTTGCGCGCACACTACAGAGTGTACCAGAATAATGTGCACAAACTTAAGGATAGAGACCATCAAACTGAACAATTTTTTCCTGGGGACCAACATCGTTTTCGTGGAAAAAAAATCAGTCGTCCCTTACAAAATTGCAATACCTACCTACTTGACCAAATGTAAGGGACGACTATTTTTTTTTTACGATTACGATGTTGGTCCCCAGGGAAAAGTTGTTCAGTTTGATGGTCTGTATTAAGTTTGCGCACATTATTCTGGTACACGCGTACGCCTCAGACTCTCAACATGATTATTATAATCGAGTCATAACCTCATAAAATTTCTTATCTGCATACTTATTTATTTATATATACTTTATTGTACACCACAAAAATACATAACAAAAAAAACATAATCAAACACTACAAAATATACAATGGGCAGCCTTATCGTTTTCTGCAATCTCTTCCAGGCAACCTTAGAATGGACAGTGATTTGCCTGGATATGAAATGGGGCTGTCTTTGGTGCAAATAATAAGTGCCTACTTACAATATTATACTAAAATAGATACATATATAACCTAAATAATAGATACATAAATACATACATACCAAATATAAGCAACGAAAACAACCTACATACCTACCTGCATACCTACATTCTAAGCAAATAAATAATTTCAATCTCTATAACATTAGGTACGCCTGTAATACCCGAAGCGTTAGGCAGAGGTGTACTGCCTAGTTGGTCTAGTAGTCACAAGCTCTGCTGCTGAGCAGGAGGTCCAGGGTTCGATTCCCAGGTCGAGGAATATTGGGTGTTTCCACCAGGATTTCCTCGGTAGCAGCCCGGAGTCTGGATTTGTGCCCGGTTGATGGCAATAGCTCTCAATTACATGAGACTTAAAGTTAAGGAGGATGCGCTGTGGTCGTCGGTGGTGTCAGTTTGTATCTTGATCAAAATATGATACGCGGCAATAAAACATATGTATTTACATAATTTTAACCATAAACATCATCAGCACCTCTCCAAGTTACGATTTCGTGCAGCTTCGTTAGATTTCGTTCGTTCGACGGATCTGCACGAAATCTAACTTAGAGAGATGTAGGTATTGATGATTTTCATGGTTAAAATTATTTAAATACATATGTTTTATTGCCGCGTATCATATTTTGATCAAGATATAACCTGACACGGAACTGCGAATTGCAAATAACCCAAAAAAAAATTTAATTTCGCGGGCTACCACAGCGCATCACCCTTAACTGGCGAAATGTAGGTACTATGGGCCAAAGTTCCGCATGATCACCTCTAAGGCGATAATCGCATAGCACGGCTCGCGACTCGATCGCACAATGTTCGTTTGTCAGTATCTGCGCTCTCACAGGAATATTTTCTTAAGTGAGCATGCTTAAGGTTTGTCCATAGTACCTATGGGTGTAATAATATCAACGTTTGTCCAACAGTGATAAGCTGATAAGTGATGGTACGATTATTTCGGTATAAGTTGAAATAAAACTAAGAATAATAATTTTCATTCAGTTCTTTAATGGTGGTGGTTAATGGTGTGCATAATAAAGAGTATTCTATTCTATTCTTTTATTTTCATACAAATTTTAAAGTATTACAGTTCTACTAAGGTAATTACATAGAATTAGTATTATATTTCCTCATAATCATCTCAGAAGCCCGAAAGTCTGACAACCAGTCTTACCAAGGGGTATCGTATTACCCAGTTAATGGGTTGTGGAGGTCAGATAGGTAGTCGCTCCATGTAAAATACTGGTATTCAGCTGCATCCGGTTAGACTGGAAGCCGACTCCAACATAGACAACATATAAAAATGTAATATTCTTCGATCTTGTAAGCACTTAGGTAATACATTTTTAAGTAAGTACCTACCTATAATTTAATTCTTCGATCAACAATGGTCTCATAGTTAACGCACAAACTTGTTTTATAACTCAGAGCAACAAAAAAAGGAAGATGAAGCGGCGACATGAAAACTAAACCATGCTCCTGCACGTGAAATAAACGCTCACGCACACACATACAACTAAAACCATGCTCACCAATCTTAGTTCGTGACGAGTCGTCGTCTAGTTAACTTAGATAAAATAAAAAGAATTATACTTTCCTATGTAGTGAAAACTTGTAAAAACAATAGCAAATCACATAAAAAGTCTCATGGAACCACTTTTCACTTATAAGTACTTGAAATAACATGGTTTTTTATTAGATAAACTATGAGTTTTAGGTTACTTGGAACAAAAAACCTCAACGAACGAAAGCTGTGACATAAAGTGCGAGGGTTGCCATAATACGACTTAAAATTTCCCCATTTGATTAAACAAAAAATATGATATGTTTCCCATACAATATTATTAATTTCAACCCTTCGTCACACACATAGATAAAAAGGTGGCTTCACTTTTGATGTTCGCGGCGCTCCATCTTCCTTTTTTTGCTGATCTGAGTTTTAAAAGTACAAAGGTAAGTACGGTAGTGCTCTGCATTATCAGATGCCTCTTACAAAGAAGAGGGGAAGAGGGGTCGGGTAATGCAGGTCACTGACTGTACAAGGATCTTTTGCCGCGCGGCGAAAATCAGAACTAACGCAGCCGTCTTTTTTTAATACAATTACTAATTATAATAAGAACGAAATAGGTAATGAAACATTGTAAAATCAACCGTAAAACTTAACGTCATTCGTGATAACGTTCAAATTCCAATGCCAACCAAAATGTGTTGATGGCATTAAATATTATAACATAAGTACCTATGCCCGTATTCTTCTAACCAGACGAAAGGGCTGGAAGATATGCAGACAAAGGAACGGAAGCAGCTTCTAAAAAACCATCACGAGACTTCAACCCCCGGATGATTCCTAGCTGCATGCTGCTTCAAGGTAGACTTCTGAACAAAAGCCTTCTCACATACAGAACAAACAAATCTCTTTTCTCCCTTGTGTATTCTTACATGATCCCTTAAATTATTTTCCCAACGGAACTCCCTGTCACACTCCCCACATTTAAACCTCTTTTCAGCAGAATGCGTAGACATATGTAATTTTAAACCGAGCTTATTAAAAAAGCTTTTTTCGCACACTTCACATTTTTCCGATTTCTCGCCCATATGCACTTTTTTCTGATGTTGAATCACGTTACAAGGGTATCTGAACTTTTTGCCGCATACTCCGCAAGATGGCGCGGGTATACCGTGTTCCTCTTCTAAATGTGCGGTTCGGAGGTAGTCGGGGATTCGCTCGTCACACTTCGTGCATTTTCGGTCTTTCGGGCGACGTTTGAGGTGAACAAAGCGATAGTGTTGAGACACGAGAGGTTGCGAGGAGTAAGCTTTGCCGCAGATATTGCATTGGTATTTATTTTGAACGATTGCGTAGTATGTGGGTGGTCCTAGAAAGAAAAATGGACGTCAGTCTTCTTTCTTCTTGTTGCACATAAGTTTGTACGTGAATAAATTAATCAATGGCTACCTTACATAAAACATAACATCACGCTGTCACGCCTCTAATCCCCGAAGGCTGAGGAAGAGATCTACGAGTACCTATATAGTACACCCATATTTCGTCAGTTATGTTAATGTCCCACGTCCACGTCCTAAACAATTATCCGTTTGATTTCCTAAAAATATAAATGGACAAGCTAATTATTACCTAGCTGCTTGTGCCCAGCATCGCCCGGGTGAATTTATGTCTCTATCTCCAGTGGTTTAGGCTGTGTGTTGTTTTCATACAAAAAAACTCTCCTTTCAGACTTTTCGGGAGAATTTTCCAAAAAAAAAATCTGTCATACAAACCTTGTCTGACAATTGCAAACACAACAAAAAAAGAATTCCAATTACGTGCAGCCGTTCTGAAGTGATGCGCGTACATACATTCGGCAATTGATTTTTATTTATTATAGATAGATGAGCATATTTTCGTGAGCCTCAAATAATTCCCATTTTTGTTTCTTGAAAATACTGAAACTGTCCAACGCAGCTATGAATGAAAGAGAAAGTGTGTCATATGTTACGTGTGAAAGAGAAGAGAGATAGAGTATAAAAGGCGGACAATAAGGCGAGCAAGATGTGCTGAAAAAAGTTTATTTTTTCTTGTTATAATAAACTGCCATCCTACATTGATGAACTAGGTCATCTTTTTGTGTAACTGCGACCAACTTGGATGTACAGGACCAGCACATCGAGCTACTTCAATCTGTCAAATTTTTTTGATAGAAAGGGATAAGGTTCATATTCAATTGGGAAAATTTTACAGATTGGGGTAGCTTGATGTGCTGGCTTCTGCACCTAGTGCTCGCAAACCGCTGCCGCAGTGGTGCGTGGTTGGTCACAGCTCTAAACTAACATACCTAACCCATTTGATCAGGGTACCCTATCTTAGCTTCAGTTAGTTGAAAAGAAGCTCATTTAATAAAAAAGCGATCGTTGCCTGGCTTCGCGCATCCAGCTGATTCCTACGGCCAATATCAGTTCATCGGACTACCTCGTGTGAAGCCTACGTGCACTGCATCTTCGGTACGCGGTCTCCACTTCAGAACCGACTAAGTTACGTATGTGTCAGCCAATTAAAACTTGACCTCAGGATGATATTTCGTCATATGGTAATTCAAACTCGCTTTTTGCACAAAAGCTTGTCCACATACAGTGCAAACTTTCCTTCGATCATCAGTATGTATCCTCTCATGGAAATTCAAGTGTGACATCCTCTTAAATGATTTCTTACAAAAACTACAATAGAAGTCCTTCACGGTCTTATGAGTAAACTTATTATGGCTCTTCATACTACTAGGATTAAACGTCTCAAAATCACAAATTTCGCACGTATGCTTCTCTCCGAGCATGTGGAAATATTGCATATGATTCCTTAACTGCCTTTTTGCATTGAACGTTCTATTGCACACACTACATATGAATCTATCGTCTACGTTATGCACTTCGAGTTTGTGAACGATCAATTTCGGAAGTGTCGAAAATGCTTCAATACAAATTGAGCATTTATATCTCGGAATCTGATGTTTCAGCTTCACGTGTTGTCTGAGTGAGGCTCGTCTGCTGTATGTCTTGTCGCATCTGGCACAGTGGTACGTGTCGCCAACTTGTGTATAGTCTTCGTCTTTTTTTAGATTACATGGCGGCGCCACAACACGGCCTGCAGACAGAAAACACACTTGAGTTTAATTTATTTCTTCGGTGATGTTCGTTAATCTTCGGACTTCAGGATTCTTTGACTGGTTCGTCATAGTTACGAGACAATTTACCAACTTTTTCTGTTAAACAGCCTCCACGAATGGTGATACAGTAATACAGCTTTTTTTGGAATTGGCATCTCGTAGTGTGACCATGAGAGGTCTCGACTACTTAACTGGACTTTCCTGTGGGTGCCTTTAAGCGAGCTCTCAGAAGCCTCCAGCCAGGGGGAAGTTAGCCCGCTAGCGTGTTGCAGGTTTTATCACGGAATGAGCTATATCAGCGCCTCAGGTGGTGGAAAATAGAACAAGTTATTGCAGTTGCCACGGCATTTTGAAAATAGCGTTCGAGGGATCATTTGGGTTAGGTACATGGACTGTTATAAATTAACAAGGTAGGTACTTCTCAATATTTTCCTTTGGCGTTTCATAAACCGGTGAGCGTTTGCATACAGAAGAACGTTTGTACAATGAAGAATCATACATAAGGACAATTTTATTAAGTACTTGGGATTTATACAAAACAAAAAATTCCTTTACATCAAGAAAACGATTTATTCAAATTCTAAAATAATACTTAATTAAATGAATTTAACATTAGTGATGACTCTGACTTGATGATAACCAGGTTCACCACTCCAAAACAAGTTCCAATTATTTTTTTTGGCATACATATGTGTTCATTGTTATTTTAAATAGCTAAATTTTAAATTAACATTACAATTTTAGTTAATAGATAGGTATCAAAAGAAATATGCTTTTTTCAATACTAGTAGAATATTGAGACCATAATAACCGGCATTGTCTTAAACAATTCCTTATTAAAAAAAAAACAACTTAAACGTCCCATAATCTGATCGGTCACAGACTCGATTTCTCCATTGAAAGGAACATTTTAAAGTACAGTCAACAGAAGAGATATCTCACTATGCTCTATTTTAAAAGTATCTGATGAAAACGTAAGCACATGGATCAGAAAACGTACACACAGCAAATTTTCTCATTCGATTTTGAACTTAACCATTAACATTTTAAGGGTTAAAATCATTTGGAGAAATTTGACAGTTTACCTAACCTGATGTGCTGTTGCCTGTACTGGGTCGTTCTTCTTTTCCACCGACATGACAACACCTCCGTCACACTTTTGAAGATTATGTCACAATTAACTTGTAAAAAGCAGTAATAATAAAAACGGAAGCGTATGCGATTATTTTAATTGTTGTATTGTCAAAAGAATTTTTTGTAAAAAAACATATTGTCAAACAAGTAGGTAGGTATATAAAAAATATTTTTTCTTCTTATAAGAAAAAAAATTTTTTTTTCGAAGGGCACATCAGGACATGTCATTGTCGATGAAAAGAAGAACGGCCCACCTGTGGATGCCAAGTTGTAGTACCACTTACAAATTGAGTGCTTTGTTTTGATTATTGGAATACTTAAACCCGAAACCCGAGGTTAATATTATAACCTCAATTTTTGTCGATGATTTTTCAAGAACAATTTAATAATGTTATTAAAAGAAGTGGTGATTTATAAAACTTTTTTACAAAAAAAATACAACCGACTTCCAAAAATAACACTACAAAGTGAAAAATAACTTTAATTTCGGAAGTCGGTGTCTAGTTAAATGTATTTTCGTTTTTTGCCGCCGACTTCCGAAATTAAAGTTATTTTTCACTTTGTAGTGTTATTTTTGGAAGTCGGTTGTATTTTTTGTATAAAAGTTTTTATTTTTCACTTTTTAGTTGTGGTATCTACCCCACACAAATTCTAATACCACTACCTGCAAAACAAACTAGAACATCATCTATAAAAGTGGGGAAATAATACGTATTATTGAAGCTAACTCAAAAACTACCAAAGCAAAGTTAATCAATTTTATATGGGACCAACTGGGATGTATACCCTCTCGAATAAAACAAAAAAAATCCAAATCGGTCTAGCCAGCTTCGAGTAATCGGGGAACATACATAAAAAAAAAAAATGTTCCGACGAATTGAGAACCTCCTCCTTTTTGAAGTCGGTTAAAAATTGGAACCAACTAAATACAGTAGAATGTATTACTGATTCCCTTTAGTGAAGGATTGCGTGAGAATTTACGAGTAAATTGAGCAGGGTTTGTTTGCACTTTCGTGAGATACTTTAGGTACTATGGGCCAAAGTTCCGCATGATCACCTCAAAGGCGATAATCGCATAGCACGGCTCACGACTCGCACAATGTTTGTTTGTCACTAGCTGCGCTCTCACAGGAATATTTTCTTAAGTGAGCATGCTTAAGTTTTGTCCATAGTACATCTGGTTATACCAAACTGTCAAATTTCGCCGAATGATTTTAAACCGTAAAATGTTGACGGTTGAGTTCAGAATCGAATGAGAAAATTTGACAGTTTATAGGAACTTAATTGACCTGCTGCTGTGTGTACAGTGGGCTGCATCAATTGGGTACCCCAGTTATATTAAAATTATAATACATCTGGGGTACTGTAAGTACATACAGTAAGAAGGCAGCTTAGTAAAAGTATTTTATAAACCATGCCGGAATCTACGACATTGTTACTACGAGGCAGGTACACATTACCAACATAGCTTAAGGGGGAAGCGCTAAGGGCGCTCGCGAAATTCGAATTTTCTTACGATTTTTGCAATTTGCAGGTCAGTTTCATTCGCGACCGAAACAAATATGTACAGTACGATAAAACTTAGATGTAGCATAGATTTGAATATTTGCATTCATTCATTTCAATTTTACAAATGTATTTGGTTATATGACTTTACAAGTTATTGCGTATGCGTAAAGATAATTTTCGTCTAAAGCAGTAATAAAGATTGGTGATATTGAAGGCGCACTCAGTTCGGATCGTGATCGGTTTTACGAATTTTGCCGATGCTACATCTAACCTGTGTCGTAGGTACGTACTGTATCTATTTACAGAATTATAAACATTAGAATCAGTAATACAACTCCTTAAGTTAATACAATCGTCAAATGTCAAGATTTCATGAAATAGTCATTCAATAGGGTAATATGAAATTAGAGAGTTGTATTGATGATTTTAATGATAATATGATTCTATAGTCAAATCGACATACAACCTGATATTGACCTGCAAATTGCAAAAAACGTAAGAAAATTTGAATTTCGTGGGCTACCTTAGCGCTTTCGCCTTAAGTGAATAAGATGTTTTGTCTTGGCTGATCATCAACACCAAAGTTAACTATCAGACAAGTCAAATCTCGTCTAACTGCTGTGATTGCGGTATACTGAAATAACAACAGTCAGTCAAATCAAATAACAATTTTTTTCAAAAGCCTTTTTGAACCTAAACTCACACTAATATTATAAAGGCGAAAGTTTTTGAGTGTGTGTGTTTATGTTTGTTACTTCTTCACGCTCAAACGGCTGGACCGATTTGGATGAAATTTGGTATGTAGATAGCTTATACCCTGAATTAACAAATAGGCTACTTTTTATCCCGGTCTACGCGGGTGAAACCGCGGGGCGCAGCTAGTAAGTAATAACGGTAACTTAAAATAGAGTTGCGTGCGTGGTGTGAGTATTCAACATGCTAATAATTGACCTCAGGATGATATTTCGTCATGTGATAATTCAAACTTGCTTTTTGCACAAACGCTTGTCCACATTCGGTGCAAACTTTCCTTCGATCCCCAGTGTGTATCCGCTCATGCAATTCCAACGTTGTCCTCCTCTTAAAAGATTTTTGACAAAATCTACAATGGTGGTCCTTCACTGTTTTGTGATTAAACTTATGTTTGTACAAAACAACAGAACTGAAGGTCTCATAATCACAAAATTCGCACTTATACCTCCTGCCAACTTCTCCGAGCATGTGGAAATTGTTCAAATGATTCGTTAACTGCACTTTTGTATTGAACATTTTATTGCACACACTACATTTGACTCTATCGTCAATATTATGCACTTCTAGTTTGTGGACAGTTAAAGGTGAAAGCTTCATGAATCCATCTTTACAAACAGAACATGTGTATTTCGGAATCTTATAATATGTTGACTTCACATGGCGTCTCAGTGAGCTTAGTACGCTGTATTTCTTGTCGCATCTGGCACAGTGATACTTGTCGCCAACTTTTTTATAGTCTTCGCCTTTTTTTAGGTAAAATTTCGGCGCCACAACTCGGTCTGCAGACAGAAAATACATTTGAGTTTATTTATTTCTTCGGTGATGTTCGTTAATCTTCGGACTTCATGATTGTTTGACTGAGACAATTTATCAACTTTTTCTGTTGTATTCCAAAACTATGGGTAACAGAGCCAAGTGGTCGCAATATTTTATCCTTATCAGCAACACTATCGCTCAGTATAAAAATACAGATTGCTCGTTTCATAAAAGGGGTCGGGTTCGATTCCTGGCTGCTTTTACAAAAAAAAAAAAAACGAAAAATAAATGCGGATCATATATTTTCCTCTATAATCTAGGTTATGGTGATTTATTTTATACTGTTATATGTATAATGATATATCAATATGATTAATGCGATAATTATGTCAGTTTATAAGTACCTTGTTGCAATATGTATAAAATAAGGTTTAACTGCCTAAATAAAATACCGTTGATCAATGAAAGAACGAAATTGCAGTAATCATAACTAATATTATAAATGCGAAACTTGGATACGAGGCTTTTGCTTACATTGCATGTGTTTACTTTGTAATTTTTTTTTTTATGTGCGTTTTATTTGTGCAGAATAAACAAGTTTTTTTTTTAAGTGAGTTTGTTTATTTGGTACCTACGCTTTTACGCTAAAGCGTCTTTCCAATTTATACAAGGCCAAAACGCAGCCATAGTAACTGCTGGAGTAGGTAGGTATACTTACATACCTACATTGTAATGCTATTTTTAAATCTGTGATTACAAAGCATACACAAATTTTGTGTAGGTAGGTACCTACTGCTCGTGTATGATTTGTAATGTGGACACGCGCGTCCTGGTTCAAAACTATACTACATCACTTACGCATGACAAGAGTTCTTCCGCGCTTATTCCTATTTATACAACTCTATACCTACAAGATGTGGTCTAACTTAAGAGTCTGTTACAGACTTTCAAATTGAACAATATTCTCCATGTGCCTAACTTCATAATCGAGAACAAAATATCAACCGTCCCATGCATTTGGGTCGAGTAGGAATTTAAGTTTTGTGCGGGACAGCTGATTTTCTCAATTACAATGGTGATTGTTGGTCCCATGGAGAAAGTTATTTAGTTTGATTGTCTGTACCACGCCTTTCTGATACAGCCTGTTTAGTTAACAGCCTAGCCTTCGGAAGTAGTGCTCGCCGGCCGCTACCGCGGCACCGCTCGCTCGGCTAGCACGCGGCCGGTCACAGTTCTAACCTAACCAACTCATTGGGTGGGGGTGCCCTGGTTTAGTTACCGCGAACAATTCGGCTCGCGCACGGTTGGTCACAGTTCCATCCTAACCTATAATTGAACATCATTCAGGCCGCTAGTTGAACGCCGTTTAGTTAAAAGGCGTCGATTAACTAAGCGGCTAATTAAACCAGTTGGCTGCGACATTACACAATCAGTCCGTATGCGTACTAAGGAATACTAGAGCGTACTAAAGAGGAGCTCGTGGCTAAGTAATAAGTCGCACGGGTCGATCCATCAGGTTAAGCTACGCTTGCCGTGGTTAGTCCGTGGAAGGATGATCATCTTTACATACCGAGACTCCTCCGTGCCTCGTGGATCTTTGACAGTCGTTACGGGTCGTCAGAAGCCCGAAAGTCTGACAACCAGTCTTACCAAGGGGTATCGTATTACCCAGTTACTGGGTCGATTAAAACGACTGCCTATCTAGGCAGTCTTTCCATGTAAATACTGGTATTTAGCTGCATCCAGTTAGACTGGAAGCCCATTCCAACATAATTGGGAAAAGGCACTGAATATTATGGAATGTAGTTAATTAGGTCACTAGCACTACGAAGTTATAATCGGCGTCCGAATGACCATGTAGGTTTCATAGACTACTTATTACAAAATAACGAGGTATTTCAATTTCATTTATTTGCATACCATAATGTATTTAGGTTAGCCTGTAAACATAGGATGTGATGTTAAATAAATAAATAAATAAATAAAAAGTACTTCACAAACTGCCTTCGGCATTTCACAAACCAGCGAGCGTTTGCAAACAGACGAACGTCTGTACACTGACGCATCATACAATATGCTGACGACAATTGTATTGTATAAGTTACTTAGGGATTAAAAAAAAAAACACATAATTCTTATATTAAAAATCAATTTATTCAATTCTAAAATAATAATTAAAACTAGTGTGCACAATAAAGAAAAATTGCACATTTTGCGAAGTGCTTATTTTGCGTCAAGTGTAGGTACATTTTGCGAAGTGCACATTCTGCGTCAAACCCAAATAATGTACATACCTAACATTTTTGATGATTATTTTTGACCTTATTCACCACACCTTTATAAGCCCTAGTTAACTCATCAGGCAAATGAGCACTACCTTATAATGGAAATATAGGTAGGTACCTACCTTAATTTTTTTAGTTTTTTTTTTTTTTAACGAATGATTTTTTTATAAATAACACACTGGTAAACTACAAACAAAGTACCTGCAGTGTCAATAACTAATTTCTTTATAAAACTCTCTGATTGTGATAGAATCTGTTACGCAATTAGGGTGCTGGTTAGTGATTGACATTTAGACCAAGCCCATACATTTGTGCCCAATGTCTTTCAAAATATTTACATGTACTATGGACAAAACTTAAGCATGCTCACTTAAGAAAATATTCCTGTGAGAGCGCAGCTAGTGACATACGAACCTTGTGCGATCGAGTCGTGAGCCGTGAATGCGATTATCGCCTTTGAGGTGATCATGCGGAACTTTGGCCCATACACAAACACAGTCAACAAAAGAGATAAGTCACCAGACAGCTAGCAGAACTCAATTTTGACATTGTTACTAAATACTAAATTTTCCACCACCTACTAAAGCACACACCTTGCTAAAGGTATTTTAAAAACCATGCTGAAATCAATGTTACATCTAAGTACGACATTGGTGCCGATTCTGTTGTGCACGAACTAACCTTAATTTAGGCTATTGCTAACTTTTTCTCTCTATTATGACAAGAAAGGGACGGAAGTAAATTAGAGCTGTCAAATTAGTTAGAACTAATTTTACCATAGACATTTAGACGACACGTAAAAACATGTCGACTAAAAAACACGGTGACGCGTAAGGCGTGAACTAGTTTGACATCTCCAACATAGTTCATAGCTATAGCCGTCCTTTTCTCGCGCTGCCTGTTAGTACAAGATAGCGATTCTCTGATTTTAGAGTGCGTTCACAAGAGAATCGGCACCATTGTTACTACTAGCTTAATTGAATAAGATGTTAATGTCTTGGCTGATCATCAACACCAAAGTTAGCTATTGGAAGGTCAAACTACCTACCTACTTACTGAAATAAAAGTCAATCAAATCACTTAGCATTTTTTTTTTCAAAAGCCTTTCAGAAACTGGCCAATTCCTGAGAAATATGCAATTTTGATGTCCAGACAAATAATTTAGCTTTTTAGTTCTTTTCGAGGATCGTACGGTCAGTAACAGAAGTCGGTTAACACGCTACTTATTGACATCATCTAAATTAACACTAAATGATTCGATAAACTGCTTTTTTTTCGTTTAACTGTTAAGAGTTAATGTTCTTAAAATGTTAAGTACTTCTGTTCCGATTTGAATTAAATATTTAGCTTAATAATTAAGATTAAAAAACTACAAGTGTTAATCGACTTTTGTTGCTGACTGTACCTGCTAACATGGACTTTCATGGAGCCACAATATACGTACTGCTGTAATTTAAAATTTCTTCTATTTATATTAAAATTGCAAAGTGTCAAAAGATTATTAAGTACTTTCCAGGAATCAAGGATTTTTAGGATTCAAAATATTATATAATAATAATAATATTATATCTTTTTTGCCCAGTTTAACACAATCCTTACCATCAAATTAACAATAGGTACTTAAAGTTTTGAATAGATTTCATTATAGGTATATTTATATGAATATAATATAATGAAATCTATTCAAAACCAAAAAATTTAGTCTAATCTATTCTTTTTTTTTAATAGATTTTAACGAAATATATAATACCCACAATAACTTTACATTATATCCCAAGTAAAAACCATCATCACCGTATCATGAGCTGTCGTGACATGCACGACTCAATTTTTTTTTTTTTTTTTGGAATGGTATCTCTTAGTGTGACCATGAGAGGTCTCGACTACTTAACCGGACTTTCCTGTGGGTGCCTTTAAGCGAGCTCAAAAGCCTCCAGCCAGGGGACACGACTCAATAGACACACTTTGTTTATATTCATTTGTGCCCCCCAGCCCCTGAGCCCCCACGCCCCGGCAGTCATTAGCGACACGTCAGTGAAAACGCACGTCACCTGTTCACGCCAAAAATTAAATAAATAATTGTTTTCTGTTTATTTGTCACGGAGATGCGTCATCAACGAGGATCTCCAAACTCGGTACCTATATATTGTTTTACTTTAGATGAAACTGTTTTTTCGTCCCTAATAAATAAAATAAAAATAAATTGACGTAATCATAGAGTATTTCATTTATAATAAGGTACCAAACGGTTCGAACAGTCCTTGAATAAAAAAAAAATGTTCGAGTAAGGTGTTTCGTTTCACAGTCATAGAAATCGTTATTACCATGTTCATAATTACCATGTTTTACCTAGAATTTTTAAGAGGCCGTATACAAAATTTTGCCGATTTCGCTATTTGCGTGATTTTATAGTTATAATACTGTATTTCTATAAGTTTTAATGTACAACATGAAAGATCATTTCAATTATGATCTAATTTATGAACTACTTTTTTATTTTTATTAACTACCTAGCTGCACCCCTAGCTGTGTTACTACTACCTAGCTGTGTTTCACCCGCGTAGACCGGGATAAAAAGTAGCCTATGTGTTAATCCGTATGCTATCTACATACCAAATTTCATCCAAATCGGTCCAGCCGTTTGAGCGTGAAGAAGTAACATACATAAAATAGAATCAGTGAAATCGGCAACATTTCGTGTACGGCCTCTTAACCACGGTAATGATCAATCTTATATGGTACCTACAATGACGTAATATTAATGTAAACTGTCATTACCTTATTTCCTAAAATTGGGAGGGACTACACTCCTTAGTTTATGAGGATAAAAGGCCTCAAGTATAAACTTCCTATAGATGTTACAAAATGTCAATATACTCATAAATTTTTAACAAACCTAACTACCTATTAACGGCAACTTAAAATAGCGTGATGTGAGTATTCATCTGGATTCAGCATGCTAATAACTTGACCTCAGGATGATATTTCGCCATGTGATAATTCAAACTCGCTTTTTGCACAAACGCTTGTCCACATATAGTGCAAACTTTCCTTCGATCCCCAGTGTGTATCTTCTCATGCAATTTCAACGTGGACAACCTCTTAAAAGATTTCTCACAAAATCCACAATGGTGGTCCTTCACTGTCTTATGCTTAAACATATGTTTGTACAAAGCTTCAGAGTTAATGGTCTCATAATCACAAAATTCGCACTTGTATCTCTCTCCAACTTCCCCGAGCATATGGAAAAGTTTGATATGTCTCGTTAACTGCTTTTTTATATTGAACATTTTATTGCACGCACTACATTTGAATCTATCGTCTACGTTGTGCACTTCGAGTTTGTGAGCAACCAAAGGCGCAAGAGTAAGAAATGTTTCAACACAAATTGAGCACCTATATCTCGGAATCTTATAATGTTTCAACTTTACATGGTCTCTCATTGACTCCATTTTTCTGCATGTCTTTTCACATTTCACACAATGGTATATGTCGCCTTCTTTTTTATAGTCTTCTTCTCTTAGAAAAAATTTCGGCTTCACATGTTGGCCTTCAGAGAGAAAAGGGTTCACAACACGGCGTGCAGACAGTAAAGGCGCCACAACTCGGTCTGCAGACAGAAAACACACTTGAGTTTCATTTAATTCTTCGGTGATGTTCGTTAATCTTCGGACGTCGGGATTCTTTGACTGGTTCGTCATAGTTACGAGACAATTTATCAACTTTTTCTGCTAAACAGCCTCCGCGAATGGTGACACAGTAATGTAGTACATGCGACGCTTCCTGGGCCGTCATCGTCAGCCCGCTAGGGTGTTAAATCAGTTTATTAAGCAGGGTAATTTTTAAATGGGGCTTCAGGGCATATTACTTAACTATGGGTAATAGAGCCAAGTGCACACTGGGTGCTTGTCGCGAAAAAAAAAACCAGCTGCTATATTACCATAAATGTAGGGAATAGCTGATTTTTTTTTCGCGATTTCAGGTTTGGTCACATAGTAAAAGTTGTTTGTTATCATGAGTAGAATCAAGTGTTTAAGTATCGGTTACTAATTACCAGTCACCCTATATAATATATTTTTTTTTTTATGTAAGTACGTCCACGCATAGCTTTTGACAGAGTAGGTACCTATTCCGATTTGAAAAATTTTTTGTTCCATTCCAGAGGGTACCTATACCTCAGTTGGCCCCATTATAAAATTTATTAACATTGCTTATAGGTAGTTTTTGAGTTAGCTTCAATAATATCTAGGTACGTATTTTTTTCCCCACTTTTTATGTGGATGATGTTCTAGTTTCTTTTGCTGATAGTGGTATTAGAACTTGTTTGGGGAAGGTACGGTCAGCAACAGAATTCGATTAACACTGCTAGGTACTTTTAGAAACGAGTATCATCTAAATTAACACAAAATGATTCGATAAACTGCTTGTTTTTTCGTTTAACTGTCAAGAGTTCTTAAAATTTTCAGTAGGTACTTCTGTTCCGATTTGAATGAAATATTTCGCTTAATAATTAAGATTAAAAAACTGCAAGTGTTAATCGACTTTTCTTGCTGTCTGTACCACAACTAAAAAGTGAAAAATAAAAACTTTTTTACAAAAAAATACAACCGACTTCCAACAACAACACTACAAAGTGAAAAATAACTTTAATTTCGGAAGTCGGTGGCAAAAAAATAGGTACCTACATTCAACCAGACACCGACTTCCGAAATTAAAGTTATTTTTAACTTTGTTGCTGTTGGGTGTCGATTGTATATTTTTGTAAAAAAAAAAAACCTCAACCATGTTGGGGTCGGCTTCCAGTCTCCGGATGCAGCTGAATACCAGTATTTTACATGGAGCGACTGCCTAACTGACCTCCACAACCCAGTTACTGGATAAAAAGATTCCCCTTGGTAAGTCTGACCGCCGGGACTTTTTGGGGCTTCTGACTGCCCGTAACGTCTGTCAAAGATCTACGAATGACAGCCAGGATCACCGGCTTAACGTGCTTACCAAGGCACGGATCTTGACATGTAATGGATTGTACTAAATAAAAAATGGCGGATGTGCCAGGAAAAATTTATAAGGCTTCTAACAGCCTCTTGTCGTGTCGATTGACGACAATTCAAATTGAAATCTGCCTCCCTGGTTTAGTGGTCGCAAGAGCTACTGGTGAGCATGAGGTCCTGGGTTCGATTCCTGTGTCGGGCAGTGTTATTCGGTTTTTCCATATGAAATTTCTCAGTAGCCCGGAGTCTGGATTTGTGCCCGGTTGATGGCAATAGGCTCGCCCTCGCCCCCTGTACTTGTGGTGAAAAGTGGGTGTACCTAATAGGTGCACCTCTGCCGAACGCTTCAGTGAAAAAAGGCGTGATATATTTAATGTTTTTATCTTAGCCAGCATTAAATAATCGGCATTCGAATGACCATTTGACAAACCAGCCAGCGTTTGCAAACAGACGAACGTCTGTGTACTGACGAATCATACAATATGCTGACGACAAACTGTATTGTATAGGTACGATATACAATAAAACACAAAATTATTATATGAAAATCAATTTATTCAAATTCTAAAATAATAATTAAAACTAGTGATGCACAATAAAATAATGTTACATGAAATATACACGTTTCGAAGGAATATGTTTTTTATTAAAATATAAAACAACAAAATACCAGCAGTGTCATAACCGATTCCTTATTGAATAACAACTTAACTGATCCATATGGACTGATCCATGCTTTTATAATTTCTAACGTGGCGATATCGTCGTGGACGTCCACGTTCTCATTACAACATTAGGTATTAATGTTATGGACGTGGAAGTTCACGATAATATAATGTTACAAATTATAAATTCACACAATTATGGTCAGACTTTTAATAAGTAGCTGCAGTAAAATATAATGACAGTAAAAAAATTACAGTATAAAAAAAAATACAGCATGAAATTACAGTAGAACTAGTAAGTTCTACTGTAATTTCGCTATCAAATGGGAACATTTTTTAACGAAATGACAGATAGGAAGTGTCATTTTACTGCAGCTAAAAGTCCGAGCATAGTAACATATTGGATCAACATGGGATCAAGCCCATATATTTTTGCTCATTTATAGATATTTTCATGTAGGCACAGCCAACACAAGACTTATGTCACTAGACATCCTACTAAATTCAATTTTGACATATTATTAGGTACGTAGCCGAACTGCCGAAGTGAAGTGATATAATTTTTTAGGCTGGTAACAAGTATTTCTTTGACTGTATGCCGGTTGATTATTAATTCGTTACCTATCTTTCAGGAGGAATTCGCGATTTCTGGGTTAGGCTCCTAATAAAACTTGTTCAAAATGATGAGTACAATGACCCACATTCGGGTTTCAATTACACCTTGTGTATTCATTCCTATTCACAAAATCAACTTTAAAAGGACTTTGTTAAAAATGGCCTATGAATCAAAACGTATGAAACCTTTAGGTACTAATTTAAAAAAAAACTAGTTTTCCAGTATAAGCATTGTATATACACACATCAAAAGTGTCTAGGGATCAAGCATTTTTATGCGGATTTCTTGAGATTGAGATGTGGCTTTGTAATAAATTTATGATTTTATAAATTTATATGGATCCTTTTTGGTGCATTTCATAATTTGAATCAGGAACTGTGAATCAAATTCGAGTAAAAGATGAAAATCAGCTGTCAATATTTTCCCTATAAAAACATACAACGCATTGAAGACATTATTAGTGCTACTGTTTCCCTACTACTGATTAAAACCAACGTTATTATGGAGCGGCGACGTCATTTAAGCAGGGAAGAAATGCTCAGAGCCGTGGGAATGATAGAAGCTGGTTCCCGGCAACGTACTGTGGCTTTAGCTCTGAATACAAGTCAGAGTGTTATCAGTCGACTTTGGACACGTTACCGAAGCACTGGTACCGTGGCTGAGCGCCATGGAGGACGGTATCGCTGCACCACACGGAGACAAGACCGATACATTCAAATCTTAACTCGAAGAGCTCCAACTATAACCGCCATGATGTTAGCCGTGAGGCTTCATCACTCTTCAGGGAACTTAATTAGCGACCAAACAGTCAGAAACCGCTTGCATGAAGTGAACCTTCATTCCCGAAGACCGCTACGGGTACCACCTATAGCAATGCACAATCGTAGGATTCGATATCAATGGGCTTTTGAACACAGAAATTGGGCAGAAGAACAATGGCGTTTCGTGTGCTTTTCTGATGAGTCTCGTTTTGGTATGAGACCGGATACAAGACGTATACGACACTGGAGAACCCCTGGACGCCAACAGCGATTAAAATCCTGCCAGGAAGTCCATCCTTATAGTGGTGGAACCATCATGGTATGGGCGGGTATTTGGATCGGCGGAAGAACTGAGTTGATTTGGATCAGAGGCAACCTCAACGCTCAAATTTATGCTGAGACGATTGTATCAGACGTCATCGTTCCTCTACAAGTGCAAATCGGTCCCTTATTTCAGTTAATGCATGATAATGCACGACCGCACACCGCAAGAGTTGTAAGACAGACTCTCGCCGCAGCTAACATCAATGTCCTGCCCTGGCCTGCTCAGTCGCCAGACTTGAACCCGACTGAGCATGCATGGGATATGCTACAGAGAAGAGCTCTGCCGAATATGGAGGGTATCCAGTCGCAAGAAGACCTTTTTTTGTTGTTGCAACGAACATGGGCGGCCATTCCACAGCGTGATTTGGATGAACTCATTTTGAGTATGCCAAACCGATGTTCTTGTGTTGTTAGTGTTCGCGGTAGAAACACGGATTATTAATTGTTTAAGTTACCCAATAAAATTTTAAAGAAAACTGTTATTTCAGTCTTTTTTTCGAACTTTAATGTTAGTGGTTCAAATGTCAAAAATCCCTTTATTAGGAAAATGGCAAATTTCTTTATTAATGCAAAGGTGACTTGGTTTATCGTTACTGTGACAAACGAAAACACTTTATTTGATGAATCCTTAAAGAAAATTTTAATTAATATCAATCAGGAGAAAAGTTATTGCAAAAATATATGTTGATCCCTAGACACTTTTGATGTGTGTAATTTCCTTACAATGAGAGGTCAGTGTAATCTGGAAATGTATAGCTTGATGTGTAGCCGTTTTTTTTTTTTAAATTAACATTACAAATATTACAATAGAACGGACACTTCATAATTTCGAAAACATTTTAAAAAGTAATTCACTTAAGTCTGTTCCTTGGCGCCATTATTTTTTGTTGAATTTGACAGCAATACAACTGCATAACTTAGAATTGACCTCAAACCACATGATTTCATGAAATCGCTAGAATGAGATCAATTCTAACTTATGGATTTGTATTGCTGATTCTAATGACTATAATTCTGTAAAGCCATATTAGTTACGGCCGCGTCTCATATCTTAATCAACATACAACCTGACACTGACCTGCAAATTGCTAAAAACGTAAGAAAATTTGAATTTCGCGGGCTACCTTAGTGCAGCCCCCTTATTAGTACATAATATTAAATTAATGTTGCTCATCACTCAAATAAGACTAAATAATTAATTATTTACAGGTGAGCGCCACTGACTGTAATATTGGTTGCTGCGCCCATGTTATGATAATTACATGGTGCTTGAGCTGGGCAATACTTCAAAACTCTATCGTCGACCTTCTGCACAGTTTTTGGATGTTATTTTGGTACAAAATATAGACAATCCTCCTGATGTGACCAGATAGTGTAATGTCGCATTATTCAAAAAACATGTCTGAAGCAAAACATTTTTGTTTTATGTTAAGAAGTATTTAGACTGATCCCATATTATTTTTTTTCTGAAATCTTGCAAAGGCAGGTTGCTTCCCCTTGGCTGCCGATGTTAACGTGTAATGGTCGAAAGCGCGGCTGCTAATCGTCCTAGGTTCGATACCTGGATCGAGTAGTGTTATTGGGATTTTCGGAATTTTCAGTTGCAGCCACGGACTAGAAAAAAAAGGACTTCGCACCACGCATATCAAAAGTGAAGCACAGTAAGTATGCCGTGACCGTTTGTACAAACACGCCTCAAGCACACATTTACATCTATGCCGACTGGCCGCCATTACGTGACACGCACGACGGCGTCTTTGTCAAATCACGCACACATAGATCGGTAGGTACGGTGCTTCACTTTCGATACGCGCGGCGCGGAGTCTTTCTTTTTTTTCTAGTCCGTGGTTGCAGCCTAGTCTGGATGTGCGAAATATGGTGATAAGACTCGACCAAAAACATAGGTAGGTACATCAGGCAAACTGGATGTATTACAGTATACTTCTGGTGTTGGGTAAATATGCAAGATTTTATGTACCTACTTATGCAGTATTCGTAGTAAAATGCAATACTTACTCCTAAGTCACACAAAAACGAAACAGTCCATAGCCCTTAGTTATAACTACAAACAAATTAACTAGTATAGGTAAAGAAAGAATTGATCTGACTACCTAATAGTATATATGTAATGAAACGTTTAAAGATAAAATCCAATGTATTTTCACCAATATACGCTAAGTTATTTATTACCGAATGTGTATTGGCCTAATTATAACCTCAAAAGCCGAAAGTGTTTTAGATTTTTTACAATTCTAAGCAGTGTCCGAGGTTTAAATTAAGTTTCAATCGAATATATGCATTATTTACAATACAGAAAGTAAATTCACGTCACTGTTGGTTTTTACGCCAACGATGTATGGACGGCGAACGAACAATGTCCTTTAAAAAAAAGTCTGACGCAACCACAGTGACCTAAAGTGCTCAAACACAGTACAGCTAAAGTGACAGAGATAGCATGAAATTAGTCGCATGCTCTCTGTGAAACGGTTTCTAAATCAACATAAAAACTACTAATCACAGCAGCATAAGTTTGACTGTCGGGTGTCAAGGGCGACTAACGAATTTTTGCCGATTTCGCTTATTTACGTGATTTTACAGTTAAGTTTTAATGTACAAAATGAAAGATCATTTTAATTATAATCTAATGAATGAGCTACTTTTTTATTTTGCGTCGAGTAATGCGAGATTTAGGTTGTTTTAAAATATTTATATTACCACCAATTTTTTTTTTAATTTTTTGCTGTTTTTTTATTTTTTCAAGAAATTGATAGATTTTGAAATTAAGTTTTTTTCTGTTGCTTTAATTTTATGAACGAGAGTTCCAAGTAGCCGGAATCAAAAGCAATTCTTTGTCCCTTTTACTCAAAAATTTTACATGAAAGTGGTAAAAAGTGATTTATACTTTGCCTAAACGACTATAACAAGAATACCTTTTATACGTCAAAACAATTAGTAAATATAATTATGATATTCTAAACGTAAACCTCTTACAGCAAAATTCACAGAACAGGTTTTTGGTCGATTAATCAAAATTATAGCAAATAACATGATGTAAATCATTGAAATAATCTCTCATGGTGTGCAACAAAACATATTTTAGAAATACAGTATTTTAACAGTAAAATCACGTAAAGCAGCAAAATCAGCAAACTTTCGTATAAGGCCTCTTAAATTGCCTGCTAAAAATTTACCTCAGGATGATATTTCGTCATGTGATAATTCAAACTTGCTTTTTGCACAAACGCTTGTCCACATTCAGTGCAAACTTTCCTTCGATCCCCAGTATGTATCCTCTCGTGGAAATTCAACGTTGTCTTCCTCTTAAATGATTTCTTACAAAATCTACAATGGTGGTCCTTCACGGTCTTATGCTTAAACTTATGCTTGTACATAGCGTGACTTTTAAAGGTCACATAATCACAAAATTCGCACTTATACCTCTTTCCAACTTCCCCGAGCATGTGGAAAAGGTTGAGATGACTCGTTAATTGCCTTTTAGTATTGAACATTTTATTGCACGCACTACATTTAAATCTATCGTCTACGTTATGCATTTCCAGTTTGTGGGCGGTCAAAGGAGCAAGCGTAAAGAATTTTTCAAAGCAAACTGAGCACTTATGTCTCGGAATCTTGTAATGTTTCAACTTCACATGGCATCTCAATGACTCAATTTTATTGTATCTCTTCTCACATCTCGCGCAATGGTACTCTTCGCCATTTTTTTTATAGTCTTCGTCTTTTAGGTGAAATTTCAATCTCGCTATCTGATGTTTCGATAGCACATGTCGTCTCAATGAGCATAGTCTGCTGAATGTCTTGTCGCATCTGGCACAGTAGTACGTGTCGCCAAGTTTTATATAGTCTTCGTCTTTTAGGTGAAATTTCGGCGCCACAACACGGTCTGCAGACAGAAAACACACTTGAGTTTCATTTATTTCTTCGGTGATGTTCGTTTATCTTGGGACTTCGGGATTCTTTGACGGGTTCGCCATAGTTACGAAACAATTTATCAACTTTTTCTGTTAAACAGCCTCCACATTACAAACAGTAATTTAGGTGCGGCGCTCCCCGGGGCCGTCAGCCCGCTAGCGTGTTGCTGATGTTTTATCACAGAATGAGCTAGAGCAGCGCCACAGGTGGTGCAAAATAGAACAAGTTATTAAAAGCCGCGCCATTTTGCAGTTGTCGAATGATTTTCAAGGCCTATTATATACTTGTCAGAATGTATTATTTATAGGATAGACAATATTCATGTATAATTAAATATAAAATGCTAAAATTAATAAATGTAAAACCTGGTATGTTTGTGCTCACCGTAAAACGAAACGTGCGTTTGCAACTGCAAACGCACGTGTTGTGTGATTCATTACTCCCGCCACTGAGTAAGGGGGTATAAAAACGGCTGTTACACAAGCAAGCGGGCACACTGAACCCGATGACCCTATCACCCTCCTCCAGGAAAGTAGTAGGGAAACTAGCACTGTCTATAAACACAAACACAAATCTACATTCCGGCCTCGCCGCCCCGAGGCCCACCGCGTTAAGACCATCTAACGTAAATGTAAATGTAAATTCATGTCCCTTGATCGGTTTAATCGAGCCAGCTGGTGGCGTAGCTGAGCCTGTAGCTTTAAACTCCCCTGATAATAATAATTCCCCTAACTTGATCCAGCCTATTGCTTTGCTTTGTTTATCTATTGTCAATGACAACGACTCCCTAAGCCGAGGTCCGTACCCCACAGGGGGTGCCCTTAGTGCGCAGTCGTTTAGTTTATAAGTTTAGTTAGTATATTATGCCCCTGGCTGGAGGCTTTTGAGCTCGCTTAAAGGCACCCACAGGAAAGTCCGGTTAAGTAGTCGAGACCTCTCACACACGTGGTCACAATACGAGATGCCATTTATAAAAAAAATAAAAAAAAAAAACTAGCGGGCAGTCGAGTTCCGAGTGATTGAGGAGTGCGCACCTCAATGTCTAAACTTAACATGTGAGTACTATGATTTACTATATACTTTATACAACGACTGTTGTTGTGTTTTCAAATGATATTATTGCTCAATATAAATATAATATAATTAAATATGAAACCAAGTTTGGCATATTTATTTAATATCTATGATTATATCTTTATAATATAAACTCAACTCACTAGCTACACTGGCAGGTTGAGACACTATCACATGGATACGCTAACCAGTCGTAGGAAGAAACTGGACTGCATCATCCTTCACAAAATATTGAGTGGAACGATCGATTGTAGTGAACTTTTGAGTTCATTAAATATAAAAAATCCCACTCGGATTCCCAGGCATGACACATATAATTTATTTTACATCCCTGGCTCAAAAACTAACCTCGGTCATTACGCCGCTGTGCCAAGACTTAGACAATATAACGAATTTGCTAAAACTACTAATTTAGACATCTGCGAGTCTCTGTCTAAATATAAAAAATGTTTAATAGATATAATTTAGGTGTCTCTAAATGTTATATTTTAATTTCTTATGTTTTTTGTCTTTTAAAAATGTATTAATTTTTCTCCAAATTTTACTTATTATTAATATTTTAACTTTGTTAGCTTAGTTGTTATCATTTTTGTGCATGCTGTGGTCTCCTATAAGTGAAGGAGTACACCTACTTAATACCTGATGTTCCCTTTATTTATGTTTCATGTATTGTGTACATCTTTTGTTGGAGATCCTAAATAAATAAATAAAATAAAATAATCTTTATGGTCCACACAAATCAAGTAAAGTAATATAGATAAGGTAAGATTGTCTTACAAAAGGGTACGCCAATCTGACAAACTAACAAATCAATTTAAAATTTGGCATTTCACAAACTAGCGAGCATACAATATTTAAGACAATTGTACTATGTCCGTATATTTTTGAACAAATAAATTACTTATTCTTGTCTTATTCTTTTCATAATACACAGGATTTAAAAAAAATACAAAATTTCCTTAGCTACATTAAGACAACAATTTATTCATATTTAAAAATAGGTAATAATTTAAACTAGTGATGTACAGACACCAGCAGGTCAAGCCACCCATAACTGTCAAATTTTCCCAATCAACCTTGAACCTAATGCTTTAGAGATAAAGATGAAAATCTATTAAAGAAATTTGACATATTTGGTTTGATTTGGTTTGGTTTTAGCTTGATGTGCTGGCGTCAGTACCTACGATAAAATAATATAACATTTGTGATGATTTATAACCAGCGGGTTAACCCGTCGCGCGCTAATTAGCAGACACAATTGAAATTCTATTGTTATCTGTACACATGGTGTGCAATCGACATTTTAAGAGTAAATTGCGTAACACACACAATAGGCTAGTTGACAGTAAGAAAAATACCTTATGAATTTTAATATGTAGAAATAATTACGTAAAAATAATAGCCATTGGTCACGTAACATTGAACGCCAATCAGAGCGCGACACGTCTCACTTTTCATTCATGCCACTTTGACAAAATAACATTGTTTCAGGGTTCCCGCCTCAAGGTATTTTCCCTTTTTAGGGGATTTTTTAGAAAAAGGAATATAAATAGCATTCGCATGTTTATTTAAGGTATAGTCAGAAAAATATGATTGAAATGTATGATTTTAAGAAATATCAAAACGAAAACGTCAAGTTTTGAAAAACGAGCTACTGAGTGTCCGTTCAGCTTGCGTTTTAGATATTTAGATCACTGTCGTCACTTCTTTATTTTGAAATCGCAATTAATCGATTTGATTATACAGTAAAAAACGATGATATCGATTTTAAACATTTTTTTGATTACTCAGTTAATTAGTAAAAAAAAAAAACTTACAAATGAATAATCGATTATTTGAATCAATATCGAACATCATAGGGGAAATCCAAAAGAAGAGGGTGGAAACATCGATTATTTGTTTTTACTTTTTTGACAGCAGACAATCTGTCACAGATTTGACGACTACGGGCGAGTTCACCGACTTCTAAAACGGCTGTTTAGTTAATTTCGCGGGCTACCTTAGCGCATCCCCTTTAAGAGGGTACCGACCGCGCAGTGGCGCCCTCATCGTTTGTTTGGTAATTTATTTTATTTTAGAATGAAAATCGCTCTTGGACTAATTGGTTCAATAGTTGTCGGGATCGATTCGAGTGGGCTCGAATTATAGGGGCCGAATTGACGAAGTCGAGTTGTCCTATCTCGGCTCGGGTGTTAAGCCGTCGTGATACTTGTAACGACGAATTCAAAATTGTCTTCTAAAAATTGACCTCAGGATGATATTTCGTCATGTGATAATTCAAACTTGCTTTTTGCACAAACGCTTGTCCACATTCGGTGCAAACTTTCCTTCGATCCCCAGTATGTATCCTCTCGTGGAAATTCAACGTTGTCTTCCTCTTAAATGATTTCTTACAAAATCTACAATGGTGATCTTTCACAGTATTATGCACAAACATAACATGGTTTCCCATACTCTTAGCACTAAACGTCTCAAAATCACAAATTTCGCACTTATGCTTCTCTCCGAGCATGTGGAAATGTTTCATATGATTCGTTAACTGCCTTTTTGTATTAAACATTTTATTGCACGCACTACATTTGAATCTATCGTCTACGTTATGCACTTTGAGTTTGTGATCGTTCAAAGCCGCAAGCGTAAAGAATTTTTCAATACAAATTGAGCACTTGTATATCGGAAACTTATAATGTTTCAACTTCACATGGTTTTTCAGTGACTCAATTATTATGTATCTCTTTTCACATCTCGCACATTGGTATTCTTCGCCATTTTTTTTATAGTCTTCGTCTTTTAGGTGAAATTTCGGCGCCACAACTCGGTCTGCAGACAGAAAACACACTTGAGTTTCATTTTTTCCTTCGGTGATGTTCGTTAATCTTCGGACTTCGAGATTCTTTGACTGGTTCGTCATAGTTACGAAACAATTCATAAACTTTTTTCCGTTACACTTCCTCCGCGAGTAGGGTTATATAGTAATGTTTACGTGCGGCGCTCCCTGGGCCATCAGCCCGCTAGCCAGTGGCGGATTTGCCCTAAGGCCCAGTAGGCCCGGGCCTAGGGCGGCCAATCGGGAAAAAAATTCACTGATGATAACAAGAAATAACTGAAAGTACCTAAATATTCTAAAGGCTCGCGCACATTATGGCGGGCCGCACTGCACCGCATCGTACAACAATAATCTTCCTAAATCACTTTCGTACATCTAAATATACAGGGTTACTGGTTATTTATTTTTTATTTTATTTTATTTTATTATTTTATTACTTTTAGGAAAGCTTACAGCTAATACATTTCCATATTAAATACAATGTGTAAAAGATGGCCAATTACAAGCTTCCACCAACGATTAAAGTGAGCAACATTAACAAATACGCGAAAACAGCGACGTAAGAAATAACTAAAATTTCACGCTCAAAAAATACAATAAAAAAGTTAAAAAGAAAAAATGGTTATACATCGAAAAAACAATTATTGAAAGTTTTCTTTAATTCCTTAATGCTACTAGTAAATAAATCTAACTCAACATCCTGACACACCATATTAAAAGTACGGCAAGCTCTTATCACGTACGAGTTCTGTCTGTATACAGTTCTAACCTGAGGCACATGGAGAAGACGTGGTCTCCTAAGAAATGCACTCGGTACACGAAGTCCGATCTTGCCTACCAACTCAGGGACGTCAGTAGATCCGTTCATAACGCTAAACAAGAAAGCAAGATCCGCAATTTTTCTTCGCTCGTGTAGAGGCAGAATATGAAATCTTTTACACCGACTTATATAATTCGGGAGATAGATATTTGAGCGATATTGAATGTACCTCAAAAATCGCCTTTGTATACCTTCAAGTCGATTAATGTATACATTATAATTTGGATTCCAAACCTATTGAACCTATTGACCAATATCCTCATTAAAGGGGTCACTGCACTCATCATTATGAACAACTTTTACTATGGAACCAAACCTGAAATCGCGAAAAAAAAAAATCAGTAAGTAACTCGATTTCGATAAAAGTTGGCAATAAAGAAAATTCATTATGTAGTCTACATGATTGGTGCTGAGAAAGGGGCGGCTGTTACTTACTACATGACCTGGGGCCTAGGGCGGCCAAGACTGCTAATCCGCCTTTGCCGCTAGCATGTTGCTGGCTGGTTAATGTTTTATCACAGAATGAGCTAGAGCAGCGCCACAGGTGGTGCAAAGTAGAACAAGTAATTAAACCAACCAATATCTAAATAAATTAATTATCTCTACAGGCAGCCTGGTGTTAAGCATCATCTTCCTCCACAGAACATTGTATGACACCATGTCAAATGCTTTTGACAGGTCCAGAAAGCAGGCGTATACTGGTGTTCTTCTATCCGTATAGTACCGGACAGTAGGCTTAAGACAAAGTACTGCAGATTCAGTGGACAGCCCAGGTCGGAATCCGAACTGGGCATCGTGTAGTGACATGTTGGCTTAAGTGTCTGTTAAGCACACTATCCAGTACCTTACCCATGGTCGTGGCCAGAGATATAGGTCTATAATTTCCCTTTTCTGATGCGTCACCAGTCTTATTCTTAATTATAGGTACTACTATGGTCTTCATGATATCATCTGGTAGGTAGTTATGACGAAGACAGAAAGTAAACAACATGGCTAGGACCCTAGGCAGGTGGACACCCGCATGCTGCAGATGCTCGATGCTGAGACCATCGTGACCAGGTGACTTCCCTCTGGTAATTTGCTTAATAACCTTATCAACCTCCGCATATGTTATTTTAACTGGAGGGTCACCGGTACCGTGCTTCCCAGCATCAAGCATCATTTCGCCCTACTCCGGTTTCAAAAGAGGTTCCACTCCAAAGTGGTTCTGAAATAGGTTAGCCACATCACGGGAAGCACTAATCCCCTCCACACTGGCTAGGAGACTCATCTTTGGCTTAAGTTTGTTTGTAGACTTACAAAACTGACTGAAATTTTTAGACTTTTACCGTCTTATTACAAAACGCGATCTAAATTTAGTACTAGGATTATTACTAGGTTTAAACCATGACTAAATAAAACGGTATTATAAAATGAAGTTTATCACTAGTTCATGAACTATCCATGGTACTAAAGTTAAACCACAGAGACCCCTAGTTTATCTATTGGACTAACTGCGGTACTAATTTATTTGAGGTTAGCGTTGTTGTCAGTTGTCGTTGTTGTGTGTCTTTTTATTTACAAATTATTAAAAATGGACATAAATATGATTGACTTGATGAATTTGGAATACTTGGATATGATGGAGACGCCTCGGCGATCTTACAGACAACGTTATCGTGTGAATCCTTTTGAATTGAGTGACGAAGATTTTAGATACAAGTATAGGTTCACAAATCCGTACACCACCACGTTCCACTCTTTTGTTTTCTGCATGTTTACAGATGTTTTCGTGGACTTATTTTCTATAATATGTGCTGATTGAGCAATAAGTTGACGTAATATATCCTATAATAATAAGAACTTCGCGTTAAGTAGTCGAAATAAGATGATACATAGCATTGCTTACCTAATAATAATTTAAAATCCATGTTTTACTAACTTTTTCTTCAGAACTCCAGATTTCACCCCGTTTTTTCTTTTGTTGTTCCATTTTAAATTAGGTACTGTAGCTCACAATTTAACCAGATACAACAACTCACGAACAAACCACATAACAGTAACAGTAGTACTAAAAACAATTAATAAAAATAAGAAGTGCATTCAGGTATTTATTATTAGGTATAGGACGCAACAAAAACATTCGTCTCAACTCTCAAATTACGCGCGCCGCCCGCAGTATTTAAATCACGCTATAGGTGTTAAAAAATATGACAACTTGTTTATAAAAAGCGCGTCAAAAGTACAAGTTGTGCTTGTTCAATATAGTGTAACTTATACAATTGATGACCTATTTTTGTATTGATAAATAATTATTTAGGCATTTCAAGTGATACTATTATATCAATATTTAGAGAAACAGAACGTTGCTTCAAATAAATACTGTACGAACGAATGAAAGAATGCCATTTTTGTTTCTTATCTGTGGATATTTTAAAAGCATGGACCTTCATTGGTACTAACTGATCCTCGGATGGTCTTCGTTTTGTAATCGGAACACATTTTGGTCCTGGTACTAACTTTAATACCGTAACAATCCTAGACCTTTTAGTATTGGTTTAAACCAGTACTTAAGCATTTTTTTGTAATAAGACGGATGATGTTCGGCAATTATATCCAACTTTATTTGATCTTCATGATTAAGGCAATACTTCAGTTTGGGTTTAAAATATTTTCTAGAGTTATGCATGGCCTCATAGAGCCTACCTGACTTAGGCTTACCATATGAACACCACTCAAGGAAATGGAACCTAGCCTTTTGATGTGCTTCCCGGACATGTTTATTCCAACCCGTGATGTGGCGCCCCCTAACAGGTTTGCTTTTATGGCTGGATACAGAGGCTTCTATAAGCACTGTTAGAACAGCTCGGTACAATCTATTAATCACATCTCTATGCTCAATATTATTACACAACTTATCCGCACAACAGTTTAAATCATCAGGAAAATCAATATATTTTAATTTACTGCGACATATTTTATGATAATTTTCTATTTGCAACTGATCACTATCCCCCATATAATTCTATAAGCACTGTTAGAACAGCTCGGTACAATCTATGTATTAATCACATCTCTATGCTCAATATTATTACACAACTTATCCGCACAACAGTTTAAATCATCAGGAAAATCAATATATTTTAATTTACTGCGATATATTTTATGATAATTTTCTATTTGCAACTGATCCCTATCCCCCCATATAACACGCATCTTATTGCTGTTATTCACACAACTATCTACGAGCGTCTTGGGTGTGCAGTTACCTAGATTAATTACAATTTCTATCGGCAGATGATCAGACCAAAACACATTGTAACGAATTTTCGCACTTTCAACAGTTTTTCCAGCCGCTAAAGCGGTCACACAGTGATCAAGCCACCTCCTACATCCGTGACTATCGCTAACATAAGTATACGACTCAGCAGGCAAGAGTTCAGTGTCCACTATACACAATTGTTGCTCACTACAATATTCCTTAAGCTCACTATAAAAGGGCGTTTTGTTTAACTGCTTAGAAAAACCCTATCAAAATACCTTTCAATGGATAACCAAAATGTCCTTTAAAGCCATTCAAAAGGGTTACCTCGTAAGGTTTTTGATTAACTGCTTAGGAAAACCATATCGAAAACTCTTTCGATGGGTAACCAAAATGGTCCCTGATTATAATTAATAGGCTCGCCCCCATGGGACTTAAACATAACTTGCGAAATGTAGCTGTACAATATGTGCACCTGTCCTCTGCCTAACCTTTCGGAGATTGCAGGCGTGATGTTATGTTATAATTTATACTGGTGTTTCTTACTAACGATTCTGTGAAATAAAACATGTATGGAAATATTGAATCTGTTTTTATTTATATTCGTAATTTTATAAATAAAACTTAACCTAACGCGTACAAATCTCATTTATCGATAGGACGATACCCTCATCACTATTTTTTACTGTATATTTAGTTATAAAGGCGGGTACAGACTATTGTAACGTAACATGCAATGTAACATGAAAGGAGCATTTCATAAGTTTAGTGTGGACGCAGCGCGCGCACGGACCGAGCTTGTACCTACTCGCAGCGAACATAGTTTAATCTGCCGAGACGACTGTTCCGCAGTACAGGACACACACTGCGCGCTCTGTGTTCGGCGAAAAAACCGACAAATGGCGGATCGCGGCGCGCTCGAGTTGAAATGCTCTGTTCGTGCGCATAGTGTGCACGGTTCGTGTGCGCAAGGCGTCCACACTAGAGAATTCTGTTACGTTTCGTAAGTCTGTACCCGGCTTAAGATTGGCGCTGGGCGAGACCGCATCCTGTCAAGTCCTGTGTATTTACGTTGGCTGTGAAAAGGTTAGAACTAGTGATATACACTCAGCGGCACGGAATCTTGGCCAAGCTTTATCTCGCAAATACTTGCGATAACAAAAGCTTCAAGTGTTGTCAATGGTTGTTTCTTACGAGAGTAGGTCTTATGTCAAAAAATCTTTACCCTTAGTTGAAGATGGTAATTCATTATGATAAAGTCTTAAACCCGAGTCAAAACCTCATGATTTTCTCGACTCGACTCCACCTTAGTTAGGTAGTTTGACATTCATAGTTGCAATTTGACTCCCAGTCTGAAAGTTTCCATAGTTGAGTTGAGGAACCAACTGTCAAATATAAGGAACGTCGCACGTCGGCTACCGACCGTCGGAAGTCGGGTGGCCGGTCGGTAATCTACCTTATAACTAAGTACTATTTCTCCAAACAATCGACGTTTTCGTGACGGAACACCTCGACTCACACTCATTCGAGGAACCTCACAATTTCCTTAATCTTACGACTGTGAATACCGATTTTGAGGATCTTTCGAGGCACGGCTTGAGGTCGCCTCGACCGAGTTGTGAGCCGAGGAGCTTTCGAGGCTAAGACTAAAAATATAGGTGTTAAGACTATATACCTCTAATAACAAAGTATTTGAGTGTACTGTAGCGTAACTTTAAATTTTTAATTGAATCGGGTTTCTTGAGTGACTAATGCCCGGTTTCTGAGGTTTTTAAACGGAGTTTATCCATTCGTTAGCGATTATTGATTCGATATCGTTTAGCTGAACACATCGTTAAGGAAGAATTCAGCTTAAAAGTCGAGTAAATTACTATCAAGGGATAGGAGGGATCTGAGGACTTCAAAAACCGAGCATAAGGAAGGATTTCGCTTTATATAGATAATTTTATAGAATCGATACGTTTAAGAATTCTTCATAAACCGGGCATAAATAAGTTGCAAGTTTAAATTTGTGTGTTGTAAAAGTTTACGGTTAAGTTACTCAATTATTGTGTTTTTATGCTTTTAATTCAAACCCTAAAAGTGTTTTATCTATCTATTTAAATAAAAAGAGAAGTCCTGACTGACTGACTGACTGACTGATTCATGAACGCTCAGCCCAAACCATTGAACCTAGAAAGCTGAAATTTTGCATAGCGGTTCCCTTTATAATGTAGCCAAGGAATAAGGAAGGATTTCCCGGTAGTACGTTCCCGTGGAATATTTCAAAACTACGCAAAATCGCGGGCAAAAGCTAGTAACCTATAAAATGCCGTTAACACCAGCACAGCTTGCACATGCCTTAATCGACCAAAGATTGTCACAGCGCGAAATTGCTGCGGTGCGTAACGTAACACGTTCGTCAGTGCAAAATGCCCTGAAACGATACCAGGAGACCGGCCACTACTCCCGCAGACCAGGCAGCGAAGGTGTCAGATGCATATTGACCCAAGACGACCGGTATATTGTCCTGGAAATTTTAAGAAACCGCTACTTTACCGCTGTTGAAATACGCCAGCGGCTCCAAATCGCAACAGGTGTGAATGTTAGCGAGCCTACGGTGAGAAGACAAATGGAGGAAGGCCCGTCGACCAATATGTGGTCCAGAACTTCTCAGCCATCATCGAGTAGCTTTACTTCAATTCGCACGCCAGCCAGCTGGACCCATGAGCAATGGGCTCGAGTACCTACTGTTCACAGATGTGTCGAATCGCTTTGCGTGCTCCAAATGGTCGGGAGCAAGCGTGGAGAAGAAAAGGAGAGAGGTTTCTACCACCACACAAACTGTGAGTTTTCACGGAGGCTTTAAAATTGTTTGGGGAAGAATACGCTCCTGGATGCTCGTACGTAGGTTACTGTTAATAACCACTTGAATGTAAACCATTACATCGAGGAGGTCCTGCAAGAACATGTATTGCCATATTCGGGGTTCATTGGGCACAACCATTTCTTCATTATACAAACACTCGCCCACACGTTGCAATTGCAAGTTGCGTTGAAGAATACCTTCAAGACCACAGTCTATACATCATACAGTCGTCCGAAGAGAGCCCGAGCTGCTTACGTAGTTTGCCGAACTTCGTATGCAGCTCGGGCTTCGTCGGACGACTGTGTTCAAGACATTGGCATTACAAAACTGCAGTGCCCAGCACGTAGTCCGGTATTAAAACCCAATAGAGACAGACATGATAGATCTCATAGGACATGCTTAAAATAAAGATTAAGTTCACCTCCAACCCGCCACAAACTCTACACTTAGAAATTGGGCACTGGCCGCTTGGGAAGACATACTGCAAGTTGATATCAGAAACATTTAAAGCATGCCAGATCGTATGTTAGGGCTAGTAGAGAAAAAACCCGATATTAAAACGTAGAGCCAATTAAGAAATTTGATACTTCATTTTGTAGTGTTTTTAAAATTGATAGTGCAAAATCCTTTTTTTCTGCAAGTGCCTAATTTTTTAAAACACACTTAATGATGTAGTCATTTTCTAAAGTGTAGTGTAGTTTTAGTAAGTGTAAGTGTAACCTACCCTTAATTAAATGTCGCAAATACATTTAAATACGAATTATCGAACTTTATCCAGTTGCCTTGGGTTCGATTTGTAGGGGTCAATTTGTTACAGTCGAATTGACGAAGACGAAGGGTCGAGTAGTCCCGGTCGAGATAGCTTGGGGTCAAGCCGTCGTGATATTTTTTAAGACTTCAAAATTGCCTTCTAAAAATTGACCTCAGGATGATATTTCGTCATGTGATAATTCAAACTCGCTTTTTGCACAAACGCTTGTCCACATTCAGTGCAAACTTTCCTTCGATCCCCAGTATGAATCCTCTCATGGAAATTCAACGTTGTCTTCCTCATAAACGATTTCTTACAAAATCTACAATGGTGCTCCTTCACGGTCTTATGCTTAAACTTATGTTTGGACAAAGCTTCAGAATTAAAGGTCTCATAATCACAAAATTCGCACTTAAACCTTCTTCCAACTTCACCGAGCATGTGGAAAGTGTTGATATGATTCCGTAACTGGTATTTTGTATTGAACATATTATTGCACGCATTACATTTGAATCTATCGTCTATGTTATGCACTTTGAGTTTGTGAACGACCAAAGGCGAAAGAGTAACAAATGCTTCATTACAAATTGAGCATTTAAATGTCGGAATCTTATAATGTTTCAACTTTACATGGTTTCTCAATGACTGCATTTTGTTGTATGTCTTTTCACATTTTGCACAATGGTATATGTCGCCTTCTTTTGTATAGTCTTCGTCTCTTAGAAAAAATTTCGGCTTCACAACTTGGCCTCCAGACAGAAAAGGCGCCACAACACGGCCTGCAGACAGTAAAGGCGCCACGACTCGGTCTGCAGACAGAAAACACACTTGAGTTTCATTTATTTCTTCGGTGATGTTCGTTAATCTTCGGACTTGAGGATTCTTTGACGGGTTCGTCATAGGTATGAAACAATTTATCAACTTTTTTTGTTAATCAGCCTCGACGAGCGTTGATACAGTAATGTACGTGCGGCGCTCCCTGAGTCGTCAGCCCGCTAGCGTGTTGCTGGCTGGTTAATGTTATGGCACGCGGAATGAGCTAGAGCAGTGCATTTTGTAACCAGCGTTCGAATGATCATTTGTGTTCCATGGACTAATACAAAATAACGATGCCTTCGGCATTTCACAAATCAGCGAGCGTGTTCAATCAGACAATATGCGAGAATTGCACTTATTTAAAAAAAAACCCCTTTACATTTAGAAAACTATTTATTTAAATTCTTTAATAATATATTAAAAAATTGATGCAAAAAAATAATGTGGAGACTTGGAGAGTGGTCGAATGATTTTCATGGACTATTATAAACTAACGAATCACTGTACATTTTGCCTTCGGCATTTCACAAACCAGCGAGAATACAATATTGACGACAATAATTGTACTGTGTATATATTTATGAACAAATAAATTATTCTTATTCTTTTATTTTTACTATACACTTAGGTATTCTTACATATTAAAAAACAATACAAAATTGCAAATTACATTATGACAACAATTTAAAATTTTATAATAATAATTTCAACTAGTGATGTACAATAAAATAATGTACTCAACATCTGTGATGGATGATTGCGTTACAAACCAGCGGGGTAATTGCGTTACACACTCAAATGTTCATTGCGTAATTTACGTTGTTGAGGCAACGATTTATTCAAACGATCAATTGCCATTTTATTTCGGTTACGTGTGACGTTTTATAAATAAGTTATGCGTGCTATGGTGGGGTTTGCGCGTTAGAGGGAGTGGGCCGATGATGCTCGCACTCAGTCTGGTACGAGCAGCCGTACCGATAGCACGCCAAACGCACTAATATTGGAAACAGTGTTTTATTGTACATATCTAACCCAACCTTTTTTTTTTTTTGAGAAATGCTTTATGCATCCCCGCTCGTGGGGGACGAGACGGGGTATGTGGGACTCGAGAAATGCTTTATGCATCCCCGCTCGTGGGGGACGAGACGGGGTATGTGGGACTCCTGTCGGAATGACAGTATACCCACTAAAACTCAGCAGTGTTCCCACATCGCCGTGATGGGAGGGCCATGGGAAACCAGCTCAGCCTTTACGTCCACAACCCTCCCGGCGCATGCCCGCCTAGCTGGCGGGCCCCGCGTGCCCCCCCGGATGGGGGGCTACGGGAATGACCGGGAACACCTGGCCATTCCCGTCCGACACTGGTGGGGGCCTGTGCAATACAAGCAAGGATGAAAAGAAAAAAGAAAACACATTTATTCAGCACAGACTAAATTAAAGAGGCACCACAAAAAAGCCCCCACACCCGTTGCCTGCTGGCCCCCACCTGGGAGGAGTCGTCTGCTCCGACTCCTCCTCCGCCTTCGGAGCGGCGCCGCGTGAGGGTCGTCCTCCCGCGCGCGCTCCGCCGCCATTTCGGCCGCAGAGGATAGGGAGAGCGGCCGACGTCATACCGACACTCCTCTTCCCCTGCGGCCCCACCACGTCCGCCATCAAACGGTGGCGGCCCCGTCAAGGCCGCGGAAGGTAGGGAGAGCGGCGCACCGCAATACCGGCACTCTTCTCCCGCCGCGGCCTCCAATCCTCAGCCGCGATGCCTCCCATAAGACACCGCGGCCCGCCTCAGTTGCGGTGTCGCCCATACGGCCACCGCAACCTACCCGCTGGCCGCTACGTCGTCGGCTTATCGGCAAAAGCCCTGACGAGCGGCCCCCGCATGGGTTCCTCTTCGCTTCACCATGGGTGACCAAGCCACGGCTACTGAGCCCCCCCCGCCTCGACAATGCGGGAACCCTTCGGGGGGGATATCTAACCCAACCTAAACCAAGACGTCACAAGTGTCGACGAGGTAAGGTAGTCGTGCGTAAAACTTAAAAAAAGAAAACTTTCTAGCCCTGTCATCTTTCACACAGTCCATCCATCGTTTCTTTGGTCTTCCCTCACTCTTATTCTACTACTCTCTACTGCCATTGGAGTTAAATTGTAAAAAAAAAAAAAAAATTCGTGAATCACTACTTAATCCTAATAAAAAATTGTGTTAAATCAAAAAATTCGTAAAGATATCTTAGTTGAACTATCTGTTGAATTTAGCGTTGAACCGTCTTGTGTTGAGCATGTCATAGTTTGCATTAACAGATCCCCAAATTATCAAAACTGCTCTATATTTGAGTCAGTAATGGATGTTTTGGCAAAACTTGCAAATGGTATTAATCAATCAATCTGCCTAGCCTTTTCCCAACTATGTTAGGGTCGGCTTCCAGTCTAACCGGATGCAGCTGAATACCATTATTTTACATGGAGCGACTGCCTATCTGACCTCCACAACCCATTAACTGGGTAATACGATACCCCTTGGTAAGACTGATTGTCAGACTTTCGGGCTTCTGACGACCCGTAACGACTGTCAAAGATCCACGAATGACAGCCGGGACCAACGGCTTAACGTGCTTCCCGAGGCACGGAGGAGTCTCGGTATGTAAAGATGGTCACCCATCCACGGACCAACCCCAGCAAGCGTAGCTTAACCTGATGGATCGACCCGTGCGGCTGTTATTACTTAGCCACGAGCTCCTCTTGGTAATGGTAATAAATCAGTAATAATTTGGCGACTACAATATTAAAAAAAAAAAAATAAGGTGTTGGTCGCGACTGTCATTCTTGATAAATTTTGACAGTCGTTACGGGTCGTCAGAAGCCCGAAAGTCTGACATCCAGTCCAACCTGTATTACCCAGTAACTGGATTGTGGAGGCCAGATAGGCAGACGCTCCATGGTATAAAATACTAGTACCTAATCAGCTGCATGCGGTTAGACTGGAAGCCGACCCCAACATAGTTGGAAAAACGCCAGGCAGATGATATTTAGTTTGTTTAAATCGTCAAATATGTTTCAACATACCAATATGTGCAGATACAATCAGACCACATCTCTTAATTTAAATACAAAGAATTCTTTTGGGTGGTGCGAACAGAGAATAATTCTTTTAAGAATAAAAAAAACTTTTTTACAAAAAAATATAACCGACTTCCAAAAACAACACTACAAAGTGAAAAATAACTTTAATTTCGGAAGTCGGTGTCTGGTTAAATGTATTTTCGTTTTTTGCCACCGACTTCCGAAATTAAAGTTATTTTTCACTTTGTAGTGTTTACTATGCAATGCTATGAGGTCTTTGCTTCATTATTGGTAAAAAGACACGAGTCTTACTTTTTAACCAACTTCAAAAAGGAGGAGGTTCTCAATTCGTCGGAACCTATATGTATGTTCCCCGATTACTCGAAGATGGCTGGACCGATTTGGATTTTTTTTTTTTTTGTTTTATTCGAGAGGGTATACATCACAGTTGGTCCCCTATAAAATTGATTAACTGCTTCGGTAGTTTTTGAGTTGGCTTGAATAATACGTATTTTTTCCACACTTTTATATGGATGATGTTCTAGTTTGTTTTGCAGGTAGTGGTATTAGAATTTGTGTGGGGTAGGTACACAACTAAAAAGTGAAAAATAAAAACTTTTTTACAAAAAAATACAACCGACTTCCAAAAACAACACTACAAAGTGAAAAATAACTTTAATTTCGGAAGTCGGTGGCAAAAAACGAAAATACATTTAACAAGACACCAATAGTGGTCCTTATAGAAAGCGGTCATAAAGGGTTCAGGTAAAAGTAGGGAAAGACTTTTCGATATGTATGTAGTGTAAGAAACTCGAGTCCTAAGTCATAAAATTAAGAAGAGTTCTCTTTGAAGGCTCAGTTGTTTTTGGAGACTGGAGTCTGGTAAAAAAAAATATTCAGAGCT
This sequence comes from Cosmia pyralina, assembly GCA_946251885.1. Taxonomy (NCBI): domain Eukaryota; kingdom Metazoa; phylum Arthropoda; class Insecta; order Lepidoptera; family Noctuidae; genus Cosmia; species Cosmia pyralina. The sequence continues at coordinate 8,943,979 of OX276368.1, read as the reverse complement.
CAACTTTAACTGTTTTATAGGAAGTCTTGAGTCTTGTCTAAAATAATAAAATAATTATCTGTTGTGACGTCGCGTCTTAAGGTATTAATTTAAAAAAAGTAGAAGGTAAATGGACGGTCCATCAATCAGAAAGTGGTGATTCCGAAATGTGTTATGAAATTCATTCACAAACTAACTATTTTAAGATATTATACCTTAATTATTGCTTAATATGATTATGTTTTCGTGTAAGGTATATTATATTGCTAATACGTTAATTGTACAATGGAATATTCATGTTCTATTGTTGCTATTATTCTGAGTAATGGTCCAAGAGATAGAACTATTTTAAGTTAACTATAATTTATGGGAATGTAAGAAATGTGTGGATAGAATACTTTAATACAGTTACAATTTATTTTATAAGCAAATGTTGGTATTATTTTTTCTTTAAATTTTGTAAAGAAGAGATGAGACGTTTAATAAATAAGTTATGCGTCCTCGAGGGTTCAGCGGCAGAGAGAGTGCGGGCCGATGATGCATTGCACTGTCTGGTACGAGCAGCCGTAGCGATAGCACGCTTAACGTACTAATATTGGGAAGTGTTTTATTTTACATATCTAATCCAACCTAAACCAAGACACCACATTACGCAATTTCCCCGCTGGATAGGTTCCAGTTTGCTGGCAAATGAGCACTTTGTTGTAAAAAAAAATATAAAAGAAAAACAACAATACAATATTTTTATAAAACACTAGTAGAATATAATTTTACTTCTAAACTGTCCATACAAGGTGTAATTAACATAACTCATAACCCGAAAAGAGGTCATTGTACTCATAACAATTAGGTATGAACACCAAAAAAATCTGCTGTTCCATATAGTTATGTTCACATAACTCTGCAAAATATATGGTGCAGTTGATTGTTTTTCGGGATTCCATGGTTCTTCATATCGTCGTTCGATATAAAACTTAAGGACGCTGTTACAAATGGGTAGTCAAATCATTACTTTTTTACACAAAAGTATGTTTATTAAATAAAATGCTTTAGATTCTTAAAATGTTTTTTGACCAAATTGTTGATAGATGTGCATGGTACGATTCTGAACTGAAAATATAATTTTAGATAGGTACAGTATCTCCATAAATGTACCGGAGGAGTGAACATTTTTACTTCGGTACATTTATTGAGAAAATGTACTTATTTAAAATTATATTTTTAGTTCAGAATCATACCATGCACATCTATCAACAATTTGGCCAAAAAACATTTTAAGAAAGCCAAGCATTTTATTTAATAAACATACTTTTGTGTAAAAAAGTAATGATTTAACTACCCATCTGTAACAGCGTCCTTAAGACTTCAAAATTACCTGCTAAAAATTAACCTCAGGATGATATTTCGTCATGTGATAATTCAAACTCGCTTTTTGCACAAACGCTTGTCCACATAGAGTGCAAACTTTCCTTCGATCATCAGTATGTATCTTTTCATGCAATTGCAACGTTGACATCCTGATAAACGATTTCTTACAAAATCTACAATGGTGGTCCTTCACGGTCTTATGCTTAAAGTTATGTTCGTACAAAGAACCAGAATTAAAAGTCTCATAATCACAAAATTCGCACTTATACCTCCTTCCAACGTCCCCGAGCATGTGGAAACGTTTGATATGTCTCATTAACAGACTTTTCGCATTGAACATTTTATTGCAAGAACTACACTTGACTCTATCGTCAACGTTATGTACTTCGAGCTTGTGAACGGTTAATGGCGGAAGCTTCATAAACTCTTCAATACAAATTGAGCATTTATATCTCGGGATCTCATAATGTTTCAACTTCACATGTTTTCTCAGTGAATCCATTATATTGTATCTCTTTTCACATCTCGCACATTGGTATTCTTCGCCATCTTTTTTATAGTCTTCGCCTTTTAGGTGAAATTTCGCCGCCACAACTCGGTCTGCAGACAGAAAACACACTTCAGTTTCATTTATCTCTTCGGTGATGTTCGTTAATCTTCGGACTCCGGGATTCTTTGACTGGTTCGTCATAGTTACGAGAAGATTTACCAACTTTTTCTGTTAAACAGCCTCTACGAGTGGTGATACAGTAATGTACACGCGGCGCTCCCTGGGCCGTCAGCGTGCTGGCGTGTTGTTGACTGGCTAATGTTATATTACGGAATGAGCTAGAGCAGCGCATTTTGTAAACAGCGTTCGAATGATCTTTTGTGTTTCATGGATTATTATAAAATAATGATGCCTCCGGCATTTCACAAACCAGCGAGCGTTTGCAAACAGACGACGCTGTTTGTGTAATGACCAATCATACAATATGCCGCAAAAAAAAAAAAAACCACAAAATCCCTTTACATTTAGAAAACTTATTTAAATTCTTGAATAATATTTAAAACTAGTGATATAAAAAACATAATGTAGAGAGAGTGATCGAATGATTTTCATGGACTAAAATAAACTAACGAATCACTTCAAAATTTGCCTTCACCTTTGGTTTTTCACAAACAAGCGAGCATACAATATTACGACAATTGTACTGTCTGTATATTTTTGAACAAATAAATTATTTTTATCTTATTCTTTCCAGGATTAAAAAAAAACACAACATTTCCTTATTCTAAGAATTTAAGACAACAATTTATTCAAATTAAAAAATAATAATTTAAACTAGTGATGTATCTACAGTAAAATAATGTAACATTTATGATGATTTTAACCAGCGGAGTTATTACAAAACGATTCTACAACTCTACTCCAAGACAGCTCGACCCCGACAACACGACCCCGTGATAACTCACCCTAGGGCAACTCGAACCCAAGCATCTCGACCCGGACAATTCGACTCCGACCACTCGACTCCAACATAGGAACAATATTTATTTTAATCATTATCATAACAATGGCTGGGCGGGACTCCTATTTCTGAATGCAGGGTTTAAAGGAACCTTACACCAAGACGATGAAGATGATGACTTGTCATCTTCTTCGAACCTTACGGCTTAAGTTGCCGCGCTCGCTTGGACTAATTGGTTGAAAAGTTGTCGGAATCGAGTTGTCAGGGTTGGCTCTTGGGGTCAAGTTGTCTTAGGGTAGAGTTATTTATTTATTTATTTATTAACTCATCATCACTATCATTACAGGATATTCCTAATTCAATAGTGTGGCCATAATCACAGTTGACCTGTCACTGCCGGCCGTCGCTCGGTCGATGGTCGGGAGCGCCGAGTCATTGAATGCGGTGATCTCCTTCTGTGAAACCGTCATTTCGCAGAAGAAGGCTTCGGAAAGGGAGAGGGAGACCGAGACCACTCTCCCGACCCGCAGCAGGCGGACCAGGCGTCGGCGGAGGGCGGACAACGCCCTCTTTCAGGCCCCGTAAACAGTTCCGGAGGGATGTCAGACTCGGGGATGTCCACCACTCCCCATCCAGCAGGATCTGAGGCGGCAGCGCGTAATTTTCCACACGCGCCCCGATTGGACGTCGAGAGGGCAGTCTCCCCCCGCGGGCCTGAGGTGGCCCGTAAAAGCGGGCCAGCCGGGAACCGTGAAAAGCGCACAAGTTCCCATGATCCCCGGTCCAAGTGTGGGAAGGGAGCACCGGGGTAGTTTTTAGTCAGTAATAGTCTGACAGACCGAGGGGTCTGTCTGTCTGGCTGAGGAGCCAGCCCCAGGGCGGAGGACGTCCATGAGGATTTTCCACCAAGCAACAAAACAAAAACAAAGGTTAAGAGTTGCCCCGGTCGAGATAGCTTCGGGGCTTAGAGTATATGACACTGAAGAAGCCTTACGAATACTGTCCCCTCTGTCAAAAAAGTACAAGAACAAGATCTAGTACTCGGAAAATACTACTTTCAAATCAATTCTAACACGTTAATCGTTTTCCAGTCGCCCAGTTCTCATCCAGGGCTCCGTATGTAAAGTTCTCTCCTTACGCACCCGATGAGTGCGCGCGACATTTGAGGGGTACGAATTAGTCATTTTTGTTATTAAAAAAAAAATATTTTATATTTCCATTTGATTTGTTTTATTGTTATATGCTTATGTGGATTTATAATTTGAAAACAATAGTTGTTTTAACTTAGTAAGAAAATATTGAAATTATTATAAATTGTGTAACTTTTATTTAATTGCAGATATATTTTCTTATTATTAAAATTTAACATCATCATTTTATGCATCAGCTGTTTTATTTCATGGACTCGAGCAAAATTCCGAATGAATATTGACATCGATAAAAAAAAATCTATGGTACGGACTTCTCTTTTCGGGCGAGCAGTTTTTGTTTTTTTTTTTTTTTTTTTTTTTTTTTTTGTAGTAGCTACCGCGTCCACCGCCAAAAAGGACAGACTTTTTTGTTCAAATTGTTGTACGTATGAGGCTCTCCAGTGTTATATACTCTAAGCATCGGGGTCGACCATTCGTGATACTTTAAACGACGACTTCAAAATTGCTTGCTAAAAATTGACCTCAGGATGATATTTCGCCATGTGATAATTCAAACTCGCTTTTTGCACAAACGCTTGTCCACATAGAGTGCAAACTTTCCTTCGATCATCAGTATGTATCCTTTCATGCAATGTCAACGTTGACATCCTGTTAAACGATTTCTTACAAAATCTACAATGGTGGTCCTTCACGGTCTTATGCTTAAAGTTATGTTTGTACAAAGAACAAGAATTAAAAGTCTCAAAATCACAAAATTCGCACTTATACCTCCTTCCAACGTCCCCGAGCATGTGGAAACGTTTGATATGTCTCATTAACTGACTTTTCGCATTGAACATTTTATTGCACGAACTACACTTGACTCTATCGTCAACGTTATGCACTTCGAGTTTGTGAACGGTTAATGGCGGAAGCTTCATAAATTCTTGAATACAAATTGAGCATTTATATCTCGGGATCACATAATGTTTCAACTTCACATGGTTTCTCAGTGAATCCATTTTATTGTATCTCTTTTCACATCTCGCACATTGGTATTCTTCGCCATCTTTTTTATAGTCTTCGCCTTTTAGGTGAAATTTCGCCGCCACAACTCGGTCTGCAGACAGAAAACACACTTCAGTTTCATTTATCTCTTCGGTGATGTTCGTTAATCTTCGGACTCCGGGATTCTTTGACTGGTTCGTCATAGTTACGAGAAGATTTACCAACTTTTTCTGTTAAACAGCCTCTACGAGTGGTGATACAGTAATGTACACGCGGCGCTCCCTGGGCCGTCAGCGTGCTGGCGTGTTGTTGACTGGCTAATGTTATATTACGGAATGAGCTAGAGCAGCGCATTTTGTAAACAGCGTTCGAATGATCTTTTGTGTTTCATGGATTATTATAAAATAATGATGCCTCCGGCATTTCACAAACCAGCGAGCGTTTGCAAACAGACGACGCTGTTTGTGTAATGACCAATCATACAATATGCCGCAAAAAAAAAAAAAACCACAAAATCCCTTTACATTTAGAAAACTTATTTAAATTCTTGAATAATATTTAAAACTAGTGATATAAAAAACATAATGTAGAGAGAGTGATCGAATGATTTTCATGGACTAAAATAAACTAACGAATCACTTCAAAATTTGCCTTCACCTTTGGTTTTTCACAAACAAGCGAGCATACAATATTACGACAATTGTACTGTCTGTATATTTTTGAACAAATAAATTATTTTTATCTTATTCTTTCCAGGATTAAAAAAAAACACAACATTTCCTTATTCTAAGAATTTAAGACAACAATTTATTCAAATTAAAAAATAATAATTTAAACTAGTGATGTATCTACAGTAAAATAATGTAACATTTATGATGATTTTAACCAGCGGAGTTATTACAAAACGATTCTACAACTCTACTCCAAGACAGCTCGACCCCGACAACACGACCCCGTGATAACTCACCCTAGGGCAACTCGAACCCAAGCATCTCGACCCGGACAATTCGACTCCGACCACTCGACTCCAACATAGGAACAATATTTATTTTAATCATTATCATAACAATGGCTGGGCGGGACTCCTATTTCTGAATGCAGGGTTTAAAGGAACCTTACACCAAGACGATGAAGATGATGACTTGTCATCTTCTTCGAACCTTACGGCTTAAGTTGCCGCGCTCGCTTGGAATACTTGGTTGAAAAGTTGTCGGAATCTAGTTGTCAGGGTCGAATTCTTGGGGTCAAGTTGTCCTAGGGTAGAGTTGACCTGTCACAGCCGGCAGTCGCTCGCTCGATGGTCGGGAGCGCCGAGTCGTTGAATGCGGTGATCTCCTGTGAAACCGTCATTTCGCAGAAGAAGGCTTCGGAAAGGGAGAGGGAGACCGAGACCACTCTCCCGACCCGCAGCAGGCGGACCAGGCGTCGGCGGAGGGCTGACAATGCCCTCTTCCAGGCCCCGTAAACAGTTCCGGAGGGATGTCAGACTCGGGGACGTCCGCCACCCCCAATCCAGCAGGACCTGAGGCGGCAGCGCGTAGTTCTCCACGCGCGCCCCTATTGGACGTCGCGGGGGCAGTTTTACACCTAACTCCCCCCGCGGGCCTGAGGCGGCCCGTAAAAGCGAGCCAGCCGGGAATCGTGGAAAGCGCACAAGATCCCATGATCCCCGGTCCAAGTGTGGGAAGGGAGCACCGGGGTAGTTTTTAGTCAGAGAGTCTGACAGACCCTCAGCCAGCCCCAGGGCGGAAGACATCAATGAGGATTTTCCACAAAGCAACAAAACAAAAACAAAGGTTAGGGTTGCCCCGGTCGAGATAGCTTCGGGGCTTAGAGTATATGACACTGAAGAAGCCTTACGAATACTATCCCCTCTGTCAAAAAAGTACAAGAACAAGTTCTAGTACTCAGAAAATACTAGTTTCAAATCAATTCTAACGTTAATCGTTTTCCAGACGCCCGGTTCTTATCCATGGCTCCGTATGTAAAGTTCTCTCCTTACGCACCCGATGAGTGCGCGCGACATTTGAGGGGTACGAATTAAGCATTTTTGTTATTAAAAGAAAATATTTTATATTTCCATTTGATTTGTTTTATTGTTATATGCTTATGTGGATTTATAATTTGAAAACAATAGTTTTTTTTTTGTTTTTTTGTTTTAACTTAGTAAGAAAATATTGAAATTATTACAAATTGTGTTACTATTATTTAATGGGAGATATATTTTCTTATTATTAAAATTTAACATCATCATTTTATGCATCAGCTGTTTTATTTCATGGACTCAAGCAAAATTCCGAATGAATATCGACATCGATAAAAAAAATCTATGGTACGGACTTCTCTTTTCGGGCGAGCAGTTTTTTTTTTTTTTTTTTATAGCTACCGCGTTCACCGCCAAAAAGGACCGACTTTTTTGTTCAAAATATTGCGCGTATGAGACTCCAGCAGTGGCGAGGTGTGAACAAAAGTAAGAGAGAAGCCGGTTTCAACTTACATACTCACCAATAAAGTAAAAATGAATTTGTTCACTTAAAAATGAAAGTCTTATCTTTACTGAATTAAACACCATCTATCGTCAAATAGCAGAAACAAAAAGAAGCTATCACTACACATACAAAACGTTCAATGTTTTATAGAAATAAACTTAACTAAATTAGATACTACATTCTAAAATTATTATAGGAATATAAAAGATCGAATACAGTAAGTTGAACATGTGAAAACTAAATAAAATGTGCAATATTCCTTCATCTCGTTCTCGCTGACGCATTTTTCCTATATCTGTCTCTATCGTAACCCGTCGTACATCGGCTTGCTCTCGTCCATTATCAAGCGGTGCCACGTGACGTAGATTGACGTCATGACGGGATCGCTATTGTATGAATTTTTAGTTCCCGATTATGACGTTTTGGCGCCGACTTATTTTATAATTTTTTTGTTGTTGTTGTAATTCAAAGCTAAATAGGCGTTTTTGTTGTTCAAATGTTATGGTGAATTAAATATCCACAGTGTTAATCTTATTTTTGGCAATAGTAGACACTAACTATATTGACTGTGCCATTTTTCAATAGCGTTAGAGTAGCGAACCGCCGCGGCCGAAGGGAAGCCGGTAGGAATCGTGTTATTAGGTGCTTTCGCCACTGCTCTCCAGTGTTATATATTCTAAGCCTCGGGGTCGACCATTCGTGATACTTTAAACGACGACTTCAAAATTGCTTGCTAAAAATTGACCTCAGGATGATATTTCGCCATGTGATAATTCAAACTTGCTTTTTGCACAAACGCTTGTCCACATAGACTGCAAACTTTCCTTCGATCATCAGTATGTATCTTTTCATGCAATTGCAACGTTGACTTCCTCATAAACGATTTTTTACAAAATCTACAATGGTAGTCCTTCACGGTTTTATGCTTGAAGTTATGTTTGTACAAAGCTACACATTTAAAGGTCTCAAAATCACAAAATTCGCACTTATACCTCCTTCCAACTTCGCCGAGCATATGGAAAAGATTGATATGTTTCGTTAACTGCCTTTTTACATTGAATATTTTATTGCACGCACTACATTTGAATCTATCATCAACGTGATGTACTTCGAGTTTGTGAACGGCCAATGGCGGAAGCGTCATAAATTCTTCATTACAAATTGAGCAGTTATATCTCGGAATCTTATAATGTTTCGACTTCACATGGCTTCTCAGTGAATCCATTTTGTTGTATGTCCTTTCACATTTCGCACAATGGTATACGTTGCCTTCTTTTTTATAGTCTTCGTCTCTTAGAAAAAATTTCGGCTTCACAACTTGGCCTTCAGACAGAAAAGGCGCCACAACTCGGTCTGCAGACAGAAAACACACTTGAGTTTCATTTATTTCTTCGGTGATGTTCGTTAATCTTCGGACTTCGGGATTCTTTGACTGGTTCGTCATAGTTATGAGACAATTCATAAACTTTTTTCTGTTAAACAGCCTCCACGAGTGGTGAAATAGTAATGTACGCGAGGCGCGGCGCTCCCTGGGCCGTCAGCCAGCTAGCGCTTGTTGCTGGCTGGCTAATGTTATATTACGGAATGAGCTAGAGCAGCGCATTTTGTAAACAGGGTTCGAATGATCATTTGTGTTTCATACACTAATACATAATAACTATGCCTTCGGCATTTCACAAATCAGCGAGCGTTTGCAAACAAACGACGCCAATGGGCATTGTTCATATTTTTTAATATGTTGTAATTGAAAAACCATTTCGAGGAATAGCGTTACTGATCATTACGGACTAATTAATCTTGAAAAATATTTATATTTTATTGTTTTTTTTTGATAAAATACGATTGACCTTGTTTGCCCTTCAAATTACGTCAGCTTTGGCCGTACAGTTTTGTATCGTTGCCTCAAAAAATAAAAAGTAAATGGCAAGTATTGTCTACAATCTGTCAAGTGTCAAATTATAATATAAACATAACCTCATAAGTATAAAGTTTTTACAATTATTATTCCTGCGACTTGCCTCATAATCTCATATACTCGTAAATCTCATTACATTATGTCAACACTCGACAACATTTACTATATTGGAAGAGTTATGGAATACAGGAAGCGCTTTGTTCCAACTTGCAGCAATAATAGTAATAATAATCCAAACAAAATTTTTGTTCGTATTAGAGAAGATTTGCGAGAAAAGTGGTGTCATGATGTAGGCGTGGAATATTGCAAGGTTTATACAATGTATTGTGTTGCGAAGATCACTTTGATGTAAGTAAGTATTTCAGAAACTTGCGCGAGTCGGCTTTTACAAAAGTATCGCTCATTGTGGTTCAAGGAAATGAACAATAATGTCGTCGCCTCGATTATTAACGTAGTCCTGCACCTTAAAAACCACTTTGCGTTTAAAAGCTACCCTTTCGGTCAAAATTTCGAAAAATAAGTTGTAAATAGGTTAGGATAGGATTCGATTACGTATGACATCTATTGGCACTTTGACAGATTTGAGATGGATGACGTTGTGTTGACAGATTTAAATTTTTAATTATGTACTAGTGGGGCAACGGCACTTTTGTGCCACTGATGACGTCACCTACCTTGAAAATTCAAAATATTTTAAAATTCAATAAAAAAATGAGCCAATCATCAAAATATTCAAATTAGTTTCTCAAAATGCTCTAAATTTTCAAAAAATTAAATAAAATCTAATGGTTAAAAATTTTAAACAATCCCCATTGTATAGTGACGAATCAAACAATATGCCGACGAGAATGTATTTATAATAGGATTAAAAAAAACACAAAATCCCTTTACATTTAGAAAACAATTTATTTAAATTCTTAAATAATATTTAAAACTATTGATGCAAAAAAAAATATGTACCAATTGCTATGATTTATAATATGTAATAGGGGTGCGTCTGATACCGATACCGATACCGATGCCGATATTACAAAAAAGTAATGTAAATGCGCGTGCTGTTTCGTCTATTTCGTTGCAAACGAGGCACGAACAATGAATGACGTAGATCTTATACCCAAACTTGAAAAAATTGGCGCAGAAATACTCGTTTCCAAATGAGTTCTGTCGCATATGAGAGACTATTGTTCACCGCAGCTGCTCAGGGTCTCATTCAGACAGACTAGCGAAATCGCCTATCTCCGCAAAACTTGAGAATACTGTTTTTGAAACAACAATCTTATTAATGTTAATTTTAATTACTATTTTATTTTTTATTTATTAGTAATTAAGGTTAATAGTGTTATTAACCCTAATTGTTAGTAATTATTATTAACCTTAATTATTAATAAATAAAAAATAAAATTAATTTAATTCAGGTAATTCCCATACTTACTACATTTTGTTTTTAATAACTAAGTATCTCATTCTAAGTCTGTATTTTTTTATATAATTGACCAAACTTGTGTTTTATTTATTTTACTTTCAATTAAATTCAAAAAAAGTATCGGCATCGATATCGGTACCGGTATCGTATCAGCAAAAAGGCGTATCGTTGCATCCCAAATTTATACTTTTCCTGCATAAGTTCATTACTTATCTGGCAAATAATTTTTAGTTAAAGTTAAACTTTAAAAATTTCGTTGTGAATATCGATGAAAATAATAGGGGTTAAAGTAGGAAATTGCCGTTTATTGCATTAGGAACTTCGAATTGACATAGAACCTTCATGGTTTGAGATTTTTGAGTGAAACTTTTTTCACATGATACCTATGAAGTTCTTCTTTTATAAAATGTGCAACATTCGATTATCGACTTTCAGTTGTTTTTTTTATTCAGCTTAGACAAGAAAGATGGATACTTCGAAAATTCGAGTTATTTTTGAATACCAGTTCCGACGCGGAACTAACGCGGATGAAATAGCTCGCAATATCAATGTAGCGTTTGGAGAGGGGACTGCTAATCGCTTTCGTGATGGAAACTTTCATTTGAAGAACGAACCACGTGGAAGACCGGGCGGTCTTCCACGTGTGTGTTCACACAGGTGAATAACAATGAATTGAAAGAGATGGTGGAAGCCGATCCGAGCCAAACTACCCAGGAATTAGCGGCACGGTTTAACGTTACCTTACCAACAATATTGACTCCATAGATATATGAAAGAAGGAGATATGCCCGGTAGTTGAAAATGTATCAGAACCCGATGTCGCTAGGTTGGCCCCACCACCGCGCCACTACTACACATGTAGTTCAATAAAAGCAATAGATACAAAGTCGCGCACACACTTGCAATTCATAAATCAGAACATACTACACAATCAATTATAAACCTTAACTCGTCACACACAGCGTGCATTTACCATGCCCCGTACAACTTACTCACACAAAAACATCTGTCGCTATTATTGTGTTGTGCAAAAAGCAATTTATTTTACATATACACTAGTGATTGACTAAAACGGAAAGTTATCGATACTTCCATTTATTAGTGTACAAGAAAAATTTGGGGTCCTGAAAATAAAATAAAAAATGATATGTCCAGAAAGTATTATACATTTTAAATTAAAAAAAAATGTATATTAAAAAAAAAAACACGAATCAATAAATTAAAACAATCCGGTTAAGTTGGATTAGGCTGTGAAACCATAGGAATTGTTGAACCCTGTTATGATGTGTTTACTCACTGACCTGTAAAGTGGAGGTATTTGTTCGGTACTTGACGTACTCTTAATTTTGGGATTGCCCATTCAAAAAGCCTGCGAGTTTTCTTTAGAGGCTGGAACATTTCTGCCTTAAAGTGAATTGAGCATATGGTGCTATATTTTGTTGGGAACCAGTTAGGTGGCCTTACTGTGGCATCAATCCATTCTTATTTTGTATTTGTATCTTTTGGGAAGCTAAAAAGGTACTATAAGAACTTATTTATCATTTACATAATAAGTATCTTAAGCTATAGTCTATAGTCTAGGAACTAGTTGGCCGCCGAGACAGGGGTGAGGCGGCGGTTCGCAACGCACGTACTGAGTAATGCGCCCCTGCTCCTCCATCCCACCGCTCACATACCTAAGGCGTGGTCTATACTTCTTAACCTCACGATGAGTAAGCAGGTAGCAGGCAACAGGCGAATAGGCTTTTGTTGTTAAAAAAAAACCCTTAGTTAAGAAATAGTTAAATATATGAAAACAAACACATACCATACTCATGCATAACAAATAAATAGCATGAATATGTTGACTTATTTTAAGCTAAAATCACTAATATTATAACTGAACCATACCGATTACTACAACGCATTTGAATCTTGTGGTGCATAGTTAAAGACTTTAGCGGAAGTAAAATACCAAAACAAAAAAAACGTAAGGAAATAGCACAAAGATGCGATAATTTAAACCCAAAAACACTCCACCTAAACATTAATAAACTTACTTTACGACCGTTGGTTATGCATTTCTCTACTAGGTACGCTGTAAAATAATCAAAAACAGTAAAAAAGATTATTTTACATTCTCAAAGGTTTCCCAACCGTACTTAAACGTCATCTTTTCAAGTGTTCCAACCGGGCTAAAACGGTTGACAAATTGAAAAATAAACTATAATAGCAATATAATATTCGTTGGGCAATCGACATTATTATCGATAGCCTACTTTAGTGGATCTTAACCTCATCACTATCTCGCCGCAAGACACAGCGGCTGTACTATGCGACGCTCCGCGTAAATAAAGTATCGTTTTGTTATTTTTACATTGCTTGTCCAGTCGCTTAGCGACATACTTAAGGTAGTGGTTAAGGAGCAATGTATTTGCTGCAAAAATAGTACAGCCGCTGCGATATTTGAAAACAAAAATAACGTAGTAAAAGCAAGAAATATTTTACGATTTGTTGTTTTTTATGATTTTAAAGATAAATACAGTAAAATACTTTTACTTACATATGGTAAGTGATCCCGTGAGATACGAAGTTTTTAATATCACTTCGGTTTTTGCAGGAAACCACTGAACAACACGGCATTTTTATAATTTATCGTGACCACGGTCGAAAGCGTACTAGTTCGCGGAGACGGCCATTTGGCGAGTAAAGGCACAGCGTGCGCATAACGCGTGGACACAGGCACGCCCCCATGCCACTTCTCCTGTTTTTTATATTTCTATGATTGACTCATTTGCGTCAAATCAATAAAATTAAATAATGAGTAATGGGTGCCTCATGATTTGACTGATCTGCAGAACGAAACACGTGTTGAAACTTGTGTTGCCTTGTTGAATCGATACAGAAATGAAGGAATATTGGATCGAATTGTGACATGTGATGAAAAGTGGATTCTTTACGATAACCGTAAGCGAAAAATGCAATGGCTGACCCCAGGTCAAACGCCGCAACAGTGTCCTAAAGCAGAGCTTACCAATAAAAAGGTAATGGTAACTATTTGGTGGTCTCAGCATGGTGTTATTCACTACAGCTTTCTCTGATCTAGTCAAGCAATAACGTCAGATGTCTACTGTGCCGAACTCCGAACAATGACAGCAAAACTAGCAGTGGAACAGCCCCGACTCATGAATCGATCTTCACCATTATTGCTCCATGATAACGCGAGACCTCATACAGCACGAGAAACCGTTTTAACTCTACAGGAACTGCAATTAGAAACCATTCGTCACCCTCCGTATTCGCCAGACCTTGCTCCAACGGACTACCATTTTTTTCGTTATTTGGACAATTTTCTACGTGATAAAAAGTTTTCTTCTCAGGAGGCAGTACAAAATGCTTTCACACAGTTTGTCGAATCTAGATCACGAGAGTTCTATTGCAAAGGCTTTTGTGACCATCCTATTAGATGGCAGCAATGTATAGATAATAATGGTAATTATTTTGATTAAATAAATATGTTAAATTAAAAAAAACGAATTTCAATTTTTCAGTATAAATCGGCAATTTCATAACCCCTAATATAAACATTTTAATAAAACAGTAGAATACAAATAATTTTAAAAAATCTGCATTGTCTTAACAATTCCTTATGAGTATACACTAGAGCATTTCCATGTAATGTAGCGTTTTTACAAATGCTCGACACGGTGTTCGAAGGAATGCTCACGGCGAGTGAGCATTTACCTGTAACATTCCTTTCTATTATCTACAGGATTTATCAGAAAGGTGTGGTAAAATTATGGTACACACATCACACAGACCATCAAACTGAACAACATCTTAATCGAGGAGGTATGAAAGCAGCGCAGCGGCGGCGTTAGCTATCCCCGAATTTCACCAGGGGTTGTAGTGTAAGTGTTTCAGCGATACAAGCGATATTGAGCACTATGATGATAGGCGGAAAGGTGATTTTGCGGTACACTAATTTATTAAGACATAAACACAAATGAATTATTTTATTCTACTACTACACTATTTGAGTTTATTACTAAACCACTATGGATAGGAACTATAGCAAACGAGAATGAATATAAAGCAGATTAAAAAACCGGCCAAGTGCGTGTCGGACCACGCACAATGAAGGGTTCCCTAGTTGGGATGAATTTATCTTAAGAACAAACTTAACATTGTAGTTGAAAAACATGTTCTCCCATACATTCCAACTGTAAATGTAAGTTTGTACTCACAATATTGATAGATTTACCATGTTATTTTAAGACCACAGACTTCTTATAGGTTTTCCTGTAATCTACAGGTAAAGACCTATTTTTTGTATTTTTTTCAAAATTTTAGGCTCAGTAGTTTCGGAGATAAGGGGGGGAATGGTAAATTTTCGTCTATTTTCTTAAATAAATTTAAAACAATTTATTTTAAAATTATAAAAAAAATATATTTGAGACCCTCATAGTTAAGCCCTTTCATTTGATGTGCCACATGGTGTAGTTTGCAAAACTTTTAATTTTCTTATTTCCCCCAAAAGTGACCTCTATATACAAAATTCATTTATTTTCTTTACCCGTCCGTGTTTGGGTCACAGAAATTCATATGTGTACCAAATTTCAACTTAATCGGTCCATTAGATTCGGAGCAAATTGGCTGTGACAGACGGACAGACAGACAGACAGACACACGAGTGATCCTATAAGGGTTCCGTTTTTTCCTTTTGAGGTACGGAACCCTAAAAAGTGCAAGCGCGCGTCGACTACCTACATAAGACGCGCCGCGGCGATGACGTCGCGCAGGAAGGCGGATCTTGTGCGTTGAAACAATAGATCATAGGATTTGACGTCACATGTAGGACGCGCTCCAAGCTTCATAAGCGTAGCGGATTTCGTATCGGGTTGATGGTCACTACAAAATAATCAGCCGTCCCATACATTAGGGTCGAGTAGGTATTGCAGTTTTGTACGGGATAGCTGATAAAATTTTTCTCGATTACGATGTTGGTCCCATGGAGAAAGTTGTTCAGTTTTATGATCTGCACCACACACTTAAATTTGATACCACAACCTTTCTGATACACCCCTCCGTGCACCTCACTCCGCGACGCATTGTTTGCATGCGCTCATGTATTTGCTCGATTAAAATGTTACACAAATTCGAGCATCGTGCTCATTGTTCGGTTCGGTGAAAGGGCGATGATTATTTTGTTACAAGTAAATACTCACCTTAAACGGTCACGGATTAATGCTAGTTTGCCATTCAAAACATAAAAAAATTGATTCCTGCGATGGAAGAAAGGGAAATAGAACCTTAGTCACCCACCGCCATTTTGTTTTTACTGCAAAAGTTGCGTCGCAATTTCTCGGCCACAATCAGTGTCAGAAGTTTATGAAAATTAGAGGTTTTTTTGACATATTGAGACTAAAATTACAATGCGAACGTTGACAAAAATACGGAGAAGTGAAAATACTATTGAATATGAACAACTTCTAATACAGGGTCAACTCTAAAATATCGAAAACTCAGTTTCATACAAAAACGCAAAACTCGAAATTGGCCCAAAAAATCAAAATGTATAAAATGTCAGGGGTCAAATTAAATTAGATAGAGAAACTCCACAAACGTGATGTGTACCGATATCTAAACAGGACAAAATAAAAAAAATAAAAAGATTTGATGTTTTTTTTGGGTCAATGACCGCTGGTAGTGTTGTTATTTGAAGTGTGAGTTGATAAAATCTGCGTTATCGTGTGTAGCACGTGTGAGCACTATGTAGCTACTATTAAGCTACCTTTTACTGGGTACGTCTTTCACTGACTAGAGTGTGCCCTGGCGGTTGAGAGTATGTCATGCTCACTCAAATGTCTCGCTGATGGTGGCGTGTGTGTTGGATCATTAAGTTCCCTTCAAAATGGTGCTCCAAAATCCATGCGTCATGTTCGTGAACGGGCGCCGTCAGTTGGGACTGGTGGTCTCTTAGCTGCCATGGCTTATTTTTAATTTTAATATTTAATTTAGTTGTTTTAGTTATTATCTTTTTATTACGGACGCTTTTTAACGTGCACGTCTTTCTACATTGTTCTCACATGTATATTTTCAACTTGAACGATGTAACCAATATTTTGTAAAAATACACTTCTGGACACATCTTTTGGCCCACCTTGTATTTTCAGTTTCGTTTGGTCCTAGCTAAAATTTTATATTAGGTCGAGCAAAAAGTTTTTATGCAGTTTTGAACGTGGCACATTCACAATTTCATTCAATAGTCTTTTTTTGAATTTCGAACACAGAATTTAAAGAAACAAAAGACAATTTGGAGCCTGTTTGTTGATATCAAACAATCGAATACTAAGAAAACTTGGTTTTATTGGTTTACTTGGATTTAATTCTTGAAAAAGTGATTGGTATCTTTGATTTCGCAACAAACATTACTTATTCTTAACATTAAGGTGAGGTTCTATCAATAATCTATGGATACTTCACCTGAAGTCGTCGCCCAAGCTGTGGCACTTATTCAGGCCGGACACAGCCAAAGAAACGTGAGTGCTCAACTTAATTTAAGTCGATCTGCGGTCCGAAATGTTTATCGGAGGTACCTAGAGACTGGCGGCTTTGTTCGTCGCCAAGGAAGGCCACGATCTCGGGTCACAACTGAAAGGCAGGATCGATTCATCGTGACGACCAGCTTGAGAAATCGTCACCTTACCTCCATTGAGATACAAAACCAACTTCGCGACTTCCACGGAGTATCTGTGAGCGCTCGAACTGTTCGGAGAAGGTTAAAAGAACGCGATATGGTACCACACAAGCCAGCTAATGGCCCCAAACTAACGCGAGCCCACCGAACAGCGCGCCTTCATTTCGCACGCAGTCATTTAAATTGGACACAGCAAGATTGGAGCCGTGTACTCTTTTCTGATGAGTCTAAAATTGTGTTACATGGCAATGATGGAAGGAAGAAGGTCTACCGACGTAAGGGAGAGCGTTTCGCACAATGCTGCTTTGAAGAGAGGGTTGCTTATGGCGGTGGCTCATGGACTGTCTGGGGCGGTATATCCGCGAGCGGCAAAACTCAACTTGAGGTTGTTACAGGACCACGGCTGCCAACATTAAATGCTGAAAGGTACATTCGTGAGTGCTTAGAACCTCACGTGATACCATACGCGGACTATGTGGGCCCAAATTTCCTTTTTATGCATGATAATGCAAGAGCCCATGCGGCCGGCATCGTCAGGGAATATCTTCGGGATGTGAACATCACAGTTATTGACTGGCCAGCCAGAAGCCCAGACATGAACCCCATTGAGCACATGTGGGACGAGCTAAAAAGACGTGTTAGGGCTCGTCAGCCAGTTGCCCAGACGATGCAGGAGTTGAAAACTGCCATAGAAGAGGAATGGGAGATGATCCCTCAAAATTTCATAGAGCGGTTGATAAACTCTATGCCTAATCGTATGAGAGCTGTGGTAGATGCCCATGGAGGCAACACGCGTTATTAAATTAAACTTTTATTTGATAAAACATGTTTTTTATTCAAAAATCAATTGCCTTTAACAAGGCGCATATCCGACTTGTTAGGCGTAGCTCCATGTCATATGGTATTCTGAATTCAAATTTAAAACAATACGATCGAAAAAGATGGTAAAATGTATCAGGTTTAAAACTGCATCAAAAGTTTTTGTTCAATCTAGCAATCATATTTCGGTAGGGGCCATCGAAACCTAAACTCTAAGGTGGGCCAATAGATGTGTCCAGAAGTGTATTATGATTTAAAAGAGTGTCCGTGGAGTTTCTTGCCCGTTCTTCTCCATAGGGATCTACTACGCTTTGGAATGGGCAACTAGCTTCATCTTTCTGACTGACCGATCCATTGACAATTCAAAAGTGCCTGTAATTGGTTTATTTGAAATAAATGCTTTGAGTTTGAGTTTGAGTTTGAAATATCGATAACCAACTAAAGTGAAGTTTACTAAAAAAAAAAAAACGATTTTTAAACCGATATTCTAAGTGACTACACTACCGGCGATTGATGACCCCAAAAAAAAAAAAAAATAATTTATATTTTTCCTTTATCATATTTAGATATCGATAATGGCCCAGTGGTAAGGCCTCACCTCTCATGCACGAGGTTGTAGGTTCAAATCTGGACAAGTACCAATGTGACTTTTTCAATTCATATGTACTTTCTCAGTTTACCTTGGGCATTACTGACATCAGTGAAGGAAAACATCGTGAGGAAACCTGAACTAATATTCTTAATATAAGTTTGAAATCACCAACCCGTCTTGAGCAAGCGTGGTGATCAATGCGAGAGCACAAACTTTTACCATGTTTTTTTTCATCAGATCTTCAACAATTTTTTATGAGACCAACCTTTTGAGACTAACCTTGAGAGAGTTACCTTTCAAATAAAAAAGAACCACCGAAATCGGATCTCATAAGGCGGAGATATCCAGTAACCCCCTTTTTGGAGGAAGGAGTCCTGCAATCAAAAATCCCCGACGACAAAAAAAAATCTATGTAGTCGTAAAACCTGTAATACCAAGTTTCGTCCAGATCGGTTGTAAAATACGACCTGTAGAGTAGCAACAAACAGACGACGAAAACAAATTTTGACAGACTTAAAACAGAGACGCTTCGCTTGCTACGCTCGCTCGGTCAATTACTATGTAATACCTATTCCGAACAAATTAATAATAAAACAAAAAAAAAAAAATACAAAACAAGTGTGTGAATTATAAATTACAACATTTATATAGCACCTTTCAGTAAACTAACAATTTGTCTAAATTTAGTACATACCAAATAACTGTACGAAAACGTTCTAAAATGTACCATTTTCCTTAGAACATAAGGTTTAATATTGCTTCACACATTATTTAGATACGTTTATATGTCGATTGTTTATGTTTTTTAAGTTCTTTCCACACATCAGAGCCGTGCCCGGAACTTGACAGAGTCGTGGCACACAAAGGGTTGGAACTGAAGCTCCGTGGCCGGCTCGGACACGGACGCGTATGAACGAGTACTATAAAATGTACACACCAATATTTTTTTGACCACAGAATAACAAAGTTACAGTAGTACGTCTTTATAGAAAACGGTCGAAATGACGCACTTCGAAATCTCAGTGTATACCAGTAGGCTACAGTTCGAGTGCGCGGCAGTGACGCAGGACGGACGCAATTTACCTACCGAGCGGCCGTAGGTAATTAATTCAAGGTCATTGCCTAGACGTACTACTATAACTTTTTTATTCTGTGCCCTGATGGAGCACGGTCCGACAACGTCCTGATGAGACCTTTAAAATATCAGAGCGAAAAAACCATTGCTTGAAATTTAAAATTAACGTATATAAATGGGTTTGTGCAATAAAACCCGGAATACCTTTACATATTTTTGCAATTTTTAAGTTATAAAAAAAAAAAACTTAAAAAAAAAAAAAAACCGTTTTAAATACTCAGTGTTTAAAAAGTGTTTTTTTTAAGTATAACAGTCTGTTAGCAAATTGCTTTCAGAAGCATTTCAGACAACGGCGTGGTACTTGCGTATCACACATAAACCGGCAAATGATCGCAGTTTCTTTAATTCTGACAGTTCAGCCACATGATATATTTTTCAATCCTATAAAGCGATGGACTAGAAATTTCTTTCAAAGCCTCGGATTGTGATTTAAAGCGTATAACGCAATAATGGTGCGGGTGTTAACGGCAATTTAAAATTGCCTGCTAAAAATTGACCTCAGGATGATATTTCGTCATGTGATAATTCAAACTTGCTTTTTGCACAAACGCTTGTCCACATACAGTGCAAACTTTCCTTCGATCCCCAGTGTGTATCCGCTCATGCAAATCCAACGTTGTCTTTCTCAAAAATGATTTTCTACAAAATTTGCAATGGTAGTCCTTCACAGTCTTATGTTTAAACTTATGTTTGTACATGCCTTCGAAACTAAAGGACTCATAATCACAAAATTCGCACTTATACCTCTCTCCAAGCATGTGGAAATTGTTGATGTGCTTCCGTAACTGCACTTTCGTATTGAAAATTTTATTGCACGCTCTACAATTGAACCTG
The DNA here is from genome assembly GCA_946251885.1 of Cosmia pyralina. Classification (NCBI taxonomy): domain Eukaryota; kingdom Metazoa; phylum Arthropoda; class Insecta; order Lepidoptera; family Noctuidae; genus Cosmia; species Cosmia pyralina. The sequence goes on along the minus strand of OX276368.1, from coordinate 8,923,157 downwards.
TCATCAACATTGTGCACTTCGAGTTTGTGAACTGTCAAAGGCGCGGGCGTCATGAACTCTTTCAAACAAATCGAGCATTTATATCTCGGAATCTTATAATGTTTTGTCTTCATGTGAAATTTCAGTGTGTTAAATTTTTCGTACGTCTTGTCACATTTGGCACAGTGGTATATGTCACCGATTTTTTTATAGTCTTCGTCGTTAAGGCGAAATTTCGGCGCCACAACTCGGCCTGCAGACAGAAAACACACTTGAGTTTCATTTATTTCTTCGGCGATCTTCGTTTATCTTCGGTCTTCGGACTTCGGGATTATCAACTTTTTTTGTAGTTTTAAAACAGCATCCACGAGTGATGTTAGGAACGCCTGTTTGTTTGTTTTTCGGTTGGATATTTACATTATAATATATACAGTCTACATACGTAGAAGATTCCGGACGAGCTGGACAAAACAAACGGCCAGTGGTCCACATTACCACTGGATCGCAAGCACTGGAAGTCATGGAGAGAGGCCGTTGCCCAGCATTGGGGATAATACAGGCTAACAATAACACTCAACACTGCCACAACTAATCACAGTATTTAAGAACAATCGAAAATCGCGACCTTACAGTTGCTTTTTGTATTCATTGAAAAAATTCTGCACAATACAAAGGACCATAGTCCTTTGTTTTACTTTGTCATAAGTACAATTGCAGCTTGCAAACAATTTTTTTTCAAAATTGGAAAGGCCGTTTGTCGATGGTATGTCTGGCGCACCCTAGTCAGGCCCCCTAGTACCTGGTTGATTTAACTAATATTTTTAAATCGGTTGAAGTACACTGAACGAGACACAATAGAAGGTTTATTGTTATTACGTAGGCGTAGTGTCCCACAAAGTGTAAACACGAAATGAGTTTTAGTCGCTAAACTCCTGCTGATTCGGCAAAAGACCAACGTTTTGTAGACCGTCAAAAAAAAAACATAACATCATGCCTGAATTCCCCGATGGATTACACTGTATTTATAGTAGAACACATAACAACGAACAAAAAAATAAAAAATAATTACTGACGTATCAACCTGAAGTGTAGGTACCTATGTAAGGGTAAACACCATTTTCGCCAGAGATTCAAACAAATTGCACATGAGCACCTTACACGTGATAGAAATTAAACTTCTTAAAAAATAAAGTATAAGAGAGATTTAAGAGAGAAAGAGAGAGTTAATCTTTCTTCTCTCTCATGTGTACCTAAACGTTCATCATCATCAGCCTATAGCAGTCCACTGCTGGTAATAGGCCTTTTCTTTTGAAAGCCATTCAACTCGATCTTCGGCAACTCTCATCTAGCTGCTGCCAGCTACCCTGCGAAGATCGTCGCTCAACCTAGCCCGAGGGCGTCCTACCTTACGTTTGCCGATTCGCGGTCTGCACTCAAGAACTCGTCTACTCCAACGGTCATCGGTTCTACGGCTAGTATGGCCGACCCATAGCCACTTCAGCTTGCTTATACTATGAGCTATGTCGACAACTTTGGTTCTCTAACGGATCACCTCGTTACGGATTCGATCCCTCAAAGAGAATGAATTTATGGACCAGCCGTATCGTGAGTATCCACGTTTCGGCTCCGTATCTAACCGTAACGCGTCCTAGAAATTTCACTCTCAATTCTCGTCCAATTATCGAATTGCCCCCTAAGAAGCTTTACTTCATAAAGTAGGTATCTACATGACGTGTACCTTTAGTGCAAACAAGTGACAGAAGCAGACACAGAGGTAATTTCGGATCGGTCTTTTGAGCGGTAACGGTACACCCTTCCAAGTACAAATGGTGACAACAGGAGTGGTTTTAGTGAGGTAAAAATCCCACATTTTCTTCATTTTCATTCTAAAATAAAAGTAAAAACCAAACAAACGATGAGGGCGCCACTGCGCGCCCGGTAGCCTCTAAGTCACTAGGCAGTCCAGGCGTTAAGCAAGCCACCTGTCAGTGCGTACATAGCCTTAAAAAAACTCGACGTGACATATTTACAGCTGGATAGGTACTTATCTACTTGTTAGTATTTTGATAAACGAAACGTAAACGCCGCGTCAACGTGACGTCAACAAGCGCAGGAGTGCTACAAGGAACTTTTGGCACCTGAATCACATTGACAGAGGGCGTTCTTGGTAAACATTTGTGAAATTGTGTCACAGAAATTGTAAAACAAGATGGCGCTTAGTTCCAATTTTGGCCACGTGCCAAATGATCTTTGTAACGTTGTAGATGCAAAGACGCTCTACATAAGATTTTCTACAGATTTACTGATCAGAGGTGGTATGGGGAAGTATCAGACATAATTTGTTCCGGAGCGAAAACGGGATGGCGCTATACGTCATCAATAACTCCATCTCTTCTTCTCACCGGATACTTCAAAAAACTGGTATGCTTACACAACCATGCTGACGCCGACGGCGCGGGCAAATTAATTGTTCAATCAACTTAAATTGTCATTCAAGTTGTTTGAACAATATTGTCAGACAAGAACAACAGTTTATTGGGGTAATTACGATAATGGGGTAATTCCGATTGATGATAATTTCTACCAAACGCATCGGCACTTATATAGCGATAGCGAAAGACAGCGGCGATAAAATGGCGTCTAATCATTATGTTGCCAATGTATGTAAAATGCCGCTGCATTTGGTAGAAATTATCATCAATCGGAAATACCCGAATATATCTTATATTCAAAGTTAAATAGCGCAACTTTTTGAATACGGGTCCATAATATAACATCACGCCTCGATTCTCCGAACGGGTAATCACAAATTTAGACTCCGGGCTGCTACTCAACATTTCCAAATGGAAAATCTCGATGACACTGCCCAACTGTCAACGGCTGGTATTTTAGTATACTATGTATCTTCTTACGACTTCCTCGCGAACGAAGTCGCGGGCAGAAGCCAATTATTCATAAAAGTAGTAATTTTTGGAGGCAAACATATTAATTTTATGGAATTAAGTATATTATAATATGTTTGCCTCCAAAAATTATTAAAATCCGCCTTATTGGTCTAATCTATATTATCTTCTGCACGGTATGAAACAAAGTCGCTTTTCGTGTGACTCGTGTGACCGCTTAGTTCTTCCAAACTGCACCTTGGAGATTGATAACGTTTTCACTATCATTTATGCTCTAAATTTTAAAGCATTTATTCCGGAAGGTTTAATGTATACAGGGTGTAAATGTAAACAGGGCAATCCTTTAAGGGGTAATTGTACTCATCATTACAAACAACTTTTACTATGAGACCAAACCTGAAATCGCTAAAAAAAAAATTTGCTGTTCAGTACATTTATGTTCGCATAATTCGTCAAAATGTAGGGAACAGCTGATTTTTTTTTTATGATTTCAGGTTTGGTCCCATAGTAAAAGTTGTTCATAATGATGAGTACAATGACCCCTTAAAATTTTGCCACTGTTTACGCTTACACCCTGTATAATATATTAATATTAAAGTTCCATAATGTAATAAAGTGTAGCGACCCTAGCGATGTGATTTGCTGAATTGTATTTTTGATATTTTTATTATTTTATATTTTTGATATTAGGGAACGCTGGCATGCGGCTCGGTAGTTGCTTACATACCACCACTTCGGCCACATCATATTTACTGTATTATGGATGGATTGTGTGAAAGATGACATGGCTAGAAAGGGGGTGACTACCGAGATGATGAATAATAGAGAAGTATGGAAAAAAAGGACATGTTGCGCCGACCCCAAATAGATTGGGATAAGGGCAGGAGAATGATGATGATGACATAACCTAGTTATCGTGGAACAAGATTAAACAATTAATATATTCAATTCGAGGTTATTTGCATCTCCATTAGTCAGGACCTAATAATACATAACACGCACAACAAAATAAATCTCGATGTTTTGTCAAGTCATAATAACCGTGAGAAGCATGGCAGGGTCTCTCGTGTTAAAAAAAAACCGGCCAAGTGCGTGTCGGACCACGCACAATGAAGGGTTCCGTCGTTGGGATGAATTTATCTTAAGAACAAACTTAACATTGTCGTTGAAAAACATGTTCTCCCATACATTCCAACTGTAAATGTAAGTTTGTACTCACAATATTGATAGATTTACAATGTTATTTTAAGACCACAGACTTCTTATAAGTTTTCCTGTAATCTACACAGGTACAGGTATCTTTTCTGTATTTTTTTCAAAATTTTAGGCTCAGTAGTTTCGGAGATAAGGGAGGGAATGGTCAATTTTCATCTATTTTCTTAAATAACTTTAAAACAATTTATTTTAAAATTATAAAAAAAATATATTTGAGACCCTCATAGCAAGCCCTTTCATTTGCAAAACTTTTTTTTTAATTTTCTTATTTGCCCCCTAAAAGTGACCCCCATATTCAAAATTCATTTATTTACTTTACCCGTCTGTGTTTGGGTCAAAGAAATTCATATGTGTACCAAATTTCAACTTAATCGGTCCATTCGATTCGAAGCAAATTAGCTGTGACAGACGGACAGACAGAGAGACACACGAGTGATCCTATAAGGGTTCCGTTTTTTCCTTTTGAGGTACGGAACCCTAAAAAACAGAGTCATCATCTGCCTAGTCTTCTTAAAGTCGACCCGGATGCAGCTGGATACCAGTATTTTATATGGAGCGACTGCCTATCTGACCTCCACAACCCAATTACTGGTATCACTATAGTCGATACCCCTTTGTAAGACCGGTCGCCATAATTTCGGGCTTCTCACTACCCGTAAATCCGGTCAAAGATCTATGAATGACAGCTGGAACCTGGGCTTAACGTGCTTTCCAAGAACGAGCCCCCCCTGGGCTGAGAAAGAAAGGATGGTCACCCATCCTCGGACGGATCGCGGCATGAGTAACTTAACCTTTATCGATTGACCCGTGACTCGTGTGGTGATTAGCCACGAGCTCCATAAACAGAGTATATAATTGTTGCTGCGTTTTAGCATGGCAATAGCGGTAATTTCCCTTTCCATAATATCTTTCGTATTCGTAGAAGCCCGAACAATTAACTATTATCCGTCCAAAAAGTATCTCATAAAAGTGTAAATAAATCTGTTCAAATTAAAATTCTTACACATTACATTTACACTAGCTGCGCCCGCGTAGACCGGGATATAATACTAGCCTATGTGTTAATCCAGGGCTAATATACACACCAAATTTCATCCAAATCGGTCCAGTCGTTTGAGCGTGAAGTAGTAACAAACATACAAACACACACGCACACACACACACACATACTCACAAACTTTCGCCTTTATAATATTAGTGTGATTCATCTGTATTTAAAAGGTCTTAAATTTATGTCACAAATTTTTTCAACAGCCTCGTTTGTGTAGTGGTCACAAGCGCTACTGCTGAGCGGTCCTGTGTGCATTACCCAGGTCGGGCAAAGTGTTATTGGGTGTTCTATCTGGAATTTCTCAGTAGCAGCCTTTTTTTTTTGTGGATGGGAAATCATCAAATGACTTCTCCCGGTCTAGGCGGAGCGGGGAAAACCCACCCGTGTTCCTACAGTTGCCTGTGCCAGGGCCACGGTATCTCTTTCGAACAACCCGCGTCACTGGCAGCATCGGCCCTATCGGACCCAATCATTGCTGACTTTGAGGCGCGCGTGGAACACAACGCGCCGTCGACCCGGGCCTGGTCCTTATCGAACGGCGAGCTGCCCATTACTCGCCGTCCGCCAGGCCGCGCCTACGGTGGCCGGGAATCGGCTATAGATTTCCGCCGTCCAGGGCGTCTCCTGCGGTCTCAGTAGAAGCCTGGAGTCTGGATTTGTGCCCGGTTGATGGGAATACGCTACATAGGACTCAAACATAACTGGTGAGATGTGTGTGTATTGTAAGTACGCCTCTGCCTAAGTCTTCGGAGATTACTGGCGTGATGTTATTTTTTATGTATTTTTTTTCAAATAATTATTGTTTAAATAACATTATTGTAATTGTACCGTTTTAATTAACTATAAATAAATCATCATCATCTGCCTAGCCTTTTCCCAACTATGTTGGGTTTGACTTCCAATCTAACCGGATGCAGCTGAATACCAGTATTTTACATGGAGCGACTGCCTATCTGACCTCCACAATCCAATTACTGGGTCAGACTTTCGAGCTTCTGACTCACTATAAATAAATAAAACTGAAATATCATCGACGAAAATTGAGGTTATAAAATTAACCTCAATACTCTAATATAAAACATCTTCAAAGTGATAAAAAAAGAATTTCGTTTTTAAGTATTCAAATAAACAAATCAAAGCACTCAATTTGTAATGCCCGGGCCACATTATACAGACATTGCCGTTGATTATCGCGTTGTTGGGCGATAACCGTAGGTGTAGCCACCACTTACGGCGATGATTTGACCGAATTTAAGTATCGGCATTGACGTTGACGTTGTAGTGTGGCCGGGGCATAAGTGGCGCTACAAATTAGCAACCACAGATACATTTTCTGATCCATTTGTTCACATTTCCAACAGAATATTTTGGAACAGACTACATCAGTTTTCATTCGAAAAAAATGTTGAAAAAAAAGTTTAGGTACGATAGATGTCGATTCGGGAAGTTAACGGACTTAGTCTCCATTTTTGAAATGAAGAATGCGAGAATTTATCTAACTACAGTCTGATTTTTACTTCGACGGAATTCTGACATTTCATAAGTGTTGCCAATAATAAAACGGTCCTAATAAAAACGGAACGCATTTAAGCGAAATAAAAAAAAACTTCCTGAATTTAAGGTTTCCAATAAAAAAAACTAAAACGAGTGACTGATAATTTTAAAATGGTAAACAGATTTTTTATTATCAAATTATTGAAGTTACAATAATTAGTAAGGTAATTATTTTTCTTTCTCAGGAATCCCTGTACAATAATCCATAGGTTACAAACCTTTTTTAGGAATACTTTTTGTTTGTAAAATCTTAGCTTCCTGTAACTACAGACAGACAACGATGATGATATTAGTGGTAATAATACCTAAATAAATATTTAAATTTAAAAAAATTGTTCTTTTACTTTTTTCCATTTAGCCATATAAAAATAATATTTGAGTTAATGTGCATTGAATGCACAGAACAAACACTATTTACATTGTTATATACTTAGTTTACTTGATCTCATTATCTTTCATATTTTTTGTTATTCTATATCCAAAAAATTCTAATCATAAAATAACTTATAAAAAGGACAAGACAGAAAAGGTTTATGATATCTGAAGTGTCAAAAAATTATAGCTGTCAGAATTCCGTCGAATTAAAAATCAGACTGTATACCTACATATAAATAAAAAAATAAATACTGTTCGTTGCTAAGCGCATCACTTGAGAACGGCTGGATCGCTTTGGCTATTTTTTGTTTTAAAATGTTCGAAATAAGAAAAATTTGAAAAAAAATCCGGAAAAAACTGAATGTCTTTTTTTGTATGAACTATTGAAATTTGGACAGGACAACGTCTGTCCGGTCATCTTGTCTGTCACTAAATGTAGAAGGGCATGACAGCTATTGCCATGCTAAAACGCAACAACTTTAGAAAAAATCCTGAATAAAAAATTCCTACCTTGTTTGGTTTCTGCTTCATTTTCGGTATCAGCAGGCTCCTGTTTCAGATTTTTCTTCTTCGGCTTCTTCTTACTCTTCACATTCTTCACGGTCGCCACAGTCGCGGTCTTCACAGTAGTCCTAGTCTTACACTTCCTCTTTTTTCGAACTTCTTCTTCTTCGGGTTTTTCATCTTCTGAAAAAATAACTTCTGAAAATGAACTGCCTTGTTGTTGGTCGCAAGCGCTACTGCTGAGCATGAGGTTCTGGGTGTGATTTCCAGGTTGGGCAAAATGTTATTGGGTGTTTCCATCTGTGACGTATACATGTCCCGGAATTAACGCTACTCATCACTATGAACAAGTTTTACTATGGGACCAAACAAGAAATCCCGAAAAAAAAAATCAATTGTTCCCTACATTTTGACGTGTTTTGCGAACATAAATGTAGGGGACAGCTGTTTTTTTTCGCGATTTCAAGTTTGTTCCCATAGTAAAAGTTGTTCATAATGATGTGTACAATGACCCCTTAAGAGATTGTGCGTTATTTAAGGGACACCTTGTATAAATGTTTTTTTTTACTAATTCAACTTATGTTCAGGTGTTGGCTAATACGGAATGCACTTTTGTATCAATCGTTAAAATCTCTTAGGTTGCACCAAGGGCTAGGTTATAGTTTCCGTCAAAGTTAAAATGACCATAGAATGACTACCTGCTGTTGCATCGTCATGTCAAATGTCAAAGATAAAGCTCGGAGCAGGGACATGACATTCGACTCGTCTGACAGAAGTGACAGATATTTCACAATAACTTTAACCAGCGAAGCGTGGGCGGTGAAGGTTACAGTTAAAGTAATGAAGTCAGCTAACAAATTGTCAAATGGAACAACCCATTTTTTGTGTAAGAGGAACTTTAACAAGGGTGGATTGCAACATCTTACTTTAGCTATAACAAACATCGAACTGAAGGTGCGATGTTTGTTATAGTTAAAGTAGGATGGTGCAACCCAGCCTTAGTAAGTACTTTTTAACCGACTTTTTTTTTGACTATAGAATCGAATCCTAGCTAATGTTGTAAAATAGGTACAAACTTGCATACCAAACGTAAGTAATATTGATAAATTAATTTCAAGTAAACAAGCATACAAATAGTTGTGATCCCGGTGTCCGATATTTAAATAAATAATACCACATATTTAAGAAGTACTTTCCATACCATGTACCCGATTACTTGTGTATTCCCGGATTTTCTGGAATCCTGGGATTTATATTAAGGAGGATGCGCTAAGGTAGTTCGCAAAATTCAAATTTTCTTAGATTTTTTGCAATTTGCAGGTCAGTGTCAGGTTGTATGTTGATTAAAATATGATTCGCGGCCGTAACTAACATGGCTTTACAGAATTATAATCATTAAAATCAGCAATACAACTCAACAACAGTTAGAATTGACTTAAATCCAGCGATTTCATGAAATCATGAGGTTTGAGGTCAATTCTAACTTACGGAGTTGTATTGCTGATTCTAATGACTATAATTCTGTAAAGCCATATTAGTTACGGCCGCGTCTCATATTTTAATCAACATACAACCTGACACTGACCTGCAAATTGCAAAAAATCTAAGAAAATTTGGATTTTGCGGGGCTACCTTGGCGCATCCCCCGTAAGTAAAAAAATAAAAATAAGAAGCCGCTTCCATAATTTTAAAAGGAGTATGTAAGGAATGTAGCAGGTGGCGTTCTGTAGTTACCTACCCACATGGGAAGAAGGGGTGAGTTTATGTATGTTCCATAATTTCTTAGCTAAAAATTAACTTTACGTAAATAAAATGAATCCGATTATCCGATCTCTGCTGGTAAGGTATCGCTGACTGCTATTATATACCATAATCTACCTTCGGTAAGCCTAGAGGGCCAAGACAAACGGCATTCGCTTTGGAGCGATTCTACAGTGTGTCTTTACAATGTGCACTTAACGAAATTACGGAAACTATGCTTCATTTTTAACAGACTTCAAAAAGGAGGAGGTTATCAATTCGTCGGAACCTTCCCGATTACTCGAAGATGGCTGGACCGATTTGCATATTTTTTTTTTTGTTTGAAAGGGTATACTTCCCAGGTGGTCCCATGATCATCAAGTCAGGATCTGATGATGGGATCCTGGAGAAATAGAGGGAACTCTTCCAATTTTATAGGCACACTTGAAGCGATTTGGATAGTTTTTGGAAGAGTACCTTCTTGGAGTGGTCCCATTTCAATTTGGTGAAGATCTGATGAAGAACTTCTGAGATAGGCAACGGAACTCCTCAATAAATGATAGCAAATGGACTGGGATTGCTGAAATCTCATGTCTGTTTGTTGTTCACACCAGTTCATAACATAACATCACGCCAGTACGCTGTGAAGGGGTAAGCACATGTGAACCACTAAAAAGTGAAAAATAAAAACTTTTTTACAAAAAAATACAACCGACTTCCAAAAACAACACTACAAAGTGAAAAATAACTTTAATTTCGGAAGTCGGTGGCAAAAACGAAAATACATTTAATCAGACACCGACTTCCGAAATTAAAGTTATTTTTCACTTTGTAGTGTTGTTTTTGGAAGTCGGTTGTATTTTTTTGTAAAAAAGTTTTTTATCGACGGAAAAAATACTTACAAAATTAAAAAAAAAAAAAAAAATTGTCTCTTGCTGCAATATTGTACGTAACAGTGCGCAAGGCCTTTCTTTAACAGTTGATAGTAAATGTTGTGATTGAGTTATAGACGTGGTATTTTAACTTTTAGAAAGCTAATACGATGTTAAATAATTGAAAGTGATTAAAAAATTAAGTTAAGAAGGGTTTTATTGAGAAATTTTACAATTAAGTATTGTTAAAATTTATGAAAAAATACCTGATGTTTGTTAAAAAAACACCTTAATTCTCAATTGATGGCAGTTTTTTTTTTAATTTGTATTTTACGAGGACGTCCTGTTATTTCCAGTTATAACTGAGTTTGTTTCATCGCGATAGGTTATTCAGTTTAAAAGCTATACCGTTTTGTTTACACAGGAGTCACAGCAGCAAACAAGAATTTAAAAAATGCTATAAAAATTTTAAATGTTTTTTTAGATTTTTTAAAATGTTTTTTCTGTCGATAAAATTAAGCAACATCTCCCTCATTTCGAAATGTGCACATTATAAAAACTCACACTGTATATCTACAATCGTTACAGCTTCAAGTGACATTGACATGATCACGTGACATTTCGATAGCTAATGTCAACCCCATATTTTTTTTGTTTTTTTTTTTTACTTTTCTACTGGCGTCATCGCTAATCGAATGTTACTGTGTCTAGGCCCTGAGGTTCGCATGGGCGCTGTTTTATACGACGATTTTTAATCGCGCACCAGAGTTTTCATCTTTCGGTACTGAGCCGAGCATTGAAAATCCATCAGAGCGCATCTCAACGCGTCAAGAAAACACACTGTTGGATTTTGAAATCTCGGCGCTAAGCAGAGCGTTGAAAATAGATTGTGCGTACTATCGAGGAGACTTATCACCTTATCATCTATACACCGTAAAGACTATTCTTGCTCACAGCGCTCGGCTGCTATACTAACGCTTGCTAACAGATGTAGTCATCGAATGCACGGGGTTTTGTTTTCAAATTGGTCAGATTTTGTCGATAGTTCAGAGGCCAGCACATCAAGCTACTCCAATCTATCAAATTTCTTTGACAAATTTTCAACTTTACTGCAAAGATATAAGGTTCATATTCAATTGGGAAAACTTGACAGATTGGGTTAGCTTGATGTGCTGGCGTCTGTACATGGGCTTAGGGCTGATTGTTTCAACATCCGATATTTTTTACCTGTGGAATAAATTAAAAATATCTGACAGTAATTTTCGAATAAAAATCTGTCAAATCTAAATTATTGGAAAAAGATATCTGGCGTGGAAAAATTATCCCTTAGTCGCCATCATCATTTCAGTCGAAAGATTCCACTGCTGGACATAGGCCTCCCCCAAACACCGCCACTTCGACCGGTACCGTGCTTCTTCACCAGGTAATCGGTACACCTTGTGAGAGACCTTCCAACGTCACGTCTTCCGGTACGAGGTCGAACCTTTCGGCCCCATCGGCCATCTGTTCTGCGAACAATGTGCCCTGCCCACTGTCAATTAAGTTTAGCAATTCTTCGGGCTATGTCGATTACCTTGGTTCTCCTACGGATCTCGTCATTTCTGATTCGATCATGTAGGGAAACTCCAAACATAGCACTCTCTCTATATTGCCCTTTGTGTGAATGGGGGTGGTCTTTGCCCAACAGTAGGAAATTACGGCTTAAATATAATATTATAAAAGCGAAACAGTTTATTTGTTACGATTTCACGCTAAAACGACTGAACGGATTTGGATGAAATTTGGCACATGGTAAGACCATGACCTGGATTAGGACATAAGATACTTTTTATCCCGGTAGTACGTTCCCGTGGGATTAATTCTGACATGCACGCGGGCGAAGCCGTGAACAAAAGCTAGTAATACATAATTTTAAAATTACAGTATGAATATACCTTCTTCATCCATTTTTAATTCCATAGAGTCGTCGTAGTCTTCATCGTCGTTGTCATCATGAGAGAAGTCTTCTTTAAAGTCTTCTGCAACATAATAATATAACAATGTTATTATAGTCTATCATTGTTCCTAAAGAGAATAGGCCTTTTATGATTATCATAAACTAACACACGCACACACACTTCCACAAACATTCTACATTTATATCTGTAATTCGTATGGTATACATAATAAAGAATATTCTATTTACAAGTGCGAGTCAGACTCGGAAAAGAAGGGTTCCGTACTACCGTACAATTATTAACACTGCATATTTTTAAATACTTTTTTTTTAACTGTTTTAGTTTACAATCTACAATAAGAATACTCCAGTTGAATGAAACGAAATTTATATCTTGTATAAAACGCACACTATGCAGCCAGGCATATTATATGTTGGGGGATTACATTGCTGACAAAAATGCTTGGCTGAATGCTTGTCCTGCTCCACAAGGACGCATTAATTAATTGATTAGCATTCGGTTAAATTGTTGGAGCTGCTGATGATTAAGATGAGAGAAAACTTTCTTTGCATTGTTTAAATTCAATCTCTTAGTATTATATAATTGCATAGCACATGTGTGAGCACTATGTAGCTACTATTAAGCTACCTTTTACTGGGTACGTCTTTCACTGACTTGAGTGTGCCCTGGCGGTTGAGAGTATGTGATGCTCATTCAAATGTCTCGCTGGTGGTGGCGTGTGTTGGATCATTAAGTTCCCTTCAAAATGGTTGAGCTAATTGGTGCTGATCCATGCGTCATGTTACTGAAAGGGCGCCGTCAGTTGGGACTGGTCGTCTCTTAGTTGCCATGGCTTATGTTTAATTTTAATATTTAATTTAGTTGTGTTAGTGTTTTATCTTTTTATTACGGACGCTTTTTAACGTGCACGTCTTTCTACATTGTTCTCACATGTATATTTTCAACATGAACGATGTAACCAATATTTTGTAAAAATATTATGATTTAAAAGAGTGTCCGTGGAGTTTCTTGCCCGTTCTTCTCCATAGGGATCTACTACGCTTTGGAATGGGCAACTAGCTTAATCTTTGTGACTGACCGACCCATTGACAATTCATAAGTGCCTGTAATTGGTTTATTTGAAATAAATGGTTTGAGTTTGAGTTTAAATAAGAAATGAGTACATAAGAGGAAGTTTGAAAGTGGCACCGGTGACTGAAAAGTTGTGCGGAAATCGGTTGTCATGGTATGGGCATGTGATGCCGAGGAGTGAGGAAAATGTCGTGAGGAAAGTTTTGAGTATGAATGTCGATGGCTATAAGAGTAGGAGAAGACCAAAGAAACGATGGATGGATTGTGTGAAAGATGACATGACTAGAAAGGGGGTGCTACCGAGATGACGAATAATAGAGAAGTATGGAAAAAAAGGACATGTTGCGCCGACCCCAAGTAGATTGGGATAAGGGCAGGAGAATTATGATGAGTTTACAATCTACAATATTACATAAACTTTTCCTATCTCGTTGGCATGCTAAAAAAACGGCCAAGTGCGAGTGGCATTCACACACGAAGGGTTCCGTACCAAGGGGATTATTATTTTATGTTTATTATTTGTTAGTTAGTATAGCGGCCATAGAAGTACTTACACACACTGAAAAGTTCAAGTGTCAACGTATTACAGTTCAAAAATACAGCCGTGACAGACGGACGGACGGACAGCGGAGCCTTAATAATAGGGTCCCGTTGGCACCCTTTTTGTACGGAACCCTAAAAACTGTTGATAATTAGTATGATTTTCAATGTGTAACGCCCGTCGTCCAAGACGATACTCAAAAGTAGTCAGTTACAAACGCAAATACGAGTAATATATCTGTCGCCAGAATGTCACTGCCATAATTGACATAGAGAATGGACTGAGTGTTTCGTATACAGTTGTGCAGTGAATGCAGATCGAATAGTACGAGAGGCAAAGAGAATTTGCGGCCAGTACTTGACTCTGTAGTAGTACTACAGGTACTGGCCGCACAGTCGCTTTCGTTTCTTCCTAGAGAGGGTCACTTTTGTGAGACCAGAGCAGATAGAGCAATGCTGCCGTCATAAGAAAGAAAGCCGTAACTAAGTCAACGTTGATTCCGAGATAATTGAAGTTTTATAAAAAAAAAAAACCGGCCAAGTGCGTGTCGGACCACGCACAATGAAGGGTTCCGTAGTTGGGATGAATTTATCTTAAGAACAAACTTAGCATTGTAGTTGAAAAACATGTTCTCCCATACATTCCAACTGTAAATGTAAGTTTGTACTCACAATATTGATAGATTTACCATGTTATTTTAAGACCACAGACTTCTTATAGGTTTTCCTGTAATCTACAGGTAAAGATCTATTTTCTGTATTTTTTTCAAAATTTTAGGCTCAGTAGTTTCGGAGATAAGGGGGGGGGGGGAATGGTCAATTTTCGTCTATTTTCTTAAATAACTTCAAAACATTTTTTTTAAATTATAAAAAAAATATATTTGAGACCCTCATAGTAAGCCCTTTCATTTGACATGCCACATGGTGTAGTTTGCAAAACTTTTTTTTTTAATTTTCTTATTTGCCCCCCAAGTGACCTCTATATTCAAAATTCATTTATTTACTTTACCCGTCCGTTTGGGTCACAGAAATTAGGTGTACCAAATTTCAACTTAATCGGTCCATTAGATTCGGAGCAAATTGGCTGTGACAGACGGACAGACAGACAGACACACGAGTGATCCTATAAGGGTTCCGTTTTTTCCTTTTGAGGTACGGAACCCTAACAATAAAAAACCGGCCAAGTGCGTGTCGGACCACGCACAATGAAGGGTTCCGTAGTTGGGATGAATTTATCCCAAGAACAAACTTGAGTTTGGGGGCAAAACAAAAATTAGTACTTGAGCACTTTAAAGCTTAATATTTCAGAAACGGATCCCTAAATCGAAAAATTGTTTGTACAAACCCATAATATTTTTGAAAGACCCATCCAACAACACCCCCACACCATGGGGTAGACGGGAAAAAAAAACATCCTCACTTTACGTGTACAGAAGGTACCCTAAAAAAATTTTTTTTCATGATTTTATTTTACCACTTTGTCGGCGTGATGAATATGTATATCCATGCCAATTATAGCTAAGGCCCGCGATTTACTGAATGGTTTTAGTTAGTGATTCTTGTTTTATAAGACGTCAAAAAATATTGTGTAAATGAGGCCTTTCAGATTTAAAAACCAGAATTTATGTCGTCCTTATGATATCTTTAAATCTATACGAGTTACAGCTTTGTGTATAAGACCTTAAGATAACATTTTCTTTGCCGATTCCGAATAATATGTTAATAACTCATTTTTGACAAAATTGTCAGTTACGGCTTTCGTTCTTATGATGGCAGATTGGTGGCCCAGTGGTAACGGCCCCGCCGACTTACTAGTTGTAGGTCGTGGATTCGAACCCAGGCAGGCGCTTTACTTTGTGTTAATAATTTCATCACCGCTGCTCTCAAAACGGTGCAGGAAAACATTCTGAGGAAACCGGCATGACATCGACATCTACCAACGCGCACTGGGCCCGCGTGGTGGATTACAACCTACTCGCTCTCGAAGAGAGGAGGCCTGTGTCCCAGCAGTGGGAACGTTATAGGTTGATTATGCTATGATGCTGCTGGTCACTTGTGCAGCTAACGCTCAGTTCAGTTCTCTACGTCTATAGTCACAGCTACATTACTATTGTTTAAGGACGCTGTTACAAATGGGTAGTCAAATCATTACTTTTTTACACAAAAGCATGTTTATTAAATAAAATGCTTTACATTCTTAAAATGTTTTTTGGCCAAATTGTTGATAGATGTGCATGGTACGATTCTGAACTATAAATATAATTTTAGATAGGTACAGTTTCTCAATAAATGTACCGAAGTAAAAATTTTCAGTCCGGTACATTTATTGAGAAAATGTACCTATTTAAAATTATATTTATAGTTCAGAATCGTACCATGCACATCTATCAACAATTTGTCCAGTAAGGGAAGACCAAAGAATCTGGATCTATATGATCTGTGTGAAAGATGATATAGCTAGAAAGGGAGTGACTACCGTGATGACAACTAAGTAATAGAGAAGTATGGAAGATAAAAACAAGTTGTATCGACCCGAAAAAAAATGGGATAAGGGCAGGAGAATATAGATGATCGGTGTCTGTCGTTGACTACGACGATATAGGTGACAATAAAACACAATGTAAAAGCGAATTATTCCATTACTTCACTGGGCGGAGCAGGAAACGAATATAGCAGATAGTTTCAGATTTAACCTTTAAATGATTATCATCGCGCTAAATCTTTATGGAGTTATGGCTTAGCGGATGGAAGGATGTCAATCGTGATATAATAATAACATAAGAACGTCTAGTTTAGTCAACATTCATAATTATTACTTAGCCACGAGCTCCACTATGTACGAAAACACTATCGTAACTAATTATGGAATGGTTAATTTACGTTTAACAATCACTTGGTAATCTTTGAAAACAAGGTTCTTCTGTTTATTAGAACATCCGTCCACATAACAACTGTTAGTTTTACGTTTTAATTTTGATGTCACAACAAAGGGTGCACAAAATCAAAAATAAAATAATAAATCGACGCGTTCGGTGATTGCATCGTAGGTACGTGACTCGCTGAGCGCGTATAGACCCGGACTGGCTAACAACCGTTAGTTGCCGCGCGCTGTAGGTACTTATCTCGAGCGGAATGTACCAGTGCAAGAGGCCTGACGGGGGACCTTACATACAGGAATTTCCAAAAGGAATAAGATTCTATTGACTTACCTTCTGGTTCTACGTCAAGTATTTCTTGTTTCACTTCTATTTCTACAGATGTCACAGCTGCTGAAATAAAAAAAAAAATACTGAAACAGTGACGACACGGTTGGCGCAGTGGTTGAGCGATTGACTGCTGCGCAGCATGTCGCGGGTTCGATTCCCGCACGGAACAAATATTTGTACGACCTACAAGTATTTGTTCCGAGTCTGGGTGTTTTTCTATCTATAATATATATGTATTTACAAAAAAAAAAAAATGTATATAAGTAGTTTATCAGCCATCTCGTTACCATAACACAAGCATTAGGTTGCTTAGCTTGGGGCTAGATGGCGTTGTGTGATATGTCCAAACATAAACATATTCTGTCTGTTACACACTTAAAATATTATTTATAAAAAATGGTTTATTATTTTAACAAGTAAACCTTAAAAACTAGTTATTGGAGCCCCTTTTGACGCCTTGATGGACACTAATGAGACAACAATATAAATTTTATTGTTATTACTGAGTATAGTACTCGTCAAGAACAAATTTTAATATTATGGAAACAACTCCGAAATTATGAAAAAAAAAAAAGTAGTTAGCCACAATTTATCGAATTATCATCACATCACACTAATATTATAAAGGCGAAAGTTTGTGTGTGTGTGTATGTTTGTTACTTCTTCACGCTCAAACGGCTGGACCGATTTGGATGAAATTCGGTATGTAGACAGCTTATACCCTGGATTAACACATAGACTACTTTTTATCCCGAAAAAATGTAGTGCTCCCGTGGGATGAGCAAGAAATTCAAATATATTTGCTACCCTTTAAAACTCAAACGGCTCGACCGATTTTGATGAAATTTGGTGTGGAAGTAGCTGACATTCTGGATAAACACATAGGCTACTTTTTTCTCGAAAAAATAGACAAAGAAAGAAAAAGTATTTATTGTGACTAGCACAGGAAGATCACCAACTAAACTAAAATCACAATAATAAAAGTTTGAAAACAAAAAAAAAACAAAAACAAATAATCACACTATCACACTAATATTATAAAGGCGAAAGTTTGTGTGTGTTTGTGTATGTTTGTTACTTCTTCACGCTCAAACGGCTGGACCGATTTGGATGAAATTGGGTATGTAGACAGCTTATACCCTGGATTAATACATAGGCTACTTTATATCCCGAAAAAATGTAGTGCTCCCGTGGGATGAGCAAGGAATTCAAACAGATTTGTTACTCTTTCAAACACAAACGGCTCGACCGATTTTGATGAAATTTGGTGTACTTTACATCGTGAAAAAATGTAGTGTTCCCGTGGGATGAGCAATTTTTTTGTGAATTCTATTCTCACCGATTAAATAATACACGTTTTAGTGTATCTCAAAAACCGCGGGTAACACCGCGGGGCGCAGCTAGTGCTAACATAAATGTACAAAAAAAAAATAACATTTCATTTCGGACAACTAAAAGATCCATAAATTGTCAGTAAACAATATACTTGGACTTTTAACAGTATTCAGTAATTTAACAGTAACTAATATAACATAATATAAACAATAAGTAATTTAAAAACGAAAATTGTTTTTCTTCGAACTGTCAAGTAACTTAATACGATTGAAAGTCCAAGTATAAACCGGTTCAAACAATTTGTAGTAACTAACTAAAATCAAATTCATAGAAAGACCACCTAACAACTACACAAAAGAAAAAAATCAGCCCAATCAGTTCTAGTCGTTCTCAGTTCATTATGCAGCAATTGATTTTTATTTAAGACTCGCATAGATGTCAATAATTCCCTATTTGAATCGGATTTTATTTGAATTTCATGGGTTTTAATTTTTTGTCATCATCTCATCATCTGCTTAGCCTTTTCCCAACTATGTTGGGGTCGGCTTCCAGTCTAACCGGATGCAGCTGAATACCAGTATTTTACATGGAGCGACTGCCTATCTGACCTCCACAACCCAGCTACTGGGTAATACGATACCCCTTGGTAAGACTGGTTGTCAGACTTTCGGGCTTCTGACGACCCGTAACGACTGTCAAAGATCCACGAATGACAGCCGGGACCAATGGCTTAACGTGTTTTCCGAGGCACGGAGGAGTCTCGGTATGTAAAGAATGGTCACCCATCCACTGACCAACCCCGGCAAGCGTAGCTTAACCTGATGGATCGACCCGTGCGGCTGTTATTACTTAGCCACAAGCTCCTCGGGTTTTAATTTTTTGTGCAGAACCCTAATTCTTTTTCTAAAATAAAAGAAGCTTATGTTACTCCTTATAACATTAGCTATCTACGAGTTAAAGTGCCTTCAAAATCGGTCCAGCCGATTTGGATATTAGCCGGAACAAACAGACTTACGCATAGACAAAAATTTATAAATTTTTTTTTTGTTCTTTTGTACTACATAACAAACAGACACTTCAATTTTATTTATTTGCATAGATAAGACATTTATTCTGAATAAATGTTTCTTACTTTTATTTATTTTAATATTTTATAAAGAATCTCATTAACATACCTTGTATAACATTCCTATCATACATATCCTTAAAGCGCTCCTCACATGACAGCACTTGCTTTTTAAAGTCTGATGCATCTCGTAGCCGCATGATGCAAACCTCGCAAATTGTGTATGTTATGGCACTTAGCATGCCTGGGACTGGAACCATCTGTAAAGTTTATGGATGAAGACTTTTATTATCAACAACGCAACAATATTACTAAAAGTAATATTTTATTTCTAATGCCCAGGCCACACTAACGTCTCCGTCAATGCCCATCATCGCCATAAACATCGCGGTAGTTAAATTAATTCAGGAAGATAGGGGCAGAGGTTGGCGAGGAGAGGAAGGGTAGGTGAGGGGTGAGGGGGAGGGGACGGGGTGGTGAGAAAGAGAGGGGGAATGGAATGTGGTGAAGGGGGTGTGAGACTGGGTGAGGGGGAAGGAGAGGTTAGCGGGAAGGGGATGCGGTGAACGAAAGTGCTAACCTCTGGAACAACCAGTCAGACTTTAAAAAATCTTTTTGCATTTTATAGCCCAAATCTAAAGGAAGGACATAAGAAGGCATATTTTAACATCACTCTAGGACCTTTATGTGGCGAACTAAAAGAAAAAAAGTCAGAAAGAACGCTAAGCGAAAGCGAAGTAATAGCGCGGGCAGGCAATGCGATGCGACGGGGTGGGTTGGGGGAACAAGAAATTTCACGCGGACGAAGTCGCGGGCAGCAGCTAGTTATATATATATATATATTTGTATATATGTATGTATATATTGTATATGTGTATGGTACACCACTGACTACCTACAGTATTGTCTCTCCTTCTCCCCTCAATCCATCCAAAGGTTGTTACCCTATGTAAAATTTCAAAATTTAGGCCTCGGAATTTTGCAGGCAGCGGGGCGGCAACGGCGGCAGAGCGGGAAAACAAATGGACCGGACCTCCATAACAGCGGCGCGGTAGCGGGGCGGGACAATGCGAGACGTGCCGCCGCCGCCGCCCGCGAAATTCGAGGCAGAGGCCTTATATCTGTAATTTTTTATGGTGTGTGTGTGTGGTGTAAAGAGTATTCTATCTGATCCCCCCCCCCCCCCCCCTTGATAATGCTGGTTGTCAGATTTTCGCGCTTCTGATGACCCGTAATGTTTGTCAAAGACCCATGAATGACAGCCGGGACCAATGGCATACTCTGTCCCTAAGACGACCCACTGACCGTACTTCCCGAAGCACAGGGGTCTCAGTATGTAGATGGTTACCCATCCACGGACCGGCCAAGGCAAGCATAACTTAACCTGATCGATCGACCCTGCGGCTGTTGTTATTGAGCCACGAGCCCCTCCATGTCTAAGAACTATATATGTAAGTTAAATAAATGAATTTAAATTTGTGTCCTTTTAGAACGTCAAAAGACAGCCCCCAAAATGTCCAAAACCCTTCGGTCGTCTACGTTTAGTGAGCAATCACACTAGTACCGAAACGTAATAAAAAGCCTACAGAGGATAGCCAGGCTTAGAAGAATATCATTCTAACACACTTTGATCAGGGCGGGTGTTGTCTCAGAGCTACTAACATTTAAAAATTTTCAAAATAATTTAAATGTAAACAACCCATTGTATTGATCACAAACTAAATCATATTTTACAATGTGAGAGCGTGATTTAATGATTTGTGCATAATACTCACGTCAATGCCGTAACATTCTTTCAACATATCAGCATAAATTTCCGCCAAATCAGTAATTTTGAACGGTTCAGCCAAATTTTTGAAACGTCCCTCACTGTGGCAGCATCGGCACAAATCCTTCTCTAATTTCCAATTTTCTGACGACATTTTGAGTGTTCAATGGCATTTAACTTTATCTAAATCTTATTTTTGATATTTTATTTAACTTAAACAGCAGATTAATAGTAACACTAGCATATTTTAATAAACACAAGGCAATTAATAACTCCAGAATGTACGCATCGTTTTGGAACGGTCGCCATGTTGTTTCTTTGATTGACTTGACATTGATCACAGATATCAAACTGTATCACTTGTATTATATTTAGTTTGCTACTAATATCTAATCTGTGGCTATGTTAGGAATATTTGTAAAATCGTAAGTTTTACTAACAATCTTGTTGAGTCTTGGTTACTTGAATAAAGAAAATTCTATTCTATTCTATTCTAAAATAGTAATCCATGGATAGGACACACCATGGGACACGCAGCGACTTTACTCACCAAGTAGATTTTGGAATCACTAGCGACAAATCTGCTGTCAAAATCAGTGTGTGGACGTGAAATATTGAAATCGCCAGCGAGTCCGGCGACTAAGGTCGCTGCGCTTGTACAAGCAAGCGTACCCAGCTTTTGGTGATTTATCACTGATTACAATGCTCTTTGTAAAGCTTGGTTTATACAAGTTTTAACTATTTTACATACGAGTAAGTTTGGTATTCTCTCGGGTATTTTATTGATCATCAACAAACGGTACTTACTAATTCCACATTTAGAGCTCGTTCCGTAGATTCAAGATAAAGCATTACAGTTCTTGTGTCTACCCCTTTGGCACAACAGCGTCAAAAAAAAATATACAAAAAAACTTTGTTCGGGTTGCATTCTCAACACCGAAGGCGCTGCTATCGCATTAAAGCATAAGCATAAACCAGAAGACAAAAAATCATGAGCATACTGCGATGTTTTTCAATCGTTCTGCTATTCAACACTAGTGGCGCTGCTACTTCTTTCTATGGACCTATTGGACCCTACTTGGACTTTATCGAAAGCACAGTCAAGGGCAAAAATGCATACATACATACACATAAACTCACGCTTTCTTCCCATGGCGGTAAACCACAGATTAAAGTAGCAAGCTACGGTAGACCTAGACAGAAACTAGAGAACGCCACTTGCTACGATCCTTACTTGCTCCTTTTTCACAACCGGCGGTGCGGCGTGCGAGTATGACCAGAGGCTTTAGACGAGTTTTTATAATTGTCTGGTGACTACAATGGGAAACATAATTATTCCATTAACGTAAATATGATCGAGTAAGTATAAAAACTCACACTAAGGCAGTGTAGTTGAACATAATTATTATGCGCGCGCCTTACAACTTCAAGGTAGACATTTTAATTTGTTTAGGTTTGCAAAATTTTGTACTCTAGAGCTATTTTATTTAATTTAAATACTAGCTTCTGTCCGCGACTTCGTCCGCGTGAAATTTCTTGTTCCCCCGACCCACCCCGTCTTTGCAGAGTCATCGCATCGGATCGCCTGCCCGCGCTATTACTTCGTTTTTGGTTAGCGTTCTTTCTGGCTTTTTTTTTCTTTTTGCTCAGCTCCTAAGGGTCCTAGTGTAGTGTAGTGTTAAATAGCTTATAGCCTTTCCTAAACAATAGGGCTATCAAGTGCAAAAATATTTTTTTTAAATCAGACTCATAGTTCCAGAGATTAGTGCGTTCAAACAAACAAAAAAACGAACTCTTCAGCTTTATTATTAGTATCGATTTTGCAGCAAACCCAATACAGTAAGGATAAGGAGACTAAACTTGTAAAAAAAAAAAAAAAATTCAGTAATAAAACATTTTATTTTGCATCCAATTTCTTATCTACAATCAGTAACTCGTTATGTGAATTTTCAAGCTACACTTTTGAACATAAGCCTGGGGACAAGCGCCGCAGGTAAATCTCCTATCGTTCTTATGTATTCTCAAATGTTTCATCAACGTTTTCCGTCGGCCATATTTTTTAGGACAGACTTCACACTCATCATCTTTCTCTCCTGAATGTAACATTTTATTTTGCATCCAATTTCTTATCTACAATCAGTTTTTCATAATCCAGAACGCCATGGTGAACTCTTATGTGATTTTTCAAGCTACACTTTTGAACAAACGCCTGGGGACAAGCGCCGCAGGCAAATCTCCTATCATTCTTATGTATCCTCAAATGTTCCATCAACGTTTTCCGTCGTCCATATTTTTTATGACAGAATTCACACTCATAATTTTTCTCGCCTGAATGTACCACCATGTGGTTGGAAAGCCCACTGTTTGTTGAAAACTTCATGCTGCAAACACTGCAGCCGAATTTACGTTCCGGTTTTATATTCAAATGAAACTTCATGTGGCGATATAAATTTCTATGATGGCCAAACTTTTTAGAACATATTTTGCAAGTTAAATCCAATGGAGCGCGGTTGTGTACTTCTTCTAAATGTTTCACTCGTTTCTGACTTGTATTGAAGGGTTTGTCGCAAATTGTACACATGTATGCGAGTTTTTTATGTTTGTATCTTACATGGCTTTGTAATAACATTTTGGACCCACATATTTTTCCACATAAATCGCATTTGACTACACTTTTTTCTTTATGCAACTGCGAGTGTGCTCTTAAACGTTCGGCAACTAGAAAACATCGGCCACAAACATCACATACGTGATCAGTACTATGCTCATTCATATGATTCGATAGTGTTTTGAAAAATGTGAATTCTTCTTTGCACTGGCAGCATCTATACCTTGCTTCGCTCAAATCGTAACCCAAAATACAATCCGCGGGCTTTTTGGTGTCACTGTCAAAATTGAATTTGACATTATGGTCATCTGTCAAATGATGAATTAAAAATTCTAGGTCGTCCATTTTCTTTTTGCAGATTCTGCAATTTATGTCGCTGACATCCGCTCTGATGCGATCGTGGGGCCTATAAATACTTTTTAAAATAAATTTATAACTGATATTCTCGTGTAACTCAGTGACATGAGTTTTTAACAGATCGAAGCCAGCGAATTGTTTGTTGCAATAGAAGCAATTAAAATATCCTACCCTAGATTTGAAGGGCACAATGGTGGAATGTTCTAAAATGAGGGCTCCATTCTGTCTGGGATTATAGTTTATAGTTTTTTTTTCGACTTTATCTTGAGATTTCCTAGCAGATTTTATGTTCTCTGAAAAAAAAAAAGATGTACTTACATAATTTTTCCAATCTCGTTGGCATGCTAAAAAAGCGGCCAAATGCGAGTCCAGACTCGCCCACGAAGGGTTCCGTACTACCGTACAATATTTAATACATATTTAGAGTTCCGTACCTCAAAAGGAAAAAATGGAACCCTTATAAGATCACTTCGTCATCCGTCTGTCAGTCTAATTTTTCTCAGAATCGCGTGGATGTATCACGATCAAATTAATATCAAATACGTAGGTATGTAGTCCCTTGCAGCTCTAAAAAAATCAAGCTTCTATGTCAACGCAATCAAAAATACGCTATAACAGTATAATAAAAATATACGGCCAATTTATGCGACATATTTTGATACTCGCAAGTAAATCAAAAACTATAGGGTACGGGAAGTACCCTATAGTTTTTGATTTACTTGCGAGTCAACGGGAAGTTGACCTAGAATCATAAAATTTGGTAAGAAGCAAGGTCTCACAGTCACAAGAAAAAGTCCGAAAATTTGTAGTTCTTCACATATAAAAAAAAAAATTTGCTATTACAAAAAATTTACCGAGGCGTATATCAACGTATGAACATGTTTTTCAACTGTAATGTTAAGTTTGTTTCTGTAATTGTAATGCTTTATTCAGAATTAAAATAATATTTACGTAAATAATATACTAATTAATTAATAAAAATAACAAAATGATATCCTAACCTAATTACCATTCACAACTAAATACGGCGTCGAAAAATTCTTCCGCATCGCTGTCAAGTGGTACCAATGTACCCAAGAGACTGGCGGCAGTGCCACGTTGAATGGCAATGCTGAGCCTCTGACCACAGTAAAAGTTTATGTATGGGATAAATTCTTTTCAACTATACGGAACCCTTCATTGTGCGTGGTCCGACAAGCACTTGGTCGGTTTTTTTAAACACGTTTCTTGTATGGCGAATATAACTTTATTATCATTTTAACCGACTTCAAAAATGAGGAGGTTCTCAATTCGTCGGAACCTTCTTTTTTATTTATTTTTTTATGTATGTTCCCCGATTACTCGAAGATGGCTGGACCGATTTGGATTTTTTTTGTTTTATTCGAGAGGGTATACATCAAAGTTGGTCCCATATGAAATTGATTAACTTTGCTTGGGTAGTTTTTGAGTTAGCTTCAATAATACGTATTTTTTCCCCACTTTTATATGGATGATGTTCTAGTTTGTTTTGCAGGTAGTGGTATTAGAATTTATGTGGGGTAGGTACCACAACTAAAAAGTGAAAAATAAAAACTTTTTTACAAAAAAATACAACCGACTTCCAAAAACAACACTACAAAGTGAAAAATAACTTTAATTTCGGAAGTCGGTGGCAAAAAACGAAAATACATTTAACCAGACACTGACTTCCGAAATTAAAGTTATTTTTCACTTTGTAGTGTTGTTTTTGGAAGTCGGTTGTATTTTTTTGTAAAAAAGTTTTTTATTATTTGCTGTTATAGCGGTTAGGCATAGTAGGTTTGGGAATCGTCAATCTTTTGTAGCGTAGCGATTCTAAAGATAGACAGACGGACGGACAGAGCCTTAAGTAGTAATAGGGTCCCGTTATACTCTATGGATACGGAATTCTTATATTGGGGCTCAGTCTGGATTTATGCCAAAATGGCAGTAGGCCCGCTCCTATTATCTGGCATAAGCATCATCACCTTATAATGTTCCCACTGCTAGGACCCAGGTCTCCTCTCTGTGAGAGGGAGTGGGCTGTAATCCACCACGCGGGTCCAGTGCGGGTTGGTAGATGTCACATGTCTTCGAATTTTTGGTACTAGAATATGCCGGTTTCCTCACGATGTTTTCCTTCACCTTTTTGAGATCAGTGGTGATTAAATTATTCGCACAAAGTAAAGCTCCGGAGCAGTGGTGGCGCAGTGGTAACGGCCGCGACTTACGAGTCGAGTCGTGGGTGCGAGCCCAGACAAGCAATTTACTTTGTGTAAATTATTTCATCACCACTGCTCTCAAAACGGTGAAGGAAAACATCGTGAGGAAACCTATAACCAAGCCGCACTGGGCCCGCGTGGTGGGTTACGGCCCACTCCCTCTCACAGAAAAAGGAGGCCTGTGTCCCAGCAGTGGGAACATTATAGGCTGATTATGTAAAGCTCGCCTACAATTCGTTATACTCGTCTATTACGTGGGACCCATAATAAAACTAAGAACGCCTATTCTTCTTGGAAAACGGGCGCCATTTTACTGTAATATGTTGTTAATCATAAGCAACTCACTTTTCTTTGTTTCTGTAATCATCCTTTTTACCATGTTTCTTTTTGGAGGATCTGCAACAAAGTGATTTTTATTTCATTTGCCATGAGATGATGTTTCATTGCTAAATTACAGATATCGGAAGAAATGTATGCACTTCGGGAATCATCGCGCACGCAGCGTTCGTATCGTTCACACGCTCGAGTAACGAGCGCGCCCGGCGCACTCCCAATGTGGGGGGCCCCTTACCCAGTAACTGGGTTGTGGAGGTCAGATAGGCAGTCTCTCCATGTAAAATACTGGTATTCAGCTGCATCCGATTAGACAACATAGTTGGGAAAAGACTAGGCAGACTGATTTTGACAGCTACCAGAACATTTTCAAGTCTGTCAAGACCCTTTTTCACAGAAACGCGTGAAGGTATCAAGTTGAAATTAATATCAAATACATAGGTATATAGTCTCTTGGAGCTCTAAAAAAATCAAGCTTCTAAGTCAACGCAATAAAAAAATACGGCCATTTATGCGACATATTTTGATACTCGCCAGTAATCAAAACCTATAGGGTACTTCCCGTTGAGCTAGAATCATGAAATTTGGTAAGAAGCAAAATCTCACAGCACCAGTAAAGAAAAAAGTCCGAAAATTGTTATTTTATCAATTTTTTTTTTTTTTTGCAATGTTAAGTTTGTTTTTGGGATAAATTCTTTTCAACTACGGAACCCTTCATTGTGCGTGTTCCGACACGCACTTGGCCGGTTTTTTTTTCCTATCGTGTCAAATTATTTTTTTTATGTTTTCAACACACTATCTAACTAGCATATATCCTGAAGAATATCATATATTATTCTGATTTTGTTTACTGCAGTAGATCATATAATTTTAGGCATTGTACAACTTGCTGTTAGTTTCGTTTAAGTCCTGTATCCTAATTACCTAACACACTGTGAGATAGCTGTGTTCCCTATTTTAAATCTTTAAACATTTTAACGTTACCTTCTTTATTTATATTGGAAACGGCTTTGTTTGTGAAATGCAATCCGCATCTATTTCAAAAATTTATCAGAGGTCAGAAAAAATCCAATACGGACCAATACGTTAATCAGTTATGTCAAGTTAAATGTAAAAAAAATCGCATTAATGCAAAAGTTTTTTTTGGTATTGCCCCACGCAAAATATAATAGAGTACCTAGTGTTATAAAAAAAAATGACTTTAATAATTTAAAAGGGTGCTAAAAAATTTTTAATTATGAAAAGTTATTACAAAATTGACGATTTTCTTAATGATAATTCGCTGAAAGATTGACCTACTGTTATTCTATACGCCTACTGTTTTGACTGATTGATATACTTACTGATACTGTAATTTACATATTTGTCATTCTAGCATGATTTTATTCCGTTTGACATTAATAATACTTTTTTAATTTTTTATATTTATATAATTTTTTTTTTCACATGCCACATAATTTAAATTTAAAATTGTATACATGTACCTACTATTTGCATGCCCATCATCATCTGCCTTGCCTTTTCCCAACTATGTTGGGGTCGGCTTCCAGTCTAACCGGATGCAGCTGAATACCAGTATTTTACATGGAGCGACTGCCTATCTGACCTCCACAACCCAGTAACTGGGTAATACGATACCCCTTGGTAAGACTGGTTGTCAGACTTTCGGGCTTCTGACAACCCGTAACGACTGTCAAAAATCCACGAATGACAGCCGGGACCAACGGCTTAACGTGCTTTCCGAGGCACGGAGGAGTCTCGGTATGTAAAGATGGTCACCCATCCACGGACCAACCCCGGCAAAAGTAGCTTAACCTTGTCGATCGACCCATGCGGCTGTTATTACTTAGCCACGAGCTCCTCTTGCATGCCCATGTGTCGGTAAAATATGGAGAACCTTATTTAAAAAAAAAACAACATCTATGTACCATTATCACCCATATTTGCAAAGTAATAAATGATTTGATTTGATTTGACACTGTCAATCGGAATCGGTTTCATTTTGACAGCTCAACAACAAACAACATTTATTGTGTTAACGCTGTCGAGCAGACAAATTTTTCGTACATACGAAGCAATGGATTAACAATTTGCTTTTAAATTATTAAAATTCCGATTGATAGTGTGCTACGCAATTAGGGTGCTGTAGTCCCCATAACGTAAGTAGATAAGTTTGTGGCACTAGAACTCACCTTTTACGACTCCATCTTTTATTTTAGAACGTTCTTTTATCAAACGAGTTTCTGTGAAAATTAATTAAAATTAATGTTAAAATTAAAATTAATTTCAAATAAATTAATTTCATTAGTACAGAATCAGATGTTGTATTTCACGATCGCTTTGTCAGTCAATGCAATTTTTGTACCATTATAATAACTATGACAAGTCAAATGACGAGCGCTCGTGAATGGATAGGACTATCAAATTAATTATTTCAGCACATCTATAATCTTTACAACTATTTAATTTAGT
Organism: Cosmia pyralina; assembly: GCA_946251885.1. NCBI lineage: Eukaryota > Metazoa > Arthropoda > Insecta > Lepidoptera > Noctuidae > Cosmia > Cosmia pyralina. Next base: position 8,894,031 of record OX276368.1, on the reverse strand, counting down.
TTAGCGTCCATCAAGTACCTATTGCATTTTTTTAGTCTATGGTTGACTGTCAATAAATAAGGAACTACATAGTAGGCGTGCATGTCAAAATTAAAATAAACGCCGAGTTTAAGGTGATTGCGCTGTGGTAGCCCGCGAAATTCAAATTTTCTTCCGTTTTTTGCAATTTGCAGGTCTGTGTCAGGTTGTATGTTGATTAAAATATGATTCGCGGCCGTAAATGCCGGTTTTACAAAATTATAATCATTAGAATCAGCAATACATCTCCATAAGTTAGAATTGATCTCAAATCTCGCGTTTTCATGAAATCATGAGGACCTGACACTGACCTGCAAATTGCAAAAAACGTAAGAAAATTTGAATTTCGCGGGCTACCTTAGCGCATCCTCCTTTACTTCAAATTGGTTCCGATTCTATTGCCAACTTTTTCTCTAATAAAGCAAGAAAGAGACGGACGTAAATTAGAGCTGTCAAAAGTTGAACTAATATTTCCATACAAAAGACGACACGTAAAAACATGTCAACTAAAAACACGGTGAACCGCAAGGCGTAAACTAGTTTGACATCTCTAACTTAGTTCATAGCTATAGCCGTCCTTTTCTCGCGCTGTCTGTTAGTAAAAGATAGCGATTCTCTTATTTTAGTTTAGTTCTTGAACAAGAGAATCAGCACCATTGTCAATTCATAAACCGGATAGGTATAATACATACCTACAGTCAAACTATTTTTAAAAGAAACATGTTTGTGTGACTCGCCATTATTAATTATTTCATTTTCATCGTCATCATTAAATACAATATCAGCTTGGTTATTATAATCTTCTTCAGGTTCTATTTTCATGACTATTTCTGCTTCTGTAAATATAAAAAAAAAAAAACTTATTAGGTCTATAGCATACGTATAATTTTAGCATCGGCAATAAAATCAACACAAATACATACCTACATATTATGAAATTGTCAAACAAATTTCAACTATCGAAGATTAAGCCCGCGAAATTCAAATTTTCTTAAGTTTTTACCCGACTAAAGGAAAGCCAAAAGGAAGGGTTATGATTTTAGCAGTCTATGTATACAAGGTGTCCCGTAATTAATGGATAACCTCTTACGGGGTCATTGTACTCATCATTATGAACAACTTTTACTATGGGACCAAACCTGAAATCACGAAAAAAAAATCAGCAGTTCCCTACATTTTGACAAGTTATGCGAATATAAATGTAGGGAACAGTTGATTATTTTTTCGCTATTTCATGTTTGGTCCTATAGTAAAAGATGTTCATAATGATGAGTACAATGACTCCTTTAGAGGTTATCTATTAATTACGGGACTCCCTGTATATGTAAGTATGTATTTACGGTTGTTCCACCGTAGCGCCTAAATTACTGAACCGATTTTAATGAATGAGGTATCAATAGATTCGTAATGATGGTCCGGGTGACATAGGATATATAAATTCTCCCTAAATTTAATATGGTGGACTTTACACGTATATTTCTGACCACGAAAAAAATTAAATTGAGATAATAATGACATGTTTGCAGTCAAAAGAAAGGTCTTGACGAGCACATTACAAATATGTGTATATAATAGGTTGGGGAAAAAGTTTCTTCGCATTTTTTATGAAAATTCAAAACATTTTTTAATACACATTATTTACATTTATCTAAAATATGTAGGTACCATTTTTTTCGATAACTTTTTGCCATCTTGTAGGTAGGTACATGATCCCATTGCTATAGAAATTTTGGGACTTCTGATCAAAATACCGCGAAAAGTGGTTTTGGCAGTCCTCTCGTGATGTTAACCTGACACTACCTAAAGAATTCTGAAGAGACCAAAACAGGTGGAAATCTGAAGGTTTAAGGTCAGGACTATACGGTGGACGCATTAACACCTCCCAGCCAACCTCTCTTGATTTTTGCTGAGTGGCTAAAGATGTGTGAGGTCTAGCGTTATCATGATGAAAAACTACACCCCTTCTGTTGATTAATTCCGGCCACTTTCTCTCAACTTCTTGCTTTAATCTCATCAGTTATTCGCAGTAGAGTTCAGAATCGATGGTCCTGCCTGGTGGTAACAGCTCATAATGAATAATGCCCTTCCAATCCCACCACACACACAGCATCACCTTGTTGCAAGTTAACCCGGGTTTCGCCACAGTCTGTGAAGCCTGACCGGCCTTTTACCACAACCTTTTTCGCACTTTCTTGTCGTACGTGATCCACTTTTCACCACCAGTTATCAGCTTCTTCAAAAATGGTTCGGTTTCATTACGTCGTAATAAAGAATCACAAATGAGTACACGGTTCATTAGGTTTCTTTCAGTGAGTTTGTGAGGTACCCAAATATCGAGCTTTTTTGTGTACCCAGTTTTTTTCAAATGCACCAAGACTGTTTTGTGGTCAATTCCCAGTTCTTCAGCTACGTCGTAACTACTGATATGCCGATCTTGCTCCACTTTTTCAAAAATGACATCCATTTTATCCGTAATAGGGCGACCAGAGCGACGTGCGTCTTTGACATCAAAATTTCCGGATTGAAAACACTTTAACCAAATTTGTGCTACTCTCACAGACACTGCACTGGGTCCATAAACATCGCAAATTTTTTTCGCGGCTAGCGTTGCATTTCTACCTTTTTTGTAGTAAAATTTTAAAATGTATCGAATTTCTTCATTAGATTCACTCATCTTGACAGTACGAAAAACAAATGAAAATCACACATTTTCCTAATTTGAATTTGGAATTATGTTCCTTAAAATTTAAACTTTCAATGATACCAAAACCAGCCAGATACAAATAGTAAAGCCAAAGAGATTTTATTTTAAGTTTATACATACTATAATGCGAAAAGACTTTTTCCCCAACTTAGTATAATATGTTATATTATTTAACAAAATAAATATGTTTAAATTGTTAAAAATAAGTAAAAGTGCAGGTAAATAATATTAATTTAATTGGTTACAGACCGACTGCGGCGAGCGTGATTTTTCAGTAGTCGGGTTTTAGTTTTTGAACTTACTTTTTATTTATTTGCAATTTGCAGTTTATTTATTATAATCGTTAAAACGGAAAATGGAGGCCACTTTTTTCCGTTTTAATGATTATAATAAAACTAAACAATACAAAGCTACTATTCGTAATAATAATAACGTATAGTCTTGTGGAGCACAATTATTTATTTATTTATTAAAACTTTATGCACAAGTAAAAAAAATACTGTAGGCGGACTTAATGCTTGAGGCATTTTCTACCAGTCAACCTTAGGGTGGTGCAGAGAAAAAAAAAATGGCAGGTGCAACATAAAGGACAGGTAACAAGAAAATCACTATAAAATATAAAATAAATACATAGATATTATATAATTACATAAATACATATAAACTCGGCGTCAAAAAAATCGCACCTCATCGAAAATAACTTTTAAGCGTTATTAACCCTTAACACGCGCATGTACCCCCACCAATATTGATGGCATTTGAAAGCCCATTAAATAAACTTAAAAAAAAAAACATTTCATTTCATTAAAAAAAAAGCTTGATACCACAAATGTGACTTTAAAAAAAATGCCAATTTTGCTCCTCACAAGGGCACTACTTGCGCTACCTTTAGTGGGTATAAAAGGGTTAATACATGTTCAATGGCTTCGCTATCCAACCGTTGAAGAGGACACACGAGAAGAACTTTCACAAAAAAACCACCTTGAAGATGGATAGCACTGCTGATGAAGCCGCTCAAGTGATTGCACTACTCCAATCAGGGATGCGTCAGTGTGATGTCGCTCGGCAACTGAACTTGAGCCGTTTTTCGGTTCGAAGAGTATACCAGCGGTTCCTGGAGACCGGTGGCCATGTCCGGAGGCATGGGTCTGATAGACGTCGCTGCACCTCGGAGAGAGACGACCGATTCATCGTATCGACATCCCTAAGAAATCGGTTCTTTAATGCTGTTGAGTTGCAACAGCAGCTCCAGGCAGCTCGCAGAACAACCGTGAGCATTTCTACGGTTAGACGAAGATTGAGGGAGAAGAAGATAGCGGCTCACAGAGCTGCTACGGGTCTAAAATTGACCGCAGAGCATCGGCGAGCCCGCTTGCAGTTTGCTCGCGACCACGTCAATTGGACCCTTGACCAATGGAGAGCTGTTCTCTTCTCAGACGAGACGAGTGTGCCTGTTTTGCAACGATAGACGCAGAACAGTGTACAGAAGACAGGGGGAACGTTTCGCCTAAGCCTGCATCCAGGAGACGGTGGAATATGGTGGCGGTTCCTGTATGTTTTGGGGCGGCATGTCGGCCGACGGCAAAACCGACCTTGTAAGCGTCTCCCGGACTGGAGGTGCTCGCGGGCAAGGGTCGCTGATTGCTCACCGGTACGTCACAGAGATCCTGGAAGAGCATGTGGTCCCCTATGCCGGTTTTGTTGGCGAGGGGTTCACATTAATGCACGATAACTCTCGCGCTCACACTGCATTATTTGTGCGCGAGTACCTTCAAGAGGTTGGGATCTCTGTCATGCAGTGGCCAGCGAGAAGTCCAGACCTGAACCCGATAGAGCACCTTTGGGACCATTTGAAACGCAAGGTTCGGTCTCGTGATCCCACTCCCACGACTCTCCAGGAGCTCGAAGAGGCCGTTATTGAGGAATGGGCCAGTATCCCTCAAGAGCTCCAAAAATTGGTAAGATCCATGAGGGAGCGTATGGAAGCCGTCATCCGGGCAAGAGGGGGGGGGGGGGTAACACTAGGTTTTAGGTTAGTTTTAAGAAACTTTTTATATTTTTTTTTGTGTTTATTAATCTGTTTTTAATTAAGGCTTAGTTAAGAATTTTTATTGTTTTGTAAACTTTTTTGTTTTTTGCACTTATCCAATAAAAAATAAAAATTGATTGAATTGTTTTTTTTCAAATGATACCAATATTGGTGGGGTAAATAAATAAATAAATAAATAAATAAATATGTTTGGACATATCACACAACGCCATCTAGCCCCAAGCTAAGCAACCTAATGCTTGTGTTATGGTAATGGTGTATGAAATGCGTGTGTTAAGTTAAATTTTAACAACGCTTGAAAATTATTTTCGCGGAGGTGCGATTTTTTTGACGCCGAGTGTATATATATAAACGGAATAAACTTTGTAAGGAGAAATAACGATCGGTAGAGGAGAAACAACGATCAGTAAAGGAGAAAATGAAACGAGCAAATCAGCGCTGGGATGCTTCTGCCAACTTCTTACGTATATACTCATTATTCCGGCTTATTTTCTGCATTTTCATTCTAAATTGTAAGAAATAACCAAACAAACGATGAGGGCGCCACTGCGCGGTCGGTAGAAAGAAAGAAAGAAAAGAAAGGAAGAAAAGCAAGAGAAAGAAAGAAAAACGTTTATTTGGACACACTTCGTGAAACACAAAAACAAAAGAAAAAAAAATGAAAATAATGTTTTAAAACAAAAGTGCGTGCCTCACGGCTGCGCCAAAAGATTCATTTCAGCATTAATGCCAGACAGATGCTGCCTGACGCTGGTTTTCTAATGAACCTGTAGAGACAAGTGACGGGGAGTACAAACAATTTCAACATACCTAATTGATAATTTATATACTTATAAATAAATAAACTAGTAATCAAAATATAATTACAAAAAAAGATATAAAAAAAAAAAATAATAATTTTGTACTGGATCTAGATAGTTAGATGTTTTATATATTATATTATAAGCATTTTAATGTATATGAGATATAGTAAATAGGTTAAGACTACAAAACAACAAGAACTGTCTCAGCAAGCCCTGTTCTTAGCAATTGATCTAGATTGACCGACCCGATGCATTCATAAATCGCTACAGACCGCTGAGCGCGACGGACAATACACCGAAAGTTATTAATTAATTTAATGATTGGGAATTATGTTTGAGTGAAGCATTTAGTGCGACCATATCTAGCTTCTGTAGCCTCTTAAGAAGCGGAACGCGGAGGACAGTGTTGTGGGGCAGCCTGTATTCGTGTACACCCACATTTCGCCAGTTGTATTTAAGTCCTGTTGCCAACAACCGGGCCCAGAACCAGACTCAGGGTTGCTACTGAGAAA